>CM034397.1:4670762-6035762 GCA_019925095.2 Dendrolimus kikuchii | reverse complement strand
GCAGGCAAAGGCAGACTACTACTTCATCGCGGATACACGTTCCGTTTGAAAAATAATTTGGCTCACGGCCGAAAACAATGGTACTGTTCGTCTCGTCTGACTTCGAGATGTCTCGCCGATGTGAACACAGAAGGTCCGGAGGGACACGAGCGCATCGTGCGTTCTCGCTACGCTCACAATCATGCACCTCCTAACGTGCGTCGCTTTGCTGATGGCCGGTATGTGGTGCGCACCCCGCACCAGAGCGGGCACCGCCCTCCTGCTCCCTTGGATCCTCACCACCAGCTCCTCCAGTTGCAGCACGCGCTAGCTCTGTATGCGGCTACGGCACACGCGACCGCCACCGCGAACGCGTCCGCAGCAGTGTCCGCCACTACGGGTGCGGCTGCTCAGCCCTCGCCCAACGCGCTGCCACCTGCCCCACAGCACACGAACGCTGTCAAACCCCTGTTGGTGGACACACCTTGCAACGAGGAAGATTAAATGATAAAATTGTTCGCAACAACTACGACTCTCTTGTCAAGCAACGATTTAATGCATTTTTCACGATCCCATAATAATTTATTAAGCGATTTTGACAATGACAATCGTGTATTCGATATTTTGTGAACGCCTTTTGGCATTCAAATTGTAGCATAATTTATACGTAGGATAATTTTAATTGTAAGCTATGAGGGGATAAGGTGTCGTTTACTTAGGATTCAGCGAAGGATATTGTTGGTTATTTAATATCGGTAATTTGAGTGTTATGTCAACATTTATGTAGGTGTTGTGGTGTTTTGAATGTAATGGCGACCAGTGAAGGGAACACAGGTGGATACCAGTAATACGATTGAAATATGTCGTGTCCTAGGTTAGGAGGTCTCGTTTCGGGGTCTATAAAGTTATCCGTATAGGTGTGGGCTATTTATCGAATTGAATAGGGATAATAAGGATGTTAATTATGTAAGAACCTTCTGAATGTATTACGATGCCATCTCGTGTTGATGTCAGGTTTAGACTGTTGTTATTATCCGGATCAAGGTCGCATTTAGCGTTAGTTTTGGACACGTGCAACATCATTGTAACAAATGTAGCGCTATCTATGCGGACACAGGCTGGTCAGCAAGTCAGGCAGGTTACGATCAGGTCAGGATAAGTCAGAACACGGGACCGAACGCACCAAGTCAGAAGTCGACTCGATTGCAAAGGAGAGGGCCGCCGGGTGATTTCGGTGGCCATAGTGTCGGTGACTGATTAGAGAAACTCGTTCGAAACAAAGCTATACGATATCCCCTGGACTGTACTTAGAATTACTTAATTTATTTTGAGAACTTTTAACTTTACAAGTTTCAGATACTTATTGCTACTTAGACGATTAAGTGTCCGCCTCTTTAATCTATAAGAATTTACTAAACACTAGGTCGATTTTAATGTTGACGGTGTCATTGATGGTGCGCGGGTGTCGTCTCTCGCGCGCGGCTCTACGCTGAGGGTGCGCCCGCGCAGGCTGCATAGGATGTTGTGCTCTTTATGATTCATTTTAAGTACTTAAGCTTAATCATCTACCTCTTCACTTTTTATACGGGTTTACAGATTAGTTTAATTATACAATTTTATATACAAGATTGAATACTCAGAAGCTTTACTCGAGTAAGGTGTCATAGGTGTAAGCAAATAGTTTAAGTTAGGTTAGGAACGGGCGCGCCGGGGCGGTTCGCCGCGCAGGGTCCGGCGCGTCGCCTCACTACCTCTAGTTATTATCGAAACTCAACTACCTCTTTACTTAGTTTTAACTTGTACACGATCGTTCGCTGTTGACGACTTAAATTAATTAATTAATATAATTATGTAGGTCCTTTTTTGAGACTGTTGTCTGAATATATTTTATGAATTGTTTTCGCGACTTTGTTGCTATTCGAAATAATTAAACTATAATTAAGAACGATGGTCAAGCTTTGTATGTACGACTCTGATTTAAGTACAAATTTTAACTATTTTTTATTGTTATTTAGATTACTTAGTTCTTACGGGGTCTTAATATGTTTGTGTGAATGATTTTTATTTTTTATCTAGGTGTAATTATAGACCGTGTCAAATTTTGGCCTTAGCGGCGATGATTCATTTCCAAAGAACTATTAATTCGACAATACGGTAGAGTGATTTCAGATGAATCGGGGACTGGAAATGCTGTTATTGTATAATTTTGATCCCTGGAATGAGTGCCAGCTCCGTTTCACCGGAAATCTCTTTTACATCAGTGTCAAATATATACCAAATATTTAATCATGCAATCGGAACGCAACAACTGTTTGTTAATCGTTTGGCACGTTCTATTGTACCTGATGAATATCACAAAGCCAAATAAGAGGGGCGAATATTTTTTTTATGAAACCGTGGCGATAGTTATGATTACTAACTATACGTTTTAATATTAAGTAATAAGTTTGTGTGTATTGGGTAATGTATATTAAGCGATGACAATATACGTCAATTAAATATATACGATTCGATTTATCAGTTGAATAAAAGTGACTAAAGAAGATTTACAAATTACCTCTGTAAATATTGTTTGGTTGTTGGACATTTATGCCGTTTAAAACGCTTTATTCATCATCATTGTACAATGAGTGTTATGTTGAAAAACCTCATGCTAATCTATAGTATACTACTAGGAGATAAATATTTGTTTGCCCGCGGTTTGACTATATTGGATTGCTCTTTCGCTACCGCCACGACTTCATTGCCTCAGCATTTTACCTCTGAAATTATCTACCTCATTTACTGTTGACTACTCATATACAAGTCTAATATAATCAATAATGTAATTTTATACTTATACCATATATTATTATAAGATTTTCAGTTTATCTATGGGGTACGTTTTGTGAAATAAAATTAAATTGTACTTATACTTAAACATCGCTAGTTTTATTTCAGCTTTCCAATCCATGCGGTGATGGGATGCGTGTTTTAATATCATGAAATTAATTCAGTTAGCTGACCTTTATTTCTCCCACAGGTATAAAGTTTCTTAAATCACGCCGCGGGAAAGTTATTATGATGGTGAATACGTTTCCTTTTTGTGAAGAGTCTAAATTAAGGGATAAAGTAATATGGCGATGTACATCGAAAAAGACAAATTGTAAAGCGAGGATTCATATGTTGGGACAAAACGTGGTAGCTGTGAAAGGTATGCATAACCATCCACCGCGTGCGTTGAGTCTGCCTGCACGTCGTCAGAACGCTCGCAAGCAAATCGAAGCGGGCTCAGCTATTCCCCCACCTTTAGCAAGTGCCACAAACCTCGAAGCTCTTGCACTGCAGGCTTCAAAAATTGAATGACCGAACATTTCATGACGCTGTCCGTTTCAAGCAGCAATCATCCTGATTGACGATAGAATTTATAGATTAATAAGGTCAATGGTAAGGCAGGAAACTATAAAAGACAATAAATTAGAAAAATTAGGCATATATGTATTATGTATATCGATTAATGTTAATAAGCGGCGATGATTGAATAGAAATTATCTGAAATTGTGTTAGGTGCGGTCTATATGCATTCCATTTGTACATTCGGAAGTTGATATATGGGTACCGATATAGAAATAAAAAATAACTCTTATGGTTTCGTATCGGTGAATGTATCTCACAGCACTGGAACTATGAATACTATGGCTAGAGATATGACATTTGTCAAATTTATGAGAGCTTTGTGTAGTGGCAAATTTGCAAAAACATCTTTTTATGTGTTAAAACGGCAGTCCGAACGTAAAATTTGAAATTTTAACGTTAAACAATATTTCCATTATATCAGGTATCACAATGGCTCTTATAGAATACAAATATTAATTTTTATTTTCGAGTATTTAATCAACATTTTGTAAAATAAGCCTCGGTGACTTTATTTCCCAAATGTATTAACGGGAATTATTCCTGCTTGGTCATTATCTTGAAGCTAAAGTGATATTTATATTATTACAGAAAACAATGTTTTCATTAATATAGTTGGAAAAAAATACGGAAAAACGCTTAAACTCGCTAAAGGCACGCGTGCCGTGACAGTGGCCGGCGAATGTCGGACCTGACACCTAATCGTAGTAACTTAAAAATTTGTTATTTATAAATTTAAATAAGACTTGTATCCCTGTTGTATCTTATAGAGGAACCCTCTATGTGTGAGTCCGACTCGCACACAGAATACTTGCTTCGCTGGTGCTTCCGATTTGGACAAAACTTGTGATTTTTAAACTGTAGTTATGGTTTAATCATTTCCATTTCACATATTTATTTATTTTTGTCATTTTCTAATATAAAGTTATAAAACTGTTACGAATAAATATTTTTTGTAAAATATATCGGCCTCTGCTTCAATAATCTTAAAATTTTAGAAGAGTTTTTGCATAAAATAATTGTATCACACCGAATAACTTTTTCTGACAATCTACAATGTATTCTAAAAGATACGTTTTTTAGAAAATTAAAATCTAAAAGGGCCATTTTAATCATCAAATAAAAAAAAGTTTTGTCTAACTTATCACGGTATTGAAGCAAAGAAGCCATATCAAAAATGAAAATAAATAAATATGATTTTATTATTTAGATTTTCGCTAAACTGACCGCTTAGTTAACGGCCAGTCTAATGGGCATTAATTTATTTCATTTCACACGTATGTAGCTCTATTATTAATTTGGTAAAAAACGAAAAGAACAAATAAATATATTTTCCGCTACAATGCTGATTACACTACTTCAGTATAAGATTTAGTTTGTCTTACCGCAAGTCAATAAAACCGTATGACATTCCACATGTCGAATTTGGAAAAAATTAGGAATAATTCAAATAAACACTTTTTTCTAGAAATTTCTTTAATAAATAAGCGTTTACCAAATTAATAATACATAGAAAAAATTATGGGCAACTATAAAAGATTATAATATACCATATCCTGCCAGTGGGAAGCATAATCAATCAGAATTGTATTGCTTATACGCTGTGCTAAGTATGTATTAAGCCCTCTGATGATGAGTAGCCTCTTACGGTCTTATTCATATTGAGTTAGAGTCAGTTTGAAGGCTTGTTTATTGTTCTTAAAGAGGCCTTCAAACGTACTCTAACTTAACATGAATAAGACTGAAAGAGTTCAGTCATATCTTTGAAAAAACCGTTTGCCGATAAACCCTACGGGCCCAACTTTAAGTCTCAAGCGACACGAATATATAGCCTCTACCTAAGGTTTCATAGGCTCAAAACTTCTTATGTTAGTATTAAAATAGTAGTAATAATGTTTTTTAAAGTGTATTGAAGCGAAAGTACCGGGTCCAATTCGCGTGTAGCTCTTAGTGTAACTTTTATGAGTAAATAATGAATTCAAACGCACTGCAATCAATGCTAAGTTGTGATAAGATAACAATGTATTTAAGTACCATATATATTATTATTACATTTTAATGTAACGTAATTATGTACTTATGATATTAATTTTATACACTCAATATTATTAGTATATTTATTCGATGTTAATTCGGTCATAAGTATGTTAATTAATGGTAAAAAGTGCCTTATGTAAAACGGAACATTCCTTATATGTATTTAGAAAAAAAATAGTGGCGCTTTATTAAACCGAATACACTTATTTTATATAAAAATTTATAAAAGACATCGTTACATTTATCAAGAGTATTACTCTCTTAAGATTTAATTAAATATATGTTTATTTTAATATGCATTTTTATTATCTAATTTATTGACTACTTTAAATGTTGATTATTTACACTAGTAGTTTAGGTATGTGATCTTCATGATATTTCATATATATAATTGCTATGTATGACCGAAAAATGTTTCCACCAAGACACTTGGGAAGTAATGTGTTCAGAATATTCCACATATACATATGTTTATATTGTAATCTGATTGACATTCGACCGCTTTACGATAGATGTGATCACAGAATGGTTTAAAACTGGTAAAACATCTGAGTTGTCAGGTACGTAACTGTACAGTAAAATATTTCCTATCAATATCATTCAATTATACTTTCCCTGTACTCATTTTTCCTGTTTTGCTTTACGATTTTCCGTGTGTATAACATTTGTGGTTAGCATAGTTACGTACTTATATATGTTCAACAGTAGGTTATATACAAATACAATCATCCCTAATGAGATACATGTTCATAGATGAGCATATTAATATAATTTACTATGATGAGCATATTAATATGATCTACTAAGATCTTCAGCCTTTTTACTCATCGCATATTCGTCATTTTTAGTTTATGTGTACCATTCTACACTTTTGTTGTCCTTCTTATATTCCGTCCAAAGTTTGTCTAAAAGAAATCGCCATGGGCGATAAGACCGCCGATTATACTTGTTTATTAATGTCCTTAATTTTATGTACCATTTTTGTACAATTACGTATATTTATTCTATGACTAGGGGTCTATTTGTGCTATTACTATCTCGTCAAAATCGTCGAACACTATCGGTTCGGTATCGATTTCAGTATTTCACTAACTCCCATATCGTTCCCATAGCACGCCACTCTATCGCAATGAAATCGTTCTTAGAATATCTTTGCAACGCCAAGATATTAAAATAGCAGAATTGGGACCCTGGTTTCTTGTGTGGTGATTGATATAAACAGATCGGTTATATTATACATACGTATTATATAATAACATACGATATAATAAGCTTTATGTATCCAGCATACATATTTTTGCCTGTAATATGAATTGCATATCAGCACTTTCGAATTATTCTTAAGTCCGTCCTTACTCCAAACAGGAATCAAACGTTCATTTAGAGTGCTAGAAAAAAATTCCAGTGACATCTCTGCTATAATATCGCTTCTATAGAAAGTTAACTACAGAAAAATTAGAAATAAGTTTTTTACATTTGTTTTTACCCGTTAGTCTTTACAAATGATTATAAATCTTCTAAGGGCGACTTACAGGACATACAAATATATAAATGTAATACTGACTTTACTTGGATATTTATGTTTGTTTGTTCCTTTATTACTCCCTATTTTGATGATGACCTGATTATTGCGGATTTTTGTATGTAAAACTATGTAGTTTCAATAATGGTGGTGGATATAGCAACAAAATATTTTATATCCCGGAGGATGAAATTATTGTTTCATAGTCTTTTTATTATTTTGTTCAAAAGATTTATATTGTTAATATCGATCGTATATTACATGTGTTGTTGTTACATTAGGTCCCCAATCTTCGGGGATGACGCAGTTCAGGTTTGGACGCTGCTCCAGGCGACAAGGACCAGTGATTTTTACAGGGAAGTTCTCCTTCATCAAGGATAGAGATTTTCCTAACGGCAAGACAAGATGGCGGTGTTCCCACACTTCGGGAAAATGTCCGGCCAACATTTACACCATCGATAGAGATGTTGTCCTTTTCTATGATAAGCATGATCATTAATGGAGTGTTTTCGTCTTCACCATTTTTACATAATTATTCACTACTTATCTACTTTAACAATGAAGTATAGCGTATTTGGAATTAGGGCAAGTGCCACAATCGATTTTTATACTAAGTACCAAACCTAATTTATAAACATATCTATACAAAAAATATTTTTTTTAACTCGTAAATATTTCTTATGATAAGTGCGTACGGATTCAAAATGGCTTTAATATTTATTTAATCTTGATGCGATTTAGTATGGATATCTCTGTTCGTCCTTCAGGGACATAAATGTTATTTTATTTACTTGATTATTTTTTTGTTTCTTATACAAAATCTATCCAGATCTTTATAAATAAGATTTATTTGAATAATTATTTACATTCGACGCTGACTACCTAACATTTATTGTAATGTTTAAACAGCATGAATTTTTACCTACGTATTATAGAGTATTTACTACGTTCTTAGGGGCCATTCATTAATTACGTAAGGGTCCTGAAGGGGAGGGGCGGTTAGAAAAATCTATACATTTACATTCCTTTTATTGGGGGGGGGGGGGGGGGGGAACAAGTAGAAATGTAATATTATATATAGATAATCTATATCTGATAGTATTGTAAGAGTATAACCTAAATTATCTGCTAAAAAGGTTATGGTGTTTGAAAGAGAAGAAACCAGAACGAATGCAAGGATAATGGTCGATGATGTTATGCTAGAGCAAGTGAATGAGTTTGTATATCTTGGATGTGCTTTTAGCAGAGATGGAAGGTACACCGCTGATATAGAAAGAAGAGTGAATTTGGGGAATAGTGTGAATGGAGCGTTAGGTAAACTTCTAGGCGCTAAGAAACTCAGCCAGAAGGCCCAGCTCGCCGTACACAACGCGGTGCTGGTACCTACGCTCACGTATGGATGCGAGAGTTGGGTATGGAAGAGAGAGCATGAAAGTAGAGTAAACGCGGTCGAGATGCGAGCACTGCGCAAAATCTGCGGAGTGACGCTCGCGGACCGCGTTCGTAATACCGAAGTAAGAAAGAGAGTTGGTCTGAAAGAGAGTGTCGGGGTGAAGGTAAGGAAAGGAATGCTCCGGTGGTTCGGGCATGTGGAAAGAATGCATGATGAAAGAATGACTAAACAGATATACAATGCAAAAGTGGATGGATGCAGAAGTCGTGGAAGGCCACGATACACCTTCCATGATCAAATTGATCGTGTACTAGCAGAAGGTGATGTCAGGAGCCTTAAGAACAGACGAGTGTGCATGACAAGAGTTATGAATGTCAAAGAGGCAAGTGAGGTATGTAAGAATAAGCCTAAATGGCACTCTGTTGTTCGTGCCTACCCCGCAAGGGAACTGGCGTGAAGTTATGTATGTATGTATGTATGTATGTATCTGCTAAAAAATAAAAATCTTTGATTTACGTTAAACTGTGAGTTTTACTGTAACTCATCCTTTTCTAGGAACGTTTTATTGGGAAAAACGAGATTGAATCTTACGCAAGAAGGGGGGGGGGGGGTTAAAGAAATCTTTTGCATCCTTTATATGGGGGTAGAGGGGTCAAAAATCGTCAAAATCATCCTTATGTAACTAATTAATGGCCCTAAATATATAATAGAACGTAATTTTTTGTTTGCATAGTTCATTAAATTTTATTTTAATTAAAAATATTAATCAATACAAGTATTTAAAAACATCATAGTCAGGAAGACTATATTAAACCAAATAAGTTATATGTGATGAAAATTTTGAAAAGTACTATTTAAAACATTTTATTTTTATGTTAATTCCTATTTATTCGTAGTATAAGGATGCTTTAATCAACTGGATATTATGTATTAAAAATCTAATATTACGAATCGACTGCTATGTTTTTTTTAATTAAGAAAAAAAGCACGTAATGTATTGCACCAACTTAAAGGTTCATCATTTTTTGTCATTAGAAATTTGGGTTGCTTTGTAATACTAATATAAATATGAAGTAATAGTAGAGGGTCCCATCTATGATTTATTTTCACTGTTCTGCTTACCGGTTACAAGTTATATTTTGTCAAATAAAATATGTTCCTAAACATACACCGAGAGGCTTGCTGTAAAAAAATGTTCATGGCTATAATTAAATAAAATCAAATAGAAAACGTATGGAAATATTATTAGGTTTATGACAATCCTAAAACTCGACTAGGACTAGGATTGTATGCCCACAATGGAAATCCATAACGATAAACAGTACGATCGCGTAAATGACGTATGCGATCCGTCGTATTTAGAAAACATCGACGATTGGAGTTGAGATTCAAACGAAAATGCTGCCTGGTGAAACCAGACGACGGGTGTAATCATAATAATATGTAACAATTTGCGTCCACCAATCGGACTACTAAAACCACGGATAAAAATGCGTCGAGAAGTTGGTTTTCGTGAACCAAGACACACGAGCCGTGCCGCGGCAGCGGCCGTCGAGTGCCAGAACCGACTGTTATCCATTTATAAACTGACTAACATGTGCTAGCCCAACTTCGTTAGCGTGGCCATGATAACGACCTGTTTTTTAGTGAAATTTGACGTCCACATTCGAGAAGGTACCTTAATAGGGATACTATGTAAGTAACTAAAAAGCAAAAAATTAAATTTTCTACATCTTACACATTGTTACAACAACAAAATAATGTAAAATATAGTAACTTTTCTAGGCACCTACTACAGGATGTTGTAGAAAATTTTATTCTATGTATTTGTTGTTTATTAAAAAATATTTATAATTTTCTCACTAAGCATATGTTAATTTTTTTTAAAGAATGTTTTTCTTTTCTTTCTCTTTTAATGATATTTTTCTTTGCTATATTTTGATATGTGAAAAGTTATTTTATTAAAATCAATAAGAGAATCGTTTTTGTCGCTCCAAATGACATCGTTAATAGTGGCGCACAGCTGCTGTCCTCCTCTATCGCATCAAATAGTACACGCAATACCCCTTATACGTGTCTGCACACTCCAATATTTTAATTTAAAAGCCTTGCAACTGTTATATATGAGTGGATTTTGGTAAGCAACCCTATACTACATATCAACTTGCCTATTTATACATGGCAACCTAGTAATAGGGACTAGAAAAAGGTAAGCAACCTAGCTGTTGCATATTGTGTTTTCCTTCGGGGTTTAGTACGTTTGACAAGCACGTCAGTGAATTTTGAAAAAATAATTACTTTTTATAATTTTAATTAATTATAGCCATGAATATTTTTTATTTAGACGTTTAGAAACATATTTTATTTGATATAATATATTTTTTATCCGGTAAACAGAACAGTGAAAGTCGTTCTTAGATGGGATCTTAGCCTGTAACGCTCTTTTGGTGCAGGTGTAATTAAGAATGCTCACTACATACGAACTGGAAAAGGAAAGAGATATCTGGTACTGGATGGGTATACTTTCAATGAAAGGTGTCCGAAATATTGGTATTGTTCTCGTAGCAGCAGAGGAGGTTGTCAGTCTAGAGCATGGACGAATAAAAAGGGTGAAGTGATCGCTTATAAAGGCGTTCACAACCACGAGAAGCAAAAATTTATTCATAATAAGACAAAAGAAAGAATTTATCTATAAATATTTATTTGTTCAGTTTGCAGTATGGCCAGGTGTAAATATATTTTTAAATTCTGTGTATGTATTAGTTTAATTTATGAATATTTTTTATATAATTTTCATTTATCGAAAGAGTCTTTAGTTTATTATTTTCTTTTCAGTTTTGTTCTGATGGTCTTTCATGTTTTACAGAGGCGTTCTTTCTACCGTCTAGAGCTGGGAAGTCGGTGTTGATTTTCCAGAGTAATAAGTTTTGGATGAACAATCAGTATCGTGATAAGTTGAACTGGGCTTGTAAGGATAAAGACATGAAGAGTTGTTTGTGCAGGGTCCAGACGACTCTGGAAGGCCGCTTCGTCCGCGTTAAGGGGGAACATAACCACGAACCGAATTTCACACCTGAAAATTTTCAAGCACCCTCTCCATTAGATAAAGATTTTGAGGAATGGGGAATTAAGACATTGAAGTCTAGTAGTAATAATTTTAAAATCGAATATCCAAGTTGGCATTGAAAGAATGTGTTAAAATGCTGTTTAAGGTTTTATGTATGTCATCGGCCCAAAATCTAAAACAATATTAATAGCTAAAATGTCCTTTGAGATGTTAATACATCTAAATTAAAACGTATCGTCTGATGTTCATAGTGCTAAAGGGCTGCCTGACATTTAGATGTGACGGATTATATTCTCGACCGTTTATTCGAGAATTGTTCTAGAGTAGGTGGAATCGTTTGTTTCTCAGTTTAAGTAAGTTTACTGTGATAAGTATATGTAGATACTATTGTATATGTATTTGTGTAGCATGTGATCAAACTTACAAAGATTACATTCTCACCAATAGTTATAATACAGCGTTTGAAGATGATAATGTTCTGTTTATGGCTGTGACATTATGAGTATGAGATTATAATCTAACGTTTTCTTTGCATTCACGTCGTATACTAAGTCTAGAATAATTTTGTAAAAACAATGTTTAAGGAAACGTGCAGTTAAAAAGGTTTTTTTGTGTGAATATACTCTGCTCAGTTGTCAGTAGGTATATTACCAAAAAACCAATATCCATTCTAATATACCTACCTAGTATATAAAAGTGAAAATTTTAAAGTATGAATCTATTTATCGTGAATTTTATTATAAAAGTAATTTCTATAACAGGGATGAACGTAAGATTTTTTTATCCCAGAAGAGGGGCCACGTACGGCGGAAACGGATACAAAATTAGGGATGTCACGTGGAAGTTCTCATAATAATATATTTTTAAGAGAGAGTAAATGCACATTCGTATTAATATTATAAATGCGAAAGTAATTCTGTCTGTTTGTTCCATATTCGCGATAAAACTACGGACCGATTTGCCTTAAACTCAGTATATATATATATATATATATATATATATATATATATATATATATATATATATATATATATATATATATATATATATATATATATATATATATATTCGATGCCGAGGATGAACATAGGATACTTTTTGTCCCGAAAAATTGAATAGTTTCCGAGATAAAAATATACTATTTGACTCTCCTTTTGTTATGCTTTCACGGAAAACTATTGGAACGATTTAGCTGAAATTCGGTATATACGTAATTTTAATACTGAGAGTGGACAAGGGATACTTTTTATCCCGGAAAATGGGATAGATTTATGTACAGGTTATCCCAGAAAGTAAACATTTTTTTTTTCCATTTTCGTAATTTTGATTATTTTGATCATTTTGTAGTTTTCATAGATGGGGGTAGATAAATAAAACTAGGACGGTTTAAAATAGAGGATGAAAGTTTGTATGAGACCAATAATTTCTCAACCTTATAGGTATAAAAATTCATCTTCTATAAAAAATGCGACAGTAACTCCATATGTCTATCTGTTAAGCTTTCACGGAAAACTACTAGGAATACTGGATCGCTTTTGCTGTATTTTTATTTAAATATAGTTTTAATACGGAAAATGTATATAAATACTTTTCATGCCGGTAGTTGGGATAGTTTGCGATTTAAAATGGAATTAATCTTCCGGGTGCAAATAGCTCTAACATAAAAATTTAGTACAATGTAATCTGTATTAACGCCTGCTCTTTAAAGAAGAGGCACTCACTAGAGGTTGACCCCCAGTCGCAGTCGCGGGGTAAACTCTAGTATAATATATAAACAGGTCGCGTACAGCGTCACCGTGTACTCAACCTACGACGTCTGTAACAGGCGACCGCCTTGGTGATCTTATATTTTAGTCAAGAGATGAGGACATGTCGCTTCCAATACGTAAAAGTTGTGTACCATCTCCTAATTTTTAAATGAAAATCTGCAAAAAAGTGACAGCGATAGATCGTAAAAAGTACTTTTAATTAAAATTGGCTTAAAATAAATTGCAAAATAATTTTTGAGATATTGGGTATTTTGATCAAATATTTTTTTAGGGCGTATTCTGCAGCCAAATTATAAAAACCAAACAGTTAAGATTGTCAACCTTACGGAACCCCTTACTGTTCTTATACTGATTCTTACTCTCTTTACATATTTATGTTGATAGCAATTAATTCATTATTGTAATTATTCAAAAGGTAGCTTTTAGAAACAAGGATCTGTATTACAGAATTCTTATTAACTTTATAGGTATTTGTAATAAGTATAATAAGTGACCTTATTTAATTAAATCAGTGTTCGTAAAATGAGATTGTATACATGAATTGAAATCGGTGTTTTTAAGTATAAATAATAATAAGTATAATCATATTTTTTTAAATTGTGTTTTATTTAGAACGTTAATCCCGTTGGTAACGCGTTTTAAAGTATCAGCGTTGAATTCTGATTGCAGTTCATTGGAGCCTGTCTCGTTATGGTAATCCAGTGCTTGTCATAGACGGTCACCGGTTTAGGAAGTGCGGAAAACCGGCAGGAAGCAAATTCACGTGGTTGTGTATCAAGTCAGATACTGGTTGCAAGTGTTATGTTATTACACAGTTCGAAAGGATTATTGGTGGTGGATACAATCATGTTCACGGTGTAAAAAAGCGCAAGCGTCAAGCGCCAGTGAAGGTTAAAACTAAGAAAGATCTTGTAAATCCTTACCTGAATGGTAGAATGTGGCATACAGTTGTCGATGATTCCTCTTTTATAGAGTAATATATCTTCCAGTCTCGTGATTAGATATTTTTATGCAAATTTTCTTATGCATAAAAAACGTGATAATTATGTTTTTATTATTAGTTTTATCGATAGCACTTATTTGTTTATACAAATAAAGCTTGCGTACATCTGTATCATCGCGACGATCCTTCGTTGTGATTTGTGGTCGCGTAACTTGAGTTGTGACTGAATGACCTGGCAAATGACCGTATTCAATTTGGGTCCAGTAAAAAATATAATACATGACGGTATTTCATAATATATTTTAATTATTTACTCGAAGGTGCTTGGATCACAACGATGTGATATTACAGATGTAAGTGCAAGCTAATTTGCACGCAGTCTGGTTCATTTTGCAAATTTTGCTTGCTTAAGCCACTAAGGCTAAGCACGCACTACCATACTTTATACTGGACTCATCCTTTCATAGCTGAGTAACATAAATCATAAACAATTTATTTGCTAATGTTACCTAGTCAACATTTTTTTGCTAATGGATTTCTTTATGAGGAAGAGAGATAAATTTGATTATTTTTGTGACGTTATCATGATTCATATCAAAATAAATGTAATATTTTTATACCAATTTTCTGTCTATTTTATTTATGTAGATAATTTTATTTTGAATTCCAAAATGATAACAGATATTAATGGAAGGAAATCAAATTTACTTACGTATGTATTAGATGGATGGTTTAAATCAGATGTGGGTATTAACAATTTTGAACAGTTACAGGCACTGTGAATACCGCGGAGGCGACTCCGACCTTGGGCCTGCCGTTCCCATTTCCATGTTTTCCTGGTCAATTTCGTTACTGTTTGAGTAAAAGAGGGAAGCCAGCGATAGAAGTTGGAGCACACAGATTTTGCTTCAACGGCCGAGCAGCCAGCGGCAAAGTTTGGTGGCGCTGCTCCAGAAACCCCCGATGCCGCGCTGCTGTTCATACTTTCGGTCTAAGAGTTGTACAGATGAATAGCGCTCACACATGTGGCGTTAGAGCTACTCCCCTTAGGCCTATGTTCTAATCTGAAATCCTTTTTGAAAAGTTAAACAATTTTAAGTTTATTTGAAACAGCGTGTCAAATGTTATCAGATATTAAAGTTGTTTCGAATAAACTTAGAAATTTCTTAAGGATAATTAAAAGGCTCGCTGTCTAGAGCATGTCAATACAAAGCTACAGTAGTAACGTTAATTTAAATGTCAATTCAGTCGTCATCGAAATGGACCACCGGCGTTTGAAATGTTGATGGAATTCGGCACAAATTTTGATCTCAACTTGTAATATTTATTGATCAAATATGTTGAAAATTGATTGGAGTTACATTTATAAAGCTTTAGAACGAACGTTTAAACTTGCCCTCGTGCCTTTCCGTTGGTGGTCACAATATCTTTGAAATTTTTACGCTTTTATCGACTCTGCGGCGGATCGCGCGGGAGCATTCATTGTTTGCTTGTTTATTGTCCTATTAATCTTGTTCTCCAAAGAGATTATATCATGTATACTCTATTATGTATCGAGATAAGATACATTATTCTAGATATTATTGAGCTGTGTAAATGTATACGAATATTTTATAGGATCTTAGTAGGTTAAGCCGTCCGCGAAAAAACAACTTGAGACTTTTAGGTGAGGATGATGTCGTTATTGGAGCGACTATTTATTGTTTCCCCGTACATCGGTTCTGGCCACTACAAGTGCGTCATAGGGAGCCGTTGACCTCTAAATCTGTGATGGATGCTGTCTGTCTCAGCTCTGATCTTCCGCACGCGACGGTATAGTTGTAGATTAACTGTACAAAGTGATAGTTCTCTTATGATATTAAGTATTTTTATACATTATTTTTACATTATTTTTTTAAACGATTTTATTCGTGAACATATACATAAAATTACGGTTGTTGGCAATGGAGTAGACTCCAGAAGGGTTGGTTTCGGTTCAGAAAGAGATTACACGAACGCTTATGTTGCAAGTTGCAGAGATACGCTTAGGTATTAGAGGAGACTTTAAAATGAAGTCAAGTCAAGTATACGATTAGAAAAGTAATAAATAATAATTTGTTATTGTAGGGAAATGCATTTATTGAACAATTGACTTTATACATATAATACTCATTGTATACGTTGTAGTTGTAAGTTTTTTAGTGAGATCTACTTATTATTTGAATTTAGTTATTTTTTTATATTTTTATACAATAATTTCGCTTGAGTACTTAATAATTATTTTTATTTACGATTTGTCTACGATTTTTTGGCTGTACTTAATGATCAAAGAGTATGCTATAGGAGAGGCCGTAAATGATTGTTCCTGCGTGTTTAAAAACGACTGAAACAGATCAACTGGTTTTATAAAAAGCATAATAAGCGTGAGATTCAATTGACTAAATAATAGGTTCTATAATTTTTTTTGGCGATATTTGATTTGCGATTATTGTACTATTGAATCGAGTTTTAGGACTGTTTTATCGTTATGCCTGTAGATTTTGATGTATGTTTCGAACTTTACGTCAAATAAGTTAACCTTGTTATATTACGTCTTTAAAAGTAACGAGGCAGATTCAAGTATTCCCTAACAAATAAATAATTTTTATTTCATGAATAATCCGAGGGGTGAATGGCTATTGGTTGTTGCTATTGTTTCATTTGATATTATATGAAGAGAATTAATATTCTGGGATTTTTATCCTGATGCTTGAACTTAAGGTATTATAAACAAGCTGCTTTTCAAATCAAATCAAATTCATAGGCTTCTTTATCATCAAGAAGTCTACAAACTTACTCTAACTCAACATGAATAAGACCATAGTCTTTCACCTTTCGATATTATCAAGGAAGAGATTTGGACTTCTTTACTAGACAATATTATCGCCAAAGGGAAGTTTTAAATAAGCTAAGACGTAATGTTAAGTGGTTACCGCCGACAAGAGTTTGCGAAAGTTGCTGGAAAATAATTGTAACTGACATTACTAAAAATACATTTCATGCTCTTAAAATAATATTGAATACGTGTAATATAAAGCCGTTTGGTGTATGTTTAGATTTTTCTAAACTGCGCATGAGTTTCACCGATCGATCGTTTGCGGCTCTCACGATGTTAACCGAGTCAAAAGTTAACCATATTACATTATGCCAGTTATATTTACCATATTAATACTCGGTTTCCATATCTTACTATCCATTCTTTTACCTTACAACTGCTAAAAAAGGCATTTTACTTTATGGAGTTTACAGGGGATTTCTGGAGCCGACACTTGTCCGCAACTATGTTTCTTTTAAAATCAATAACTATATCTTCTTACGAATGTCTTCGATTTAAGGGCTTTGTTGATAACAATGATGAGCATTAACCAGTGATACTATAGCAAAAATGAATGATCTACCACTTGTTAAAAATGTGGTTACGGACAATGGAGCTCTCCGGAGATTCACCGTCATAATTGTAAAAATTAAACCTAGTAGTTGGCGACTGAATGGATGGTGAGATATAGGAACCGGGTATAAACGATGTATACGATTGCATTTTATGTTAACCTTTGGAGTATTATTTTTAAAAGTATTATTTTTATATTGTGATAAGATATTTTATTGCTATTACGTTTAGCACAGAAAGTATTATGGAAATAAAGATAGCTATAAGGACAGTGGTCGATCTGAGAATGTTTACTCTGTGTAGTACGGTAGGTGGAGAACCTTCTCCCGTGTATAGAGGTACAAAGAAATGATTATATTGCGCTGAAGTAACAAAAGATTTTTATTTCGATCGCTGCCATTACATTTTCACAATCGGACATGAAGCTATACAACCTATAAAATATTTGATATAAATGTGTATACTCTGCTTTATCCGTAATTATTGAAATAACACTGCAGAATAGAGCCATCCAGATTTTCTAGCTACCTAAATTCTGAACCATCTAGATTAATATAGAAAATCTAAAAGGTTGTGCTAAAAAATATAATTATGAATACGTCTGCGAATTTAACATGGTGAGGATTTAATAATATGTCAAAACATGATGTTTGTCTCTAACTATTATCTAGACCTGCGTAGTTGTTGCTTTTGTTGTAAGTTGGTTGGTAAAGCAATGTAACGCTTAAGGTCTAACTAAATATTTGTTCTAGGTTGGTTCTATATACGTTCCGCTCGGGGCGGCCTGCATTTAGTTGCCGATGGCCATATATTCTACGAAGACGGCGGCTCCCATCCTCGCCGGGTAACGTGGAGGTGTGCAAGATCTTATCAGAAAGCTGAACGGTGTCAAGTGGCCTTGTGTCTCAGAGACGGTCGGTTAGTCTATTTTCGCGGTTCGCATAACCACCCGGCCACGTATAATCCGGCTAAACACGAATCTAGAAGATTCCAAGTGGACCCTTTGGGCAAGTATAAGATCGTAGCTAGTCCTTCGCCTAGGGCTGTGGCAACGATTGCTGCGCCTGAGCCCTTAGTGCCCCCCGCCCCTCACGCCGCTCTGCTCCTCTAGGCCTGGCGCGACCTCCTTGTACGCGGTCTTCTGGACAGTAGACATTGATCGTGAACTTGGAGTGTCGCCTTATAGAATCGTTCACACTGAACGTGCCAATACTTATATTTTGATATTATTTAGTAAAATAAGGATCAAATGATTTCCATAGTCCAGTTCGGAATGAAATCTGGACATGTTCCTTGTTAGCTTTCATAACATAAATTCCTGAGGATATATAGGATAACACGTAGATGCCAAAGGTGATTTACGAATAATATAATATCAAGTTTAATATTGGTAGACTGATATTTGATCTGATACAAAGCGATACGAATTTTCGAAGCGCTATATAGCTATTTGAGTCTTATATATTTTGATCTTTCTTACATCAAACTCATTTATACCATAGAAATTCTGATACTTTTATAGTTCAACCCAATAGAAATTTAATTAAAGTATTGAAATTTAGCTCTTGCGAATATCGTGATATCAAGTTTAATATAAAATTTGGATGGTATATTTATAAAATTCTATACTATAATATTTGGAACATATTGAAATCATACAACAATAATTTGGTGGCTCTAGATGACGCTTTTAAAAGTCGCCTTGAATTGCCTTAACGGCCTGTTATAATATTGATAAAACGAGACAATGATATGTATAATAATAATACGATTGTATAATGTGAATGTGCAATATTCTCTTACCAAAAATGTTTAGAAATTATGTATACAAATTGTATAGCTTTAATAATAGCGTAGCCGTCTTGTTGATGCTTTTTTATAAAATTCTATTTATTGACCGCGGCGTAGGACGCGGCACGACTGATAAACAACATGTTACGAAATACTCCAATATTTATGATTTGTATTATAGACGTAGTATAGTCATGTAGGTACTGTGTAGATGTAATTATATACCACCAGCTTATGAAAAAAATTAATACGATGCATAGTTTTTATAATAGACACTTATACTACGACCATTATAATATGTAGTTATGTAACCGTAGTTACGAAGATATTTAGGCCATGTAATCGGCTCTTCATAGGATCATAACATTCGGGTATACTGTATTTACACGAAAAATAGTTTAGAATATAATGTTGTTATTTTATTGTTAGTTGTGATTGAGTACTAATGTTCAGGATCTTTGTTTTTTATGTTTTTTTTTTACATTATACCAAAGTATATTTATTTTGATAACATACCTGATGTACCTATAAAGTTATATAACTTAATTTCGGTAGCCCTTGATTGTATTTTCTTTTATGGTTATTATATAAAAAGAAGCATATTATCTAACTTTTTTCTTTCATTGTACGGTCTTAGCATCTCTCAGGCATTCATTAATGGCCATATATAGTGAGGTAAATCTTATATGTCTACGTTTTCTCATTTGTTATGAGTTAACACTTCACTACAGGGCGTAGTGAAAAGTTGTCTCACGACGTCTTCATTTTTACGTGTAGATACATATCCCGTCCTCTACTTTCCTCATCTAGACTCCATCTGGTTTTTTCCATTATCTCATAATACTTCAATATTTATCATTAACATTACGCTCTATTTAAAAATAGCTCTTGCTAAATTAAAGTGAATGCTCTCTATGAATCTGTGAAAGTGTTTATTTTAATCCAAGAGCTTTGCATAGAAAATTAGTATTCGACTACAAAATAAATTTGATAATCTTATAATGCTTTTAATGTTTGTACAATTCTTAATTAGCAGTATTTACATTGGATTCATCCGCGGATAACGACGGTCAATTGTTGAAGATAGGAGCATATTGGTACAAGTTCGACGGATGCTACAAGAAAAAAAGGCGTTGGTTATGTGCTAAGGGATGCGGAGGAAGGTTGCACACGTCCGGCAAAGCAGTAGTATTCTCTGAAATCCGACACAGGTGTAAGAATGTCCAGTATCAAAATTATAACACTGTTTGACATTTATAATTAATATGTTAAGATGATAAAGATGCCATTCTAAGATATTTAATTATTAATGACTAGTGTTGGTTTTTTATTAAAAAGTATTCGTTAATATTAAGAATATTTAAAATTATGTGCTGTTAATAGGTGTGATTTAATTAATTTTTAGGATTTAATAACCAGTGCCGGATACTGCATTATAAGGTTTTTAGCGACTGTGAATAATTAGTTTTTAAAATTTTATTGCGACACTACAAGAGTATGATAATGTGCACTCTGCTCAATGGGTAGCATTGTAATCAATATTAACAGTTTTAACTCTTCTATTAAGCATATTTTGCAAGATCTTCAATATATTCTTAATACTAAAATCTATTATCATTTAAAAAATTAGTACGTCATCATCGTCCTAGTCTTAAACTCCGGCTTTATTTAGAAAATCCCTTTGGAGTCCATGATAGACCTTTCCCGCTTTTTCTTCTATTGTCTTGATGCCTTATTGTGAGGACAGTGGAACGCATAATATGAACCCTCATGACGTCAAGCCAGCATTAATTGGTATTACCCCTTATACCGAGAACTGGTGAAGGCGGTATGCTGAGACATATAGGTACTGCTTTTAATGTTTGTTCCCTAGGTAACTTGCCGGCGCTTGTAGAGCGCGACTATACTATGGATGATGATGAACTGAATTTTTATAACGATTCTGCAAAAGATGTTGTTAATTCTGCAAATTGTTTGTAATGATCGAATTAAAGCAAAGTTTGTTTAACTGCTGAAAAAAATAATGTGATATGATCGAGTACAATGCCCTTTATATTAAGCAGATCGCAGTTGCAATTCTTTAAAGGTTTCTATTCTTACAATATTTTGTAATTCATGGTGCAAATTAAACACCTCTTAAAATTGTAATTTACAATTATTGTATTTGAAATATACATTGTTTATTTTTAAGTAGTCTTTAATCTTTTTCTCAATTTCGTAACCTTCTAAAGCTAATCTGATAACAATTTTACAGGAGTAATAATTGTGCGTAACGAGCATGGCGGTTATCCCAAATTGACACGACATGGCTACGTATTTAGACCACATAATGCTTATAGAAATACACCAAGAATTCTATGGTATTGTACGTATCGACAGAAACTTCAATGTAATGCTAAAGTACGCACGTTCAAAGGGAGATTGCTGGAAGCGGTCGGAGAACACAATCATGTGCTAATTTAGCGTATATCCCTAAACAATAAGTTCTAAAATATTATTGCCATATTCTAAAGTGACGATTAGTTTGAAGAATTCTGTTAGCTACCTTAATTGGTTTTTAAACGCGTTAGTTCATTTTAAGGTATTAATGGCTGGCTCCCTATATCTTACTATTCATACACTGACCTTACCATTGGTAGAAATTTAATATTAAATGTATAGTAAGGCAAATGAACAGTTGGTAAGATCTAGGAATAGGCCATTAGTGAGAATTAGAATCGATTCTCGATCAATCCATTTTAGTTCTAAGTGTTTTTATATAGCGGTAGTAACTAACGATGTTTAATTTTAATATTTTACTCAAGTAGGATAACTTATATATTGGACTTTTGACATCGATTCCCTTGCGAAACATTTTAATCCATATACCCTCATAGTCCATAAAATACATTTTCTAAATTTTTATCACAATCGATTTATTAAGGCTTGCTCCCGTTTTCTTATTCGATTCCTCGGAGATACTAACCCGTTTTCCGGGAAAAAAATTGTTAAAAAAAATGTTTATCATCGTGTTATTGATAAATCAACATGTACATATTCATAAAGAGCGGCACATTTATTATAACACAAAATATATTACCGAATGAGTATCGAATGAGGTTATCCTCAGAATACTCAAGGCCGAATTCGACATACAAACAAGATCGGTGTACCTGGGATTTTACACGTGTAAGACGACACTGTAGAGAGTTGCTGTCTGTAGAAAGAGCGCCGTTTCCTCGAACAAACTGCATACATTTTAAACAGTTCATATAAATAGCACTTTAGATTTTACAGACCTTCACATTTGTAGAGATTAATTAAAGTATATGAAGCATAAAGTAATGAAGGTGTGTGCCAAGATTGTTAGCAATTAGTGACACATTGTCAATAACTATCCTTGTGGGGAACAGCCGTGGTAATATGTATTTACTTATGAATTTTATTCAAATTTACATAAGTTTTTATAGAATATTGTTAATTCATTATATACATTTTAGCGAAAGGAAAAACCAATTAAAGATTTATAATGTTAGTGTGAATGGATATCAAGTTTAGTAATAAGTTGTTTTATATTACTCTGTTGTAATGTTAACTTATTGCCAATATTTTGTTTGTACATAGATATTTAATGATCATTGTCGATACAATTTAAAGGATAATATAGTTTATATTATGTATTTTTAAGTTTTTGACTTAGATAAATAAAAACATTCTATTTATTGTTTTTTAATTCTAGTATGTAGAATCATTGTAATGTTGGAAATACGCTTGATATTTTGTGTTATAGTCCCCTGCTTGTATGTTGAAGTGCTATTTCTAATGTAACGGCTCGTCATTTAAAAGCTGGGGAAAGTTCCGTTTGACCAGAATCCATGTTGAAATATTAAAATTCATTTGATCAATCGGAAGTTTCAAAGTGTTTGGTTGATTTGCCTATATGTTGACGGTGCTTGGCTTTTCGTGCAGCTACCGGATATCATATGCTGTTTAACAAGAAGTCGACGGTACCGGCGGTGTATGTGCCGTCGAGAACTGGCAAATCGTTACTTATCCACGAAGGGTATACCTTTTATTTGAAGAACTACCAAGCCCACGGCCGGAAGCAGTGGTACTGCTCTTCAAGGGATATGGCTGGTTGCCGTGCTGACGTCATAACAGCGCCCGGGCCCTCTGGTGGCGGGGATATTTTGTTCCTGGTGCGCGGTCGTCACATTCACGCACCCCCGACCTATTACTTCACCCCTGACGGAAAATATGTTAGGAAGAAAGACATTTATCACAAATACAGGTAGCGAATCAAAATCATGTATCAATCGTATAATTTTTTTTAATTGATTTATTTTGTTGTATTTTTTTCGGTTCTTTATTTTTCTTTTTTAATTTTTTTTTTTGGAAAGTGTTAAAATGATATTATATATTCTCGAAAGTTCCTACGTAAAAATGAAATGTACAAGATTGCTATATGGGAAAATGGATAAAAAATTTGAATATAAACAGTATTGGTAGAGTTATATTAATCTTAATTTTTTATGTAATAACACTGTCTTTTACAGCTTTACTTACGTCTATGTATACTACGATTAAAAATTACTCGGCAAATAATTAGAAATAAAATTTTACTTATCTTTCAAATAGGGGATCGGCCTACTATTATGAGTACTAATTTCACGTGCTTGTAAGGGGTTTCCCTGCGATAATTTAAGGAATTTAATTGACTTGTTTGCCTCCAAACTTTATAGAATTTTATTTAAAATGGGAATAATTGAACAAAATACTTTTTACATTTACGTAATAACAAGGATAGTTCTGAATTATTTTGAATTGTGGCTTTAATTTTAGTATTTTGGAAAACTCGACACTTAGGCTAAAATGTACTTATATTATTATATATGTTGCCGTTGGTTTCTTAAGTTGTATTAATGAATCTCGTTTGTTAGAAATCTCGGTTAGGTTTTATGTTTAGATTACATTGGTTGGTTACTCCCGACAAATAAAAATAATGTTTTTGAAATGCAGTTTTATTTGTAACTACAAAAAAGACACCAGTGACGTTTGGTTCTAACATCTTAGTAATCATTTATTTGCCTTACTACTAGTTTTGGCACATGCTCTATACAAATAATGTCAAGTTTCAATCAAAGGCAAGCGAATGAATAGCAAGATTTAGGAACGGGCCATAAGAAAGTTAAACCTCGCATCACATGATCTACTACTGCATTTACCATTTTTTAACCGATTTTGAAATTTTTTATTGTGTAAGATGTTGATTAAGATATATCTAAATAAATTGGTCCCATTTTTGAAAAAGTCTTAAGGAAGTAGGTAGTGTTCCCGGAAATAAAACGATTCATGATGTATTGTTATGAATGTAATGATTTAAAAGAATCAGAAGGTACAGTTGTTTACGAGATGAATTTATAAGTCCTTTTGAGTAGCCACGACCAAAACAGCTGCTGTGTTCCCATGAGATTCTTGGAAGGTAAAATTGCCCTGTAAGGAAAAAATATAAATATATACAAATGAAAAAATGTAGCAGTATTTTTTAAATTTATTAATTTATTTTCCCCATGGCCAAAATCTGGACGTCTTCAAGTCCCTTGTGAGTGGTATCATCTAGGTAAGCGTGCGCCATCTTAGTTCCGTTCCGCCGTTCAACATCAGATGAAAACATTGTCAAACGCGGGCCTATACTACAATAAAAAATAAGTTCTTTATTAATTTTATTTTGTAGACATTTGAAAATACTTTACACTAGTGGACAAACAATTCCCTTGACATGATACACAACGCTCAATCTATGTGATGCTGCAACGTTGCACAGGGTCCTGCAACATGTCCCGCAACATATTACTTGACACGGGACATGTTGCTTGCTTTTGCTTCTAGAGCGAGCGCAAGCAATATGTTCCGTGACAATTGTTTCGGGATATTTCACGTAGTTGTTGAGGGCCATGCTCCGCAGATGTTGCTCTATTGGCCCCTAGTGTATCTACTTACTAGTTATATTGTAGTATAAAATATATAAGGCATGAATGAAAGTCGCCGTGGAGCGTAAGTGCGTAACAACGACCCAAGTAGTACGGGCGTAGGGTGGTGGGCGCTTGGGTCGGGTTACGTAAAATTACGCAGATCCCGGTGCGTGGTCCGCACATGTTGTTTGTATACAAAATGGCGTATAAAGCCTCGTATTTATTAATAGATCGCCGGTAAACTAGTTCAGCTAATGTCTTGACCTAAAATGTTGTTTATCATTCTTAATTGGAGCTATACTTTTTTTTTGCATATCTTACTATGATGAGCGTTGATGTGTTTGGGTCATTTGAACTCAGTGATACCGGATTTGATTCCCTGTAGAGTAATTTACAAAAACTGCCTTTCTGTATCTTCTATTGTCGGGAATTGGAATTGGAACTATAATTCATTACTTGGAGAAAATATAAGCATATGTGTGTGCTCGTCTACTGTTATGGTATTATTGTTTTACACAAGTGAGCGTCATTTTAAAATAGGTGAGCGGATTATTATATTAACTGTGATAGATTTTATAAACTTACAGTACGTCGCAGCCTTATAGATTTTGTATAAGCATGTAGGTACCTATTTATGACGTTTTGTACGTCGAGTAAAGGGAATCAAATAGCTCATTAATATGTTTCCGCATCCCTGTTGTTGTTACCTTGTCAGTTACGATTTAAATGTAGGTACCAATTCACATAGAAAAGATATGAGGCGGCGCCTGGGAGGAGTGGGGTTGTGCTAATATGTTGTTTTCCTTTCACTGTAAATAATTTAAAAATATCATAGTACATTTTATACATTAAGATATTAACCAGTCACGTCTGTCTTGTATCCTCTGTATTCTACATTTTGATGTATAAAAATGTTCTCTGTGTTTTAGACATTGTGAGTAAAGAGTTATCACGGTGTAAGGATAGGTTGCGTCTAAAGTGAGTGGCATGTACTGGGAGGATCTATTTCACGCAGCATACGTCGAATAAATTAAACAAACCACTGCTTCAAGTGATATTTGTAGGAATAGGCACCAAAGGCTATAGTAGATTTATTGTATACAGTTAGTCGATGAAGACTATATTGAATTAATAAATCGTCGCGATAATTCGCTCTGCTATAAACTTTTTTTTTTTACTTTCGACAATTTTATACGAACAACTCATTCCTAAGTGGCCTTTAAATTCTATATTGCTTACTATATTGTTTTCCACAAAAATAAAAAGGAAAAGAGAAATACTTTGAAAGCAGCTTAACTTTAATTAAACGTGCGAAGCCTGATTTCTTCTATTCAATAAAGACGCGCCAGTTCGTTTCATTAAATTGATTTAATCATACTTTATTAAAAGACTCTCAATAAACAAGCATAGTAGGCATAAATATGAGAAGGGCCAATTACGTTACAATATTGATACGAAGCGTATTCGTAGAAACCTGAATTGCGCAGTTGTGACGGATCAATACAACCTACAAAGTTATGAAAGAAGAAAGTTCGGCAAGGCACGGGGAATCGTATGGGCGTGCCCTTCCATCCCGCGCTATAGCCTAGTTACGCCCTGTATGCCCTAATTTTGACGTACTACGTAACGGGCCCGTGGCTGTGGGGTGCCACGGTGCGCTTGTGTGCGGCAGCCCAGCTGCGTACTTGCCTGTTACGCAACGCTGTGACGTCGTTGTTTTGATGCGTAGTTACTGTTTACTATTCCTTGTCGATGAAACGTACTCCACTGGGTTTATCGACTGCGAATTGGAAACTGAATAATTGTTTACGATTTATTTTAAAGTAATAGTAGTAGTATATTGCATTACAGCTCTTGTTTTTTTTATTGTATGAGTTCAGCTGACAGGCAGATGGCCCACCTGATGGAAAGCGATTATTCTGATTATATTCATACTACTACTAATGATATGCGGCACAAGAAATTAAATTATAAAAGTTAAATAGATAAACTCGTCTCGAATCGTATCTAATCAAGACTTCTTATGTTCAAATCTAAATTACACTTGCATTAAATACATTAGTTAAATGTATTTGAATAATTTGAAAGGTACAAGAGGGACAAGTTTTTGAATATTAATGTCGCCTACATATTCAGTGTTTTGATATTTATTTCCTCTTTATCATTAATAAATTTATTAGAAATCTTAATAGAAGACAGTAAATAAGTTTATGCGGCAGGGATTTTTTTGGTGGCTTAATAAAGTCTAGGTGATAAAATATTGTTATAGTAACAATAGCTAATTTATTAATTAATTTAGAACAAAACCAACAGTGTATACAATAAATAAATAAACAATAGCTAAAGTATTACTATAAAACGAATGTACAAAGTCAAAGTGATTTCTTTTGTGTTAGGTTTGAATATGATGTCCATATAACAATTATAGTATCACTGTAAGCCACATTTGTAGCGTACAAAATAATTGAGTTGAAATCGATTAATGTAAGAGTATAAATGTACTGTTTTGTATAGTACCAAGTGACGCAATTGCATTAGGTACAAATTAGCGTTTGCAGTACTAGGCGCTACTGTAATGGGGTGTGGGGTCGTGTTGTGGGTCGCGGGGCACCGGGTCGTCGCCTTCGTCGGGTCGGCGGGTCGGCTAGATCCCGGCAGCACGCGGGGCACGCGATCGCAGCGCGAAGACGGCATCCGCGGGACATGCGCGTGGCGCCAACAAAACGCCTGGTGATGGTACACCCAATCGATAATGCCCCAGAATCTCGCTGGGTGCCCCTCTCGCTCCTCTCCCTATGCCCTAGCTCACCATGCCCCCACAAATTATAACATCCCATTGTAGTAATAAGGTCGTTTTTACAATCCCCCCTTCCGCTAATGTTTCCGTTATGTTTAATGGGAGCTATAAAATTCTTTTCATACAGACTTTATTCCTTTGTGTTCTAAGTTCTTGTAATAAAATGTTGCACGTAGGCCTATTATATTCGAGTAATTTATCAAGAATACGGGGGGGGGGGGGGGGTGATTTTAGTAATAGATATTTTAGTGATTACAGATTTTGTAAATATAAGTAACACAGAACGTGAAAAAAATTGAGAGTAAGTCAAACGATCATGAAGTTATTGCTAAAAACAATTGCAGTAATGGTCTAAGTTTCGTGAAAGTTCATAAAAAAGTTTACTTGTGAATAACAAAAAAGTCTTGAAATTTTATAAAAGATAATTTATGTATTTATATTTATCTGAATGTATGATTATCTGAGAAGACGACTTTCACTTAAGATAAAAGTACTTGACGTCATGCTAACACCTGTTGCTTGTTAATTTGTGTAGCAGCCAGACGACGAAACACCGATTCTGGGATCTCTTTAAGTGATGACTCCTGTTAGTATACCTGCAAAATACATAAAGAACTACAGTGTACTGCATTTTAAGTTCTACTCAACTAATCCTTAGTCAATTAAAGAGAGGCAATTTTATCTTTTAAAAATGCATTTCATTTGACCCACTTTCCCTTGTAGCTGCACAATTAACCGGTCATTTGCACCGCACGAATTAACATTGACGTATAAATTCTAGTGAATAATAAAATGCTTATAGTAGCAGGTGCGAGCTGGGAAGTTAATTCTTGGAGGTTGACAGTCCGTTGGCTAGTTTGGCAGTACCGGACGATGTCAGCAAGACACGCGCCCACGTGCCGCGTCACCGTGCACGCCAGACATCGCTGCGACTGCCAATTGCGACGGCGTGTACCTCAAAAATAAACTATATAGCACGTTTTATCAACACACCAAGTAACTGTTACGTTTCAATGTATTCAACCAATAACTTTTCTGTATTTTAATTTCGTTCCGTTTTGGTATTTCTAACTTCTTATCACAAAGTTTGACACTATCCAAAAAAGTGAACTTTACAGGAAAGCCAAAATCATTGTTTAAGTATGAATATCAGTATTATTAGATGCTAAATTACAATGCCTTCCTTAGTAGATTTGTGTTATTTTTTAATGTTAGTTTAATTTTGGGTAGTGTCAGTATTGGATTAAGCGTGCGATATGTAGCCGTATTTTGGTTTGTACGCAGAGTAATAAGCATCAAATAAAAGAATACAGCACGAAAAATTAATAGTTGCTGTATTCGAAATGTGTTACTAGTATTTTCAATAGAAAACACGTTGGTTGAATTCAATGTAACTACTAATAATTTTTGCCTCACATAATTGAAATACTTATTTTATATTACGTACACACATACATAGTTCGTCATATCATATAACGAATACCAAAGATATTGATAGCAAGAGCTTTAATAAACTTAATTAATTAGTTTGTAGATCAAGTTATTATTAACAACTATACGAGTATATTATACTTTATCCGACCGCATTCAGTGATTCCCTGAAGTTTGATTTCGTTGATTGATTTCTCTATGTATTTGTTATACACTAGTTGTCGACGCGGGTTTGTCTGCGCAATTTTTCGATCTTTGCCTCTTCAGTATTCAAGGTTTTTGTTTATCGAATTTCTATACTCCTGAAGAAGAATTAGAGAGTCAAATTAAATTAAATTATTTATTGTATAAAATGTGGTGCATAAAAAAGATGGTTAGAATATTTAACAAGTCCTTTAAACCAAACTCAATTTCACATTTTTATATTAGTATGGTTATTTCAGTTTTTATTGTAGATTAGTATGCAATGCATTATTGAACTCTTAATAATCACTAATATGTATTTTAATTCATAGCAAAAGTTCGTTAACACGTTTGTAAAATGTAGTAAATTATGATTATAACTTTTATAGGAAACATAAATGTACTATTTTTCCTTTTCAATCAATTTTTACGTAGTAAATAAGCGTATTTTTAAAAAATATTATAGAGCATTAAAAAAACTATTTTAAAACTACAATCGGATTCGGCAATTTAAACAATTTGGCGTTTCTCTCTTGTTTAACAAACATGTTTTGTTTCACATAAGTTTTATTTAATCTGTAAACACTCAGTGAATGCACCTTTAATAATGTGGGCCGTGATATAACGATACTGAGTGCTATTTGTGATTTTATTATTCTTGCGTAACCCTTACTATATTCATTATTTTTTTGAACTAAAGTGCAATTTAATAATAATAATAATATATATATCAATAAAATAAAAGAGAATAGAAGTGGATAATAACGTAATAGATGGATTATACGGTTATAAAGATATTAATAAAATTTGACCTATATAAAATATGCTGACCTATATAGTATCACGTGCAATATTTCGTAGTCCTTGAAATATCCATATTATATTTCTTCGTGTTATCGTATATTCTGTGCGCGTAATACCGGATGTTTATCAATTAGGGATATTTCCTTCCTTCCTTCTTTGCAATAATTGTTGTTTTTATCATTTCCCATCTAAAATGAAATAAAGACAAAACACGTTTCTAAAGACACTACTGCGACTCTTCAGTGGCGTTTCGTATCTTGATTAGAAATAATGCTTTTGGCACTGTGTGGGTATGACTGATTTATAATATAAGTACATATTTGACTACAACATTAAAATATTTATTAAGAAAAAAACAAATCACTTCTGGGATGAAAATAAACAAGAATTATTCGAAAAAAAACTAAGAAATATTGTAGTTAAAATTAACTATTATCTATAAGGAACTTATGCAATAGGTGATCTGAGCGATAACAGAGTTAAATTCGCGTAGGTGTGGATATTACGAACGACGAAATTTGAAAACCGCGAAGTCGCGGTTTAATTTTATACTACTTGCCGAATATATATTATTCTTTTTTTAAATTAATATAAACAAATAATAATTAATTAATATTAGTAGTCTATTCTAATTATAACCCTAAGTATATTAGTAGAATACCGAGCCTAGGTTACTGTCGTAAATGTGAGTAAGGTACCCAGAAGGCTGGTTACGTTACCTCGCTAACTTAAGTTACAATTAGCATGTGCTGCATGTGAATAAAAACATTCTGAAGAAAGGTATATATCTAGTCTTGCCATAAATATTGTAACAAAGAAAATATTTTTTTCTGTTGCAAATAACATTTATAAGTTTTACAGTGTGTTAGTTTAATACATAAATATAAAACAATTTAAAATATAAAAAGCTTACTCGAGGTGGTCTCCATTGGTTGCAATACAGTCCTTTAAACGTTGAGGCCAGTTATCAATAGAAGCACGCACTTTCCATGGGAAAATTCTTCACTGCCAATCCTATGGATTGTTTTAGGGACTCCAAATTATCATGGCGTTTAGAGCAAGCCGTACTCTCTAAAACTGACCATAAATCATAATCCAGCGGATTAAGATCGGGACTAGACGACGGCCAGTCTTCAGCTCTGATGAAGTCCGAAACGTTCGTTTCCAACCAAGACTGCATGGACCGAGCTTTATGACCCGGCGCCGAGGCTTGCTGGAAGGACCATTCTTGGTTATTGAACATGGTGTTGTTAAGGGGCTTAACTACCTTCTCAAGAATGGTATCTTGATACGCTCGTGCCGATGTTTTGATACCTTTTTCACAAAAATATGGCTCAGTCACTACTTCATAGCTAACACCCCACCAAACCATCACTGAAGACGGATAACGCCCACGTTGCACTCTGTCGACTAATTGAGAAGCTTCCTTAGAGCTTTGAGCATAAATACGGTCATTTTGTTTGTTAAAATGTTGCTCAATTGTAAACATTTTCCCATCCGTAAACAAAAATTTTCTGTGACCTCCCTTTGCGTACCGCTTCAGTAGTTGTTTCGATTTTACCACCCTATTCATTTTTAAATTATGAGTCAAGAAATAACCAGTGCGTCTCTTATAGGCTGCAAGTCCTAAGTCATCTTTTAAAATACGCGACATGGTTCTAGGTGATATCTTCATCTCCCGAGATAAAATCTTTTGCTTTCGGACAGGATTTCTTCGAATTCTTTCCCTTACTACTTTGACCACCTTTTTCGTACGAAAAATACGTGGACGGCCAGATCTTTTTCTGTCACAAACAGAGAGGAGGTCTCATTGTACCTATTAATAGCCCGGTACACAAACATTTGACTAATACCAAGCGTATGGAGAGTTTTAAAATTTGCGTTTTGGCTCCATACCCCACTACATTTTAATATCGCAAAATGTTGTACAATATATTGTCGCCAAAATGAGAAAACACAATGAACAATCATATAAAAATGTCAGATTCCAAATTCAAATGTAATATTTTGTTTCTTTTTAATTGTAACAGTATTTATGGCCAGACTAAGTATTGAGATAATCAACGTGTTAGCTAGCTCGCCTTAGATTAGCGTTATGGGCGTTAATGCCCGATCCCGTAAAATGAGTAGGTCCTAGCCCAGTAGTGGGATGTTTAAGGGCCGATGTTTGTTTAATTTATATAAACACATTCATCTTAAATAACTGTTAATTTAAACATCAAAAAGAATACGTTTTTAATTTACTATAAAGATTTTGACATTCTGGTAATATAATTAGTGTGAGTGAACGTACTTAAACTTCTTTTTATTAACATAAAATACAACTAAAACGAGTAATTCAATAGCCGCTATCTATGGGTAATAGATTATTATCCAACTGTGAGTGCGGCAGTTAGTTTCATAATCTAAATTAATGGTCAAAGACAGATCTAGGAAACGTCGATGTAGATAAAATAAATAAAAACCAAAACTTGTATGTATGTGTAGCTGGCTTGGTTTTCCCCCAATTGGTTAAAAATATAACTTTAATATGGAGTAAATTATAACGCATTGAATTGGTGCCCCTTATCAGTAGTGACATTTCCCTAAGTTGATAAATACTCCGTTTAATTAGCACCTCAAACGCAATGTTTACGGGGGAAAGGGGATTAAGCTAATTAAGTACATTTTTTAATATAACTACTACAGTTACTTTCCATTAATTTATTGATCGTTTGTATAATTATATAGTCGTATGAAGCAAATAATATCGTGACACCATTTTTAGTACCTGATACTCATATTAGTTTTCAGTCTACACTCTTACACCATTAATAGAAAGACGGAGTCTCTGTGCAGTGCGTTACGAGTATACAGACGCGTTATACAATTTGTAAAAAATAAATATATGTGTGTGCAGCTCACACGCAGTAGAAGTGAAACTTCAGAGATATTATATTCACAGATAATTCTTCTCTAACTTTTATTAATATAAATATAATTCCTTACATCCGTTAACATATTATAATTAAAAAAATTCAATCTAAATTACACTTTAAATCACTAGGACAAAGTTTAAAATTTAATGCACTGTTACATACGATTTCCTTTGATCTACGTATAAAAGAATATCTGCCTTTAAGTATATAGGTGTATACATAGAGCTAAAATTCATTTGAAATCTTTTAAGTTTTATTTAAATTGAAAATTAATATTAACGGGAAAATGTGTTTTATTTCGAATTAAATAAGGTTGAATTTTTTTCTGTTTATCTCTTTTTAGTGTCGCTTTTTCGTTTCATCGAGTTTCAAATCACAACGCTTCTAAAGAAGCTTCACTAAATTTCTTTAAGTAGTTTTTTTTACGTAGACACAGTCTATACATTAATGGTCTTAAGTCTATAGGTACTATTGTAATAATATGAGCATTATATACTTCTCGTTCCTGATTGTGGATCTAACATCATAGGGAGAGGGTACAATTGTTTGTTACATTAGATAAAGCGGATCGTTGCGTTTCACATATTATTTTCAGTCATGACAGTTTGCACGTTTTCTTACTGTTTCCTTTATCTTTAGCGCATGGTAATTGTAACTCGGATAAATAAGATGTATATTAACAAAACTGCTTAAGAGAAGCATGTTATCTGCCAGGGTTCGCAGTCAGATTCGAATCCACGTCATTCCAATTTGATGCGTGTTCTTTGATGGATATACAAACTTTTTGTATATGTTAAATTTGAATTTAATATTAGAATGCGTGGCTGTCTTAAGTTGTTTCTGCCACCGTTGAAGTAACACTTAAAAATATATCTCCTAATAGCGTAAACCTCTCCTCGTATTCAATAATCACGTCTTCTTAGCGCCCAACATTCTTAACTGAGTACCTACAGCTAGATTTTTTGTAGATTTGAAATACCGGATTGTATTGTACTGAGTGTCTATAAAATGTACAAGCTATGCCTAGTGGCTCAGCACTATATGTAAAATAATGACGCTCCTTTCACTCCTTTCACAGCTCTTTAATGTGGACACTTCAGTTAATTTCTGTAGTGAAAATTCTTTAGGCACGTTGGGCACTATTGGATTGGGAGAAAAGCACTGAAATAGCGTGACCGTTCACATTCAGATAGAAAGTTTTCAATTCTGATGTGCAGTTCTACGACGGACAGGTTTTTTTCTATCACAAACTTAAATCGTTGTCGTAATCGTTTAATAAGTATAAAATATTCCTAAGTTTTAGGCGTTATTGGATACAGTTCTCATTTACCGTTTAACGTTAAACTTAAAATTTATAGCAGTTTTGTCACTTAATGTGCCTTTGATAGTAATGATAATAATTCAGTTATTTAATCGGATAAATAATACAAATCTATTTGAATTAACAACATAGAAGACAATCTATATCTTTTCGATAGAACTTTCTAGTGATCGTTTAAAAGTATTTTGTATTATGGAAACATCTATAGAATAATCACTATCAATAAATATACGAACATAATTTAGTTACTTAATATTAACTAATAGTAACTACTCCTTACTATATATACATAATCCTCATGTTTTATGTTAGTATAAGTTTATTTTCGGAACATTGTATTATTCCGAAGTCTATTTAAAAAAATGCTTTATTTAGCCATAAAACCGTTGCATTATCATTTAGCGATTTAGCGGTAATTCTATTTATAGTACAAAGTGAAATGTCATTCTGTTTTTGGTACAAACCTACGCAAGTCTGTGTGCGCATGCCTAATCTTGCTACCAATGAAAAATACTGTTTTTATCGAGAGATCAAAAACAAACATTGGTTGCTTTGTACGCCGTGTATGTCCAATGTTTTTTTTTTATTGACATAGTACAACAGACCTCTATCTGTTGTAATTCAGCAATAAATGTAGTGATTCGCCTGATGGAAAATTGTTATTGTCGCCTATGGACATATGCAACACCAAAGGTGTTGTCAATGTGCTGCCAGCTTTGTAGTAATTTTATGGCAACTTAAAAAGCACCATATTGTTGTGGTCAAGAAAAACGCCATTTGTGTCAAACCTCGATAATGCTTAATAAAAGTATTTCTTGCTTAAAATTTGTACTGTATACTAGGTATATATAGTTTTAAACAATGTAGCAAAGAATGCTATCATACCTATCTTATATGTAAATAGTTAAATTATTTGATAATTTAAAAGAGTTGGGTGGTTCAGTAATGTAATAGAATACAAAGTGTAATGTGTATGCAAGTACGGACTTGCGTAGGGTAGGTTTAGTTTAATAATGTGAAGTTTTATCAATAAATTTATTTAATTACCGCAATATCATAATAATATACAAACTATAATTATGTATAATTTATATTACTAAGTCATTGTTGAAAAGTTATTTCCTGGAAACTGCAGTTATTGTAACAAGTTTTTTTTGTACATAAATTGTAGGTATAATCAGAATTATGCAGTACCAACGGACTTTTTGTAGCCATATTGATTTATTCTATAGTTATTAAGTTGCAATAAAATTTTAAGTGTTTAGTGTACTTTAATTTCAATTGTATAGGTTTTTTTTATTCACCCTCTCTAGTTAGTTACTAATATGACAAATAGCAATGAGATACACTTAAAAAGAAATTTTAAATGAGTGTTACTAAAATACATTAAAATAATCTTAAATTTGATCTAAAAGGTATATTTTTTCAAAATGGACCTTCCCTATATTCTAACCAACATTGTTCCAGTGCCTTTAATATTTTAATCTGAGATTAGAGAATATAGCCAATATAAGACCCTTCATTTCTGTCTTTCAATTTTGATGACGCAATCAACGAGATACATTAATGTCGTCGTGTCAGAAATTACATGTTCTATGGCTTTAAATCAAATAGAATAAATTTTGTTGAAACGTCTAATATCAGTTTAATATAAAAATCTGAAAATCCGATTTTAATGAAAAAAGGGAACATTTGATTATTTTAAAGCTTGATTTGAAATAAAATATTAAGATAATTTTCTGTGTCTTTATAATTTCCACAATCATTTTGGCAGACATGAATGACGATAACGCATCGCATTGTAATTCAGGTGGTAGTTCACTTAATGATTTGTTTGCACCAGATTTATTCGAGACTTGCAATTTCATCTGTTATCAAGAGAAGACTTTAATGGATTTTTTAAAAGAATATATATGAAACATTTTATAGAAAAGCAACTAGCATAAACACGTAATTGGGTTTTTAGGAGGACGACTTGTTCATAGATGGTGAAAAAATAGATAACATTTTTTTGGAAAATATGACTTGTGTATAATTTTTGTAGCGGAAGAATTTCTGATGGCGGAAAGTCGTTTACAAAATAAATATATTATATAATTTGTTAGAAATATGATATTGTACACGATTTCGCCTGGACCTTACACGACTCATACTAAACAGCTACGTAGTTTGCTCTATATTTTTAATGCCTTTAAGCGCTTAAATAACATGTGTATCTAGAAATTCAACAGTACGAACAAATATATCCTAAAAAATTACTTTGCCTTTGTTCCATTCTATACTACCCATTATCTAAACCCGAACGCGGTTGGTTTTGTATTGTACAGATTTCTTACTACCTGCTGCATTCTGGGAATTAAATAAAAAATGTCTAGACCTCCTGCCTTTTGATGCTTTTTCATGTAAAGGTGTTTTTGTGTGTGGATGGATTATACGATTGCTTTCATTGGTCTAGTCTGGCAAGGTGCAGGTAGTTGTTACCGAGAACAATCAAATACTACTTTATATTTAAGATTCAAGACATCTTTTCAAATACAGATTCCGTGAAGCATAGAATTCTAAACCGTTACTTTTTTTAGGGCAGTCCTGCTCATCTTCTTGTTTCGATATCTATTTTTTTTGTTAACTTTGTATTGTGAACATTTGAATAGTTATTTAGTAAGAATTTGTTAGGGATATACAACAAGTACTTTTAAAACAAGTTGAAAAATGTAAAAATATGCGTACAGTTTAAACGTGTCGTTTTATTGAATATATTAGGCATATTTATACACGTGTATACATACGATTTTCAAGATGCCGTTATGTCGATTGCGCATTAAAATACTTTCAGATATGGCCAATTGCATCATTCAACACTTGTACCTCAACGAAAATATTTCTTAAAAAATTCCCATCAAAAAACTTTCTAAACAATAATTCTCGAATGAGAAGATCAGGTACAACTTAGTAAACCGATTATGTCTTTCGTCATGGCTGGCCCTGTTGCTCGTTCAAGTTATAGACACCTGGTCTCTGGTACTAAGGGCATTCGGAATACCGTTACGGTGAATAAACTGGATACACGCAGTACTAAGTAATTATTTTTTTAGGCGAGATCGAAGTGTGTGTCAAGAATCGACACCGATTACGGTTGTCACTGAGAATGAATTTTCTGGTTTGGTGTGTTGATTAAATTAAAGCTTGGGATAATATCGGATGTTCTATTCCATTGAATATATTGAGAAGTCAGACGTGTTATGATAAAAAGGTATAGGAGTAAGTAGTAATTAATTTGTACGCTTGGTTAATGGGAATGGCAAGCATCAGATTAAAATGATGATATGGATCTTTTACTACCATAAATTAAAAAGTTAATACCATCACTTCTAATTATTATGGCACCTGTTTTATTAAACAAATAAAATAGTATGTTTAATGGACTTTATTATAAAAAAAAAACATTACCACAAAAACTTGGTTTAAGCAGAGGGCATAGTATTATTTATCCCCAAACACTATACATAATAGATTTACGTAATTGTAAAATTATATTTTACGTAAAGTTAGTAAACAAATCAATGCTAGAGCTGGAATTACTGCCGTACTTACGTAGGAGCATTATCTACTCCTTTACCCTTAATTACCGGTTATTTAATTTTTAAGGTATAGCATAAATTTAGGTTTATTTTATAATTGTCAAGGTGGTTTGGATGATGTCGGTGGTGACAAGACTTTACGTATGATATATAATAAAGAACATATAAATAGATGTTTTATTATTATATATCATATATTTTCGTTCGGATTACTCTACATTGATTGATTCCTCATACCCAGACCAGAGTAAATATAGAAATAAGTTTATTTACTTATGCTGGGAATCCTACTCGCGACCTCTGCGTTGTGGGTTCGATTTGGATTCCAAAATTTATTTTTCCTAAAAAGCCTCAAACTCCGCATTACCACATATAGTATTATATCTTTCACTAGTACTTGAACTAAATAAAAAAGTCAACATTTTGAATTCGACTACGCAATAAATCAGCATCACGAATAAAATAATTGTACTCGTGATAGGTACGTGTATCTTCTAGAAATGCTAATGATTTTAGATATCTGTAAAAAATATCCTTGTTTATAGCTATGCCTTAACGGTACATTAATATTTGTGACGACGAAGGTATAACATTTTTGTAAACTAGGTATTCGAGTTGTTCACCTTGATACTTTTATTACCTACTTGTTGTTGGGCTTCAAATCTAGATACTAATTAATATACAAATAAGTATTATTGTTATCAACTTACGAAATGAATGGATTTGTATATATTATTTTACCGTTTTATTATTTGTTCTCTGCTTAATTATATTAGGTTGCCATAGAGTAAGATAGTAACTAGAAACAAAATTAAATACTTGAATGAAAACTGGTTTGCGGTGAGATGAAAAATAAATGGCAGCTGAGTTGTTCTGCAAACAGTGCTACTGAAAAGTGGTCGAAATGTCCAAGTAAAATCTGAAAAATCAGATTATACACGCGTTTAAAACTATTATAACATAGTTTATTGGTTGATGAATAGAGTAATACACATCAATCATCAAACAAAAGTATATTTAATACTGTAAATCTTAAGATAATAATTTGTCGCCATAATCTTGGCGAACTTCTGTTCTATGCCATGTATGGCTGGGAATTAGTTATCGCAAGATTGATCAAGACTAGTGCAGTAGGTGTCGTCAAAAAACCCTGGCCTTGGTGTTAACAGTATAATTATAAAACATTTCAGTATAATTTCTCTAGATATAAGGACTAAAAATAAGTTCATACATAAAATAAATAAATAAAATTCGTCAGATGTCGCGAAACGCCGACTCGTTTTCGCTTCGATTAAAAAATTGTTGCCACGCCACAAATTTGGTTTAGTCTGCACATTCTCCAAAACAAATGCTAGTATAAATTTATTCAATGAGTATTTCATTGCATGTTATTTGTTAATTTTATTATACATTCGTATTTTTAATCTTTTTGACTTTCACACCTACGAACAACTGTATACATACATTGTAATTATATTTATCTTACATACTTACACTACATTATTAACGGTACTATTTCTAGCGGCTAATGTATAGGAACAGGGAACTATAAAGAGTTGAATATTAATAAATATTTTAAATTTTTTAACTAAATTTTAGCTTTAATTTATCACAATAAATCTACGTTTTAATAGTCTTAAAGCTTCTTCTCTTCAAGCCACAACATGTTGCGAAGCGGTGTTAAATTAGATTAGGCTACCATAGAGTAAATAATAATCATAAATAAAATTAAAACTAAATAATTTAAATCAACAAGTTGGCGGTAGGCTAAATAAATAAAACTTTAACAATACTCATTGACACTTGACATCTTTGTCTTCCGTGATCACGGATACTGAAACGTAGGAATAATAAAAAAACAAATAAATTAGTAAAGTAGTAAACTACTAGTTGCGATAGCTTAAGAAAATGTTATTTAATTTGTCATTCTCATTATTAATGGCAGCTAGCCTAGGTACGCATTCTACGTCACGATAGCCGCGACAGCCTTTTCAAGCTTTACGCCTAGGTTCACATATTGTTGTACGTATATGATCATGGTTACTTTTATCGTATTTGTAGACAGACCAGTCGTAACATATTAACTTTCCAAATGGTCAGATTAATTAAGACTCAAAACTAGTGATTGTTGTACAAGTGGCTGTATCACGACAGAAATATGTCCGGCACAAATAGCGCAGATGTAGAAGTAGGCTACTATTAACCTAAATCTCACATCTAGGCTACATTAATAATATTACCGTTTATAACTGGTCTTTATAACTGAGATCAATGTCAAAGGCTTAATTTTTTAGTCTAGTTTTTAAAGTATTGTATAGGAGATTGTAAATGATTCTGCCTATTATAAGAACGTTGTTTGATTTTTTTAATTAAAAAGTTCATGTGAAATTAGTGAGATCCTATTAAACAATCACTGACCAAGACTTCAGGGATATATTTTATGATTGGTCAAGTCTGTTAAGTTTATCATGTTTTTTTTAATGTTTGCTTATAAGCAAACTGACAAACGGATCCACTTGATGGTAAGTGGTAACCGTTGCCAATCGACATTTACAACATAAAAGTGGACGATGCGTTGCCTACCTATGTGTTGCATATATACTAATGTCACGTTTCGTGCAATTATCATCCGACATATCTGTATACTGAGCCTTTACCGCCATTTTATCGTAAGCGACATTTGGTCCTATGTTTATTTTTGTTCCAAAACGTATTTGAAACTATTATTTTATTTTCAGAGTTTCAGTTTTTGATTCAGTAGGTTCTAATCTAAATAAAACTGAAAGTCTTAAAACAAAATAATAGTTTCAATACCTATTGCAACAGTTTGTTTTATTGCAGGAGTTCAGCAGACAGGCAGACGGCCCACTTGATGGAAGGCGGTACTATCGCCTATGGACATTTACAACACGAAAGGTACTTACTATAAATGCGCTGCTGCTCTCTTAAGGGAGACTGGAACCTGGTCACTAATCCCGGAACACAACTCAAGGTTGTTATGGCAACATACTTTAGACCAGGGGTGGTAGCCCTCCACTCGGGCAAATGCCCTACCACCTGGCTGTGGGTTGTTTTGTCGCCTCTTACGACAGGCCGCCCGGCCGCAGAAAATTGTATTCTTTCTCCGTTCCTGCACAGATAATAAAAATAAACTTAGGACTAAATGTCGGTTACGATAAAATGGCGGTTAAGTCTCGATATGGTAAGACATTTTCTAGTTAATATCTGCTGAGATTAGGACGGTCTATGCTTCACCTACAACATCACCAGTTGTCATTGCAAGTGTGAGATTAAAATTTGCCGTGTCTTTAGAGCGTTTATACGAATATAGGTAATAGGTATATTGAGTTTATAGATTTAAAGCATAGAACCTCATTAGAATATATGAGGAAGAATAGATAGAGTCGGCACCTTTATACTCAGCATCGTCGTTCAGCGCCTTACCACGTGCACGGCGGGGGCCTGGTTGTACGCGTCCAACTTACCATAAATATAATTATTTTCACGAAGACGGTGTGTTATTCATAAACATTTTTACCTACAGACGATAAAGTATTAAAATATGACTCGTCATGTATGATACAACATTGACTACAAGCTGTTATACGATGTAACCATAAGATTTGCTTTACAAATGTGTGCCTATTATATGACCATATATATGTCAACATAGTGAGTGATTTAAAATGGTTATTTTATTGTTTACAAAAAATATCATTCGATCAGCTCAATGTAAGCCCATGAATATATCCAATAATTTCATAGTTAGTATTGATTCTCTCACATACTTTATCTTGAATGATTTCTTAGTAATATGAATAAATAATTATTGTAGGCAGCGCAGACGTGTCCAACGTTCCGTGAGAATGCCTACCAGCTATTAAAGTCATGTGGATGTTTAGGGCTATCGACTTGTATTGTTAAGAATTTTAATAGATTCCTCATGTATTTTGTGACTTCCATGTTATGTTGAATAGTGTGGTATATGTTTATATATGAAAAAGATAGCACCTCAAATACTTTAAAATTTACAATTAAGTATATTGTTTAAAATACTAATATTATAATAATAACTGGGGAAATAAAGCTGCGTGTAAAACAAAAGGTGACCCTAAGCCATTTCCGGGATTAACGGAAGATATTTCATATCTAAAATTTTGTTAGGCCGAATAAGATTTAATAATATAATAATAATAATAATAAGATTTTTATTGACACCAAAATTAAATTAACATGTTGTCTTAAAATTAAAGACTGTTTGGGTACTAACACCTAAACTAGGCCAAGCCTGTCTCTGTACTTATAAAATTATAATTATGTGTTAATTAAATATGTAGAGTTATCACAGAGTTGTAGTTTCATTTCTATTCATTTTAGTGGGTTTTGAAACTACATTTCTATTTTATTAATTTATTTTTACATATTTTTAATTTTCCTACAGTACATATGGGGATCTTTGTTAAGTCACGTGACAAAAAGAATGTTAATGTTAAAATTTTAAAGTAGACTAAAAAAGAGATGGATGGATTGTACGATGATTTGTGGTGTGAGAGAGAGGACGTCTGTCAGAAGAGGCGTATGGAAGGAAAAGGCGTATTGTGCCGACCCCAAATAATTGGGACGAGGTGTAAGAAAAGACAGATACTTTTGATTTTCCTAACAAGAGTTCTAAAAAACGTTTAAGACAAATTTACAAATATTCATCACTGTGACGGTTTCTTTCTTGACTCAGTTGGTATATTAATGATAATTTGGGAGAAACTGATTATCATATTAATGGGATTCGGTGTATATGTAACTTTCTGTAATGGGGATTAAGATATGATGTTACTATATATACTTCTTATACCCAAAAATGAAATAGTTTTCGTTGAAGAGAAACCCTTGTTTTACGCCAGCAAAGCCGCTTTGAAAGTCCCATTGCTGTTACAAACCAAATGCACACGTACTAAATTTGATGATAATCGGTTGTTTTCTAAGGCAATGATGAAGAAACAAAATTTCGAGTTTACATATTTTTGTATTGTTAATTATCTTTTTTCTACTCTCTATATTATTGAAATATCATTTATGTTTTGAATATGTATTTAAGAATATTGAATATTTTTTTCTTCAAATTATATAACAGCAATATCTCCAAATTTATCAACATGGTATATATTAAAGCACTTTTGAAAGATACTTTAACTAAGACGATTATAAATAAACGATGGCCAAGCCACTTTCCATGGGATTTTAAAAATATTTAACATTTAATTCCTCTTAAGTATTCTCGTTAAGTATTACATCGTCGAATATTAATTTCGCTCTATTGTTTTGATATTGCCCATAGTCGAGTTAAAAATGAATTGCGTATAACTTGCAAAATATAAGAAGTTTCTACGTAATGTTTTCATCGATTGAAATAATTGAAGCATGTTGGCTAACTAATTGAATTTATTTAGAAATCAGTAAATTTATGGCGTTATGAACTTAATGATGATGTTTTATAGGCACAGAGATTTATCGTTTCGATACTTAAGCCTAAATAAATATTCGTTATATATTATAAAAAATATCGTATGATAACTGAATATCTTGTGAATACTATCGTGGTTGCGTATTTTTTTTTATCTCTGTAAACTTTACGATGTATTTAATTTACATATTGAGCTTGTTTGGCTACTGTTTCGAGAGGCATACAGTAAATTTCTTCCTATGGTCATTAATGAGTAACATTGAAATATGTATAATAATTTTTAAACATAAGCTCCGATTAACAAAAGATTTGAAGAGCTTTTATTCTTTTTATTTTTTATTGCAGGAGTTCAGCAGACAGACAGATGGCGTGTTTGATGAGAAGCGGTTACCATCGCCTATGGACATTAGCAACACAAAAGGTGCTCCAAATGCGCTGCTGCTCTCTTAACTGAGACTGGAACCTGGTCACTAATGCCGGAACACAACTTAAGGTTGTTATGGCGACATACTTTAGACCAGGGGTGGTAGCCATCCAGTCGGGCAAATGCCCTATCACCTGGCAAAAGATAAGATAAGATAATAAGAGATAAGATTTTAGATAAAGTCTCACAAAAATAATTTGTATTATCTGTCTCATGATCTAGCCTTTATATTATCATATCAGATTTAGGCTTTCTTCTTTATATGTGGTATATCTACATGCCTAATTTTTCATTGTATGTGTTTTATCTCCATCTCGCTATGGGTGACTTTTTAATGTGCATAAGCTGAACTTAGGTGTCATTGCAAATTATCTGTCATATATGACCTTACATACTCTTAAATCACAATTACATTAAAAGTCCTATGACATTAGAAGTAGCCTTACATCGAGAGGCAGATCGCTATAGCTGAAAATCTTTGACAATTAAAATCACTTTGGAGATTTGCGCTCTCAGACGATATTGCTCTATCTAACCTAATTTGAATGAGCTCTTCAGGTAAAAGATCTTACAAATTAGTAAATTATCCTAAATTTATATTATATAGGTATTCGTGTCAGAAGTTTCCGGGCCAATATGGCAACCGTTTGATGATTATTACTATTAAGCTAGTTTTCTTTTACTTAAAGCAAACTGCATTAAGATTTAAGTCATTGACAAGTTACTGCAATTAGTGTAAGGAAGTAGAACATAAGTTCACAAAACTATACACGTATATTATCATGTGTTCTTGAAAAATACTCGATAACACACTAGTTATGCCTGTTTCTAAATATGTGCATTTGTACACAGTAAGTATGTATATCTTTTCTGACTACAAATTTTAAGTAGAAAGAAAAAGATTGATTTAGAACTACAATAAAACTTGCTTAAACTATTAAAATTAAAACAATAAATAAATGTAGTTCTAAATTGGCCTTAGCTTAGCAAAACTGCCGGCCAATATAACCAGCGCTGATCTTCCGCTAGGGCCGTAGTAAATTGTCTGCTAGTTGTTGCTTCTATTACTTAGTACAAGTCTGATGAAACCCACATTTACAATTATGTACCGCCGCCAAGTCGTTTAAGATCACACAATCTTGAGGATATTAATGTTATATAAAGTAAATAAGAAACTATAGTATAATGATAGCCCTAATTGCAGCTCATTCACATCAAGTTATCCGTTAGTTGTTGTTCTTATTACCTATACACTACTATCTATTCTCTAGATTCGTTGCTTGTTTTACTTACTTGAGATGCTGCGATGACGCACATGGGTTTTACATGAAAGTGCAGTGACCCCTGTTCCGTATATCTGAGCCCTAATTGTTTGTTGGTGTTTGGAAATGTTCAGTTTTTTTAGAACTATTCGTGCGATATAATAGAGTTTTACTTGTAGCTAGTCTTCGTAATGTTGTGTATGTTTATTATTGCTGATTGTATACTAGGTACTAAGGTCTATTTAAAGAAATATATTTCTACAATAGTTTCATAATATAAATTATTGTGATTCCTAGTTATATTGAAACCTTCAGAGATGTGTAAGTTTACCTGCAGCAGAGCTACCTTTTCATGTGGAGGAAGAGTCGTCATCCGTCTGTAAAAGAACAGAAAATTTGTTATTTACTTATGTAGGTTGAATCCGTTTTGTAAAATAAAGGTTCGATGTTAATACGTAATTGCAAAAGTACCGTCTTGTTTTCTTACACCTCACATCAAAGATACGTTGCACCAATCTATGTCACCCGTTATTTCTATATTTCATACAATTTCAATATAAACTTCTTTACAACAGTTCATACAGATGTTTCAAGATGACAAACAGTAATGATAATGAGAAAATTTTCTATAAAAATTGCATTTTTGATCGATTTTTAAAACAAAACGACTTTGATTGGTGTAATGATCGTTGTAGAAGTTGAATGTTTATTTGTTTGTGGATATTTTTGTTGACTATTTTATTTGTTTATAGTGTGTCTTCGCCGACCTTTGACATCGACTGAACGTTCGCGAAAATATAGAGCATTATTAAAAAATAATCCATCAAAGGCTGAAGAAATAAGAATTAAGAATATGTTACGTGCCAGAGCTAAGAGGCGTGTGGACCGATTGATTAATTTTGATATCGGATGGAAATAATTATTAGATGGGGGCTTTCTTTAAGGTCCTCATAGAAGCGCATAACTCAGTAATAGGGAATATGTATGTAATTTTAATGTAAGTTGAGTACACGTGTACATTTTAGTTGTGGATTTGAATCAATAAAAGCTGGTAAAAATGTGCAGGAAATTAAAAATCGGAAAACGCACTAATTTAGTCGCACGTCATGGTCCACGTTTAGAATTGCAGCAAAGGCGCATTTACTGGGTGTTCTATAGTTACGAAATTGTATTGTGACGTCAGCATCGTAAGTCCCTTAGAGGCGTTAATAAACCTTTAAAATCGTATTCATCTGATCGCAATTTGGAAATAAGACTTTTTAGGTTACAAATGATTAAAAATATAAAAATACATGCATATTCCCTATTGTCCAATCGACAACCTTTATAAGGATTGTCAGGCTCTTATTGAAGTCCTGTTGTCGATACCAATTACTAGTCATGTCACAATAATTTTACAGGTCGTTTCTCGACATCCCTAATTTTAAATATAATCGTTTTAGTTAGTATGAAAGACATTCCTGCGGCTTCGCACATGCATACCACTCTCAGCAAGGCATATCTTGGGGAAATACTGATGGTACATCATCACCAAACATAAATGTCGGCAACTCTTCAAGACTGAACAGGGAATAAGAAATCTCACTTTTACGTTTACATCTAGTAAATGGTTTCACATAAAACTTAATAATAATATATTTTTTTAGAACGAATATAAAGCTATTGTAGATACAGAAAGAAGCACTTAAAAAAGAAATTTTGGTCGATGTTAATCTTTAAAGTTATAACGGTTATGCTGCATTTTCAACATAACTTTAAACAACATTCAACTTTAGTTAATCGATAACTCGCTCACGTAATAATAGTAGATAATTATAGGAACCCGAAACTGTTTACATATTCAATGGTTTGACTGCCTATGATATTGAGATTTGAATTACTTCAAACGAAATTAGATGGCGCAGTAAGTATGCAACTTAATTCCGTACTGACTTGAGATGTTTCGTTCAATTCGGATGGTAGGTACTAGTCTAAATTTAAAAAAATGAAGCGACTATGGCTCGTGGAGCGTGGAAGGGAGTAACTTTTACTAATGGTTAAGTTATTCATAAATGATTAAAGCTAGTTGTCACTGAGTAACATTTGTTGGTTTGACCGTATAATAAAAGTATAATTTGGAATGTATTCTACTTTATACGAGTTAATATTTATTTACGTGCACAAATATATATATTGATATAATAAATATTACCATATAGTTGTATTTATTAAGAGAGAAAAAGATAGTAGTAGTAGCTACAGTGTGTGTTGAGGCATAAAGTAATACTGAAAGTTCAATAGTCGATAGGTTTAAGTTACGTGAGGTATGTAAACTAATATGTTCAAGAGTTGATCTCATCATTTATGCTCGTATTTCCAATGACTAAGGCAGATTGAGCAGCGTAACATTTCAGTTTCACTGTTTATTTTTCAATTTTCGTTTGATTACTGACTATTGACATAGTACAAGAACCTACTTGTCGCACTCAGAAGACTTAAAAGACGATTAACTTAAAAAGCAATAAAATTGTTAAGTGAAAGTCTGCTTTTCTGCACTTAAAACTAATGTAAGTAACGTTCTTTAATTTCTATTTTGTTACCTGTTGAGGTGAATTCGGATTGAAATAAAAAAGCTAAATGTTTTTTAAGGGTAATATACCATTATCCGACTTTGAGTGCGACCTCATACTTTATACAGAGCTACTCTGAACTTTGTGGACAGCGCCCTCAAACGTTCTGACGTAGTAGGCGGCATTTACTCAGTGAGTCATCGCCTTACTCTAAACGACGGTAAAAACATCTCAACGTTTAAGTACAGATGGCAGTAGTTGTATTTTGATAGCAGTTTTGAATGCCACTTAGGTAAATTAGATAAGAATCCTGGATAGTATTAAATACAAGTTTTCTGGTCAAAATTAATTTAAATAATTTCTGGACTATAGCTCATTTTCCTTACATACAATAAGGATAATAAAATTCGGGGTTGTCTTTTTCCTTACATTGAATAAGGGTAGTAAAATTCGGGATCGGTCCAAAAGGTAGCCAGTACGATTTATGGATTGGTGGTAAATTTTACATTATTTCTTAGGTGGCGCTTTATTTCCTTACTGAAAGGAATCATAGCGTGTTCTTGAATATGTACAAAACTAGTTATTAAAAATGTATAAACATTTCCACGTTGTCGTAATGTAAAAATAGCCTCTTTAAAAATATTATTTTCATAAATATGGCTAATATTATGTAAGTTTTTTGGAAGTGTTTAGTGGATAATAACATAAATAAACAAGACGTTCTTGCAAGTTTCTTTTATTTAAAAACATAAAATTTTGAACACTACAGTTTTTCGATAGATGGCATCATATGTTTTTGTAGACTGAGCTGTTAAATTAAGAAGTATACAAATACACGACATATATTCGTATAGTGTAAACAATATATGTATATATGCCGTGAAGGTATATTATTAACTCCCTACGTGTAATCAGTACTGTGTTTATTTAAGAATAAGGTACTAACTACAAGAATTTGGTCTGTTTCAATGTTTTTATGAGTTTAACTGTCAAGTTTAATTAAACTGACAAATTTCGTATTCACCTAAAGACATACAGAAGCATACAAATTTGACAATAAATCATATATAAATTAATAAAAAGCTAAATATGTACGAAAATTTCAGCACAATACGTCATGTCGCGGCGGGGAAACCCAATGATTGTATGTGGTGGTTTCAATTTCATCAGAGAGAAATCTCGAGGACCTCGGACGAGATGGGTTTGTGGAAGAAAGAGAAGGTTGCAATGCGTAGCCACTTTAACCACCATAGGCGGTATGCTTGTTAAGAGCTATGGACAACATAACCATAGCTAGCGGTGGGCCATCCTGGTGAATACAACGCTGAGACAGATTCTAATTCTGTTTGTGGATTCAGGTATCTGTCTTCAACCAGAGGTTGTGTAACTGGGACTGTTCTTTCTAGAAATTACATGGTTTTCTGGTCCTATTTATACACGTGGGCCTACGTATACTCATACGAATAAAAACTTATTTAACAATAAATTATGTCCGTTAAACGAACAAAGACAATAATTATGATTATGTTAGTAAAAAGTGAAGAATATATATTTATAAGTGATGTTTGTTAATCGGTGTTGGGAATGGAATGTATTGAAATAATTGAACAAATCTAGGAATTGTTTTAAATATTTTTACTATTAATTTATAGACCTGAGGTGACTGAAGTCTATTTATAGAAGTTGTAGATAAATAGTAGTAGATAGATTTCTACATTTTATCGGTGCAGGAACGGAGAAAGAATAAAATTTCCTGCGGCCGGGTGGCCTGTCGTAAGAGGCGACCAAACAACCCACAGCCAGGTGGTAGGGCATTTGCCCGACTGTATGGCTACCACCCCTGGTCTAAAGTATGTCGCCATAAAAACCTTGAGTTCTGTTCCGGCATTAGTGACCAGGTTCCAGTCTCCCTTAAGAGAGCAGCAGCGCATTTGTAGCACCTTTAGTGTTGCAAATGTCCATAGGCGATGGTAACCGCTTTCCATCAAGTGGGCCGTCTGCTGTCTGCTGAACTCCTGCAATAAAAAAAAATAGAAATATTTATTAGTTAAAAAAAAAGTGAAAATGTAGTATTTGTTTTATTCAATATTGTCTACTAATCTATTTTTAATCTTTGAAACACGTTTAAAATAGGAGTTTCTACATGTGATATTAAACTCTTGATAAAGGAAGGTTTTGAAATTTTAAACATTTTCTTGAAGAATAATAATTGTAAAACCAAAATATTTCCGAACAAAAGTTGCTCAATTATGCATATTATACGTTTAATTATACAAACAGTGTACATATATTTGTATGGTAGATGATAAATTTTAGGTCTAAATTTTAAAATATATATAATAACAGCCCATAAACGTCCCACTGTTGGACTCGGGCCTCCCACTGTAGGGAACGGACAGTAGGTATACCTGCCACGCTTGTTTAAGGCGACTTCGCAGGTTTGACACATCGGTTATCTCGATGTGCAAGTGTCATCGCGATGTTTTCCTTCACCGTTGTTAGCACGTAGTAATTGTAACAATATCCACATTAGATCAGAAAACTGCCTATGTGGTGCATGCGTTCCAGCCAGAATTCGAACCCGCACCCTTCGAGATTGGGACGCGTGCGCTAACAATGGCCAGCGCACGCGTGGTAGCTTCATTACGCTACGTGGTAGCGCAGTGACACTAGCATGACTTAAATTAAGGTTTTAAGCCTTATTAAATGCAATTCCTTTGTTTAATTTTGTTACGACATACAAATCGCACGCTTAAAAGTATAGAGACCTAAATCAAAAATTTGAGTCATCGAATTTAAATAACTATTTTATGAAAAATAAGGTACAAAATTGAATTAATTCATATTTTGTATTAGGTCTCTATAATTGTAAGGGTGCGAAATATTAAATATTTTATGTAAAGTTGTCTTGCTCATAATTTTCTCCAAGGAATTTGCGAATACGACGCTTGTAAAACGGATTGTAAATCTCAATTAGACCAATAAAGTGGCTGTTAAGGTGGGACCTCATCTGGGATAATGTCACAGTTATAAGCCGTTTCACGGAGATGTGGCGACGGGTGTAATGCGTTATTTGTAAGACGACATTGTTTTGAATTTTTAATGACGTTATATATTGACAGATAACGTATGCGTACAAACTAATGTGTGTATTTGTATGTCAATACCTATAACATTACAGCAGGTGTGGCCCCAGCATCATAATGTAAAAAGTGCTGTCATAACCTTACTGCTTTATCTGGAGTAATGATACAGTTATAAACCGTTTCACACAGATATAGCGATGGGTTAACGCGTAATATGTGATGCGATATTATTATTGGTTGATAATGACGTTTAATATTGACAGATAACGTATGTATATTCACATTTGTTTTTAAATAAACTCCCTCCGCCTGTTATAGTGTCGAAATGTTATTTTTCTTTATATTGTATTTTTTCTATTTTTTGCTACTTTAATGTAGTAGCTATTCGTTAACGGCGTTATTTGTAACGCTACAAATTAGCGCATGTGGCAACAATCAATATCTTTAACATTATCCCAGATGAAGTCCGAGCACAACAAATACTTTTAATTATTGTATTGTGCTATATTTTCATCTGCTTACATATATCAGTAGTGACCGCGCACTTTACTGTTGTTAAAAAAAAGTAGATTAGATATGAGATAGATACGGCGTGCATAATTAATTCCGTCTTGACTGTAAGAAATCTAAACATATTTTCTTAAGAAATACATTATAATTATGGCAATACAAATTTATGAGTTTATTTAAAAATATATAAAGTACTGTATAAAGAATGTTATATTAATAATTTATAAAATATGATTCCAATAGTAATTATCAGCGTTGTAAATAAAAAATCAAGTACCTTTTTGTAGTGTTTTCATTGCTGCTTTTTTATAGTATTGAATTTTGAGAAAAATTTGGTTAAATTTTGCGTTAAAATTCTTTTATGTTGTTTTAGATGAGGACGAAAGGCCGCAAAGACCCAGAATGTATTCATTTTATGATTTGGAGATAGCCTTACACAACTGTTCCAATGACTGACCTTATCCAGTCATGTCGAATCTATCAGATACAGATGCTACTAAAACATTAATATAATTAAATATGCTTACATTAGTTAGCGTGATAGCGTAATGGCTAGCGCACGCGTCCCAAACTCGAACGGCGCGGGTTCGAATCCCGGTTGGAAATGCGTGCACCATTAGGCAGTTTTTCTGACCTAATATGCATATTGTTACAGTTACCATGTGCTAACAACGGTGAAGGAAAACATCGTGATGAAACCTGCGCATCGAGATAACCGATGTGTCGAACCTGCCAAGCCACCTTGGACAAGCGTGGCGGGTATACTGTCCGTTCCCCTATAAGAAAACGAACAAAACCACATAGGCCATCAAGACCACACAGATGTCTGCGCAGTACCTGATTTTGTAAAATTGTGTACTGCGCAGTCACCTCATTTGTTAGATGCTAATGTTTTACGACTGCAAAAAAATATTATAATAGGAATAATTATTATGATAGAATTGATTATTTATGCGGTATAATTATTTTTGTTTTTATTTCGTAAACGTTGAAAATGATATCGAAGACCTCATTCATAGATATTATATATTTGTTTAATATTTTATTCAAACGTTTTCGTTCTAGCTAAATTGGGATGGTTGATACCTACTATTTACTAATTCATGCATAAACATGCATTTTCGTAGATATTTCTAGTACTTACTTATCGCTATATTTTTTATTTAAAAACATTTAGTATTAAATAGATAGTGGAGCATGCCGGCAGCGGGACCTGGGGTCCGGTGGTTAGGACGTGCTATAAGAGTCTTGCCGGTGTCAACCATCGGAACGACGATTTTGACTTCAGACGCCACATGGCGGTAACCATTTAGCAAGATCTAAGTTTACTTAGTTTTTCTTTTTATTATTAGTATTTACTAATAATATACTAGAAATACTAACTACATACTTAGTATTTCTAGTATAATAATTAAAGTGTAAGTGAAACAGTTGTTCCTTGATTTTTATGGGTTTTAATTATTTTTGTGATGTTAACTGTTTTAATAAATACTGTGCCATTCTAATGACGTTTTTCATATTTGATTGATTATTGTTTGTATTGTATTAAATTACAAGTTAAAGTGAATTATTTTCACTGGGATGATTTGACCGCAAATTCCTGGCCCATACAAATAATACACATGAAAATGATTTCGAATCTTTGTTTGGTTATTCTTCACGGTGTCAGGAATGAACCAATGAACATAAAATTTTATATAATTACGTGTACTTTTGGATGGAGGATGAACATAACATCGTTATGATCCTGAGAAATATGAGTTTCCGCGACATACGGATTTGTAGTTTCACAGAAAATGAATGTGTCATTAAATGAAACGGATTTTGCAGATATACAATTTATACCCACGGAAAAAGGCAAATACATACTCGTCCTGCGAGGTTATACCTACTCGCAAGTGGGTGGCAGGTTTTTCTATTGTTCTTCGAAGCACATGGGCTGCAGGGCCAGGGTGAGACTGCTGTCTGGGAAGTTGATAGCGTCAGGGGACGAGCATAATCACGCGCCCCCCTCGCACGCTCGGTGTGGTAATGGTGCCTTCGTGCAGCTCCGGCCGCGGACCATGTTGCCGACTATCGCAGGCCTCACTGCAGCCGCACTCCTTCCCTCACCTATAACCTCCCCCACAGCTGCCGCCCTTGCCCTTCACGCCCTCAGTTTTCCTAGAATTCTCCCCAAAGCAGACCTGTGGCTTAGACCTCCGCATCCTGAAGTAAAAAAAGATCCTTAAGAGCAATATTATAATTAGGCGTAGGTATAAGTTTAATCGTTTATAGAAATCGAATGTTTCTTGAATTTGTTGATCTCTAAAATCTTTGTATATTTCGGAAATTTAAATATAAGAAGTAAGCTTTTTTCGCTTTCGGTGATATATCAACGCGATACGTAATTTGGTGATATTTTATAGTAATTAAACATAATGAGCCTTATTATATAGTTCTATGTTAATGTTCTACTACTAGTATAGTTTATGTTATATTTTATTTTCGAGTTTGTATATTAAAGTTAATTTTAATAGATAGACTGCCACCATATTTGAATACATATATTGTGCTTAAAATTATCTTTTTTATTACAAGTAGTAAGGCTAGCTTGGTGCATATGCTATGTAGTGAATATATTATTATACTTTGCTTTATTATCCAGTAGAAAAGGGAATAGTAAGTTCATTACTTGAATATTCTGATTGTAAGCACCTTTCATAAGATGTTATTGATAACAGACTGTGTCTACAACTTGTGGTATCATCAGATTTACAATCTGCGTGTGATTAGACAAATAGGAATGAGGGAAATATAATTGTATTATTTTTTTGGTATGATTATATAACAGTAGTCTTTGAATGTAGGAAACGTAGTAATTCGGTTTTATACTTTATACTAGTTAAACAGGTTTGAAGGACATTGTGAAGGATTGTGTTGTAATGGAGATCACGTTTGATAACACATATTAGCAATTCATAGTATAATAATAATAATAGTAGGTAAACATTTATACATTAGTTCGCGTATGTACTAACTGTCTGCATCCATTATTCGCCTTTTTTGCCCCCAGTTATCCCGCTTAACAGAACCACAATTGATTTTACAGCTAAATATGATAGTGATCTACTTGTTTGCTTATTTAAGCTCATATATTAGAACGTTTGCGCAAATCTGCGAAAACTAACAATTTGTTACACACCTGCGACAGCCTGTGCATTGGCAAGTACATTTTAAATATGGATTACCATCTTGAGCGTAGTTTAGAGCATTAATTGTTCTAGAATACGAGCTTACAACTGATTTTCTGCTTTTTTTGCAACTTACTCTATTTATACCGCGTCCGTAGTACTTTAGTGTAAACAGTAGTGTTGTGGACTTCTGGTAAGATTGCAATACGTGTAATCTCAATTGTTGTAATCGACACACCATCATTTTACTGACAAGTAATTTTTTTTTATATCTAATCGTTGGAAATGTTTCATTTGTAACCGCACTAAACGTTTTAAACACAAAACTTTTATAATTTGATTACAAATGAAAGGTTACAATGTTTCATTTGCTTTTCAAAAATGATAATTTATCCCTTAAGTATGATAATTGAGATTATGATTAATAACATAAAATATGAATAATCCCCATGTTAATAGTAATTCATTATTTTGACACACAGGTGTTGAATACAAATGCACGAACCAAGGGAACACAATTCTTATCTACGAGGGTTTGCGATATTCGAAAAATTATCAAAACGGTTGTAAAATATCATGGAGATGCAATAAGAATGGGTGTAATGCACGCATTACGACTTTCAAAGGCGATATTATTGGAGTGAGAAATGATCACACCCACCGATTGAGTACGGAGGGTAGTGGCAGGGTGTCCAGATCGAATTTTGGAATTTACACATAACAGACGAAATATTAACCCAAAATGATACTATTTCGAAAACTTTTCCCCAAAATCTTCAACCTACTTGAGACTAATTTATTTCCAACCTTAGGTACTTCCAAGGCTGTACTATATAAGAATAAAATAAATATAAATTTTATCATTAATGTCATTATTAGCTACATCATCTGACTTAAAGTTATAAACGATGTTAGTGCTTGACTTGATTTTGTTACATCCCAAAGACAAAATTTATTTTCCAATATCTCCTTAAGGTTTTTGCTCCTCAAACGAAAGATTTCTCTGAAACGGGGAAGAATCCTAACCTGGAGACCCTGACGCTATTGTAGCTAGAAGGTAAACGCTATAAAATAATTTTAAAATACCTAATATAACAATTTTATAACTTTAAAATATAAAATACTACTTACTTCATCTTCACTTCCTTAGTTCATTATTAATATACTTTTTTCCTACACTAGCGTTTTTCTGGTCGGTCCTTGAACTATTATTTACTGTTTTTCGCTTTATACTTTTTCAATAGGGTGATTTTCTACCCGCGTAATCTGTTATATAGCCGTAATTCTAACGATTTAAATAGTTTATTGATTAGTGTTAAAAGAGTATTAAAATATTGTGGTGAAATTTTTAAAAGTAAGATGATACCAAGGTAATTTAACGCACGCTCTTATTTATGTACCTACATTGTTTTAGATTTTATTGTATAGTGTGCCAAATACCTAATTTAATGGCCATATGAGACTGCGATAGATCCTGAGTATCTCTGTTTTCCAAACAATTAAGGCCTGATAAATATAATCGTAATTTCCTCTTAAAATAATAGTCGTTTGTAAAGTATTCATATGTGTACGTTGGATTAATAATCAGTATTAGATTATCTATCTATAATATTATAAAATTCTAAACATGCCTATCTGTACATTGAAATTATTAAAAAAAAAAGAACTGGAATAGACTATATAAACGATGGAGAACACGACGTATTTTTTTTTAGATTTCTTGTCTGTTTATTCGGGATTCACGGAAAAACTACTGGACCAGCTAATTCTTAGACTTAAACTCTGCGCTACTTTTTATCCTGGGAATCTCGTGGGATTTTTTCTGGGAATGATTTGAAATAGCCAGATAAAAAAAAATCGAATTCCTATGTGTTTTTTTTTACTCAAATTCGATATCTCGATCGATATCAAATTTAATGTAATAAAATGTGTGATTTTTTTTATCCCGGGAATTGTGCGGGAATTTTCCTGACAGCGGTTTAAAGTTTTTCGGACGCATAAAAATGAGCTTATTCCGACACAGTTTCCACTAAAACCATAGATTGCATTTTTTTTTAAATGCTGCGAAACTTTGTTTCCCGGGAATTTCAAGTCAAGCGTGGACGAAGTCACGGAGAAATCCTAGTGCTTTAATATAATAACTTCAAGATCTCTTTGTATTGTTTGTAAGATATTTATAAACCATAAATAAAAAGTGAAATAAATACAAAATGAAATGTTTCCTTTTAAGTTAAATTTTAAAGAATTTTTAAATGACTTCAAAACTCTTGTTAATTTTTTTATACATATTATTTCGTTTATCTCTCTTTAACATCTAATAATAGATACCCATCATAATAACATCTCATCTTATCTATCTTCTCCAAAGTTAACATTTTCATGGCATATTCTCCCTACCCTTCGCTTACAGCACCAAAGTTTTCTGGTAAGTAGTCAATATGGGAATGTAGAATATGCAGCAAAGGGTTGTGTGGGTATATAGGGAGAATGGATGAAAGGAGACTGTCATAATATATGTATGAAAGCAGTGTGGACGGCAAATATGGCTCCCAGTCGATCACTGGCGTTATAATTGCATCGTAATAGCTGATTTTGTATACAAAAGCCTGAAATGGCAACTATTATTGTGCAACTATATTATCGCATCATTCTAACACGACTGTAATAGACTTACTTGGTGAGTGTGATTTACTTACCACGATCAATGGGTTTCTATATCTTAGTATCCGTTCTCTTACCTTACTATTGGTAGAAAATCGACATGACTTGTAAAAAGATTATGTCAAATTTTAACTAACAATAAGGCAAAGGAAGTATAATATAGAAACAGTTGGTAAATCGCAGACATTTTGAAAAAAGGTCGAGTTAAAATCACTTCAATAAACGTACACGCTTGAAGAGAATAATGAATGTAAGTAGATAAACGAAAGGTGTGTGTCAGGATTGAAGCAAGTGGAGTTTGTTTCAGCCCGATCACATGGGAAACAGTCGTGATATATATGTACCTCACTTATAACTCGGATTTAAGATTGTAATTCTGATTGTAATTACTCTCTGTTTATTTATTATACATAGTGCCTGTACCATATACATCCCCAGGCTAAGTGGTTTTTTAATTATATCCCTTAATTTTTAGACATCAGGCCAGTGTTTTGTTCGTCAAAATTCGGAAGACCAATATTGTGTGTTGGTTCGAATCGCTACTGCACAGCTGCAAGGCAGGGGCGGTATTATGGGGACATTATCAAATGGAGATGTACTAGGCAGCCTTTAGGTTGTCGCGCTAAAGTTACCACTCATAAGGATGAAATAATAAAAGTACTTAATGAACATAATCATTAACGGATGACGCCATGGGCTTTTATTCTAACTGTTGTATTCAGAGCCAGATAGTGATATATAAATTAAAAATTGACGTTTCTATAAGGATGAGTAGTTTTCTTTAAATAAAAAACAACTCCACGTTTTATATATCAAGCTACGATTTGTGTATCTCTACGATTTGTAATTTTTTTTATTGATAACGATGTTACACGTCAATTTTATTAATATATTATGGTCTCAATTTCATACCACAGGTCATAAACTCTTCATGACTATAAAAGGCGTGCTCGACTGAGCACTTCCTGAGGTGTACTTTAAATGAATTTATGGGTGGTGATTCTGTTATATTTCACAAATCAATCATTATCCTACAACTATTATTTACTTTTAACTAAGATTATATTTTTTATTATTAAAACAACAGTAATACATCGCTCTTGAATTTCCCGCCAAAATATTGCTGTTTTTTTATTGCGAAGATGGCAAACAGACAGACAGACGGCTTATCCAACGGAAAGTGGTTATCGTCGCCTATAGACGTATGCAACACCAGAGGCGAAGACAATGCGTTGCCAGCTTTTAGAATTGGATAAAGGGGTTTAGGAGAGCGTGGATAAGAGGTATGGCCGCGTTTTACGAACACCGGCTAATTATGTGGGGAACGAATTTCTAGCCATGCCGCCTCCGCCAGGTTCCTTTCAAAGGGGAAGGCCCAACAAATGATGGCTTGACGTCGTGAAGGATGACATGCGTACTAATGGTCTCAAAACGGGGGATGCTGAAGACCGCGCGAAGTGAACTGAAAAAGTAGGATAGCGGACCCTGGGCCGGAACTGCAACCGGCAACTGGAATTAAACGCTCGATGCGATGATGATGATATTGAGGAGGGCGTGGATAAGAGATGTGTGAAAAAGGAGATCGGATGGGGGATGGCCACGCGCTTATCTTACCTCCCGTGGGGCGCGTTACAAACCGCCCCACGCGTAGAGAATTTGAAGATACCGGGGGATAAAAACAAGTCCCGAAGTGTTATGGCATTGGGTTCAGGCCGATGGGCCACCGCCTGTCAGGGCTAGCGGAGGGACTAGTCGAGGTACTCTGACACAAGGCGAAAGACGGAACACTGAAGGGTTTTAGTGGGCATCCCTGACTGTAGTGTCGCAATAGCACTTCTAGCTCTGGTTGGAGGTGCTAGTGCCACCTCGACCCGGCGAACCCCACACACGCGCCGCGATATTTCCTCCTTGCGTAGCATATATATTTTGCTTTAGTAACTGTAATAAAAAGGGAGACACGATTTTTTTCTTTACATCGCATAGGTACCGATGTCATCATACTCCTGAAATAAATAGTTAATATATAGACAATATTTTTCTACGCGCAGATGCCGATATTACATTTGATTATTATTTTGGAAAGAGCAAAAGGGGAAATCCAGTGTTAATCATGAATTCACACAGGTTTAAGTTGATGAAGAAAGATGGCAACAAAAAAAGATGGATTTGCATCAAGACAAGGGAAAGGTGCAGTGCTTTTGTCGTCACAGTTAATTCACATATAATCAAAATGAGCCATAACCACACTCATTGACTTACATTCATATAGCAGGTTCAGCACATGGTATTCTTTTCTGTGCGAAGAAGATACGGGATGACTTTTAATCTGCAAATGCACTAGGTGGCTAAATTGCGTCGGCCAGTGAGATCTAACTATTGTTCATAAATTTCAAATACGCATCTTACAATAAGCGGCCAGTAAGATATGGCTTAACATAAGAGATCATTTTCTTTCTTCAAATTCATATACAAACACAACCTTCATTTAAAAGCAACTCGGTATGATCAACTGAGAATTTTTGATCGCTAAATTGGCCGTCTAATGCGTTATAGAATAAAATACTGTGTGGCGGTCCGCTATTTCTCTCTTATCTGTCTAAGACAGTTATTTTAGGCACCTATATTGCGCCCTTCTAATTATTTTTTCAAAATTTATACTATTTTAAACGTAAGTTTTACATTTTGGCACCGTGTGCGCTAATTATGTACGCTGAACACTGCGCATGTAACGAGCTGGCCCATTGTGAAGTCTTGTTTGTTCAATGTCTTTTTATGACAAAGCACTAATCACAGCTAGAATATGACTAAAATTAATTGTGTCAAAGCCTTATAAATTGTCGTAAAAATAGATCAGGAAATTTAATTTAGTTTCACTAAGACTGATTCCGTAATTTTATTGATCTCGTCAATCAGATTTTTATTCCTGCACAGGTGATTTAACAACAATAATTGGCTGTATAATTTAATAATAATAATTTGTAAATAAGCAGATTGTTGCAATTTAACAAGATATTGATATTTGATAATTGATTGATAATTGTAAAAGAGAAAATACTTTTTTTTATTAAAATGTTTATAAAGCAATTTGTCCACAATTTACATGCAAATTTGTTATATTTCAAATTACAGAGCAACGTTTATAACTATTGCTATTTAATTGTGTTATATTTCTATAAATTTTATTTTAATGTTATTGTTTTTTAATTGACAACCTTTTCAGATTAATTCGAATTGTCTAAATTTAAAGTTTTCCTTCACACTACTTGTCATGTTAAAATATGGTTATTGTTACTTAGTTCTATTTGTTTACCCAATACATATATAATTATTTAGTTTTAAGGGTTATTGATAGTTTAACATAATTAGATATACTGGGTACTCATTGCATTTTTCATAATCTTTTCCATATTTGTATTACAGGTCAATTAAACCCTGCAGTTCGACCAAGCCCGATTCAGTTCGAAATAACAAAGTTCGGAAATCCTATAATTATCTGGGGTAATTACCGCTTCATCAAGAAGTTAGCTCGTCGAGTCAAGACCTGGTGGGAGTGTACTGCTAGAAAGAGCACCGGTTGTAGATGTGTTGCAGTAACAGTTAATGACCGTTTGGTCAAGCTGAATGGTTGGCACAACCATTAAGCTTTTTTTTATAATGGATATGTTCGCGTTTGACTGACATTGCGCCTGATGTCAGACGGAAATGCAGTCTAAGGTGGAGCACGCTTACCTAGAAGATACCTGTTCACGTGAGACTTGAAGACACCTAGATTGTATTCTTCAGGTAAAACAGACGAGGGCAAAGAGTTCCACTCTTCAGCGGTGCGTATGATAAAAGTGGAAGCATAGCGTTTCGTCGGCTTTGTTGGTATTTCAACCATATATCGGTGGCGTGAGTGCGTACGTCTGCATTACAAAATGAGAAAAGTATCGCAGAATTATAAATCCAAAGGAAATGTAATGAAAACTTTGGTGTTAGTATATTTAAGTGCAATTCTATGTTCTACAAAGCTTAGACAACATAAGTTTTATGTAATGTTATGTCTGGATGTGTTTCTTGTATTCAAGTGATTTGATAAATTGGTTAGGTGGTATTATTGCACTAGTCCCTATAACTTTGAAAATGTCAAGATCTGTTTCAATATGTACAAAAAAGTTCCTTGTCATTATAATTATAAAAGATTTAGTAATGTCAATGTCCTTTAAGATTAAAGTTTATGGTTTATGCAAGTCATGACAATTTCCTATATGTGAGGAACCCAAATAAATACTCTATATAGGACTTTTAATAGGAATATTATAAAGTGAAGAGACGTGGTAGTGTTTTAAAGCTAAAAAAATATCTAATTGATGTGTAATAAGCTTTATTAATAAAGCCGTGTAATATTGAAAGAAAAAAAATGATGTAGTTAGCATAGAAAATAAATAAGATATGCACTTTTTAGTTGTATTTAGAGATAAGTAAGAAAATTACGTTAAATAAATAGTATGTAATTACAAACTCTTCTATGTAGGTCGAAGTTACGTATTTAACAATACTAATTAACGACTCGAAGTTGTTCAAGCTTTAAATTTCAGGAATAATATGACCACCTATATTGTATTGCATTGAAAGTGTTGACTTGCATTGTTATTGTGAATAAACATCAAATAATCGAAAGTCCATAAATATTTATCAGATCGGGGCACGCGGTTTTATTTGTGTTTAATTAGATCAAAGGGCTTGAAGCGTCCTATTTTAGAGAATCCCTTGACGAAATTGAAAGCACCTAGGTATCCTGGTAGGAGTAAGACATAGCATAGAATCCACTTTATTTTGATACTTGTAATATTCGTAACACAATCCTACGAAAGCGACCTCTTTATGTCTCTTGTAATATGCAAGAGCTAAAGTTTACTTCTGTTATCCTTCTTCCGAAAGAACATAAATTTCATGAAAACGGTTTATTTTTTGGGCCACGAAGAAAGAACAATCATATATACGTATATATATCGAAATCATGTTACTTTTAAATCTACACACTGGCATGGATTTGACGACGGTAGTCTGTTCTACGAAAAATCTAAATATTTGTACATTGATCATCCTCACAAAAGTAGATTGATTTAAAAACATAATCATAAGTAAAACACAATATGAAAATAAAAGAAGTTGCTTGTTACTATTATGCACACCTCAATGAAGACAAAGGAAGGCAATTATTAGTAAATGTAACAAAAAAAATTAACATTCGTAGATGTTTAAGTTATAGTTAGTCAGTTAATAATAAGCTTTAAGCCTACCTTTCCCAGCGATTGGGTACTACAATTTCTAAAACGAATATCTTATAAAAGAGCGGGCGATGAAACGGTACCTATCATTTAGTTTTAAAATATTTTAATTACTGTTTCATAAATGAAATGATTAATACGCTATTTGAAGTTTAATTACGACTTCATAATTCGCCACGTTCATACGAATACTGTTTATAAAGATGATAAATATTATCTCATAGTTGGTTCATATATCTTATTATTCATTCACTTGCCTTACCATCGGTTGAATTATGACATTATTTGTATGGAGCTTTTCTCAAATTTTAACCGATAGTAAGGCAAATGAACGGTCGGAAAGATATAGGAACGAGTTATCAGTTGATATGACTGCCAACTATAATGATTCAAATTTAATTGAATACCAAATATTTTTTAAACTATATTAGTAAATTTTTTGATATTTCGGAAAAGACATTATAATATGTATATCAAACGTTTTGCTAAGCTTTCACCGCTCCTTTAAGTTCTAAAACTATGTAATACTTTATTAAGGACATATATTATTATAAATTAAGTAATCTTGTTGTCTACACATGTGTTTAGTCTGTATTGTGATTGTTTAGCAACAGCCATGTTAGTGTTACATTCTAATTTCAATTTTCACGATTTCTAATTCTAAGATTACTAATAATGCATTTAAACTCTGGAATAGTTGTATTTTTGTGCGATGTTATTATAATAAATGTGTTTAATGGACGTGTTTTTTTATTAGTAGAAGTTATCTTACCTATTTTACCTTTATTTTCATTATATTTTATATACAATAATATATTGTCGAAGAAATCCTTTGCTAATTTATCAATCCCAAAAATATTCACAATCATCAGTTATATAAAAAATTATCGACTTCAACTAATTTACTTTAAATAACAGCTGGGATAGAGTTTTCATAAGCCAATTTTCGACTTTTTGGTTTTGGAATACATCAATTTGTATTGGGTTTCTGAGTCGCCTTGTAAAAGGATTAAACCATACAAAAGATTTTAAGAAATATATAGAAAACAGCTTTGAAAGTTATTGTCAAAAGCGTCATCACTAGATTCCAATAAGAGAAATCCTAGATTAATTTACATTATTTATAAGGTACTTTAAAATTATCCGCGAATCAGATACTAACCTATTTTCTTTTTTCAGAGCCAAAATTCGATTTGTCTCAGCGTGGAAACTTGGTAGTGACTATTGGAGAGTGGCGTTTTAACAAACACGCTTGTTGGGGCTCTAAAGTGCGTTGGACCTGTATCAAAAAGAAAAGTGGATGTACTGCAGCCATTACTACTGTTGATAATGTCATTGTCAAAACATTGGGGACACATAACCATTAAATGTCACTACTCGACCAACCTAATTGTAAACACTCGTGGATTATGAATCCTCATTGGCTATTTACTCTTCGCACTTTATGGTTTTATCAGTGCGCAAGTGTCAAACCTGAGTGAGTTTGGGTGCATAGTTATGTTTGTAGTAGAGTATAATAGAAATCTAGAAAATAGATCATAGCAGATGAACACTTGCTAGGCTACTTACGTTTTACAGGTTAGAAGATAAGTTTGATAATATTGGCTTTGCGAAGTGTTTAAAGTCTTTTATTATAACATTTTGATTACTTTATTATTGGGAATATAATTTAAAAAATGTTTTGTTCGTTGGACCCTTACGATGACATTAACTATGCTTCTATAAACAATTATGGTTTACCTGTTTTGTGTGTTTAAAAATATTGAAATAGATTTAGTACATAACTACATTCATAGGTTAGATGTTTAAGTACATTTCAAATAGTGTTTTACTCATAGCAGTAATGTATTTGTAATATTTTTGGATGCATTAAAATAACCAAAATAAAGACTAACATATAAATATGAAGTACAATCAAATTAAAATTCGGTCTTAGTATTAATTATGCATATACATTATACACTATACAGTTACATTATTCACCGTGGTAAGTTTGTTCTTCACGTTATAGAACTTTAGTAAGTAGTGCCCTGTGGTATTTAATATTTTTTTCATGCTGCGTTCATGCTGCAATTTCCATGGCTGCTATTTTTAAAAAGAAAGTGGTTATTGCGCAGACTTCTGTAGTGATTATTTAGTCTGGTAATGGTTGTTATATCTGTCTGGTAATTATAAACTGCAGATACCCATTGCGTTTGGTGACAACTATAACTTCTTAACATGTGTTTAATTTTTAAATATATTTAGACGGCTGCCAAACAAAAAACTTCGAGTCCAAAATGAAGCAATAGATGTTATAATACCTTTAAGCATGCTTAATTGTGGTGTGTTTCGTTTTGTACTCATAATTTTCAGTTCCGAAGTCGGCTTTTATTTAATTGCCTAATTTGAAGTTTGTGTTGAATAGAAATAATATAGTGATAAGATTATACTTAAGACGCTTCTAAAAATGTTGGCTATACGTAATAAATCATTTTAAAGTAATTTTGAGCATGCTATGGTTATAAATTGTCAATAAAGATACATAAAAGAAAATGTATTTTAATTCTTACGATTTTAGAATTTTACCCTTCTTACATAATATACATATAACATCGATATGATATTGTGAATTTTAATTTTTTGTTGTGAAGTCTGCTACTGGTTTAGAAGCGGCTTCACTCGCGTAGTTTACTATGCAATACTCCCTGGAAACTATGCAATCCAACGGGGATATGATAGTTAACGAATGAATTATTGGCAAATAATGCTACACATGTGTTTCCTATCTTGTTCTCATTCATGGAAAGTATATAAGTATCATATTTGTAACTAAATAATCAAAGAGCGTAACAAAGATTCTTTCATACTTGCATAAGTCGTGCGCAGAAGGTTTGCCGATGACAACCGCGACTCGCGGTCGTCTAGTTCTTAGTACTACTTAGACAAGCACCGGTCTCTGTCGTAGGAGACGGGAAGGGCGACCATCGGCAAACCTTCTGCGCACGACTTATACTTATATATTATTCGACTCGATTATTATAGCGAAAAAGCAACGATGTATTATTTTTTTTTCGAAATCCACCGCTGTTCTGCCATAGACTATGCAATATTGTTTCTTAAGCTTTGTGTTAAAATTTTCTAATAATTTATGGGTATAAAAAAGATAGGCTCCTTGTGTATTCAAAAATGTATTAAGTATTACCCGAAATTAAGAAATATTCAATGATTTTGCCAAAGTTGAGTCCTAAAGTAAATTAAGTATTTCAATAAATAATTACTTAAGTGCACCTTCTATAACAATAAGATTTTATGATAAAAAAAGTGAATATGAGAAATATCGGACGTTAAATATGAATTGTCCTTTCTAAGACAATACTTCATAGATGATAAAAAAGATTTGACATATACGTATCGTATCGCGAATGAGTATAGGGGGCATAAAGCGGCTGCTATTGTAGGTTCGTATTACGAATATGATAAGTATCAAAAGAAAATAAATCTTAATGCTATTTCTTACACCTACAAGTAAATATAGACGAATTTTAGTTTCACCAAGTTAATCCCCAGAACCGGCCGTACTTTACTATTCAATTTGTTCTTTGAAATTTATTTCGTTTTCTTGACGTCTCTCCTCATTATTATCTAAAGCCTTGAGAGGTCGATAACCTAGCCGCATTATCAGGGGTCTGTAATAAAGAGTAACAGCGGTAATAGTCAAAACTCCCAAAGCAACAGAACATGTAAATAACAAACTAGGAATGTAGTAAAGAGCGATTAAGATGCAAATATGTTAGTAATTAATTTACATACATAAAAATGAATAAATAGTACCAGTATGCCCCAGAATAATGGGGGAGATTATAGTGATAATAAAAAATATTCAGAAGGTTGAGCGGTTGGAAATATACATAAGTGATAATAACCAGTTAAAAACAAGTGAAGTGTCAACTCGTTAGCCTTTGTTCATAGATACTATCTTTGACCATTGCTAGTTTATGGGTACTATAATAAAATTACACATTAATACTACTACCTTCGAATTATACTCGATCCATAATAGATACGATACTGTTTGGGGATATCCCCACTACTGATATCAGTAGGGTATAATGTTGGACTTCCGATGGTAAGCTCGGACGTATCAAATAAATCACCTGGTACTCTGCTTCGCCACCATATATTTTTAATCGGCGGATAAACACACACATTGTATTATATGAGTAATGTATAACCGGCCGATCCCAGACGCCTAGACGACAATAAACAGCGCAAAGTTTGTTTACGAAATGAAACATTCGAACCTGGAGCCTCTGCGCTACATTAAGATAGGCAGGGAAACGCTCAGGCCATTCAACGACAGAGGTTGTGTCATATGGGCCTTTGAAATAAGAAACTCTCCGGAGACCCAAGCCCAAGTAGCTCCTCTCCGCAAAGGTTTAGATTAAAAAAAGGTTTGAAATGGTTTGTTTTCTTAAAGAACAATACAGTTCATTTACAGAGAAATACATAAAAATACATTATTATATGTTTAGCGAAATATATCGAGTATACGTCGTACATGTACGCCAACTTAATTAGCAACTAAAGAGAGTAGGTATTATTATTGCAACAGATCTTTTCAACTTCTCATTTCAGAAGCTAACTAAAGGTATTTGTCCACAGATTTGAATCCGGTTTTCGCTCAATCGCAACGTGGTAATCCTGTGATTATGATAGGACAGTACCGTTTCAACCGTGTGAATAAGTATGGTAGTAGGATTCGATGGGTGTGTGTGAAGGCGAAAGCTGGCTGCAGGGCATCTCTCCACACCATGGATAATGCTATAGTTCGTGTTTGGGGGTTCCATGACCCTTTGGCTCACACAAGCGCGAATCGATTCTGAACAAACAAAGCAATTATAATATACACACAAAAACTGATCAATATAGTACTAGAGATTTTATTATTACAAGTAATTAAAATTTATAATTCATTACTTTTCACTTAATTATACATACTTTAATTTTTAAGCAATATTTATTAGATTTTTCGCTGTCTAGCAAAATGTTGTGTAGATAATTTGTTTTCTATCATTTTTAATAATCAACTTTTAGTTATATTCATTTATGTATGAATTAAGTACCTAGTTATTGATTTTGTATTTAAGTTAGCCAAGTCAATTACTACACGTTCATTAATGCATTTTCTCATAAATCATTGTATTTTATATCTATTCAGTTGGACTATAACAAACTTTTAATGAGTTTGATTTAAAATCGCAAATTACATTTAAATAAATAATACTTTATAGATATACTAATTGACGGTTAAACATGTCAGGAAACAATAAAAATAATCAATACATTCCATAACATAACTAACCGTTGACATTTTTAATAAACACATCATGAAAATTTATTTTACAACTTTATACATTTATTTTTGTAATAGTATCATTTGCTATAATTTTAACATGTATAAAATATGTTGTTATTCTTTGTTTGATTCAGACTCGTTTGATGTATGAGATAATAAACGTAATTAATATTAACAACAAGTGACTTATAATGTAATTGTAATAACAGAAGAAAATTTACAAGAGGCTCTGATGTACAATCGACTAAGTAGCGTATTTTTTTGGATTCAGAAGTAATAAGGCTTATATTAAATATCGAACCAATTTCACAGGTAAAAACCAAATTTAAGAAATTTTAGATAGACTGCTAATTGAGATAGGTGTCAAAAAGATAGCAAAATTGAGTTACATATTTGAAGAATTAAATGTAAAATCTATCAGCTATTGCTATTAAGTACTGCCAGACCAATTTGAATATAAAGCAAAGTTAAACTAAACATCGATTAACGTAGATTATTGTGAATTTTGTGTAAGCTGTCCAGTTTGGTTGCATTTATAAAGAATATCGTCATGCGCTATTAAAATAGTCGGATATTGAAAACATGCTTGTTAAAGGAGAGAACTTCAACGTTCCTAACGTGAATAAAGTAATAAACAAAACGAAGTTACTTTAATATATAACAATGATATTAGAAACCTATGGGGTTCTGCAATATACAATAATTTCTAATAGCCAACAATATTGCATATTTTGTTAGGTACTTGAAGGTTTTTGGTGAAATATAAAAACACGAAATATCTAACGACATTAATAAAAGCGCATAACGATATATCGAGGCTATTATGGAAAAAATATTGTAAGCTAGAGAATTTAGGTATTTGAGTTTTCCTAAGATACAACTAAAATAATTTAGATTCTAATACAAATATTCTTAGGCCCATATCTGCGATAATGGCTAAATTATTAATACACTAAAATCTTAGATCTATGAGTAATGTATTAGAAAATAACTTGTAAAGTAGATCTCCTGTGAACTTTATTTATGTCGCTTACGATATTCTTCCAGAACAGGTTTGATATGATTTTAGATTGTTGTCTAAATTGTTTGTGAATCAATAATATATTATCGTATTTTGTTATAATATCAGCATACATATGTAGCACAGCTGGGATCTCTCCTATGTGTTTCAGGAGAATGTACCATATATCCATCATGCTTGTCTAAGTTTGACTGGCGAAATTCACATACCGATAATCCGGATGTTTAAGTTTCCCTGTGATGTTGTCATTGACATAGTGGTTATAACAGTATGTATATGAAAGCAGATATTTTGTGTAAATGTGTTCTATGCTTCTTAGCCAATAGAGCACCACGTTTTTATCTTTTTTTTTAATTCGAAATAAATATAATATTTATAAGTAGAATTCACGGTCGTTGTTTAGTACAGAAACAGCGGTGTCGGCGTGTCGGGCGGAAAACGCATATACCTATTGGTGAACACTATATTCCTAAGGCGTTTCGGTTCACATGCGTCGTTTTGTTATGATAATATACTTAAAACCTCGGTTGATAAACTTATGTACGTACTCGATAAGAGGGAACAGCCAGCTACTTTCTGTTCTCCCGCCCCGATGGCATAACGGTATATGTATATTGTTTTTGTTTGGAAGGTCATTTTGGCACAATACTCACACGATTTTTTAAAATGATGTTTAAACGTTTTAGGACCGGTTTTTCAATCATGAGATAAAGTTGTCAGTCGAATCAATTATAACCTGAATGAATTTGAAAGTGAATCATTTAACTGTTTTATTCATGTAAGTGACATTTTCAATTTTTCCATGTTATACTTTATTAATATGAATAACTTTTATCTGGTGAATGAAAAATCGGCCCTTAGTCAACTCGATGAACATAAATACACAATTTCACTCTAATTCAATCCAAACATGTACCTTATAAGAAAAATCAAGGTATATGTGTTTACAACACTCACTCGTAGATTTCGCCCCCCGCGCCGCACCCACTGTGTTTCTACACTTACTGTTAATAGATTTTATCTCCTAACCAGAAGCAAGGCGTTGATTTATCTGTTAATATATGAAAAGCTATTCAGGTTTACCGAAAAGTCGATTGTATAAGAGCCAAGCTTCTGAATCTCCTATAAAATCATGACAAAAGGTGCTTTACCAATTGATGTTGCTTATTGCAAGAGTTTACACATTGAGGCTTCAAATTGTTTCGGTGGAAGAATAATTAATTAAATAAAATATATTATGTAATAATAAATAGGGATTACTTTTAATATAGTAGGGTGGGTTTATTAGATAAGTGTTATTAGTATATAAGTTTAAAGAAACACTGTAGCGTGACCTAATTAACTCGATCAATAAATAATATTAATGATATCACTTTGCACTATAAAGATACTAACATAAATAATACTTTAGGTTTTGGTGGTGGAATAAAGATATCGCTGCTTTTATTCAGTATTTAACCTTGAGTATTGTTTGTCATCAATATTTTAATACTTTAAATATTTAGGTGAAATACGTGTATTTATGATTTTTTTTAAACTGGTCTTTTATTTTAATTCCTCATTTCCTGTAGTGTGCGGCAGATATGTTGATTTTTTAACTTCATTCACAATTTGACTAGACGCTGATATGAAACACAAGACCGGATGTGTAATATTGTCTATACCTAATAATTGTTAAAATTAAAATGAGCAGGTCTGGCAGAATTAGTCCTGCCCTGAAAAAAAAAATCTAGCACCCGATTGCAGCGCCACCTACCGGGTCTAATTATAAATTTAAACCACCCAGAGACCCTTTCAAATCCATATAAAAATTCCTCAATATTATTCCAGCGGTTTAGGAGTTCAGTAACATATACACGTATTAAAGAATTATTTAAATACAGATAGATACAAATATGAAACTTAACTTGTTTGTTTGTTCCTTTTTCATGGCCTTGTGAATTAAACGATTATTATGAAGTTTAGTGTAGATTTTCTTTAAATAACACATGTGATGAATATGGGATTATTTACCATGTTTTTTTTCGCGTAATACGGATCCAACACAATCCTAGTTATGTTACGAGGAAGACCCTAACAAATACTAATATTGAAAGTGCTTAAAATTTACGTATCTACTTATGTATATAAAACATAATACATGTGTAACTGCCAAATTATAGTGGGGTCATGCTGTTTAATGAAGATTATATATAAACATACTAGCTTCTGCTCGCGACTTCGTCCGCGTGGAATAGATAAAAAAAACCCCCAATTTTGAAACATTCTCCATTGGTGTTCCGCTCCTTTTGGTCTTAGGTGATGATATATAGTCTTATAGCCTTCCTCCATAAATGGGCTATCTAACACTGAAAGAATTTTTCAAATCAGACCAGTAGTTCCTGAGATTAGCGCGCTCAAGCAAGCAAACAAATAAACAAACTCTTCAGATTTATATATTAGTATAAGATTAGGCCAACACATTTGTCGAAATCTAAATTCAATGTAACTGCCGAATATTACGCTTTCCTTAGATCGTTATAGACGTTTTCAAAGAGGTGAATTTGCTTTTAAAAACGTGATTCTAGTAACTGCTAACAAGTTTTACAACATCACTGGAGAAAATAAATTCAATTATTATCATTACGTTTTTCAGTGCTTTTTAATATTTTGTGTAAATCAGCCGTTTATTACATACTGTCTCTGTTAATTAATTTTTATTTATAGAGAATTAAATTTAATAAACATTTTAATAGTGATTTCTTAATAAATTAGTCGTGAATATACAAGACACTATCGTGTAGTGCATATTAGCAGGAATTGGCGTTATGAGTTTGCATGGTATAATATACTAAATATAAGCGCCTTTGTCTTTTAGTGACGACTGTTATTAATAATAGAGGTGGAACGATGCTATTAGTCGATGGACATCGATTTTCCAGGCATAGAGTGACTCACCATCGAACTAGATGGCAATGTTCACTGCGAACGAGAACTAAATGCACAGCATTTATAACAACCTACAAAGACATTGTATTAAAGAAATATCTGCACCATAACCATTCACATTTCGAATATTGAATACTACATTAGGATGGGATGGAAAAAATATACGTGGAATTAAAAGGATATATCATCTTATAATAATGTGTGTTTTTAAACAAATATATGGAAGTTTATAAAGCAGTATAATATATTGTTCACTCTTGGATATTTTTATATATTAATTTTACATTTTATACTGTGTATACTGTTCATATTAAAAAGCTGCGGTAGCTTAATGATGAATACACTCGCGTCCTAAACTCAAAGAGCAAAAGTTCACGACAGCGAGACGTTTATGAGGCTGTTATTATTCATACTTTTCATATTATATCAAATCCCCCCCCCCTTTTATAAAATAAAACTTATTGGTCGAGATTAAAAAAAAAATATTCAAACTTTTTTTGAGATATTTGGAGAAAGCCTTGAATTGTAGTAGTATTTTTGTAAACAATCTAAATAAATTATATAGATTTTAACGTACATAATAATAAGAACTATTGATTTGCTCTAATTCTTGGGCTACGTATTCAAGGGATCTGGCCATAAACAGTCTCTATGTATCATACAGATATGATACAATTTACATATAAAAGAGCGCGCGTACCTTCGCTATCATGACACCTTTCAAATATAATGATAATTAAGTGCATTTAATCATTTTTTAAACAATACATACATATAATATTTTCTTAAGTTTTCGCGACTTGTATACATAATAAAACTACGTTTTAACGGTTTTAAGCGCGGTAATTTTATTTGATTTTGGTTTTTCCGACGTTTCGGCCACTTTTCAGTGGCCGTGATCACGGAAGACCGCGCTTAAAACCGTTAAAACGTAGTTTTATTAAATACATACATAGCTTCACGCCAGTTCCCTTGCGGGGTAGGCACGAACAACAGAGCGCCATTCAGGCTTCTTTGACATTCATAGCTCTTGTCATGCACGCTTCTGCTGTTCTTAAGGCTCCTGACATCACCTTCTGCTAGTATACGATCAATTTGATCATGGAAGGTGTGTCGTGGCCTTCCACGACTTCTGCATCAATCATCATCAATTTTAAAACAATCATTAACAATAATAGTACGCTAGTGAAATTTGCAATCCTTACAATAAAATCCATTTCACTGGACTGGAAAATATTCAAAAGAAATTCACAAGGTTCATTAGTTTTAAATTTAAAATGCCACGAAAATATAACGTTGAATGCTGTACATTATGTCATCTTTTGCCTGTTAAACCTAGAAGAACGATTGTTGATTTACGTTTCTTAGTTAAATTGCGCAATCCAAAATTGATTGTGCAAATCTCATTGAGAAACTGCATTTGTTTGTACTTGGAAATTATTACAAACACCATTGACGCGCACGGTTTATTAACGCAATACGTTCCATATCAGAAGAGAACATGAATTTAACAAGTAAGTTGGAAGATGTAGATTTAGATCTATTTCCTAACAATATAGCATCGCTAAGTGCGAAGTTGGTTAAGTTTTATTTAAACTCGGATTTATCTGTTTAAGTATCTTACATCTCTGTAGTTTCTTTTGACTTTGACAGACAGATGGAAAGCGGTTACCATCACTCATGGATATTTGTAACACCAAATATGCTACCAGTGTGCTGCCGCTCTTTAAAGAGACGCTGGAACCTAGCCACTAATGCCGGAACACAACTCAAGGTTATTATGGTGGCATACTCTAGACCAGGAGTGGTAGCTATCCAGTCGGACGAATACCCTACCACCTGGCTGTGGGTTGTATTGTCGCCTCTTACGTCAGGTCGCCCTGCCGCAGGAAATTGTATTCTTTCTCCGTTCCTGCACGGATAAACTCTTTTGTTCAACCTTTACTTACATTTTTCTGTCATCTGTGGAGGCTTATTAATAGCTTCTCTTTATCTGGTTTGTATTCTAATTAATATTATCAAAGCTGTTACCCACCAAATAGATATAAATAAATAAAAACAGTGATCTATTTGCCTAGAAATGGCATGAGTTTATACATCAGATGAAGTGAAGTTTCAGGTCGTCGCATCCTTACATCATTATAATAAAGTAATAATATATCTTCGATATTTGTTATTTCGTAAGTACTATATTATAGAAGGTAATATTATCGTTTCGATATGAGTAAATTTTGGCGTGCTTGTTCTATACAAAGCTACTTATATGTCGTTTTCTATATAAAAGTGTTATTTAAATTCATTTCAGTAAATTGGATGTTAAATCATAGAGGCAGTATAATGCTTTTAGCTGGTGGACATCGCTTTTCTAGACACCGCGAAATAAATGGACGAAGGCGATGGCAGTGCTCTGTCCAGAGCAGGACGAAATGCAAAGCTTTTGTGTTTACGTACAATGGTGAAATAATTAAGAAATTTTTGATGCACAACCATAATTAAGAAATTTTTGGTCCAGTTATGCGGTAGCTCACAAATGAAGACGGACGGACTAAGAATTATTAAAAAAAATCTGTCGAAGACATAAAAAAGCGCAACCAACCATTCATTTGATAGAGAATATTATTATAAATGAATCTATAATTTTTTTAACCTTTCTATGCCGAGAGAGATTTTTTTTTATTTCCGGAAGGAGAACTCAATCTGCTATTATATAACCAGAGGTGCATAGGTATATATACAAATAAACAACCATATAAAAAAATGATATATTGAGTTTTAGGATTAAATCTTTTTTCTGCATCACATGTCATAGCTACCAACTCTTTACATACTTGTACCTATAATTAACAATGATTAGATTTCATGCATAAGATAAATATGTTTTAGTTTACAGTAAGTGTGAATAAGACTATCCTTCTTTTAATTCTCTATACGCGACTCTGATTTTTGTCTGTTTGCGATTTTATTTAATAATATTTAATGTACATATAGTACTTACACGGCACTTGTAAATTTGTAATCTTATACTACTGTAAATTTTTATGTACAGTCTTATTTCAAAGTGTCCTGTAAAATCACAGTATAAATAGCTAAGTTTTGTAAATTATATGTCTTTAAGCATTTAACCAATGAAAATTATCTTGCTGATTTTTATTAATAAATTAATCCAATTTTACTACAGCTTTATTATGTTTGTAATATCATAGATATTAAGAAATGGTTTTACAAAATGTCTTTAGTAGTTTATTATAGAAAACATTTAATGTATTCTTTCAGTCCCGACATATAGCTATACGAAACATGGGAAGCGTGTTCTAATAATTGGTCCATATAGATATAATCAAAGGAACAATTTTGGACCGAAATACAGATGGACATGTATCAAGTATAGAAATGGATGTAGGGCCACCCTAAGTACTATCGATGACGTCATTATTAAAATTCAAAATACACATAACCATTGAGATTTATATATAAGATTGAAATAAAAAGTTAAATTATGGTGCTCTATTTTGGTGTAAAACGTGTAATCATATGGGTGCTAGTTGGTTTATGTTTGGTTTAGGACTGAATTTTCCATCACCAGATAGGAAAAAATAGGCCTAAGTATATAAAATTTGCTAACCGACTCACATTTAATTTAACATTTCAACATTGATTGTACTTGTTTTTGATTTGAATAAAATATATTATAACAGAGAGAAAATCAGTCAACGGAAAGCATTGAGTTAACACAATGAGTTCATATATGTTACATAAGTGAAGTAGTAAATGTTGAAAACTTTACTTAGATTCTAAAATAATAATATATTACTATGGATAGAATATTTGACTAGACTCGCGTTTGATTTCGATCACGCTTAATTTTTGGTCAAGATGTGGTCATTAATGCAAAAAATCCTAAAATTGTTGGCAGAGACTATTTCATCCTATTGCAATCGTGGAATACATCTTTTGTTACATATTATATCTACTTTCATTGGTTTGTCCATACTATTTTTTGTTTAAAATACAACTACTTGGCCTTAGCAAAAAACTTTAGATAGGAACCTGTTAAATAATATTCTTTTAACATTACAGTTTATTTTTTTTCAGAACCGATTTTCACTTTAACAAGAAAGGGTAATCCAATGATGACGATCGGACGGTATCGATTTCATTTAGTGACGAGATGTCAAACACGCAAAAGGCGTTGGACTTGTTTCAAGTATAGCTCTGGCTGCCGAGTTTCTATTATTACCTTTGATAATAAAGTTATTTCGCAAAATAATATACATAATCATGCTGATAAGAATACATTCTATTGAGTTATTTTTTAGTTGAAGAAGGATAAAGCCATAAATAATATAAAAGCGGCAGCTTCCAATTATAATTTTAAATAATTTAATAAATATATTAATTATTATAATAATAGCTTTTCTTCCTATCTCTTTTCTTTCACCTTTTCCCAATTATTTTGGTTCGGCACAATATGTCTTTTTTTCCTCCATACTCCTCTATTCTGACACACCACAAATCATCATATCGTCCTTCACATAATCCATCCATCCCTTTTTTGGTCTACCTTTACATTTCTATTTTCTACCCATCAACCTTGTAATTTATCATTCTTTTTGTCATGTGACTTTCATCCCTCCTCATTATATGTCAACATGACCGGTCGTAGGACAGATTTATATATCTGTTATATATTTATTTAACTATCAAACAATAGCTTTTCGACTTCAAACTAGTATTTCTTAGGACTACTTTTTCAGGAGCTGACACTAGATATTCTATGACATATTTTTCATTGTAGCAGTTTTAACGAAATATTATTTATATTTGCATTTGCATAAAATTGCTGTCCCTCAAATCTTTCCACAACCTTTAAATTTGTTATTTAACAATGTATATGATAACAGCCCCTAAATGTCCCACTGCTGGACTCGGGCCTCCCATTTTAGGGGAATTGAACAATGTAATAAAGTATTATTTGTGATCTGAGATCTTAGAGTTTTTATTTACATTAAAATTAATATTAATGCACTTTGTTGTTGTTACTTAATAGAAAATAATCTGCCAGGTGGTTAGGGCATCTGGCCGCCTGGATGGCTACGACCCCTGGTCTAAAGCAAACCGCCATAACAACCTTGAGTTGTGTTCCGGCATTAGTGGCCAGGATCCAGTCTTCCTTTAGAGTTCAGCAGCACTTTTGGTAGCTTTTGGTGTTATAAATGTCCATAGGCGATGGTAATTGCACTTCCCATCAGGTGGCCCGTCCGCCTATCTGCTGAACGCGTGCAATAAAAGAAAATGATGTAGTAGGTAACAAAAATTTTGCTGGCATAGGAAAAGACACTAGTGGTATTCTTAATTGATAACTTTCTGCATTTACAATAGTTTAATTTGTAGTTCAGAAACGGGTTATAACTGTTTTATCCACCTATATTGAATAAAGGGATGTTTTTTTCAGTGCCTTCGGTTACTGAGACCAAGCAAAGTTCTCTATTAAAAGTGGGTCCTTACCAATTCAAGAGAGGGTCAGATGTGAGTAACGGTCGTCGGGTGTTATGGAAATGTTGCAAAGCCAATAGCGGCTGCCAAGCAACCATCAAAACCTTGGATGACATTATTATTGAGACAGCTAACGAACATGCCCATTAACGAGTGAATTCTGAAAAGCCTTTTAGTTATCTAGTTTTATATCGTTGGTGCCAGTGCAGGACCTTGTAAGTAAATTTTTCTAGAAATTGTTACATACCTGTTAATAATTTGACTAAATAATAATATCACAAAACAAGGTGGTTACAAGATTATGCACACACGCCGACGATATTTGATTTATGCATAAACAGCTAAAGCTGTTATTAAGTGATTAGTTCCTACAGGTTTTTCTAGATGTTAAGTGTCAGTTGTAAAGAACCGTCCTACAATGTTGGCAAGGCCATATATAAGGATATAGTGCCATAGTTAGTGTGTAAAAAAATGTTATTCATCCCACCGTATAAAAGGAGACGGGGATTTTTGGGCCAAAGAAATATAATGCGGTAAGAATGATCTTACTATAATTGTATTAAACTATAATTATATAGTTTAAAAAAAGCGTTAGATACTTATACATAGCATATATTATATACATATATAGCTCTATTACAGGATGGAAAACATTGACCTTAAATTCTGTCCGGAAGACGAAAAATCTTAAAACATAAAATAATTTTAAGTTTAAGACAAATAAGTTATCGATTGCCATAATCGATTTATGTGAATGAATTTTAACAATTAATAATATGAAAACAATGCATGATTAATTCATTGACAATAAATAAATGGGTTACCACCAAAATTATAATAAAAATATCAACATAATAAAAAGAAATCTTAAAATACCTCTTAACTTTTTACAATGTGGGCCCAAGAATGTATGAAAGCGTATCCGTCTCCTTGGAAGTATAATTAGGGAAAACTATATCACTGTTGGCACCTCCTGTAGTGGTTCAAACCCTTTCAACCAAATTATTAAAATATCTTAATATTTTTTTATTTTGTACACACAATAATTACTACTATTATGATGAAAATATTAAAAAAAAACATTAGGATTGTGCCAACAATGGTATATTTTCCTCAATTTACATATTTGTAATTTTATTTTTATATTTCTCGGCGAATGTGGAAGTATAAAAATATGTATGTATGTAAGAGTTTACGTATTAAACGGATGAACTAAATTGAGTCATTGTGTTGCAAGGCGCAGGACTGAAAAGATATGACAGCATTCAGTGAGATTGAATGATTCAAGTTAGAAAAAAGATAGAAATGAACCGTCTAATATTGGCTTTAGAGTAAAAATTAATCTCACTTCAATTGTTTTCACCCACGTGCTTCTCATGAAGCATTATTATCATTCTCAAGGATTAAATTTAGCATCGTTTTATTTTTATGTACAATAGGGTAGTTGACAGTTACGTTGACAGTGAAATCTCTCAACTACCTAATTATTTCATACGGGTGATGATTTTTTATAGCAGTATAGATTCGGGTTTGACCATGATGTGTGGCAATAAAGAGTTCGGTCATAAATGATAGCGTCGTAGATATATTAGGATCGCATTAAAAGGTTTCAGACTTATTTTCTAAGCGGGCATTACATTATCCAATTTGTAGTGTGCTAGCTAATGCACTAGATGAGCAAGCGTGGCAGAGCCTATACGATTGCACTAGATTGGATCACTAACTGCCTAACTACTGTTACCCCATCCAATTTTAGCACGCTAGGTCACCTAGCGCTGTGAAAATTGAATAATGTAATGCCTGCTTTACTAGACGTGTTTTATGCGTGTTACCTATAAACATTGTGCCCCTTCCGAAGATGAGACATTTTCCAAACCTTAATGTTATATTATGTTATTAGCAAAATATTCATTTAATGGTCTCTCAAGGGTTAAACAGTTTTAGTAACATATGAACATGAAGGAGGGACATAAATGTACCTAATTTATGCCCCTGCTTCACCTGCGTTAATGTTATGCGATATAATCGTACGTATAGCTTTAAAATATAACGTCGTTAGTAATTAGCTACATTAATGTATATACATGAATTATCTATCAATGTTTTATGTCATTAACAATGTCCCATCTCAAATATAATATTAAACCCTTGGCCCCATCTGCGTGACGCAGTCACTAACACTGACAATATCACAGATGTAAATTCAAATTAATTTTATTGCGAATATAGGTATGGTGTTATGAAGGTGTCATAAAATTATGTCGTTAGTACTGGGGTCTAATTCTGCTATTACTATCTCGTCAAAATCGCCGGTTTCTGTTAATTCTACTCTGTAAATATTTATAAGTGAAAACCCGCGAAAATATATTTACAAATTTTTGGTATCTTTTCAATAGTCATTTCAGCTAGCTCCATTTCTGCTGATGGTAATACCATTTTTATTATTACTTTGCCGCGACGATATATTGTATATTTAATAGAATACGAATTTTTTACACTATCGCAATGGAATCTTACTTTGAATATCTACGCAACACCAAGATATTGAAATAGCAGAATTGGGCCCCAGATGTACTTTACCGGTAGCGGTGTGCAATATTTTATACTTAAATCTAAACAATATAATCAGGAACATTACAAAAATACACAAAACTTAGTGTAATTTTTTTAAAGGTATTTAATGGTTTATGAATAACAGGTAAATTATTTGATAAAATTTAACGTTCTTGAAAGTTATATTCGTATGCACACACATATGTCGTAGCATATAACATTGAAGGTCAAGAATTTGAAATTATGTAATGAAACAGTGGCATAAATGTGTTTTCTTTTTCGTATTAGACGGTTTACATCAATCCACCAAAACTTCTTTCGAGTTGAAAGTATTATATTATTTAAGTTTATAATGAAATAATATGTATTTGATTTGTGCTTAGTGACAGCATATTGTTTTAAACCCATGCAATGTCTGTAAAACTATAGTGTTGATAATTATAGTTCTATCTTTTTAAAAGGTTTTTTTTAATAATATTAAGGTCAAATATTTAACGGTAATATTAAATAGAAAGGTTTGTAATAAAGATGTAACAGCCTTGAACACCTAAATAAATATTCATAGTCAAGAAATGTAATGCATGGACTTGCTTGTTTTGAGTTCGCTGTATTTTATAGTAGCTTGTCCAGATTACTAAAGCGTAAAAAACAAAATCAAATGGATATTCCTTTTCAGACTTGAACATTAGATTCGAGACAACACGGTTTGGTAATCCGGTTTTAGTATTGGGCCAGTATCGATTTAATAGATGGAGTGGCAGTAAAGGCCCTCAGCTGAGGTGGATCTGCGTTAAGAATCAACAAGGCTGCAGAGCAACAATCACTACTGTCGACAATGTTATTGTGAGAACTAGGAATTTGCATATACATTAACATCCTACATAATCCATGATTTAGCCGCTACTAAGCTACGACTAGCTAACCTAAGCTAATATACCTACTTTTCATTTCTATGATGTAGTTCCAAGGTCTGGCTAGGAAGTCTGTAGAGTTTGAGCAGTTTTTCCCTTATTTTCTGATTTAAGGTGCATATTGTTACAATAATATCGTGCTAGTGAAAAAAAATCATATACAAATATAAGTGCACGTTTTGAAACGGCATCGGCTGTCATTAGCATAATTACTAAGTCGTATAAATTCATGAGTATTTAATTGACTGTGTGAGAGGATACGAATAACGAGTACAAGTAAAAAAAAATCACTATCAAGGGAGGAGGCCATATCGGGCAGCGTCAGCCAGGGCTCACGCGGAGTCGGCGATGCCTATTTCTCGTAGCCCTGGCTATAGGCGAATGAAAGGAACATGTGGAGTTTTAGTGGGTATTCCAGTCAATAGCAACCTTCTTTCACCAGCGTAGAAATATGCCGGCGGGTGCCACACGCCCTCACTTTGATCTCCATATACTGTAAAAGTAAACGGATATCTCCTCGTAAAAAATATGTAAAATATTTTTACCCAACTTTTTTAAGAACAACTATGCCCGTTACATCGTTTCGCCCGAGAACTGGACTTTATACCTCGCAAACCTTATAAAATATCGAAATGAAATTTACACTTAAGTATAAGTTAAAATTCCTGTTTAAATATCAGAAATTTAAATCCGTTTAGTCGTTTAGGACCTAATTCGATAAAAACTTTTAGACCGCCAAACAGACAAAAATTTAAAAAACTGTCATTTATGATTATCTGTCTATAATAAAATTAAAAAATGCTAAGCATGCCGTGTCTGTACATTGAAGCTATTAAAATAAACATTTGGAATAGACTATATAAACGTTGGAGAACACGATGCATTTTTTGAGATTTCTTGTCCGTTTGATCGAGATTCACGTAAAAACTACTGGGCTGATTTCGATGCGGTTTTCGCTGATCGACAGCAAACTCTTAGACTTAAAATTTTCGCTAGATTTTATCTTGGGAATCCAGCGGAAATTTTTTCTGTGAATTATTTTAAATGGCCAGATTAAAAAAATCGAATTCTAATGTAATTTTTCACGGATCGGTAGCAAATTTTATTTAATAAAATGTGTGATTTTTTTATCCCGGAAATCCGGCGGGAATGTTTCCAGGAGAGGTTTGTAGTTATTCGGGTGCATAAAAATTAGCTTATTCCGGCACAGTTTTCACATAGTTTACATTCTTTTTTAAATACTGTGGTACTTTGTGTCCCGGGAATCCAGCCGGAATTTCAAGCCAAGCGTGAACGAAGTCGCGGTCATATCCTTGTTTATAATATAGATAACAATTTTCCGTCTAATTTTGACACTTATAGTCACTTAAATTATGGTATTACATAAAACATTAGTATTATTTCGTGCCATGTTAGTTTAAAAAATGTTTAGAGTAGATATAATGATAAAATTCGTCTGCTCAGTATAAATATGTCACTTTCGTTATCTACACAGTATCGGTCATGTAAGCTTCGAAACTGTATTCTGTATCCCACGATAACGATCCCATTGTTTGGAATAAATAAAAGTTATTCTATATTCTTCCTCGTTATCCAAAGCCTACGTGTAACAAATGAGATGATAAACTCTTTCCTTCCAGTCTAAAAGAAGGAAATGATAAAGATGTATACAAAATTACATTCACAATTATATATTAGTATGGATTATTCTAATACATTATACATTTTACGAGAGATTGGAAAGAAATTCTAAAATATTTGTGCGTGTATCTAGTATTTGAGGAACTTACAATGATGAAATACCTAACGTTTGAAAGAATGGTCAAATAAACATCACCTCAAATAATTGTTTATTTATGAAGAGATTGACGAAAGTAGATGAAACGAATTGTGTTTGATAGGATCGTTACAGGTGTAGGTTCATCGTCTTTTCCTACCCCGATGGGGAACAGGTGTGATAATATTTATGTATAATATATATCTATGGAAATTTTAAAGCTTAGAAATGCCACAAAACAGTATTAAATATGATTATTTGTTTTAATGTTACAAATTGTTATTAGTAAATAACAATTTGTGTAATTTGCAATTGTGTTTTTATTGCATTAAAGCAAGATTTATATAAGAAAATTATCTGATTTTGATTTGTTCTTTCATTAACATTTTTAATTATATATTGCCTGGATTATATGCCATATTTGAGCATCAAAATGCCTCCTATTCGATAAGCTCGGTGGTGGTAGGGCATTTGCCCGACTGGATGGCTACCACCCCTGGTCTAAGGTATGTCGTCATAACAACCTTGAGTTGTGCTCCGGCATTAGTGACCAGGCTCCAGTCTTCTTTAAGAAAGCAGCAGCGCATTTGTAGCACCTTTGGTCTTGCAAATGTCCATAGGCGATGGTAACCGCTTTCCATCAAGTGGGACGTCTGCATGTCTGCTGAACTCCTGCAATAAAAAAAACGCTTCATAAGAAATTATGGCTGGTGTAAATTATACTTAAGGTTTTTAAAGACGTTGTGTGTTAATCTATGGCACTTAAGTGGTTTTTTATTCTAATTTATTTGGGGCTTTAACTGTTAATGTCACCATGTTAGCCCCATTTTAATTAAATGTCACAAAAAATAATTTAACGTATTTTATATATTGACAGAGCCGCAGCAGAAAGGATGCTCTGGAAAACATCCACCTTCATCAAATTTATTCCCAGAGCATCGCCCCTCCTTGACGGCTCTGATCCGGACACATTCTACTAACAAATGCTGTACGTCTTCAACAACATTGCATTATAGACAATTTGGAGTATTACCTCTTCCCACGAGTTGATAAAATTTATTTAGTGGAATGTGACCGGAGCGCTACTTAAAATGGAAAATATATAAGGTCTGTAGAAACTTTTTGTCTTTTAATTTTGCAGAGTCTGGAAATGTTACGTTCACCATGTCTCGTTATGGTAAGCCTGTCATAATATTCGGACAGCAGCGTTATAATTTCAAATTCGGGGATCCGATATTAAAGGCACAATGGTGTTGTTCTAGACAAACTCGGAAATGTCGTGCATCGCTGACTACTTACAATGGCGAAGTTGTTAAACATAATAATGACCATAACCATTTTTAGTACTGTCCTCTACTTCGGTCCACGTCTTCAGAGGTTCACTTTGTTTCACGAAATAAGATCTGCGGACGCAACACTACGGATGTTAGAAAGATTCCAGTTTAATAGTATTAGTCAATAGAATAATAACGTAACATTTACATTAAAACTCTTGATAAAATAACATAATAACGTGGTTGGGCTGATCCGTATAATTAGTTCCATTTTTGCCGCGGGACTATTTTTGTGATACGCATTCTATCTTTAATATTTTGAATAGTTTTTAATTTTAAAATAGTACAATGAAGGAAACTTAACTTATATTGTATTCTACTTATAACCCCTTAAGACCATAAGTAGAATACTGGGCTTATGCCCAGTATTGACTGACTTATGTCAGCAAAGTCAATGGGTAAGGGTCCCAGAAGGCTGGCTACGTTACCTCGCATCGCCATTCTGATGTCTTATTTTATCTATTTTTTTTATTTATCTTTGATATTGTCGGTGCACACAAAATAGATGAAACAAATGAAGAAAAAACAAATACATGTCAAACTTCTTGAAATTCATGAAGGTGAGCGAGGTTTCTTGTATTGAACACGTATATATGATTGCGGGAGACCAAAAGCGGCTATGATTGTACTGCACGCTCGTAACTGAGGCCCTACTCACAAACGTTTTTCGTTGTTCGTTTTCGGTTTAGAATTTCCTTTGCTACAGTTTTTTTTATATATTTAAGTGCATTTTATATTGTATGTTCCATTTATTTTTGCTTTTATGTATACTTTGTTGTTGTAGTTAAATCCTTCTTTCATTTTTTAAACATTTAATGTAATAATTTTTCTGTCGGTACGGACGAAAACGAATGACTAAAGGCGTTTGAGAGTGAGTGAGGCCTCTGATCATTCCGTCGCATATGTACACTAACGTAATGTGCATGTTATACGTTGAACCACTAGTAAAGCCCACTCGCTTTCATGGATTGCAAGAACGATACTATAAACATGTGAATTGTCTTATTATAACTACGTGTTAACGGTTTTAATCGCGGCATTTCATTTGATTTTTATTTCGACGTTTCGGCCACTTTTTAGTAGCAGTGATCACGGATAATTATGTATACTAGTCGCGAAAACTTAGAAAATATTGGCTTATATCTAACTAGAATATGCTCGCGATTTCGTCTACGCTTGACTTGAAATTTCCGCGGGATATCCGGGACACAAAATACCGAAGCATTTGAAAAATAATGTTTTACATTGTAACGTGATTCACACGCTCTGCGTGTTCATCTTTGACAAACGTTATGTTACCTGTCTGTCCATTCTGTTTTATTGTTCTATGCAATGTTAATAACGTTTGTCAAAGATGAACACGCAGAGCGTGTGAATCACAATATGATAATATCTATCTATCGTTTTAGTGAAAAACAAAACAAACAAACAAAAAGTTTATAACTGTGTCGGAATGAGCTAATTTTTACGCACCCGAACAACTATAAACTGCTCCCTGAAAAATTCTGGTGGGATTCTCGGGATAAAAAATATCACACATTTTATTGCACTCAATTTACTATCAATCAGAAGAAAATCACATTGAAATTTGAGATATTTTTTAATCATTTTAAATCATTCCCAGTAAAACTCCCGCAGAATTCCGAGGATAAAAAATAGCGCAGAGTATAAGTCAAAGAATTAGCTGTTGATCAGCGACATCCGCATCGAAATCGGCCCAGTAGTTTTTACGTAAATCCCGAACAAACTGACAAACCGACAAACAGCCAATAAATAAAAAAATGTATCGTGTTATTCATCGTTTATATATTCTTTTCCAATGGTTATTTCAAATAGCTTCAATGTACAGACACGGCATGTTTAGAATTTTGTAATATTATAGATAAAAGACTTATATTAGGTATATGAACACACTTCGTTAATTAGGCATATTTTGTTGGAAATTTAAGTTTCAAGCCCTGACAACATTTTATGAGAGTCTAAAGCGTTCATACATTGTAGAGCACACGTTTCGATATATCATAGTAATGTGAACATTGAAGATTATAGGTTTTGAAGAAAGGCAAGATTAAATCTAATTCATTCATATAAATATGTAGTTCTTTTAGATTATTGAGAGATCATCTAAATATAAAAAATAACACTGACTCGTGTATGGAAACTGGTTTGCCGAAAGCTTAAAAATATTCTTAATACATATATGTATTTCCACAGAAGAACTGTGTAATATAAGGTCGCTTTTACAAACTATTTTATTTTATCATATTTTAGCAACATTAAAACAGTATTGGTTTTGAAATGCATTTTAAATAAATGTTTTTATTAAAATAGTTTTTTATTTTATTGTATTTAATTAGATAACCACCGAGTTCTAGAAAACGTACACTATACCGGCTTAATACATATTGCCGCGCCTTAATACATTATGTCACGGCTTAATACAAATACCACGATTTAAATTTTTGACGTAAAATAAGAAACATTTTTACAATACCACATGCATTCGGATATACATAATAGTTATAAACAAACACCGTGTTGAGTTTTCGCAAGCGTCAGTTGCGGCCATACTGCGGTTTCATGTGGTTATGATGTTGTCGAATGTAAAGTTAACTTGGATTTGGATAACGATTTTATGTGATACTGGTAACTGTATATAATCTAAATTTGTGAAATAATCGATTATTAATCACCAATAGAGAAATTTTGAATAATTATAAAGCAGATTTTAAGAGTAATTGTCAATTTTATGACTGCCGACATTATGTTTAAAGACCTATTGTTTATTTTTATTGCTGAAGCACAGCAGACAGGCTGACGGCCTAACTGGGATGGAACGTGGTTACCGTTGCCTATGGATATTAGCAATACCAGAGGTTCTGCCAACGTGCTGCCGGCCTTGAAGGAGAAACTAGAACCTCGCCACTGATGCCAGAACACAATTCAGTTGTTATGGCGGCATACTCTAAACCAGGGGTGGTAGCCATCCAGACAGGCAAATGTCCTATCACTTGGTTGTGGGTTGTTTTCTTGCTTCTTACGACAGGCCACCCGGCCGCAAGAATTAGTATTCTTTTTCCGTTCCCCGTGCAGGAACGGAATCTGAAGCGGTGAATCTAATGTGAGTATAATGCAATAAGGGAAAATGTGTCCGATATGTTTCTGTTGTTTATTTGAGATTCTGCTACTGAGGAGAAAATTAGAACGTGGTTTAAACGAGCGCGGCAGTGCTTGAAAGCTAGTAATCTTGAAGATGTCTTAAATGATTCGTCCAGGATTTTTAATTGTGATGAATTTGCTCTTTACTTGTGTGCAAATAGTCGGGCTGTTCTCTGTCTGTTCTGATCACGAAACGTTGATAAGGAACGTCTTACATTATTACTCGGTGCGTCTGCAGATGGAAAATGTATGACAACTTTAGCATTATTTCCACATAAGAGAATACTTTCAAACATTTTGGCAAAATACTCAAAAGACTGGGCGATTAGCAGAAGCGACAACGGATGGATGACATGTGAAAACTTTTATGTATGTATTGTGAATGTATTTAATCCATTCTTAGTAAAAGAAAATATACGAAACCAGTGGTCTTGTTTTTGGACGGTCATGTTTCTAATTTGTCTTTCCACCTATGCAAATTTTGCAAAGATAATGGGATTATTCTGGTTGCCTTGTTGCCTAGTTCCACTCACAATTTACAGCCAATGGACGTTGCAATATTTCACAATTTGAAAAATGCTTGGAGTGAAAACGTTTATTCTTGGCGAATGGAGAATAACGGCCGTCGTCTAAAAAGAGAAGGTTTTGGACCACTTATTCAGAAATCTATAGACGAGACTCTAAAACAAGATACAATAAAGAATGATTTTCGCAAGTGTGGACTTTATTTACCCTTTTTATGAAAACACCATCGATTACAGCAGGTTAATAACAACTTCTGAGTCTTCATTTAACTCAAATTCATAAGCGAGTCACAAACTTGTTCCGTGGTTATGATTTTTGTTTGATGATTGATTTATTTTAGTAAACAGCAGTTTTTATGTTGTTTGGAAGTTTCAATTTAAATTATTTTAATTTAACTTTTCGATTTAATTAGGTATGTGTTTTCATTTAAATATTTTTGCGATTTTTTTTCCTATTCTAAAGAAATAAGTTTAAGTAATGTATAAAGTTGTATCGATATTGTATTTCGATTTCAATTATTTTTGAGTTAGGTAAAAAAGCATGCTTTAAAATAGCACGGAATTACGTGCAACAATTGTCGGAATGAAGTCGGTAACTCAAATTTAGCATTGGTTTAAGTACAAACATGGATGGGGTTGGGAAAATAACGATTATTTGTATAAATTAAAGGCAAGACGGTAAAATTAATTTCTACATCAATCTAATAACACCAATCTATAGATTAACAGTATACATCCCAAGCGCATTCCACTTTCACCAAAAATCATCCTCAAAGTAGAAAATACCTTATTATGCCGTAACAGGCTACATTTACTTTGATTTATTAATTAATCTTTAATTATTATATGTATTAGAAAGATGATATCATTCTAATGCCTTTTCTTTTATATGTAAACAAGCAGTGCCCGCGATTTCGTCCGCGTGGATTGTTTTTCGTGGAACCCTAAAAATAGTAGCCTAAGTTATTCCTTATAAATTCAGTTATCTGCCAGTGAAAGTCCGACAAATTCTAAAAATTGCATTTTCGGAATATTCTGGTTAGAATTATCCCCCCTCATTTTTGTCACAGTTTTATTTTGACGTTATTTGTAACGTCAGGCACTTAAATTTTATTTATCTGTATAGAGTATAAATAATGATAGTATTTAATGTAACATGTGTCCACATCCCTATTGTTTTGTATTAGTAAAAGAGTACAATAAAGTAAAAGCAACAGTGTATTTTCTATTTATTATAAGTATTAACTTCCTTAAATTGTGATCCTTTTACTTTGATTTAAGTTCAAAATAATATTTTTATATTTTGTGTAGTGTGTTGTTGACAAAATACCGCACGTGTTTAATATGTTGTTGCATGTACTTCATTTCATTGTGTTGTGAGATTTTTTATTCTGAATTTAATCTTGCCTTTGCATAACGTTTTGTATTAATTTTCAGTTATGAAAGAAATACCTTTATATACAACATCTCGTAACGGGAGGCCTGTGCTATTATTCCGAGGTTACAGATATAATCAGAAGACATGTAGGGGTTTTAAAGCGCGTTGGACGTGCGTCAAGCAGCCGAATGGATGCCGAGCTAGTATTTTAACTTACGATTATCACGTTGAAAGATTAAACAACGAGCATTGTCACTGATACGTTTGGGTTAAAGCAGTCTAAACTCCACCATAGAACGCAATTCAATATACGGGTAGATGAATGAGATATGCAAACTTTTAACAGTTTCGTAATTTTGATGTTGAATGAAGGACCTTATTTGAACTAGGTTTTATAAATAGCTAGTGATGAGGGAGTTGTGTAGAGGCGTACAATAATAAGAAAAACGTTGTTCTCCATCTTCTCAATTTTATCAATTGCAACATATCCTCTTCATCCATCCACATCTTCAATTCTTTCGAGACATTAATTGATAAAAGATGAATATACTATACTTAATATTTTCTTAAGTGGTCGCGACTAGTATACACAATAATACTACGTTTTAACGGTTTTAAGCGCAGTAATTTATTTGATTTTTATTATTCCAACGTTTCGGCTACTTTTCAGTAGCCGTGATCACGGAAGACAAAGATGTCAAGCGTCAATGAGTATAAAGTTTTATTTAGCCTACCGTCAATTTTGTTTATTATTATTATTTACTCTATGGGAGCCTATTCTAAATTACCGCGCTTAGAAACTTCTTCAATTTGGACGGATTATGATGTTAAGAGTTTATTTACTGATGCGTATACTATAAATACAGGCCTAAGTGACTTTATTTTCAACCTGTAGTAATTGTAGCATTTTTCTTCTACCGAAAATTTTCGGTAAGCTGAGGATGTGGAAACTAAAGGATGAAGATCGTGTAGAACAAAGTAGGAATCGGAAAGATCAATTAGGGACTTAGGATAATATGTATTGTGTAGAAAATAGTGTGTTGCTCTTAGTCTGTAAAAATATTTTCATTTATTGGTATAGAACGGCGAATCTTGTACAATGTCTTGCTTGTCGTAGTTCATATTTTATTTCGTTGTTTTCTTGTTTAATATTTTAATAAAAATTTAATTGTATTTTTAAAGGAGTTTCCTTCAGTATCTAAGAAGACTAAAATTAAGTTTAGTGCAACTATACCATGTGAGCCAAGAAGTGATAGAGTTAAGAAACTGTTGTGCAATTTGTAAAAATATCGCTTTAGAAGATAACGAAGGTAGAGTCATAAGAAAAATCTACTAGGAATGTCAATTTCATTTGTTGTTTTGATTATCTTTAGTATCATCACTCTGCTTTCTACAAATACTAGTATTTATTTATTGTAAATTGAAGTAATTATAAGTAAGCAAAGAAAAATCTTGATTTTTTTTATTAGTTCAGCAGATAGGCCCGCCCACCTGCTGAAAAGCGGTTACCGTCCCCTATGGACATTTGTAACACCTTAATGTGACTTTCAAATTGTAATGAATTGCATTTGTTAATTTGTTGTTTGATTAAAAGTTTTAGTGATTAAGAGCGTCAACGCCAGTTGTGTACGACTCTGTCGAAGCATCGCCGCCGCGCTACTATTCTGTAATTTTTTATATAATTATACCGAACGACAGCGAAATACGGTGGTGGTTCATTGGCGATGTCGTGTACACACACGCTAATGCGAAGATAACAATAATGCTTCGAGGTTATGATAAACTATTTATTAGTTTCGTTATTAAAATTGTATTGCAATTTTTAGTTGAAGCATTGTTCACGACTTCACGTTTTGGTAAACCGGTCCTTCTTCTGGGAAACCGTCGATACAATATGAAAAGCGGTAATATTGATGGTAGATCTCGGTGGGCATGTGTCAAGACAGGAGAAAGCTGTCGTGCTACCGTCATCACTTACGGAACGACAATTGTAAGAGTCCTACATGCACATAACCATTGATTTCTAATACTCCCGCTTCATCTCGGATAATCTTACAGTTATTAACCGTTTTACGTAGATGTAGCGATATGATTAATGCGTTATTGTTATTAATTGTGAATTACATTAAATATTGACAGATAACTACTAATACAGCTATTCGTTTACAGCGTTATTTTTAACGTTACAAATAAGGCGCACGTGGCCACAGTCAATAACTATAACATTATTGCAGGTGAAGCCCGAACGTCATGTGCATTTGAATAGAATCTGCATAGTTTTTATATTCACAAGTGGCTCGTTCCTATGTCTTACTAACCGTTCTTATGTCTTATTATCGGTTTAAATTAAATTTCAATTAAATTAATTGACTTAAGTTTGACGTAACCTCCATACAACTACTGTCTACATTCAACCGATGTTATGGAAAGGGAATGAATAGCAAGATATAGGAACTGGCGAAAGGGCGATCGTGTTCATTGTCAAAAGCAAGGCAAACAGGCAGGAAGCCCATGAAGATAGGTTACTGTCGCCTATGGGTGTTTGTAACACTAATCACATTCGCATACCTTTCTTGAATGTCAAATACATGAGTGGCACAGTTGCGACTTGGAAACTGCTTCAAAAACTAAATTGACAGAGGAAACTAAACGATGCCAGATGGCAGGAAAGAAGTGGAGTTCTTTCACACCTGAAACGCTTCTGTATGAACGTAGCGAGAATCGTGGTAAAGAGAAACAGTACCAGACATGTATCGACATTGACTTGTCTGTCTTGGAACCCACCGGTATCGTCAGCACAAAGTAATTAATAAACAAAACATGATTATCTACATCGCATACGCAGACAGAATACAATTTTCTGCGGCCGGGCGGCCTGTCGTAAGAGGCGACAAAACAACCCACAGCCAGGTAATAGGGTATTTGTTCGACTGGATGGCGACGACCCCTGGTCTAAAGTATGCCGCCATAACAACCTTGTGTTGTGTTCCGACATTAGTGACCAGGTTCCAGTCTCCCTTAAGAGAGCAGTAACGCATTTGTAGCATCTTTGGTGTTGCAAATGACCATAGGCGATAGTAACCGCTTTCCATCAAGTGGGCCGTCTGCCTGTCTGCTGAACTCCTGCAATAAAAAAATAAAAAATTAGGTGCTTAAATAATATTAATATAATACAAATATATAGACCTAAACATATTTAAATATAATGTACATAGATATACGTAAACTGTACAATTATATTAGAAATAAGAATTAGGATAAATTAGGCACCAAATGTATGCCTGCCAGGGCTGCGGAGAGGCTAGGTCATATACCCGTAGCCCTGGCATAAGGCAAAGGGCGGAACACTCAGGGTTTTTAGTGGGTATCCCTAACTGGGGAGTGGCAATAGCATGGCACCAGTTTTGACTGGGCATGCTAGTGCCACCCGCGATCTGGCGAATCCCACACTAGGTCGCGAATTATCTCCCCAAGGTTCTGCCCTTGTCGCGGCTTAGTCCTCAAACGGATTTCCCCTGGTTAAAAAAAGGCACCAAATGCATAAAAGTGGAAACTTCATGCCAATAGAGATGAGCACTATTGTGCTAATGTGAGATAGAAATAAACTAAACACAGTACATGAATAGGAATACGTAAATTAAAACACAATATTAACAAAAAAATAACGTCAAACAAAAATAGGTCAGGAAGATCTCTGACCATGTCATGGGAGAATGGGAGCGAAAAAGGTCCACAAAACACTAGTCACATTGTCAACGCGTTATTGTCTAAAATAATTTTTATAGGGTTATTCCTGATTTAATGATATTTCTTAAATCTACCCATTTCTATTCCTTACTTAACCCACGGATTTATTTTGTTTTTTATTCTTTATTTTATTTAGTAAAAAGAAAACGCAGATTTTGTGTACGGTCAGGCCAAAAGTCATATTTGAAATATCTTAACACAAAATTTACAATTATGTTGTACATGAATTAGCATGTAGTATTAACAGATGCAGTTTATGTCTTATTAGTGCACACATGTCCTTTCTTAAGTGACCCCATGTCGAAGGGTTAAAAGAAAAATCTTGTCTCGATGTTCATTCCAAATCGTCTAAATGGGTAAACGAAGCATGCTATTAATTAACGCATGTAAAATGATTTACATGTAGTGAGAAATAAAATACTTTCACATAATAATTTCAATTTTAGTTTGTATATTTAGTTTATTTTTAGTTTAATTTATATGTAATTTAGTTTATTTTTAAATAAAATTAAACATTTTGTCTGTATTTTAGAGATATAATAAGGTATTTCAATTTCTGTTTAAACAATATCGGCATCGGTATGGATAACATTTTGAATAAGAGTATGTTTGAAAGCTTGTTTACGGTTCTTAAAGAACACTTCAAACTTACTCTAACTAAATATGAATAAGACCGTTAATAATTCATTGGTGTTATTGTTCATGTTGTTATAGTTATGACGTCATAATTGTGTACATTCGTACAATTTTTATTTTTCTAGTCAATTGTCTGTTAGTTTATCTGAATATTATTCTCGAATATATTTTTTAAACTATTAGTTATTAAATGGCGTTTTTAATTAAGCAATTTTTTAATTATTTATTGTGGTCAGGAATAATGTTATCTGTCTATCTTTCAATATACATTTTCATAACGACTTTATCTCTCTGTCTGTAATGTGACGGTTGTCAGTTACAATCTTATAAAATTTGTACCTCCGGCCAGTGGGCTAGAAGTACGCTTTATTAGCTACAGGGTATAAACATTAGGGCGGTCCAATTTTTTTCCTAGTTCCATGGCCTATTATTTCAAAATTTACTGTTAAAAATATCCTGCTCAAAGCGCAGCTCGATATCGCAACTCCACACGAAGCTAAATTGTTTATCATTTTCCCATATAAATTGCAGGAGGAATTTTTTTATTTTCGTGTAGTTTTGTACCTCAAAAAGTACCATTTTTTTTTTCATATTTTCCAGGGACATATTCTTGTAAAAAATTTAATTCTCTAAAAAAGCTTGGTTATGTTTTTTTGTAATACTTACAGAGAATTTTTTTTATCAAGCTTTAAACTCTAGCAAGTAAGTTAAACTCAACCAGGCATCATTTCAGTGCTCAATTAGCTGTACTATTATATGGCTATGCAATTTCCATCCTATTAAAAAAAGAAGTAATTACTTCGGGATGAAAATAAATACATTTATATAAACTCGCGTTTTGGTGAATTTTACTTTTAGATAAAATGTTACTTTATAATCACTACATTTATAGTAATAAAATAATTGTTTTGAAATGGCATGTAGTTGAACTTGACTTCGATTCGAGAGTTTAGATAACTAGCTTGATGACTTTTTCTCTGTAAAGATTACGAGAAAAACATATCAGAGATTTTTTGAGAATTAAATTTCCTACAAGAATATGTCTATTGGAAATAAGATTTTTTTAGAACTTGTGTGGGTTGAAAACGAAAAAAAAAATCACGTGCAATTTATATGGGAAAATGAAATATCATTGCGTGTCATGTAGAGTTGAGATGTCGAACTGCGCTTTAAGTAAGATTTTTTTATGCAGAAAAGTAAATTTTGAGATGATAGTCTTTTTTTTCACTATATTTTGTAAATTTGTTGTTGTTGGGGTTTTCTTTGTTTTACTTTTTACTTGGCACTGACTTCAAGATGTTAAAAAAATATTTTTAGTTGAGCAAACACTTCAATAGCTTTAGAGATAATATATTAAGCACCTGTAGAAATTGTACAAATAACACGCGTATACAAAATTGCCAGCTGATTTTTTTTTTAGAAAAATGTAGGTTTCGATGCTTTTAATAAGGGTTACTCTCGATTTCTCTAAGATCCATTCACCAGAACCTGACTTAGTGACCATGGAAGCATTTCGGAAGTATATAAGTATACTTACGAGTAAAGAAAAAATTTGAAAATCGATTTGGAATTGACGGAAATATCGCGTTACAAAGACATCTATTATCAATTTTCGTGAGTTTCTTTAACTCCTTGGAATCCACTCATCAGATTCTGACATGGTGACAATGGAACCAATTCGGGAGTATAACATTTCGATTAAAAGAAAAATTTTGAAAATCGATTCACAATTGGCGGACAAATCGTGTAAGAACATACAAAAAAAACAACATATATACGAATTGAGAACCTCCTCCTATTTGAAATCGGTTAAATTACTTTTATTTTTGGACCACCCTAGTATACATACACCCACCACCCATTCAATTTTGTTACATCGTGGACCCGATCACTAAGTTGACTGATAGTTCAAGGTTAATTTATATTGTCAAATAATTTCCAGACGATGTGCCAATATTTGCAACTTCTCGTTACGGCAACCCTTTGATTCAAATAGGGCCTTATAGATTTAACAAGTGGACAGGAAGTACTGGTCCTAAAATAAGATGGAAATGTTCCAGATGCGGAAAGGGATGTCGAGCTTTTATCACAACAGTGGATGCAAAAATAATTAAGTGTAATTACAATCACAATCACTTGTAATCACAAGACACAAATTATAATTGTTGTAAGTAACAAATGTTATAGATTGTAAATGTTCTAAACAACGATTGTTATGTTGCAGATTTATAGCAATAATAAATAAAATTGAAGCGTCTAACTGTGATTTTAAAATAAACGGGAAAGTTGGTATCACATGCCGCCTAAATATAAAGGATTCTCTGTAGGGAGTCACAACAAAGCCAACACGCTGCTACCGTCGCGCTTTTGCTGTGACTATAGGGCGGCAGTAGGGGAGCGTAGGTAACGTTCGCATATACACAAACATTCACAAAAAATAACAAGGTGCCGGTGCTGTGGCGGCGTGTAGGTGATTTTGTCTGGATGATCGCCTAATCTAAAAGTTTGTCGTGAAACGATTGAATGGATTTCAATGAAAACTTTAGGGATTAAAATAGCTATTTTATTTTAGTTGGTTTCGTGTGTTTCATTTCGAAATCTTGCAGGGTTCAAATATGACTATACAGTGTCCCGTGCGGACGGGCAAAGTGACGAACACGGCTAGCTTCATCATAAATAGTGTTTACGACTATTTAAGTGGTAGACAAGATTAATCATGAAATTATTTTCAGATCGCATTATATTCACGAAAACACGTTTTGGCAATCCAGTACTACATTTTAATCAGTACCGATTCAACAATAGGTACAATAAAGGCACAAGAATCACGTGGCGATGTAATAGAAAGAGTCTTGGTTGCAGAGCTACTATATCGACTTATGAAGAGGCCGTAATTAATGTTAATAATGTTCATAATCATTAACGGCAGATTATCCCAATGACGTTGCTTGTGAAATGGGAATATGCCTATATAATTCAATCTATAGATCAAATATTTATATTTAAAGTATTTGTGACCACTGGATATGGAATCACCTTTATAAAAATTGTTCTTATTTATTTACATTTTTTATATATTGAAATTGATAAATACCAAATCGCATAACGCGCTAATTGAATCGGGACGTTCCGGCCCACAGTTAGATACATAATCAACAAGGGTGCATTTACTGTGTGTTTTTATAGAGAAAAAAAATTGCTATCTTCTGTTAAAGCGAAGCCACATTTTATAAGAAAAATAAATGTTTTTAGAAGTGCAATGATGACATTTCATTACTAGTAAGGTTATTTAATATATTTTTGTGGTTTATTAATAAATACTTACATAGTATATAAGGAAATCACGGTAATTTTGTGAAACTATTTTAATAGTCATTAAAGATTAATAGTTTTAATTATGACCATCATCCGAGCGTTAAATGCCGATTGCGTTTGTAGTGTTTCTTTCAAATCTCAGAGTCCGCTTTCCAAATTCTCCTTCTCTATTTTCACGGTCTTTGGCAACCTTTGTTGTGAGAACATTGGTACTCAAGTCATCCCTCATGACGAAGCTTACATTTCTTAGGCCTACCCTTTTACCGAGACCTCTCGGAGGGCTACCTCTGACTGGTTCACTGTGATAGCATGGTTAAACATTTGTTCCCCACATAACTGGCCGGTCACCGTTAAACGCGGCACCAGCGTAAGTGATTAAACATTTTATAAAATTAGTATATGTAACTATACAGCTTTATAAAAGCATCACAATGTATTCATAAATTTTACTAAGTATAGGTATGTATTTTATACAATTATAATTGTTGACAGGTGTCGTCCCTGAGTTTTCTACGTCTAGATTTGGAAAGCCTTTGATAATCATAGGAAAGTATCGTTTCAACAAATGGTCCAGAAGTAAAGGGTTAAAAGCAAGATGGGTGTGTTCGATGGCTTCTAAAGGCTGTTTGGCTTATATCACTACACTTGAAGGTCAAATTATCAAACACAATTATGTACATTGCCATTGATTGAATTGTATAATGTCTTTTGTAAATTCAATACTATTCTTCTTGGCCTGTGGTTGTCGTAGTTTAACTGTAAACACTGGTTTACAGCTTCGTAGGCGATAAAGCATTTTTTTATATGACACCTTTTTTATAGAGGTGAAATCTGTTTAGGGATACGCCCCACTATTGGGACATAATAGTCAAGTAATGTGGGATCACCGGCTTTTATATGAAGACCTGAAAATATCATGTGATTGACTGTATTACTTGATTGCTGTATATTTTAATGATTTATTTATTAAGTATTTAGGAATAAATTATTAAGCTGTAAAATAAGAAGTTTTAATAAGAAAATAATATTTTGATCAAGACCTTCAATACGGCTTTCGCCTGCGAAAACTTTGGACTTTACATTGCCCTCAGAAATTGTTCCGCTTGCTGCTATAAAATGTATTCTATTTTCATCCCTTTAAGAACAATACTTACATACCAAACTTAGAATAGGATTATTACCAATATTCAAGATATCTAACTATATATGAGTAGGTACACTATACACACTTACCGATTACCTTGCATATTCCTATACATACAATCATTCGTCTGTATTTGTTCAAGACGTTGACCATAAAATTGATATTAACTGACCACTTTCATGGATGACGTGATAGATTAAACTTAATTTCTGATTTTGTCTCGATATACTCATACAAATTAGGGAATTCATTTTGCAAAATCGTTTTCAGGCAATGAACTTCATATTCGCAACTTCTCAATACGGCAAGCCCTTAATATTATTAGGGCCATATAGGTTTAATAAATGGTTAAAAAGTACTGGTGCTAAAGTAAGATGGAAATATATAATAAGATGTCGAGCTTTCATTGCAACACTGGAGGCAAAAATAGTTAAGTGCAAGTACAATCACTATCACTTGTAATGTATAACAACAAATAAAATTCAACCGTCTTACTGTGATATCAAAATAAATACCAAAATTTAAGTGATTGCTGCTATTGCTATTCGCAAGATGCCAAATCATAAACGACTCTCTGTAGAATTTTTTTCTGTTAGTATGTGTGAAAGATTGTTTCGAATATGCTCCGAAACAGCCCCATAAACATTTTGGAGATTAAAATAGCATTTATCTTAAATTTCGTGATATGTTTTACTGCGATATCTCGTAAGGCTTGTTATCCGTGCAGGAACGGAGAAAGAATACAATTTCCTGCGGCCGGGCGGCCTGTTGTAAGAGGCGACTTAACAACCCACAGCCAGGTGGTAGGGCATTTGCCTGACTGGATGGTTACCACCCCTGGTCTACAGTATGTCGCCATAACAACCTTGAGTTGTGTTCCGGGATTAGTGACCAGGTTCCAGTTTCCCTTAAGAGAGTAGCAGCGCATTTGTAGCACCTTTGGTGTTGCAAATGTCCATAGGCGATGGTAACCGCTTTCCATCAAGTGGGCCGTCTGCCTGTCTGCTTATCTCCTGCAATAAAAAAAGGCTTATTAAATATAAACTTCTTATCGAATGTAGTGCCGACAAAAGCTACCTTGAATTAATATAAATAATTATTATCATTGACTTCTTCATTTTCTGAATTGACCGGTTGAACATGATTAATAGAATTGTTTATAAAGTTTAAACTCATTATAACTTCGATCACAGGCGATGATCCCATATTTGCAACATCCCGATTTGGCAATCCATTGATTATGGTGGGAAAATATCGGTTTAACAAGCGGACATGCAGTAAAGGAATTAAAGGTAGATGGGCGTGCTCAAGAAGAACGTGTCGTGCTTACATCACTACCATCAATGACGCCATTGTCAAGTATAGTTACGATCATAATCATTACTAGTGCAGATTAAATTTATCACTATCTTATAAAACTTCGTTCTATTGTCTTCAGTACTATGGTAAAAGTAATCTTAGATTAAATAAACACGAAAAGGAATGTTCTAGTTTTATTAGAACCTATAAAATATTAACGTATTTATTTTTTACGTGACATAAATGACATTACGAGACAAACTGTAAGAAAGTCGCTTACGTTAGTTCGACCAGTTTTTACGGAAACCGAGTAGTTTGCGGGAAACAAATGTTTGTTGTTTGGCTATGACAGCTTCGCTAGGTATAAAGGAAAACTCAAAAAATGCTAGCTTGATGTCGCAAAGGAAGACATGAATGGTCTTACAGTAAAGACTTTCTGAAATAGTGAAGAAAAAATAGAACTTCGAATACGACCGGTATTAATGTTACGATGAGAATCATTTATTTTTTTGCTAAAAGAAAATCACCAGGGTATTTTAAAAATAAAACCGTTATTGATTACATACATTGTTAAATACCCATGTCTCTATATGTTTATCAGACATGATCTCTTGATTAAGGAAAGCTACTATTTAATGGACGAGAGTAAGACACATCGTTGTTTTATCAAGATGTGAATTTATTATCTTAAAATTTATTCAAAAGGAATTGATCCATATCCATTACTGATTACTTACGATCGATTGCTGAGTAAAACGCTGTATACTAACAGTATAAATCTTCGGTATACAGTTTCTTCATTACTGTGTCCTATTTTCTAGCCATATGCTTCTTAAATTTTATTCACTTTCAGATGAGCTTGTATTTTCTACCTCGCGGTTTGGTAAACCTGTGATGATTATTGGCAAATATCGCTTCAATAAATGGAGTGGTAGTAAAGGCTTGAAAGTTAGATGGACTTGTGTTAAAAAGTTCTATGGATGTCGAGTCACCCTTCTTACTATAAGAAATCAAATTATAAACGTTAAAGGCGAACACAATCATTGAGGATATCTGATCAATCATTGATACGAAAAGGGAATACTTTATGTTTGATTCTGCGTCTGCTTGCCTGTCTGTACTTTTTGGGTATTAAACTGGTGAACCGATTTTGTAGTATGCTTTATTTTAAACTTAATAGAACTATGGGGCATCATTAGTTCGGTAATCAAAGCCTATGGAGCTACCCTCTTTACGTTGTAATATGACGTGTTTTAGCGTAATCTTAATTCTGTACCTAAAGTGTTGCGACTATCAGACGAAATAATATTTATTAGCCGGAGGCCGGCTCCACACACACCGCTCATTCTGAAAAACCATATTGTGAAGCTTGTGAAGCGTAGACTGTTTTCTGATTATTTAGTAAATTGCTGGTAGTTGAGACTTTTTTGTCTATTCGTTACTGCTTTATGATTTTTTTTGTTAAAATGTTATATTAGAAATAATAAATAAATAATCATAAATAATTGCAAGTCAAACACACACATTGTATATCCCCAAGCTAAGCAAGGTCCTGATGTACGGCGTTGAGCTGGTCTAAAGAGGTGGTTTAGTTGGTAGGTCCGAGCATGCCATCGGGAGTCCAACACTACCCCACTATTGTCCCCGAGCGGTAGGGTGTCCATGATGGATTACACCTCGTAAAAAAAAGGCCGGCTAAAGCTTAGCCCGCTCAACCACAGAGGCCGTCAAGAAAAAAAAGAAAATATTTATTTTATTTATCGTTTAAGAAAGTATTCATCTATTTCAACAATCAGAATGGCTTGGCTAGTCATGCTGCAGTTTTATTTTAGTCCACGAACGATCCGATTTCGAGGCGATTTCAGAACGTAAACATACTGCTAACGTACTATGCGTGATTAAAAATATCCAGTAATTTATTGAAGATTTTTTTTTGTTATTTTCGGATTAGTTTATAGCTGTAACGTTGTCCGTCAGCATTTTCGATAAGTTTCGTTTGATTATGTTAATCAGTCAATTCAGTAAGTATAATTTAGAATTGTTTTTTAACTAATTTATTACAAATAATTTTACCATTTGTATATTGAGAGAGATCTGCTTTAATTACTATTTGCAACTTGTAATATTAATTTTAAATATAAGCATTTTATAGCTTGAAGTTCAGTGAAATTGTAAAAGATTTTTAGAAGTATTATTGTAACTTTCAGATGAACCGGTATTTTCTACGTCTCGTTATGGAAAACCTGTAATACTCATAGGCAATTACCGTTTCAACAAGTGGAGTGGCAGTAAAGGTTTTCGGGTTAGATGGGTCTGTGTCAAGGCATGTGTTGGTTGCAGAGCAACCCTCATTACTATGGGAAACGAAATCATTAAGGCCACAGCTGAACATAATCATTAAGGGAGATACAATTGGAAAGATCATACATGTTACAATAAATTCTAAAATATTTTAAAAATTTAGAGCGAGCGTTAATATACCATATTATTAAACTAATTTAAGTTATAACGTCATAACTTAATACTCTAGTACAAAATCTAGGAGGCTACGGCGTTTTGTAAGATGATAAAAAGAATCTCAATTAGATACAGCTATACGTGCTTCGTTTTTGCTTAAATTTGTATGATCAAGCCTTAGCTAAGTATTCTGAATCTTGAAGCAGACACGATTATCGGTTCATCTGTCAAGGTCCTGAAGAAGGAAGGTATAAATATTCCAACAAAGTCATGTCACACGTGTATTATGAGCTATACTCGACTATGTATGCTAGTAATATTTGAAATCAGTTAATATTACAAATATGTTAATGAAATGATGATTAAATATTTGTATCATTGTACATTAACATTTATTGAGAAATATGAGTCAAACACGATGTTTTTTAGTAGTTAATAAAGGAGACGATGGATGTAATGAAATTATTTGTTATTTTTGAATTCATGTCGCATACGTAAAGGGTTATTCCTGATTCAACAACCCACGAATATATTTTCACAAATTAACCCATTTCTATTCCAGTTTCAACCTCGACAATATTTTTATTTTTCATTCCAAAATCAACACAAATCTATTCCCAACTCAACCTATTTTAAAACGAACATAAAAAAACAGAGCTTTTATGTACGATCTTACCAAAAATCATAGTTGAAAAATCTTAACACGTAAATGATTAAAATCCAGGAATCCCGCGGATTTTTTCCTGTAAACGGTTTAAAGTGATGGTGTTGATATAAAATTTTGAGTATCAAAAATTTTGGTGCAATTTTTTTCACTGATCGATAACAAATTTTCTGATATAAATCTGTGATATTTTTTATCTCGGGAGAAATTTTAAGTTGGTAGGGTGGATCTAAGTTAGCTTATTCCGACATAATTTTCACTAAAACACCACAGTTTACTATTTACTTCTTTTTAAAAAGCTGCGATTCCTCGTGTCCGGCGAATCCCGCGAAAATTTTTCTGGGATTGGTTTAGAGTAATAAGATAGCATAAAACTTAAATTATTGCTATGGGACACCTTTGTACGATAACCTTAGCTTTTAAATGTTGGAAAAATAACTGTAATCTTTGTTAGCTGTTCAACGTGGACGAAATTGCGAGCAAATGCTAGAAAATTTAAAAAATAATTTTACACAGAGTTTAATTCTTATGCTATCCATACTTGATTATCATTGTTTTTGATTTCGGTTGAATAGGGAATAACATTTAGGTTGATATAAATTTTTTTATTAGAAATAAGTAATAGATTGAGTTGGGATTTATGTTCCCAACTCAACCTACTACGGGTTGATTTGGGAAAAATATGTAGGATGACTTTCTGTTGTAAACACGGGTATAAGTCGTGCAAAAAAATAATGGCGTGAATTTTTTATTAATTACTTTTCGTAGTACTGCATTAATGCATTCGAGATGTTTACGGTTGACAGAACTGGGACTAAGCGCTAAATGTCTCATATTAAATACTAGTAAATGAAAATTTTATTTTTAATTATTTATGGTACATTTTAGAGGTGAAGTACCTGAAGTCATCTCGAGGCAACCCGGTAATACAAATTGGGCAGTACAGGTACAACAAATGGTGCAGAAGTACCGGCAAAAGAGCTAGGTGGACCTGTGTCAAAGCTCCCACTGGATGTAAAGCTATTATAATGACGTACGAAGATGACATTATTAAGTCTACACAACATAATCATTGAACTTGATTGTAACTCTTATTTGGCTCAAAATAATCTTGTTCGTTTAGATTCAAAATATACTAAAAAAAGTTTGTATTTTATACCAACGGGTTTTTGCTAGTAAAATCCAATATCATCCTGAAAGTAGATTTACCATAACGAAAGATTGGTGTGATCTGATTAATGATTTAATATTAGCCATTTTTTAATAAGAATACTGTACTTAACAGATTACTTTACTATTAAGGAACTAGGCTTAATAATAAACTAAAGTAGGTGGTTGAAAAACTAATTGCATGTTACTCAATGGCGCTATTGTCGATAATCTTAATTAAAATAATATTCGCTACTGCCAAACCCAGAGTTGGATAATGGTCCATTTAGTTTAAATAGTGAGATCTGAGGTTTTCTTTTACTCTATTGCTTAATCCAGTTCGTATCGAGTAGTAAGAGTGTGAAGGGTAAGTTGCGAACTTAAGTTTCGGTAGTTATAATTAAGTTACTTTACTCGCGATTTATTTTAACTGTTCTTTGATATATGTGATTGTGGTAGATAATTATTAATTATACGAGTTTTTAAGTTTATTAGAAACTTCTTTCGGTTGTGAAGGCTGTAATGTTGGTAGCAACGTAAATTTAAAAATATTTTAAATATAATGTCGATGCCTATTTCTAAATTTGTTTTTCTAAGTATAACCGAATCATATTTTATTTATTATATATGAGATTAATTTAATATATGTCCAGATAAACCAAAATATGTAAATGAAAGATTCGTCTACAATATTACCGGGTGTAATAAATATTTTCTACTTGGCACAAAACTTGATTCTGAGGAACTTGAAGATTTATGTTTTGATGTGTAGGTTTATTTAAAAAAAGTTGTTTTTAAGATATTATATTGCTCAGGTGTTCTCGCGACATTGCTGTGGCGATAGCTGTTCATTTGAGATGAAATTCTATTAATTTTACTTCTTTTAATTTATTTATTGCCCATTACTGGTCCGAAATACTCAGTAAAGCACCCCGCTGTTCCTCCTCCTGACGTCCATTGCTGGGCTGTGCGTTCGTTTAGCTTTAATTACACATGATTTTCTGATGGATGGTTCCGGATGGATTGGACTTGTTCACACCAGGGCCCCAGTTCTGTTAGACAATATGTCTTACTGGTGGACCACTCGCGCTATACTAGTTGTTTTTAAAATACACACACGTTTGGAATACAAAAACAACCATTGTGACGATATTGTAATAATAGAATTGAGGACCTGGGATGATTACATTACTACATTACTGGCGTGTTTTACTACATACATATATATTATCACGCCTGTTTCCTTTGGAGGCAGGCAGAGACTATAAATCTCCACTTGCGACCGTCCTGACAAACAACTTTAGCTTTATCTACTTTTATTAACGTTTTCATACATGAACATTTATTTGAGATGCTTTTTATCTGACCTCTTTTTAACACTTCTGCTATTTGGTCATGGATTGTCATGGTGTGTACGTCGCGGTCTATCGGTATCGACTTTACCTTTCACAGTGCTGTCATACACTAGTTTTATAAAATCTACTTTCATCTATTCTCTATTTGTCCAAACCACCTTAACATTCCTTTTTCTACTCTTATGATTACTTTTTTTTTCAATTCACAACGTTCCCTTATCACACTGTTCCTTATGATATCATTCATCCTAACCTCACATATACTTCTCGAAGCTCTCATTTCGACTGCGTTTATCTTAATTTTATGATTCTTCCATTCCATATTAACAAAGACCAGCCAAGTGGATATCAAAACACACAATAAAGGGATCTGTCAATTGGTTACCAAAGCCTAAAAAGAGTTTAAGTGCACATATCCCATATCTGAACAATTACTAGCTCAATTCATCTATTCGAATCCAATTAATGTTAAGTGTTTTCTGAATTTTTCTAATGTAAATATATTATTATTCATATACATACATCCATACTTCCAGAAGCAGTGTTTAAATTAACCTGTCATGGAAGTCCGGCGTTAGAGGTGGGTCCATATCGGTACAATTTAAGCCTGCGTTACGGTATCAAAACTCGATGGACTTGCTCGAGAAAATCAAGTGGGTGCAGAGCGTCTGTAATTACGATAGGTAATGATATAATAAAATGTTCCACTTATCATAATCATGTTTTTAAATAAATCATCTTATGAGATACTTACTGTTCTACCTGGTGTTTTATTATCTTACTAAATAGTCAGTAGTTTAATTTTTTAATAATGTTTAATTATGGAGCCCGAGCATCATGTTATTATGCAACTGATTCTAAAATCACTTTTCTTTGTTTTAACAAATTCCTACATATACATGTTTGTTTAAACTCAATTTTATTATCTTTACATTATTATTTTCACAATTACACTTATTTCTATTTAATTTATTTTATTATTATTATTCTTTTAAATAATAAGCTTTTAAACAAAAATAAAAAATAAGCTTATAATATGTAATAAAGAACGAGATATTTCTCATATATATTTATAGAAATAATCATTTTTATAATGTTAAGTTTTTGACATTAGTAGTAGAAGTATTTAAGTTACCATTGATTTAAATTTACTTCAGGAATTGTAATGAGAACTTACATGTTTGCGTCACTTATAATTTAGTGGAGGCTGCAACTGAAAAGCAGCGCTGTGTAAGCTCTTCCTGACACAGCATAATGCTCAGCTTCGGCCTCATTGCCGTGAATGTTATGTACATTTCTTTTTTCAAAATATTTTGTATTTTATAAAATACTTATGTCTTTATGTTTTACGTGTGAATCCTGTTAGTTTTAGGTTTTTTTTTGGTTTGATGTACATTTATTCTTGTCAATAAATATTACTTTTTTTCTTTTCAAATGATTGCTTATTTGTTTATTAACAATTCACCTAAAGTTAAGATATTGTTATTTAGATTATATCCTCATTTATTTGTAATTATAGAGCCAGCATATACATTGTCTCGATTTGGGAAACCAGCATTACAGTTGGGACCTTATCGCTTTAATTTGAACAAACAGTACAACAAGAATAAAATGCGATGGACCTGCACTAGAAAATCATCAGGATGTAAAGCAACCGTAGTAACTCAGGGACATGTTGTCATAAAATGTTTTGATGAACATATTCATGAATTTTAAAACAGTTATAAGTACGTACTTTTAGGTCAATGCTCAAAGGTCAAATGTTATTTATACTACCCGTGCGCAGAAGGTTTGCCGATAGCCTCATGATGTCACGCGTCGATGGTCAGTAGGTTTGACAAAAAAGGTTGCAAAAATAGTTGTTGTAATAAATTTATTTTTAAATTTTTTATTGTATATACTTTACATAAGTATATACAACAATAGTAAGTAATCAAATACAATAATAGTAAGTAGTCATCGGCAAACCTTCTGCGCGGCTTTATAACAATAAATCAATCCGCAAATTTGATTTGATTCTTATAAATACTACAGTAAATGTGTATGAGTCAGTATACAGTGAAGGGTTCCGTAGAGGTGTTGAATGTCCACATTTTTTTCCAGAACTAATAAAATTATTTGGAATGTTGCAAATTAATATTTATTTAGCTTATTAAATATACGGAAATCTTGTATATACATAATATATGTATATACATTTATGTACAGTCGGCGTCATATAGTTGGTAACAGTGAAAAGGATCAAAAATAACTAGTAATATTTATATAACCAAAGTTGTCTAATTGTTCAGACCACGTCAAAGGAGATGGATATGCTTTCATACATTTTTGGACCCAGATTGTAAAAAGATGAGAGTGATTTTAAGATACCTTTTATTATTATCCGTGCAGGATAGGAGAAAGAATACAATTTCCTGCGGCCGGGCGGCCTGTCGTAAGAGGCTACTTAACAACCCACAGCCAGGTGGTAGGGCATTTGCCCGACTGGATGGCTACCACCCCTGGTCTAAAGTATGTCGCCATAACAACCTTGAGTTGTGTTTCGGCATTAGTGACCAGGTTCCAGTCTTCCTTAGGAAAGCAGCAGCGCATTTGTAGCAACTTTGGTGTTGCAAATGTCCATGGGCGATGGTAACCGCTTTCCATCGAGTGGGCCGTCTGCCTGTCTGCTGATCTCCTGCAATAAAAAAATAATATATATTATGTTGATATTTTTATAATTGTAGTTTAGTTATGTCGATTGAATTAATCTTGTGGTGTAGGTATTTTATATTATTTATTGTTGAAATTCATTCACATAAATCGATTGTCGTAATTGTGAACTTATTTTGTTTGTGACATTATTTTTAAGGTTTCTCTTCTTCCAGATATAATTTAGGGATGATGCTTTGCATTTTTGCATATGCATAATAAGCCAACTTATTACATTTCTTTAGCCCAAAAGTCCCCGTCTCCTTTATTAGTTTTATCAAATTAATTCATCTCCGTGTTCCGACATATTTGGGTAAGAAGAGTAGTCTGAGCAACTAATTAGGCGACCTTGGTTGTATCGATGTTAGTGATCACTTTGGACGTTTCCTACGTTTGATCTTCTTGACTGTCACTAACTAATTATATGACGCTGACTGTACTTTTGGCATAAATTTGTCTGTATATAAATAAATTAAATTAGAACTTAGGAAACAGTCAACGCTAACTGAATTCGAGCAGATCTGGCTAAGTAATTGTTGAAATGTGACTTATGTGCAGTTAAGCGTTTTTTTTTAGGATTTCTCTTCCAAATCATTTAACAGTTGGATGTTTTTCCTTATGAAATCCTTTACTGTCTGTTCTCATATGCACTTGGCTTTTTTCTGTTATATATATGCTTGATTTGAATCTTCCATGCACTCTCTTTCTTGTACAGAGGTAAAAATCCGTACAGTCATAAGAAATGTTTATAATTATGTAAATGGTTGTCAGAATCAATAAATTTTAAATATGAGGTTACTATTCTCTTAACAGCTTTTACCAAGTTTTAATTTGTTTTACTAAACATATAATGATGTATTATTACTCATCTCTTTTTGGTTTTTTTTTTACCAAACTGAAGTTAACACCTGTATTGTTCTTCCATATGCCGTTATTAATGGCATGCATTCTCTGGCACAGTATGTTAGTATGTAACGGAATCTTTCAAGTTAAATTTGATTGACTTCTCGGTTTCCGATTGAGCTGAAATTTTACACGTATGTTTATATCGCGTGATAATGCATTAATATGGCACCATGGAGCTCCATGATCCAAATCAGCTGATCTGATGATGGAGTCGGAAGGTGGCCATAGGGACTCCTGTACCTACTAAACAAGATAGACCCGTCGTGTTTGGGCTCGTTTTACTTGTCTTGGCTAGCACTCTGTTGCTGCATAATATGCAGGATCTCAAAAGCTTGTATTTAAAAACCTTTTTAAAAAAGCTTATTTTTACATAACGTTCCATTTTATCATAAGAGTGTACTTAATTCGTTTTTCAAAGTTTCCACGGAGAAAGGAATTAAATCACTAAATAATCAATAAAAAATGAAAAATAAATAATAGTTTAAAAAAATTAAAAAATACGCTTTTTAGAAAATCCAACTAAAAAATAGACAATAAATGTTAATAAATTTGAATTAAAAATAGTGTAAGAAAAAAATGATTTTATTGTAAAAAAAGCGTGGGGTGCTTTTCAAACTATTGATACCATGCACCCCACGCTTTTTTTACAATAAAATCACAATAGTTGGAAAAGCGTATTTTTTAGTTTTTTTAAACTATTATTTTTAGTCCACCTTTACTCTTATAGACTTCAATCTTCCAGTTTAACCCTCGGCGTACAAGTTGGGGTTAAATATACTTCAACACTTTTAAGATAAGCATCTTAAAAGTGTTGGAGTATTTAAACATGCGTTCACTTTTACACCTTTTCTATTTTCATCATACATCCATCTCAATATATAATATGTGAATTCCTCTGAAGAGAATAAGTAAGATAATTAATATTTTTTATTCATTTTAGCTGTACCCATGTTTCTTGAAACCAGATATGGCAATCCTGTCATACAAATTGGAAAATATCGTTTCAATAAATATGCTAAGAGTGGTTTGAAAAAAACGAGATGGATATGCATAAAGCAACGGCTGGGATGTAAGGCGACGCTCTGCACAATTGATAATAAGATTGTCAAGTCAATCGCTCATAACCATTAGTAAGTTTAGGCTCCGATTTAACAAGATGTCATGGTTCATGTAGGGAAGTTTCCTACGTAGGTAGGATCTTAATCAATAAAATTTATAACTAGTTTACGGCAGACAGGCTGACGTGATGGAAAGCGGTTATCATCGACGTAGGGGGAATGAAACTTAGCCACTGATGCCGGAATACAACTCAAGGTGGTTTATGGCGGTATACTGTTTACTAGGGGTGGTAGCCATATGGGCAAATGTTCTACTACCGGGCCGTGCGCTGTTTTGTCGTCTCTTACGCCAGGCGGCCCCGCCGCAGGAGTTAGTTTTTGTTCTTATCATCAGTGTTTGTTTGCCAAACGAGTAAGCTGATGAATAGGTGCTCGTTGTTTCTATTTTATGATTTTGCCAATGACAGAGAGAGTAGTGACAGGTGTAAGAAAATTTAAAGGAAAAAGGCTTTAATCGGTATTCGATTGCAAAGACCTTCTGTCATCCTGTGAACAGGTACTTGTTGAATTTTTTGAATCGTTGAATTGAAATACTAAATGCTCGTGTCAGCGTAAGTCGTTGAATCAGCGACCTACAGCTGTTATTACACGTGTGGTTCATGTCTTGTGCTCATCATTGGCGGCATTGTTGTATATAAGTTTCTCCATTACTGAGTCGAATCATCTACTTGTATCGAGAACAGTTACAAGGAAAACAAATACAGCGCTGATTCCAATCGATTGGGAAATGGCCAATCAAAACAAAATAATCTAATGTATAACAGAAATGAAGTGGAAGTTTATTTAAAAAAACAGAGTTGTCATATTGGATAGTCGTATTTTTGTAATATTGCAGCATTTGTGATAATACTTTTTTGCAAAGAGGCGGTATAAATATCGATAACTGCATATTTAAGAATGAATGAATAATTGTATCTTTATTTGCAGAGATACAGGTACTAAGTAGCATGCTAACAATAGTTGGTAAACAAAGTCATAGTATCTCCGTTTCTGACCAGGACGTATGGTCGTACAAATATTTATGTTGAGCATGTGTATCTTCTTACATCTTAAGTTATGTAATACACAATAATATTGTATGTCTTGTAACTTAAGCATTAGAGTATGGATGAAAAATGGCGAGAACTTAGTTCCCAATTTAATATGTTCATCTTTTATTGATCACAGAGCCGATTTTCACAATATCGCGTCGTGGAAGACCTGTGATAGAACTGGGGCCGCATCGCTACAATATGTTTCCCAGAAGTAACCAAATCACTGTTTACTGGACTTGTGTAAAGGCCAGAAGTGGATGTCGGGCAACTTTGACTACTATTGATAATGTCATTGTTAAAATAAAGAATAAACACACTCATGGGGAGAGTATTATAAATAAAAAACCAATTATGTACTAGAATAATATTGTTGACAGAAAAAGTGATAACCTTATGAAAATAAATACACGATTAAGAAAATAATAATTAATAGAAGGCCTTTTATTGTAATTAAACAATCAATTTGTTTCAACAGAAATAAGAATAGCATATAAATGCTCTACAGCTTGGTCATTCTTTTTGACGGAAAGAAATCTGTTTGAGAATTGCTCACCGCAGGTAAGCGTGGTGGGGTAGCGTGAGATTTGCCTCGTTGGGGTGTTAATACAACTTCCTAAGAAACGCTATGTGTACCGGAATCGGGGATACCCTCTAAATCCTCCCGGTGTTCCGTCTTTCGTCGTATGGCAGGGCTACGGAAAAGCGGAAGTATGACTAGCTCCGCATGCCCTAGTAGCCCACTGCTTGGCCTATGTTAAAGGAACGAAAAGTACAACCGCCCTGCTTATCCAAGATGATTAGCGAAATTAATACATCAGTGTGCAGGTTTCTACTAATCCTTAAATTAAAGTAGTGTAGGCTCTACACGAAGTTTCGGACCTACCTTATTGAGAAGAGACGCATCTCCTTTAGTTTATGAGCCACTACTACAATAATTTATGAAATAGCAACTTGATGTTAAAATTAAAGCACATATTTTGTGGCTTGTATAATGTGGACGATAGAAGGCTGTAATTCAGATTGCGGTACTAACGTCGTCGTACATCTTTGACCATTGTGGTGATTCCTAGATGGGTCATATGAATAGGTACCAAAGTAGTATTTTACTGATTTCGAGATTTTCACATTAAATGCTTACGTAAATATTAACATTAGTTGAAAAGACGAAACTGCTTTTAATGTTATATGCGATTAATTCCAGTGCATCTTCTCTGTAGTTAATTAACTCATTATGAGTTTCTCGAAATTAGGTAATTAGACATGATTTTGTTTGTGACAAACGACCAAGGTGTTGTGTGATTTTCAGAAGCTGTTTTTATGAAATCACGTTGCGGAAAACCAGTTATACAGATTGGTGGACATCGTTACAACAAATACGATCGCAATAAAGGTTTGAAAGCAACCTGGAAATGTGTGAAACAAAGTGCAGGATGTCGAGCCACTATTATCACATATAATGACGAAGTTGTTAAAATTCGTGATATTCATTCACATAAACCAATATACATTTAGAGAAGATATATATACGGAATTTTTATAACCTCAAGCCTAAGATTCTGCACAAGTCTATTCGTTACCTGATTTCGTATAAAAAGGTATCTATTGCGCAACTATTTATTTCCAAATAAAGAGTGACCATAAAGATTTTCGTGGCTTTTGTGTATGTTTATAACGTACCTATTCATTTACCCAATTATTAGTAGAAAATCGACATTACTTGTATGGGGATTGTGTTAAATAACCAATAGTAATTAATGCAAATGAATGAACAGTAGGATTAATTTAAAAATCCGCCAATAGTCAGTTTTTTCGTGAAACAATCGATAATTCCTTAAGTCGATATTAAATAATAATAATAAAAAGTGTCACGCCACATTTACATGAAATGTTGTCTAAGGACTCTCTGCCTTTTGGCCTTTATATGGCTCTGCGCAAGCCGTCCAAAAGTCCGGACCATTTTTATGGCCTATGGTCATCAGCGACATACAATAAAAATAATAAAGCCTTTATTGCTAATTATGTTGTTTTTTTTTATATTTTGTCTTAATTAATAGCTTGTTTGTGGTCACCAGCTTGTCCTTCAACATAGGCCTCCTCCAACTGTTCCCACTTGTTTCTATTTTTTACGATCTTCGACTAGGTACTCCTCGTGACCACTTTTAAGGCTGGTGTGCATAGACATTTAACCGATGGTCAAAATAAAATAATCGCTAAAACTATCTAGCTAATCAGCGATAATTTTATTTTAACTGTCAGAAAAGTCTATGTACACCAGCCTTAGTCATCTACCCATCTTTTTGGCTGTATGCCTTTATTCTTATTCCCTTCTCGTGAATACCATTCCATTACAGCCGTTGTCGATTTTGAAGTCATATTTTTCATCATGTGCCTGTGCATCTCCATTTGAGCGTTTTATTATGTTTTTAAATTAAGATTTCGCTTTTATAGTGTTTAATATAATATCATCTCTAATCCTTATATTCAATACATTATTTTCTATATTGTTTTGACAAAGTTTTTCAAGGCGATACTAGACGTTGAAAAAATATGTTTTAAATAATAAGACTTTGATTGAAAGTTTTGAGATTTTCTATAACAAGAACAGACTGTTGCGCCTACTGTAATGAGAGGGCGTGTTTTACTGGCCAATTGTAATTCCTTAGTATTCTTCTTCCACTGTAATTATTGTTTGTTGAAATTGGAAGATTAGTTCATACAGTTACAGATTTTTGGGTGTTGGAAGATTAGTAAATACAGTTTCAAATTATTGAGTATTGGAAGATATTCGATACAATTTCAGATTATTAAGAAGTAGAAGATTAGTAGATTCTGTTTCAGATTATTGAGAATTGTAAAATTAGTAGATACAGTATCTTAATAAGTGTAAAACCATTAAAGGAGACGAGACTTTTGGGCAGAAGAAATATAGTGAGTTAAGATATGGCTTAAAAAAAGCGTTATATTTTTTTATTACAAAATGGTAAACATTAGCCCTAAATTCTTCATAGAACATGAGAAATCTTAAAAGGAAGGTCACAAATAAAATACGTCATTGATTACCACAATTGAGTTATGTGAATGAATTTTAACAATTAATAGCGCATTTGTAGCACCCTTGCTGTTGCAAATGTCCATAGGCGATGGTAACCTCTTGCCATCTTATCTGTCTTGGACCGTTTGCCTATCTGCTGAACTCCCGCAACAAAAAAACCCACTATAATTATTACAAAAAATATCAGCACAATGGAAAGAAATAGTAAAATGGCTCTCATCTTTTTACCATCTGCGGCCAAGAATGTATGAAAGCGTCCGTCCGTCTCTTTTGCAGAGCCAGTATTCACAACGTCTCGGTACGGGAAGCCTGTTTTGATGATTGGAGAATATCGCTACAACAAGTACTGGCGCTCTACCGGTCCTAAGGCACTCTGGGCTTGCTCCAGAAGATCGACGCGATGTCGAGCTTCAGTCACTACTTTGGATGACATTATTATAAAATTTACGAATGAACACAATCATTAACAGAGTTGCGTGTCTTCTGTTTAGGCGTACAATGTCCCATACATTGTACAGCTAAATTTTAAAAATCGGGTATAGTTTGCTTTGCAATCCACGAACTGAAAAGGGTTCCCAAGTGGTGACTAACGTCTACCGGTTTTAAAAGTGATTAACATTTTTTAGGTATTACTAACGAAATACAGAATTTTAATTATAATTTTGTTATCATAATTATTATTTAGATTTAAGTTCAATTTTGTTTGTCTATCTATCTATACTATAATAAATCTGTAAATGTTTCGAGTTTGTATAATGCGTTTAAAAATCTGAAAAATCAGGGGGGATGATTCGGACCAGGAGATTCTGAAAATGTTAGATCTGCCTTTCACTAAATTTAAAATTAAATTAAAAAGCATCTTGCTAAAAAGGGATATTACACTATTGAAGAATACTTAAATGACAAAAATTCATTTACATAGGACCTAGCTCCAACCTCTTATACTAAATTTTGTATAACGTTTTTATTTTTTTAATCTTGCCATGCTTGTAAGGAATTTGTGGAGACATATTGCAGCATAACATTTTAGCACGTCATGTCATTATTATAACTATAATATTATTTTTCTTTCCTTTTATTGTCTTGGTCTTATTGAGTATGCATTGTTTGCTACAACTCCATTAATTCTTCAAAAAGTGGTTCTGTACAAAACTTATTAAAAAAAAAGAATTTGAGATATAAATAGAATATGAAATAAAAAGAAAAACAATATTTAGCTAGACGTGTTGCTGGGGAGCTTCTTGCCGCTTCTTCTCCTTTACAGCATCTATACGTTGCGAAGCGGTGTACATAGAATAGGAAGTAAAAAAAAAAATTTTTTAACTTACATGAATGTCCTTCAAAAAGTATTCTCCAGTGGAACTTATTTTGAATAAAAACTTTTGAATTTGAATTCAATGTTTAGAATTTTCGTCTGTCTGTTAGAAAATCACGTGAAACTACTGAACGGATTAAAATGAAACTCGACACAGAGCAAGCTCATATTCCGGGGTGTAACTTAGGACGCTTTTTATCCCGATAAATGTCGTCGTTTCCGCGGGATAGACGAAAATATAGACAAATATGGCGCTGCGCGTCGCATCCTTTTTGAAAACTACAAAACATATATGAACGAAATTCGTCAGCGAGATATCTTATAACCCCAATCAACACTTAGGATACTTTTTATCCCGATAAATATTGTCGTTTCCATAGAATACACGGATTAGCGAAATAGATGGCGCTGTAATTGCGTTTTTTCAGTTTACTAACGTAAGTTGTCAGAAACACTATGTCATTTGTTGTATTACTTCAAATCAGGTTAGCTTCGACTCACTTTTATGTTTTGCTGGGCAGTTGTCTAGACTATATGGACTTACTTTATTTGTTATTAATATATGTCAACAACCGAATTAAGTTTTTGTGTAAGTAAAATAAAGCTGCTGCCCAGGGTTTGAGACGCGGCGCACCGCGGGACAAACTCTAGTTATAAATAAATTCTTATAAAAAAATTATATAGATAGATAGATAAAACTCTTTATTGTAATACAAAGTATAATCAAACAGAAGCAGAAAAATATAAAAGATGCTACAACTGGCGGCCTTATCGTTAAGAAGCGATCTCTTCCAGACAACCCTTGGTAGGGATTGATAGATTTTTAATACTGACGATGGTGCAGTTAATAAATAATGATGAAATAAAAATAAATTAACACATAAGTACAAAAACAATATATATATATATATATATATATATATATATATATATATATATATATGCATACACACCCGCATATATACATATGACAATACATAGATACACAGACTTATATAATTAACCATTAGGCATTATTATACACAATAGAAAAGTAATGTTTCTGAACCTGATTTTTGAAGCACGGTAAGGATTTGGCATGTCTTATAGTAATAGGTAACTAATTCCAGAGACGCACAGCCTGGACGGTGAAAGAGTTATTATAAAAACAGGACGTGTGTGCTGGTGTATTTATTTTGTATTTAGTGGAGGGGCGCAAATTATGGGAGCTATAGAGAAATTCGAAACGTCGCTTGAGGTAACGAGGAGCGTTTTCTGAGGGTTTACTTGAAGTCCAAATGAGAATGTGAAGAATGAGAGTGAATGATAAATGAAGGAGACAAGAATTATATAAATGACTGTTTTTCTTTTAAATTTATTGTCCAATATGCGTACATTCATATACATTAAAAAATATTTGACTGTGGCTCAGAAACCTCATGGGTTTATTCGTGCCACAGATAGTCGTGTAGGTTATGATACATACTGCCATTAAAAAAAAAGAATTTACACATTTATTTTATGTTGTTATAAATGATCGATTTATGGCCGGTTCCTATATCTTACTATTCATTTACTTGCCTTACCTTGGGTTAAATTTTAACATTACTTACGTGTATGGAACTTATGTCAAATTTTAACTGATAGTGAGGCAAATGAATGGTTGGAATGAAGATTAGGAACCGACTATGAGTAATTATGTCTATCATTTAGAAAAGCTTTATAAAATATTAAAAACTTGATTGCTGTGGGTACACAGATTATAGTTATCGCACACGTAGTATTTTACATTTAAAACAATTTGTCAGTCAGCAAATGCAAGTAATGAGACTTGGAAATTCTTGCAGTACCGGTCTACTCGTTGTCTAGGTTCGGGAAACCTGTTTTACTAATTGGAAAGTATCGCTACAACAAACATTGTCGCAGTAAAGGATCTAAGGGAATTTGGTATTGTACCAGAATTGCAGGCGGATGTCAAGCTAAACTTACCACTTTAGACAATGAAATTATATTGTTCAATAGCACACATAATCATTAAGGATATAATACCTAAAAAAATCTATGTTAAAGATATGTCAATGGCATATTTGCATTATCAAGATACTGGAGTGCGGTCATTGTTATTGAACCTAGTTTTACAAAATCGTCACACGAAGTTGTGTACGCATGCCACGAACTATATCCCCTTTGCTGGAAGAAAAAGTATCCTATGCATTAGCATGGGGATTACCCCATTATCGAAATCATTATATTAATATGTACGCGTACTTCACAATAATCGGTTCATCTAATTTAAAAAAGGAAGGAGCAGTCTCATTCCAAATTTTTATTGGCACGTATAACAATTCATATTTTAAAATAACTATTTAAATTATTATTGAAAGCAAGTGAGAGTGTTATTTATATAGACAAATACTCAGAGATGGCGTTGCCTTGTCGACGAAACTGGCTTTTTTAAGCTACTCATCATTGCCACTGGACAGCTTCACTTATATAGATAATATAATTATACTTAATTAGGTAAAATACAATATAAGTTAAGTTTCTTTCACTGCACTAGTTTATTAAACATAATTAAAAAATACTAAAGAGGATACTTTTTATTTCGTGAACAAATTATACAATGTAGCATTATACTGCCGTTTTATTTTTGTTTAATTTACTTTATAGGTTGCTCGATAGGGACAGTATCTCAAGTAGTTCTTCGACCGATTTATCCCCATGTATTGGCACCACCTATTACCTATTTCCTAATTAGCAGTTGTGCCTTGGGTTGATAGCGTCTTGCAACCGCCACATGTTGCTGCTAGCCGCTCTGCGCGTGAGTCAGTACGTCGCCAAACGCCACGCTGCCGCGACGCATGCGAAGTTGGATCGCACACGCCATTATAACCGCACATTACTTTAATATCGAAGATTTACACGTCCTATAATGATTTAGTAGGATATTAGCTGAAATGGCAGACGTTCTTCTGCCCTGAAGAAATAAAATTTAGAACTCGATTGCAGCGCCACCTACCGGGTCCAATTGTGAATCTAAACCATCCTCGAATCCACTTGAACACACACAAAAAAAATCATTCAAATCGGTCCAGCCGTTTAGGAGGAGTTCACTGTCAACACACATACAGAAGAATTATATATATAAAGATTTGCCTCATCTACTACAGGCTTGAGGCTTAATCATAAACTTAAGTGTCAGTGTATCTGCGTTTCTTGCGCCCCGGGGCTCGTGTAGAAGGACCTTGTCACCTTTTGCGTCTCGCCACATGGATTAGCAGCGGCAGACCCCTTGACCCAGCGCTGTCGTCGGCTGGTGGCTGACTGCGAGGTAAGTGCAAGATTCCTGTATTCTCTGGGCACCAGTTTTTAATATGGGAATAAGGGATGGCCATATATTGAACACATAACCCCCATCCTGCCTGATTGCGTCTCCATCGTGTCTGTGAACAAAGGAACGATATAATTATACCAACGTGCAATAAAAATGATTGTAATTATACTTTTTGACTCAAATACTTTAAAAGCAGTAAAGAGTATATATAATTTTTACAGAACCAATGTTCACACTGTCTCGTTACGGGAATCCTGTGTTGCAAATTGGAAAATATCGCTTCAATAAGTATTGGCGCTGTAACGGTCCGAAGGCAAAATGGAATTGTACCAGACTAGCAACAAAGTGTCGAGCGACCATCACTACATACGAAAATGAAATTGTAATTTATAAAAACAAACATAATCACTGAATCATCGGTGTAGGTCTTGAATAAAAAGTGTATAATATCGAGGGTTGAAAGGCTATTTGTTTTAAGTGACATTTTGTGTGAAACTTAACACTATGGATTTGTTTTATCCTAATGTCTCAAATTAAAGAAATATAAAGAATCTGATGTCTAGTTTCAATCTATAGATGTTCTTTTTTTAATTATGGTACATAGTTCGTTAGTGATGTGTTTTTCTGGGTCATTTCAAACTTCAAACTTTTCTCCCGACAAATTTTAAAAATGTCGTTTAAAACAAATAGCCTTTCACCCGTCGATATAATCATTGTAACAATAATTTTGATAATGTGGGTATGCACAAAAATCTTTGTTGGTTAGGTTTAATAACTGTACATAAAACGAAAAGCGAGCAGTTCATCTATAGTTATACATATGTTGTGGGTACTACTCAAAGTAAGTCGTTTTTAATTTAGCTGGAACACGGCAGATGAACAACAAGAGAAACTTTAAATGAAAACTTGAGCAATAAAAAATAAAATAAATTCTTTTCAAACTAGGACTTTGTATCCGTATTGTAATTATGAAGTAACCCTGCACAAATTCAACTCGTACACGGCCATTTGTTTCAAATTCTTAAATTTAAATATTATAGAAAAACACTTTAATATACATAACTAACCAATGAACGCATTGCTGTTCCCTGATAAGGTTATGCAATACAACATTACAGTTTGTTTTAATATAAAATTTAATTTAATAGCTGAATTTCGACCGATTCTTTAAGTATTTTATTCATTCCTTTGCCTTACAACTGAATTAGATTTGACATAAACTCTATACAAGTAATATACATTTTTATAACAATAATAAGTAATAAGAATGGAAGTGAAATATGAAAGCCGGCTTTTAACTAAGTTATATAAAAAGACATGTTTAACTATCGATACTATGATTAATTAAAAGTCGTATGTGTCTATTGTTAAATACCTATTATAGTGATACTCTCACTTGCAGTCAGAGAAATAAAAAGTTTCAACCAAATATTACATTAATGGAAGTTTTGAAATCAATGTATATATAATTTACAGAGCCAACCTTCACATTGTCTCGATATGGCAAGCCAGTATTAGAAATTGGAAAATATCGCTTTAATAAATATTGTCGCAGTAAAGGCCCTAAGGCAAGCTGGATTTGTACCAGAGTAGCAACACAGTGTCGAGCTACTGTCACTACATATGAAAATGAAATTATAATATATAAAAACACACATAATCACTAAATCATCGGTGAAGATCTCGAATAAATAGTGTATAATATAATATTTGCAACAATAACTTTCATTTTGTGAATATGCACAAAAACCTTTTGTTAATTAGTTTTAATAACTGTACATAGAACGAAAAGCGAGCAGTTCATCTATAGTTATACATATGTTTTTTTTTAATTTAGCTGGAACACGTCAGATGGTCAACAGCCGACCTAATGGAAAGTGTTCTGAGACTTGGAAGTATAAAGGAAATATTGTATTTCTGTGTGTCATAGCTATACTATCTTAGGTCCTACTAAAACCGAAAATATTAAGTTTCCTCCATATATTGAAGTCTTGTGTTCCTACAAAACCTTGTGTAAAACTTATGATTTGTTTCTGAATATTGAAAAAAGGGACAGGAATAGAAATTTTAAATGTAAAACCTGAGAAATAAAATAAATTCTTAATTTTCAAAATTGGGTTAAATAGGACTTCGTATTTGAATTGTAATTATGGAAGAACACTCCATTCGCGAGTTCGACTCGTATCCGGTTATTTATTTTATTTTTTCAAATTTAAATATAATAAGAATGACTAAACAGATATACAAAAGTGGATGGATGCAGAAGTCGTGGAAGGCCACGACACACCTTCTTTGATCAAATTGATCGTGTACTAGCAGAAGGTGATGTCAGGAGCCTTAAGAACAGACGAGCGTGCATGACAAGAGTTATGAATGTCAAAGAAGCAAGTGAGGTGTGTAAGAATAAGCCTAAATGGCGCTCTGTTGTACGTGCCTACCCCGCAAGGGAACTGGCGTGAAGTTATGTATATATGTATGTAAATATAATAGACACTTTAATACCGTTTCCTGCGTAGGTTACGTAATACAACATTACACTTTTGTTTTAATATAAAATAAAAATTAATGAAGGTATAGTTGGCTTTTGGGTTAATAACAAACTTTAAAACACAATACATATGAGAATCCTCATATGTATTGTGTGTGAAAGTTTGATATTAACAGTATACAAGTGATGTTAAGTTTTCTAACAATGGTAAGGAAATATGATGGACGTAAAATATAGAAGGCCGACTTTTAATAAGTTATTAAAAAGACTAATTTAACTATTGTTAGGTACTATGATTAATTAAAAACCATATGTTTCCATAGTTATTCCTAATATGGTAATATTCTCACTTATAGTCAGTGAAATAAAAGGTTTCGGCCAAAGATTTACATTAAAAGAAGTTATGAAATCAATGTATAATTTACAGAGCCAACCTACGCATTGTCTCGCTACGGGAAGCCTGTGTTGAAAATTGGAAAATACCGCTTTAATAAGCATTGTCGCAGTAAAGGCCCTAAGGCAACGTGGAATTGCTCTAAAGTGTCGTCACAGAATTGTCGAGCCACAATTACTACTTTTGAAAATGAAATTATAGTATGCAAAAATGAACATAATCACTAAACATATTGTTTATTTATAAGTCGGCGCGAGATTATTATTTAATTATTAAATGGTATCAGAAACATGATTAAGTTCCTTAATTTAAAATCATATATCCAGAGTTAGTTTTGCTCCAATAGTTTAATTAGTTAATAGTTGTAAAAGTATTTATTGTATAAAATATATTTGTGTTGGTTTGCTGTTGTATTTTACGGTGGGATGTTGCTAATTCATTATCGGTCGAAAATTTAAAAATCACTATACTGAGTTTTTTAATTTTATATTGACTATTTAACGTTAGTTTGATTACATATTTAACATATTATATAAATTTATGCACAATTTCATTCAGCTTTTTTTGACGATAACAATATCGGTTATTACGATTCCACGTTGCTTTCCCGAAAAGCATCCCCATTACGGCAACAATTCTGGTTTCAAAACTTAATTAGGGCTTCCGAAGCAGGGGGCCCTGTGCACACGCTTATCTTTCAATGGCCGGGAGAAATCTTTAATGGCTGTCTACGTTTCACCACGATGCCATGCTCGCCGGTAATTAATGTAAATAATGCCAAAAAACTTATGTATTGTCCTAAAACCGATCCTTGAACCAGCTACTGTGTCCCGGTCAGCTTGTGTAGTGTTTGTGCTAAGCACGGATTCACGTGACCGGCCGAAATTCATCTTCGCTTCCTAAACATTCCAGTGACTAAGTGTTCATTGATTGTCCCCTAGTTCACTGGGATTCGCGGAGAGGCATCCGGCTGAACATAGAGACATAATTTGTTTCGGCTGGAGTAGCCATTCATATCCACATGTAGTACTGCAACTGATTCAACACCATGACTGTGAACCAAGGAACAAACGTCCAATCATACCAACATACAATAAAAATTAATCTGATTAAACTTTTTATGACTGAAATATTATAAAAGCAGTAATGAATATAACTTTTACAGAACCAACTTTCACACTGTCTCGATACGGAAAACCTGTATTGGAAATTGGAAAATATCGCTTTAATAAGCATTGTCGTAGTAAAGGCCCTAAAGCAATTTGGATTTGCTCCAGAATGTCATCACAGCATTGTCGAGCCAGAATCTCTACTTACGAAAATGAAATTTTAGTATGCAAGAATGAGCATAATCATTAAATAAATTGTGTAGTTATATATTGGCGCAAGCTTATTTATTAAATGATGTAAAAAAAATTACAAATTGAGTTTAGTAATTAAAAATAAAAATTACTTGGGCGAGACCGAGTTTCGCTCGCGGTTATTTTTCAATTTTAACTGCGTATTCGTTCCCAAATAATGTTATATTATTATAGCGTCATCTTATAAAATGTTCAGGTACCAGTAAGTTATCATCCATTGGAAACATTAGCATGTTTAGAGATGGCGATAGCAGACACAAGCAGGCTGTAATAATTAGTTGTTAAAACAGTTTTTCTGTCTAAAATACAGAATCGTATATTTCATAATCAATTAATCCGATTTCTGCTTACGATAATCCGATTTTCAAAAATCTAACGATACCACTTAAGTTTTTATCGAAATAGGTCCCAAGACACCTTTGATTGTTTTTCGCTATTTCGTATATATAATGTGGGATTTGGACATATACGCCCACCGGAACAATTCATCTGTGTATGTACGCACGCACGCGTGTTTGAATTTTTTTAGCTTAAATACTTTAAAAGCAGTAATGAATATAATTTTTACAGAACCAACTTTCTCATTGTCTCGATATGGGAAGCCTGTGTTGGTAATTGAAAAATATCGCTTTTATAAGAATAATCGTAGTAAAGGCAATATGGCAATCTGGACTTGCTCCAAAATGTCAACACAGCAATGTCGAGCGACAGTCATTACTTACGAAAATGAAATTATAATACGCAAGAATGATCATAACCACTGAATCTATTGTTTATTTATAAGTCGGTGTGAAATTAATTAATATATGATATAAGAAGTCTATTTAAAAAAATGGATTAATCCGGTAAAACGGGTGTGAGTTGGTTTGCTGTTGTATTTTACGATGCGAAACCGATAATTAATTATCAAACGACAATATGAAAACAATCACAGAATACGTCTTTTAATGGCCAAAAGAAATTCTTAATGGCTGCCTGAGTATAGCTGCGACGCAGCGCTTACGGATAACTTAGTCCAATTAACGCCGAAAAAATATTTAACCTAAAACCCAACCTCGAACTAGCTACTTAGTCCCAGTCAACTTATTTAGTATTTATGTTAAGCAAGGACACGCGTATTTGGCCGAAATTTATCTTTATTCCCTACACATTCCAGTGACTATAAGTGTTCATTGATTTTCACTTGGTTCGCTGGGATTTGTGAGGCGGCATCAGGTTGAAAACATAAAGTCAAACTTTGCTTCGGCTGGAGTGGACATATATATGTAGCTCCTCAACCGATTCAGTCCCATGGCTTTTGGCAAATTTAGAATCATATAGACTTATAATAAAAATGACAGATATATTTTAAAAGCAGTTTATGAACGTAATCGTCAACTCGTTCACACTGTCTCGATTCGGCAAGCCTGTATTAGAAATTGGAAAATATCGCTTTAATAAGTATTGTCGCAGGCCTTAAGGCAGTTTGGATTTGCTCTAGAAAGACATCACAGCATTGTCCAGCCAGAATCACTATTTACAGAAATGAAATTATAGTATGCAGGAAACATAATCACTAAACACATTGTTTATTTACATATAGGCGCGAGCTTATTATTAAATGATGCAAGAAAAATGATAATTTTCGGCGGTTTTTTGTGAAAATATATATTGGTCTTTTTCAGTATTATCTGCGTATTCGTATACTGTCATATAGAGTCATTTTGCACTCTTACTTTACTTACCAGTTATTATCAGAGAGGCCAAATCCTTACCAACATTTAGAAATTTGCTCAGAAAACACTATTTGTCCCCAAATAGCTCTATGTCTGATTAACACAATATAATCATGCATTTATTATAATAACTTATGTATTTTGAAATATATTATTGTATATGTGTATATATGACTATGTATATATGTATGTGTCTGTTTATTTATTTTTTAAATTAGTTTGAGTATTTATGTATCTATTGCCTTTTTCCTGCACCACCTATATCGCCTGATTCAAATTTCTTTCAATTAGGTTGCCTGGAAGACATCGCTTTGAGCGACAGCCGCCTATTGTATTGCCTAGAAAATATTATAAATATAGTCTGTTTTTGTAATTGTATATTTTGGTGTGCAATAAAGTGTTATCTGTCTCTCTCTCTCATTTTATAAAATTTTGAAGTATCCGTAAGTTATTATTAAAAATTAGTCAGTATAACAGTTTTCGATGAAGCACTCTAAAAGCAGCAAGGAATATATTTTTTACAGAACCAATGTTCACACTATCTCGATACGGGAAACCTGTGATGCAACTTGGAAAATACCGCTTCAATAAGTATTGGCGCTGTACCGGTCCCAAGGCGTACTGGGTTTGCTCCAGAATGTCGTCACAGTGTCGAGCCACAATCACTACTTATGACAATGAAATTATATTATTCAAGAATGAACATAATCACTAAGTGCATTGCTCGTTTGTGAATTTTTTACAAAGTTTTACAATCATCACTGATACACTTGTTAGTTAATAAGGTAGATTTGTTAGAAAACTGTTTTGTATCTTTTCAACAATGAAGAATAACTTTGAAATATTTTTTTTATTATTGTCGAAATTAGTTTTCCTTTTCTACACAAGTCATGCGATACATAACATACTCTGGGTCATGAGATGCCAGAGGACCTATATTATGTGTTAATGCCTGACACTTATTGGTAATTTTTGTCATGGTAGCTTAGCACTTTCGCTCCTTTCACACAATCCACACACAGCCCGGGTTATCTGAAAGAGATCGTTCTAAAGCGAAAAGGCCGCCCTTTGTTCCTTCCTGCCTTTACATTAAATGACTGTAAATAATTTACTTTATGTGCATGTAGTTAACAAAAACGAATTTTCTGTCTATCTACCTATCTTAGTAACTTATACAGTCGCGTCAAAAACTCAAATGATGCGGGTTTAAATTCTGACTGGAGCAAGAACAAGCATGCACTTCATAGAAATTTTTTCTGAGCTAATTTGCATATTCTTACAATTAACATGTGCTGACAGTGAAGGAAAAGATTATGATGAAACCTGCACATGAAGATAATTGACTTCTCAAACCTGCCAAGCTACTTTGGACAAGCGTGGCGAATATATTCTCCATTCCCATAAAAATTGAGTCTCTAGCCAATGGGCTACATTTATGGGCCGTTATTATTATTAAGTATACTCATTGGTAAATATCGTAATACGAGTCAATTTTTGTCTATGATAAGCATGTATTTAATCGTTTGTCATTTTAATAGCATTTAACTGATGTTTCTGCTTTAGTAATCCGGATGGATTTACACCATGGCTATACTGTTACAACTATATCTATTATAAACATATAAATATATTACACGTTGTTGATTTGATCTTAAAACCCATTGTAATATTGTTTTAATATTTATGTTCTTTTGCAATCAGATACACTGCAGTTCGAGGTTTCGAAGTTTGGTAATCCTATAATAAAAGTAGGCAGATATACATTCTGTCTATTAAAAAGAAACAAGGATACTCTAAAGAAGCGATGGGTTTGTTCTTATTGTTCTCGAGGTTGCAAAGCTGCTGTAAACACATTGGATGATATGATTATCAAGTACTATAGTCATCATAATCATTGAAGCTCTCTCCATTTCTCACCTGTCTTAACAGAATAAATAACATACAAGGCATTATTCGTATACACGCGAGTTTTTATTAAAGCCTGCTGACACCAATAACTACTAGATAATAAAGAAAAAATTTTTTGAATCAAATTGTTGAATTTTATCATCTTAGCTGTCTTACCTTTTTGACGAGGTGTAACTCTTGTCTTGTTTTAAGTAATATTCTCAATAGTTAAAATTAAGCAAAAATAACTGGACATCAGGGGAACGGAAACACAGGCGTATTGTAGTCATCTTTGTATGCGATTCTCCAACATCATCTGCAATCTCAATATGTTGCTGTGGACGTAGGGGTATAAGAGAAAATAAAGAAAAAAGGCTTGAACCGCTATTCAAAACTGAAGTGAATATATTGTTACGACCGACAAAGACCGATTCACACCTGCAGTTTATTATCTTCCCGCATTTGGACTTCTTTTGTTTACTTATTTATTGGCATACGGGCCATTGTCCTATTGTACTCGTTTATGGCCGTTTGCAGGCATAATTAGCCAGGTGTGCGGATTACGATTTCTAGGAAATTAAGTCGACGATACGGGCGGGCACACTTATATTTGTGAAGTATAAAACGACGGCAGGATGGAGAGAGGAGGCAGTCTAGCGAGAACCTCAGTCAAAGCGATAACACAAGCGAGGCAAGATGTGTGTGTACATTTAGTGACGGACTTTGCGCGTGTTATTGAATTGTGCATTACATTTGGACTTATTGCGTCCGGTTATATTTGTACCTGTGTTATACGTGTTTGTATAGATCTAATAAATTCTATAGTAATTCCAACGGCATTTTTAATTCGAGTCCCGCACTCGTAACAATATTTTAATTATATAAATATCTTTAATGTCTTACTTTTTTAATGAGGTTTAAGTCTTGCCCTGTTTTACCTAGATTTTTAATACTAAAATTAAAAAATAACTAGATATCAGGGGAACGTGAACGATGCATGCGTATTGCAGTCAATACGGTCATATTGGTACTCGACCTGCATTGTCGTCTGCCAATTGCAATCTACTGCTGTGGACATAGGCATCCTTATGTAAGCGTCACGTATCGCACTCCTTTGCTTCCTTATCCAGGCCTTACGGGCGTTCTAAACTTTGTTCAATACACGATCTCTCCTTACACGTTTGCTGCATTAGCCATCGATCTATTGACAAAAACGTAATTGTAAACTGCTTCCTCAGTTTTCTTCTTTTATAGATCTCAAACCCTCGTTTCAGATTTTACCCACAACAGGAACACCCGACATGAATTGGGTAGTTGCCAGTGAAATTGACTGAGATACTTTTTATCTTGATATAAAAGGCGGAAGTTGCCTAGATTTTAGAGCAAATTAAAACGTCATTTACTTAACTTGTCAAATAGCGTATTAAATATTGTTTAAACAGTAGTTTAAATTATTTCAATCATGATATTTTAAAAGTGAGATGAAGATACATTTTTTCTTTAAAATCTCCATCGACACCGGGTTGCGTGGAAGAGATTGCTATAAGCGATAAGGCTGCCTAAGTTTATGGTGAATAATTAGGAGTTTTCATTCAGTGATTCAAGATGCTAACGCCCATTCTTTTGTATGAAATTATTTTATAATTCAAGCAAAACTACGAGAAAAGTTCTAGTAGTTACATTTCGTTAAATAATGTTTGGCTTTATAAGCAGTTTAATTTTCCTTTACTATGAAGATTGTTACTAGTTTAAATCTCTGTAGGTTAATTTTAGAAATGATTTTGTATTAAAATTCGTGTACTTTGCAGGCGTTCATTGTTAACTACCAGCGGCCATATAAGTTTAGGGAAGACTATTTATTCATTTTTAGTCAATATTTGTGATCGTTTGATTTTACTCACATATTTTGGAAATAAATTTTATGTCTATTAATGCCACAAATAAAGATGTTTAATATTTTAATAGTGTCAGTTGTGTAGGTTTGGTAACTTTGTACTACTTAGTTATTTGTATCTTATAGGTACTTCGCGAAGTAATAGTACTGTATTTTGAGGTTAGTAAAAACTACACGTTAGTAGTTAAACAACAATCAAAATAATTTAATCTTAATTAAACCATTGCATGATTGTTTGAGTTTTATAAAAGTACACTTACAGATGACGAAATTATAGAAGTACACCCGAAAAAAATTCGTGGATATATGAAAAGGATGTGCAAGAAAGTCAGCCGTGACAGTTGTGTATGTAATGTCTGCAATAATACCTTAAAGATGTCTAAAGGGAGTTATAGTGGTATAGAAAAGCACATTATGAGGCGCCACCCACTATACTATGAAACTGTTATGAAATCTATTCAAGTAGAAACAATTTGTCACCTCACTAGACATGAAAACTATGGAAATACTATAACTAAAACATACGAAGATTCAAACATAATTACAGATGGGAGCATTGGAGCATTGGAGCATCTTCATGGGAGTGATAGTGAGTTTACTTACATATTAAAAGGCATACTACATTCTCACGAGGTTTCTCGTGATCTTGTTTGTTTGTTTGTTGCTGTTTGTAATTGTTGTAATTTGTTGTGAGAATATTACCGAATGTGAGAAAATCGCTAGATACAAAAATAAGTATTTTCGCGTTATTGCGATATTCTCGCAAGATTGTGAGGAGCTCTTACGACGGTAGTTCATGGAAGTCCAATTTAAATGACTTTTCCTATCGATTGTATCAATGAGAGTAAAATTGTTAATTTAATATTTACAGAAGTAGCCAAAAGGAATCATGAAGACACGGGTTTTGAATCATTAATAAAAGCTGACCCAGAATATGAAGCAAAGGAGCAAATTCTTCATGTACAGTCAGCAATGGGAAATGGTAAGTTAAATTAGTGATATGTCTTCGTAGAGATAGGTCTGCTATTTATTTCTATAGTCATGACCTACGCTAACCGGCGCAGTCCTTTCAGTTCATTCTTATAGAGCATGAAAATATATGTACAGTCGTAGTTTGAATGTGTATATATGATATTTACATGTTACCTTTTCAAGTCACAGAACAGACTGTTCCGTTCTGTTCTGACTATTGCGAGTTAATTATTTATTTGGTAGAAGTGCACAACGCCACGAAAGCAACAGTGACAAACTATATTTTTAGTTGAAACAAGAATTTGCTCAAATTACTTAATGAAAGTAATTGAATGTTACAATAGAATAGGCCCTTAGCATTATCTTCGATTTTCAGTTCCTTTGGCAAGTCTGACTAGATATTTGTTTTTCATGGTCAAAATTTTTTTCTACCTATCTTTTCTTTTTATATCTCTATTTTTATAACTTTTCCAGGTCAAGTAACATTCACCATGTCGAGGTTTGGAAATAGGATGCTGATTTATAATAACTACAAATACAGTTGTCACTCACCGACTATTCGTAAAAGTATTAAAAGATGGTGTTGCACTTCATGGAGCAAAGGATGTAGAGCAACGCTCTTTACGCAGAATGATATTATAATTAGGTTCCTTAATAAACATAGTCATTAAACTTATAATTAAAAATCATTCCTGATGCCATTAAAATGATCTGATGTAGGTACAAGCAATCTTACGAGTACGTACGTAGGTATATAAGTTGATGTCCTAAAAATATTATACAGAAATTTAAACGAAGAGTGATAGATGTAATGATTCTTATGTTTATATTACACTTGGGATAATGCTAGTGTTAGTGAATGTGCCACGTATATGCAGCCAAGGGTTTAATGCGTTATTTGAAATGCAACTTTGTCAATGACGTTAAACATTGATAAGATAACTCATGTATTAAGCATAATTGTAGCTTATCGTTAACGCGTTATTTTTAACGTTATAAGTAAGTCGCATTTGGTCACAGTCACTAATCCTAACGCAGGTGTAGCAAGTATATTAGAGAAATGATTAAAACATTTGAATTTTACATTTTCATTATTGTGCCCGATTTTTCTGTTTTTGGTACTTTACGGCAACTAGTAAATTAGATTAGTTTCCCTTGAAGTAAAAGCAAAGCTAATTATATAAGAATAATGCTTTATTATAACTTGTTAACGTTTTACATACTAAATTATTCAGGTGACAACCACCGGTACAAAAATGGCCGAATCGTTAGTAAAAATCGGGCTCAATAATCCAATGATTATGATTGTAATGTAATTTAATAATGCCAAACAATCGTTAAAATCTATGAAAGTATTATTTAATTACAGTGGATAAATTTTACTCTCGTAAAATCAATCTTTAAATTTCATATTTTTTCCTGGCCTTATTAGTATTTGCCTAAAGAGATTTTGATTTTATATACCGGGAAACATTGACTCCGGGAGGGAGAATTGTATACAGAAGCCGTCTCCGTACACTCGATAATATTGGGGAGTACTACAGCTCACCAAGTTTACTGTACTTTAATCAGGTTATTAAAGCACAATAAAAGTTTAAATTCATGGAACACGTAAATTTGAAATTCACTAAGACTTTGTTTCGCCGTTATGCATGCTAGTCAATCTTATTTTCTTATTTTTTTACTTGTGCCATCTCTATAGAATGTTCTCTTTATGCAACATTTTATTATGCGTGCGAAGTTCCAAGATTTTGATGTGCTCTGTTTTTCAGGCGGGCAAAGAAAAAACGATGACAACGAACTCTTTGTAATTTATTACCAAATGACTTGACGTCAAATACATATAATAATAATAATAATCGCCCGACAAGCACACACATTGTATATTTCCATGCTAAGCTGGTTACGCTTGTACATACATACATACATACATAACTTCACGCCAGTTCCCTTGCGGGGTAGGCACGAACAACAGAGCGCCATTTAGGCCCATTCTTACACACCTCACTTGCTTCTTTGACATTCATAACTCTTGTCATGTACACTCGTCTGTTCTTAAGGCTCCTGACATCACCCTCCGCTAGTACACGATCAATTTGATCATGGAAGGTGTGTCGTGGCCTTCCACGACTTCTGCATCCATCCACTTTTGCATTGTATATCTGTTTAGTCATTCTTGTGTTATGGGTAATATACAACGGATCACTCTGGGGTCGATCCTAGACACCCAGACCACAGTAAATAACAGATAGTTCGTTTCTGAAATTTGCCATGTCAGATATCGAACCCGGAGCCTCGCGTTCCAGCGAGTTCGGCCGGCTAAGACTTGGCCTGCACAATCAGAGACGCCGTCAATAATATATAGGTATAGTTATAACCTTACGCTTTTTTTGCGGTATGCTGTGGGTACATAAATGTTAGTCATTGTCCGTTTCTCCACTTGCCTGGAAACAGAATGTTAGATAATTGTTCTAAAAACAATAAGACTATATTGTTCGATAGATATTCTACAGAGAATAAGGGAAGTAACATGAATGTATATATTATTCATATTATTTCTCACAAACATTTGTGAGACAAATGAGCTACTTATAGGAATAATGTACGAGATTGCATACGGATATCGTCGGTATCAGTGCAGGCCCTTGTAACTTCATTTTTTGATAACATATATATTGTTACGAGTGCTGGACTCGAATTAAAATGCCGTTGGAATTACTATAGAATTTATTAAAACTATTCAAACACGTACAACACAGGTACACATATAACTGGACGCAACCAGTACAAACTGCACATTTCAATAACACGCGCAAAGTCCGTCACTATATAGCTTATCGAATGTATGTCTTGCTCGTATCGTAATCCTCGCTTGACTGCCTCACCCCTCCGTTCGGGCATTCCTTTTATCCTGTACAAATACAATACGTCTCGACGCAAAACAATAATTCCCAAGAATTAGTTCGACACACCTGTCTAATGACTGCCATAAAAGATTACAATACACAATAGACTGTTTTTCTTAATTACAAATTATAAACACAAAATAAACCCAAATGCGGGAAGGTAATAAACTGTTCTTTATGGCAGGCAGGTGTGCATTTGCTTTTGTCGTCCTGTAACAATATTTTTTGATAACTTTATAACTTTTTTACCCAAATTATAATTGGACGAAATATTTATAGTATGTTGTGTTCCGGCATTAGTGGCCGGGCTCCAGTCTCCCTTTAGAAAGCGGCAGCACACCGGTAGCCCCTTCGGTGTGACAAATGTCGCTTTCCATCAAGTGGGCCTGCCTGTCTGCTGAACTCATGCAATAAAAAAAAACGAACTGGTTGACTTGTGCCTACTTCGCTGGACGTCATTAAAAAATTAAAAAAATATTATTAATCCAATCAAATATAGCCTATGTCACTTAGGAATAATGTAGCTTTCTACTGATGAAATAATTTCCAAAATCGGTTGAGTAGTACAAAAGACTACTTTTTACAAACAAAGTCACAAACTTTACCTCTACAATAGTAGTATAAATATTACTATATGTAACAATTTTGACGAAAAAAATATTGTCATAAGGTCCTGCACTGGCGCAGAAGATATTTCAAAATAACCCCTATTGTATTTTCATAACATTAATTGATTGAAAATGTACATATATTCGTCGCGCGTCTTATATGTTAGTGAATATGCTTGGCATCAACAGGTGATTTGAGTTGATGTTGATGAATAATTTAATGAAAAAAGCCAAATTCTAGATCTGATTAGTAATTTAATTAAAAAATATTCACTGAGTTGCATTATTTTAATTGGTTGTTATAATCCATAATACATATAGATCTGTTCTAAGACGATTCTAGACAAGTCTTACTAGTCAAATAGCTGTTAGACGGTAAATGGATTATTAGGTAACTGTATGTGGGAAATTTTACGTGGTACCTGCCGGGTAAAATAGGTTCATGTGTCCGATTTCGGTTATATTGGTGTATGTTATTTTTTTATTATGCTTAACTATGTAAAAAACAACATATCTTTTAAGTTATGACGTCATAAGTTGCCATTCTCATACAAAAGATACGCAGCTTCGTGGTTTTGAATGATGGTAAAAAGTGTCTCAGTTCATATGATTGTTGCCGACCCTATTGATATATAGGTACGTACCGTATATAACAATTGGCGACATATTTTTATCGCTTCATCTTTAGAAAGAAATATTTTAATACAATATCATTATATATACCATATAGTCCTTCATGACGATTGCGTCAACAGCGAACCCTGTCAAGTCCGGTTGTGCAAGCGTAGGTGGCCAGTGAAACCAAATTTGGCTTTAAAAGTTCTTTTGCAAGGAGCGCAATGCAGCCGTTCTAATGAGTCATAAGTATAAGACGCTTTGGGTGTTTTTTTTTGTTGATAAACTTGCTCATCTGCGTGTTCTACGCGCGTGACACAAGCAGCAACAGCTTTCTCGATTGAACTACGCCACTTACTTCTCTGCAGCGCACGATCTTTTCAACTGTCACTTGAGATGTCACATGCAGAAATATAGCGCTTGAGGAGGTACACATTCCATACTTTAACTGTTATAACGCATGCAGTATTTGATATCGAATACAACATTCGCTTTGGTCGTTGTTCTTAGAAATTCTACAGGGGTGAAATGCTGTTTGTTTCAAGTGATATATTGTAGAGACTGGACATGATGGGTTTTTTCATTCGATCTCAATTTAAGGAAATATAAAGAATCTGGTTTCCAATTGAAATCTATACATATTGTTCTTGTTTAAATAAGGTACATGGTTTGTGAACGAGGCGTATCTTTAAACTCTTGTATTTTGTCAAATGTCGCTTGCAACAAATAACCTTCCATAGCTCGATACGATAGTAGTTTGTGTTTTAAGTACCTATTGGCATCTTCTAATTTCAGATATGCCGAATATCATCTTATCAAAGAATGGAAACCCGATGATAATAATTGGCAATTATCGCTTCCATAGCAACAGACGGTCTGATAAGAAAACCACACAGCGATGGATTTGTGCTCAATGGAAGAAAGGTTGCAGAAGCTATATTATTACAGCCGAAGGTGACGTCATAATAAAATATTTTGACGGACACATACACTGATGTTTATTGTTCGTTTTTAGGCTACCCGCAAACGGACCACCAACTACGCGTGTGCGCCGAGAGTCTGAAAACGCGTGTGAACCGCTTGTCGCTGGCCACCGGGGGCTGTTGTCGGTGGCCCGTTTGCGTCCAGCCTTAAGGTTTCGTCGCCATTTTGGCAAAAACGGAACCCTAATCTAATTGTCCTGTTCACCTGTTCATCCGTCCGTCCGTGTGTCGTTTCTTAAAAACTACTGGGTAGGTCTATATGCTACATCTTTTTGTCAAATATCGTACATACACAGATAGACGGACAGCTGGACATGACGATTACGTAAGGTTTCCGTTATTGCCAGAATCGATACGTAAACCGTGAAAATGTAGTTTAATATTAAGTATCCCTAAAAATAACGCTAAAAACAAATCTTTTACCAATCGATTTGTTTGAAAGAACTTAAATGTAAAGCGCGTGTGCATACGACGCCGCCAAGGCGCCGCTGTCGCGCTGTAACAGCCTTTCATTGTCAAGCGATAGAAATTCACAGAATAGCAGGCGCGGCGGCGTAGTAGCGGTGTGTTGGCGGTGCACAAACAAGCGTTAAGGCCTTGGGGTGCGGTAGATGGGACCGTAGCTGCGCTGCCTGTTTGTATAGACGACGCCGCCGCTGCGCTTACGCTGTCAAGCGGGTGTCAGCCAAGGGGTGGTATGGGAGGGCGGGCAAGGTTCGCAATATATAGAACAGTAGCGCGGCGGCGGCCTAGCGTCGGCGTGTCGAAGGTGCCGTCTACACGAGCGCTTAAGCGTTTAAAAATGCTTTATATTAAGATTGGTTGTCACCTTAACCATGAATTTACGACTGAGAGTTGTTCTAGTATAGGAGCCTTAATTGTCAGGCTAAAAATCTATGAATATTTTGTAAGGGGTTATCCTTGTTGATTTTATTTTTCGCAATAATGTAAAATTATAATTAAAATATTTTAATATATAAAGTTATTTGGGTGTTTTAATGCGTATATATAAAAATTAAAAAGAATTAGCCTTTATATTTAGAAAGGTTATGTCTTTTATATCTTGTTTTTTCTTATGAGATATTTTTTTAAGATGTTTAAATGCTTAATTTAAAGCAAAATTATTTTTTAAGGAAAACTAGTATATATATATACTGGTGCGATAGAGGGTTCAAACACCATAACAAAGGTTATGGTGTTCGAAAGAGAAAAAACCAGAACTAATGCAAGGATAATGGTCGATGATGTTATGCTGGAGCAAGTGAATGAGTTTGTATATCTTGGATGTGCTTTTAGCAGGAATGGAACGTACACCGCTGATATAGAAAGAAGAGTGAATTTGGGGAATAGTTTGAATGGAGCGTTAGGTAAACTTCTAGGCGCTAAGAAACTCAGCCAGAAGGCCCAGCTCGCCATACACAACGCGGTGCTGGTACCTACACTCACGTATGGAAGCGAGAGTTGGGTATGGAAGAGAGAGCATGAAAGTAGAGTAAACGCGGTCGAGATGCGACCACTGCGCAAAATCTGTGGAGTGACGCTCGCGGACCGCGTTCGTAATACCGAAGTAAGAAAGAGAGTTGGTCTGAAAGAGAGTGTCGGGGTGAAGGTAATGAAAGGAATGCTCCGGTGGTTCGGGCATGTGGAAAGAATGCATGATGAAAGAATGACTAAACAGATATACAATGCAAAAGTGGATGGATGCAGAAGTCGTGGAAGGCCACGACACACCTTCCATGATCAAATTGATCGTGTACTAGCAGAAGGTGATGTCAGGAGCCTTAAGAACAGACGAGCGTGCATGACAAGAGTTATGAATGTCAAAGAAGCAAGTGAGGTGTGTAAGAATAAGCCTAAATAGCGCTCTGTTGTTCGTGCCTACCCCGCAAGGGAACTGGCGTGAAGTTATGTATGTATGTATGTATGTAAACCGAAGTGCACATTATATAATGAAGAAAACCATTCGGCATCCGAAATAGAACTAGATTTTTAATATTAAATTTCGACTTGTAAAATACTATGTAAGAATGAGTTTTACCCCCCAGCATCATGTATAGATTTATCTAAACCATCTGCTTTTCGGCACCGTTACGTAATTAATGAATGGCCTTATTTCAGAACGATGTATTCATGTGAGCGAATTCAACAGAAAAACTCTAGTAATACACTATTAAAATTATAAACTTTGAACAATGAAATTGGTTTACTATTTGTAATTATTTTCTATTATTCATAGCCATAGTAGATAGATACATACATAAGAATGAAAAACGATTATAATTGAGGGTAAAAAATAGCTATTTTTAATAATAATAATAAAAATAGCTATCTTTATTTTAGGCTTTGTTGTATTTTGTATTCTGTTGTAATCGAAAGTTGCCAAAGTTATCTTACAGGTTGGATCCTCGTTCAGGACTTTGGTTACCTGACGGACTGCACAGAGTAAGCGTTTTTTATTCTTATGTATGTACTATGTCTATGAATAAATTTATTTTATTTTATTTTCAGACGCTGTATTGACGACGTCTAGGTTCGGAAAGCCTTTACTAGTTTATAAAGGCTTTCGTTTTAATATGCATAGCAGCAGTAAAGGAGCCAAATGTTTGTTTGTTTGTGGGAAATGGCCTGTTGGTTGTAGGGCGCGTATAAAGACTTATATGAATGATATTATTGAAATTAAGAATTATCACTCAAATCATGATTAAACTATATGGACATTGGTAATTAAATTAAAAAGCTTTGACTTGCTGTGATCTTTAACATGTGATTGGGTTCATGACAAAATATCGAAAAGTATTTACATAAAACTGGGTGCCAAGGTAACGAGACGATAAATGATCTCCTTTTAAAATATCGCGAACAATAAGTTCTGCATCTAAATAGGTAGAGTTAAATTAGCTTCGAGAAGTTTTTGCATTTGTAGTAGTGTACGTTCAGCACATAAATAAATAAATTAATCCTTTTTATATATTTTTATAAAAAAACTAAAAAGTTTTTATTCAAAATAAGTTCCACTGGAGAACACTTTTTGAAGGTCATACATATAGGTTAAAATTTAATTTTACTTCCTAGTCTATGTCCACCGCTTCTCAACGTGTTATTGCGGTTAAGGAGAAGAAGCGGTAAGAAACTCCCCAGCAACACGTCTAGTTAAAAATGGTTTTTCTACTTTTCTGTTATTCTATTTATATCTCAAATTCTTTTTTATAGGATGTTACTTAAGATGAAACTAATATTATTGAACAATATTAAAATAATAACTATTAATATTAAACATAATTTTTATAGTAAATTTCTTCAACTTCAGACATTCAGTACTCATCCTCATCCTCACTTTCATCCGATGAATCATTTGTGATAAATCTAATTCGTTCTGATATTATCTCTAAAGCCTCATCTCTGTCCTGGAATTTCTTTTCCTCTTCCATAGCATGTAGACAAACATTTTTCTATTCGACTATAGTTATGATTTTATTTTTTTCCTTCGGGAGTCATAATACTGCTCGGATTGCTATTGCACTCATTTTAGAGATATTTGTACAAATTATACAAAAGTTCTTTAGTTTGACAAGTCAAATGCTTACCTCAACCACGTTTTAATATCAAAACCATTTTTAATTAACATTAATATCAAATAACAACAATTAGCAACAAATAATAACACTGAACAATAAATAGCAAGAATGAACCACAAATAAAATCAATTAATTAATTATTTTCAAACTAAAACCAAATAGTTAGACCTCACAATAACTAGCAATGTAAATAAAAATCATTTATTTGATTTACACCATTAGATTGATTGTAAATATATTTTCGTCTTGAAGATGTAACGAATCTCTTTTTGCTGATTGTACAGGGCAATTTAAATTTCAAGTTTAGAATTCCTGTAAATATACAATACTGCAAATGCAAAAACGTCTTGAAGCTAATTTATCTGTAATTATGTAGTAATTACATATTTATTATATTAAGACGTTATAAATTGATAAAATTTTATGACAACAATTTTCATTACTCTTTACAATATTCGTACAAAATATACCCTGCAACGTTTTGTAAGATGGTAAAAAGTGCCTCAATTGATATGTCCTCTACCCTATAAAGATATATGAATGTAATACATTTTTATTCTATATACATATAATGCTATTGGATCTGCTGGGACACTGTAGCACACCTAGGACGTTTGCTGAGGCCTCACAGATGGGTTCAAGTAAGGACCTTATATAAGATCCTTAGGTTCAACCTATAATTGTCGGCAAAAGACTGCCTTGTCTTTGCAGCGCCTGCGCGGCACCCACAACGGCCTTCTGAAGGCTATTGCGGCAAAGTTTGACTGCCCCTTTCAAAAACATTGGATAGAGGTAATCACTTAATTAAATTGTGTTTAAAACTTGTATTAAATACAATTAGTTACTAACTGTACTAGCTTTAATTTTTAGACATTTCTAACTATCATTCTGAATATATGAATTCTAGTCTGAAAAAAAATATATTAAAAAAACCATTTATAAAATATTTTAAGTTTTATTTCATGTTTATTACAATGTATTTTTTTCATAACTGTTTTGGAAATTTGATTTGATTGTTGTACTAAAAACGGCTCTACAAATTTATGTTTTTACTACATAAATATTTCTTGTAAGTGATCATTTGCGAAGCACCCTTGTAATGATAATAACTTAGTAACAAATGGAATGGAGGGGATTGGATATGGAACAAAGAAAGAAAAAAACATTTATTTAATTTTTACAACACATAGCGGCGACACATTGGAAATAAAATAGATATTACACCAACGGTTCTTAAAGAAGCATACAAACTTACTCTAACTCAATATGAATAAGACTCTAAGTATATAGCAAAAAAATATATCTCGCGATGTACCAAATACATAGCTGCAATTTAGCAAATGTCAGGCAACGGGTGTTTAATGTTGGTTTTCAACTGTACCCTGGGACGGACGGATGTCGCACTACTATTTAGGAAAATGCAACAGGGGGATGGGAAGCGAAGATGGTACAGGGCACGATGAAGTGGGCCATCGGAATTTTCATTCACCGTACGAAACACGATTACTTCAAGTCCACGCCGATATTCTGTGAGAGCGTGGTAGCAGCCACTTCGAACTAACTCTGCGAGCTGTAGATAATGATTCCAGCATGGCTCCACCACGTCACGTCAATTTAAATAGGTGCAGTTTTACTCTAGATCTATCTTTATGCTATTTCAGATCCATTGTTTTGTGTTTCAAGATTTGGAAGACCGATATTGCTTTATAACAATAATAAGTACAATTTGCATACGTTAGGGCCTAAAACTTGTTGGAGATGTACAAAGTGGAGACACGGTGCGTGTAGAGCTTCAGTTACTACTGTGGAGGGTACGATTGTGAGGATTGGTAAATCACATAACCATTAACCATTCATGAAATTATATATTGCCCTTATTGAAAATCGGACGAAGATAGAAAACAGGGATAAAGTTGATTTTTTACAATTTACTGTACAAAATTCTTTCACTGCAGTCTCCTTAACGCACATGTATAAATAATTTTTCAACACACTTGCTCATAAAGTGGCTCTATGGTCACCGCAATTAGGCACAGAATGACACCCATAATCAAACTGTGAGTAAAAAACATTGTAACTCACTAGTGAGTTATAGATTTTTTTTTAAATTTTATTGGTTGAGTTGCTTTGTTCCTAAAAAAGTTTTTATTCAAAAAAAAAGATCGTGTTCTATAGAACAAATAAATTAATGTTCCTATTGCTTGCTCATTTCATGCAACATCTTATTTAAATAGATAATTTTAACTCGTACGTGTGTTAATAAATAAAACTTTCACTCATATATAACTTTTTTTATCTACTAAATAAAATGAGTTTTTGTTGTTATTTTATTCACAAGTGTGTTGAAAAACGTCGTATGATACACGTGTGTATTGATGATTACCGTCCTCGGCTCTCTTAAGACCCTCGCCTACGGCTCGAGTCTCAATGGCGCCTCGGCGGTAATCACCAATGTTACACACTAGTACCATAATGTACTAATAATCCACAAGTGACGTTAAATAAAGTACATATCAAAACAATTGTGTCTTTATATTTATACTTATAATCTATGATATAATCTATAGTCTATAATATAATAAATCAGTTCAGAGTGGCGAAGGTGTAAAACGAATTTAAAAATGAGAAAAAATCAGGGGGAAAGCAGGGATTAATGCGGACTAGCAGATTTAAGAAACTCAACTTATCAATTTTTTGTCTGTCTATCTGTCAGTCTGATTAAGCATCACGTGAAAACTACTTAACGGTTTTAAATGAAACTCGACATAGACCTAGCTTATATCCCGGGTCAACTTCGATGCTTTGTATGTTTATAAATGATGTTGTTTCCCTGGGACAGAGGTATATAGCAAAAAGATGGCGCTGTCCTTTCGATTCTCTTGGTGCCGCCGTTGGAGTTCACTAACAAACATAACCGTTGCACTTTATGTAAGTAATTATTAATTTAGAATTGCGTGCTGTTTGGTAGAACTGTTCTAGGTAACTAACTTATCATGTAATGTCGTACAGCTTGTTTTATTACTTTTTTAACGATTGGTTTATTTTCAGAATTTGTCTTTTCGAAATCCAAGAAAGGCAAACCAGTTTTACAATGGGGAAGTTACAGATATTACATGCATAGTAGCTGTAAACCAAATGCACCTAAGTGCTTCTGGGTCTGCGTGAAATGGTGCTCTGGATGCCGCGCTTCTATAAACACTGTCTTTAATGAAGTGTACAAAGTTAGGGAAGAACATAATCACAAATAAAGATGTATGATTAATTATATGGGTGGTTAAATTTTAGACTTTTTACAAGCTTTTATTTAAATTGCAATGGATGTATGTAAGTTCGGGTGGAATCTTGCAAGTTAAATTTGCCCAACTTCCCGGTTTCTGATTGAGCTGATGAAATTTTGCACGCGTATGTATATCGCGTGACAATGCAATAATATGGTACCATAGAGTCGGAAGGTTGCCATAGAAACTTCTGTACTAAGCAAGATAGACCCGTCGTGTTTGGGCTGGTTTTACTTGTTTTGGCTAGCACTCTGCTGTTACACGATATTCAGGGTCTCAAAAGCTTGTGTTTAAAAACCTTTTTAAAAAAGCTTATTCACTTTATAATCTCGACCTTATAGACAGTATAGATGAAGCTTACGTGAACGAAAGCGTCAAATGAAGTGAAGCATTTTTAAAACTTATGTAGTATAGACGTGGTTTGCATCTTTGTGGTTAATAGTAATGTATCAACTGCAAACTATTTCACCTTAACGCGTACTAATTGGATTATTTAATACTAACTAAGTTTTCATAATGTATTGCGGCATGATCGGCAATGTCGTAAATAGCCTTTTATGAGCCCTATGCGAGCTTCTATAACTGCGCCCTTGTTTTTTTAGATATTATAGGTACCCTAGCTAGAGCAATGTTATGTATAGGCCTACTTTCTTTCATTCAGGGTGATAAAATAACACGCAAGGACCTTGGTGTTGGTGGACCAATTATCTAATATTATGGAAGATTTTTTTTAAGAATTAGAACACAAATACGCTCGTGCTTGGCCAAAAAAATGAGCGCGATGTTTTGTCTAATTTAACAGACGTTTTTGATGATACTGGCATGTAAGTACTTATGTGTTGGAATTGAGCACTAGGGGCGCAGCGGGAACTTATCAGGAGCAAACCAAAAAAATTATAGTCCTGCCTGGTCTGGCCATTCTTGCGCCCCCCAGAGTCTACGCCCTGTGCCTGGGCACCGGTGGCACCGCCCTCTTTACGGCACTGATGATCGGCTCCCTATTACAAAATCTGCTTCCGTTAGCCGACTTCGCTCTGAGAGCTCGGGGCTCGATCTATCTATTGTGTTCGTCTAAGTTTATACTCTATTATTTTTAGCATGTATACCGGTTAGAACGCAATTGCCCCTTTTGCTCATATGACTTGTTATCAATTTTTTTTAGATTTTTCTTTTACTACTTCGAGTCGAGGCAATCCTGCGTTGAAGATAGGAATTGATAAGTTTAGTTTCTATAGGAATTGTTATCTCAAGAAGACCTGGAGATGCTCAAAACAAAGGAGCACTGGATGCAAAGTTCGGGCTTATACAATTGAGAATGAATTGATAGGTGTTATAAATGAGCATAATCATTAAATTGCTAGAAGCGCTTTAGTCGCGTGAAATTGGCAAAGAAATTTAACTTTTCTTATAACTAATACCTCATTCTGAAAACATGTTTGTTTAAGTTTAATTTACTAAAATAAAATATAAAAGTAAGTTCTTTGTGTTTGGCTCTATGGATGACAATATACCATGAATATGTTAGCACATTATTCCATGCATATTTATTGGTTTTATAGAAATTAATCTATAAAATTATAAACATGCCATGTCTGTACATTAAAGCTATTTAAAAAAAAACAACTGGACTAGTTTATATAAACGATGGAGAACAGAGACGTATTTTTTTTAGATTTCTTGTCTGTGTGTTCGTTTGGGATTCACGTAAAAGATACTGGGTCGATTTCGATGCAGTTTTCGCTGATCGACAGCTAATTCTTAGGCTTAAACTCTGCCTTACTTTTTGTCCTCGGAACCCCGCGGCGATTTTTCTGAGAATGACTTAATTGGCCAGATTATAAAAAAAAAAACGAATTCCAGTGTGAGTTTTTTCTGATCCATAGCACATTTAATGTGTTAAAATGTGTGATATTTTTTATTCCGGGAATTATCCCGGGAGCGGTTTGATTTTGTTCGGATGCATAAAAATCAGCTTATTACGACATAGTTTCCACTGAGACGATAGCTTACATTCTTTTTTAAATGCTGCGATACTTTGTGTCCCGGAAATCCCGCGGGAATTTCAAGTAAAGTGTCGACAAAGACGCGGGCATATCCTAGTACATATGTATGTATATAAGGCTAACTGTACCCACGACGTCGTTCGCGTGAGACATGCAGTTTGTATTCATATTTTCTTAACCCTGCTGCGGTGTCCTGTATTAATAGTGTCATGAAGGTAGTTGGAAATAAATAGTTGTACTGCTGACTTGGTCTAGTTTCTTCGTTCGCCTATAATTAAACCTGAAGTATTCTATTTGACACAGTCGGTAAGACCCCTTCCTCATCGCCAATAGGATATTTCAGGTGTTATATAGGCGAACAATTAAACTTGACCAAGTCAGCGGTACAACTATTTATTTCCAACTACCTATATGACCCTATTCATATAGGATACCACACCTGCATGGTATGAAACTTAAACATAAATTATTTAAGATGAAATTCCTATTTGAATCCTTATAACTTTCATTGGATGCCGTTGAGCTACTGCGTAGCGTATTTGAGACGAACTTTCTAACAGTCTATGATACTTATTTTTTTATTGCAGGAGTATAGCAGACAGGCAGACGGCCCACTTGATGGAAAGCGGTTACCATCGCCAATGGACATTTTCAAGTTCACCAAATGCGCTGCTGCTCTCTTAAAGGAGACTGGAACCTGTTCACTAATGCCGGAACACAACTCAAGGTTGTTATGGCGACATACTTTAGACCAAGGGTGGTAGCCATCCATTCGGGCAAATGCCCTACCACCTGGCAGTGGGTTGTTTTGTCGCCTCTTATGACAGGCCGCCCGGCCGCAGGAAATTGTATTCTTTCTCCGTTCCTGCACGGATAGGCAATTATGATTAGGCATACTATAAATAGTCGTTACATGGGCACACTATAAATAAATTTGGCATTTATTTTAAAATCACAGTCTGGCTTTTTCATTATTTTAATATAAATAAATACATTTCTAAGCCCACTTCTAAATTGATAGGCACAAATAGTTTCATATTTTTTAAATTGTTGTGTTATTAGAAGATTTATCGTTTATAGAGAAAAATAAAAAGGTTTTACCAATGCCAATTTATATTTCAAAGATTTACTTAAATCACAGCAGATTGAGGTTAATCAAAATATCTAGCAATATGTGTTCAATTAACTACAATTCTAATTTCAGAAGACCCGGTATTCACAACGTCTCGGTGGGGAAAACCGGCTATTCAGATGGGTAAATTTAGATTTAATAGGAATAACCGGAGTCGAGGGTCCAGGGCTTGGTGGACATGCTCCAGATCTAGGAGTAGTGGTTGTCCAGCTTCATTAACAACCGTGGACAATGTTATTATAAAAATGAAGAACGTACATAACCATTGATAGGGTATTGTAAAATAGTCTTATTGGTCAAATGATTTTTTTGCATGGTTTTCCGGTTCATATCTTTATTTTTCTATCTTACTATAAAACAAATTAGAAACAAAATTTATGTGAAATTGCATCACATCGCGTTAGGGAGTTCCCATACTAGTCGGTATGGATTTGGCAAATACAAAAAAGAGCATTACGCCTATGAGCCGGTGAGAACGATATCACCGAAGCTCTTGCGTCGTAGACGTGAAGCTTTTTGGTTTGTATTTGCCGGATTTGTACCGACTAGTGTGGAGAGACACTTAATGAAATTATCAGTTCCTTAAAATTTATTAGGGATATTCCTTGAAAATTAGAGACTGATTGTTAACCAATTTTTGTCCCGGACCTACGAAATATTTAAAATGTCATTTTGGCCCAATATTTTGTATCTCTAGTACAATTTGACAAATATTCAGTGCAATATTAATTGTTTATGAAATGAAGTTTGAAGTTTTAATAACTAAAGTACGTAAAATGATTTGTAAAGATGTATTTTTTTATGACCATATATTGTTTTAATATTATTATTAATTCAAACTTATTTATTCTGTTAACCAAGCGTTGTGTGATATGAGTTACAAGCATTATTTGCGATAAAAAACATTTGTTTTCTTTAGTGATATTTGAGACAATGTTCGTTCAAGATTGTATGGGACATTTTTGTCTTACACAACGACGAATTATGGTTTTGTTCTGTTTTAATATTTTATTTGTTGCCTGAATTTTCAGATTAATATCATTAAAATAATAGTCCTTATTTGCAAAGACTTCGGTACCATTTATTTGTTATGTGTTATATCAAATAATTATATAAATTTTAATTGGTTAGCATTCTTGTTTTATGTTTATATATATTTTTATTATAATAATACTGGCTTTTGCAACGTTGCTGGCGGAAAATTAAGATCATATTCCATGAGGACGTTCATATACGATACCGTGACTACAAATACATACTTATACGAATGAATGAAAATCGGTTTATTATTAAAGCTGTAAGAAAGAAATAATCAACAATTTACACAAACTCATTTTTATGTTAATATATACGAAGGGACGTTCAATAATTTTAATAAAAATGAGCTTATTCCCAAAAATAATAAACACGTACTAAAACAAGCTCACTTTTACATCAATATATGTACGTACATATTTGTAATTATTTTCTGTGTATCTGTAGGTAGTAACAAGATTTTATAAATCATTGTCATTATGACCATTCCTGTAGTTGGATAAAAAGTGACATATTCTCAAAAATTATATTGTTCAAGAAATATGTTCCTTTCAGCTCCGCTGTTTACATTGACGAGGAGTGGCAAAAAGGCTTTGCATATAGGACCTTATAAATATTACAAGAATAACAAAAGCATGGGCCCTAAAGCGGCTTGGTTTTGTAGTCAGAGAGGGAAGGTTGGCTGCCGCGCATCAGTGGTTGTTTGCTTCGACACGGTGGTGTCTTTTAAAAACCAACATTGCCATTATTAAGAACATGTGTCACAATCGTCATAAAATAATATTAGGATAATTGAACGCAAATTCATCTGAGCCATATTAATAATTTATTTATAACAATTGATAGCCCATAAATGTTCCACTGCGGGTCTGCGGGGCTTGAATATCCCGGACTACATTAAAAATAGGCCACGGATGTTTATACATAATAATTATAAAGTAAAGATATATGGGGAGTTTGTTGCGCCGCTTCTTCTTCTTTGAAAGTAATTAAAATATTTGGAAGCGGTCGTAGACTCATGACTTTCAATAAGTAATCTATAAGATCACATTTTTACATAAATACATTCATTTTCATTTCGCCTTTTTAGGAGAGGTACAGTGTACATATAAGGCTTGTCCAAGATGCATACGGGAATCTCAACATTGCTTATCACAATGTAGGTTTCTTCACGACGTTTTCCTACAACTGCACGTGGTAATTGGAAACAATATGTATATTAGATTAGAAAATTGTGTAAGTGGTGCATGCTGCTTCCCGGTCAGGATTCGAACTCATGCTATTTGAGAGGCGAGTGCGTTACCCATTTAGCTACCACGGATCTGGTATTTAAATTCTAACGAAATTATGTTACGGTTATTTAACAACAAGATTATGTGTACGTAAATTTAATTTGAATAGGATTTCGAGCTGTAATGATACAAAAGGCGAAAATAGTTTTGAAATTTCTCTTTTTAATTTGGTTATCAACTATATCTGAAATAGTAATTAACTTCGACTAATAAAAGTTAATGTCGTAAGCGACAACGTTGAGTTGATCAGCAATAAATTCTATTAAAAAACAGCAATATACATATGGGTTTTTTTAATATAAAAATACATGAATCTAGAAAATTCCTATAAAAACCTATCATAAGCAGTGTTACTAAAACAAGTGTTCTACCAAAAATTTCTATATTTATAGTTACACACAGAAAGTGTCGAAAAAAGAAAATTATAAAATCACATAGCGTCTTGAGATAAACTGCGCTAAGATCGGTAAATTCGTGTAGTCTAGTAAATTTTAGAAACTCACAAATAATCATAACTAATAATTATATTTTGTGTACTTGCGTGCCTCTTTTTGCATTACTTATTTGCTAGTTGTCAGTCAATTGATTTCTTATTACTCAACAATTTGAACGTAGTCCTCTTCTCTGGCTGTCTCATCAGGCGACCTTGTGCAGGCCTTTCATCCAATAGGCATACATTGCGTAATACCGAGCCGTATAGCCGTATTTACTTCAGGAAACATATGTTCTATTAACCATTGTTCCTGCGACACATACTGGCCCACTGTCACTTCACCTTATTAATTCTGCGTGCTAGTATAACTTTGGTTAGCCCACTCTATCGCCCGCTGAGCGAGTTGGATCAGTCCCTCCGTCGGTCTTTGCTTTTGTTAATAGTATTATTTTTTTAGGTATTTGTCAGACAGATTATCTCATTGCTGAAACCAAGAGAGGTCGAAAATTAATGCTTGTGGGACCTTACAGGTACTACAGAAACAACAGAAGTTTTCGGGGCCCTAAAGCAACTTGGTTCTGCTCAAGGAGTAACCATGGGTGCAAAGCGTCTCTTATTACCGTCTCCGATCAGATTATACAATTCAATCATGAGCACAATCATTGATGTTTAATAATATTAGTAAATAAAACATGTGTTCCTTTAATATGGGCTTGACCTTGAAAGTAGGTCACATGCTATGCTACAACAGATGGCCAGTCAAATTGTTCATTCATTCATTGAGCCCTTATTGTAAACTTAGAGGAAAGCTTTTTAATGGCGTCATTTATTCCTGCTGATGCGCCATTGAGAGTTTAAAGCCGTTTGATATTACAGTAAACAAAGATATAGCCATAATGTGTTGGGCAAAGGTCGAAAACTTCTTATATAATGAGATATATTTGTTTGCTAGTTATTCTAATTTATTATACTGTACCATTTTTTAAATATATAATGACAAAGCAGTACTGTTTTTTAAGGTTTTGGATTTCATATACAAGCAATAAAGTGTAACAATTTTCAATGTTCCAAGATTATTATTTTAATTTTGATAAAAAAAATTGTATGTGTGCAATTCACACACTGCAGAAGTGAAACTTCAGAAAAGTGGCCTACGAGAGAATGAGATAAATATAGGAGTATTAGGATAATCATAAGGTTTTTTTATTATTATGATATTTTTACCAAACTCAAAAATTGTTTCATATTTTAATGAAGATGATTACATTTCCTATATATATTACATATTTAAGATATATTATAACACATATTTCATGATTCACATAAGATATATTACAACATAAATTCCATGTTTACACTTTGAACAAATGACACGAGAGGCTTATGATAACTAAAATAGGAACCAAATGCACTAGTTTCAATTTGATTTATGGACTTCAAAACTTCAAAATATTTCCAACTCTATCTATTAAATATCTCTTTTTAGTGTCGCTTTTTTTCGTTTCATAGAGTTTCAAATCATAACGATTCTAAAGAACCTAACTTCTTTGTATAATTATGTTTTATACTTTAATTTCTGAATATACTTGATAAAAATTGGAAACAAAACTTTAAAATATTTGACATGTAATTCTGCATATTATAAAAATAGTTACCATGGAAGTATTTAATATTTTTCTATAAAAAAATCTGTTTTAAAAGTAATGTTTTGGTAAATCCAATTTCCAAATAAATATTTTCAAATTCAAATTTTTATCCCAACCAAATTTTGGTCAGAATATTAGTGGAAAGTCATTCATAATTATTATTATAAACAGCGTTGTGACTGCTGCCTATTTTGTGTACATCGCTTGGCTATAGCTGTTTTAAGGAGAAGAAGAATTTAGGTATTCTATAATGCTCCGTTTTAAATTATCAGTTTTCAGATACTTCTACTCGAAACAAGGGAACGCAGTTCTAAGGCAAGGGGACTATAGATACAGGAAAAGTTATATGTACAGAGATGGCGAGAGAGTGAAGTGGGAATGTGTGAGAAATGGAAAATCGAGGGGATCCTGTTGTGCATTTGTGATTTCAAATGGTGAACATGTCATAGAAATAAGGGGAACGCATAATCATTAACCTATATCTTACTAACTGTTCATTTATCTCACTATCGGTTAAAATTTGCCATAAGCTCCATGCAAGTAATGTCAAATTTCAATCTACGATAAGGCAAGTAAATGTATAGCAAGATATATATAGGCACCGGCTATAAATATATTGTCTGTCCATTTGCTAGCTTTGTAATAAAACAAAGGACCAGCAAGACACATTTAAACAAAGTTGCGTGTACATACTCACATTGAGAATTAGGGCTTTAGTTTTCAATGTGAATATTTTGTCGAATACATATTGGTTATTGCATACTCTTTTAACATATAACTTTTTAAATATATTTTTCTTATGATTTGAAGTTTTTCACATTAAAAATTATATTCTGTGTCTGTCACAAAGATAAAAAATGCATGTATTTTTATTTTATTATTAACTTTCATTATTAGCCACAAATACCTATCATTTTACGGGTAATCTCCGCAACATAGGTTTTATTTTATTATTCCAACTAGACTTTACCTATTATTATTGGTTTGTTAATAACTTGGGCAATTTTTGTCAGTCCTAATATATATCAATCGTGGTTAAGTATAATAAATATAAACGTAGCAAACTTTAAGAAAATATGACGTAATATAAAAATGGCAAATATTTTGGTTAATAAAATCTGTATTATATATCAAAATAATCTTAAAGATTGTATTGTACATTCCAGTGTTTCTATTTTGAGTATATACGGATATAATCATTTATTGTTTGTTATTTTTTTTTTATAATAATAAATTAAAAATAAAAGAGTCTATTTTATTTGAGAACGACATGAAATTTAGAACATGTTCCATGTTATTTTATATGTGAAATTTGTATATATTGTTTACTGAATCATTAAGAGAAAGAAGATTAAGATGACAGGCATGTGATGAAGAGGATTGAAATTCATGTGACGAAAAGAATGTTAAGCTGGAAAATTTATAGAAATAAAAGTATAGGTAGTTCTTAAAACTGGATAGATTATGCGAAGGATGGCGTAATGATTTGTGATGTGTCAGAGGAGGTAGTTATGTCAGAATAGAAGAATATGGAAGGAAACTACATACCATACCAACCTCAATTGATTTGGAAAACATGAAAAGAAAAATATATATAAAGTTAAAATATTTTAGTTTAAAATAGAAACTTCAATTAAAATTAATAGTAATGTTCAATAATTGATTTTCATTCGGTTTATTAATATAATCCTCACAGGTATTTTTTTTTAATGACAAAAGAATAAACTTAGGCCACCTAGGGTAAATATATTACTAGCTTTGTTTAAATCCAGAACAACAATTTTTACTTCCAGATAATAAATAATAACTTCCAGTTAACACTTAGTATAAAAAATATAATAACGTATTATTTACGTAAGAAGCAGTTATAATTCTCAGGTAGAAATATCAGATTACGAATTTAACATTGTTCTATTTCAGAAACACCTACATTTACAATGAGTCGATTCGGTAAGCCCGCCATTCAAGTGGGAAAGTATCGTTTTAATAAGAATAATAGGAGCCAAGGACCTAAGACCCTGTGGGTTTGTGGGAGGGTCAGTTCAGGCTGTCGTGCGACCATCACCACTTTTGATGATATCATCATCAAACAGAAGACGCTGCACAACCATTAGCGGATTCACATTTGATTTTCGAAGTGTGTCAGATATTCGTTGCATATCGACTCGCAGTAATACGATCTTAAGTCCATAAGCGACGGTAATTACTCTCCATCAGGTGTATTTTCAGCCTTTCTACTGTACTTCGGCATTAAAAAAGTATCTAGTATTATGTCTTACCTATATCACGTAAATTAATTACGTGTGATTGAACATTATTTTTTTACATATATGCGTCTAGGAGCACAAAAACGATCCAAATTTTCTTTCAAGTCTCCGCTATAAAAATCTATAAAAAATTCTTTATAAAAGACAAGGGGCGGCGACGCGAGCACCGTCTGGTTATATCGATATTACGAAGTCCGAGTACAATGTTGCATGAACAATAATTATATGATTACTTTAATCGTATGCATGTTTGAGTTGTGAGATAATTACATACATATATTAGGCATTATATATGTATATATGACGTATTATTGACATGATGATGATACGATATAAATCTTACTTTCCATTTATATGCCTAATAATTGGTAGAAAATTGATACCACTTGTATGGTGAAAATTGGAATGACGGCAACATAATCGTTTCTGTCGTGAACTTTTAGCTGCCCTCATGTTGCGTACTCACTATTGGGCTATGGTAATATCCCGAATTTTTCCACTGGTTATGTTTTCTGTGAAATATAATGAAGAATTTAACTGAAAAGTGCTTTTTTAATAAAAAATATTTTAAATTGTTTACTTAAATTAAAAAAAAAGTGTGGCATTACAGAGGATGTCATTTTTAATCATTAGTAAGGCAAGTGACAGGATTTCACGTTTTAAGCTCGTACAGATTTTGACACGATGATGAACACACTAACAAGTTTTTAATGTAAAAAAATTACTGTAAAATGTGTGATTGACATTCTTTCGTTAACATAGTTGTACGAATTTCTTTTTAATTTAATGAACGAAGTTGACATTTTCTGTTATTTTTTTCTTTATTATCAATGAGTATGTATGTATGTATATATTCTAAATCTTTTAGCATAATTTTTATTTAAATTTGATGTTTGAATTTGAACAATAATTTGCGATTTTTAAGTTTAGATTTTTTTTAAGTTTAGATTTGATATAAACATAAATATACCGGTGACTAATTTCCAATAAGTTAGCTGTGTGCTTGTTTTTCGCAATAAAACATTTGCATAAAAACTTCGTAATATAACAATACAGTAAGGCTTCTTAGAGTTGTGTTGTGGAAAGAATCTTCTTTGTGTGTCAAATTTGAAAAAGAACAAAAAATATTTCTATTTCATACTTAGTAGTTTCTTTTTTAAGCAAATATTTTTATTTAAACCTCTCCAGGATTATATTATATAAACTGAAGACTGAACTTCGCCCATACATACGGACCTCAAGAAAAATTGTATATAACGAATTCTTCTGTGTCAATTTAGAAGTATTCTTAAATATTATGTTTATAGAACACATTTATTTATGTTAATAAAATTATTATATAAATATTGACTTTCACTGCTAACTGAAATGTTTAATTGATCCTTTTTCCTAGATTTATTTTAACGCGATTATTCGATGGATTTTATGTGTGTTTGAGCTATTTTGGCGTATCAAAAAAATAATAAATTTAAATTTAAAATGGGATCTCAAGGTTCTGAAAATGTAATTTATAGCAGTTGAGTCAAAAAATATTAATTTATATTCGAGACTTATAATAATAATAATATCAACCCATAAATGTCACACTGCTGGGCTCGTGCCTCCCATTATAGGGGGGAACGGACAGTATACCCGCCACGCTTGTCCAAGACGGCTTGGCAGGTTTGACACATCGGTTATCTTGATGTGCAGGTTGCATCACGATGTTTCCCTTCAACGATGTTAGCAAGTGGTAATTGTAACAATATGCACATTAGATCAGAAAATTGACTAAGTGGTGCATGCGTTCCGGCCAGGACCGAACCCGCGCTCTTTGAGTTTGGGACGCGTGCGCTAGCCATTACGCAACCACGACTTCGAGACTTGTTAAATTATATTTACTATGTACTTACATATTATAGGCAGACAAGATAAAAATCCCTGAAAATTACACTTTATTTCGTTACTCATTTACGGCCTTACTTATAATAATCTTGCTAAGAAACGATTAGCCATCTCTTAAGACCCTAACCAATGAATATCTTTTTTTTCACTTATAAACGTGTACTATCTGTTGTTTACCTAAGAGGAGCACATATAAACGAAATTCAAGTGATTAACGTAGGTTGTACCCAAAATATTCGACTAAAGAGGAGTTTATAGGTAAGATTTTCACTAATCAGTTGATGAGCAGTTTCTTTAAATTTAAGAAACGATTATAAGTAAGGCCCATAATATAGAGAAGGGGCTCGAGTTTGCAATATAATATAATCGACTTGTTCAGGTTTTACAGCCTATATGCATTGCAAAGCAATTGCAAATTATTTAGGCCGTTTCATGCAGATATGGCTATGGGTTTAAGTCGTTATTTGAGATGCATCATTGTTAATGACCTTAAATATTTACAGATAACGTATGTATGAGGCTAGGCGTTAACGGCATTATTTTGTAACGCTTTAAATAAGGCGCACTCGGCCACAGCCTAAATCTTTAAAACTAATCCAAATGAAGCCCACCTTTACAAAATCTAATTCACGATAATCTATATATTCTCAAGTTTAATTACGTTATGAAAAACAATCACATGAATTTGATTCTTACCAAGTGTATGGCGTTTCTATTTTCAAGATACTGGCTCATTCACGTGTTCTATTATATAAGAATTGTCAACAGAAGGAATATATCAGATAACCTACACTATACAAAAATGTTATTTGCTCGTAAACTTGCGTAATATCTGACTTTTATTGTCATAACAAATTAATCAGACAAGGCGTATTTTTATAAGTAATTATGAGGTTGCATTTTATTCTTTACTGATTTGTCGATGAAAGAATGTTTGCAACCAATACAAACTTTATTTTGTATTAATATATTCTTCTACATCACTAATTGTATATTTTAACATGTTTCAATAAAAATCCTTTACAGAAGAAGCAACCATAGAAACAACACGTCACGGGAATCCTGTATTACTTTTACTTGGGCATCGGTATAATATTATAGGAAAATACTCTGCTGCACGTTCTAAAATAAACTGGATCTGTTCAAAACAATCACGCGGCTGCCGAGCTATGGTGGCTACGATTGACAATGTCGTGTGTAAATATATTAACGAACATAATCATAATTAAAAAAATACGCGCGTTCATTATTTTACTTACGTAACAATTAGTTTTATATTTAAGCTTAAGCATGCAATTGTTAAATATGAAATGATACTCTTCCGTGTAGGAACTCCACGCATTTCAAAATACTTTTTAATTTAGCTAAAAATTGTTTAAGGCGTTAAGTTTTATGACTCATTTATATTTGTACTAAGAATCAACGCTTAAGAAATATGGTTAGTGCGTTCTTAGATTGTCCAAAGTGAGATAAGACGCGCTTAAAATTTATTTAAAAGGTAGTTTTTAATAAAGTTGAGGCAATAGGAAGCGGACAATTAAAATACTTTACACAAAATTACAGAACGTCGCAGCCTTGTAGATTTGTACCAGCGTACCTATATATGACATCATAAGTAAGTATAACGCGGTCGAGATGCGAGCACTGCGCAAAATCTGCGGAGTGACGCTCGCGGACCGCGTTCGTAATACCGAAGTAAGAAAGAGAGTTGGTCTGAAAGAGAGTGTCGGGGTGAAGGTAAGGAAAGGAATGCTCCGGTGGTTCGGGCATGTGGAAAGAATGCATGATGAAAGAATGACTAAACAGATATACAATGCAAAAGTGGATGGATGTAGAAGTCGTGGAAGGCTACGACACACCTTCCATGATCAAATTGATCGTGTACTAGCAGAAGGTGATGTCAGGAGCCTTAAGAACAGACGAGCTTGCATGACAAGAGTTATGAATGTCAAAGAGGCAAGTGAGGTGTGTAAGAATAAGCCTAAATGGCACTCTGTTGTTCGTGCCTACCCCGCGAGGGAACTGGCGTGAAGTTATGTATGTATGTATGTATGTATAAGTAAGTATATGGAGTCAAATAGCGCGTTAATTATTATTTAAACCATAATTAAAGTTAGTAGTAACACGATGTTTCAAAAGTTACTGTGTTAAGATGTTATTTTAAAGTCTGTTCTATTGTGTGTAAAAATATAAGTTATTGTAACAAGTGGCCGCCTCCCTCTTGTGTTAACTATATTTGCTATGAAATAAAAACAACGGTTGCGTACATAAAAGATCTTAAGTATTTACATTTAAATGTAGGTATAAAGAATTGCTATTAGTAAAATGGGCACATTTTTTATTTATAAATATATATTATTTCGCATTTTTTTGCGTATGTACGTAAATATTTGAATATTCTTCCGACTGTTGAATCGTACGACAAACACGTTCTGATAAGCACTTCGGTATTTTTTCGAAGTTTGTTAAAACTGCTCTGTGATAAAAACAATAAGAAAAATCATCGATATTTTTAAAGATCAATTTAACACTATCACATCTCTAGTTATAGTGACAGTTTTCACTGTCAACATGATACGTTGCAAAAAGACAGACGAAAAAGTCAGTTGAAGCGGATTATGATGCTCGAAAAAAAGTTTAGATGTCAAATTCGTTTCATTTATTGCTTATTTTTTGTTAAAATTCTTATCCGAAGTTAGAATGCAATGGCTTTCTTTCCGCTTTATCACATTTCTCATAAAAAATATGCCCATATTCTGTACTTATTATATTACAGTGCTACTTAGAAAAAGGACTATTGACAGATTATAATATTCTTCTTTACGTTTGTTATGGTCATTAGTCCAATACTTTAGTCGTAAAATTAAGAAAATGGCTAAGAGTAAGCGGTCTATAACTTTTAGAAAGAACGCATAAAAATGTAATCAAGTCCTTGTATGTACAAAAAAATTCCGGAATTTGAAATTTTTATGTGATCGGTCTAAAAATTATAGACTGATAACTTAATGCCTTTTTGTCAATTATTTAGCGACAAAAATATAGTATTAAAATTTGTTGTATCAAAAAGTAAGTAGAGATAGATATTCAAATAGTCGTTCCAACTAATATGTATCTAATATTTTCTTAAGTTTTCGCGACTTGTATACATAATAAAACCACGTTTTAACGGTTTTAAGCGCGGTAATTTATTTGATTTTTATTTTTCCGACCATTTTTCAGTGGTCGTGATCACGGAAGACAAAAATGTCAAGTGTCAACGAGTATTGTTACCGCGTTTAAAACCGTTAAAATGTAGTTTTATTAATATATATCTACCTGTATAATTATGTCTACAGATACGTTAAGAAGTTTTAAACATTTCCGAACGAATAATTGATTTCTATCATCTTTGTTTCAGTGCCAATATATTCGACGTCACGTTTCGGAAAGCCAGTGTTGATTCTGGATCGCTTTCGATTCAACCTTTGCGGTCGCCTGGAACGGAATGACCTACATCACAAATGCAGGTGGATTTGCAGCAGGACCAGCAACGGATGTCGTGTTATGGTCACAACTCTTGACGGGACTGTTGTGCGTCATGTTAATGAGCATAATCATCCATAATCCTCTTCAACTTAGGCTCACTGCTACACTCAGAGTTGGATAATTGTCCCTTTACCTGAAATAATGGTGATAGAATTGTTTTTTTTTTTTACTTAAATACTATCTCTGACGATGGTTGTTAGCAAAATAAATAACGCGTTGTGAACAATCCGTTCATGGAATTTCTAAATACTAGTCTTTCTGGATGCAAATGTCTCTATTATTTAGATCGAATTTGCTTCTTTCGGTTGTATTTGGTTTTCCCAATGCGTTACAATGTAAAGTTTTTCAAAACGTATGTGTGTATATTAGTAGTTATTCAAATGTTTTCGACGAGGTAGACAACGCGTGACATTCATCTCATGCCTTTTCTTTGACCGTGTCTTTTTACTGTCAATTTTCTGAAGGGGTAGAATAGTATTGAAACGGATACCTGACCACCTGAACCACTATACTAGTAAGTATAGAGGTTTAGTTGTAATTTTAAATTTATCATAATATGTATTTTGTTTAAAATGATGTTGTTTATTGAAGAACTTTTTATATTATATACAAAGCATATTATTGTTGCGAGTTGCAGGACTCGAATTAAAATGCCGTTAGAATTACTATAGAATTTATTAGAACTATACAAACACGCATAACACAGGTACAAATGTAACTGAACACAATCAGTTCAAACGTAATGCGCGATTCAATAACAGGCGCAAAGTCCGTCATTATATAGATTATCGAATGTACACACGTCTTGTCTTGTTAGTGGTTATCGCTTGATTGCCTATCTCTCCATTGGGCCATTGCTTTATACTGCACCGATACAATACGGCTGCCAGCCCGCGTAGATCGGATTTCTTAGAATCAGTTCGACACACCTGTCTAATGACTGCCATAAAAGATGACAATACACAATGGACTGTTTTCTAATTAGAAATTTTAAACACTAAGTAAACAAAAGAAGACAGTCATAAATAGTTTCAATGTTATTAGCTCAAACGCCGGCAGGTAGTAAATGTTCTTTGTCTATAGGTATGCAGGTGGCCCAAATTGTAACAATATTATAAAAAACATAAAAAGTCCAAATATAAAAATATTGAGTATATTAAGGTGAACAGTTTAGTTTAAACTGAGATGTAGAGTTACTTATAAAAATAATTGTTGTTATATGCGAAGATCTTTGTAATTGACAATTATAAATCTACTCGTATTAGATTTTTTAATGAGATTGTATGTTTTTATTTTATTAATTGAGTAAAGTAAGATTTTAAGAGTAATTCAACAATCTAATAATTCTGTTTGTCACTAACTTATTTTTATATTTTTTTTTATTCAATGGTGTTGGTATTTTTTTTAAATATTCAATATTAAGGTAGACTGTTAAAATTGGAATACTTTATGCACTAAAGGAAATATTAAAATGCTTTATAATCACAACGGTTGGCTTTAGTTATAAAATTAAAAATATACCAAGTAAGAGTCGGTCTTTGATTTCTAAATTACCTTATCAAGGTTTTCCATTTTTGAATGTAGGGTTTTCGCCATCTTGTTCTGTTCATTCTTGAAGTTTGTAGTCATTGCCCAGAGTTGTCCTGCAATCAACGTATTATTTTATACTCATTTTAAAATGAGCTTCTGATTATTAATAGCCATCTAGAAAATTTAAACGTATACAGACCAAAGAACCCTATTAAAATCATAAAAATTCAATGATTGCATATACTATACTCAAATTAAAGTTCAATTGTAACTGATGATTACTAAAAACAAGGTATAACTTATTACAAACCTACGTATACCTTGTTTTTTTACGACATTAATTTTTAGTAAAATTGTGTGTTTAGTTAGATGGTCAATTAAAAACATTCAACATTCTACTTTAATATAATATGTAATAGAATTATAATTTATAGAAAAACAATGTATATATGCTATGTATATGATAAGTTCTTAGCATTATGTTTAGATTTTAAGGTTCTTTTAGTCTTTAGTAAAATTTTATTTTACTTTTGTATAATTTGTAGTATTTTAAAAAGGTGACATTAATAGCGAGAAACACTTTCATAGTTGCAAAATAACTTTGACTAACTTAGGAACCCATTAAACCAGTATATATAATTAGGTATTTTAATAGTACGATATTTAGATTTTGTTACTAAACTGACATATTCTTTGCAGGTATTAGCGTTCTTCGCACCAGGAATGGGAAACCCCTTTTGCAAATCGATGGCAACAGATACAACTTTAGACGTACATTGGGGCACAGAGTTTACTGGGTTTGCAACCAATCCTTCAAGGGCTGTCGTGTAAACGTCGTGACTATAGGACGAGAGCTAATTAAATTTACTAATGCGCATAATCATTAAGATTTTTTAAAGCTCTATTAGCTCTATTAGCTAGCATATGTTCCTAAGCATATGCTTAGGAACATATGTATCGAAAGGTGAAAGGCTAAGGCTAAAGGTACTCTTACACAGGCCAATTGGTATCCAATTAAAACATAGATATTCTTCTTTTTCAAATTTAGTACACATTTGAAATATTGCCCGTCACATATAAGTCATTTTTTTTGGAAAAATAGATGAATAATAAAAAGTATTTATTTATACAAAAATTAAAAATATTCACTTTTCAGTTGAATTCTTCATAATATTTCACACGAAATTTAACTAATGAAAAAATTCGGGATTTGACCATGGTACTCCAGATGAGCTCTAGGTATTTGGCTGACTGAAAGTTCAAGTCTCAACTGTTGAGGCGTCGACATTCAAGAAGCCCAACAGATTTTCCAACGGTCGCTTAAAATAAAATAGCCTTTCACCTATCGATATCTCATTTTCTACTAATTTCTCTCATCTCCGTTATTTTAAGTACATTTCGTGAATATTTGACAGTCTCGATGGTTAAGCTATAGCAGCCTTTGCTCACCTAGCTCATTGGTACGCAGAAGTCCCGATTTCGGTTTTTGGCGTGGTAAATTTCGCAAACGAATTTCCTGCTATTTGATATGGATTGGATCTTTATGATAGACCTAAACTTTGTCCGATGTATACCACCCATATCACGAGTGTAACTTGCGTAACTTAGGGATATACAACATGCGTGTTTGTCTGCCGATTTTCTTTTAGATATATATTTTATATACTTATAATATACATCGGAATCATTTAGTATCTTTCATGGAAAGTTCAGATCAGTTTTGTGCTAAAGCTATTCTATATGTTCTATATAAATATATAATAATACCAGCCCATAAATGTCCCACTGCTGGGCTCGGGCATCCCATTATAGGGGGAACTGACAGTATACCCGTCACGCTTGTCTAAGGCGGCTTGGCACGTTTCACACATCGGTTATCTCAATGTGCAGGTTGAATCACGATGTTTTCCTTCACCGTTGTGTTGTTAGCACGTGGTAATTGCAACAATATGCACATTAGGTCAGAAAACTGACTAAGTGGTGCATGCGTTCCGGCCGGGATCGAACCCGCGTCCTTTGAGCTTGGGACGCGTACGCTAGCCATTACGCTACCACGACTTTTTTATTTGTTTTTTATATGTTCTATATTTCATGATAATAATCACTTTCATAATATAAATTGGAAGAGTAAACATTTTAGACTAGTAGACTAGCAAGAAGTGCGTATGGCTGCATATCGTAAGTTTATAATATATGGACTTGTAGAATGTAGAATTTTGTAGGAATTTAAGATTTATATACATAATGTTAAAACAGAAATATTTCATACTATACTGCCCTCCTTATAGCAAACGCAGTACTTGCAAATGGCGGTTTCGAGAAAAACGCGGTAAACATATCTCTAGAAATCTAAACAACATGTTTATGTTATACAACTTTTTAGTGTATCTGAAAAACAATAAACAAAAATCAAGGTTTATGTTTAGATTAGCGCCTTGGGATACCATATCTGCAAAAAATGAAAAACCCAAAAATGTCGATTACGGCAAGTTTATAGTAGGGCAGTATATTCTTTTTTATGACTTTAATCTGGAATTTTGGTATAGGTATGCATATATGTTATGTTTAGTAAACTAACAAAAGTTATTAAAAATAAGATTTTTGACATATTTCATTTTTTTTCAGTTTTTACTGAGAACAAAATTAAATATTAGACGATTTTTTGATTAATTGTTATAGTTAATAGTTAATAATAATGTAATTGATTATTTTTGGTAATTAGATGTAAAGGACAGTGAATGAAAATTCCTTTCCGCTCCTGGGCTTGGTTTTTTTTAATAATTTGTAATTTTTAATAATGCATTATCAATAGTCTAGATTTACAACTTAAGGTATTTAAGCAATAATATCCTAATGGTAGAATAGTAAGTTAAACTTTAAGTTATATTAATAATTTTATTGTATTTGGCCATAGCTTCTGTAAATTTATTGGTACAACAGTCTAGATAGGAAATTAAAGTACATTTTGAATATTTTTTGTGAAAGCAAGATTCATACAGCATTTATAGAATACGGAGGTGATAGGCGAGATTTTATTTCGTCTGGCTACTCTTAATATGTTTCTAGAATAGCTAGAAGAAATAAATACCATACAAAGCAACTTGTGACTATTGTGTTATTTTTGTCTTTTTAATTATAATCGTACATATCCAGACAGAATATGCTAAAATAAGACATACGTAGCATATATGCGGCACAATAATTCACAGCTTGCATACATAGCGACAACTGTAACTCAAATTGGTTTACAGAAGTATTATTAGTGATGTTGAAACATTATTAATGCTGCTGAAATATTCGTCTCTACGCGTAGTGCTAGCAAAACATTTTAGAATATTTTTAGTTAATATGTTACTCGGCGATTGCCATTTTTAGTATTCCTTTCTATTGTGTAATTAACATAATTATTAATTATTCTTAAAACTCACATCTGAATTTACATATTAATGTTTTAATATGAAAAGTCTTTATAATATTCGCTGCGTTATATGGTACTAACTTTAAAAACATGAAAAGGTTTTGAGTAATAAATAGTAAACTAAGTTTAGCGATTAAACTTGATATTGATTTAAATTTTATCTTAGACGTAATTTAATCTTAGAATGGTATAATAGAACACTCATGCGCAAATTGGCGTTTAGAATGATAATCCGTCCAAATTTAAAAATGGGTTGGAAAGCACGATACGTCACAGGATCTGTGACATTTTATCTACCTGCATATATTTTCATATTAAACGTCGTTTTCTGTATGAGTAGTCTTCTTGAATTTGCGCTTTAATTTTAAGCTCACAAGTTTTTTGCTAGTATGTAGTTTCGAATAAAATATCAATAATGAGACATGTTTTTATTGACAGATATTCCAAACTTATTAGATATCAACTATATATGACCCTGATGTCGCGCAGGACCTAAACTTCGTATCTTCTGAATCCTGCCTTGTAATACTGAAATGAAATTTTTATCCGTGCAGGAACGGAGAAAGAATACAATTTCCTGCGGCCGGGCGGCCTGTCGTAAGAGGGGATAAAACAACCCACAGCCAGGTGGTAGGGCATTTGCCCGACTGGATGGCGACCACCCCTGGTCTAGAGTATGCCGCTATAACAACCTAAGTTGTGTTCCGGCATTAGTAACCAGGTTCCAGTCTCCCTTAAGAGAGCAGCAGCGCATTTGTAGCACCTTTGGTGTTGCAAAGGCCCATAGGCGATGGTAACCGCTTTCCATCAAGTGGGCCGTCTTTTACCTGTCTGCTGAACTCCAGCAATAAAAAAAAAATATCCACCTGTAAAATTTTCATTTCAATCCGTTGGAACATTTCTGAGCCGATTCAAGACAAGTTTGAAAACAAGGTGACAGACAAAAATTTGAAAAAGAGTCATTTATTATTAGGAAACATTAGAGCTCATTACATATTCTGTACTTCCCGATACCAACAACCTTGGTCTTTTCAAGTGTCAAGTAAACATGTCCCGTCTTTCTAGGTAAGTGTATTCCAGCCTAGACGATATTTTCGCTTGTAATTAGGCGAGATTGTGGTCTAACGCGAACCTATACCATAATAAACAAGGCATCATATAATTAGCAGGCTTCATTTAAATTTAGACATTAATTTTACTTTTAGACCGCTCTTGTGGTTAAGAGGTCTAAGCCTTTGCCCGCTTAATCCACTGAAACTCAGCGGTCTTGGGTTCGATTCCCGGCATTGTATATTAGGTAACGAACGTTACGTACGTTGTTTTTTGTGGTCTTGTCTGGGCCCATCCCCAGATGTTACTGTTGTGTACTCATAAGACATGCGTAACTTGTTTTGGCTTAGGAATATAATTATGATACCTATGTGTTTGTCTGAAAATTATTCTTGTCTATAGCACAGAGATACAATCTTACGCGCATATAATATATGTATTTAGAAATTATTTACAGGTTATGTTAAATGAAATGGTTGAAACTAAATACAACCTTGTATTAAATATAATCTAAAAATAAACTATATGTACAAACTAACATTAAAGTATAAAACCTAGTTCTAGACCGCTGTCAGTCAGAAACGTGCCCAAAAGACTGGCTACATTGCCTCTCTGAATGGCAATGCTGATGCGTTGTCCGAGGTATAAACCAGTCTTTTGGTCACGTGAGACATTCACCAGACGTTTGACTATGTCTCGATAAAGCTTGTGCGCCTCAGGCCCCCATGGTCCCAGGGTATTTGTATTATGTTATTGAAATTATTTTTTTACTTACAGATGCAATGTTTTTGACCACCAAGAAGGGCAAACCTCTACTCCTAATGAATGGTCAGCGATACAACTGTAAACGAAGTATTGAGGAGCGAGTATATTGGAACTGTAATCAGGCGCCACGAGGATGTCGCGTTACTATTATTACGTACAATAATGAAATAATCAAAATATCGAATGAACATAATCATAATTTATAAGCTCTCATTTATATTTAAAAAAAGTTATTTATATAAAAACTGGAACTACCAGCCTAATTTAAACAAAAGAGATGAAGCATTGGTGATGTATCCTCCTTGCGTCGTACTCCTCATTTCTGAGGGTTATCTTTCCCCACTACTTTTTCTAGGACTATTTTTCGCTATCGATGACGATCGGCGCAATGCAGTGCGTCGTTTACGGAGTCGTTAAGTCTGGTGTGCATCTGAGGCCTTACTCTTAAACGTCGTTCGTTTTCGTCTAATCAGTTTAAAGAGTTTTTTAAAACTACAACAATATCTATCGTCGTCGTCAGCCATTCGCAGTCCACTGCTAGACGTAAGCCTCCCCAAGACGGCGCCACTCATCCCTGTCCTGTGTTAGTACATGACGTAATTATATACATACATACATACATAACTTCACGCCAGTTCCCTTGCGGGGTAGGCACGAACAACAGAGCGCCATTTAGGCTAACTATATACGCTACGCCTAATTTTGATTCAATTGTGTGGAAAGCGCCTTTAGTTATTATTTTAAGTTTAATATGTATATTAATGCATTACGGTGCCGGTTTTATAGTAACATTCCTCTCTTCTTTCCGACTTTAATTAAGTTCTATAATTTTGTAGTTTATTTTTCTAGATTTTTTTTAAATTTGAGACAAATATAACAATTCAAAAATAGTATACATGTGAGTATGCTTCTGTGTGTGTCTGTTGGAAACTCTAACATAAAATATTTTTATACTATTACTTATATATATTACTGTCGTTGCTTTGTCTTTCTCTGCCATTTTGGTTGTTAGTCGAGTGCACATGTAATATTTATTTAAAATGATTAATTATGCGTTTCTACCACTAAACGTGTTTAATTTATATAACTACAATGACTACGAGTAGCGCCCCCGTTATAAGGTGATTCATTGCATTATAATATTTCTAGTATATTTCTACCACCAACAGCATTTGATAGATATAACTGCGACGACGGATGAGTATCGCACAATGTATATGTTAACTATACTATCAAAGTAATACAAAATTAGCATCATCCACTTAATTAATCGTTAATTTAAAAATTTAATACTAACGCATACAGAAACTGAATTTTGAAACAAGTACTTTAATACGATTGTTATATTTTACAGGAACTTTCATCTCATATACAAAACGTGGGAATCCAGTTTTAACGATGGGCCCATACAGATATAATGCAATTAATTCCAAAGATCATCGAACTTATTGGTTTTGTAATAAAAGTGGGTGTAAAGTGTCTATTATAACTGTTGATAATACAGTTTGTAGAATAAAGAATAAGCATAACCATTAAATAGGGGAGCGGAAACAAGTTACAATCAATTAATATTTTTATATATCAAAGATCAGGCGTTAGAATAATATTTTATGACCAAGTTTCAACATATTTGCTCAATAAACGCTTTTACGAAGCCTGTATCCATTTTTCAAAAATTAAAAATTATGCACCACACAGTAGAACATGCGGAAAGTAGGTTAAAAATAAAAATAAGATTTCCTCTAAGGAGTTACACATTTCGAAAGTAAATTCGCCGAATAATCGAACCTCTTTGGTGACGCTTTTAATCAATACATTTGTCTCTATTTAATACTATAGAGAAAATGAGATGATAGATGTAGTTCTAAATTTCACCACTCGCACGTGCCGCCATTTGCAAATGCGCGCCATTTTCATATTAGAAACGTGAAAGATTATTGCGACTTTCCGACTGATATTTATGTTTGTTTCATTACCTATTGTACTGTTTTCTCGCAAATGTGTTGAAATACGTTGTATGACACAGGTGAGTTGTTGGTTTTTACAAACTCACGACTCTGGCAAGCCTTTGATTTCGTCTCGAGCTTACATTCGACTACTTTTTTTCTAAACAACAACTTTACATGGCACTAGTATCATAAATAGCTATAATTACTGTTCAAACAATACTATTAATGCGATGTTTGACTGCTTTTACTTGTAACTACTTACGACGTCATAAGAAGGCATGCTCGAACGAAGTCATGACGCTGCGACGTTCTGTAAATTTATAAAAAGTCTGTCAATGACTGATTTGACAGACCGCTCCCCTACTAATACTAAAATGTTTACATATTTTTTATAATCCTAAATTTATTTCATATATTCGTCTAGTTTTGTCTTCTGTAAGAGATTATTCTTTATTTTGTTATACCTAGAAATATTTGATTTTTGGTTTTAATTAACATTATTTTTTTACATTTTATAAGAGTTAACGAGAAATGTTCCTAGCCGTATTTTATGTAGGCATACGCGAATTGTGTATCAAGTATGGGTGCGAAATATTTACACACAGTGGTGGAAAATACCACAAAATCGATTCTATTAAAAGTATGTGCCATACAGGCTAAGATGTAGTATTATGCGATACACACATGTATTAATGTTTAAACCTCTATCGGTATGCTGCGGCTTCATCTGCGTTAGTGTTTATTATTTATACTGAACGCGTCTTATTTAAAACGTTAAAAAATAACGCTGTTAACGCATAGCCGCATTAGTGTATAGATATACGTTATCTCTCAATGATTAACCTAATAAACAATGCCACATCTCAAATGACGCATTGAACTCATCGCCATATTTGCATGAAACGGCCTACATCTTTAAGATTATTCCAGATGAAGCCCCAACTGTAGGGAAACCAGTGTTACGTGACTGCTTTTCCGGTTTTATTGACCTAATCAATAGAGTAGATGAAATCTTGTATACGATTTTTTTATTTATTGCTGGAGTACAGCAGACAGATTAACGGCCCAATTGTGATGGAACGTGGTTACCGTCGCCTATAAACATTTCCGACATTAGGTATTATCAATGTGCTGCCGTACTCATAGATGGGACTGGAACCGGGCCACTAATGCCGGAATACAACTCAAGGTTGTTATGGCGGAATACTCTAGACCAGGGGTAGTAGTCATCCAGACGGGTAAATACCCGGTACCCGGTAGGGTATTTGCCCGTCAGTAACCAGGTGGGAACCTGGCTGTGGGTAGTTTTGTCGCCTCTTAGGAGAGGCTGCCTGGCCGCAGGAATTAGTATTCTTTTTTCGTTTCTGCATTGATAAATGACATGATATACGATGAACTAAAGCTATGTAGTGAATTACATCACAATAAAAATTAAGTTATTGTATTAAAATTTTATTAAAAATGTTGTAGATTGCTTTTTGATTAATTATATATATATATATATATATATTTTAATAAGTCCTGTAAAATACCACCTCATATTTATTAATGACAGTTAGCGTGGTCGTTAATAAATATAATGATTATAAATACATACATCAATAGAAGTAAATAATAAATAGAGGTGATTTAGGCCCATTAATTGTTAATTAAAAATAGTTTATTTATTATACACACAGAGAGGCACACACATAAACGGTAAACATACATAATTTTATGCTATAAATTTTGTATAAATCCGTACACACTTATACAATACAATACACACTTGTGAAATTTGCAAGTATATTTGTTCTTTTTAAATGAACCGATCGTCATGAAGTTTGTTAAAATTTGCAATGTCGGCGACCCAACCGTTTGTGCCGTGAACTTTTTAAATATCCTCATATTGCCTGCTCACTATTGGACAATGATAAAATCGCGAATATTGCCACTGTGAAAGGTTGTAATTTTTTTTAATTGTTTACCGCATTTTACGAAAAAGTCCAACATTCCAGAGGTATGCATACTTACTTGCCTAAACAGATTTTGGTTTTACGGAACGCTACTGAACGCATAGCATATTTGAATTTTGAGTTACACGTATATTGGGTTGTGGCTGTTCCTAGTTTACATTATCCTCATTTCAATGGCAGTAAACTAGACAGTGGCGGGGGAAATGAACTTTCCAAATAAGTTTCATTTACATATTCGCGCTGCCTTCTTCTCTCGCCACTGTTCTCTTTGTTGCCGTGCAAATTGATTACAATGTAAATGTGGCATTATGTATATGTGGCATTATGTAAATGTAGCAGTATGTAAATGTGGCATTATGTAAATGTGGAATTATGTGTAGTTTATTTTGCCGAATAATGTGTGATCATATTTGGATGAGATCACTTTCACAATAACTATAGGTTTTGGGGTGCATAGTACGTGGGTGAGATATTTTAAGGTACCGTAACCATTTTTGCAAATTGGAACCCTTATAAAGTCATCATGTCCGTCCGTTTGTTCTGAGACAGAGGGACAGGTGAACATAGGGAAAGTTCATTTGTCCCTTAGTTATGTATGGTAAACTATACCATTTTTGGCAACCCACAAATACAATATTATTATTAATATAAGTGATGAAAATGTATATGAAAAAAATAAAGATTTTGAATAAATTAATAGGTTGCCAATCATCGAAATGGGGGGGGGGGGGGGAATGCCAAGAACAGTATGGCTCCCCTATGTATGTGATTGATGTACACACAAATAGACCGGATACAGGGACAGACGAATATGGTGGTTTTATAAATGTGGCGATTTTTGTTCTAATTGCTACAGAACCCTAAAATAAACTAATTTCTCGTCTGTTGTTTTCAGTAATAATCGTCAGGAACAATAATAAGGAGAATTTAATTTATGGCGGCTTCAGATATGGGAAAAACGCACAGTACGGATCTAAAACTTGGTGGGTCTGCAGTCAACGGAATTCCAAGGCGTGTAGGGCTTCACTGACTACTTTTGGTGACGTAATTATCAAAGTAGGTCCACATCTCCATAGTCACCTCTAAATTATAATTTTAATAGTATTTTCTTAAGTTTTCGCGTACACGTAATTAAAACTGTTTAAACGGTTTCAAGCGCGGCTTTTTATTTGATTTTTATTTCGACGTTTGGCCACCTTTCAGTAGCTGGGGTCACAGAAGACATAGATGTCAAGTGTTAATGAGTAATGTTAAAGTTATTATTTAGCCTATCCCCAACTTGTTGAGGGGTTTTAAATAACCTATAAGTTAAAATAAACTAAATAAAATTTTGGCTACGTGCGTGTACGTACAATAAAGGTGACAAAATTTTTATTATTGTTGTCAATTTTTTTTATTTATTGAAAGAACCAACAGCGCATATTAATAATACAAACAAGCAAAAGAAATATTGAAAATGTAGGGCTAATAACAGGTTTTTATATAAAATTAAATTGTGAGTAAACAAGCAAACTAAAGTGAAAAAATGCAATAAATATATGCATAAGTTAATAAGAGAAATAAGTATATAAGTACACGTATACATACATACATATACATAAATAGATATCTAAAGAAAATACATTGTTAGATACTTGTAAAAATATACACAATATACAATAACATTTGAATGTAATAAAAAAAAATGACATTAATTAAACATTTTACTTATAAAGATTCTTACTTTTTATATGATGTGGTATCTGTTCCAATAATTGATTTGAAGATTAAACTTTTGAATACAGGCTTAGAGCAACGAAACAAGTTAATATCACTAAATTTGGTCAACAAGCACACATTTTGTAGCCCCGAGCTAAGCAAATTAGTTATATATGATATGGGTAATAATCAATAGACCAAGTCTAGAGACGGTCCGAGATTCCCAGACCATAGTAAATGACCGAATGTTAAATATTTATTATCACGACTGTTTCCCATGGGTATAGGCAGAGACTACGGATCTCCACTTGCTGCGAACCTGACAAACAACTTTCGTTTCATCTACTTTCATTAACCTCTTCAAACAGTTTATTTGAGATTCTTTTTGCCTGACCTCTTTTTCCACTTCTGCTATTTGACCATGGTGTGTACGTCGCGGTCTACTGGAGCCAACTCTACCATTCACAAGCTGTCATACACTTATTTTGTGATTATACTTTTATCCATTCTCTCTACATGCCCAAACCACCTCAACATTCCTTTTTCGACGAAGAGTTCGCTTGTGCAATTTACCATGTCGGCAATCGAAGTAGGGACCACTGCGTTGCAGTACACTAGGCCGGCAAAGCCCACTCAATCAAGAAGGCCAATTAGTTATTTGTCTATATCATTGGGCTAAAGGTTCCTAAAAGTGTTTAATCAAAAATACCCCCCATATCTCAAATTCTACAATTCTCATTCAAACCAATTTAGTGGCCAGATTCTACATTTTAATATTCATTTACTTGCCTTACCATCGGTTAAATTGTGACATTAGTTGTACGGTGCTGATGTCAAATTTTAAACGGTATTAAGGAAATAAACGGTTAGATATATGAAACGGTCAAAAACCACATTGAAATTACGTACGCGTGTCTGTTATTCTTTAATTGGTGATAATGATATTGCTGTTTTAGGGAATACGTGGCCCTACGCACTTTATTGTTAAATCTGATATGTGGGCAATTCTCCTTGTTGGCGGGCGATCGTCCAACGCGCATCATTGGCCGCAACTAACTAAAACTAGTACAATTGTTAATTTTATTATATTTATTATTGTTATCAATAAAGCAGTTCAAACGGAAAGATTTTTAAAAAGCTATTATATTTTTTTAATAAAGTCTGGTTGCTGTCAATTACGCGCGCGGATGAATGCGGGAGAATCGCCCATGCATGCAACAATTAGCATTCAAAGTACTAGTTTTTATTTACAGTGTGAAAGTACAACAGCATGTAGTACTACAGTAATGATTTATTAATTATACCGAACACGTGATGTTGACGAATGAGATGTAATTAGATTCACAGTTAATGATTTTGCACCGCGTACATTACTTATGAATAGGGTAGATAACATGTGTTATAATATACAGTGTAAACTCTTTATAACGACACTGAAAGGACTCTGCATTTTATGACGTTATAGAGAGTTGTTGTTAAATGGAGAGAAGACTGTTATTTTTGTCTGACGTCTTTTGCTGAACCAGTAATTTTGTTGTATTTTTTTTACTTATTTTATTTATATCTTGCGATATTGAGACATCTTGGTGATAAAGATTTCTCAGAAATTTCAGTATGCATGATGCCGACAGTCGAGTTTAGTGCCGGCTAGGATAATAAAGCGATAAAAGAACTTACACACCTGCGCAGTGTTTACTAATTTTGGCAAATTAAAAGGTGCATTTTATTACTTAATTGTCGTCATTATTTAGAGTGGGTGTATTGCTTTAAGAGTGTATCATTGTATGGAAGACGAGCTAAACCAAACAAACCCAAGTGATTTCGACGCTTAAGGGAGTTTGTCGTTAAATCGAGTGACGTTACATGGAGTTTACACTGTATTCTAAAGCAATGTTCATATAAAAGAGTGGCCGTTAAAGTACTTTAATATCATTTTAATTTTAAAATATTGGGATGAAAATTATTTTAATTACTATTCAAACAATAATAAACACACTATTTGATTCATAAAAGATATGATGTCATAATTTGTTATATGTCTTGTAATGCAGATATTAGACTGATAAATCGAATTGAATCAATGTGGTTGAAAAGTACATACATAACTGAAACGACACGATGGTATTCAATGACATTGAATGATTCAAGTTTATGTTTACATGGATCACTTTGGTTGATTCATCTAAATTGAAAGACAGGAATGAACCGTCTAATATTAGCTTAAGGTAATAATCACCACAATCAGAATCAGATCATCGTGCAGGAACGGAGAGAGAATACAATTTTCTGCGGCCGGCCCTATCGTAACAGTCGCCAAAACAACCCACATCCAGGTTGTAGAGGTTTGCTCGTCTGGATGGCTACCAGCCCTGGTCTAGAGTATGCCGCCATAACAACCTCGAGTTGTGTTCCGGCGTTAGTGGCCAGGTTTCAATCACCCCTTAGAGTGCGGCACCACATCGGTAGCACCACTGGTGTTACAAGTGTCCATATGCGATGGTAACCGCGTTTCTTCAGGCGGGCCATCTGCCTCTCTGTTAAATTTTTGCAATAAAAAAAGTGCCTCAATTGGTTTGATTGTCAACTTTTCTATTACACGATGCATAAAATAGCAAATAGATATTCATTAGTCATATCTAAACCTAAACTAAGACTTGTTTCACTTATTTGTTAAGATGTATAATAATAGTAAAATTTAAAGTGTTGTTATATATTATTATGAATATAATTATTTTACTGCCTATTTGACTATACATTGTACATATCTATTATTGAATAAATAATTAAGTGATTCGCTTAATCAGCTTTTTTGGATTCACTTTCGTATTATGTTGTAAGTCTATACTAAAAAATATACATCGAAAACAACTAAATAATAAAAAGGTAGCTAGCTTTGCTTTTAGATTACTATAAATTTACTCTGAATTCAGGTGTTTTTTGGCCTTTGCAGCGGCTTATATGATCTGCGGGAAACAACAATTTTTGTTCGTGGACGGATATAGATTTAAGAAGAACAGCCAACACGGCGACAAAATATGGTGGATTTGCAGTCAAAGATGGTCTAAACACTGCAGTGCGTCAGTAACCACTAGTAATGGAGTTATTATTAGAACAGGGCCCGAGCATAATCATGCACAAAAAAGGAATTTATGTAAAGTGAAAATTTAGGCATATGGTCCTAAGTCCTAAATAGGGTATTATAATATAGTATAGTGAAGAATTCGCGTGTATACATACAGATAGGAGTTTTGTGTTGTAGTTTTATTATATTGAATAGGGAACTGTTGCATAAGAGGAAATTTAAACGTAACTTAAAATCACGTGCGTCAGCGCATAGATTATGTTATAAGTACTTGATTAATGATGACTAATCAGTTTCGGCCTTACTTATAATAATCTCGTTAAGAAACGATTAGGCATCTCTTAAGTAAGGGAATCAGAATCAGACCCTAATCAATGAATATCTCTTTTTTCACCTATAAACCTGTATTACCTGTTGTTTACCTAAGAGGAGCACAGATAAACGAAATTTGAATGAATAACGTAGGTTGTACCCAAAATATTCGACTAAAAAGGAGTTTATGGGTAAGATTTTCACTAATCTTTATCCGTGCAGGAACGGAGAAAAAATACAATTTGCTGCGGCTGGGCGGTCTGTCGTAAGAGGCGACAAAATCACCCACACGCAGGTGGTAGGGCATTTGCCCGACTGGATGGCTACCACCTCTGGTCTAAAGTATGTCGCCATAACAACCTTGAGTTGTGTTCCGACATCAGTGACCAGGCTCCAGTCTCCCTTAAGAGAGCAGCAGCGCATTTGTAGCACCTTTGGTGTTGCAAATGTCCATAGGCGATGGTAACCGTTTTCCATCAAGTGGGCCGTCTGCCTGTCTGCTGAACTCCTGCAATAAAAAAATAAATAAAAAATAAATAATCAGTTGCTGAGCAGTCTCTTTAAATTTAAGAAACGATTATAAGTAAGGCCCTTTATGTTAGAACGTCATCGAGATGTCGCGTGTTTAAGATGCGTGCAGACATCAAATCTAGTCAATTGTATTTGCTTCGGCAGTGACTATTAAAAATGGAATCGGTAATGCTGAAATTGTGAACGTAATGTTTTATTTTTGCAACGTGAAATTAGTTGCTGTATGTATCTATTGTTACTTTTAATTTATGTGATTTATTTTGCAATTAACTGATACTGTTGGCTTTGTTTAAATGTTTATTTAAAAATATTAGAAATCAAACTTTTACTTAGAATCCATGTCAATGAAATGTTTAGTCACTTATCATTTTCGTCTTTTATTTCTTTGTTCTAAGTAAATGCTCTAGATTCTTTGAAATTAAACTGTATTCTAATGTACCAGTTAGTGCATATTACTCACTGACTGCTAACTTGTTATTACAGATCATAATGTAAGTCTCCATTTCTGGCACCATGGTTATCGCTACTCTAGGAACGGAATGTCTGGCCCTAAGACTTGGTGGGTTTGCAGTAGACGAAAAAGTATGAGGTGCCCAGCTTCCATGATCACGTACGACGGAGAACCTATCAAGGTCAATGCTAAACATACCCATAAGAATTATTGAGTTTTTATTTTTCTGTCTGATCGTCGTAAAAGGTTGTGGTAAATGATTGTACAATTATCAGTTGAGATTATCGTCATAAGTGCACAATTATTTCGTAGAAATAAAAAATATTTTACGTGTAAAAAACTGTACAGAAATCATCACTCTCCAAGGTCTCGTCAATTACAAAATAAGCTTCATAATTATGTTGATTTAAGAATTTAAGTAAAATTCTGAGAAAATATACATATTAGAAAAGTTATAAACTTCTTTGTGCTACAAGAATTTATGTATACACTGCTTTTATTTGTCTCCGCCTGTCAGTGTACGTTTCCTCTCAGTCTTATGTATAAAGAACAATGCAAACATATTGCTTGTTGTCGATGAAATAGTGTAGGTGTCTCAAAAAAGGTTTTTGACCTAACATATAATCGTGATAAAAATCAATGATTTCTAATGAAAATGTTCGTAGATTTATATGACAAAATGCTATATTTATAAAATGTATACATGAGGTTAACTAAACAAATAAAGAAATAGACTTTCGTATTTTTTTTCTATTTTGAGACAACACACTTTTCATTCGTCCAACGTTACGTATGTTACGGGCAATTTGATAAATCCGGTCACTATAAATAATGACCGGTCTGTAGTGTCCGTATCAAGTGGGCAAAATAAATAAAACTGCATGATTAGGTAATCACTTTTCCCGGTCAATATCAATAATGACAACCTTATATTAAGAAACAGGAGACCGGAAGGCTAGAGCTTACCTCGCTCAAAGGATTAGCCTTTGTATCCAGCGAGGTAATGCTGCCAGCCTTCTAGGTACAATGCCCAGCGACAGTGGTCTGGTGGGGCTGGACGGACTTTAATATAGGTTTTATTTTAATTTTAGTTTTCTTACTATTGTATATATATATTTAAGTTAGGTTTATTTATAGGATAGTTTAGTTTTTTTTAGTTTTTGTGTTTGTCGAATAATAATAAATAAATACTATATTAAGAAATATAATATCCCTTAGAAGATTGAGGAATTTCTTACCCACTACCACCAAAATTTAGCTAGCAGAATCCTTATTACTTCCTCTCCTTGATTATGCTGACGCCACCTATCTAGATTTAACCCAAGAACAACTTAATAAACTTGAGCGCCTCCAAAATTTTTGTATAACGTTCATATTTGGACTACGCAAATATGACCATGTCTCTGAATTCCGAAAAAAGTGGTTGCCAATTCGATTTCGCCGGGATACTCACATCCTTGCTTTACTCTATAGTATTTTATTTGTCCCTAATACTCCTGATTACCTTAAACAAAGTTTTGAATTTCTTTCGTGCTCTCATAATTTACGCCCTTCTACTAAACTTAAATTGAACACTCCTGCGCATAACTCAACTTTTTATAACAATTCTTTTACTGTTAAGGCTATACAGCTCTGGAACGCGCTTCCTGTTACAATCAGACAAGCAAAATCGCTAGCGATATTTAAAACTATGATCAAAAAATACTACCTGTCGTTGGAATATGATATTTAAATTCACTTATAAACATTTATATATTTTGTAGATATGTATATTAAGTATATATCTATGTAATATATAAAATTTCTGCATATATATATATATATATATATACATACATACATACATACATACATAACTTCACGCCAGTTCCCTCGCGGGGTAGGCACGAACATCAGAGTGCCATTTAGGCTTATTCTTACACACCTCACTTGCCTCTTTGACATTCATAACTCTTGTCATGCAAGCTCGTCTGTTCTTAAGGCTCCTGACATCACCTTCTGCTAGTACCCGATCAATTTGATCATGGAAGGTGTGTCGTGGCCTTCCACGACTTCTGCATCCATCCACTTTTGCATTGTATATCTGTTTAGTCATTCTTTCATCATGCATTCTTTCCACATGACATACATATATATATATATATATATATATATATATATATATATATATATATATATATATATATATATATATATATATGTGGGTTTTGTTTGAAGAAAAGCAAAACAAACTTCCTTAGAACAGTCTTACATCGTTTATTCATGGACTACCTCTTCTCACTATATATTTTGACACTGACATAAGCAATATCGGATTATAAAATTGAAAAAACATAATGTGTGGCCTGGCTACCGAGTCGGAATGCGTCTTCGAATCCCACACGGCTATCCTGCATTATTCATCTGACCCAGATGAATGTGATACTTCATCTTCATCGCCATTGGACCAGGGTTTCATCAAATCTGCTGAACTGGTGGTATTCATAGGTCCTTCGCCATTGCCAATTTTCCTTACAACGTATCTGTCATTTTTCTTCTTCGCTAACATGATAGGGCTTGCATATTCCGATTTACTAGGTTTAATTACTTCTTGATCTAACCATCCTTGTATCTGTTTATTAACTATGTCCTTTTCTAGAGGTGACAGCCTTCGTGGAGTCTGGTATATAGGATCTTCATCAGTAAGTATGATTTTCAATTTAACATTTGATTCCTTCTTTCTAGTCTTCAAGTTATTGTAATTATCCAATAAATGTTTAATCTTGTCTTTATATTTCAGCTTCTTGATATCATATTTCTCATCAAATTCTTCTTCGTAGTCATTAATTTGTGTAAGGTGTAATATTCTTTTTACAGAGATCCCGTCGGCAGAGAAAATAATTTCAACGTCTTTTAATATCGGGTTTCCAAGTATGACATTAACAGGTATTACATCATCGTCGATAACATGCATCAAGGTTTCAAAATGAACGTTGTCGATTTCAACTTTTGCCATAAAAGATCCCTTCGTGCAAACTTCGTACTCGGCTATTCCTGATAATTTGAGAGTATCTTTAATATTATAATCATTATTCTCGGGAAAATTTTGTTTGTAATAACTCTCACAAATTAAATTCGCATCGCTTCCAGTATCAATAAAGGTTTTAACTGTAACTCCGTTAATTTTCGCTTCTTTATATGGCTTAACAACATCTGTACTAACTTTCTCATCTTGAATTTTCAGTGTCTTATTTGTAGAACTTTGGCATTCTTTTGACTTATGTCCATATCCATTACATTTGAAGCATTTTATACCTTTAGTACAAGCTGGTGATTGGTGATCAGTTTCACCACAATTGTAGCATCTTTTGATGGTATGATTTTTACGTCCGGTTGTCATCTGAATAGGTCTTTGTTGCATCTTGTGTTCTTTAATCTGTGCATATACTTCAAGTTTCTTTCTAAATTGTTTGATATCAGTGGCTCCGTAAAGAATGGCCTTATTTATTTCAGAATCACGAATTCCATCAATAACATATTCAATAAGTGCCTCATCTTCTAAATTTCCATGCAACGCCAGTTCTTTCATATGTAAAAAATACTGTTGATATGTCTCATCCGGTTTCATTTTGCGTGATGCTAATTTCTTGTGAATGCTAGCACTATTTAATTTCGAACCAAATTCTTCTAATAAAGATTCTTTTAATGTATCCCATGACGTAATAGAGCCTAGCGATCGTAAAAATAATTTAGCTGTACCTGAAAGCAGTCTCTTCGCGTAAATAAGTTTTTCAAGATTATTCCATTCCATTAAATTTGCAGTGTCATTAAAATCGGTCAGCCAATTCGTAATAGGGTAGGTATCATCGCCTGTGAACGGTGTCATTGATTTTTCCAAGTCGCTAAATGAAATTCGTACTCTGTAACCAGCTTCTGAACAATTACTATCTGAGTCTTCGATATCTTTATTTTTCTTCGGTGGCATCTTGTATGATTGGTTGTAAGTCTTTCAGTCGTAAAAAATAACCAATTCATAAAACGTCTTCATAAAAGAAAAATAATAGTCTTTATTCCAAATTCTGGGAAATTTTATGCGCTGGTATCATTATGCAAATTAGTGTCGGTAAAACAGCACACAATGACTCGTCTTCAATTTTAATTTCGAGGTTGTTTCGTAATCATCAGATCAAAACTCACGTTAAAACAATGCTTCGCAGGATTCTTACATGATCCTGGTATGGTGGGATTCGAAGACGCATTCCAACTCGGTAGCCAGGCCACACATTATCTTTTTTAAATTTATAAACCTGATATTGTAAATGTCAGTGTCAAAATATAGTGAGAAGAGGTAGTCCATGAATAAACGATGTAAGACTGTTCTAAGGAAGTTTGTTTTGCTTTTCTTCAAACAAAACCCACAACTTTATGGAGGCTCGTGCCAGGATCATGCCAGGATCATGCCAGGATTATAACAGGATCATGTAAGAATCCTGCGAAGCATTGTTTTAACGTGAGTTTTGATCTGATGATTACGAAACAACCTCGAAATTAAAATTGAAGACGAGTCATTGTGTGCTGTTTTACCGACACTAATTTGCATAATGATACCAGCGCATAAAATTTCCCAGAATTTGGAATAAAGACTATTATTTTTCTTTTATGAAGACGTTTTATGAATTGGTTATTTTTTACGACTGAAAGACTTACAACCAATCATACAAGATGCCACCGAAGAAAAATAAAGATATCGAAGACTCAGATAGTAATTGTTCAGAAGCTGGTTACAGAGTACGAATTTCATTTAGCGACTTGGAAAAATCAATGACACCGTTCACAGGCGATGATACCTACCCTATTACGAATTGGCTGACCGATTTTAATGACACTGCAAATTTAATGGAATGGAATAATCTTGAAAAACTTATTTACGCGAAGAGACTGCTTTCAGGTACAGCTAAATTATTTTTACGATCGCTAGGCTCTATTACGTCATGGGATACATTAAAAGAATCTTTATTAGAAGAATTTGGTTCGAAATTGAATAGTGCTAGCATTCACAAGAAATTAGCATCACGCAAAATGAAACCGGATGAGACATATCAACAGTATTTTTTACATATGAAAGAACTGGCGTTGCATGGAAATTTAGAAGATGAGGCACTTATTGAATATGTTATTGATGGAATTCGTGATTCTGAAATAAATAAGGCCATTCTTTACGGAGCCACTGATATCAAACAATTTAGAAAGAAACTTGAAGTATATGCACAGATTAAAGAACACAAGATGCAACAAAGACCTATTCAGATGACAACCGGACGTAAAAATCATACCATCAAAAGATGCTACAATTGTGGTGAAACTGATCACCAATCACCAGCTTGTACTAAAGGTATAAAATGCTTCAAATGTAATGGATATGGACATAAGTCAAAAGAATGCCAAAGTTCTACAAATAAGACACTGAAAATTCAAGATGAGAAAGTTAGTACAGATGTTGTTAAGCCATATAAAGAAGCGAAAATTAACGGAGTTACAGTTAAAACCTTTATTGATACTGGAAGCGATGCGAATTTAATTTGTGAGAGTTATTACAAACAAAATTTTCTCGAGAATAATGATTATAATATTAAAGATACTCTCAAATTATCAGGAATAGCCGAGTACGAAGTTTGCACGAAGGGATCTTTTATGGCAAAAGTTGAAATCGACAACGTTCATTTTGAAACCTTGATGCATGTTATCGACGATGATGTAATACCTGTTAATGTCATACTTGGAAACCCGATATTAAAAGACGTTGAAATTATTTTCTCTGCCGACGGGATCTCTGTAAAAAGAATATTACACCTTACACAAATTAACGACTACGAAGAAGAATTTGATGAGAAATATGATATCAAGAAGCTGAAATATAAAGACAAGATTAAACATTTATTGGATAATTACAATAACTTGAAGACTAGAAAGAAGGAATCAAATGTTAAATTGAAAATCATACTTACTGATGAAGATCCTATACACCAGACTCCACGAAGGCTGTCACCACTAGAAAAGGACATAGTTAATAAACAGATACAAGGATGGTTAGATCAAGAAGTAATTAAACCTAGTAAATCGGAATATGCAAGCCCTATCGTGTTAGCGAAAAAGAAAAATGGAAGCTACAGATTATGTATAGATTTTAGAAAGCTAAATAAGAAGATTATAAAGGAAAGATATCCACTTCCACTCATCGAGGATCAAGTAGACAAATTGAAAGAAGCAATACTATTTACATCACTTGCACGTCTGAAGAGAGCAAGAATGACCTAAGACTATTAAAGAAAATTTTAGAAAAAGAGTTATGAAAATTTTATTCCTAAAATGGAACTAAACTGATTGCAAAAAGATGCATGAAATAATAAGAAAATGTCGTGAAAAGGGTCATTTTGGAATTTTGAAAACTGAGGAATTAATTAATAGAGATTACTACATAGATAATTGTAAAGAAAAATTTCAACGATTAGAACTTATAGAAAGGCGAAGCAAAATATTCAGAAAATTCAGGAAGAAAATAGGAAAGTTTATAACAAAAAGAGAACACAAGCTATACAGTACGAAATTGGAGATTTAGTTGCGATTAAGAGAACACAATTTGTACAAGGATATAAGTTAAACCCGAAATATTTAGGACCATATAAAATTATAGAGAAGAAGAAAAATGACAGATACGTTGTAAGGAAAATTGGCAATGGTGAAGGACCTATGAATACCACCAGTTCAGCAGATTTGATGAAACCCTGGTCCAATGGCGATGAAGATGAAGTATCACATTCATCTGGGTCAGATGAATAATGCAGGATAGCCGTGTGGGATTCGAAGACGCATTCCAACTCGGTAGCCAGGCCACACATTATCTTTTTTAAATTTATAAACCTGATATTGTAAATGTCAGTGTCAAAATATAGTGAGAAGAGGTAGTCTATGAATAAACGATGTAAGACTGTTCTAAGGAGTTTAGTTTGTTTTGCTTTTCTTCAAACAAACGTTGTAAATTCTTAATATAGGCCGGCCGAAGTAATAAATTTGTCAAATTGACCGAAGCTTTTGGTTGTTATTCATAATGATCGGTCCGTATTAATACTGCTCGATTAATCAAATTGCCTGTAACATGTACACTTGGACACATATATCTACACCTTGTAGATGGGTTAAGTTCGATTTAAGAACAGGTTTAATCATTCAGCACATGAGTCGTCAAGTACAAATCTAAGCTCAGTATTATAGTTAATATATTATGAAAATTCAATGAAATAGATGCTAAGAATGACTCGCATTACACTGAGCCGACTACGAACTGAGTGTGAGTCAATTAATATCATGTTTGTTTACTATGAAACGATTCACACGACGGTTTAATCTGAGTCACTATAATAAGCTGTGAACCAACTTGTGCCATTTCCATTTTAGTAAGTTCTAGATGATCAAGTTTACGCTTTAAGTATGTAATGTATGTAATCTCACTATCACGATACAGTGACTGTATTCTATGATTCGCACGAAACCTTAATTATTCTAGTTTAGCTGCAGCAGGTTACGTAACGGATTTGTATAAAAATACTGTTCACTTGGCAACAATCTGCTTTTAACCAAGAGCGGCCACAGAATATCAAACCGTCTTTAGTATGTAATTCTAATAAATTACTTAATATTATTCTAAGAGTTTTTAATATGAAAACATTGTACTTTACTAGTCTATGTGTTAATTGACGTGTTCTACGAAATTTCAAAGTTGTGAATTCATGTTAAATGTGGTCTAGTTTACTCTTAAGACATACATATGTAATTAAATTTAAGACTATATATGTATGTAACATTATTAGGAACTAATTGAGCACCTAAAATGCTGCAATACGTTAAATACGATTTTATGTAATGGATAATCGGAGAAATACTTAACTTTTTATCTGAATCGAGAATACTACAGGAAAATGTTTAAAAGTTATTGTTAAGTAATTTTAAACACTTTCTTGTAGTATTCTCGTTCAAATTTATAATAACTTTCAATATTCTCATTGATTTTATAAATCATATCAATAACATGTAAGGGTTATTTCTTATGTAAACCAAATTTGTTTCTTATGTAAAGCCACAATGCAATTAAGGTTATATTACTCTAATAATGATTCACTGACAGTAAATTCAATAAGTTAATATAATTTAAAAACTTATCAAATATTTGCGACCAGGCTTCAAGTTTTCGAATATTATATATCGCGCTAAGAATCGGATAAGGATTCATTAACCTTAAATCCAGATGTCTAATTTGTCCTTTTACTCTTTTATATAACACTGTCATTACTTAAAATAAATTTGAGTCACCAAAAAATCAATCTCACCTTCAATACATTTTAATTGCTTTTTGTAAGCTCTTTGTGTGACAGTATGTTAATTTATACTCACTATTTACAAGTATGTATAAAGTATGAATGATTGATGTTAATTGTTAACATAACACAATTTTTGGCCATGCTGTTATTGTTATCTTGATCTTAATTATTTAAATGTGTATTAAATGAAGTTGTTGATTTAAATTTGTCTTTTGTGCACACAAATATTATTATGTTTTTATACAGGCTCGCTTTTGTCACAGTTGTTTTATGTGCTCGCATCTTATTTTGTGAGACAAAGCTAGCTGAGACAGAAACATGTCGACAAAATTGACAGGGCTCTTGTAGTAATAAACTGGTATATTCTGTTCTGGTTAACTTACTGAACTACAATCCTGGCTCTGGACTTTTGGGAAGAGTCATCAGATTCATTGGAAGTGCCTTCGGTTCTGAGACCTCAGCATTACGACGAACTGATGCAACGCCGGTTTCTATAGTTGGTACGACCGACCATACTATCGGGAGCCCAACACTATTCTACTATCCCTGAGTAGTAAGGTGTCCACGAAGGATTACACCACGATCACAAAGAGGTTTTGAGAGGTACCGAGTTGATTTTAGTATGTATTTGGCAATTGCCGCAAGTCCCCACATTGATACATTTTTGTCCGACGAGCATAAAGTTTTCTTCTATATACAAAATCTCGTATTTGATAAACACTTCTTTCAAAAAGTTTTCTAGACCTAAAAGAACTAATAATTTACACTTCTGAGTGTTAGTTTATTAAGGACAGCAAAAATATATTAGAACATCATGAAGCATGATGATTTAGACCTGTAGTTTATTTTGGGATAGATATTCTTTAGCAGAGCTTTAAGTTGCTAACCTCATATTGTTGTTCCAGGTTATTTCGCTGATGAAGGCAAGAAAAAGTATCTTTACTATCACGGTTATAAATTTAATAAAAATAAAGAGTGCGGCAGTAAAAGATGGTGGGTCTGTGTTAAGAGACACCGAATAAGGTGTCCCGCTTCTCTCACGACTGACGGGAGTACTATTGTCAAAGTAGGACCACCTCATATACACGACAGACTTTACGAAGGACCAAAAGTTCCAGTTACATACAGTAAACTGAGTATCAATGTAGCACCCTATATTTACTATTCTAGTTATGATTAAATATATGAAAGTTAATAATCTATAAAGGACTAAGGACGTGTAACATACAGAGAGAAAATAGTCCGCGCCTTAAATAATAAACGCCACAGATGGCAATCAATAGATTATATTTCTGTTAAGTTTAGCCATATACAATTAAAATATTTATTATTCTCTTTCTAAGTATTTGAATACTCTCGATACGATGAAGTACGAAGAGCTAGTACAGTTTTCTGTGTTGGTTCTTCAAGTTCTCTGAATGTGATCGAAAAACGCTCAGATTTTTATTTATAAATTGGTTTAAATAACATATTTGATTTGATAGTCAAATTTAAAAATAGCTCGACATGTGATGTATTGTAGTAGGCTATAAAAACTAAAGTTCGTATTCTAGGGCAGTATATGCGTGAATCGATATTTGAAATTATATTTCATCCAAGTTAATAAAAGGTATTATCAAAAATACGTGGCGTAACAGGATCAATAAACTTTTTAAACTACTTAGTTTACCATTTCCCGCTTTCGCAAATGATTTGTTATTGTATTTTCTTAAGTTTTCGTTACTTGTACACATAAATAAAACTATGTTTAGGGCAGCATTTTATTTGATTTTTATATTGAAGTTTGGGGCACTTTTCAGTAGCCGTGATCACTGAAGACAAAGATGTAAAGTGTCAATGAGAAATTTTAAAGTTATGATTAATTCATTATTGTCCTATAATACGTCTTTTGATATATCAGCAATCTTTTAAAGTCAACTAGAGTCTCAAGTATTCTTTCTGACTTATTTACATAGTATTATAATTTGTAAGCTTAAGTAAAAAATTAGAAACATATTCCATTTTAGTGTTATATAAAAACTATTAAATATGCACAATTATTTATACACTTATTCCATATTATTATACATTACTTGTTATGTTATTAAACAACTGTCCAAAAGTGTAATGTTTTTATTATATCGAATCGCAGTTTTTTTACCTTTCCATTTCTATCATCACACAAAATGATATTATATTATCATAAGGAATAAAAATAGATAGAGAGATGTAAACGTGGGGGGTCTGCGTAAATAATGCATTATTATAAGGTCTCTTATAGTGGTCGCACATTCATCCCTCATGTAAAAATGTATAAATCACAACCTTTCGTAAAATTCACACCTTCAAAGCGCAGCCATGATGTACAACAAATTTTCATTCGCAAACAAACACAGGTTGAGACAGAAAAAAAGCCTTTATAAAAACCTTTTATAACCCATTAAAACCGATTCCAATCCTTGCGTTGAAAATATTCTACCAAAAATTTATTGATATCGACCATCACGTGTATGACGTCACATCACTAGAAAATTACCGACCTGTCGTAAACAGTTCCTTGGTATTGATCTGAACCCTTTTTTAACCTGAGAAAAAATTACAATCTACGAATAATATTATTCATGGTTTTAGATTTAACACCAATCTTTGAGAAAACGCAATTTGGGAATCCAGCCCTGAATATCGGCAAATATCGATATAATATTCGCAACCGTTGTAATGTCTTAGACACGTACCTGAATTGGTGCTGCGTCAGACGAAATTCGAAATGTCGAGCAACTGTCACCACATACGAAAACAAAGTTGTTAAATTCAGTAATATTCATAATCATTAATGCTTTTTTTACTTAAACGAGTCTTAGCTGTAAATCAGAATACATTTTGAGAATTAATTTGTAGAAAGGAAGTGCCTATTAAGAAGTCGTCTCTTATGATTATAGATTTAAAATATTAAATGTAATATAAAAAAATGTAAATATAAAAAATGTAAAGACAATATATTTTTAGGTTTATTAAGTTTTTGAAACTAAAATATAAATATAATACGTGAGCAAGTGTATATTTGTTGTTATTAATTGATTCTTATGAGTATAATTTCAGAAAGAAGAGAAAAGCTCACAATGCAAAGCTAATAAAACTATCTTATTGATACGAGTAGGTTATAACATTTACAGCCAGCTGTTAATAATCTATTTACTCAGTTTTTCTGCACTTCAGTTAGAAATTATATATATACAACTCCAAAGGAACTATAAAAACTATAGTGTAATTTTAACATTAGAACAAATAAATATCTGTAGCTAAGAGGTAAATCCGGAATAAGAATAGTCAAATCCAGTCATTTTTTCATTAAGCTTTTAAAGTTTAAGGATTTCTGTGTCATTTTACTGCAATAGAATATACATATACTAGTCAAACAAATTTGTATAATTATATTTATAAAGTAAATTTATCACCCCTTAGTTACAGATATAAGTATACAATAAGTTTATTGAAATTATCTCTTTTCTATTATTGTAAATGTGAAAGGTTATGTACGTATTTTATTTTAGGACCTATTTTTTATTACTCATCTCGTGGAAACAAAGTTATGGAACTAGCAGGTTGCAGATTTCATAGGAGGATGGATACAAAAGGTGATCGAATAACGTGGAGATGTGGCCAGCGTGTAGCGTTTCGATGTCCAGTAGTCGTCGTAACTTATGGCGATCAAGTACTTCAAGCTAGAGGGCAGCATACGCATTAAACAATTCCTTGAGATAAAATAAATAATAAAATTGTGCGATCAGGGGACTCCCGTCAGGAACAAAGTTCCTCTAAATGTACACTATTTCCAGCATGTGCACGTGCGCGGCGACAGCGCCCGAATGCGGCCGAATGAAACGGTTACAAGGCCTTCTTATTTCAAAACATTGTATGTTCCACTTATTGCTGTTATTTTAGATGTTATTTGTTTGTAATAAAGTTTGAAATTGTATAAAAGTTACTTACGTTAGAGATCGCCTAGATAGACGGGCATAACGCTTTTTCCTTACGTGACGATTTCTGTCAGTTCACTCTACTGTAAGACGCCTAAAAGAACTTCGTTCCAAAAAAACTTTCTACCGATAGAATCTTACGAATTACGAAGTGACTATTCATTAGCTTTACCACTACTTGAGATTTTACATAATCTCCCGAGCGTTAATTCCCGGTTGCGTTCGGAGCGTTCACTCCGACGCCCAGGGTCCGCTTTCCTACTTTTTCTACTCCACTTCGCGCGGTCTTCAGCATCCCCCGTTTTGAGACCATTGGTACGCATGTCATCCTTCACAACGTCAAGCCAACATTTCTTGGGCCTTCCCCTTCGACCGGGACCTGGCGGAGGCGGCATGGCTAGACATTTGTTCCCCACATAATTAGCCGGTCTCCGTAAAACGTGGCCGTACCAACGTAAGCGACACTCTTGCAATTTGTCTGCTATGTCACGGACATGAAGACTGCCGCGGATGCGGGAGTTCCTGACTCGGTCTTTCCGCGTCACTCCACACATCCATCGCAGCATATTCATCTCCGTGACACGCAGTTCTTGCTTGTGTCGCTCAAGTACAGGCCACGCTTCACTGCCATACAAAAGGACAGGTCTAATGATGGATTTATAGACCTGTCCTTTTAATTTAACCGGCATTTTGGGGTCACAAATGACACCTGTCACCTCACGCCACTTGGCCCAAGCTGCTGTGATACGGGCCTTGACGTCGTGGTCGATATCCCCGGATGCACTAAGTACAGATCCCAAGTACTTAAACTGATCCGTGCGCTCGACCGTATCTTCGCCTATGCGCACGGATGTGGGATCTGTAGTGTTGCAGGCCAAGTACTCAGTCTTCGCCACATTTAGTTTCAGACCGCCGTTCTCTAGCGACCTCTTCCACGCATTTACGCGTTGCACCAGGCGCCCCCTGTCCGAATCTGCCAGCGCGATATCGTCGGCATACATGAGCAACCATGGAGGTTGCTCATGCGCATCTCTGATGCTATTCGACACTTCGTCTAGTATCACGCTGAACAGAAACGGGCTAAGGACAGATCCCTGGTGCACACCTACGGTTATGGGGAAGGGTGTGGTGTCGCCAACAGCGGTCCGAACTATGGAATCGGAATCACGGTACATGTCCCGAATAATGTCAATATAGGTCTCTGGCACCCCTTTGGACCTCAGTGCCCACCAGATCATCACGCGAGGAACACAGTCGAAGGCCTTCTGCAGATCCAAAAACAAGAAATGCAGAGGCGTATTCTTCGTCCTGTATTTCTCCATGATGATCCTTAGGGCAAAAACAGGGTCCATGGTACCATGCCCGGGACGAAACCCATACTGACATCCCGAGACAGTGCACTCCTGCCGGATTCGAGAGTCGATAATGCGCTCAAAGAGCTTCATGGTGTGGGACATTACCTTTATTCCGCGGTAGTTTTCGCACTCCTGCACCGATCCCTTACCTTTGAAGACTGGGGTGATAACACTCAGTCTCCATTGGCTCGGGATGTTTCCGGTGCGGAGTATGCGGTTAAAAAGGTTTGTTAAAACGCCCACACCACGAGGACCCATCGCCTTCCAGGCTTCGATGGGGACTCCATCGGCTCCGACAGCTTTCCGATTCCTCATGCGGCGAAGAGCCCTATGGACTTCTTCAGGCGTTATCGGTGGCACTAGTCCTTGATTCGGAGGGAGGTTTGGTGGCTGTACCTCTTTGTGCTGCTTGTTCAGCAGCTCGTGGAAGTACGAGCGCCATCTCTCCTTCACCGCGAGGTCCTCGCATAACAGGTTACCGCCAGGATCTTTAACACAGCGGCACTTGGAAATGTCCTGTGCCGCTTTGATCCTGGAACGTGCCAACTTATAAATGAGCTTCTGCCCCTCAGACGATTCCAACTTATCGTACAACGATCGAAAGTGGTCTCGTCTGGCTCTGGCTACAGCTCTTTTAGTGGCACGTTTTGCGGCCCTGTATGCGTCGCGATCTTCAGGAGATCTGGACGCTTGCCACTTTTTGAAGAGGGTTTTCTTCACCCTAACCTCCCTCTGGACTGTGTCGTTCCACCACCAAGTCTCCTTGTCACATTTGCGTCCACCCTTAGACACACCCAGCACTGCCTTTGCCGCTTTAGTAATGGCTGCCTGGATCTTATCCCAGTGGCTCTGGACTAATTCGCTGTCAGCTCCGACACACATCTCGACGGATGCTGAAGCGAACTCCTGGGATTTGCCTTCATCAAGCAGCCACCATCTAATTTGGCGTCGACAATGCTCAACGGGTTTGTCTTTAGGTTTTACGCAGAGGTCCATGACAAGAAGACGGTGCTGTGCCGTGAGACTCTCTCCGGGTATGACCTTGCAGTTGGCTACTTTGCCGATATGGTGTCTCCTGGTGAGTAGGTAGTCGATCTGGGTAGCATGCCTCCCGCTCTTGTAGGTGATTAAGTGTTCGGATTTCTTTTTGAAATACGTGTTCACGATGGCAAGATCGGCAGCCGCACACATTCGGAGGATGTCCTCCCCTTCTGCGTTGCGGCTTCCGTATCCAAAGCCACCGTGAACACGCTCAAATTCCTCCCACTTCTCACCCACATGACCGTTCAGATCACCACCCAAAACGACTCCCTGTGATAACGGGATGCCACGCAGTACATCACCGATTTGATCCCAAAACCTCATTCTGTCAGTGTCGCTACAACCAGCCTGTGGCGCGTAAGCACTTATCAAATGGGTCACAACCCCTTCGATAAGAACCGACACGACCATAAGCCGGTCGCTGAAGCGTTTCACCTCCAGAATGTTGTTTTGGAATTCCTCGGAGAGCACTACAGCAACCCCGTTTTCCCCGCCAGGAGCACCCGTATAGATCAGCTTGTAGCCATTCCCAATGAACCGGGATCTGCAGCCTTTCCACCGAGTCTCCTGCAAGAACGCCACGGCCACCCTCCGCCTGGAGAGTACTTCGGCCAACTCCCTTGCACGTCCGGTCAGCGTACCAATATTCCACGTCGCGAAGCGGAGTTTCCTGGTCTGAGTGTGGACTCGCGTCGTTAGCCGTGCCCGCCCTTGACACGGTAGCCCTTGCCCACTTGTCGCAGGTGTAGGGCGATGTGCCTGCGCGTCGTTTTGCGGCGACGCCCTAGCCATACCCAGCATTCCTATAAGTCTCTCCATAAATGATACGGCGAATTATGGTTTTAAGTGTAGCGGCTGCCGCCCGACCTACACAACCCATATAGGGAAACCAGGAATGGATAGTAGTATGTGGAAAGGAGTAAAGATGAAGGATACTAGGATGAGGAGAAGGGGGGACACCACTGTCACGGATCAAAGGGAAAGTAACAGTGGCCGCGTGGAGGACCTCGGGCTTGCGTACCCGTGTGCGCTATAAAATGTCGGACAGGCATTTTACAGGAGGCACCCTCTGAGGGGGTATTCAGATTGAGTTTTGGAAATTTCCTCAATTTGACGAATTTATTCTGCCAGAACTAATTTGGCACCCAGACCGTGGTCATTAATAGATACATTTTAGCGCTTGGCTCAAATTTTTAGACCTCAAACAAATTTTTTTGGGAAGAACATACCCTAACTAGCATTCCTAACAAGAGACCCTGTTTCTATGTCAACTTGTGACATTAAACGCGTTTTGTATAAATGAAACAGCCTGAAAATTCCGAACGGGGTCGAAAATAAAATAACAATGAAAAATTAGATATTAATGAAAAATAATAATTCGTAATTTTATTGTTAAGATTCGTAGTTTGGCTCTAAGTATATTGTGTCAATAAATAAAACAGCAAAAATATACCTAAAATGACACTAATATTCATGTTAAGCTCCCATTTTGGTAGGGAACCTCAAAACCCCTCTACATAGCCCCTTAATTAATTTCTTTATAGTAACAATTACTGCAACTTGCAGTTGTAATTTATCGACATAAGCTAAACTTTTTTTAAGTGGAATTGCGTTTGTAAAAGTGTCAGTGTTTGATGAATTGAGAATTCCGAACGAAGACATTATTCAAACAATAGTTCCGACTTTTGCTGTGAGTACGTGCTCAGATTACCATAATTTATGTTGTTTACCTTCTTTTAAACTTCTGTCGAAATGTTTACAAGTGCTTTTAAAGCTTTACATGGTAATACAACTGGTAATCCTGTTTCTGATTGTAGTGGAAAGCGCATTTTGAAATAGCACGTACAAATATTTTTTGCTTGTAATACAATTTTAAAATTATTTTCTTGCTCTCTGCGATAAGTGGCAACACTTAAAGCAGAAGTGATGTGAGAAGATTTATAGATAGAAAGAGAAATGCAAGTGATGTAAAGTGTGATGTCAGAACTCTGTAAATGTGGTTTAGGGTCTTAGAGTTAACAGCTCTAAAGCTAATAAGAATTAGAAAATATTATTATTTTATTTAAGTTGTATCATGATAAGTATGCACTTTAATTAATCTAAGATTTGTATTGTGGTTTTGTATGATAAATAAATAATTTTAGATTTAAATTTCATTTACTTACCCTCTCTGTTGTTTAATAACAATCTACAAATTCAATTATTCTGTAGATTTTTTACAGTCAAACTAAGGTATAATAATTGTCCTTCGGTTACGATAAAGCTCTGACGGTAACTCGATGTCAAGTGAACTGACCGTTTTTCGTGTGATAATTACAAAGACTGGTGGTAGCCTTTTGACCCCTTGTAGCCTTTATTTTCGAGTTACCTAAATTTCTTATCTTTGTGCTCTAATACTCTTATAATAAATTCTAATAATCTTTTGTTATATTTGTATTTAAAAGATCGCGACTGTCCCTTGCCATCTAACGTAAATTTAGACTATTATAGACCAACAGGCAGGCATGTAATAAGTAGTGATGATAATCATCTCACATAAAGAATGTTAAACTGGAAGATAGATTGATGTAAGAGTAAACACAGGATCAAAAAAGAGATGAATGTATTGTGTGAAGGATGACATGATACGATATGGTGTGACAAAAGACGTATGCCACATTAGAGGACTATAGAACAAAACAAAATTGATTGGAAGATGGTAAAGGAGGGTTAAGAAAGAGTAACTAACTAATTTGTGCAGATTTTTCAGATCAAGAAGCAGTTATGGTACCAACACGTCGAGGCAGCCACAAGCTCATAGTGGACCAGCATACATATGTTAGAAATAAATCTTGGAGAGGAGGCAATAGTGTCCACTGGGTTTGCAGTATGAGAAACAGAGGCTGCAAGGCTACTGTATTGACTTTTAAGGATAGTATTATTAAAGAAAAAAGTACTCATAATCATTAAATAATTAATCAACTAAATGACTACTAATATATGTATTTTGCAATTGGCCGTGTTTTTAGGTCTATGCATAAATTATATTATCGTCTGTTGCAATATTTTCAAGAAAATATTTTTAAAATATAATTTTTAGATTTAATTAATATTTTTAAGGGTTAATTGTTTATTAGACAATAATTAAGCTATATTTTACATTATAATTATCCTTTATTCAAACATCACGGTTAAAATGTTATTTCAGAGGGTTTACTCTCAAACATCTTTCATCGTTCGTTTTCGTTTTAGTACTTTTTTTTATTGTTTTTTTCAATTGAAATTTCTTTAGAATCGCTGTGATTTGAAACTCGATGAAACGAAAAAGCGACACTCAAAAGAGATAAACACGCAAATCTATAGGATTAAGCCTGCGAGAGAATGAGATAGAATACATTATATTTAATCATTTTAACACTATATTCATACATACAGAGTAGGAAATTGTTTGAAGGTTTTCGTTAATACATCAAATTTCGTGTTTTTAAGCTTAAATATATTATAACGATATAATATACGAAATGTAACATCACGAAATTTAGAATCCCTCCCACCCCTTGTCACACTTTGTTTCACTTCTACTGCGTGAGAAAGGTACACAAACGCACACACACACATTTTTTTGTGTTATTATAGACTATATTATAGTAGTTTTAAAGAAATCTATGTTCTTTATTTCTTCTAACAAAAAATTCATTGATTCTTTCGGTTTGATTGGACGAAAACGACCGACGATAGGCGTTTGAGAGTAAGGCCTCAGCTCCGTAAAAAACATTACTTTTCAATCCATACATTTTAAATCGATTGAATACATATATTCTGCTAAAAAATCTGTCTTTAGTGTGAAAGTAATTTTATTTTGTTCAGAATATTTAAGTCTAATTGTTCGAATAAATAATAGTAACTTTTTGAAATGTTTTACTGTAGATATAAATACAATCCATACACTGTTGTGCTAAACACAAAATAAATACACTTTCTATTACTACTAAACTTAGCAGGGCCTCGGATGGTAATATTTGAGAGTAACGTTAATAATTGCCAATAAGGTAAATGTAATTATAGTTCGCGGCACGAATTTTGAGCGGTCGGCTAAATAATAAGGATCGTTTTGCGCATTAGTCGTAGCCAATGTAATGCGATTTATTGAAATATCTATAAAAATATGTTTTTGTCCTTTTACTCGAAAGGGACAATACCTCTTAGGAAGGGTGTTATAAAATTTCTTCGAGGCCGGCCAAGCGTTGGCAACACCCCTGACGTTGAAAGCGTTCATAGGCGGCGGTGACCACTTTCCATCAAGTGGGCCGTCTGCCTGTTTGCCAGCTTTTGGCAATAAGAAAAATACATCGAAAATGAAATCATTCATCGAAAATATAGGTAACTTCGCTTGTGCACGAGCCAAAGTCTCTTCTCTCGTCTTGAGCGATCTCAAGAATCGTGCCATTTGGGTTATTCGTCAGTCAAACAATCTTTAAATCTCTGTTAGTTCCGTTTGAATAATATCAAAAATGTTTATCCTAAGTTCGTATACTCAAAATAAATTGAATTGCAGCATTTTTCAGCGTTACTTCTACCGGCCATAGGTGTTTGAATATTGGCCGTAACAAATACACGCTTCATCAGAATGAGGGTATCAAAACAAGATGGAGGTGCATCAGAAAACTTTCCGGCTGTATGTCTTTTGTCGTCACGATCGATAACGTCATTGTAAGAGTGCGGGATAAACATAATCATTAAAGTTTCTTGGGGATGTCGCTAGATGGCGTTGTATGAGATGCAGCCAGAGATGATTGAGAGATGCTTCCACCATAGAAGAAAAAAACTTGGAATGTCAATTGCTGAGTCAAAATTAACTAAATAGTCCTAAATGGTTATACTATTGACCAGACAGTGACACTCGTACTTCTCTTGCTTTATGATGTACAGACACGCTACTCTAAAACAAATATTCATTTCAATAAATTATAACCAAGGTTTTATTATTTAAAGTATCCGTTGCGGACAGAAAATGCCCCCCCCGGACTTCCCTGCTGATGCACAACTCCCCCGCGTCCCGTATACTACTGATGGCCAGATATATAAGTATATACTAAATCAGTGTATACATCACGATTAGCAGCTAAGCGTCGGACGAGTTATGGTAATTTAGAGGTGACATTAGCCGTTCGTTAGTGGTGCAATTTTGTATTCTTTCTGAAGACATAATTATATATTCTATGTGATACCATACGCCCATTCTTCATACTTATGTTTTTATTAAGTATAAGTAAACGAATTGTTGGCTTGGTAATGTTGTAAACAGAGATGTGACTTATCTAAGCTACAAGTATCTGAAATACAAATACAAGACACACAATACGTATCTTCATCTTGTATCTAGATAGTTTTTAAAAATGTATTTTCTATCTTGTATTTAGAAATCATTCGTTACGTATCTTAGTATTTTGTAAATACTTTGTTTGCTGAAATACTTTTAGTCATATTTATCTATGCATTTTTTTTACATTTACTGTGCCACCTTATAGTGAAAATAAAGTTGAACGCATCTTCTAAATTTAAATCAATCTATCAAAAGCCATCTCCATGTGGAACTGCGTTATTGTGCTATTTCGGATTCTACCACCTGGCGGTTGACCTTGTGAGGGACCACATCAAGCAAATGTAACTGCTAGGGTTGGACGATCAGGCCTCTTGAAACGCCTCCCGTTTTAAAGCCCAGCGTGGGTAGTTCTTGGATGGGGGAGGTTCCAGGGCCTGAAAGCCCGAGCTCCAGGTGGAGACGCTAAATCGTATATACCAGTGGCCGGATTGTGACACCACTTCCGTCAGTATTCTCCAATCCTGGACACGGCTCGCTACAGTGGGGCTAGCGAACATAATGTCCACCAAAAGCGAAACGCACAAAATTACGATAATTCGATACTAATGACATTTAGTTAACAAAGTGGAACTAACCCTCAATGTATTGATATTGTCTTTCCTCGTTTTCTTCTTCAATGTTTCTACTATAAACTTAACAGTTATAAAAGTTCCAGAAAATATTGGAATCTAAAGCTGGAATTAAACAGCTTCACTTCTGTCTTTCAATTGCGATAGAAATGGATAAAAAAAATATAAATGAATATGCCTAATACTTGCAATTTTTTTCATACGTAATGTATTTTGCTGTTTATTTAAGCAGTTATAAAAACCATCAATAGGTTTAGTTTAAGCCGTTAAAATGTCATGTATGAAAAAAGTCGTAATTGTTACCTAAGTTCGTTAATTTTTACTCCATTTATATCCATTTTGAAAGACAAAAATTAACAGTCTACATTCGGCTTGCAGCTCAGCAATATAATTTTAAAATCTAGCAACTAACATTGTTTTTTAAATCAGCAAGCTATGAACTGAACTCCTCTCCTTTTCCCAGAGCGCCACAATATAGGGCTCTTCAAAAGGGGCATAAACAGAAATTTAAGGTTCAAGAAGATAGGCAAACCCCGCATGTGTACTCCCTAAGTGTCGCAAATGTCCATGGGCGACGATAGCCACTTGCCATCAAGTGGACGCGTTGGCCAGTTGGCCTACAAGCAAACATACAAAAGAATTGTAAGTGCATTAATTATATTCCGAGACATTTGGTTATTGTGTTTGCGAAAACATATGATAACTATATAAATATGGTTTTAAGCTTAATGAATAATTATAAAATAGTATGTCGTTGAAGTTCATGGCATTTTTGTGGTCTGTAATGAAACTTGGGAAGCATTTGCTAGGTTCTAAATTATACAGCTGAGTTGATCTAAAGTGTAAGATATGACTCAACATTAAATCAAACAGGTCTAAATTGAAGCAAGAAAATAGTAGTTATTCGAAAGTACAAGTATTTAATTTGTTATGTAGTGATTGGTGTTTTTATGTCTGTTTTTTATGTCCAAATTGTTTATTAAATTAATTGGGAACGTTATTATTGCTTGTTTACTTATGTGTGTTTTGCAATTACTCTTTTCGCCAATAATATAATAAAAGAAGAATTCTCGAAATTCAATTAATATCCCTAGTTCTTTATTGCTGGAGTACAACACACAGACTGAAAGTCTGATGAAAATTTGGAATGGGGAATTTCTCGTTTTTAGGGAAATGGGCAATATACTCCTCGCGTTTGCTCAAGAGGGTTTGGGTTTGGTAGATTCACACAATATTAATCACGATGATTTCTCTCACCATGATTACCATCACTTTGAAATGCCTCGAGATCGTTTTCTACACTCTTATATGCTATTTGCTCATTTTGGTTGTCTTTACGCTCGCATGTACATAACACTATCACAGCACCGCTCGCGCTGCCACCGCGCCGCCGCCGCAATTTCGAGCAGGGGTCAACGAACGCGTATACATAAAAATTCATAGAACAAAAGTGCGTTGGCGGCGCAATGGCGGCGTGGTGGCGGTGCCGTCTACACAAGCTAATATGATGATATTAATCTTCCCTGTCTAATCTGAGTTGCATGATTAATATAAGGTTAGCTAAGTTTAGTATATTTTTTATTTCAGTTTATGACGATGAATTAGAGGAGCTACTCAACAGATCTGACCTAGAACCGGACGATCTTTCTTTTGTGGATTATGAGGAGATCAATGATTATGACTACTATCAAGGTATTATTGATCAGCAGTCATCTAGTACCTCTGATGATGAGACCAGTTCCTCTGTTGATGAGATTAGACGAATATTTAAAGAAAGTTCTTCGGATCATTTATCGAGTGAAAAAAATGAATGGACTGAATGTGACTTCGCCCCGGATATTGTACCATTTGTAGAACCAGCGGTCTCATCTGTGGACAGAAGCTTATATTCGAAAACTGACTATTTTCGACAGTATATTAATAATAATATCATAACAAACATAGTTGATAAATCTAACAGATCATATCTGTCTCGAACTGGAAAATCCCTAAATTTGACTTGTGCAGAATGCAATACTTACATTGCAATAACAGTGGTAATGAGCGTAATAAATTACCCAAATTTGAGAATGTATTGGTCCTCCAAGTTTAGAGTCCCTTTCATTACAGACAATATGTCAAGGAATCGTTTCCTTGTACCTACTCAGGAATTCATTGAAGCTGATTATCGATGAAGATGTAGCAGTTGAAGAAAGACAGAAGTATAAACTATGGAAAGTAAGGCCACTGATCGATGCTATTCTGAAAGGGTGTAAGATGCAAGAAATAACTAAGAACATGTCTATAGATGTAAGAACATGTCTATAGATGAATTAATGATTATTCCTTTTAAAGGAATCCGCGGCTTCAAGCAATACTTTTCGGGGAGACCTAACCCTGTAGGGCTCAAATGGCTTGTGCTTGCCGATCCCAACGGTTTGGTGTGCGATTTCGATATATACCAAGATACGACAACTTCTGCTGATTATGACAATACAGACTTCAGCCTAATTGAAAAAGCAGTTTTACGTTTAGCATAAAATCTGTTACCTGGTCACGTGATTTATCGCGACTGCTATTTTACCAGCGAAAAACTCATTTTGACCCTACGTGAGAAAGGACTTATGTGCGTTGGCACCTTAAAGAAAAATCGAATCCCTCGATCTGCTCGAAGTGTAGTGGTAGATGACAAAGTTATGAAAAAGAAGACTAAAGGCAGCTGGCAAGTAGTGGTCCACAAATCTAAAAAAATTGCTATCACCAAATGTCTTCATAGTAAGCCAGTTACTCTAATGTCCAATGTATATGCAGACCAGACGACCGACAGCTGCGAACGATGGTCTAAAAAACAGAACAAGTATAGCCCGATTTCTAGTCCAGAAGTAGTCATACAATATAATGCAAATGTGGGAGGTGTTAACATGGCAAGAAAAATGTTAGCTGTGTGCCCAAACAGATACAGAACTAAAAAATGGACTCAGAGGTTCATTTCGCATATGATAGATTTGGCTGTAAGCAATTCGTGGATTCTTTACAGAAACGACGAAGTTAATAAGGGAATACGTCTGTCAAAGATCCAGGCAACTTCAGTGATTTAAATGGGAAATAGCCGAAAACATCATCGAAGCAAATGTGGATATCGAAACTCATTCATCTTATGATAAAGCTAGTCCAGCTATTTTAGAGGGTACTTCTTCACGGTTCAGTTGCCGGCATAGAAGAGTCCCTGTAGCCTTACCTGCTAAGTCACACAGAATTCGCGGTGCAGCACACTTGCCTGTAATTGATGACAATCAAAACATGTGTCGCCAAGTACAATGCAATAAGAAAACCAAAATACGTTGCATGAAATGCAATGTTAATTTGTGCCTGACAAAAGGAAGAAATTGTTTTGCAAACTTACACAATTGGTGTAATAATTAATTATACATTAATATTTAGTGCATTACATAGACAACAGATTGAATGGTAATTAATTAAAAGGAAGACCAAATGATAATTATTTGTATAAAGATTAGACTTAATGAACAATAATTAATAGTAACATAAAAAAAACAAATGAAACGGAATCATTAATAAAATAGTTAGTTAAAATTATTTTTCAAAATCAAGACGGTTATATACACAACATTGAAGCTCAAACTTAAAAGCGAGAACGTTGATAATTTTTTGTAAAATTAAAGTGTTTCTATAAAACTCAAAGTGATTTTTTGTTTAATAAGATTTTTAAGTTTAATTTCATTTTTGATATTTTTGAAGGTTGTTGAATTAATTTGATGTTGAAATTTGTTGTGTGTGTGTAATACGTTTTTTATTTTTCCCACATAGGGTATTGTTTCTTTTTTTGTATGCAACATTATGAGTTCAAGATAAATGTGTATTAAAATATTAAGAAATATTGTATACAAAATTGTTTTATTTTGATATCTACTGGACCTAATACTAGAACTAGTTGTTTATTTTTCATGATTTTTATTGTACCCTATAAATATATATAAATAACATATAACGATATAAATAACACTTTAGCTGGCCCTTTTTTAAATGTTTTTTCCTTCTGGTCGTTCACCTGAAACAAGAAAAAAAATCTCATACTTGTGTGATTACTGTAAGGTACATATTTTAATGTTCAAAGTCTTGAGTCATGACTATGTAAACCCTTTCTTTGAAAACATTAACTTGGGCGTAAAGCTCAAGAAAGGGTTACAAAACATGGGCGTTAGGAGGTTGGAGCAATTTTAATCACGTTATACAAACTCGACGGAGTATTTCTTTGGACAAAAATCTACACGCAGTACAGTTTACGTTAAAGTGCATATAGATGGTACATTGTTGTCTTTAAATTTGGATGAATCACGCAAAGTCATCCATATAAAAATAAACTTTAGTCGTTCAATTTCGTTAAATAACGTCGTGTCCCTTCAGTTCTGTGGCTTTCGCCCCAATTGATTCAGTTTAGGTGATCCGTCTAATATCAGCAAAACACGCAACATATCAAATGCAGCAGGTAACTTCAATCAACTAGTATAACACAATTTCGATGACTGAAGGTACCTAATAAGTGAAAGGAGGACAGCGAATAAGAATTACATCACAGATCATTTTAGAGAGGAACATACAAAAATTCGAAAAGGATTGTTTATGACTAGACACCCCAAATAACATTTTTTTTTAACCTTTGGCGTTTATTTTGAAGCCACAGACTCATTTATTTATTAATACACCAATTTAAAAACTAACCCTGCCACGTCGATAATAGTGTTTAAACGTATATTTCGTTTCAGTTGTTTTGGTGCAGAACTGTCGAGGAAATACGACCCTGTTCTTTGATGGGAATAAATATAATAAAAGTCGTGGGACAAAAGCAAGAATGTCCTGGAGGTGTGTCAAAAGGAATAATGGTTGCAAGGGAACTATTTTAACTAGCGGGGACTACGTAGTTAGATATACAAGACATAATCATTAGGTCATTAAGGAAATTAATAGACGATTGGATAATTATATTTAACACATGAATTATTTCCAAACCGGATTTAAGTTCTGTTGATTGATGGCTAAAGGAGTTAATGTGTGTTAAGCCATATACAAGCTAGACAAATTTTTGTTGTAATACATACAACATACATATATTTTTATTAACATATAAGCAATACAGGATACATAAAATATTACTAAAGTACAAAGAACAGATAAAGCTAATTTACAATCCAGCTACTGACGTCAAATTCGAAGGAAGATAGTGCTGGCTTCATACTGGAATAGTGTAAATGGCTACTGGGTTACAGACGTACAGACGTCAGTTAACGGCGCCCGCACTGGCTTCGTTTGAAGTCAGAGGTGTCCCAATGGAAAATGCTTCCCGCGCTAGGTCTCCTTAGAGCTTGTGTTGCGAGCCGACAGTAGGATTCGCATCGGTCATATAGATTTTATAATTGATAATAAATATTATATTGATGCAATGCCATTTTAAAGTGAAGATATGTATATAATAGACAAATAATATATTTTACTATTAGGTAAAGAATTACAAGTTAATATATTATGTTAGTAATAATCATGTGCTTTTGTGTGTGTGAGTATATGTTTATAGGTATTTATTTTTGTGGTGTATGGTTGCCGGTTTGTGTAATGAAAACTACTATATTCTAGCACATTTTATATTAAGAAGGTGTACATTATAGAACACTAACGCTGCGCGTAAAAGTTCTCGACCATAGATTATAACCGTGGCAATACTGCACTCGCACGCTGACTGAAACAGACTCATTCGACAGCGTTTAGCTGTCGGAGGAAAAGGGGCGCAGTAAGCGCGACGCGGGCGGCGAATAACGTGAAGGCGGCTTGCCACGATTATGTCGCTTAGACATACTGGCCGCTACATTTTCCATTTTACGATAAGAAGTAATTAGAATAAAGTTGTAGACAATTTAAATTGCTACAAATAATGTCTTATAAAAATTTCTGTAGGGTTGCTAGTTTACGAGTTACAGCGTGAAAACCCTTTACACCCTTTTTTCCAAGATGGCGCCTGGGGGACAAGGGCGGCGACCCCGCAAACTTGGACTTAAGCTTCTACTAAGCCCCCTACACATAAAAAAAAATGAAATTGCGTCCTCTGAGAAACGCATGCTAAGGCCTAAAAAATGTAAGAATTCAATAGCCTATTATCTAATGTTTTTAAGATACCATTTTGTTGGCATTCTTGCAAAATTCTTTCGTAACAAACAACACTGTGTGGTATTGCTTGCCGAATATTTATAATTGTATGACTGTATTTCAATATAGATTGAATTAAAGGGAAATGTTTTAGATATTAATACGTGCTATATTATTTTCTTTGATAGTTTGTCATGATTAAGATAAAAGAAAAACTTGGCCCACTTGCACGTTCCTGGGTTAGCTCAACTAACTTGGAGTTAACTGCTAACACAGGGTTAAACAAACAATTTATCTTGCGATATCAAAAGTTAGGAGTAAAGCCAGAATTAAACTTCTAAATATTTAACCCACCGATGGGGAAAGTTTAAGTCGCTAACACAGGGTTAGCGAAGTTTAATCTTAAGTATATGTTAGCTTTCTAGTTTTCGGGTACAACCGGGGGCCCAATTCTGCTATTTCAATATCTTGATGTTGCGGAGATATTCAAAGTACAATTCCATTGCAATAGTTGCAAAAAATCGTAGTCTACTAAATTCACACTTATTTTCTCAATACCGTTGAGCCAGAATAATAGTAGAAAAACAACTGGTATTGCCATTAGCAGAAATATTAGCCGAAATGAATATTGAAAAGCTACTAATATTTTAAACATTTATTTAGCGAGTTTTCTAAACTTTATGAAATGGCATTGCCTCTACGCTTAATAAATAGTTTTGAATTGGCATTTAGTTGAAGTTCAGTCAGTTTTTGTGCTGTGGTGTTAAATTTCTTGGGAAGCACTTTCTATCTTTTGAACTTGCACAGGTAAAGTGTTTTATGTAAAGTAACAATTTGTGAAAAATTATCCAATAATGATATTGAATATTTCGTTTCAAATTTCGGTATATACTTACATATAATTAGCTTGAGCGGTCCTTTTACAAAAAGTAGAGAAAATCATTTTCTCAAATTAACAAATTTTTAGAAATCCCTAGAACCGGCCGTAAAAGTTAATACAAAATGTACCTTTTCATTACGAATACACTTTTGTAAAAACCTCTTTATAAAGAATTTTGAAGCATTGCAAAACATAAATGGAAAGTATAATTAACCTGTGTTTAACTATTTTTGTCAACCTACAACCTTTGTTTCAACAGGTTCAAACATACTCTTTTTTCCGTAAGACAATCCAGGAATTTAAACTTTTATAATAAATTACGGTCTTATTCATAATAGATTAGAGTAAATTTTACCGTTACATTAAGAACTTTGAAGAAGAGTTCAAACTTATTCTAAATCACTATGAATAAGACCATTAATGTTTAACGTTGTAAGGTTCCAAAAGGTGTGAGAGTCTTATACTATATTTTGTTTGTTTTATGTAAACCTGCAGTGGCTGAAAAACGAAAACGGTGTTCCTTAACTGTCGCAGATAAACGAAAAATCATTAAATATGTAGAGGAGAATCCTACAAAGAAAAAGTTAGAAATCGCTAAAGAATTCGAAATTCCAGGGAGTACATTGGCCACAATTTTAAAATCTAAGGATAAGTTTTCAGAAGATAGTGTGTGGCATTCAAACAGAAGAAAATTAAAACCATGTGTATACAAGGACGTAGAGGAATGTGTTTTGAAATGGCTACAACAATCCTGGGATAAAAATGTGCCAATCGGGGGCCCTATCCTTCAGCAAAAGGCTCAGCTGTTTGCAGTAGAATTGGGACGTGTTAATTTCCGTGCTAGTAATGGGTGGCTTCAAAAGTTCAAAAAAAGAAACGGGATTAATTAGTTATTTTTAGAATAGGTATTATGCAACTAAACTCTGCCCTAGCTTTTGTGCCGTTTTCCTCTCTCCATCACAAGACTGTCTGGAAGAGTTCGCTATCAGTGACAAGACCGCCATTATAAGCTGTTTTTGTGTACTGTTTCATTAATTTTATTGTCCAATAAAGTATAATCTATTCTATTCTATTATTTTTCGTAAAATATGTGATGAAAGCGCGAGTGTCAATGACGAAGTATTTGATGAGTGAAAAGAGAAACTTGCAGAGAAGACTGAGCAATATGAACCCGAAGACATCTTCGACGTTGATGACGCAGGGATTTTTTATAAACATTTAGCTGACAAATATTAAATTACATTATACATTCTCACCCCGACTTTGGTCAGGTGCATAAGTCCAGTGTCCACAATTCTCACACAATAAGTAGCGGTCCAGCGTGACTTCTTATTGTGTGAGAATCATAATCTATAAATAAACGTACTTAATTAATTAGATAGGCATTCTTCTAGAAGAAGTACGCTCAGAATAAATATGGTTTATAAACGAGTATCTCTTTTTTTCTTTGATAATAGCTTTGTTGACCTATGTTTGTGGCTATTATCATTACAATGCGTTTTAATTTTTTGTTTTAAGTTTTCTTACCTTGCTAAAACGAATCATCGACTAATCTAACCTCTATATAACGAACTTCGTTATAACAAATAACGAATATTGTCTAATCTTCTTTGAAGATTTGTTATATCACTGATTTACGCTCACCACATAATTGATTGTCTATGATTGAATGTCTAACCTCTGATCTGTCTACGTAACAACACCCCGTTAACGTCGCACTGCTAGACTTGGACATACCAATTTTGAGGGGAAATAGACATTATACCACCAAATTCATATTTGTAATTATATAAGTTAAAATTTAACTTTACTTCCTATTCTATGTACACAACATCGCAACGTGTTATTACTGTTAAACACCCTTAACAAGAAGTGTTAGCGTTACGTGTAACTAAAAAATGTTCATTTTCATATTTGTTGCCGTGGTTGTCCAATGCGATTTGGTAGGTTTGACATGCCGGTTATTTCGATATGCAGATCTCATTATGACGTTTTTCTTCAGCGTCAGCACATGGTAATTGTAACAATATACATACTAGGTCAGGAAACTTCGTAACAGTTGCATGCTTTTTCGCCGAGGTTTCGAAACTGTGTCAATTACGTTTGGAACACAAGTGTTTTAACCAGTAAGCTACCACGGGTCTTATGGTCCATTTTATTCGCTTCAATGAAGAGACACGTAGTACGATTCCCAGCAGGGTAAATCACTAAGAGGCCATCCGTAAATTACTTCACAGTAATTTCATGACTTTTGACCCCTTCCCCGTTGTTGTCACAGTCGGTCACGTACCTTGCAATTTCTGCGAGACAGTGATATCTCAAAAGGAGGTCGCGGAACGAGAACGAGAGAGAGGTGCGCATGCGTCTCGCGTGTACTGACGTCAGTCGGGGTCGCGGAGATATGCGCAAGATCTCCCGTAATACCGCTGCATCTAGGGAGCGGATGAGTCATCCCCCTGTTGACGAAGTCCTCCCTCCCTAGTGTGACATAGCATATTTTGCAATTTTACATCATGAAATTATGAAATTACAACAGTACTTCAGTAATAAGTTTTATTTCCATTTATTTTTTCATAATTTAAACACAGAGTTGTCACAAAATGTCACACTTCTTCGACGCCCCTCTTTACGTGTGACATAATTTATAAATGGTCCCTAAAAGAGTTTTTCGCTTTTATTAATCTGAGAAGCTGAAATCAGCTTGAGTCGTTTATTACCCATATTAGCGTAATTTGCTTGATTTGCGAATATAGTATGCTAAGTAATGATTTGAAGAATTTTTATTTTATTTACATAACTTAGTAGTAGTATTGATTAAAACAATTGTGTAAAATTTTACATATTTTATATCTATTGATGTTTATCATTTATCCATAAACACAATAAAAACAATAATACTTATATAAATTATATTAAAAATAAATAATGTTACCATACAGTAGAACCTATTTAAGTCGAACTTGAAGGGAGACGCCAAAAACTTCGAGTTATAGAGTTTTCGACCTAAGCGTATTTTGTAAGGATTTTTTTTTATTGCAGGAGTTCAGCAAACAGGCAGACGGCTCACTTGATGGAAAGCGGTTACCATCGCCTATGGACATTTGCAACACCAAAGGTGCTACAAATGCGCTGCTGCTCTCTTAAAGGAGACTGGAACCTGGTCACTAATGCCGGAACACAACACAAGGTTGTTATGGCGGCATACTCTAGACCAGGGGTGGTCGCCATCCAGTCGAGCAAATACCCTATCACCTGGCTGTGGGTTGTTTAGTCGCCTCTTACGACAAGCCGCCGACCCGCAGGAAATTGTATTCTTTCTCCGTTCCTGCACGGATAAAAAGGACATTCGACTTGTAGAGGTTACGATTTATTCAAATAATCGAGTTGTAAAGGTTGTAAAATCAAATAGTGCTATGTTCGAGATATAGAGGTGCAATTTATATTTTGGAGTTATATAGACAAAATAAGTACTGAATTTGCTTATAGGGACTCACTAATTATTTAGACTTATAGAGGGTTCAGATTTCGAGCAATGGAGGTTTTGAGGTTTGAGGGGAAGGGAACACAATGTTTTTTCGAGTTTGGCAGGTTTTCGACTTAAACAGATTCTACTGTATATGCATAAAATTACATAATAAATACAAAGGTTGCCTCGAAGAGATTGCTTTAAGCAAATAGACCACTCATTGTACTACTCTTTAGTGTTTGAGATTATTTTGTTTTTCTTTTGTTATCATGTTGGTGTACAATAAAGAGTATTGTATGGCAATACTAAGAAAAAAATATAGATAAAAATTTGTCTCAAAGCACTGTCACTTGTTGGAAATATTCTCAAAGGGCTGCCAGCTGTATCGCGTTGTATTGCTATGCCAATTCTTTAGCCAAAATAAAGGCCAGCTTTTTGGTCAAGTATGGTCTATCAGGCATTTGGCGACGTTTCGATAAAGTTTTAGAGTGTTGGGAACCCTATGAACCAGGGTTTCGCCCCAAACGCCGCTATTGTGTAAAATTAATATTTATTTTTATAATCTTTTTCAGCTCATTTCGTAATAAATAAACGTGGGAATCCAAACCTTTGGTATCGGGGTTACATTTATAATAAATTAGGTGTTTATAATGAAGAAAAAATGACATGGAGATGTGCTAAAAAGTATAACGGCTGTAAAGCGACAATAACAACACGTAATAATGAAATAGTATTCTCTTCCCACGAACATAATCATGAAAAATAATTTAAAAAATAGTCGAGATATGTACGTACGTGTGTACGAATAGTAACGAAATTTTATTGTAAATAAAATAAAGTATTTATTTTAGTCTAATAGGGGAACGGACAAGCAAATCAACTGCATTAGTCGCAGCCTCATATATTTTGCAAAAGCGTAAGTACTTATGACGTTACGAGTGAGTACAAGTAAAGAGTCAAAGATTATTATTGTTTGAAATTTAATTAAAAATATTTTTATCATGAAATTTTAAAAGTTTGATGATAAGATGTTATTTTAATGTTTGTGTTTTATACGTCAAATTTGTTGGATTTATTGTAACATGAGTCCACGTCCCTGTTGTGTCAGCGAAAATTCGTTCGCGTTGCAAACTTACGAAGACATAATGTATTTATTATCTTATATTGGCCGGTTCCTATATCTAACTAACCCTTCATTGAATATAACTACGTTTTAACGGTTTTAAGCGCGGTTTTTTATTTGATTTTTATTCCGACGTTTTGGCCACTTTTACGTAGTCGTGACCACGGAAGACAAAGATGTCAAGTGTCAATGAGCAATGTTAAAGTTATTATTTAGCCTAGAGACCTCTATGGGAGCCTAAATTACATCAGGGTCACATATAGTAGAACAATAACTATAGAAAAATATTTAAATAATTAAAATAAACAAAGGCTAGGCTAAATAATAACTTTAACATTACGCATTGATACTTGACATCTTTGTTTTCTGTGATCAAGGCTACTGAAATGCAATCGAAACGTCGGAATAAAAATGTAATAAAATATCGCGCTTAAGAAGACCGTCACGACGTAGTGTTGTGTGTACTAATCGCGAAAACAGATGGTTGGATTGTGTGAAGGATGATATGATGATTTGTTGTGTGACAGAGAAAGAAAGAAAAGAAAAGACATGTTGTGCTTGCCCCAAAATAAATGGAAGAAGGACTGAAAGAGAGAAAGGGTTGCGAAAACATAAGAAAATACAAAACCGTCATTTGCCTTACTATCGATTAAAATTGACGGCCTCTGTGGTTGAGCGGGCTAAATTATAGCCGACCGAACTCGCTGGAACGTAGAGGCTCTCTCCGGATTCGATTTCTGGCATGGTAAATTTCGGAAACGAACTTCTCTCTGTTATTTACTTATAGTCTGGGTGTCTGGATTGGCTCTAGAGTTGTATGTTATATAACTTATATATCACCCATAACATAAGCGTAACTTTCTTAGCTTGGGGATATACAATGTGTGTTTGTCTGCCGATGATTATTATTATTATTATTAAGATTTAACAAAAAATAATAAGTTATGTCAAAGTTCTATCATTGGTAAGGAAAATGAATGGTTGGTATGATATAGGACCGAGTCATATATTAACAGTTGGCTCTAGAATAGGATCGCCAATGGTTTCTACATATTATATAGCTGGCTGAATGCAATAATAAATAACACAAAAATCTAAATGTTGTTTTTTGTGTTATTTAGTGGATTCGTATTTATTAATTACCTACTTACTCTACCTATAAAATATATACAAAAACTTGATTTTTTTATATCGAAGTATAGGGGATATTATATAGGCGAAGTATGCACCTTAAAGTCTAGTAAACAATAAGTACTTGAATTCAATCAGCGATATGTTTATGGAAACCGTTTTGCAATTACTTAAGTATTAAAAATAATAGTAATATAAAACTAAATATGTTACCAGACTAGACATGTCATAAGAAATATATAGTTATATTTTAAGCAATCGTGAACAAACTTATGTACAAATAATGAAATAAATAATTTGGAATGTTTTTACGGGAAATTTATTATATGTATGAATTGGAAAAAATATTCACACAAAACTTATTGTTGTCTACGGACTAATTAATATTAAATTTTGTCTAATATTTTGCTGCGCTTAGTGGCAGAGTTAATTAAATTATAGATTGTTAATCAGTTATGAAAATGTGAGGATTTATATAAATCATAAGAAAATTAAAAGATTTTTAAAAATTTTGTCTGCTTTGTTGTAAAATATTTTTTTAAAGAATAAAACGTCAAAAAGCGCTAAGATATTTCATGTGGTATCATCAAGTCATGTAGGATGTAGAAGGTTTTTAGATTTTCATTTATACTGAGTGAATGTTTTTCCACTAAGATGATATTAGACGCTTCACTACTAAATGGTAAGTTGGATGAAACAACAAAAGTGATTTGTGTAAACATAAAATTGAATCATCTAATGTCATCGTTTCTTTTCATTTCTGCGTATTTAATTTTTAGTTGATTTCGTACTTCAGCCTCTATATTATTAAGGGACTTACTTCTCTTATCCTATAGAGATCTCGGGACGTTATGGATAAAGAGATCTTTGGCATAATTTTAAAAATATTGTCTTTCTTTCAGCTTGTTGGATAATTAACAAATATGGCAATAAGACCCTAATATTATGTGGTAACAGGTATAATAAAAATTCAGGGAATCCGGCGAGAATGTCTTGGAGATGTGTGAAAAGGAATCAAGGTTGCAGGGCAACAGTAATAACTAGCTATCAATATATTTTGCGGTATTCCGCGGACCATAATCACTAATATATAGTAACTTTCAGTAAGTATTAGGACCCTCTCACTTCCAATGCAGATGTAGAAAAATTAAGTTAACGTATATTTGTGTCAACAATATTCGAAAAGGAGTCCACGGAGTAATTACAATTTTAATGATAATGAATTGAATTCTAAGGCCAGCGCTACATTTGATGGAAATTCCGACACCGAACTTCCGCGGCAGTCAATCCGTTATTATACATTGCAGTCACATTGAATATTCAGCGGCAGATTATCAGTCGACTGCCATCGCTTATACGGTGTGGTCGTAATGGATCCGTTAGAAGTGATAGCTATTTATGAGGCATTAGAAGAAGAGAGCGTAAATATTGGGTTCATCCCTTAAATACTCTTCGACTAGAAATTGGGCAATTTCATACCTTGTATATGCAACTAAGACTGTATCCAGATAAAGCATTCGAATATTATCGAATGTCCATACAATCATTCGATGTATTTTGCTGAATTTAACAAAGGACTACATTACCAAGCAAGATACAAATCAATCTTTCAGTGTCAAACACCCTGTGCGTGCGCCGTCGCCGCGAGTTATCCGCCGAATGTGGCGCGATGCATTCAAATACTTCAAATGCGACGTTGCCGATTTTACGCCGACGGAAGATCGTGCGCGGAGGACGCAGTGTTACCAGATCAAATATACAAACTACCGTGCTGCTAGATAAAAAAATACCGTATTTCTGACTCAAATTACCGTGCATTACATTTAAAAACTACAGTGCAATTACCGTGTAAAATATAAGAAAAAGCTACTTTGAGATTTTCATATTTTTATTTAAATTTAAACCATTCTTTACTTAATCTAAAATAACCACTTCTTCAACATATATATCTGCAGTCATTTTCTTTATCATATCTTTAGATGTTACAAAATCCACACAGCTATTTCCATTCCGTTGAATAGGTTGTTGAGCAAGTACATTCCCCTTTCTAGTTTTGGTAATTATATATGTCATTCACTTGACTAAAGAGTCTTTCACATGCTGCATTGGAATGGGCTAAAGACAGAACATGTAACATAAAAGTAGGCAGAAGCTGAAAGACTGTTTGTTTTTTATATAATTATTTATAAAATATATATGGTAATATACAATTGGAAATACCGTAGAAACTGACACGGTATTGACTCATTACCGTAGACCGTGTTTTAGCCAAAAATACCGTGGTTGTACGTTAATTACCGTGCACCTGGTAACACTGGGAGGATGTAACAGACGCAGAGAGCGAGCGGTCCGCAACGGAGCGACCGATCTTCTGCGTAGTGTGCCCGCTATTTGTAATTAATATGCAATAACATATATTGGAGTTCCGTCGCGTAAGATCCGCGACGGCATTTCCGTCAAGTGTGGCGTCGGCCTAAATCTTGCAGTCGGGCGGCTTGTCGTAACAGGTGATAAAACAACCTAAAGCTAGGTGGTCGGGCATTTGCCTATCTGGATGGCTACCACCCCTGGTCTAGTGTATGCCGCCATAAAAATCTCGAATTTAGTTTCAGCATCAATGGTCAGCTACCACAGTCCTTCCTACCTTCGAGGCTGGTAGTACATTGGTAACAGCTAGGATGTTGCAAATGTCTATAGGCGGTGGGAATCACCTTCATCAGGTGGATCGTTAGCCTATCTACTGTTCTCCAGTAATTACAAACATGTCATTGTTTTTTAAAGACAATTTTTCTATATCCCTTTTATTCTATAAGTATATATAAAAAATCGGTTTACCTGTTTTTGTGTCCACAAAACTCGAATAGTAGTCGACTGACTTTTTTAACAATGAATTAATATTAAACCGAGCTACAGCGAAGAGTGACAGGTTTAGTTAGTTAAAAAATAACTGAATGACTATGATTTTTGGTTTAGGGACAACTAAGCTACTAGCCATTGTATAGGTACTTCCTAATGAATATATTCTATATATAGACGCCTAATCTAATGGTCTGATGATATTTTTTTTTCTAAATTTAATTACGAAGTATGTAATTTATTGACATTGAACATACAATTATATTTCCATACATTAGGAAAGTAAAGTACCGATTTGTTTGTACAATAATATGGTGTGGGTTTTAGTACTTGAATGTGCAATTATGATCTCATGTACAGACATTATTATTATATTATTGTAACATAGTTTATTAAATTATTTTGATTAATTTGACTCTAAGTAAGATAAGGTGGTTGTGTTAAATAAATGATCTTCCGTCGAAGATCAATGTAGATAAAAAATAATAAATATAGTATAAAAGTTTAATATCTTTTATATAAAAACCAACTAAAAAATAGAAAATAAATTTTAATAAATTTGAATTAAAAATAGTGTAAGAAAAAATGATTTTATTGTAAAAAAAGCGTGGGGTGCATGGTATCAATAGTTATAAATATTTTATGAACAGATATGAGTAGAAGGGTTATTTTGATAATATCCTGAAAAGCACCCCACGCTTTTTTTACAATAAAATAATTTTTTCTTACACTATTTTTAATTCAAATTTATTAAAATTTATTTTCTATTTTTTAGTTGGATTTTCTATAAAAGCGTATTTTTTTAGTTTTTTTTTAACTATTATTTATTTTTCATTTTTTAGTGATTATTTAGTGATTTAATTCCCTTCTCCGTGGAAACTTTGAAAAAAGAATTAAATACACTCTTATGATAAAATGGAACGTTATGTAAAAATAAGCTTTTTTAAAAAGGTTTTTAAATACAAGCTTTTGAGATCCTGCATATCATGTAGCAGCAGAGTGCTAGCCAAGACAAGTAAAACGAGCCCAAACACGACGGGTCTATCTTGTTTAGTACAGGAGTTCCTATGGCCACCTTCCGACTCCATCATCAGATCAGCTCCATGGTACCATATTATTGCATTGTCACGCGATATACACATACGTGCAAAATTTCAGCTCAATCGGAAACCGGGAAGTCGATCAAATTTAACTTGAAAGATTCCGTTACAAACATACGTATGAAGCTAATAATAAAAAAATAAAAAATAAAAGCGTATTAAAAAGAGTAGTATTTGAGATATTTTTAGGTTTACGATAATTCCAAAACGAGTAGCTACCTAGCTTGACCAAGGATGTATTGAATCGGAATTGGACTAGGACCACCCATGCTAAGGAGGGGGGGGCTAAGTCATATACCCGTGGCCTTGATATTAAGGGCAAACGACGGGATACCGAGGGGTTTTAGTGGGTAAGTAACTGTAGTGTGGCAACAGCATCTATAGTTTTGCCTAGAGCTGCTAGTGCCACCCCGACCTGGTGAATCTTTAGACACCGGCTGCGATTTTCCGCCTACGCGCGGCCGATGGCCGTCAATCAGGTTTCCCCTCGTTAAAAAAAAGGACCACCACTACCACGGAACGCCTAAGAGAAATAATACGAACGTGGAAAATGAGTTATAAGTTCGGTTTTACTTAACTGTTGTTTACGCATTCTAAAAGCTGCCTTACTAGCTCTGTCTATATTTGTCACTATAAAATGTAAATTTAAAAAGTCTAAAAAGAAATCAACTTCCAAATAAATTCGATAAATACAAGTTAACTAGACAATGAAAAGGTAAATAAAATGTTTTTAAAATGATTAATTTCGAAGTTATTTCTTCAAATGTTTTTTTTAAATAAATCGTCATTATTATTTATTTTCAAAAGTCAATAACTTTGATTTTAAGGTCATAAAGCAGTCGGAAATGTTATTACTAGTTTTTTAGAATGTTTGTTTTCGATATTTATTAAATTTTGTATATTTTACGGTATGAAAAGAACTTACTATAAATACAATATACCTCTTTTCAGTTGTTAAGATACCAAGTCGGTACGGAAAAAAGAGTTTGCTTATGATCAACGGCTATACCTTTTCGGAGTATTCTCGAAACTTCTGGTATTGTACAAAGCGGCGGTTGGGTTGTCCTGCCAAAGCGAAGACTTCTAATGACGCTTTACAATCATTAAGTGAAAACCACAATCATACTGCGCCAGAATTTTACGTAACGAAAGAGGGGAGATATGTGAATATGGAATAAACTCGGCGGAGTATTTATTGCATTTAAATATGAATAATTGCTTCGAGTTTTGTGCACGAAAATATTCTTTCTTTCAATACACGCGTTGTATAGAAAGTAGATCTTTACGATTTGTGCGATGTGGGAGCCTAAATATGTGAATAATAAAGCATTTGAAACTATACATTATTTTAATTGTTCAAAATAGTACTGCTTCAAGTTTTCGATGATTTCGCACGGTTTTTGCATATAATTGGTATCAAATAAAAATATGTATTATAGTACATTATGGTACTAGTGTGTAACATTGGTGATTACCGCCGAGGCGCCATTGAGACTCGAGCCGTAGGCGAGGGTCTTAAGAGAGCCGAGGACGGTAATCATCAATACACACGTGTATCATACGACGTTTTTCAACACACTTGTGAATAAAATAACAACAAAAACTCATTTTATTTAGTAGATAAAAAAAAGTTATATATGAGTGAAAGTTTTATTTATTAAACACGTACGAGTTAAAATTATCTATTTAAATAAGAAGTTGCATGAAATGAGCAAGCAATAGGAACATTAATTTATTTGTTCTATGGAACACGATCTTTTTTTTTTTAATAAAAACTCTTTTAAAAACAAAGCAACTCAACCAATAAAATTTAAAAAAAAAATCTATAACTCACTAGTGAGTTATAATGTTTTTTACTCACAGTTTGATAATGGGTGTCATTCTGTGCCTAATTGCGGTGACCGTAGAGCCACTTTATGAGCAAGTGTGTTGAAAAGTATATTATCACTTCTCCGATCTCTTGTTTCTCCTAGCTATTAATATCCTGACTCTTGGCCGGTTTGATTGGAGGGAGACTTTCACCGAAAACTACTTTTTCCATAATATTTTTTTAAGTCGAATAAGAAAATTTAGGGTACGATTGACCCAATTAGAGAGTTGAGCCAAAAAAAACTATTATTTGACATCGTTTGGAGATTAGAGTCTTATCAACGGGAGGTAAATTTGCAAGAACAAGTTAATCTGGATAACTGGGTATAGAGAAAATCTCTTTATAATTCATATATTATATCAGACTTTAGTACCTCTGTTCGAACGACGTCATAGAGCTGCGTGCTATAAATACTGGATAATTAACCAGAATATTGACGAGTGTTTTACACGTTTGTATGTGAAGTCGAAAACTTATATCTGTAAGCCAACAACATCGTGTAACAATATTCCCAACTTTAATTTGCAAACATTGGGAAGATGAATTCGGGCTTACTTTTGGACTCTACCAGTGACGAGCTGCTCCTTATAGACAGTACTAGCATCTAGAGGAGGCCTTTGCCAGAAAGCGCACTGCGAGATTTAACTTAGATTGAAACACTAACAACAAAGAGTCCCATAAGGCTAATTTATTTATTAATATAAGTTTTTTTGTTAATTAATATCAATATACACATTTACAGCAAAATAAATTTATAGTAAAAGTAATTTCTCGTAGAGTTCAGGTGATTTATGTCAAAATTAATTTTTACAGAATTTGTTTCATCGCTTCTCAGGGCCCGCTTTTGCAGGGAGACGACTAACATTTTCATCGGTGGTCACAAATTCTTCAGGCATTCAAGATCGCTTAAGGGCAACAGGATAAGATGGACATGCTCTAAGAAACACAAGCATAAATGTAAAGCGTCTGCTGTCACCATTGATGGAGTTATCGTGTCCACAAATGGATTACATACACATCTTTAAGTAATGATGTTAGAGTTCGATTGTCAATTAAATTGCAGATTTATATACTCCTCGTTATAATATTTTTTTATTATTTTTTATCACACCAAAATAGTTAAAACTATTTGTAAAATAAGAAAACATAGATTTTAATTTACAATTGCAAGTATAAAATTTAATCTGCTTATTATTATAAATAATTTTCAGTAGCCTTCGTTTTAAGCGTATCTGCATTACGTTACGTGGGTTTATTCATCATGAAGCTATTTAATTAAAACTAAATGCCTCTGGTCGAGCGAATGCAAGAGACGTAAAGTTATATCATTTGAAGTCTAAGAGACATAGATCTATATAATTTAAAGTCTCATCAAATATAGAGCAACAGTATTTGGCGCTTTTAATAATAGAATATCGGACTAATTATATATATTTTAGTAGGATACTCAGTAAGGATGAAATTTAAAAATTTATCTATTTAAATTATTAACTATGTATTTTTATAATATGGTGCTTTTATAAGTGGGTGATATTTTTCTTTCGTCTATTGGATTGTGAAGTCTCGATTCAAAATTGAAGTATAAGTAGTTTTAGGAGGGTGCGTGATATGGTCTATTTCAAAGACATTATTTCATTGTTCTATACACTATATACACTGTAAAGTCAGCTGACGTATATTTAGCCGATAAGATATATATTCTTTAAATTATAAATTATGTTTTTCAACATTTTAAAAGCCTCCAGTGCCTATGAAATTATTGCCAGTGTTGTGGTTAAAACTTATTAGTTTTTCTTAAAAAAATGCTTTCTACGAGAACCACGCAATTAACTTCAAAAATTGTAAAAAAATCTATTTGATTTTTGATAATATTGCCTTGTGTAAGTTTTATTTATAATTTCACATATGTATTTATTTGTATTATTTTTTATGTTTTTTAATACATTATATATAAAAAATAAACACATTAAAAATATATAAAAAGATGACGTCCGTCGGGCGGGGGGGCCTAGGGTCCAAGCTACCGGTGGTTAAGGCTCCAGAGACAGGAACTTCCTTACAATGCGTGCCGTACTCAGGACAACCGTCTTTTGTATCTGGCCCTTCGCCCATATACCGAGCGAGAGCCTCTCTAGATGTCGGTCGAGGCTTTTTGCTACTAAACCGTTAACGGACACCACTATATTTATAATATTTGTTATAATATAAAATTAATGTTAAGATAATTTAATTTATTTTTAATGTTTTATGACATAATTATACATTCCAGTTTAATATTTAGACATTTTCTTCTGTAGTAACACACTTAAGGGATAGAACATTCATGTAAAATTGGTGCTGTACAATTTTGTAAATAACTTCTTGTCAATTTGATAATGATAAAGTACTGGGAGATAATAATACCGACAACTTTTGGAGATGACTTTAAAAAATTAACTACCAACAAGCTGGGCTTTAGTATTTTAGCCGGGTGGCATCCATTAAATTGGATAGAAATGTGCTTAAAAAGCTAAAGAACTTGACTCAATTAGGCGTATAAAAAATTATTTACACGACGAATTGAGAACTCCTGTTATTTGACGTCAGTTAACAAATTTTATAATAATGTCTACAAAAGTATTCATATAATAGAACAAGAGATACAATATAATGTTTGTTGCTTTACCTGTTTTCAAATTAAAACAATAATAATTACTGTTTTAACAATTAATAGACTATTGAATCCATAGAATTGTAGCGCCTAAAGCTCGATTCACACTGTGACGCCGTTCAAAGTTCAATCTGGGGCGGATCATATGTTGCTATGTGTATATTACTAGTGTATATGTTTCGAAGAACCGGTACCGGCGCGATATCGAATCGGAATTTGAGTTATACAACAGTGAGAACGCTGTGATTCTTTCTTATTTAAGAATATTTGACCGGACTGGGGACGGACCCACACCGGAGCGAGATTAAACTGTGAACGGCATCATGTGAATCGAGTTTATAGGAAGGAAGGTATTATGTAAGATTATAGATAAAAAGTCTCTCAGCTGACTTGATGGTCAAGCTTAATTAATTACAACTGTATTACGTAAATTTGATTTTGACAATGTTCAGTATCTTTTGAGGACTTGTTATTTCTAAGTTCTATGCGCTTTACGCACTATCAGGTCAATGTTTTTCAGTTCAACAATACCTGAAATATAGCAGCAGTAAATGAAAATATTTAATAATTACTTATTTTGGATTGAAAAACGCTTTTTAGTAAATTTTAAAACAATCCTTTGAGTAAGAGAATTGAATGTATTGTAGTATTTATTACCAAAGTTGTTATTTTTCTTTTACGATTTATTTATCTAATTAATATGCTTAGTTTATAGTTTCACAAAATTACAAGTATCTTTAACATTTAGTTTTACGAAATGTTTCTCAAATCTTATTTATACACATAATTGGAAGACATGCTTTAGAAGCTCCTGTGATTATTTAATGTATCCAAGTACCTGCGTAAAGTTATGGTTATAAATAATAAATAACTTATTACAACCAGCAAACATATTCCTGAGATTGTCAACGTAGGTATCGTAGGGTTTATGTATTCCGTACCTGTATCATTTGCATTTTTTTATTACTGGAGTACAGCAGATAGGCTGATGGTAAGTGGTTAGGTACCGTCGCCTATGGAATTTTGCAACACCAAAAGTGCCACTTTCTTAAAAATTAGACCGTGTCTTACTTCTCAATGAAAACAGCTAGGAACTCATTTCAAATCCCACAATGTTTTACCTATTTTGATATCGTTGCAAGTGATTGGTTAGTTTTTTATCTAATCTGGCAAGTTGGTATAACTTAATGACGATCGCTACTATCAAACCCAAAAAACACAGATGTAGACGTTACATGAAACGTGGTGGTCAATTTCAATTTTGTCTATGAAAACGTAAAAATGTACCTATATCTAAAATTAATTAATGAGTTAAGAATCATATTGTGGAATTAAAAATACGTGTTAAGAACATTCGTCATTGTGATCTAGATTCAGGAATTAGAATAAATATCCAATATTTTTACACTTTGAATTGATTAATTTATATTAAATTTGCATATGAATTTAAGAATTTATAGTACATATAAAATCTATAAGAGTGGCTTAGGTTTTAGTACCTAAAGTAAAAACAGACCTTTATAGTAAAAGTTCAATTAAATGTTAAGTAACTATTAAGTCGTTTTATGTTTTCTCTTCATATTATTTGTTAACATACATATTAAGGTTAATGGTTTGTAATTTATATGAATTTTATTAATATTGATATTTGAATTAAAAAATGGCTTTGATTTATTGTATTGTTTTATTTGTAGATACAGTTGGAGATTTCGAGATTTTTAATAGGTTTATAAGTAACTAAATAGTCCTGGATTTTAAATAAGTATATTATCAATATTAGTCGTATTTTTGAGTGATTGTATATGTAGTATTAAAGGAGGAACTTTCGGAACTAAAACCAAAATTAGTTTTCGAGGCGTATCTTGTTACTGTACAGTTCGCTCTCTTACTTAAAGTAGGATTAACTCATAGCCTATTTGGAGAGAAGATCTAGTTCGATTTTATTTTTTTTTACTATCGAAAAAGTGGGAACAATAAAAAATAATTGTAATCACTTAAACGTTCATAATTTATTTATTCATTACTTTGCTACCGACTATCGTGAATTACAACATTTAAACAAGGAGTGACATTATTTCTGTCGTCATTATTTCAGCTTAATAAACCAGTATCCAATTCTGAGTGTGGCAGTTTATTAAAAAAATATATAGATAGATAGTTTTGAAAATTATAAATACTAGGGCTGTGCATGCGGTTTATTTTCGGAAATAATTCTATGCGTCTTTCCGGTACCATCAACACATGTATACCGAATTTCGTATTAATCTTGATGCATGATGAATAAATTCAATTATACTATTGGTTGATGTCGATGATGATGAGTTTGTAATTTTCCAGCGGAAATAATAACAAAAGCAAATGGTAAACAAGCACTTCTGTGGCAGGGAAACACCTACAACCGTCCTATGAGAAGTAGACAGTATTGGCGGTGGCGCTGCTCCTTCTATCACAAGGGCTGTCCAGCAGCTGTTTCGACTACTCAAAATGATTTACTAGTCGTTGAAGTGTTAAAACAGCATAATCATGCGAACCCCAAGTATTATCAAGCAAAAGATGGCACTTATAACATAAAACTCATATAAAATGCCTGTCTTTGTGAATTTATTATGAATTACAGTGAAGCGTAATTCTGTAGAATAATGCTAAATGGAACAAGCAAGATAAATAAAAATATCAAAACAAATAAACTGGTTTATCTTGTAATATTAGTTTGTTTTGAAAATATTTTCTTGTCTCCTAATTGTTTGGAGGTATTTTTAGTTAAAGTGAAAAATAGTTTAAATACACCCTATACTACTCGAGAATCTACGTTAAGAGATCGAGAATCTACAAAAAAATAAACCAATAAATGTTTTGTACGTGCATGATCAAATTTAGACGTGGAAAGTCATGTATGCCTGTACCACGCATGAGTTGGAACTCATACGTGGTTCAGGTGGTTCATACTCAATTTAATAGTTGCAAATGTCCATAGGCGATGGTAACCGCTTTCCACCTAGTGGGCTGTCTGCCTGTCTGCTGATCTCCTGCAATAAAAAAATATATATTCTCGTTCAAGATTGGAATCAGAGAATAATGTGATTGGAATGAGAGAGATGTAATATCAATCTGCCAAAACAAAAATGCATAATTATCGTTTATACCTAGTAAAAAAATAAGTAATTTTCTTTTCCAGTAAAATTTTTGCTGAATTGTAAGGGATCGGAAATAGCTCTTATTCAAGATTATGTTTATTATAAAGATGGCAGAAGTGTTACGACCGATAGATGGCAATGTAATAGAAGAGGTTGTAAAGCCAGGTTTACGACGGATAAATCGAAGAAAATGATAAACACTGACCAAGTGCTTGAACACAATCATACTGCCACTGCGTATGTTATTGTTAATGGTATTTATATCACTGTATAACTTCTGACTGAATAAATATAGTAAGATTGTAAACCGTCGATAGATTGTGAACGGTCAGTAAAATTTACTATCTAATACTGTAGTTTTCATGAGTTTGTGAATTAACTGCGTCATTATCGGGTTACAATCTATCTAATAGAGAAAAATTGACAGTAAGGTATAGTATGCATAGCGTTAGTCAATTGTGTAATGAAATCGCGAAATAACAGAAATGTTTCTAATAGCTTGTAAGATTTCGTTATCATGGGGGCTTAAAGCGGGCGCTTGCGCAGATTCTTATTACAAGTATAAAGAATTAAATTATACTTTATATAATTTGGCATACAACATGTTTATTTACCGCTTGAAACCCCCCTGACTTGAAAAAGTCATGACGATGTACTTCAATTACTTTTTATTTGAATTAATAGGTGGTCAGATTAGCTTCTACATAATTATTTGTAATGTTGTGTTTTCCCCCCTCTTATTTTAAAAATATGAAGTGAACAATACTAAATCAATTGATATTAGATAACACATTTTTTTTTACCAATATAACAGACAGAATATACTACATACATACATACATACATAACTTCACGCCAATTCCCTTGCGGGGTAGGCACGAACAACAGAGCGCCATTCAGGCTTATTCTTACACACCTCACTTGCTTCTTTGACATTCATAGCTCTTGTCATGCATGCTCGTCTGTTCTTAAGGCTCCTGACATCACTTTCTGCTAGTACACGATCAATTTGATCATGGAAGGTTCAGAAAATACTAACTACATTATTTTTAGTTTAAGCAATAGGCGGCCTTATTATATGTTCCAGGTAACCTATAGGCTTTTCTTAAGCTAATCTGGCGATGTAGGTGATACGTAAGTACCTATAGATGCTAATTAATGTTGACATATACTTCACTATGCTATATTATATACGTATACAATTATACATATATAAGATAATAAAACAATTTAATAAACAGAATTAAATATGAGTTTGTATACTACAACGCAAATTACGTGCCGCACAAAGTTGGTTGGATCTCTTTAACCGCGTCATTTTTTGCAGTTACTTGGGCGCAAAGAAGAAACGGACAACTTTTAGCTCTCATCAATGGATTCACGTTCTATTGCGTTGGTCGTGGCCGAAATACCGAAATGTGGCGTTGCAATGGCTGTTACAAAGGATGCAGAGCTAGGCTGGTGATGACTAATGATAGGAGGTTGATAAGAGCTTCCCTCGAGCATACGCATTGGCCAAGAGCATACCGGATTATTAATGGAATTTATATCAAGTTATAAATAATCCGGACCTGAGTGTCTAAGTAGCTTCTTATTTATCTTTGGCAAGATAGTTGGCAGGCAAAATAAACGAGAATTAAACAAAAACTTATGTATGAGTATAGTAAGTTATAGCGTTATAATTCTAACTAGTCAAAAAGCCTGATTATTGTGTGTATCTTTTAAAAGTAAGTTGATAGCAAAGTATTTTAAGGTCCAGTTTTTTGGATGCAAATTGTATCGAATGTATTATAAAGTGTGTCACATACCCAATGCTAGGATAAATTACTCTTTTGAGTAATATTAACTTTGGTCTTTTATTGTATTACTTATGTCTGCTACATACCTAACGATAATATATTGCAGCAATCATCTATCCAGTTCTCGGATTGGGCAGATTTATCGACCATGTGTTGATACAAAGTCGTTGCAGATTTTATTGTTTACGACCTCACTCGATGGCAGTTGTAACAATTAAAAACAAATCGCTAGTGTTTATCGTTACTTGTGTGACTTAGGACATTTTCAATGCATCTGATGAAAAGTATGATTTTTTTTCTATATATAGGTATTTGTATGTATCTCTGCTATTTAACATTATTATCCTTAACGTAGGAAACCTAGTCTTGACAAAATAAAATGTAACACGAAGCATTAAAAATTATTTTAGTTCTAAATAGTTTCATCGGTTTCATCCCTGTTAGTATTAATTTTGTATTCCGCGAGGGTGGTCATCATTATTCTAACGTTAAATTCCGGTCCCGATCTTCGAAGCCCGGGTTTTGCTTCTTCCTTTTCTTCTCTATTTCATGCGGTCTTTGTGAGACCATTCGCATGCCATTCTTAATGACGTTAAACCATAATCTATTGATATTCTATTTATATTCTGTTAATTTATAGCTATTATTATCTCGGATAATCCAAATTTATCAGACTACAAAGTGTCAACGAAGGCTTGTGAACGTAAAAACGGAAAGTTAGTGCCCAAAGACTGCTGGCGAGGTGTATCTATTACAACTTTTTAGGGCTTTGTCTCCTCGTGGCTGATTATATAGTTTTTAGATGCTTATAAGTTCCGTAGTTATTCTGCTTAAAGTCCTCCATTATGCGGAGATTCACATGTAATTGATCGTTTTTAAATGTAATAACTCCGATCATGTTGTTTGTTGCAGAAATAGTTTTTTATTATTATACTTTACTAAACTTTAACCTTACTACTGGTAGAAGATTGAAATTGCTCGTATGAAGCTTATGTTACATATAAACAAACAGTACTAACGATTAATGAACGGCTTATGTTTAACTTATCACCAAATTTGGTGATAAGTTAATAATATTTGGTGTTCATTTACTATATTTGGGTTTTGAATACACTTTTGAAGTGCAGTCAAGACTTAAACAGCTAGAACCATGAAAATATTTGACTTTCTTTTTTTATACATGTTTCGTTTTCTTAGTGTTTAGTATATTTTTTGGTAAGGTCTTAAAGTATGTTTTGGTGGTCAGAATATTTATTACCTTAATGAAATATATAACCGATCTTTTTTTCTTTTAGTAATGTATTTGCAGAACATCTCAGGTGGAGAAAATGCAATAATTGATAAATACATTTTCCGTAAAGATGGCAGAAAACAAAATAATGACTACTGGTACTGCAGTAAGACTGGATGTAAAGCCAGATTCACAACAACCAAGTCGAGAGAAATTATAAAAATGCATTTGGAACATAATCATCATCCTCATGAATTTAAGATATGCAATGGGCAGCTTGTAAAATTTCATTTTTCATAAACTAGGGGTCTTGTGTATAAATTAAGTATTGGTATAAACCTTTTTCTTGTTATTACAAGAACTATTATATTCAATAAAAACTTGAAAACTTAAAAATAGAGTGTTGTCAATTTATTAAATTGTAAGAAAAGAGGTACAATTACATGAAAGATTATTGTTTTTTTTTTATTTTTTTTTTATTGCAGGAGTTCAGCAGACAGGCAGACGGCCCACTTAATGGAAAGCGGTTACCATCGCCTATGGACATTTGCAACATCAAAGGTGCTATAAATGCGCTGCTGCTCTCTTAAGGGTCACTGGAACCTGGTCACTAATGCCGGAACACAACTCAAGGTTGTTATGGCGACATACTCTAGACGAGGGGTGGTAGCCATCCAGTCGGGCAAATGCCCTGCCACCTGGCTGTGGGTTGTTAAGTCGCCTCTTACGACAGGCCGCCCGGCCGCAGGAAATTGTATTCTTTCTCCGTTCCTGCACGGATATTGTTATGTTACGTTTTAATATTCCCAGAACAATGAGATATCTACGTAAAGGTGATTCTGAATATTTTAAGGTGCCGTCGCCATTTTGGCACAAACGGTACTCTGCCTCTCTTGTAATATTATACAATGAATTTTTAAAATGGAACTCTATGTAGGTTTGAGAATGGGAACCCGAACAATTTAGCGCAGTGGGTGAATTCTAGGCACATAAATAAAAGTGCGTCAATTGAATTAGCGATCAAAAAACAGTACATATCGTAACTATATTACTTTTCTATAATATGTCGTACAATTGGCTAAAATACAGTAATACTTATATATTGTATATCATAGTATGGGTGGGAAAACCCCTAGCTCCATGGCCAAATCCGAAACTATAAGAAATAGCGAAAAAGTCTCGGGGCTCATTTGAATAAAAATAAAACTGTATCGATGTTTGAAAAATTTGATTACTCTGAAAATGAATCTGATGGGGTGATTTTGAAGAAAAAGACACAGCTGTATTATTACATCAAATCATAGCGTAGCTTGTAAGTATCAATTTCCGTGAACGAATGTCAAATGCAAAATCAAAGGAACGGAGTTTTGACATAGACAGTTTACGCCACCGTTTCATTGTGGAAATACCGCCAGTTAAGACCAAATTCTTCGCTCTTCCGAAGAGTATAATAATTTACCGGAATCTATTTTTTCTAACAAATACAATCTAGTGGTCTTCAAGTCACGAGGAAATAGGTATCTTCTAGGTGTGTTCCATCCTAGACTGTGTTATCACTAAACCTCAGGTGAGATAGCTAGCGGTTGAACGCAAACCTATACGAACATAAAAAAAATAAATTGAACCAAATGAAAGTAAAATGTTTTATGGATGTTACTAAAATTATTTTTTTATGATTTTCAGTAAAATATGCAATGAACAGAAATGGTACTAGAGCAGCATTGATTGACAATAACTCTTTCATTGTAAACAATGCAAGTAAATATCACGAATACTGGTATTGCAGTAAATATAAAAGTGCGTTAAAATGTAAAGCAAAATTCACTACTACGAAGTCGGGAGATATTATACAAATGTGTTTGGATCATAATCATCCTCCATCTAGTTATGTTATACACAATGGAAAGCTGTTGAAAATATAATCATTAATCTATTGTAGTAAGGCCGCTTTCTGATTTGTCGTTGAGCAGCCGTGCGGCATCATTCCGAGAGCCTAGATTTCTATGCGCGTTTCCTGATTCGCTCAATAAATAGGTAGGATAAGTGCGTCCTAAATTATTCATGAATACCAGACTCAGCTGTGAAAGGATGAGTCCTTTGCGAGCGAACTAGCTTAGCTTTGGACGCTTACGCGAGCAAAACTTACCTACAGGTAGTGTTGATAAGTCCAATTTGTTTTAATTCGGGGCAGAAGGTAAAAAAAATCGGGATTTAGGGTTGTTGATCTAGACAAACAACAAAAAAAAAGGTTTAATTATTTAAATATCTAGGTACTGATCTAATTCTTAATTTCCTAATAATAATATTAATAATGGCTTTTAATAAATTTATTGACTTATCCGGGACGTTTAGTGTCCCGATCAGGTGCAAATCGGGACGTCCCTCGCAAATCTGCACACAAGGAAATGTATGTTAGTTTTAAACTAAAGAAGGCATTTTGTGATAAAAGTTTAGATAGGTATAAACATTTTGTTATTTGTGAACCAAATTAAATAGAATGAAAAATATTCTTCTAAGGGCCGATGTTTTCAATCACTAGATAAAAGTTATTCTATAGAATAAAACATAACATAGGAAAATTAAAAATGACAGTTGCATGAATAAAATAGTTGAATTGTTTCTTTTCGGATTTAGTCAGGTTATAAATTTATTCGATTGGTAGCTTTTACATGATGGTTGAAAAGTCGACCCTAAGACGTTTTTTTTATTTGTTAAAAGTGAATGTCCATATTTGACGCTTCGTATATTACGATTAATAAATACGATTTTCTTGGACTTTCAAAGAATTAAGCATTCATTTACTTTAATACTTTATTTTATAGCATTTTCTTAAGTTTTGCGACTCTTACACATAATTAAAACTACGTTTTAATGGTTTTCAAGCGCGGAGTTTTATTTTTATTTTGACGTTTTGTACCCTTTAAGTTGCTTTGTTAAGAGCGGTTATAAGACTTGGTGCAGACTATAAAAGAATATTTAAAATTATTTTAAATACATTCTTAATTCGTTAATAAACAGGTCTTATTATACATACATACATACATAACTTCACGCCAGTTGTATTATAAACAAGTAAAAATAAAAATCAAAAAGAAATATACATAATGTACATACCTATACATTATTATGTAAACTAGCTAAACCCTCAGCCTGGTATTAGTTACTGGGGAAGTCATTCCATAGACTACTTTCAGGTTTTATACATACAAACAAGTGGAAATTATTTTTTATATGTAAAGATTATAACCAATGCATTATATTTTCAGTGAAATATTTAAAGAACACGAAGGGTAATGAGGTAGCTTTGTTAAACAACTATGTCTTTTTTCGAGACAGTAGACTGAAAGCGAAAGATCTCTGGTACTGCAATAAAAATGGATGCAAAGCAAAATTCGCCACATCAAAAACCAAGGAGATTTTAACTATGTACTTAGTACATGACCATCCAGCGTTCCAATATATTATACGTAATGGGATACTTTTGAAGATTTAAGCCTTATATACTTGTTTATTATTAATAGCAGAATGACAGCGTTATATGTTAATGCTCGTTATCGAAAATGTGCACCAGTCATTATAATAGGCATTGTGAAGGAAGAAGGGACGGACAAACAACTACCATACTTTGACATATATTAGTACTCGTAAACAGTATTTGTAAGCTTAGTAGGTTAGGTACTTTAGTTTAATTGTGTGAGGTGGATTTGAATTTTCTCCAGGGACCATGCGCCGCTTAGACATTTTTTCTGACGTAATGAACGTGTTGTTTACATCACACCGTTCTGATTGTGAAAATATTGTGTGAGAAATCTACACAATATAGGTATTACAATTACAATACAATACAATTTCAATAGATTAAGTTAGTAAAATGTAACAATCTTTCTATAATAAAGTAAATCTTTTGCGGGTGTCGAATTCGCATAATGCATTTAAAAATAAAAACAATCAGAGGTGCTAATTCGGACCAGCAAATCTCGAAAATTTAACTTGTACAATTTTTTTCTGCCTGTCTGTTACAGCATCACGTTAAAGCACACGTAGACTAATCACATAGCTAGTTTATATCCCGGGTCCACATTTACAATACTTTTTATACCGATAAATGACGTAGTTTCTGTGGGTTAGATTATACCTATATATAGTCAAAAACATAGTGCTGTCGGTGCTTTTTATTGGTGCCGTAGTTGGAATTCACTAACAAACATAATTATCGTCATGGCAACGCGACCGAAGTTTCACCCGCACTACTATTACTACTACTACTACTACGATTACTACTACGTCCACTACCACTACCACTACCACTACCACCACGACCACTACTAATACTACTACTACTACTGATAAAATTACAAAACGGTCTACTCGGGCAACCGTGTGAGACTCGTACAAACAGTGGTGAATATATGATAGTGAAGATTATTATGACAATGGTTTTCTTTAATGCTTCCAGAATTATTATATAATATTAGAAATGTAATTGCGCATAACTGTCAAAGTATTTTTTTTTTAAACATGGAATATTTTCAAAATTTTATTCTAAGTGCTAGATAGTCTAAAATACATGTTTGTTTGAGCATCTTGAAATAAAACAATATATTTTCATTTTGTTAAATTTTATTTTTCACTTGTTTAATGTATTTATTTTATAAAGTGAAATGTCAATGTATTAGTTTGTTGGCAAAAAAAGATTGGGATGTCTTCGAGTGCCTTCGTCGTGCATGTTCCCTATACATTTTTTTGTAGTTTGGATTAGAAGCCATTTGTATTCACAACTTTTAAATGTATATTAAAAATACACGGACAAATTGAGGTTCTTCCCAATTTTCTTCCCTGCTCTCTAACAGATCTCAAGATTGTTATGGCGGCATAATCTAGACCAGGAGTGGTAGGCGTCCAGACGGGAAAATGCCCAACTACTTGGTTGTGGGTTGTTTTGTCGTCTCTACCTCTTATTCTCACGACAGGCCGCCCGGCCGCAGGAAATTGTATTCTTTCTTCTTCGTTCCTGCACGGATAAGTTTGTATTCAGTTAATTAATATTGCATAAGTGAATACTAGATTTTAATAAAGAATTTTGTACTTTATAATCAGTCTAGTTTTTTCTTGGGTTTATACTCTGGTACACGTATTTTTTTCATTTATATGCATAATTAAAATAGTTAATCTGAAGCGATATAATTCTTATTTTTTGGAGCGTGTTCCTTATATTCTTAAAAAGTGGATTTTTCATCTTTAACAGCAAATAAAATTACAGTACCTATTTGTGATTCGAAAATTAATGCCGAAATTTAGATACCTAAAATTAATGTAAGTAATATACACCATCTATAGATCTAATCATCATTGACTGTGTTTTAGAACTCTTGTCTCTCAGTCTGAAAGTTTGTCTCGAATAGATTCCGAAACGACTAGTCGGATTTCGAGGCAATTTTTAGTCATTGACACAAATATTTTGTGGTAATGTTTGGTGTATGTACCATTTCGATATTTCGCAGCATTCAGATGATATGAAACTCAAAATCCCGCGCGCACGAAGTGGCGTGTACAGATAGTTTTTAATTAAAAAAAATAGACAGGTAGAGATTTCACTCTCTACAGCTCTAAAAAGGTTGTATCTCAATCACATTCGGAATTCCTTAAGATTAAAGAGTACGTTGACCTTAGAAGATTTTCTTTTATTTCAGTGCATTACGCGGAAAGTCCATCGGGAAGAATAATGGCGATAGTCAATGGTTACTCTTTTTATCGTGTTAAAAGACTTGGCACTGTTGCGTTTAGGTGTACTAATTCCAAAATATGTCACGCCAACTTTATCAAAGCACATGATGGGACTACAATCAGAACGAATCTGGCCCACAATCATAAACGTCCATGTTATATTATAAAAGAAGGAGTTTATATCAAACTATGAGAATACCGTATGAAGGCTGGGTTAGTAAAGTCATACTTTATCCACCTAGTTTTCGTACGCCCTTAAAATATAATTTTAATCTATACAAATAATTTTATTAAAATTGTTATTGTTGTTTTACTTATTATTATAATTTGATCCTTTCAGAAACATTTTATTTTATATGCTGAAATAATTGCTCTCCCTATAAGCTGCAGACGGCTGCATAACATTAATAAAGAAAACTTAAGCTAATTTGTTTTTTTACATTTGTATAGGTTCGCATTTGAACACTGTCTATTCCACTTATAATTATTAAAGGCTATAACTCAAATATAGTCCTCATTGACGTATCCGTCAACGGCGAACCTTGTCAAATCCGGCTGCGCTCGCGCAGATGCTATCAAAACCAAATTTGGTTTTAAAAGTTCGTTTTCAAGGAGCGCAATATAGCCGTCCTGATGAGTCATATGTGCAGCTATAAGAGATTGTAGAGCGGTTCTTTTTATAAGGCGTTGTTCGTCAGTGTTCTATGCGCTTCGTATCGAAGGCAGCAACAGCTTTATCCATAGAACTACGTCACTCCCTCCTTTGCAGTGTAAGATCTTCCCAACTGTCACTTGAGATGTCAAATGCAGACATATGGCGGTTGAGTACGTCCCTGTAACGCAGAAATTGACCGCCAGATTTCCGCTTTTCATCCTCAAGCTGTAATAAAATTCTGAGCCTACGTCAACGTCTTCTATGGCCAGGTGACCAGAATACTGGCTACGTTACCTCGTTCTATCGCCATATTAATCCTTTGTTTGAGATAGGCACTAGTGTTTTGATCGCCTGAAGAGTCGATAAGTGTTTTGATAGCTTACACCATAATCCGCCTCTAGTAAATTTTAAGTATGAGTAGGTGGATAAAAGAATAGATTTTGAGACCTCTGATTGAAAAAATCACTATTTCATAATTGTAAATTCATAATGTTTAATTCGTAAAAAGTGATTTCAATCAAAATTAAAGTTATAATTGCTGATGTCCCTTAGACGTGTTTTTAAATTAAATTACGCATTATAATTAAGTAGTTGCACTACTTACTGATATTTTTTAGAGGAATAATAAGTTTATTTTATTTTCTTTTTTAATTTTATATCTATTTAATTAGGCAAAGACTCAAACAAGAACTAATTTTATTTATTTTTTATCACAGTGCACGTTAAGATTTACATGTTTGAACTAAAATAAATGACCACGAGTACATAGATGCCAATTTTTGTATTACGGTTATGATAGATATGATTTCTATTAACTTCAGACAAAATAGTACAAGTAGGTATTTAGTTTTTCCTTGCACCGAATGTTCGGCATTTAAACCGAATTTCTACCGAATGCCAAACTTCGGCTGAAGCTGCCGAAATTCGTTCAAACCGAATGTAAAACGGATTTCGGCCCATCCCTAATATTTACGTTTTTTTTTTACTTTACTGTAATTTTTTTGTATCGTGTATAACCTCGCTGTGCCAGCCGAGTGTATCGAGACACATAACTTACCTGTACTCATTTTTTAAATGTATCATTTTAATTGACTAGCATTTTTTAGAGACGTAAACATGAATATAAATGCTGGTAAAACTTTAGGACACAAACTCAATTTTGTATTTCTTTCAGTGATATTTGCGCATAGTGAAAAAGGCATACGAAGAGCGATAGTCAATAGCTTCACATATTATCTGCACAGGACTCGTTTGGGTATGGAATATTGGAGGTGCACGAAAGGCTCACCTTGCAAAGCATCTTTTCTTATAGACGCAGCTGTTAGGAAGATCGTTAAAATGTACAAATGGGATCATTGCCACGACCCACCAAGGATTTATTTACATAACGGTGTTATTGTTAAGGGTTACTAAATTTTCAACTCCTGTTACAAACTACTTGTGGTTTTATCTAGGTTTCTAAGGTCTACCTAATAGAAAGTGGTTCCCATCCTCTGTGGATATTTGCAACACCTGAGGTGTTATCAACATACAAGTAATAAAATAAATTATCCAAATGTATGACAGTTTACGTGTAATGGATGGTTGCGTAAAGGTGGCCATTTCAGGCAAGTTCGAAGTATTTTCCTAATTCCAATAAATATTTAATGCAAAATAGACTAAAACAGTGAAAAATTGAAAGTGATAGATACCTCCTTAGGTATCACTTTCAAATTTTCACGGTTAATTTAAGTTAAGTTAATTTTGAATTATAATATGTTGACGGATGTAGGCTAAAGGAAATTGTATTTATATTAATAATAAAAGTTAGAGAAGAATTATCTGTGAGTATATTCCCTGAAGTTACACCTCTACTGCACGTGAACTGCACACACATTTTTTAATATAGTCAGTTATACATGTGTAGATTTGCATGGACTTAGTTAAACCTTATCAGGTCTTCGGATGTAATCGAATAAAATATTTCTGATTACTAAGATAATAATTGCTGTACATACAACACAATTATTTAACACAGTGAATTAAATCTTATATAAATAATTGTGTAGTAAGGTTTGGTCATTACTTTTGATAAATATTTATGTGTAAATTTCATGTGTTTGTGTATAATTAATGTAACACTATATAAACATTGTCAATATTTTTGTTTTATTTTTCACGTTATCTTCGTCATTACACGCAGACAAATCATACGAAATAACTTGAACATAATCTTATTAATGAAAACTTGCTAAAGTAATAAAATCTTTAAAAAAATAATAATTTAATAACTGTGTCACAAACACTTGTGGTAGATCGACAATTAAATGATAAATCGTTAAAATTAAAATGTCGCGCAATTTAGTAACATCTCACGCATATGAAAATAGGATTTATTTTAGACGGTTTACTGTCTTGACTGTCCATTTGAACATGAGTGTGGATTCAAAATATAGATCCCTATATGGTTTATGGAAATTATATTTATATAGGATAGTGCGGACTCTGTGCAAGAAATGTTATATTCGTTCATAAAGGATCTCAAACGATGGACATTGCAGTGAAACATTCAATTCATCTGGGTTAACCTAAATCTAACATACTGTTGTACTTTTAGTTGCAGTGCAATGGGCTAAGAATAAAGTAGGAAAATGGTTAGCAATCGTCGACAAATATACGTTCTTCTGCTACTATTCAGGGAAAAAAACTATTTGGAAGTGTACAAGAGGTGAACCATGCAAGGCTTCGTTCCAATTAACGACAAATGTTGAGAATACTGCTGTTAAAGTTATTCGAATGGACCACTGCCATCCAGCACCTTCATTCATACTTAAAGGTGGTTTGTGTATTAAATAAATCAAAGTAAATGAAAAGTTTCGTGTAATACGTGTTATTATTAAGATACCATATTAACGTATATATCAATCAATATAAAAGAAAACATTCAAATTAAAAAATAACAAAAAGAAGGTTTGGACACTTCTCGTACAAGGTCACGGCATATCAAGCACGAGTTAAAATCGAAAGAAACAAAAGTTCGCTCAATTCGAAGGTTGTGTCAAGAATGCTACAAAATTAATGCTCAAAATTCGTGGCCAAAAACAAAACAAACGAAGTTTCTACTTTTTGCAATGGCTGTCCTTCACAGCCACATGATTATTGTTTGACATATCTCAATAGGTAATAACCTTATTAGTTATTTTTTCATACAACTTATTTTATTTTTATTCTTCTACAATTTTAATTGTTTTGTTATTATTTATCTATGCAGTGAGGCGAAGAATATTTATTTTAGTTCTGCTAAGAAGAAAAAAAAAGAGTTAATTGCATGTTTAATTCACAATATCTATTGTGCCAAAAGATGTTTTGTTTTTAGAAAATTCATTGGAATTATTTAAATAAGTGATTTTAAAAATAATTAACTATTAATGTTTATACAAAAAAAATATTTGTAACTTTTATAAAAAAATTGAGAACCAACCGCTAAGACATGTGATGTAAGAAATGGTGTCGGGCGGATCATTTTACAGAAAATACTGAACCGCATCTGGCGAAGGATGGGTTTGTTTGAAAAGATATACAAATATGTGGTACACCTGAAAGGACACCACTTTATAACATTTCCTGAGAAGTACACCCAAAAGAATATGCAAAATGTCACAATATTAAGGGCAAAGTTAGGAGTGCATTTACGAAAGGAGCATTGCCTAAAAATACTAAAGACCAACGTAAGATGTGTCAAATAGGTTATTGTAACAGAAATAAAACCATCAAAATTTGTTCTAAATGTGACAAATATGTTTGTGGAAAAAGTTTCATGGAGACACCCTCTATATGTATAAAATGCAATAAGCAATTAATTAAAAATTATTGTTCTTTGCCTTTGTAATAGAAGTTACACAAATACTCGGACTTAAAATAAACAAAAGCTGATTTTATCAGCATCAAGAACCAAATATGGTATAAGAAGTGTAACATTAGAGTATAGTGATCTGCTTTTAGACATAAGAGTATCGCTATTAATACATATTATCAAAACAAAAACAAAGACTTAAAAATATGTAGAAAATCTCAATGACACACATGACCCGACAGACAGACAGAGCAATATTAACTCTGATATTGTATCATGATTCCTATAAATATAATATAGTACTTAAATAGTTGTTAATTAATTGGCTTATATGTTCGACGTATACCTGATGTATTTCACGACACTTATAAGGGAACTATATTGTTCTTCAAGAAAATAATACACTATTCATTAACAATGACATTATTCATTTTTTTTAGTTATAATAAAGTTACGTTGCTTATTTCCCTCCTAACATCCATATTTCATACATTCAATCAGGAAATAAAAAAATCGGTCATTTGACCTGTTATGGTAAAAATAATTATATATTAAAGTATGGGTTTCCTGAAAGAGAGTGTCGGGGTGAAGGTAAGGAAAGGAATGCTCCGGTGGTTCGGGCATGTGGAAAGAATGCATGATGAAAGAATGAATAAACAGATATACAATGCAAAAGTGGATGGATGCAGAAGTCATGGAAGGCCCCGACACACCTTCCATGATCAAATTGATCTCGTACTAGCAGAAGGTGATGTCAGGAGCCTTAAGAACAGACGAGCGTGCATGACAAGAGTTATGAATATCAAAGAAGCAAGTGAGATGTGTAAGAATAAGCCTAAATGGCGCTCTGTTCTTCGTGCCTACCCCGCGAGGGAACTGGCGTGAAGTTATGTATGTATGTATTGGTTTCCTTAGTGTTAACGGGAAGGAAAATTTATTTTCAGCTCTTGTTTATAACTGAGTTTGGTCTTAAAAACCCTCTTGAAAAAGATTATTTTGGTGAGCAAAAAAATTACCTATCTATCGATATTTTTAATAGTAGGTATAGTATTCTTTTGTATGCGACTGAGGTAAAGCTATAAGGAAGGTATGAAATTTTAGCAGTCTATTTATGTATGTATGTATTTACATATGATGAATTTTAGAGCCTTAATTTACTCGTCTAATCTTGATGAATGTGGTGTTAAAGTTTTGGGTGAGCAGTCTACATTTTTACCCGACGACAACAAAGCTAAAAGGAAGGTTTATGTTTTATTGGTCATTAGTTTACTTATTGATTTAATATACAATCCAAATTGGGATTGTGATAATTGTCGTTATTTTTTGACGTAGTTGAATTAAGACTATATACGCTACGGTCCATATGAAAGGTTTACCTAGACCTATTTTTGATTACTAGATACCTACCTTACCTACTGGCAGGTAGGTAAGGTAGGTAGGTATACTTACCTAAGTCGGTAGCGTATATAAAACTGCACAGGTCTATTTGCATAGTTATTCTCCGGAGAGACATCTGCGCACTTAAACCTGTTCGGTGCATGGACCGTAGCATATGTAACTAACTGCCTTTACAGTTTTTAAAACTGATTATGTAACAAATTTTTCATTTTTGTTTTGAATTGGTTTCTCTGTTTGCAGTTCAGTTTGTGAGGAACAAAGCAGCAAGGGTCATTGCTCTCGTGAATGGCCATACCTTTTACAATCAATATAGCACAAATAAAAGGACTATATGGAGATGTACTCGTACTCATGTCAATTGTAAAGCAAGATTTTGGTTTATAGACGGAATAATAGCCAACGCACAATTGATTCATAATCACGAATATTCAAATTATGTAATACGGGACAATGTCTATCATAAAATATGAAATCTATAAAGTAAATTAATTTGTACTAATATAATTGAAACATCTTGTGGTTACAAAATAAATGCAAACATTTAAGTGAAAACTGGGGCCCAATTCTGCTATTTCAATATCTTGGCGTTGCGAATATATATAAAGTACGATTTCATTGAGATAGTGACAAAAGTTCGTATTCTACTATATCCATAATATCTTCTCGATATCGTCACGGCGAAATAATAGTAGAAAAAATTCTTTTTACCATTAGCAAAAATGGCGTTAGCCAAAATTAATATCGGGTTAAAGAACTTTGTTTTTCATAAAAGAATTTTTACAATTCACTTAAACTATGAGAACATTTAATAAGTTGTTGAAAAATAAATTGCAATTTGTACCGAGATAGAAAGCACAAATACTAAAAGTTGCAGGTAGTTTTGATTTTTTTTTTTACATGCAAGTTACAAGTTCCTGCGAACCAAAAGAAACCAGGATATAGATGTCGTGGATGTGTCATTGTGTAATTTGTTATTTTTATTATGATTTTTTTTACTTCTTTTATAATGTATTTATTTTTATATGATTAATTTCTATATATATCGCGACAAATTTATATCTAATTTTGCTAATTTAGGATATGTTGTAACACGTGATTTTTTAAACACTTATGAATTTTGCTTTCATTTATGGTTTTTGGAAGTTCATTATTTATATGTTTGGGCTCCTTCAAATAATATGCTGCTTTTACCGTAATTCAATTTAATTAATATTGGAGAGCTATCAAAATGTAAAACATTTATTTCGCCAGTTTTCGCTTATAAATATTTATAAAGATAGGGATGACATGGGATTGAACAACATTCCGAAATCGGACAAACCTACGATTGAAACGATAGTGACCGGCGATTCTGACGAGATAGTAATAGCAGCATTGGACCCCTGCTATGATGCCTAATAATAAATTATATTTTATTGAATTTTTGTCTATCAGTCCGTTTGAAAGTTTGTGTCGATTAGAAACGGCTTAAATGTTGACGATTAAAACGGGGACATTGTCTTCTTTTCTACATCTTGCATGATTCAAAAGATATGAATGAATATAGTCTAAATCTCGGCCGAACGGAGTTGCGGGCACAGTTAGTAATTAGTATATTATTATTGTGGGAGGTGCCCCGATAGGCAGGAGGAGAGAGATGGAATGCTCCTCCATCTCAAAGGAAGATCTTCTAGCAAGGTTAATGTTGTAGGCCTCGCAGGCCTAGGCCCCCTTGTTATAGTTGAAAATTTGTATATATTCTTTATGTTTCGGGAATTGTTTGTGACATCAATTATTGTACAGCGCCATCTATTATTGGCTTGTAAGTGTTCCACTACAATATATTTATAAACTTGGAAGCGTAGTACCGCTGGAATTGAATTTTCTTATTTTAGGAGAAAAGGCACTTATAGCAAGGCTAGACGGTATGGTTTCACAAATAGGTGTGATGGCTTTCATAACTATATTTCCTTTCATCGTTCTCACGTGATAGTAGGGATGTGGACACATACTACAATCAATTCTAATATTAAATAATTTCTAATATGTATAGGTTTTTGGGTATATTTTTAGAACACACTTTAAACTATGTAATTAAAATAAGTTTTTAATCATTAGTAATGACAAAACCTTAAAATGAATTATTAGTTTTATTTTAATTTGTATATATGCACGAGTAGTTTATTTTTATATGATATAATTAATTTTAAGGTTTTGTTTAATTCTTTTAGTTATACATAAAATAACAGGGTTTAAAAAAATCGTCGTTTAAAAAACTGACTTCAAAAACTAAAAAGTATAAAATAACATAATAATAAAAATCAAAAAATTAATATTTAACCGACTTCTTTCTACAACACCTAATTCAACGCATATTATGTATCACCACTTCGATAGTTTTTTCAGGTGAAAAAAGGTGGTGTAATTAGTAATTCAATGGGTGAGGGCTGTTGGCAACATCAACATGAGATAATATTATCTTTAAACTTGCAACACTGTCGTTGCTTTTCGTTTCTTCTTCCATTTTGGTTGGAGCCGAGTTCACACGTTTTCAATTTAAATTAATGTATTATGTTTCCACCACTAACAGTTTTTAAATTTTATACCTACAACGGCTAGAGTATCGCCTATACCATCAGCGGAAAATAAAATAATAATAAAAAATAATATTATATGTGCGACGAGCTGCGAACATGGGCTAGTGAATAATATATATAAATATAGTAAAATAAGCTAATTAATTATAGTATTTGAGACAGTGCAAAGAGATAGCTATTAAGATAGAACTAAGCATGAAATGCTTATGCTCTGCCAATTGAGATAGAGATTAGGGAATTGTTAATTTAATAAGAAAGAGGGTAGTTGGGTCTTTTTTCGATGTAATTTATCCTGCATATTCTTGTTGTAATCCAAATTAAGTATTTTGAGTTATCCAGCTATTAATTAAAATTCAGGGAGCTAATGCTGCCAGCCTTCTAGGTACTTTGCCCTGCGACGGTGTTGTTGTGGGCCGTTTTTTGTTTAAAATTATTTAATAAATTTATTAATAAAGGGTTTCCATTGAACCGCTGAATTGTGTAAATGTTTCACTAGAGAAACTACTAAGTTTACAATATGATATTACACATGTAACATTGTTAATAAACTGCATACTTATTATTATAGTAATTTTGTTTTTGCATTAAACCATAACCTCTCCTATTACAGGAGAACGTACAATATCACAGTATTTAATAATATTTATTAATAGGTGTGCCTATCATTTAGTTAAGTGGGACTTGGAATTTATATTCATATATTCTGGGTGCTATTGAAATGCATCTCATACATGCAATAGCTACAATTCCTGTTTCAAACCCTAAAATTTTATTTAAGAGCCTTGAAGCCGTTTCAGAGCCTATTCGAAACAAACTATCATACTATCAGGTCGACAAAAATAAAATCTCTAATAACAGATATTGTTAAACGTCGCATAAAAATAAAATGTTATTTTTGAAGTGAAACTTCTATATAGACGGGGTCTTACGATTTTTCGTTCACGAAAAAGCGTAACGGCCGCCTGTTCTAATACTTACATTTTTAAACTCGTGATATGTTTCGAATGGGATGTCAGAATTGAATAATTCAAAAAGTTATATAAAGGTATTGAAGCAGTCTTGAATATGAAGTAATTTATTTTGATAATGATGAATACCAAGATACAAATAGAGAGCCTTTTCTAGCGGCGGCATATTAATTAATTTTTTAAAATAAAAGAACACTTTTTGTGGCATAACTATAATAGTTAGACATATGCTGTCGTGCTATTTTTTGGAAATAATGATGTGTTCTGCAAAGTCGTAGTACATTATTTTATTCCATCATCAATAGTTTTCGCAGCACACGCGTTTTAGGTATTTTTTTACACCCTGGGTTACATTATTGGAGTTTTAGTAAGGATCCCTAATTTTTTGTAAATATAATATAGCCTATGTCACCCGGGGATAGTGTAGCTTGCCAACAGTGAAAGAATTTTTCAAATCGATTCAGTAGTTTCGGAGCTTCTTCAATGCAAACAAACAATCTAATCTTTACTCTTTATAATATTGGTATAGATATTCATATATATTTATTATAAAATGAATTAGATATTTGCATATTATAAAAAGCGCAAGAGTTTGTGCTGGAGTTGTTTAATAAAATTGGGAGCTGGGTTGCCCTAAAAAGCGCTATATCTAGCTCCGAAAGCGCTAAATTGGCAGCCCTGGTGAGCCGAACGCCGGGGAAGTCCCGTAATCGAGAAAGCGAGCGAGAGAGCGAGCGAGGATATACCTCGTCCTCTGACGACCTCGTCCCTCTAATACCTAAAATCGCGTTCTGCGCATCGGAAAGTGCAATGTTCCGCCATTAATGGAGGCAAAGTTAAGTTTGCATCGAACTATACCTCTGCTCTCCACGTGACTGGGCATCTCTGCCTCTATTTGTGGTCTGTGTAAAAAATATTAATAAATAATTTTAGAGTAGACTGTGGATGTTTTTATGGTTCCGGATCGAATTCAGTTTTTTGTTTGATAAAATAAAACATGTTTAAATAAAAAATGCATTCATTAAAATGTACCTAACCTAACCAAATCATAATTTGCAGTGGACCTGCGAAAAATCGAAATGTGTGCTAGGACACATATTAGAAGTGAAATTTCAACTGACAAGTGACAAAATAAATCGCAACAAAATTTTAACTTTTTACGGGCAGATTGTTAATGTACTTGTCCAATTTGCAAAACCTGCCCGTAAAACTTCAAGTTAAAATTTTGTTGCGATATATTTTGTCACTTGTCAGTTGCGATTCGTTTTTCCACTTGTCCGTTGCGATTTATTTTTCCACTTATCCGTTGCCATTCGTTTTTCCACCTGTCCGTTGCGATTCGTTTTTCCACTCATCTGTTGCCATTCGTTTTTCAACTGGTTAGTTTTTAATCACGGACAGACACTTCAATTTTATTTGTTGGTATGGATTTGATTTAAGACTTCCTTGTCAAAAAATAGTTCCTTGTGAAAATATAGTTATTTTTTAAAATTTGTTTGAAACGTGGACGTTTTTGCAGATGTTATGCTAAGTGGTACGTACAAGTTACATGTTTCGCCTTTGACAGGTATACAAAGTTTTTTGTAGTTTTGGTTACAAGCCAATTAGAACAACAAATAGACCTTATGATTACATATTATGATTATATTATTGATTATGATTTTCAATTTAAATATATATTTTTTTATGAAAGATATAATTAAATACCAAAAATAAACAGTCAAAATACAATATACTTATAAATAAATTACAAATCAAGCTGTATTAAAAATAAGAACTCAATGTAAAATATCGTATGATTATAGGTAAAATATTGTTCCCAAACCACTGTCACTTGTCAGGAACGTTTCGAAAGGGCTGGCGGCGTTATCACGTTGAGTAATGCTTAATCATTGTGCAAAATAGACGCCCGCCTTTTGGTCGCGTCAGACGTCTACCAAACGTTTGGCGACGTCTCGACAAAGCTATGACCCCACGGACCCAGACTTTCGACAATAGTTTTTATTTTTATATTAATATTGTTATGAGTGCGAGACTCGAATAAAAAATGCCTATAGAGTTTATTAGAACTGTACAAACACGTATAACACAGGTACAAATGTAACCCAATACAACAAGTCCAAACGTAATGCAGAAGGTCGTAATTCAATAAAACACGCAAAGTCCGTCACTTATTAGATTCTCGATTGTAGTACACATGTCTCGCTTCGCTCGTGGTTATCGCTCGACTAACTCCCCTGTTAATCGGGCCATTGCTTTATACTGCACAAATCCAATGTGTCCGCTCGGTAACGTGGACCGAATTTCCTAGAATCAGCTTGTACTTTAAATCCGTAACACCTGGCTAATGATCACAATACAACAATAGGCCGTATGCCAATAAGTAAACAAAAGAAGACGACCATAAAAAAATTTAAATGCTATTAGTTCAAATGCCAACGGGTAATAAATGTGCTTTATTTCAGATATGCAGGTGGATTTTGTTTTTGTCGGGACCCGAGTTGTAACAATATTTAACTTAAATAGTTAACTTAGATATGGAAATAAGATTGTCTTAGCGCATAATCTGTAAAACTTTTGTATTTTCAGTCAAATGGGTGAATAGAGGCTCCAAGATTATTGCACTGGTGAATGGCTTTACGTTTGGTAATTATTCGACTAATAAACGTTTTTGGCGATGTACTCGTACAGGAATCAATTGTAAAGCAAGGTTAATTGTTTCCAATGGAGTGATTGAAAAGGCAGAACTTAATCATAATCACAAATGTTCAAATTATGTTCTTCATAATAATACTTATATTAGATTATAAAATTGTTGTTTTGATGAAAGTTTACGCCCAACCCTTATTTTGATTAATAAGTATTTAATATGGAACAATATTAACGTGCAAATATACCATTAGAATGGTAAAATATGTCTAAATTAAACAGTTTTTCGAACATAAAAACATCCTTGGATTGGGATACATATCAGTTTGATCAACTGTAGTCATAATCTAGAACAACGCTCATACTTTGTTACGTATGAGCATTTGAAAGGTTATTATTATCTTATGCATAATGTTTTATGCATAAGATAATAACAACTTCCAAATTAAAAAGTATTTCTGAATGCACTAAACATCGAGGGTTTGTACGACGTTTCAATTTTACCAAGAATAAATTGAAGCGTTCGATCGAGTAAGGCTACTCGCACACACATAGTATTATTGGCAATAATGCACTTATTGTTAATAATTTTGTTCGTTTGCGGGCAGTATTATATTATTTAGTGTACGGTATGATTAAATTGTTCAATATTATTGCAATCTACCATTGGCAATAAATAATATTGTGGGTGCGCTGTGCGGGTAGCCTAAGTGTACCAATTGTTTAATAATGCGGGATACAGGTTACAATAAATTCTAACATTATTTATATTACAAGAACAGCCGTTAAAGTAACATTAGATCTGTTTTCCTTTCTTTGTCATAAAATCGTCTCTTAGTATAGTAGTAGTATCTATCAGTTATTCCTGTATGTGATAATTTTCGGTACTTACATATTTGAGAATGGCGTCATGGAATAGGTCAATGGACAGAAAACAGTGAAACATATTGAGCCACTTTTTATTATATAAAGAATATTATAGATTCCTAGATTTTGTACGAAGAAATATGAAGAATTGAATATTTAAATTAGCGTTGCATTAAACTTGAGTTTAATCTTAAGGTTAACCAATATATATGTAAACAATAGATCACGCGAGACCATAATGATTGTGGACCAACATAAATTTTACAACCAGAGAACAACTAAGGAGAAGAGTATTTGGAGATGTAACAAGCTAAATTGTAAAAGAAGTTTCTGGATTGTGGATGGAAAAATAATTAAACCAAACCTGACCAATAACCACGCACTTACACCATACGTGATAAAAAATGGAAATTATGTTAAAATATAAGTAGCTTATCTGGCTATATCTGTCTTTAAATATATACTACTTCTGTAAGTGTGTACCTGTCATTCAACTCTTCCTAAACGGTTGGACTAATTTTGATAAAACTTTTTATGTGTGTTCAAGTGGGACCCGGGATGGTGTAGATTTACAATTTGACCCGGTAGATGGCGCTGCAATCGGGTACTAAATATTATAATTTTAGGGCAGAATAACTTCTGTTGGGCTCGCGAGTTTCTATATAAAATGTTTGATCTCAGTTGATAAATAAGATATAGAACTAGATAAGAAAGAAATTATATAGATATTAAGAAAACATGTATTAGGATATAATATTTTTGTACAAAAGTAAAAATAGATAAAACACCTGAAAAAATTTGCAAAATAAGATCTCTGACTCGCAAAAAGAGGTAGCAGACAGCGAAAAAAATATATGTATAAGCTGCCTATTAAGGCTTTGTTTTTTTTTTTTGGGGAAAAGAAATGCTTTTTTTGAGTTATGTTATATTGAGTTTATATGTAATGTTATCATAAAACTTAGTTACAGGCGACTAGGCTCTATAAGAAACTGTCATGTATTTTTTATATGAGTCAGATAGGTACATTAACTTAATAAAAGTTATTTTGATTTGAGTGTTATATTAAATAGGTATTTATTTTTCTATATCCTGTGCCTAACCCTGCGGTGACATTTGATACTTAGAATATCATCGTTAGGCTGGTGGATGACTATCAGCCTTAAGTTCTCTTTTCAGTATTCCTTCATAATTTCTAATCATTTGGGGTCGACGCAATATATATTTTTTTCTTTCGTACTCCTCTATTCTCGCATACATCCGATATCGTAACAAAAATCATGTCATTCTTCATACAATTCTTTCATCTCGTTTTTGGTCTACCTTTAAACTAGCAGATTAACACACCTTGTCATTACATGCCCATTAGTCTTCTTCCGCTCAATTTTTGAGTCAAGGATGCGTCTTTCAAAGATCTTTTAATATAGTAATTACTCACCTTTTTTATTTATTTCTTGTTAACGCAGTGGGAATGTCTTTTCTTGCAACACACACTAGGATCTGGATACGGCGAAGACCAAAAGCAGCGCCTAGTGCCATCTGCATCGTGTGCGTGTGGGACTCTTGTATCAAACGGCAACCGATTCTCTTATGGTGAAAGAATAGATCGACAAACTATCCACTAAACCTACCTCTGTCCCTGGTGAGAGATTGCACTTAATCAGAACGACACAGGGTTTACGCCTATTGGCAGTTCACCGTTTCGTTTTGATGTTCCAAATTGGTACTAAACCCCGCGAAGCAGGGCCGTACCACTTCGACAGTAGAGGTGATTCCACCGATACCCCTCGTAAACGGAGGCCCTCTACCGAGGGATTACGGGAGGAATTCTTGTGCGTAACGTATTCTCCGAACCCCCGTCTGATGACGGTTGAAGGTCGCACAGTCCTTATCTTTTCTCTCTCGGCGGCCTCCTTTTGAGTCATCACTGACTCAACAAAGGATAAATCCGCCACTCATTCTCAACTTATCTATTCTTGTAACACCACGTTCTTTTCTCAGTATTGTAATTTAGTAATTAATTATTCAATTTTTCAGTTCAATGGGTGTTAAATCGAGCAATGAAAACCACCGCGCTGGTCAACGGTTATACATTCTTCCAATACAGTAGTTCAAGTGTATCTACTATATGGCGGTGCACACGAAGAAGCAGTGATTGTAAAGCTCGGTTTTCACTTATCGATGGGTGTATGTCTAATGCACAACTGAACCATAATCACAAACCTTTCAAATATGTTATAAAAAATGGCATGTATCTTAAGATATAATAGGGGTGTATTTCTATTTTCATTATTTAATGTTCATCTGCGATAATGGTACAAATATAGGCCGTTTCACGCAGATATGGCGACAGGTTTGCGACATTTTAGAATTTAAATAATGCTAAATATTGGCGGAATAACGTATGTATATACACTAGTGTGGCTATTCGTTAACGGTGTACGCTTTACATAAGGTGCATTCGGCTACAGTCTATATTTTTAACATTATTACAGATGAATCCACACCAAAACTGATTTAGTTTTTTTTGTTGTTTCAAAATAATGACATTTGTTACTTTAAAAAAAGCCGTCAATTTGTAAAAAAATTGAGTATTTTATTCTTACAATGCTACTGCTTCATCTGGGATATTTTCGTCATTGACAGTTTCACGCAGATGTAGCGATGGGTTTAATGCGTTATTTGTGTTGCAATATTGTTATTAATTGTAAATGATATTGAATATTGACAGATAACGTATGTACTCGTATATATATATATATATATATATATATATAGCTATTGGTTAACGGCGTTATTTTTATCGCTATAAATAAGATGCATGTGGTCACAGACAATAACTACAATATTATCGCAGGGATGCCCGAGCATAATATACTCAAATTTCTTTATTGATTCTGAATATAAAATGTAAAACTTACATAAAATAAATGGGACTTGAAATTCACTGTTGAAATAGACTTTTACTTACACAGGGAATAGAGATGAACAATTGAGAATTTGACTCATTTTACAATAAATCCTAAAACAATTTTTGTATCCAAATAATATGATGCAGATCATGGTTCAATCACGCGTCGGTTTCGGTCTGTTGCCGGTCTGGTCAAATATTCTTAAACAAGAAAGTGACAGACAATTGTCACTACCGGTACCGGTTCGTCGAAAACAATAAATGGCTGGAGCGACATCGGACCTGTCATGACTTGTATTGACTGTATAAATCGCTTTTGTTTCAACTCTAGATTAGTAGTGTACACACAGCGAGATTTAATCGGACTGAGGCCGGAGCGAGATTGAACCGTGAACGGCATCGCAGTGCGACCCGAGCCTAAAAAACATAATCCCACTTTCTGATTTGTCTGGAGCGACACATACGCAGCGAAACCAGATTAAATTGTTTTTAATGATAAAGTTATAAAAATAAATAAATTAATAATATTAATATTTTCAGTTGAATGGGTGATAAATCGATCGTTAAAGACCATTGCGATGGTGAATAACTATACATTTTACAAAGAGATTGACAAGAATAGCCGAAGTTTATGGAGGTGTCCCCGAACTAGGGATTGTAAAGCTAGGTTTTGGTATGTTGATGGTACAATGTATAAAGCACGACTTCATCATAATCATGCACCTACAAAACACATTGTACGAAATGGATTTTACATTAAAATATAATATTGTATATTCTGGTATTGCTTTTTTATTCTCTTTATAAGTATTAAAATCAAAAATTGAACGAATATTTGACAGATTGATTGTAACCATCGGTTTCCGGCCACGAATGCTGGCCGGAAACTATGCACCACTTTTTCTATAGGTACAGGATATTTTTTCTGTAGGTTAGCTCTATTAGCTCTAAGATTTGGCAACATTTGATTAAAAATCTTCAAAGCACACTCTCCGAAGACTGTTTGCTGAAAAACGAGAATCAGGCTACTCTGCGACGACGTTTGAAACTTGGAATATGGTCAACGAAAATTTGTTGATTGTTGCTTATCAGGCTCTTAGCTAGCTCCTTTCTCAGTTTTGTAATTTAATAATAATTATTTTTCAGTTCAATGGGTGTTAAATCAATCATTGAAAACCACCGCGTTGATCAATGATTATACATTCTACAAATACAGTACTTCAAGTGTGTGCAGTATATGGAAGTGCACACGAACAAGTGGCAACTGTAAAGCTCGGTTTACTCTTATCGAAGGCTGTGTATCCAAAGCACAACTAAACCATAATCACAAACCTAACAAATATGTTGTAAAAGACGGTATATATGTTAAGATATAATATCTTCTTCATTTATTGTTCAGCATATATTTATTCCTTCTACCCCTCTATATCATATCATATCATATCATATATATATATATATATATATATATATACGAAGAATGTATACTCGCTTGCTGTCAAGCAAAGCAAGTGAGGTGTGTAAGTATAAGCCTAAATGGCGCTCTGTTGTTCGTGCCTACCCCGCAAGGGAACTGGCGTGAAGTTATGTATGTATGTATGTATATATATACGAGCTGTACCCGGCAGACGCTATCCTGACCTTAAAATATAAAAATCTAGAACCTGATTGCAGCACCGGTATCGTTCTCATCCCTGCTCCGTGCTGTTTACGGGGCAAGAAGTCGTATCGGTAGACGCCTGGCGGGAATAAGTGATCGAATGGTAACTGATCAATTATCGACTGCCAAGAGTAGAAAATTATTAAAGTACTAATTTCGCTATTGAAAATTAGGGGTTGGTGGCAGAAAGGCGAAAATTTAGGGTTGTATGGATTTTTTAATGCCGAATCATAAAAAAATGTCAAAAAATTAAAAAAAACCACTAACCAACTTCTTTAAGCTGTCGAACTTTGGAACTCATTTCCCAAAAATGTTCAACCAATAATAATAACCAAGTTTCTTCCCATTAAAAAAATACGTATGTAATAATAATAGAACTTTTTATATTTATTTCAGCAGTATTTATTTTGTAATATTTTTTTAAAACTTGCACACTACCGTCATACACTTGTGATTCTCTTCATACGACCCGTAGCTGGCGTTGTCTGTAAGAGACGCCGAATATTGTTGCAGCCTTTAGATTAAATAACTTTATTTTTTTATTTTATATGTATGTGATGTAATAAAGAGTTTTTTATTCTTATTAATTACGTTTTTTATTGCCTGAAGCAGGTAAACAGGCAGATGGCCCACGGGATGGAAAACGGTTACTGTTGCCTATGGACGTTTGCAATACCAGGGTTGTCGTTAACGCGTTGCTGACGTGTAAGAAATTATATAACGCCCTTCTTAAAAAACCCCGTGTTATAGCGCAAAGGGAAAGTTAGGGAAGTGTTGACATATGTCTGACCATGTGTCCAGATGGTTGTTGTTTACGGACTAAATGGTCTAAACAACCGTTTCCGTAGTTAAGCGTAGGAGCTCAAGGTGTTGCGCTAGGTTTAGGATAAGAGAACTGTGTCAAATTGCGAGTAAAGACGAATGGGACAATTTTGAAGAGTAGTGGAAAGAAAGACGAAAAAGATATATTGTCGAGCATCCCTATTCTGTAGATGCATTTTTAATTTAAATTTTATTTAATTTCATACAGATAATGTGTATGTATGAAAATGTTATATTAGGGTGGCGCAAAACAAAACGCCTTTTTTGAGTCTCGGGTGAAAAAATGTTAGTTTTTGATGTTTTAAGAACTCCCTCCAAAGGACGAAACAAGCAAAAAATTGAATAATAAAACCGTTTTTCGCGATTTTAGAAATCTTAAAAAATTTGGAAAAAAAATTGAAGAGGTCGGTCGTTCTTCAATTTTTTTTTTCGAGCTGTTGGTTTTTTTGCGCCGCTCTGATGTATATATTTATTATTTTGCATGATTACACTAAATGAATGCTTTATGACTTATTTTCAGTGCAATGGGTAAAGAACACAGCGCTTAAAACTATGGCACTGATTGATGGCCACAATTTTTACAATGAGAGAAACAAGAACAATAGAAGATTGTGGAGATGTACTCGCACTGCCACGGGTTGCAAAGCTAGATTCTGGACAATTAATGAGAAAATAATCAGCATGCAGCTAAATCACTGTCATAAAGCTTCGACATATATAATAAAAAATGGAATTTATGTTAGAATATAATAGATACGCTTTTATGTGGTAGAGCTTTTAAGACCGGTTCGATCGGTGTGATACCACGCTCTCACAGAATATCAGCGTGAAACGGTTAGTCTTTTGCAAAATCGTGTTTTATGCAATGAGTGGGAATGTCGATGGCCCACTTTCCCATATTTCTTATCCCATTCCCCTAGTATAATAGACTAGTAGTTCCGACAGATGTTGTCCTGCCCTGAAAAAATAAAAATCTAGAAGCCGATTCGAGCGCCACCTATCGGGTGTAATTGTGGATCTAAATCATCCCCGGACCCACTCAAACACTAATTGTTTTACACATTAGGTTACAATTACCCATTCATTCATTTTTATTTATATAGATAGATTCATTCGCGTGGAATAGTTTCAAAAAAGTAAGTTAAAAACACCCCGCAATTTTGAAACATTCTTCATTGGTGCTCCGTTCCTATTGGTCTTAGCGTGATGATATAACCTCGACAAATGGGCTATCTAACATTGACAGAATTTTTCAAATCAGACCAGTAGTTCCTGAGATTAGCGCGTTCAAACAAACAAACAAACTCTTCAGCTTTATATATTAGTATAAAATAAAACTCTCTCACCGACACCACACCCTGTCAAAATCTCCGCTCCTATTATGTTACGTTGCAGAGAAGTTGCTTTCACCCTGTTATATGCTGTTTAAGTAATTAAAGTTGTTTTAACTATCCCACGGGAACTTTAATTTTTCGGGATCAAAAGTATCCTATATGTTGACCAGGGATATAAGCTACCACCATACAAAATTTAATTTAAATCGGTCTAGTCGTTTCGGAGATGAGCCCGTAGAAACAAATAGACAAACAGAGAAACAAAAGATTTGAAAAAAATCTAAATTAGTTCTATGTCACTTCTTACATCCCCCCGACTCGGTTTTTAGCATTTTTTTTCATTGTACAGAAATTCGACCTCTACAGATTTATTATATGTATAGATAGATAAGGCCTAATATGCACATTGCACATTATACCTTCATTCAGCATAGAAAATTAAAATCTTAAACATAACCTCTTCATTCGCTCATATCTTCAATTATGATTATTTTCAGTTCAATGGGTGAAGAACCGATTTTCTAGGACCGTCGTGTTGGTCAACGGTTATATATTTCACAAAGATGGGTCTAAGGATTCTTCAAGAATGTTGTGGAGATGCCGTCGAAACAGAAATTGTAAAGCCAGGTTTTGGACTGTAGAAGGAGATATTGATATGTATAAAGCACGACTAGATCATAATCATGAAGTTTCTAAGTATATTATTAGAGACGGTGTCTATATCAAAATATAGTTTTGGTATGAGATTATTATTGTTTTAATTCTTACTCACAACTTCAAACCACTCAACATTTAAAGGAGACTGCATATTTTTTGAAGTTTCACTTCTACTGAGTATGAACTGCAGACACATTTTTTAAGCCATATCCCAACTCATTACATTTCTTTGGCCCAAGAGTCCCCTCGACGTAATGGGGATGTACTGAATAGCGATATGTAGACCACACATCACTGACAAATTTCCTCTATATAGACCCAGTAGTTTGCGAGGAAAGTGACTGTGACATACAAAGACAGACGGACGGACGCAAGGACATGACGAAAATATAAGGGTTCCGCTCTTACCAAAATGACTACGGAACCTTTAAAAATGGTTTAGTACGTGTCGGTGTTGGTCAGTAAAACGAATATTCGGCTTCTATTCGGTATTCGATCACTTATTTAACTTTTCGTTATCGACTACTTTTTTAACTATTCGGTATTCGGCCATTTTTTTTAACTATTCGGTATTCGGCTACTTTTTTAACTATTCGGTATTCGGCCATTTTTTTTAACTATTCGGTATTCGGCTACTTTTTTAACTATTCGGTATTCGGCCACTTTCTTAACTATTCGGTATTCGGCCGAATACCGAATACTAAATCGTGACAAAAAACGCACATATCATTCAAAAATATGTACATATCACAATCACAGTTTATTGATAGTTCAACTACATTTTAACTAGGGACAACACGAATATTCGGCTAGGCCGAATACTGAATAATTAAAAACGCGGCGAATATTGAGAGAATTCGTGGCATCTGTAGTGAATACTTTTTTAGGAGAATATTTTTACTATATAGTTAGGGTGTCCTAAAAAAGTGTGTGAGTGTGACGTATATTTTTGAAATATGAAGCATTAATAATTAATGCACTCTCACATTAAAATGTTTCTCGAATATAATACTAATTATGTTACACATACTAATAAATTGGTAACCTTTATCTATGTAGTAAACTGCAAGATAAATTCGCGAAATTAGATCTGAAACTGTGAAGTTATTGCTCTAAATTTATTAGTTGGAACAAGTATAGAAGCAGACTTATATAATACATCAACGAATATATATTGTTACTAGTCGCCAGACTCGAATTCAAATGCCGTTAGAATTACTATAGACTTTATTAGAACTATACAAACACGTATAACACAGGTACAAATATAACCGAACACAACAAGGCCAAACGTAATGCAGAAGGTCGTAATTCCATAAAACGCGCAAAATCCGTCACTAAAAGATTCCCGATTGTAGTACACACGTCTTGCTTCGCTCGACTGCCTCGTCTCTCCATCGGGCCATTGCTTTATACTGCACATATGCAATATGTCCGTCCGGTCGCGTAGACTGAATTTCCTAGAATCATTTTGTACTTTAAATCCGTAACACCTAGCTAATGACTGCCATAAAAGATTACAATACAACAATGGGCTGTTTTCTAATCACAATTTTAAACACACAGTAAACAAAAGAAATCCAAATGCCGAAAGGTAATAAAATATGTTTTTACGGGTATGCAGGTGTGAATTTGTTTTTGTCGGCGTCTAGGTCGTAACAATATTTTCTCACCTGCTAACTACAAGCTTAAAACGGACTAAGTTCAAGTATTAAAAGTGTTGTGATTCTCTGAGAGACAATCCTAAAGAGTTACTTCCGAATGTGTTGTTAATTCGTGATTAATTTTAGTTCAATGGGTGAAAAATCGTTCATCAAAAATCATCGCGCTATTAGATGACCATACATTTTATAATGAAAGGACCACTGGTAGTGTGACCATTTGGAGATGCACACGAGCAAGCAGTTATTGTAAAGCAAGGTTCACACTACAAGAAGGAAAAATTGTAAAAGCACAATTAAATCATACCCACGGCCCTTCACAATATATTGTAAGAAACGGCATTTATGTCAGAATATAACTTTGTTATTTTCTATATCGTTCGCGATTTATGACCCAAATAACCCTCACGGCTTAAATTTCATGCAGTCTTTTATGAGTACCTATATTACGTTCTATAGAATATACATAATAAATTAATTCATGTTATATAAATAAAAAATATCTTACATTACATGTACTAATAGAGTTTGTCTTTACAGTAAATACATTTTATACTTTTACAATATACAGTATCAGCAACAAAAATTACTGGAAATACACTCGATCTAGGAATAAATAAAATCAAGTTTTTCAAATATCAAAGTACAACTATGACTGTATCATATTCTTAATATGTTGTGAAAATCGTATGTTATTATAACATAATTTTATTATTTATTGAAAGTTATGATTCTACAAACGCTTCCAAAGCAATATCAACTACCTTGTTCTATATATTGCCCGTAATAACGGGCAATTTGATTAATGGGGCATTAATATAGACCGATCATTTTGAATAATGACCAAGAGTGTCGGTCAATTTGAAAAATTAATTACTTTCAATTCATTCATTCATGCATTTTCATATTAGTAACGTCCGACGACCCGTGGTTCATTTAAAAAATCATTGTTTGAGATAACTTGAATTTATCATTTGGACCGGGCATGCAATATTAATACTTCCCGACGTATAGCCGGACAATGTGATAAATTCGGTTACCTTTCCATAAGAATTATGTAAATTTAATTCATTTTGGGAGGGGTATAGTTATATAGCACTTTTATTTATTATGAATACATTCGAATTGCTTTAATATAGGTTAGAAGTCTAAGGCGGAAACGAAGCGAAACAAACAATAAATAAAAGTGCCACGTAACTGTATCATAACTGATAACCTCATTTAATAAACAAAAAACTACACTTTATCTGTGTTCTATAACATTGCCCAAAATAAGGTTGTTGTTATTCATACTGACTGGGAAAAATGATTAATCGTGCAATTTTATTTATATTGCCCGCTTGATACGGGCCGGGATACAGACCGGTCATTATTAACAGTGACCTGATTTATCAAATTGCCCGTAACATATATATGCAATTTACAATTTACATCAAATTGATCGTGTACTAGCAGAAGGTGATGTCAGGAGCCTTAAGAACAGACGAGCGTGCATGACAAGAGCTATGAATGTCAAAGAAGCAAGTGAGGTGTGTAAGAATAAGCCTGAATGGCGCTCTGTTGTCCGTGCCTACCCCGCAAGGGAACTGGCGTGAAGTTATGTATGTATGTATGTACAAATATAGGTTTTTATGTATTTTGAATTAAAGCAATGCGATTTTTTTTGTATAATTTCTGAAAGGACTTAGTATTGATCGCGTTGAACCAATTCAGTACGTTGCTAAAGCATTTCAAGTTAAAGTATTGTAAATTTTGACACTAAGAATTAGTTTCAGTTCAATGGGTGAAGAATTCATCATCAAAGACCATCGCGCTAATTAATGGTTACCGATTTTACAATGAAAAGAATTATAACGACAAACAAATGTGGAGATGTACACGAACAAACACTAATTGTAAAGCGAGGTTTACAACTTGTGATGGTGAAGTAATAAAAGCACAATTAAATCATACCCATGATCTTTATCAATATGTAATTAAAAACGGTGTTTATGTTAAAATATAATTATGTCGTTCTCTATATTGTTTGAAATTATAATTTACGTAAGTTTATGTTTTAAATTTCACACAGTCTTCAATATCAAATATCACCTATAGAATTTGCTTTAGGCGATAAGGCCGCTTATTTTATTGCCTAGAAAGCATTGTAAATATACATTATGTCGTAATTGTTTATTTTGATGGACGGGCAATAAAGTGTTGCCTACCTATCTAAATTCATAATATAAAAATATCAACGTTTTGTAAAGTATTTCTTAAATGTTGTTAACATTTATGACTAATACAGCTCACTGGGTGAAAAACGATGGTAAAAATTAGTCGCCTTGTTAAAATACAATGTACTTTATTTACAATATAATACAGAAAATGACGGAGGTGCTTAAAGTGTTTCATTATAACCACGAGTTTTTTTTTCAATACTTTGTAAACATGGTGTGTATTTAAAAATATGATATGATTGTTTTTCTTCTTATTAAAATAAAGGAGGAGGATTCTAGGTATATATTGACACTAACAAATATTTTCAGTTCTATGGGTAAAGAATCGTGCATCAAAGACAATCGCGCTGGTAGACGATTTTACATTCTACAATTTAAGAAACACTGACAGTATGAATTTCTGGAGATGCACTCGAGCAAGCCGTAACTGTAAAGCCAGATTCACAATATGCGAAGGAAATATAATAAAAGCACAATTTCATCACAACCATGCTCCTTCTAATTATGTTATAAAAGATGGGATATATGTTAAACTGTGATCTCATTATGCTTTATATTCTTGGAAATTGCTTCTCACAACACTTCTTCAACATGACAGAAAGCCCTCATTAATAAAACTTCTAGCAGCGTTCTGAAACCATATTAATGTAACATAGAATGCGTGTATAAATCTATACATATAATAAAATTGTAGAGGTCGAATTTCTGTATAATGAAAAAAATGCTAAAAACCGAGTCAGGGGGATGTAAGAGGTGAAATAGAACTAATTTAGATTTTTAAAATTTTTTTGTTTCTCTGTTTGTCTGTGTGTCTGTTTTTCTGTCTGTTTGTACCGGCTAATCTCCGAAACGACTGGACCGATTTAAATGAAATTTTGTATGGTGGTAGCTTATATCCCTGGTCAACATATAGGATACTTTTGATCCCGAAAAAATAGAGTTCCCGTAAGATAGTTAAAAAACCGCACCACGTGGACGAAGTCGCGGGCATCAGCTAGTTAACAATATTTAATTAAGAACTAGGTACAGGGCGACAAAATAAAGTAGAAAATAATAAGGGCGCCATTTTCGCAAATTTGTCTAAACTCTAGCAACCCCAATATTAGGTCAAGAGTAATTTTGATACTAGTAATTTTTAATACAACATCAAACATCGTGTAATTATGAAGTTGCTTTAGTTACGGCGTACGCATTTTGTAGCCTATCGTGTTTACTTTATTAAGAACTAGCTGTACCCGGGAGACATTGTCCTGCCCTTAAAAAATAAAAATCTAGAACCCAATTACAGTGCCATATACCGGCTCCGATTGTGAATTTAAATCATCCCGAGACCTACTCAAACTAGTTACAAAATATTTCATCAAAATCGGTGCCGCGGGTTATGAGAGGAATAATAATGAGAAACGGTTGTGGAGATGTACTCGTTCTGGCATGGATTGTGTTATGTCACGTACATGGAATAATTTATTGCTACATAATTAGCAAGGTTTATAATTGAGTAGTCCATGTACGTGGTAAAATCTATCATGTTTAAGATTTTACATATTTTCACGTAGTACTTAAAATTTCTGTATATATAGTTTTAAGTTTAATCTTGATTGATTGAAATTTATTAAGCAATAATTACATCTAGAATACAACATCTTGTCATCTTATTTTGTACTCCCCTCCAACGGTTGAGCCTAGCTCCCGCATGGCGGTTGAGCCGTGGGCTCTCGCCAGTGGTGCGTCAGCCTATCCAACGGGGTAACATCATAGACGCACCACACAACATAAGTCAACAGTTGTTGTTGTTAAATATACAACTAATCCATAATAAACCCAGCTTCGAAATATGTAGTAAAAATGGGATTTATTTTAAAATTTAATGATATAATGGATGACATCGATTTTCTGTTTTTTTTTTTAAGTTTAAGGCTTGGCAACTAGGCCCTTAAGCCAGATGCCGTTGTATTGTAGGCTACAATCGACGTCATTCAACGGAGTTCTTGTGAAAACTCGAAAGGCCACATTTGGCTATATAGTTCACAATTTCTCGCAAAAACACATAATTACTACTCAAAAACTATCAATATCCTACAACTATTGTTCACTTTAGAGTAATTTTACACATTTTTAGAAAATAAAACTGCACAGCACAACGTCCCCTTACAGTTCCCGCCAAAAACTCCTCGATTTTCTGTTGTGATAGTGCTGATGTAGGATGCTAATTAAGGGCCGGTTCCTAAATAATACTATTCATTCACTTGCCTTACCATTGATAGAAATTTTATATTATTTATTTGGAGTTTATGTCAAATTTAAACCGATAGCAAGCCAAATGAGCGGTTAGTGAGATTTAGGAACCAGGTGCAAGTTGACATGATGTTCGTATCTGAATAATTGATTTATTGAATTAGTTTCGATCAAGCAGTATATTTCGGAAATATCAATCACTGAAGTAACGTTAATATACTACGCTCAGTGAGAGCTTGCTTTTACTGTGGAGATGCTTGGATCGTGATACACTGAAGCTCGAAGCCCCAGAATACTAGGATCAGGCCTGGTTGCCTGTTGATTATCGGGCTATTAAAGTAATATAATAAGATAACGTTGGTAGAGTTCTGGGCCAGCAAACGGTACCCAATGCTCAGTATTTTGTTTGTAGTCTTGTGCGAATTTAAAATATATACTCATGTATAGATTATATTAAACTAATTTTAATTTATTTTTTTATTTTCTGCCGTCACTCTTGAAGTAGTCGCGGATCTTTTATTGTGTTATCTAAGAAGTTTTAATTTGTTTTAGACATATCAGAAACCAGGTTAAGAATTATTACCATTGTGTTTATTTAAGCTTAAATATTGTTTTAAATACAGACATACGGTTTTATTCATATAAGCCTACTCTAACTCAATATGAATAAGACCGTTAGAGTTTAAGGTTTCCAATAATAGTGAAATAGTATGCTTAGGTAATCTAGTAATTGTATCTAGTTTGTAAGGACCTAAATTAATTAATGGTTAACAATAAAGCTTTTCATTAATGATTCACAATAAAGTTTTTCATTCATTCATTCATTCTAGCGGTAACTAGATATAATGGTTATTTTGGGAGTAAATATAAACAAAGACAATAACGAATATTTTCAGTTCAATGGGTGAAGAACCGATTATTTAACACAGTTGCGATGGTCAATGGTCATATATTTCACAAAGATACCTCTAAAGGTCCTTCAAGAAGTTTATGGAGGTGCCGTCGTAATGGTACTTGCAGAGCCAGGTTTTGGACTATAGAAGGTCATATGAGGACGTTTAAAGCACAGCTAGCACATGATCACGAAGCGCCTAAATATGTTATTAGAGACGGCGTTTATATCAAACTATAGATAATTTTATATATTTTTAACTTATTTTAAAAAGAAGGAGGTTTTCAAATCGACTGTCCACAATTATTGTAGACAGATTTTCAACTTATTTTTAATTTGAAACTGTATACTCCTGAGGTGATGCCATTGTCAACAAGTCAGAATCTGATGAGGATTCCAGTGAAAGCGAGAGCAACCCTCGAATATTATAAGCTCGTACAACGTGTTTCACATATTTTGTTCTCTATAGCTATTCAAGTATTTGCGTAAATACTAGAAAATAAAAATATATATAAAAACCAAACCCAATTCAAAAGTAACTAAAAAGCAAATATATTTTAGTACATCTATAAGGTGGTGCCAAATAAAACATATATTAAACAAATTTAAAAAATCTGGTATTTACTTTCTATGTTTTACTTCGCACCGACTTCAAGATGTAGAAAACGTTTATTTTTTGTTTTTTAGTTACTTTTGAAGACGGATTTACTTTTAAATTCCGTCTTAGCTACTCGGGATCAATAAATGTTTTGAAGAATTTAGATATATAGTATATGTTATTATTTTTATAAATATTTACACGATTTAAAACAATTTATTAAAAAACCTTTAAAAAAATATATTGTTAAGTTGTATTAAATACATAAAAATTAATAGAATGTTAAAAATATTCAACAAGTTTACTCCTTAGATGATGTGAATGGTTTTAGGTTTGCTTATATTAATTACATAAGGGTTTCGTAGTGACAAATATTTACTGTATTTCCGACTTGGTTGGGGAATTTTAAAACGCATAATATAAAGGAAATATTCATATTTTAGTTTTTAATATCTACTAAATAAATACTACATTTTCTACTTTTATTTGTTTATTATTTATATTTATAAATGATCTTTATTATTCATGTCGTTTTAGCTATGTAAATAATAGATTATATTAACACCTCTTGAAATTTGTTATTGAAATTTCGTTGAAATTCTTCGTAACTTCAACAGTGATATTTACCAGTGCAGTTCTATTTGAAATAAAGTCAGGTAATTCCATGAAGTGTTCTGTCGATGTGGAGGAGACAAACTTCCAATGTTTTTGTAAATAACAAAAACATTGGAAGTTTGTCTCCTCCACTTGATATCATTCAAATTAATTTTCGTTGAAAGTATATTTAACACTCTACACCGTCTACATCTTGATTTGTTTTTAGAATTAACCACATTATAGTTCAAAACTTAGGGGAGATTCGTTATAAAGTAACATCATACATATAGATTATAAGCAACAGTGTTTATGTCTATATTTGTTTTTTTACCATCTAGGAGCCCGTAACCATTTGTGGCTGAGTTGGAATCCTAATGAAATTCATTCATGGCTTCGTGTACGTCCATTTATAAGTCTGTGTAGGTTTACTACACACGAAGGAAAACTAATAAAAGCAAAACTTAATTCATACAAGCCTTCTGAATATGTTATAAGAAGATATGGCGCGTTTATGTCAATATATAATTTCGTATATTTTTATATAAAAAGCCTGCTGAAAAATCCCTTTTAGTTATTGTGACACTACAATGACAAACTTGCGGCACAACTTAAGGTCGTCACTCTGGTATTATTCCGACTTGACATCCGGAGGCCTGCAGGTGAACTTTTTTTATTTTGTTTTATTGCCTCAAACAGGCGGACGGCTCAGGAAGGTGATTACCGTCGCCTATGGACGTTTGCAACACCAGGGGCGTTGCCAACGCGTTGCCAGTCTCTAAGAAATTTTATAACGCCCTTAAACGACCCCATGTCGTAGCGCAGAGAACAAACCTCGGCGTGAGGCCCTCTTCAGATCATTGTTGTACGCGGAATAAACGTTCTAGAGAACCGTTGAGTAGTTGAGCGTGGGAGCTCCAAGAAATAGGCGTTTACATCCCGTCGATGGCGAGCGGTGCGATTGTAAAAGTGAGGCGTTGGTACCAGATCAAACAGTTCCTCGGAGCAGTCTTCGTAATACAGGCGGTACAATGCGCAGAAGGACGCAAAGTCTCTCCGAAGACTAAGCGATTCTAAACCGCCTGTTAGTATGGTATCGTCGACTATACAAACGGCGCGACGTGGATGGAGTCCAGAGGGACAGTCTGGTAAGCGGGTGCCCCAGCCCATAAGTGTGAGCAGTATTCCATATGCGGCCTAATTTGTGCTTTGTAAAGCACACGTTTGTAAAGAACTTGTTTGTAGTTTGTGTGACATTTACTAAAATCGTTGTTTTATTAGAATCTCAATACTTGGGCACCAGGTACGACGATATAATGTGCCAGAAAACGTCGTCGAATGGTTAAAATTTGACTTCAATTTCAGATCAATAAACAATTATAAGTGTAGATTATAATAACTACTGCACATACACTCACTGAAATAATTTATATTTGCAGTAGTGAGTGGTAAAATAAAAAAATGTATTATTTGCAATCGTTTTAAGCAAATAGATGTAGTAGTTAGTAAGTTAAGTTAAGTAAGTTTCCAAATTAAATGTATTTAAAATAAAATATAATAGTATGTTGTATTTTTCAATGAAATACAATAAAATTAATAGATAAATTAAACTAAATACTAAAAAATAAATAAATTATATATAAATTAATATAAAGTATGTAACAAATATTTATTAGCATTTTCATATTGTAAATTTAAGTCTAGATTTAATTACCTACTTGTTCTTTTATTTAACATTTCTGAAACACTGAGCGCGGGAATTGTTTTATGAAATTTAAACGTAGTTTAAATGTGTCTGTCTATTTTTGGATTAAATAATTACAATTTTCTAGAAAGGGCTTATTATTGACATTTCTACAAAATACTTGAAATTTCGTAGCGTAATTGTTAAGAAATATTAATTGCTAAATATTTTTGTATATCAAATATGAGTTTCTTTTTTACTAGTTACATACATTTACTATGAACATAATTACTACTCGTAGTAGGTTATTTTAAAGTACCTACAATTATGAAGTTATACAAAAGTATATATAACGTAGTGTTTTTAAGGACGTGGTCGTCGTAGTATATGAGAAAAATTTACTATTATTGTTTTAGTTCAATGGGTGTTGAATAGATCATCAAAAACTATCGCACTGGTCGATGGGCATACATTTTACAAAGGGGCCACCAGGAATATCAAAACTTTGTGGAGGTGCACTCGAGGCAGCACATGTAAAGCTAAGTTTTGGTTTGCAAAAGACCATATGTTCAAAGCACATTTGCAGCACAACCACGAGGCTCAGAGCTATATTTTAAGAGGCGGATTTTATGTCAAAATATAACCTATTTTTTATTTTTCTTTGAATGTCCATTCTAGGTTTAAGTACTGCTTAACTGTTTACCTTGTATTCCGTAAATTATTCTAGCTCTTGGACTTGAAAAACGAATATCTAATAATTAATAAACATATTTACATATTAAAAATTATACATAAACCATAGTACATAAGAAGATAACTAATTAACCATGAATATAGTATACAGAAGTGTAGGATATATTTACGTTCAGGTGTCGGGTTAAATTACATAACTACATTATATTATCTATGTAATTACATAAATAATTCATAAAAAAATATAAGAAATAAAATTTATATGTAGTGCATAAATAGATACACTAATTATAAGTACTATTAACCTTTACTATATGTATATAGAGGTTACATTAAAATAAGGCCACGGCACACCTTCCATGATCAAACTAGCGGAAGGTGATGTCAGGAGCAAAGAAGCAAGTGAGGTGTGTAAGAATAAGCCTAAATGGCGCTCTGTTGTTCGTGCCTACCCCGCAAGGGAACTGGCGTGAAGTTATGTATGTTTGTATGTATGTACATTAAAATACTTGTGTAAGTGTCTGGAGGCGAGTGCAGGCATATACAATATAAATACCTACCGCCTACGGCATTTGGCAACTTGGCTACGGCAATCAAAATCGTGAGTAACCAACCATTTAATAAGCAATCTATTGGTTGCCGCAGCTAGAAATTATAAGTTGCCCAATGAGAGCTCCAATCGCAATCGCTGGCGTAGCTTGACTGCCACAATGAGGTTGCCTAGTGCGCGGCATGCGTTAAAGTCGTGAAACAGAAATATTCTCATCTGGTGCATCAACCAGTCACTGTTACTGTAGGTACTCATGTGAAAATACTCTCGCCCGATTTAGATCTATAGAAAAATATTATTAATGTATAAAATGCATGTTGCTTTATTAAAGTAATTTTAAATATTGCAAATAAACGCTGTTTCCTAAGTTGATGTTTTTAATTATGAGTTTGGATACCACAATTTGAATCCTTTTCCGTGGAAACCGTCCTTCATTATCTTTAAAGTGAATATTTTAGTATAATATGTACCAATCCTTCTGGTAATTTGTCAAAGCTATAAAGGAAAATAGACAAACATCTTATCTAAATAGTGTAAATAATGACTTTTTAGTCGATAATCGGGTTATTTATTATTATTTTTAAGAATGGCAATGTACACCTGTCCGTTGTTAATGTCGCTCTGCCACAACAACTCCCGGCGCTAGTGTGCATTATATTGTTATACAGAATACAGTGCGTTACTATTAGTTTTTGAGAAGAAAATCAGTTACTATCTTACTTTCTTGAATATTAGAGATTTTGTAAATATCGTGGTGTTATTCTCCGCGCCCGACGACTCTACGTTCTTAAATATTCATGAAGTAATGTACACTCCTCATCAGAATAAGTGTACCTGCAGCCGATTGCCGGTGTAATTGTTATATTTGCATACTAAAATATTGATTTATTAATTAAATAGAATTTACCAAATTTTTCTCTTTCTTTTCTTCTGTAAAACTAAATATATATTAGAAAAAAACTTAAATCGGCATTTGCGGATACGAGTTTTATAGCTGCAGCATACCTTAAAGATGAGTTGCATTATATTCAAATTTACTACTTTTAAGTGTTCTATAATTAAGTAATGCGAACATTAGACGGATCAACCAAATTGAATCAATTTGGATGAAATCACAAAACTATACTTATACTAGGCCGATCAAAAAAATTGGATTGATCTGGTTGAAATTGACATAACTGAAAGGACATAACGGTATTTTATGAAATTGAATGATTGAAATTTATGTTTATGTAAATCATATTGGTTGATTCATCAAATTTGAATGACAGTAATGATCCACCTATAATATATGCCAATGTAAAGTCGTAATCAATAATTAAAACAAATCTATATTTAATATAAGTTACTTTGTTTTGGCAGTCTTATTCTTGAAGAATGGCGCCTCAAAAGATCTCGCCCTGGTCAATGATTATACATTTTATGTGAAAACTTGTACAAAAGCAAGGACTATTTGGACATGTACACGAAGTCACTGCAACGCTCGTTTTTGGATCGTCAACGGAGCAATGCAGAAGCCACAACTTATACACAATCATGAAGCATCGCGATATCTCATACGGAATAATATTTATATAAAAATATAGTTTTTATACACTTGTTACATATTTATATGGCTAGCAGTGTATGAATTTCTTTCGCGATTTACGTATAAAATTTCAATAATATCTTTATAAAAATACTAATGTTTTCCCCACGGCTACGTCGCGAGTCAAATACTAGGAAGTAACCTATTTTTTGGTTTACATAAAAACTTAAGATTATATATATATACATATACTTACTGTTAAGGCTAATACAACTTTGGAACGCGCTTCCTGTTACTATCAGATAAGCAAAATCGCTAGCGATATTTAAAACTATGATCAAAAAATACTACTACCTGTCGTTGGAATATGATATTTAAATTCATTTGTAAACATTTATATATTTTATAGATATGCATTTGTATGGTATGTATATTAAGTATATATCTATGTAATATATAAAATGTCTGCATACATTTATATATATATATATATATATATATATATCATTTATGTATTTATTATTAAAATGTAAGTAGTTCGTACTATATGTTACGTATACCACCATCGCCATTATCATCTTAATTCATTCCTGGGGTTGTCTGGAAGAGATCACTTTTTAGCGATAAGACCGCCCTTTGTACATAACTAGATATATTTTTTAGTCTTTAAGTTCATGTTCGTATAGGTGTACAATAAAGTGTTATCTATGTATCTATATATATATATATATATAGACACACACACACACACACACACATATATATATATATATATATATATATACATAAATCTTCGGTGAAAAACTATCTAACTGATGGTGAAAACCTCTTAAAAATCAGTTGCGTGGTTTAGGAGGAGATAGCGGATATACAGGTAGACAAGCGTGGAAAGCGGTTTTGTTTTATATTATGTAAAGATAGCAAATAAAATTATATCTATTTTGAATTAAATACGGTGATAAACAGGGGTTGCAACCAAATTAAAAATGTTGATACTTTCACATGTGCTAGCTAGCCATATTGTCGTGCAAAATTAAATGTAAGATTACAATTTTAACAGCCTGTTTGTTATTTTGATGTTCTAGTCATATTACTGTAGTTTCGTCAAATTCTGTTTAGTAGTTTTTGCGTGAAACAGTAATAGACGACCGTGATCGTAAACTATCTTGTTTATATAATAGAATTATTATATTGTGTAACCAGTGCAGATGGGGTTTTTACTGGAGATTCTTTTTCGTTCTAAAAGAAAACAAGAATTAATTTACACTCATGTGGCTTAGGACACAGGTTTACTCCCTCAAATTACTTAATAATGTAATATTAATTAAAAATCCGATATATTGTTTTCTTCAATCATCATCATTCATTCAACCTTCCAAACACAAAATGTAACTAAAATTTTATTCAAAATATATTTTAAGAAACAATGTGTAAGTATATATTTATTGTTCACAGTTCAGTGGGTGAGGAACAGTTCGTCAAAACTTATTGCGTTGGTGAATCACCATACATTCTACAACGTGAAGACTACGGACGAAAAGACTATTTGGAGATGTACGCGTAGCAATGTGAAGTGCAGTGCGAGGTTTTGGATGGTCGGTGGACGAATGGTCAAGGAAAATTTGTACCATAACCATGATCCCTTACGATATGCTATAAGAAACGGTGTTTATGTTAGGATGTAACAAACATACATAAATAGTACAGTCGCGGTATGAAAAGGTGCATGTATGTATGTATGTATGTATCTTAAAGTTGATTTTTGCTTGCACAAGTGCAAGAACCAGTACCGCCAATATTTTAATATAAATGTTAGGTTTTGTTAAGTTTATAAAATATAGAAACGTGAAAAAAGAAAATTGCAATGTGGACGATGACTGAATGAATAGTTTTAATCATCGAAAACAAAGAGGATATTAGCACTACGCTTATCATAAATATGATAACCAATAAGAAAGTTTTACATCTCTAAATCATGTTTTTAGACAAGATATAAAATGAAACAACTTTGATCTAAGTAATTTTAATTTTATTGTCAAACAGTGAAAATATTTTCTGTGGAATCCTGTCCTGTTCTGTGATTTAGTTTGAAAAGATAACTTGTGCTCGCGGAACGTTAACTGAATCAATTTGAAAACTTGCGAACCTTTTCATACCGCGATTAGACAACCCTTCCTCTCTTGGTCCTTATTTTCTAGAATAGTCTAACTTTCTTGCGACTTTTCTGAGTCTGTTCCTGTAGAACATGTACGGAAAATAATAATCCTCAATCAATGCCGTGACATATCATACAATCTATACAAATCCCGTGTGATTAGGTACCTTGTAGATAAATGTGGTCCATCTTAAACCATTTGCCTAGTAGGTATCAGGCGAGATAGTGGTCAAACGTGAACCTATACTTCAATAAAAAAAAGTCTATTGCCTCTTTAATGTGGTAGATCGAGAGAAATTATTACTTATCCACTCTGGGATCCAATATTCGTCCTACTTCTGATGTTAGAATTTAGCAAATATCATATTATATATATTTCAATTATTTAAAACAAAATTTCGTTCGTAATACCGAAGTAAGAAAGAGAGTTGGTCTGAAAGAAAATGTCGGGGTGAAGGTAAGGAAAGGAATGCTCCGGTGGTTCGGGCATGTGGAAAGAATGCATGATGAAAGAATGACTAAACAGATATACAATGCAAAAGTGGATAGATGCAGAAGTCGTGGAAGGCCACGACACACCTTCCATGATCAAATCGATCTTGTACTAGCAGAGGGTGATGTCAGGAGCCTTAAGAACAGACGAGCGTGCATGACAAGAGTTATGAATGTCAAAGAAGCAAGTGAGGTGTGTAAGAATGGGCCTAAATGGCGCTCTGTTGTTCGTGCCTACCCCGCAAGGGAATTGGCGTGAAGTTATATATGTATGTATGAATGTATGTAAAACAAAATTATATAAAATGGCCTTAATAATAATGAATTAGCCCGTAATTTGGAAAGCTAAATATATTGTACTTCATTGACTGTTTGGTGAATTGAGATGTAATGAATATAAATACATGTGATGATTTTAAAATAAAGTTATCACATATAAGCTTGTTATATAATTTATAATCCATCACTGGCTTACTGGCCCAAAAGATTGTATTATAGTATATTATAAGACTTAAAAAGAACTCACTTTTATTGTTCTCAGTTCAGTGGGTGAAAAATAATTCATCTAAAACCATTGCGCTGGTGAATCACCATACATTCTATAACGAGAGCAATTCGGACGTCAAAAGTATTTGGAGATGCACGCGTCGAAATTTAAACTGCAATGCGAGGTTTTGGATTGTCAATGGAAGCATGATTAGGGCAAAATTGAACCACAGCCACGGTTCTGCACGATACACTATAAGAAATGGCGTATATGTTAGACTATAATAAAAATAATAATACTACTACCCTTTTCTTTTTCAATCTTATAATAAATAGTCTAGCCTTAATGGAGCTTGTCTGGTTGGTTTCATGTACGTATACATAAGCAAAAAATTAATTCTAGGTGTAAGTATAGATTAAATTGTTAAAAGGCCTTTTAAGTGTTTATCTTCCTATAGCACGAAAGTATGAAGCAAATAATATATTTTATTGATTTGTATATGTGTGTTGTGATTTATTTCTTTTAATCGACTTATTTTTCGTCATCTTTAAAGGGGGCAAAGAATGTAAAAGCAAGTATGCATACTTATCAAAAAAGATCAACATTTAAGTAGCCCAACTTGTTCGAACGCCTATCACTCTTTTAATGTTTGTCTTTTTTGTAACATCTGATACGTTTCATTTGCTACTAAGTTGTAATGGTCAATAAAATCGCGACTGCACTGGTAAGATAGGGGAACTAGTAAATTTTTAATTGTGTCGCATGTGATGGATTGCGCCTTGGAATCAGCTTAAACTGATCAAAAGTTACATAATAATAATAAATATAAATAAATAAATAATCGGCAGACAAACACACACATTGTATATCCCCAAATTAAGCAAGTTACGCTTGTGTTATGGGTAATATACAACGGACTACTTCTGGGGCCGATCCCAGACACCCAGACCATAGTAAATAACGGAGAAAATACGTTTCCGAAATTTACTATACCAGGAATCGAACCCGGAGCCTCTGCGTTGCAGTGAGATAGGCTGGCAAAGGCTTAGCCCGCTCAACCACAGAGGCCGTCGATAATATTATCATTAATGTCCCACTGCTGGACTCGGGCCCCCCATTGTAGGGGGGAAACGGACAGTATTCCCGCCACGCTTGTCCAAGGCGGTTTGGCAGGTTTGACATGAGTTATCTCGATGTGCAGGTTGCATCACGATGTTTTCCTTCACCGTTGTTAGCACGTGATAATTATAACAAAATGCACATTAGATCAGAAAACTAACTAAGTGGTGCATGCGTTCCGGCCAGGATCGAACCCGCGCCCTTTGAGTTTGGGACGCCTTCACTAGCCATTACGCTACCACGAAAAAAAGTTATATATTTCTTCTCAAAATAGTATTAATTTATTACAGTATATAAATTATATAGAATGTATTTTTTTAATTTATGTATGACTCTCAAAAATATTTTTATCAGAACTTATGTGTTATACTTATCAACTTATATTATTATGTGTTATAGTCAAGGTACAGTGTGAATTACAAATCCAAAAGTGCATTAAAATTATATATATAGCAACAAAAAAAATCTCAAGTTTATACCAGATGAGTTGATGCAGTTCAGCATATCCTGAACTCCATGAAAGCCTGGCATATGCCAGGAAATAGGTGCCTGACGCTGGTTTTCATCTGCACCCTAGGACCGACGGATGTTGCACTGCTAGTTATTTATATTTACAAATACTGTGCGGATACGGATGAAATATTCAAGAAGAATGTTATAATATTATATTGTTACGTGCGAGCGGGGGTACGCATTTGGGATTGGAAGGAAACACCAGTTCTTTAACTAACGCCTTTATTAACTTACACAGTCGTACGCGATTCCCGTCCGCAGGGTCGCCCCTACACGCATGGCTACTAACCAACGCACTGTCCCGACGATAAGTTGTCTTATTCACAATACCGTCGCCGATATTGCGTAGACCACCTCCTGCTGCTGCGGTGTTTAACTCCGAATTTACTGCGCGTAGCTTGCTCTTGGACCTCTTGTCAAACTACGCTACACTTCCTCATCACTTAACTGTCCACTAAAATTTACACTAAATTCACCACTATACTCGTCACTGTCTTCTATTAAACTTCTTTTCCAACTCTTCTTCTTTTATTTGCTATCTATCCCTTACTGTACATCTATCTTTCTCTATCTTTTCCTTCCCGAACCTACTAACTAGAAATTTCGTTCATCATCCATCTCTTTCTAACATCTATCTATCTCTGTCTTTTCCTTCCCGAACTTTCTATTCTAGAACTTTCGTTTATCGTCTATCCCTTTCCAACATATATCTGTCCTTGTCTTTTTATTTCCAGAATTTTCTATCTTTTTCTAGAAGTCTTGAGACCGGCTTACGCTGCCAGAACGTTCTACCCTCGGTCGCCACAATATATATGAAATGCAAAATACATAATTATAAACAGAGTAGTGTTGTAGAGGTACAATATAAAATCATGATATATAAGACAGATTGACATTGATGTTTTCTAGCTTCCGTTACTCATCTAAGAGGTAGTTTTTAAGTGCTTGCGAAAAGTGAAAATTGAGTGATTTTATTGTCTTAAAGGTGGTGGTATATTGTTCCATAACTTAGAAGGAGCGAAACGGAAGCTAGCTCTAAAGCATGTCAATTCATGTCACTGAAATGCTAGTAGTCGAGAACATTGTCTACCTTTCATTGCCTACCCCCACCCCCTCCCCCCTCCCCTCTGGTTACCAAGCTGAGTTTATTATACATGTACTGCGTTTCTTTGTACTTAAGGACATCAAAGAGAAGGCAAGCCAAATGCAGTTTACGCCTTAGTTTCAGTTTCAGTACCTGATGTTTATTTAGAAATGGCACAACTTCAATAATTAAATTTAAATTACATTTATATTCTAAATCATGAATTATATTAATATTCATTCTATTTTTGAACAAGGTATAAATAATATTTTTTAAATTTGAATACATGAAATTTTAATGTATAGATAGGTCACTTTTAGATTTGTAGATCACAGTGTGACTTGACTATAACACATCATATAATAAATAAAAAAATATAAATATAATAAAAAATTGCTAATTCCACAGAGGAGCCTCTGCTCTTCTGTGGAATTTGCAATTTTTTATTATATTTACTCTTTATTACACGAAATGTTTGGTTAATTAAAATGTTTATTTTACAGTATCATACTGGCAAAAGTCGAATGGTAAGGAAATAGCTATGTTTGACGGATATACTTTCTATATCCATAAAAGGACTTGGAAGACTACTATATGGCCATGCACTAAGGGGAGTTCTTGCAAAGCGAGACTGATCACTTGCAATGACTCAGAAACACAGGCTCGGGTTCTTAGGGATGCTAGAACAGACCACAATCACCCCAGACCGACGTACATTATTGATAATAATGGTCACTACATGAGACTGTAGAACACAGAACTGTAAAATGTAACTATTTTGCAAATTGGGCCAAATAAATATATATTTTTGTATTTATTTTCTTTACTTTGTAAGTAATAAATGTTTGGAAGAATATGCCAAAAGAATTAATATTTAATGTTAATAAATTTTATTATATAATAATAAATGAAAATTTAATTTATACATAATTAACTTTATTAATAGCTTATCGCAGTTTTAATGAAATGATAGTGACATATTAACAGCCACTAGATTAGTGTTTGTGTGGTGTAAGTATTTGAGTTAAGTGGGGAAAAAACTATTTCGTCTCACAAAGATTGTACGTAAAAATATGTATCAGAAGACATATCTTCAGTCTCTTCGAAAACAAAGAAATTTATAATATAAAGTTTATTAGAGATCTTTGTGTTCAAAGCTTCTACTAGTATCTATACAAATTCTATCTGACATCAATCTACACTATTTACATAAGATACGCTAAGTTATACAATACTATATTCGACTAAGCGTAGTTTAGGTACATACTGTAATCCACGCTTGGTCGATCTTTGTGTGGGTATGATTTTCCTAATTTACGTAGATGATATGGAAATAAACCACAAATGTATTAACTTACACATATCTCATATCCCTTTTGGATCAACAGTACACGATTGAGGGTGTTGTAAGAAGTGTGGGACGGGCCTTGCCTCGGACGATTATGTGATTTTGTCCGTCCCGTTCAAATTCGCGGAGTTTTTCAGCCGGTGTGCAGGTACTGACCTGGTCAATTTATTAAAAATCATGATTCCCGATTTGAAGAATATAAGTATCACAGCTAATTTATCTTGTAATGTCAATGAATTATTGCGTGTTATCGAACAGTTAATTAGATAAACATTGAACCTTATTGTCACAACAATTGCTCTTTTTAAGTAAAGGCGTATTAGATTATAGAATGCCTTATTAGATAATAGAATGGCTTATTAGAATATAATAATTAGTAGAAAATACGTCTGTACTGTTATTGTTTTAGATTGAATCAAATGATCACATTTATCATGCTTGTTGGAGGCGAGCTGACCAACAACACTATTCTGCCCCATCAACATACGTCTGCCTGTGACCACGCCGAAGACTCCTAAGAACCCCGCCAGTCTCATTTTATACAGTTAAGTCGTGGATCCGAAAAGGATATATGTATGCGGGTTACAGTTTGTGAGTTTGGTTAGTACGGGAACCATCCGCTTAACTATAACACTATTGGTAATTTCATGGCAAAGGTATGTAACTCATTACTGTGATATCACTACAGAGTAATAAAGTTTTGGATTTATTTTTAGGGTAGACGTCGGTTAGAGCTATTCCGACCTACGTCCCTGTATGGACCACGTATATTATGTTCGAATCAAGTAGCGAACACGCTCGGTTACTCTCACGTGTTGCGTACGCCGTACAGCACACTAATCATTCTATCATTTTATATCAGTCATTTATATCAATCATTATTAGTTATTAAGTTTCATAAGTTTATCATTATCATTTATCATCTTATCTAATATACTAAATAAGACGGATGGCTATAATGATGTATACATGATTATAGCCATCCGAGTTACTATTAATTCTCTCTCATCATCATCGTATCATCACCATCACCATTTGTATGGATATCGCACCGTAGTCCGTACGGTTCCCATTCCCTAGCTTCGCGATATTAACCATTTACAGATATAACGAAAATAATAGATTAGGTACCAGGGCTAAATAACATAAAATATATAGCATTTTAAATATCACAGTCTTTCTAAGACAAGACTTACTTAATTGTGCTTGTTACATTTCAGTAAGATTCTGTCAAAAGAGCAACGGTAAAGAGATAGCAATGTATAACGGATATACGTTCTATTGCCACAAGCAATTTTGGAAGACCACCATATGGTCATGCACCGTAGGAAGCTCTTGTAAAGCAAGACTGATTACCACTAATGAAGTAAATGGGCAAGCCCGGGTAATTAAGGATGCTAAAACAGATCATAATCATTTAAGACCCGCATATATGATTGATAATAAGGGATATTATGTCAGACTTTAGAATATTGTATTTCTTGTATCTTGTTATTTTTTTACACTTTATTCAGATATTTAATGCTCTAGCTTTGAACGTAAATTAGCAATTGACAATAGTCTAACGAAGTTACACCAAATCCAATCTAAGTAGATTACGCTAAATCAAGGAACTACTAAACACAAAATTAACTTTGCAGATCGTAATTACACAAAAAGACACTATCTACGTAAACTACGTTACATTTCTGTGTGTAATAGTTGTATTGTATGAATTTATGTAATTTACGTAGATAGTGTCGTTTTGTGTGCTCTATGCTACGCAAGTCGAATTTTGTATGTAGCAGTTGTAGAACTTAGCGTATTAAACATACGTAGACGGTGTCGAAATTTAGTTTATAATTAATTTTATCTGGAATATCATATTCATACACAATTAAAGATCTTTAAAAACAAACTGATTTTCAATTTAGTAATGAATTGATTTTTAGTCTTTTTATTTAAATAATTTTTAATGTTGTGTATAAATTTTAATATACAATGAATTGAATTTGAATGAAATCTATTATAACTGTAGTATTCCATTGACACGTATAAAATACATATAGATCAGAAGAAACAACACTTTTAGTCCTTAACATTACTTCATTCTGTATTAAGTTATATGCTGTGATAATAAAATAATAATGTACCAACATTAAAGTAACATACATACATACATACATAACTTCACGCCAGTTCCCTTGCGGGGTAGGCACGAACAACAGAGCGCCATTTAGGCTTATTCTTACATACCTCACTTGCTTCTTTGACATTCATAACTCTTGTCATGCAAGCTCGTCTGTTCTTAAGGCTCCTGACATCACCTTCTGCTAGTACACGATCAATTTGATCATGGAAGGTGTGTCGTGGCCTTCCACGACTTCTGCATCCATCCACTTTTGCATTGTATATCTGTTTAGTCATTCTTTCATCATGCATTCTTTCCACATGCCCGAACCACCGGAGCATTCCTTTCCTTACCTTCACCCCGACACTCTCTTTCAGACCAACTCTCTTTCTTACTTCGGTATTACGAACGCGGTCCGCGAGCGTCACTCCGCAGATTTTGCGCAGTGCTCGCATCTCGACCGCGTTTACTCTACTTTCATGCTCTTTCTTCCATACCCAACTCTCGCTTCCATACGCGAGCGTAGGTACCAGCACCGCGTTGTGTACGGCGAGCTGGGCCTTCAGGCTGAGGTTCTTAGCGCCTAGAAGTTTACCTAACGCTCCATTCACACTATTCCCCAAATTCACTCTTCTTTCTATATCAGCGGTGTACCTTCCATCCCTGCTAAAAGCACATCCAAGATATACAAACTCATTCACTTGCTCCAGCATAACATCATCGACCATTATCCTTGCATTCGTTCTGGTTTCTTCTCTTTCAAACACCATAACCTTTGTTTTCTTCGCATTCAAATGTAGGCCTCTCGCCTGACAGTCATCTTTCATCATTGTGACTAGTGTTTGCAGTTCTGATGGCGATTCGGCTAAAAGCACGGCATCATCCGCATAAAGCAAGGTGCTTACAACTAGGTCACTCATCCGCACCCCAACATCCATCAATCTTATTCTCTGGAGACAATCGTCCAGGTATAGGATGAACAGCAAAGCCGACAGCAACAGTAATCTTATTACTTAGGAGTTAAGTTTCCGAAGACGATAAAATGGAATAAATTGGTTTTGCATGTTAAGACAAAACTGGAAGCAAAATTTATTTACGTATGTATGACTTTCTAAATCCTAATTATGAATTGTTTATAGAAGCACTCTATTAGCGCCGTTAAATACTCTCTGAAAACATGGTACTTAAGCTGACATTAACTCAACAAAATAAATAGCTCTAAAGAGGTTCTAAATCCTAAATGACTATATAATATGACGGCAAATGTCATTCTCGTCTCGTTTCTCGTTTGAAAAAAATTAATATAGTGTGTCTTACATGTATGTATGTATGTATATATACATATTTGGGCACAAATAAGTCCATATTTTTTAAACAAAAGTTGCTTTAAATATTATCGATATTTCTAAAACTGTTAAGTATTTTAGATATGTACAATGGAATGTCAAAAAGCGAGCAAAGAATGACCTGTGTCGCTCTCTAGGTTTCTAGGTAATAGGAGTTTGAAACTAAACTCTTTTACTAGACAGACGTTATCCCAAAAGTTCTTTATCCAGGTTGAAACTTAGCTATGTACCTTTGATTAATTATAGTTAAAGCGCGTGGCATATTATAACAGTATTTATTTTACAGTGATTCTGCTAGCCAAATCACGATATTCGGGCAAACATCTGGTCATGTTTGAGGATTATACGTATTATTGCAAGAAGCAGTGTAAAAAGACCAAATACTTTCATTGGTACTGTTCAACCCATAATTGCCGGGGCTGTAACGCGAAACTAAAATTGGATGAAAAGTTTGCCATTATTGGCCTCGAAAACGAACACACCCATCCCCCAGCGAAATATTGCATACATAAAGGACAATATATTAAAATTTAATTTTTTTTTAATGTCCATTGTCGTACTAAATCACGTTGACTTATATATCAAACAAAATATAAGATATTAAAAGAAATGTAATTCGTTGTAAATTGTACTATTTACATAATCTTTGAAATAATATATTAAGAATGTTTATCAGTTTTATCACCTAAAATTTTACACCGTTTTCAATTTTTTTATGAGTGTAGTAAATTATGATGTCAAAGTTCTTAATAGTTAAGTATTAATTGTTCAAAAAGTGATTTAAATTATATTTATCGTGATATTTTGAAAATATTGTATTTTGTGGCCTACTTGTTTATACAAAGTGCCTTGATTAACCTTATTAAACTCAACATACCTTTAATAAACATACCTTTGACATGGCATACTAGCGCTGCCCAAGTCCCTCGCCACTTTTCTGCTTGTTACCGTGGATGTGAGCATAATGTAAAGAGCTGTCAAAATATATACATGTAATTATGTAGTAAAATGTGTACGTGTATGTAACTGTACATGCGCCTCATTACGTACCTATGTTCGTAATGTGTAGAAAATTTTGTTCAAAAAGAACCCTTTCCCTTGGTTTGACGTTTGACATTCCTTCACAGAAATTGATTCTTACAAGCTACACTATGGATTGGTGTAACAATACAGGATGTTATATTATTTTCAAAATCAGCGGATTTGATTCCTGACATGAGTAATTGATTTTTCAAAAATCGTCCAATACCACTTAAGTTTTCATTAAAAAATCGGCCTCCAGACTCCTTGAGTATTTTTCCTTATTCCATATAGTTTAGGATTTGCCCCTAAAGGTCGACATGAAATGAAAATTCATTCTGTATAACTGCGGCTGTAACTATCAGTCGGCGGTAAAGGCTCTGTAGATATTATTGTAATTACAAAAAATATTTATTGGAAATATTGAGTTTACATTATTTAAAAAAATAGATGAATTAAGAAACTGATTTAGACTAATAAATAAAATTTGTTTTTATATCATAGTTAACGCGGTTTAGTAAGACAATCACCTTAATTACGACATATATATTTACATCATATAAAAGTATATTTACACTGGTTTATGAAATCTAAACTCGTGAATATCCTACATTACTCGTACTTTTTATATCAAATCAATTTTATAGAAGCGCTCAGCTGGCGTTGTTAAAAGTTATTTTTGAATCGCTTTGCCTTTAAGTTTAGAAATTAAGATATACAATTATACATTAGATATATCTTTTATAAATATAAATAAAATAAAATATCTAAAACTAAATATCAAAAATAGGACAATCTAAGTACAGAGCTTGTTCTAGATCAAGTTTATTTAAATGTAATACTTTTTTGGCATTTAAAAAAAATTATATATTAAAAATCAACAATATACTTATTGTTTTCAGTCTTTTATATTTATGAATACATTCTTTTATTTTAATTGTAATTCCGATTTAATCATTAATCCTCCATTATCTGACCTAATGTCATAGTTGAGACAATGACTTGTATTTAACAAAGATCTGACACTAGTCGCCTATCCGAAACACATACTGCAAGCTTAGTTGGCCTAGCCGCCTAACTGAACTGGAAAGTGTTATCAATTCCTTTCTTTATCTGTTTTTTTCCATTATTTAGTGATAATAATATTGTAAATCGAAATTATTAACTCAAGTCCGAATTTAAATTAATTAATTATCATTAATGAAATTTGGATTTTCATTAGTATTTAAGAAAAATAAAAAACTGGTGTTAAAAAAAGCAGGGTAGGAAATCTATTATCTATCTATACTATATAATAAATCTGTAAATGGTTCGAGATTGTACAATGCAGTTTAAAATGCGAAAAACGTCGGGGGGTTAATTCGAACCAGGATATTACGAAAATGCAATTTTTATAATTTTTGTTCTTCTGTCTTTTAGAGCATTACGTGAAAAATACAAAACGGATTTAAAAGAAACTTGACATAGAGCTAGCTTATATCCCGGGATGTAACTTAGAAGACTTTTTATCCCGATAAATGAAGTCCTTTTCGTGGGATAGACGATAATAATAATAATATAACATAATAATTTCCCCGCAAGGGAACTGGCGTGAAGTTATGTATATATGTATAATATAATAATAGCGAAAAAGATGGCACTGCAATCGCGTTTTTCAATTCAGTAACAAAATACGTACGTTGTCATAAACAACATCTTATTCATTATACTACTTCAAATCAGGTTGGCTGCGACTCGCCTCAATGTTTCGCTGTGCACTTGTGTAGAATATATGGACTTCGTTTCTTTATTATCTTTGTCTGCCGATTATTATTATTATTATTATTATTGTAGTGAACTTAGTAACAAGAAACAGTAAAGTTATAAGTAAAACTCTTAATTAGATTTGTACCTACTCCGCAGGGTCTTTCACGCGGCGTAGCCGCGGGGAAAACTCGTAAATATTAGAATCGTATCCGCTGCTTTAGTAAGGTTTTTTTTTGTTAAAATGCAAAAGTAAGACGAAAATGAATTGTCAAATTAAAACTGTCCTTAATGGTTTTTTTTCGTTTGAATGTGACTTGACTATAACCTAACAACTTTTTTATTACAGATGTTATTGAATACGTTAGGTCGAAACATGGTAGCACGCTGGTCTTATACAGGCATTATACATACCATTTGGAATACCAGAGGCATTTGATTGGTATTTGGAGATGTTCTACTAACAACCACAGGGGCTGCAAAGCTAGGATGACTCTAGCTCCAGTAGACGGCACTGTCAGAATGATCAAAGGCAACTTACAACATAATCATGATCCACCTGCATTTAAGAATTATTACAGATATAATAATAACTAGACCTTACCATACTGGTTCGCTTTTCTTTTATTTTTTAATTATTTGTTTATGACGTCATACACCCACTTATATATATCTTAGATTATGGACTAGGTCGACATGCCATTACCTATAAAGCGTACAAATATTGTAATTCTTCTAGAGTTTAAAAGCATTGTTCATTCCCAATATGGAAACTTGTCATACACAAAATATTATATTAATAATTTAATTCAGCTTCGGTCGTGTAAACTTTGAGTCAATATAACGCAGAAACTATTTTATTTTTCGGACTAAATGAATTCGAGATACTGTAGACTTGTGTACAGAAATAATTGTAACATTTTGAATCGATTATATATTTATGGGAGGCCCGAGTACCAGCAGTGGGACGTTTATGGGCTAATATTATTATTTATATTGATCACTAGAGCTTCGCTCTTTTTATTATTGAGTCAATATTATGGTTAGATAAAGATCCAAGTTAAACAAAAATCTTTGAGTAGTTGGGAATCAGGTGAAACTTGGATGAATATAAACCTTCTCAGTCTCAGGCGATCTTTGTCTAACGCTAGACAAACTAGTCTTTGTGCTATTATGATTAGTAATATTTTGCCAATCAGTTCAATTTTCCCACACATACAGAAATAATTTTTCAAAAAATATCAATATCCTACTCATTGTTAAAATCTTTACACGTTGGTTGAAAAGATATTTAAAACTTCAAGCTCAAATCTTTGCGATATAAAGTTGGCTGTTATGTATATGATACAATGTTATATAATTCAATAAAAAAAAAATAGATATTTGATTTTTGATACATATCATGCATAATTATTATTTCTATATCACAGTAGTTAGTAACATGGTGTTAAGATTGGTTATTGTTTCATTACTTAAGAAGAATCAATTCATTCTTTATGGCTAGTTGTGTATTAGATATAACTTAAGACTTGTAATGTTAACTAAGTAAATTATGATAATTACATCTTTAATCAAAATAAATAGATTGTATTACAGTGTAGAGTTTTATTAATAATAAAGAACGATATATGTATGTATAATAATAACAACACTTATTTCTATTTGTTTACACATTGGGCATTTGCTTAAAAATTTGTTAATGTTTCAGAATAGGTAAATGTGAGGCGAAAATATAAAAGAAAAACATTAAACAGAACGCTAATTACAGAGCAGCAGATGAAAGATGTAAAAAGCCTTATGCAGGAAGGCTTTAGTCAAAGGTGTGCAGCAAAAATAGTAGGTATTAGTGAAAGCTCTTTAAGAAAGAGGCTTAAGTCCGGTTATGTAGCAACATCTTTAGGTCGTTTCAAACCGACATTTACCGTGGAACAAGAAAAAGAATTGGCAGCACACTGTCAGAAAATAGATGAAATATTTTTCGGTATTACAATTAACGATATACGTCGATTGGCATATGAGTTTGCATCAATTAATAATATACAACACCGATTTGATCGTTCGTTAAAAATGACTAGTCGAGAGTGGGTAACAAGTTTCATTCAACGAAATCCTTATTTGCGTTTACAACAAGTAAAACCAAAAACCTTGGCTAAAGCTATTGAATTCAACAAAGCTCAAGTTGCACTCTTCTACAAAAGTCTGAAACTTATTTTAGTAGAATATAATTTTCAACCACATAGAATTTATAACATGGACGAAATAGAATTGAGTATAGTCCCTAAACAAACGCGTAAAGTTTCTGCCAAAGGCAGAACGATTGTCAGTAAGATTGTGTCGGATGAGAGAGACGACAATATTACTGCCACAATGTGTATGAACGTAGCAGGCCACTTCATACCCCCGGCGTTTATCTATCCACGCAAAAGACCGAGTCCAGAATTATTGGCTGGTGGTCCAACACAGTCTGTTTGTATGCTATCGGACTGTGGATATGTTACTCCAAAGTTATTTGTTGAATGGTTACATCATTTCAAGGATCATGTCCATGCATCAGAACTTGATCCAGTACTGCTCATCTTGGACAACCACTCATCGCATATTAGTCTAGAAGGTGTAAAGTACGCGCAAGAACATCATATAGTAATTCTTACAATCCCATCCCATAGTAGTCACAAACTCCAGCCACTGGATATAGCCATTCATAGCCACTTGAAAAACAAATATGCCGAGGAATGTGCAAAATGGATATCTCAACATCCTGGCAGACACATAACTCAATTTCAAGTAGCCAGTATTTTCAATACTGCCTTTAAACATACTGCCACATTGTCGAATGCTGAGTTAGGTTTCAAAGCAAGTAGAATATTTCCATTTGTAGATAACCTTTTTGATGAGAATGACGTTGCACCGTCATCAGCCATCGACCAGAATATAAATCAACCTGTAACTTGAAGCGGGACTGTAGTTGATGTAACTAAACTTACAAATTCGTCAAGAATAAATAGTCTCGCTGCTTTTGAGGCCTATTTTGATGACACATATTTATAAATTGAAAACTACAATCAACTCATGGATTCAGATGCACCTAGCATAGAATGCTATGAAGGTAAGAAGAGCTGATACTAAAAATAACTTTGAGATTAAAAGTACTTTTAACAAGTGGTATATAATATGCTTTGTAGCAGATAATCTCTAAACTGTTTACATAAAAATCTGATGGTGTATAATATGTGTTCTATGTTGAAAACGTATTTAAACTTTAATTATAGTTGTAAATTTTCATGATAATATATTTGAGTTTATTTATTAGTTTACTAGCTGACCCGGCAAACTTCGTACCGCCTCAGAATCAATAAATAAAAAACGTTGGTTTCTGAACGACGGGACGAAGATCAAACGTTTGACATTCAAAACCAAAAAAATTAAAAAAAATCACTTTTAATTTTAATTTGATTTCTGAACGACGGGACGAACATCAAATGTTTGACAGGTAGGAATAGTTTCTAAGGGAAAGCGAAATTGTTGTTTTTACTATATTCCAAGCATTTTTTTCATATTTACTCACCTTTTAAACCTTCCCTGGACTTCCACAAATAATAGAAAACCAAAATTAGCCAATTCAGTGCAGCCGTTCTCGAGTTTTCGCGAGACTAACGAACAGCACTTGATTTTTATATATATAGATTAATGATAGAAAATAAAATGCATACTTTTGGCCCAATTACTCTATATCATTAAGGTACACACTGCTTGAATTTTTTGAAGTGAAACTTATTTAGAATCGTTGTGATATGAAGTTCGATTAAACGAAAAATCTAAATCGGACTAAGCCTGCGAGAGAATGAGACAGATAGACATTATATTTAATAATTTAAACATTATGCTCATACAGATAGTGTTGAAAATGTTTTATGATTTTTCGTTAATACTTCAAATTTCGTGTTTTATAGCTTAAATATATTATAGCGATATATAGTTAATATATGAAATGTGACGTCACGAAATTTAGAATCCCTCCCACCACTAATCACACTTTGTTCCACTTCTACTGCGTGTGAACTGCACACACAGACACATTTTTTATCTTAGAGCAGCTTAGTCGAGTTCTGAACGAAGCATACCGCAAGCTGCTATAATCGGATATTAATAAAATGGATTTTAGGTCAATTAACACATATTAGAAAAACTTGCGTTCAAATACCTTGCTAACATAATACTTTGAAATATCATTATATAATTAATTTTAACATTGTTTAAACAATAAAGCAATGTCTGCCGATTAATATACAAAAATATGTTTTTCTCATTTGAATCATGACATCATAATCATAACTCGCTACATTTCATCTTAACTATGCCATCTCCATTAATATTCCTACTAAAGGTGGATGGGGTTTTACTATTACGTCAACCAGCGCGGTTATATTTTCGGTTTTTTCAAAATTGTCGATACTTGTTTGAACATTCACCCCCGTTAATACGGAGAGTACAACAATATTTACTCAGTTTTCTTATTTCAGATGTTACCATGAAGAAAACGACTCTTTATGTGGATGGATATGTGTACTACTGCAAAAGGATGGGTATTAAATTTACGAAATGGTATTGTAAGCACCGGTGTATAACAAGATGCATGGCATCAGTTATAACTCACGGCGAAGTAATCACAACATGCATTGGAGACCATAATCATTGATCTATGCTAGAAATGGTACATCTACAGTACGCGCACTACTTAAATTCGCTAGATACAAATCATGTAGACCCGTACATAGTAGAGGAAGTTTTTTTTTTAAATACGATATGAAATTGACTCAATATCATGTATAATAATATTAGGAAATTGTACATAATTTAAAATGTTATCAGAAAATAAATTCTAATATACCTTATATATTTTATATATTGCATTGCCAATTATTTATAGTTACTTAATAAATTAATATATCTGAATTGCCTTCTACTTTGATCATTATTATAGTGTTTGCAATTCACGAAGGTGAGCGGAATTCACTCGTCGTTGAAAGTGTATATACACTTTGCGTGTGTCTTAGTGTGTGTCTGATCTTACTCGCTTTTGGTCTCACGCACGCTTTAAAACATGTTTATCACGAGTATTAAGAATTGCAATAACCTTATGAATAGTTTAGTTAATAAATTAATACTGCTGGATTAATACCCATGTACTGCAAGGGTTAATGCTTACCTGCAAGACTGCCGAGATACCTCAGCAGCCTTACTTATCATATACCCTGTTCTCAATGCGTTTAGCTCAGTCTGTCGTTAATTTCTATTGTGAGCGGTTGCTTCTCTAAAAATAATTACTTATAGTGTTTAATTAAAATATTCCTTTTTTAAAAAGGGTAAATTTATTTCCCTTATAACATTTTTGGTGGCAGCGGTGGGATCCGGAAATCCCCAGTGCCTAGCAACCGCATCGCAGACTCACCCCGGATCTCGCAAAACCAGAATCCTAATTTCTAAAAACTATACGTGATTTTAATGAAAAGTGTCAAGACTTACCAAATATCCTCGTGTATCCAGTTGTGTTTGTGTTAAACACACCGCCGATTCCCGATAGTGGTCTAAATACTTACCACATTATCCTGCTATACCCGGCTGTATTATTACAACGACGCTGTCAGCCCCTGGAGTAGATCTGCATATCCTGTGAAGAGGTATCCTGAGCCGCAGTTACCTACCTTCGATCAACCAAGGAGTTCCAATTCTAAACCTGAAAACATAATAAATATCCGCATCAATTTGAAGAACCAAGTTTCGAGTGAGGTAACCCGATACGCAGCCTTATCGCATCGGAATGTTCCTGTCCGTCTCATCTATATCCGTCGCCTACGCACTGCTAATACTGTAAGTGTTAGTCTTTGGTCATCGCTTTATATATAAATTAGGGTTCCATAACTTAATAATTAATGTTGTCGTAATCACATTAACTTGCTATCTGTTCCGATTTATTTTTCATTCATAAATTAAATTATGCCAAAAGTGCCTAAACAGGAAGAAACAAAACTCACAGTACTTATTCCAGAACCGGAACAGATTGTAAGTGATTCGGAAGCGAAATCACCTGTTATTTCACCTCGGCTCACCAGGAAAACAGCTGCAATCCTTGCGATGTCTGAGTTGGACCTAAACACATTATTTAAATTCATTAAAGCATATGACGGCAGCCGCGAAACCTTAAATTCATTTTTAGTTAATTGCGAAAATGCATACGAACTCGCATCCGAAACTCAAAGAACTATTCTATTTAAATATATCCTCAGCCAATTAAATGGTAAAGCGGAGATAGCCTGCTCCATCAAAGAGTTCTCGTCCTGGGAACAACTAAAGGAATTTCTTAAAAATCAGTTCAGCGAAAGAAAACATTATTCCCACCTCCTAACGGAGCTTCAAGAAAGCAGACAAGGTCCGCAGGAGAATGTTAGCCAATACGCCCTTAAGGTGGAAACTCACCTTTCACAACTATTGACGGAAATTTCTCTAGCCAATACGAAGAGTAAGGAGTTGCCCGGCCGCACTGCGGCCATGGAAGACCTTGCGCTCCATCATTTCCTTATGGGATTACATCCCCGTATTTCAAACATTGTCAGATGTAGATCTCCCAGGACGCTTAACGAAGCCATTAACTTAGCCGTGTCTGAAGAACGCATTCAACAGACACTTTATAGACGCCCACAGATCGAACATAAACCTAGTAATTTTAATAGAAATAAACCAAGCACAAGCACACCCAGACCAGAATATAATACGAATCCACAAAGGACGTTCACCCCTTCAACTCAAGGACCACCCAGGGTCTTTTGCCGCTATTGTAAGACGGCCGGCCATGATATTTCTTCGTGTAAAAAACGAGAATATAACAATAACCGTTATAGGTTTTATCCTAACTCATCTAACACCCTAAATTCACCAAGATCACCACCGCGGGTGAACTTCGTTGATCAACCGGACGAACAAATCGGGCAGGATGAAGTTGATGTTTCGCTAGCCCCTTTAAACGAATAAGCGTCTCGCCTCGGTGTCGCACGAGACGAGTTCAGGAAGCCGACACCATATCCAATCCTTGCCAACGACCTTATCTTGATACATTCAGGTCCAACCGACAGGGTAACCAGCCCCAAACCGACGGTCCTAACCTTATCCTAGAGTCCAACCGACAGGGTAAACAGCCCCAAACCGACGGACCTTACTCAGCCATAAAATCCAATCGACAGGGTAACCAGCCCCAAACCGACGGACCTTACCTTATCCTAGAGTCCAACCGACAGGGTAAACAGCCCCAAACCGACGGACCTTACTCTTCTACAAAGTCCAACCGACAGGGTAACCAGCCCCGAACTGACGGACCTATTCCAGAAGTATCCAGTTTCCCGCAATCAGCATCTGAAACAAAAGAAACAAAATTAAAATCATATAATATAAAACCTAATCTAAGAAAAGATCACTCACCTGTTGCAGTAAATAAAAACCCGAGAGTTATCCCAAGCCACAACATAACTGACAACAAGGTTTACGAAATTAATTTAGACACTACAAAAAAGCTCCTGCCTCACGTACTATTAGACTCGGCAGCCTCAGATATTCCATTATCTCTTTTAGTTGATTCCGGTTCTGCTATATGTCTAATAAAAGAATCCAGTATTCACAAAAATCAGAAACTAACGAAAGAACCGATTAAGCTTAAAGGTATAGACCCGGGCGATGAGCCAACACTGACCGAAGGACATTTTCAACTAAAATTAAAATTAAACAAATCCAAATCAGCATCCTTCAAATTCCATGTCATCAAGAACATTAACTTACCTTACGATGGTATTATAGGGACTGACTTTTTAACCGCGTTCGGCTGTAAAATTGATTATACTCACGATACTTTGAAAATAGAAAACATGGAGATAAAACTACTCTTCTCCGATCCCTTCTACGTCATTCCCCCTCGTAGCGAGGCCGTTATAGAATGTTCAATCCGAAATACCAACCTAAAAGAAGGCATTATCATAGATCAACATGTCTCTAAAGACATATTAATATCCAATTGCATAGTCAAGATAAAAGACAACAATCGTGTTAACCTAACAATCGCTAATATCTCAGAATCCAGTATCAGCATTAATCCGAACCTAAACCTTAAGGTTGAACCACTTCATCCCATTGCCTTTTGCACCAATGCTAATCCTCGAGAAACAACTCACCGTACCGATGAAGTAATTAATTCCTTAAGAATAGACCATCTCAATCAAGAAGAATCCAATGCTCTTATAGAAGTTTGTTCTCAGTATTCAGATATTTTCCATTTAGCAAATGATCTGCTGTCCCACACATCTGCTCTCGCCCATGAAATAAAAACAAGCAGCGATGTTCCCATTCACACTAAGTCGTACAGATTCCCAGAATGTCACAAGAAAGAAGTTGAAACTCAAATCGACAAAATGCTCAATCAAGGCATCATAGAGCCCTCATCCTCTCCTTGGAGTTCACCAATATGGATAGTGCCTAAAAAAGCAGACTCCCAGGGCCAACGTAAATGGCGGATAGTAATTGACTATCGCAAGTTGAATGATATCACCATTGGTGAAATTTACCCCATTCCGCAGATATCCGAGATCCTTGACCAATTAGGAAATAGTAAATATTTCTCGACACTAGATCTTACCTCAGGCTTCCATCAAATCCTTATTTCTCCCGAAGATGCTCCTAAAACAGCCTTCTCTGTGCCCCAGGGCCACTACCAATTCAACAGAATGCCATTTGGGCTTAAAAATGCCCCGTCCACTTTTCAGAAATTGATGAATACCTGCCTTTCCGGTCTCCAAGGAACACGTTGTTTCGTATATCTAGATGACATCGTGATATATTCTGCCGACTTAAATTCACACATTAACAATCTAAAAGCTGTATTCAATAGACTTCGTAGTTTTAATTTAAAACTACAACCAGAAAAGTGCGAGTTCCTACGAAAGGAAGTAGCATATCTAGGACATATTATCGGTGAAGACGGCGTTAAACCAAACCCTGATAAAATTAAAGCTGTAACAAACTACCCGATTCCTCAGTCACCGAAGGACATCAAATCCTTCCTCGGCTTAGTGTCCTATTATAGAAGATTTATACCCGATTTCGCCAAATTGGCTAAACCACTGACTTCCTTGTTAAAGAAAGACGTCCTATTCATATGGCAAAATGAGCAACAGCTCGCATTTGAATCCTTAAAAAACAAACTTGTCACAGCCCCAATATTAGCCTATCCAGATTTTACACAACCATTCATCCTAACCTGTGACGCATCCAATCATGCTATATCAGCTATATTATCCCAAGGCGCAGTAGGGCAAGACCGCCCAATAGCCTATGCGTCGCGTACTCTTAACAAAGCTGAGAGCAATTACACAGTTACTGAAAAAGAATGCCTTGCCATAATTTTTGGTACTAAAATATTCAGACCTTACCTTTATGGTCACCGATTTAAAATACTTACCGACCACAAACCACTCCAATGGCTATTTAGTTGCAAAGACCCCGGGTCACGACTCGTCCGCTGGCGACTGAAACTTGAAGAATTCGAATACGAAATTCAGTACAAGAAAGGAAAAATAAATTCTAACGCGGATGCCTTGTCTCGCTTTCCCGTTAATCCAATCCAACCCGGAAACCCAGATTCCAACCTTGCAGTAGATGGAGATCTAATGGACTTATTGATATCACCACCGTCTTTTAACCCCGACGAAATCATTACTACCTCGCCACATACCCTCGACCAAAACGATGACCTTATGTCACTTTCGGATATTATTGAAAACTACAGAGGTGAACCTGGAAACGAAGTTGTTGACTTACCTGAACAAGTATTAGAACCTCCATTACTTCCCAATGACCAACTTGACGCTAATAGAATTGACTTACCTGAACATACATCAGAATTACCAATCTCTCCCAATACTGCATCCAATGTCGATAGACCTAACTTACCTGAATGCGTGCCGAGCTCACAGTCAATTCCCGATGTTCATACAGATATCGATCCAATTCCATCTACCAGTTCATGCCCTGACTTACCTGTTGACGACTACCCCACTTTCCTGAAAGCTATGGCAGATAAAAACAATTCCTTTAATACAAATATCGAAGAACATAACGAGAGTCTAATGAAGTCTTCCACAAAAATTACACTGGTCCCTACATCTATGGACTTAGATGAATCTAATCCCTATATCCAAGAGATTCTAAGTGATCCCGAAACGCTCTCCAACGTTTATAACGCCGAAAAAGAACTTTTCTCTTTCCGAAGGATTGAATACAATAATAAAATCTATTACTTACTTTTCATGAAAGTACATCATTTCGACGAATCATCGTATCCTGAAATCTTCCAAACGCTGAAAACAATTCGAAACGAATTGATAGTCTTTGAAGATATAAATGAAATAAGTATATCCGACCTGAAAAATCCGTTTGAAAAGCACTCCTTTGTGAAAATCTATAATATATTAACATACCTTTTCCATGACACACGTATTAAAATCAAAATATATCATAATAATATTATATATCCAGCCCCTACGGAAATTAAGAAGATCCTTGTCGATAACCACGATATTCCTATAGCAGGCCATTTGGGGTCTGTCAGAATGTATAATAGAATAAAACAAACATACTACTGGAAAGGGATGCGTAGTGATATAGAATCATATGTGAAACAATGTAAATCTTGCCAAGAGAACAAAGCCCTTAGGAAAATAAATCGCGCTCCAATGCAAATTACCAGTACTTCAACAGAACCCTCTCAAAGAATATCCCTCGATATTGTAGGTCCACTCCCTGAAGCTGGACCTGCAAAACTAAAATATATATTGACAATCCAAGATGATCTCACCAAATTCTCTTCCGCATACCCAATCCGCAGTACTACTGCCGAAGAAACAAGCGAATGCTTGCTCCATTATATATCAATCTTTGGTATCCCCAAAATGATCCTTACAGACCAGGGCCCCAACTTTACGTCAGACCTTTTTAAGAAAACATGCGAATTCTTAAAAATCAAGAACCTTTGGTCCTCTCCATACCATCCACAAACCCAAGGCGCTCTCGAGAGGAGTCACTCAACCTTGAAGGAATATTTAAAATCCTATATTAACGAGGAACAAACAAATTGGCCTCGTTATGTATATACAGCCATGCTTGCTTATAATACCTCTGTCCATTCCACAACCCATTTTACTCCTTACGAGTTGATGTTTGGAAATAAACCATTCATTCCAAATTCCATCTATAACGAGTCTCCAGGAGCGACATACCCCGACTACGTCCGTATGCTCCAAAATAGATTAAAATATTCCCGTGAAAAAGCTCTAGATTTTATAAGAAAATCCAAAGAATCATCCAAAACATATTACGACACACATACTCGCTCAGTCAAATATAAAATCGGCGATTATGTGTACCTGAAAAACCACCTTAGATTACGTAAGGCATTATCGCCTATTTGGAAAGGACCTTACAAGGTGATTAAAATAAACGGTAATAATACTCTTACCTTGCTTATTAACCGGCGTCATGTTACTCACCATTATGACCAGGTGAAACCAGCTGAAGTTGGAAACCTGTGAAGAAAACCTACTAATTATTAAAATAAAAACAGAAACTCTTAGAAATAGAAAATCTAGACCAGAAAAATAATATATATAACTTACACAGATATAGATATAGGTTAGTAATAGAATTATATTATATTATAATAGTTAGGTTAGATATTACAAAATAGAATACTTACGTTAGTTAGACTTACATTAATTATTATTTGCAGCGCAACTCGGGTCCAATCCGATCAAGACTACATCCAATCAATTACTTCAAGTCCAGGCCTCTACTATGATTACTTAGGAAAACTTAAAATTAAAAATGTTCAGTTAAATATCCTAATACCGGTAGATATTTCACACTTTACCTCCCATATACAGAACATTGAAAATGCTTTTGAGATCACAGGAAAATTGTGTAGTCAAACCAGAATCATGGAAGTCGACACAGAATGCCGTAATATGTTACAACCTCTAAAAGCACGTTATCAAGATATGAATAAAGAATTTTCCTCCATCTCACACTTAATAGATAACCGCATAAAACGCAGTGCCTGGATAGGAGGGATAGGTACAATTCTGAAACAAGTTTTCGGCACCTTAGACGAAAACGATGCTCTCAAATACGATGAAGCGATAACAGCATTACAAAATAACGAAAAACAGTTGATTTCGCTCATGAAGGAAAATATACTGGTTACCACATCTGTAATAGAACGTTATAATGAAACTTTACAAAAAATAAAAGATAATGAAATTTATCTCAGTAACGCTATTAACAACCTCTCTGTCAGTGTTAAAAACATCACCGAATTAACAAATGGATTACAAATATTAGTAAAAGTTAATGAAATCCTAACCACCTTAGAAGCATCGATACTTACGTTATCATTTCAATTAGAAGACATTACCAACGCAATATTATTTAGTAGTCAGAATATCCTGCATCCTGCCATTATAACCCCAAACCAATTATACAGAGAGCTTGCTAATAACCATCGTCATTTGCCCGGTGACCTCGAGTTGCCCGTAGTTTTAGATTTAAGTAATATGCACCTTATTCTAAGTATTTCAAAACTAGTATGTTATTATTTAAATAATAAAATCATGTTTGTTGTGCAAGTACCGTTAGTAAGCACCAAGGAATACATGCTATTCCACAACATCGCTCTGCCTACTCCGCATAACCCTGAACAACCGAACTCATTTAGTTTGATACTTCCAACTAATAAATATATAGCAATGACCAAAGACAAGGCACAGTATTGTATCTTTAATGACCTCGGAAACTGCAAGAATGTAAGTCCGGGTAACTTCATTTGTAATGTAGAAACGGTCTATTCCACGGACGCGAAACAGTGCTGTGAGAGTGAATTACTAGCAAAGGTAATTAGTGAAAAACCACCGCAGTGTGAAACGAAAACAGTGTTCGGGAAAATAGATATTTGGAAATCAATCTCTAACAATAAATGGATTTATATACAATCAGAATCGACCAAACTTTCGATTGATTGTTCCAATTCCAAATTGTACGAAACTGTAATAATTGGAACAGGTATCATTAATATCCCCGAAAATTGTGTTGGTTATTGTAAAAGTACAACACTTATACCCAATTCTAATATCTTAAATATAACTTCACCTGTCAATAGCTTTCCAGAATTTAACCTTATTGATGATACTTGTTGCGACCATGTAAAACTAAATGAAATAGATAATGTGTCTCCTGTCAAGTTACATGATGTAGATTTGGACGATTTTAATAAGAAAAGCAAAATGCTTTTGGAAAACATGTTAAGTGATCTAAATTCCATAAAAGAAAACCCGCACATTGTAAGATATGGGACACACTATTCTATCCTAACGATTTTACTTTTCATTTGTATGCTTTGTTATTTTAGTTATGTCTTATATTATAAAATTTGTAAACCTAGAGGCAACCGACCACAACCATCCAGATTTAAATTAAAATTACTTTCTCCGCAGAATTCGGATTCAAAAGATTCTTCCGATAAAGATTCTGATATAGAAATAGTCACCCCTAAGGCTCCGACTAGAGTAAAAGTTTAATCACAGAGACTTTGAAACATCCCCAAAGTCTCTTCTTAAAGGGGGAGGTGTTATACCCATGTACTGCAAGGGTTAATGCTTACCTGCAAGACTGCCGAGATACCTCAGCAGCCTTACTTATCATATACCCTGTTCTCAATGCGTTTAGCTCAGTCTGTCGTTAATTTCTATTGTGAGCGGTTGCTTCTCTAAAAATAATTACTTATAGTGTTTAATTAAAATATTCCTTTTTTAAAAAGGGTAAATTTATTTATGCACATAAATAAAAACGAACAAATATACTTAAAATACATTTAAGGGGCCATCTACAAATTACGTCACACGAATTTCGTGATTTTTGACCCCGTCCTTGTCACAGCGGGTCACATTTGCGGGACTCCTCCCTCCCTAATGTGATATCACATATTTTGCAATTTTACATCAAGAAATTATTATATTGAAACAGCAATCCCATAATTAGTTTTACTTCCATTTAAATTATTTTAAAATAATTTAAACATTATGCTGATACCGATAGAGTTGGAAATATTTGAAGATTTCCGTTAGTACTTCGAATTTCGTGTTTTAAAGTTTAATGTGACGTCATGAAATTTAGGACTCCTTCCATCCCTTGTACCTCGTCGAATCTCGTATAGTCGCAGGTTTAAAGGAACTGAGGTTTTACTCTGAAATGTCTTTTGTCGTTTTAGATCTTTTTTGCTTGTTTTTTTTTTAATATTTAAGTACATTCTCCATCCTATCTTCCATTTATTTTGTGTTATACAGACTATATAATTGTAGTTTTAAAGTAATCTTTGTTTCCTCTATCTACATTTTAATTGTCTCTTTCGGGCTGAATGGACGAAAACGAACGACGAAAAGCGTTTGATAGTAAGGCCTCTAGTTCGAATTCAGTTAGTAAGATTTAAGTCAAATCTTGCTCGCATATTAACTAACGCCCATGCAAGCTAAATATGAGCTTGTAATTATCACTATAATACAATCAGCTTGGAGACGTTTTTGCTTTTGCAGTAGTGTATTGTGAAACTAAGAAGTTATCTTTTTCAATTTTGAAATGAAGTTGGAAATTCGAGTCTGATTCGCTCGAAATAATTCGTTTCATTTTCAAGTATTTTGTGTAATTTGCCTTGATGTTGGGGTGCTGATTATTTTACGTGTAAAAGTACAACAATTCGTAAGGACTTAGTTACATAAAAAACCTCCCAAATAAACATACCAAACATAAAATAAAAAAATTAAAACCGATGTAGTCGAAATTTCCCCAAAAATCACAAAAAATTTAATAACTCGAAAACTAAAATATTTGGTTAAACATACATGAGGGTAATTCGTGTACATGTAAACCAACTAAATTTTTTTTTGATCGTTACTGTTCTGACCACCCTGTCACATTGACATTGATTAATTAACTCTCACACACAAAACACCTAGTCAACTTTTCAGATGATCAGAGGGTTGGTTCCTACCTTGGACATTGGATCAGTATGGCGATCCAGCGAGGTACCGTAACCAACCTTCTGAGATCCTTACCCATTGACTGCTAGTTTACTGAGCCTAGGTAATTGGAGGTAGAATGACCTCGGCTCAGTTTTCCATCTGTTATAGTCTTAAGGGATTGTAGGTAGAATACACAATAAAATAATAATTTGTAATATAAGTTTTTCGTTGTGTTAGCTTACAATTTATGTATATTTTGATGTAAATAAAATATTATATAATTAACTTTTTAAAATGATATGTTTTTAATATTTAACAATGGCTGTAAAAAAAGTTGTGTAATGAATCGCATGTATTATGTATTATCTATGGTTCGCATAATTTTCTAAATTTTTTGAAAGCAGAGAGAATCGTTTCTCAGAATATGAAAAATGTTTTTTTTTTTTATGTATTATGATTTTTATTTCACAAAATAATACATTGCATCTGTAAAACATGAGAAATTTGAAGGAGAAATTTAATAACATTTTGGTGAAAATGAAACCGTTTATAATTCGACATTTATTCATTCCGTCTGTCCGTATGTTGTCTGTCTGTCTATGTCGAATCGATTTTTAGTAAATATTACTGGACCCATATGGCTTCATAAGCTACTACGTTACCAGTAATGGAGCGGTAAGTATGGTAATTTAATACAAATTTCGATGAACATATCTTTCACCATTTATTCTCTAGATTCCTTTATTTATTTGGTATAGATCCTTTATTTGATATTATAAAAGAAAGTATATTTAGCACTTGTAAAAAGTTTCTAATTGGTTCTAAACAAGCTTTACGTTTGAGCTGCTTCAAATTCAAGTGTTTATTAATAATAAGTTCCACTGGATAACACTTTTTTAAGGTCATACATGGAAGTCAAAATTTAAATCTACTTCTTATTGTATGTATTCAATTTCGTCAACAGGGGATATAACTCAAGAGTAATTTTGGATTAATATGATTATGCAATATTTGGATATTGGTTAATTATATTTTAGCCTTTGCAGTAGTGTACTGCGAAATTAATAATTAATTATCCAATATCAATATGTTGTCATAAATATGGACAAAGACGTTCTGTCAATTTCTTAAAATCATTAAATTAAGAATCTTAAAAAGTACATATTCTTACACCCTAACCACTTTAAACAAAAACGTGTAATGATAATGATAAGTATAAAACTTAATAAACATATAATAGGTATAAAAGCCGAGAAGATGTAAGTTTCTAAAGGTCGCTATTATTTAAATAGAATATTTTTGAAAAAATATTTTACCTAAAACCCATCAGAAAATTATACTTAAATTGGAAGTAGATTTGCGTTGAACTTTAAAAAAAATATCAAAATATATATTATTTAAAATATTTTCAGCCGAGTACCTACCAACAGCCAAAGGAAATTTTGTTCTATGGTATGAAGGACATACTTTTTGGTGTGACAAAAAGACCTTTCATAGCAGAAGATGTCGATGGTATTGTTCAAAGAAGAAGAGTCGTCATTGTCCAGTTTCTATTGCAACTATAAATAAGAAAGTAAAAGTGATATATGGCGAACATACTCACTCCGAAACCACGAAGCGTCGTGGGTCGAAACGAAAGTAAAAAGAGATAAGTTGTTACATATTTCGGTTCTGCCCACTGTGACAGTATGGGCTGTTTAAAGGCGGCTATACACGGTACAATCCAGCGCAGACGTCTACCTACACAGATCTACTATGTCTAGGTCTGGCTGTGCAGGTCAAGCGAATCGGTTGCGCTTGTATAACACTGCACAGTTCTACTCGCATACAGGGTCCAGTGTATCTGCACAGTCAGAGATTGAACAGCCTCGCAATCCTGGCTTAGGTGATTGAAGCAATATCTACACAGTGTGTCCTCAGGCACTACGGTGCATACGTACTTTATATAAAGCATTTCAGTTCAATTAATAAATGTTCATAGCATCCATCAAAAAATTCAAATTATGAATTTCCCATAGACACTGTGGGAAATTTCTAATACTCAGAAAGTTGGAGATTATATTCATCCTGCAGTTAATCGACGAGAAAATAAGCGTGACCTGCAGCACTATAGAACTATAACATTCCAACGACTTTGCGTTAGTTTTTACACCCGTAAACTTACTAGTTGTATATCGCGGAAAATATCCCGGCATAAAAATTATCCTGTTATCATAAATAAATGCATATTTTTATACTTACGGTATATAATGACGTGCACATTTACAAAATTCTTAAAACAAATTATTCCGCAGAGACTCAACCTATCATTTGTTTTCTCAGATAATAAATACTTACATGCCTTTACTTATGAAATTGTAAACAAAACTATGAATGGAATTAAATGTCTTGCTTCTCAGAAAAATAAATTAATAATTATTACTCTTATGCCTTTTATCAAATAACGCTGAATACATTTCGTTGTTACTTCTTTAATACAAATTATAAGGAGCTCCAATTCTAAAATAAACAGCAATGCTGACGATAGACTAGTGTAGAAGTGTTTATGAGTTTGAATTAGCTTTAAACAGACTATAATACAGATTTCCTTGGTATTGTTTTTAGAGATTTTAAATACCTTTACATATTATTACTGGAGAGTTGGTCTGAAAGAGAGTGTCGGGGTGAAGGTAAGGAAAGGAATGCTCCGGTGGTTCGGGCATGTGGAAAGAATGCATGATGAAAGAATGACTAAACAGATATACAATGCAAAAGTGGATGGATGCAGAAATCGTGGAAGGCCACGACACACCTTCCATGATCAAATTGATCGTGTACTAGCGGAGGGTTATGTCAGGAGCCTTAAGAACAGACGAGTGTGCATGACAAGAGTTATGAATGTCAAAGAAGCAAGTGAGGTGTGTACGAATGGGCCTAAATGGCGCTCTGTTGGTCGTGCCTACCCCGCATGGGAACTGGCGTGAAGTTATGTATGTATGTATTATTACTGGGTTATGATCTGCAGGTATTTATGTCAGTAAATGTCGCCTCCACAATATCATATTATTCCTACTACTAGCAATACATATAAGCGATATACAATAATTATAGTAGTGGCAAATAACATTAAGATCGTCCATTTTTTTAATAGACGTTTAAAATTCTAATTTCAGTTTACAGAGTAAAGCAGAATGTGTTACTTTTCTTTAATTCTATTTAAAAATATTACGCACTATGAAGAAAATTATTATTAAAAAGTCGTGGTAGCGTAATGGCTAGCGCAAGCATCCCAAACTCAAAGGACGCGGGTTCGATCCTGGCTGGAACGCATATTGTTACAATTACCATGTGCTAACAACGGCGAAGGAAAACATCGTGATGAAACTTGCACAAGCGTGGCGGGTACACTGTATGTTTCCCTATAGTGGGAGGCCCGAGTCCAGCAGTGGGACGTTTATGGGCTGTTATTATTAAATAAATTTAATCTACCAGGCTAAATACTGGCCGGAATAACTTTTAAATTGATAAAAAGCGATAGCTTGCCCTTTTTTATCTCTCACCTACACATAAAATATATCAGCGCAGAAATATGATGAACCTGGGTTTCGCTGTACCTATATAAAGTTTCATATACTAGTAATTTGTACTTGGTGAATTTATCTATTTTTCTTTCTAGTCAAAGCATGATGACTATAGTGAACCGTATAATTTAAAAATAATATTATAGAAAAAGTTTATTATTAGGATTTTTTTAGGTATTATTAGGTTTGGTAAAACAACAAAGAATGTATGGAAAAAGACATTTATTAAAAAAAACCATATTAAGAAGAAGTTCGTAACATCGAATATTAAAATATTTACTTTATGCTAAATGATTGTCTAAGAAATATATGTTTTCTGCCATGAAGCTAAGCCATTGAAATAAGACTGAAGTCTTAGCCACTGAACCAAAAGGACGTATCAACAAAGAGTCATTATTTTTTAAAAAATTTCAGTAATCTTCATAACAACGGCTCAGGGTAAAGAGCAATTACTTTATAAGCATACAAAATGTTACAAGCACAGTGAACTCGAGTCTACAGTTAAATGGCACTGCACAAAGCGATACTGCATTTCATTTTGTATTATTGTAGACGGTGCGGTGGTCATGGCCGAGGATAACCACCGCCATTAAAGTACAAAAAGTTTTTATTAATAAAACTACATTTCAACGATTTTTAATCTGACGACGAAAAACATCCACATTTAAATAGAGAAGATGTTTGGCAAGTACCACGTCCTTGGGATCCGATCATCAAAACTATTAAGACCCAAACCCAGCAAAAACCAATTGTGTGAGCTCTTTCTGCGTGCATCGGAATACAAACCAACTTGATTGACAATTTCTCTATTTATGTTACCTCTCACTCATTTAAATCTATAATATTATTAAATTCTAAACATGCCGTGTCTGTACATTGAAGCTATTAAAAAAATGACTAACTAATAAAAAGTGTGATAATTTTTATCCCGGGAATCCTGCGGGAATTTTCCCGGGAGTAGTTTGAAGTTGTTCGGGTGCATAAAAATTCTGATACAGTTTTCACTAAAACGATAGCTTACATTCTTTTTTAAATACTGCGATACTTTGTATGTCAGGAATCCAGGGGGAATTTCAAGTCAAGCGTGGACGAAGTCGCGGGCATCACTTAGTATAATATAAAACTATTAGAGCTAGGGATGTCGCTGAAGAGTTTCTTGCTTCTTCCGCTTCTTCTCTTGCAAATACGATTAAAACGACGAGCCTCCATAGAGTAAATAATAACCATAAACAAAAATTAAGTCTTAATAGTTGAAATAAACAAGTTGGCGTTAGGCTAATTAAAACTGTAACATTACTCATTGACACATTTTTCTTTTCCGTGACCACGACTACTGAAAAGAGGCCGAAACCTTTAAATATAAATCAAATAAAATACTGCGCTTAAAACCGTTAAAACGTAGATTTATTGTGTTGTGTGCGCGAAAACTTGACAAAATACTAAGTTGAAAATACTAAGAAAGTTCTAAATTTAATTAAAATATCTTTTCTTTATATTATTTAAATATGCCCTTCTTCTTTTCTTTCACTTCACCCAATTTTTTAGAGTCGGCACAATGTCTTTGTCTTCTGTTTTCCTCTATTCTGGCATACTGGCATATTTTCTATCAAATCATCTCACTTGTGGTCTCCCTTTATATTTATACCCATCAATCTTCCAGTAACATTATTTTTGTCACGTGATTCATTACTTCTTTAATTATGTACTTCTATACAGGTTAGCTAAGAATACTCTTTAGTTTAGATTGTCCAGAAGAGATCACTTTTTTAAGCGAGAAGAAAATATTGTAAGTGCGCATTTGAATTCTTTATTTTGATGAGCGATATAATTTTGTGTATATGTCTAAAATCAAACCAATTATGTTATAAAATACATGTAATATGTACCCATCACAACGCAATGTTTATTACATTTAAAATAAGATAGATTACAATAAATAAATCATAAATATTTTTATTGGTAACATTGTTACACGTCAATTGTTTGTATAATTTAAATGTATGTCATAAATTCATCATATGTGTAAAAGGTGCGCTCGACTAACCAATTCTTGAGCAGTATTTTTAACAAAGTGACACACGGTGAGTCTGTTATATTTATCGGGAGTTTATTATATATTATTGGTCCCATGATATGTGTCAATCTTCCTGACTTCCCAAGGTTGTATTTTATATGCCTCATATCATTCCTATGCCTAGTGATGTGCGAATGCACGTCACTTTGCTCGGCATAGGTATTTGCATTGAGTCGCGCATACACAGCGACCTGACATATTAGTATACAGGGTAGGGTAAGTATACCTAGTTTTTTAAAGTGCGTTCGTGTCGATTCCGTGCTACGTGCACGCACTATTGCGCGCATAGTTCTCTTTTGCATGCTGAACACCCGCTCCCAATCGGCAGCGCGCACACACTGTTTCGCACCGTACTGTAATAGTGAATGCACAGTGGCAAAGTAGCACGTCCGAGCTACATCCACCGACACTATACGCGACACCCTGCTCAACGCAAAGCATGCACTTCCTAATTTGGACATTTGGAGCAGAGAACATCAACATGACCTTGCCCAGTGTTGCCCCCTATCTATTAATATATTAATTATAATTAATATTATTTTTATTAATGAAGATGGTATAACGTTTGTTGTATAATTGGGTGTAAATTTTGATTGGTCCTGAAATTCAATAGGACAACGTCTCTCAACTGAGCTAGTATTCTAATATGGGTTGAGGGTAATGAAATTCGCAGACAAGAAAGCTTGATAATTGATGTGAAAAACACAAATTACCATCCTGGATGAGCATGGCTTATACGGTATCCGTTTCTTTGAAATGCCAAGGCTCAAACTAACAGCGACACGTTTATGGTGTAATATTGAAATAATAAAAGCTACCTAAAACTGTCTCAATGCAATTGAAACCGACATCTAGATCGGTTCAGTATATGTGCAGATTATTGTGTACAAACTTTCACATAAAACTCTATTGACGACTTTATTGAAAGTAGGTGTATATGAAACCGCTGTCTCTCTCGAATTATTTTTTATTAATATTATCTTTTGCAGCGAAAATAGTTCTCACAAAAAGTGGACGGGAACAAATGGTACTAAATGGATATAAATTCTACAAGCGTTATGAAATTCGAGGCAAAATAAGGTGGTGTTGTACGAAACGAGGATGCAATGCTAGCTGCCATAGCCTTGAGTCTACTATATTTAAGTTTAGAAACAATCACAACCATTAGTTATTTAAAAATACTAGTCATTAGATATAAATGTTTACTGCGTAATGAATTGTTACTGAAAAATTTGGAACAAAATAAATATAACAGATGGAGACAATTCATGCTTGTTAAAATTCTGCAAATACATTTTGAAGATGTGACTACCACATTTATAAAGCGTCCTGTTTTGATTTTTCAGTAATTATGATATTACTATCAAAACCGATTAAAACAGGTATGTGTGTGGCGTGTTTTAGACTTTTTCTCTGTTTGTGTTCGTCCGGAATTCACGTAATAACTATTAGCTCCCTCCCTTTTGCTCTCTTATTCCCGAAATAATGAAGCGTTTCCAGCGCAATCACCGATCGATCCTTCACTATATATTATTACGATTTCTTCTTTGTCATGCATCTTACTTAAACAAAGTTGCGGGTAAATTCTAGTTTCAATATACAATATGATACAATATAGGTTTCTTTATAGCCTATATGATAAAGAATTGTGCTACCACGTTAAGTGGAAACATAATTTTGTCGTCGACATAGGTCTCCCCAAATTTGAGCCACATATCCCCATTCTCCATTATCCTTATCTAGCTACAGACCACTTTACTGCGGGTCGTCGGTCCACCGGATTAGATGGTGTCCTATACCGAAAGTCAGTCTCCATTCCAAGATTCGTCTGCTCCATGACCGGACGTCGGTCTTGTGCGAAAGTGAATAGTTCTTTGCCATTTCAGCATGTTAATTTTGCGAGCTGTGTCGGTTACCTTGGTTCTCTTAAGGACCTCGGTTAGAATTTTATCCAAAAGGTTGACTCCGAACGTATCTTCTTGACCGACTTAAAATTTGTGGACCAAGTATGCTGGCAGTATCCTCGTGCAATACAAACTTACAAGACTCGTGAAATCGTAGCAAAGTTTTAAAAGTCTTTGAAAACTCGCTGTTCTCTTTCAGCTTATTACTACTCAAACTCAGTAGGCAAGAGATATATGCTTTATAATTCTATCAAATACTCTCAACATTACAAAGGGAAAACGGGCAGAAGAATCAGATGGCGCTGTACAAGAAACAACTGCTACGCGTACTATATGGAACAAGATGGTGTGCTGATTAAAGGCGTACGAGAACATACACATTCTTTTGAAGATTAAAGACTTATAAAACTATTGGAAATTATTGAAGTTTCTGATCACTTATGGAGTATTCATCAGGAAATTATATGTTATCCTTTCTTAAAGTACAATATAAACTCTAGAGATACGTAGTCCAACTAGTATTATCGATTATTATTCATGTACTTAGTGAAGTTGGTCATTGATCATTCCTTATGTAAACGTTATTCTATCTATGCACATAAAAAATTTGATAGATAAGATTAAAATAACTTGTATTTTCAACATTCGATGATTCTCTGTGTAATTTAGGACTTACTAGAACTTAAGATCGATCGCTCGATAAAGTCGCGATAAGGTCACCGATCACGCGAGGTAGTCGCCATATATTCGTAGCTAATTTAGCGACGTGTACAAAAATGAGACAGGTGCATACGTTTCTGAATATACTTATACATACTAAAATCAAATTGTATTTTAATACATCATGATTAATCAGTTAATTGCCAAAGGCGCGACGAAAACATTATAATGAAATCTGTTTGATCTGTATATTTACAATAGGGCTGGTCATGTTACACGTCTCTGAATGGAGGGCCAATTAAGTGATAGACCAAAAACGTCTCCACTGAGCCGAGATCTGAACGTTAAGATGTATTTGTAGTGCTACAACATTAAAAGAAGATTACAAATGGGTAAAAGCGCATCCATATTTGAAAAATTGAGGAGAAGAAGATTAAGATGGTATAGGCATGTAATGAGAGGGATGAAAGTCATGCGACAAAAAGAATGCCAAACAGAAATATTGATGGATATAATAGTAAAGGTGAACCAAAAAGAAATTGATGGATTCTGTGAAGGATGACAGGGTAATTTACATTGTGATAGATTGACGTCTGTCTGAATAGAAGAGCATGATCGTAGAAGGTGAAATAAAAAAGGTATTGATTTAAATTATTTGTATTTAATTGCGTTTTCTGTTTCAGTTCAAACAGATTGTAAAGATATGTACAATATGATGTATCAACAGTCTGCTATAACTATAAGAATGCCCTGCCCTCCCTCTTGTCGACTTATATGTTTTGATAGGATAAGTGAAGAGGAACGTGAGATTATTAATTCATATTTTTAGCAATTGGAGGATATTTCCATAAAACGGGACTTTATCACCAAGTATAAGTGTAGTAACTCATACACATTGTCCAAAAGCTAATTCTAGGCGTAAGAAAACTATCACATATTATCTACCTGCAATTAAAGCGGACAATGATGGACCTAAATGAATTTATATTTGCAAAACGTTGTTTCTAAATACTCTTGGTATAGGAAAACGATATGTTCGGACGGCAATAGCTAAGCAGCCGTGCATAGATTTTATATCAGTTAGCTAACCTGTGAAATATAATATAGGTTTGTAGGATACAATGGTATAATTCCGTGTAATTGTATACGTATTCATAAATCTACATAATGTTTTGTAAACATAATCGGTCTTACTTATGTCTAATTAGAGTAAGTTTGTTGATTTCTTAAGTTTTCACGACTAGTATATATAATAAAACTACATTTTAACCACCTATTTGGAATCCGATCATCAAAACCATTAAGACTTGAACCCAGGAAAAACCAACTGCCAGACCTCAAGACACTGCGATCTCTTTCTGTGTGCACCGGAACACAAACCAACTTGATTGGCAATTTCTTTTTATTTTACCTCCCACCCATTTTAATATTATATAAAAATTATCAGAGTTAGGCATGTTTGCTGAAGAGTTTCTTGCGCCGTTTCTTTTCTGCAAAGCACAACATGTTGCGAAGCGGTGGTAAATTAGATTACGCTTCCATAGAGTAAATAGTAACCATAAACAAAATTAAAACTAAATAATTAAAATGAACAAGTTGGCGGTAAGCTAAATAAAACTTTAACAATACTCATTGCCTCTTGAAATCTTTGTCTTCCGTGATCATAGCTACTAAAAAGTGGCCGAAACGTAGGATTAATAAAAATAAAATAAATTACCGTGCCTAAAACCGTTAAAACGTAGTTTTATTTTGTTGATTCCTTTGAGGTTCTCAAAGAAGCCTACAAACTTACTCTAACTCAATATGATTAAGACCGAATATGTCCATGCCAAATTTATGGTTTCTCCACATTAGTTGCAAAAGATTGATTGATTTCGTATGAAAAATCGAAAAAAAACAGCGCTAGTCGTTTAATTTGACTATAACAGTAAATATTTAGTTTGTCAAACAAAACAACGAGAAGGATAACTTTTCTATTTCTGACCTGATAGTTGACGTGAGTACATATATTTGTTTCCCTCCCTTACTACTACGGGATAATCAATACGAGCGTAACTGATCAGTGCTATTACATGTATGTGCAAAAACTAACTTAGCATCATGCCAAGTGCTTACCATATGATTACATGTCAATTTTAAGTTCTTATAAAATAGTCATCAGCAGGCCCAAAACGGCCGCTTTCGCAAATTCATATTAGTAATATGATATTACGAATATGCCCAGTAATATAAAGTGGAATTTTGTGCTACACTGTGGTAAGTGTAGCATGCTTAGTATATTTCGACATGTATCGTTTTATGTATATAGATTATTGAGTATCCATAGCTTTTGACATGGTAAAGATTTATGTATGTATATGTTAGAATAAACATGTTTCACAAACGAGATTACAGTTTTTTACTTTGTTAGATAACGGATTTAATTTTGCAAACCTCTTGTTTCGGAAAAAAATTACAAATAATTTAAATTTTTGTTAAGCCTCGTTAATGCGATCATAGTACGTTCGGATCGAATGCACTCGTACGGAATAACTTGACACGAGTGGACACGGATAGCGGTTTACATTAATACCGAGTTCTGTTCATTTTCAAGCACATTAAAAATGTCAGACCAGTTGACGCTATTTTTATTAACTCACTCATCCGAGTAGACTCGTAAGAGTTGAACATGGTTCGAGTTCACTCGTATCAGATGTCATTCTTCAAGCGCACTCGGATTGCCAGTTGCCACGATATGCATGGTATCCGAGTAAGTATTAAATGCACTCGAACCGAATATACGTTATCTTGTCAATGCGTTATTAGGGTGCCACTATTAACATTGCATGACGTTTTACTTATTACGTGATAACACTTGAAATGTAAGATCATAAAAAAACCTTTAACAAGCATATATAAATAAATATTAGTTACTAACTTTATAGTAGGGCTGGGCTTTAAAAGATTTTTTTGCTTTTTTTTAATAGATGAATGTTACGTTCACATCCGTATTATTTGGTCGATTCAATTATAATAAGTGTGCGTTCCATGTTCGGCTACCGTATTATCGTTAACAATAATCAAGTAGATTAGCCTCCAAACTAGCAGTTAAATCGATTAATCGAATCGACTTAAATTACGCAGGTGTGACCGAAGACTAATCTTGTGGGGGGGTAATTTTTCAAAATAAAATTGCTTTGCTTACTTTTCAGTGCATTTCTTCACAAGTCCAGCAGGCAAACGCTACATGAGTATCAAGGACGTTAAATACTATCTGAACTACAGAGGCGCTACAACACAAAGATGGCGTTGTACAAAAAAGAATTGTTACGCTTATTACGTCCAAAAAGACGGCGTCTTTCAAAGAACTGGCATGCATAATCACTTCGCAAAAGATGACTAAACAATATAGACAGAGCCGTCTTTAGCTATGGGTAAAGGTTCTAAAAATGAAATAGATTATTTTTATTGTTAGCAAGGGTAGTAAGTAGTTGGATTTTCGACGACGGTTATAGTACTTCCACAGGTTTTTAGGGTCCTTCTGGATTCTCTTGTTTGCCTATTCTAATAGAATGGACGGTGTAACCGTCAAGCTCGTTTAAGACTGATTCTTGTTTCACACGTCTCTAATCTTGACGTGCAGGTATCTTCATTTATTTCCCCTTCCCTGATAGCATGTGCTGCTAACGTGTTATGATATGTTTCGGGTCAAACTAGGTAGTTATGAAGATAAGAGGAAATAAATTTGCCAAGTATGTGTCGAATCACGCTCATTGAAAGGTATATAGACTGATATTAGACAGTTCACCCAAATTGAACTAATTTTGTTCAAAGGCCCAGAACTGAAAGAATACGACGACATTCAATGACATTGAATGACTCAAATTTACATTTATATGAATCACTTTGGTTGCTTCATCCTAATTGAAAGATAAATGAACCCTCTAATATCGGTTTAATGACAAGGAATGTCGACTATTTTTATCACTTGGCTACGAAACACTATAAAAATTATGAACGAAAACAACCCCATATATTCTTAAAAGATCTTCTACGAACTAATTTGTGTTTTTTGGTAGACCCCTTTTTTTAGATTTTTCCCCTCACATTTTAAAAGCTAGAGAGGGTTCTTTTTAAGACTGGAAGAACATTAACAATAATCAAAAATCTTCATAAACAATATTTTTCATGTATTTCTCTTAATAGCTCAAAAAGCAGATGAGGGACGAGACAATTTTTACAACTTTGGGAGCTTAAAGAAGGGAGGATATTTCATCACTTATTGACTTATGGCCCGTTCCTATATCTTACTATTCTTTCACATGCCTTATCATCGGTTGAATTTTGACATTACTTGTATGGAGCAAATAAGCGGTCAGTAAAATATAGGAACTGGGCCTTAAAAATAAAGATATAAAGCAAAACATAGTTATGATTTTTAATAAAGTGAGTAACTTTTACACAACTTGTAAGCTAAACTGTAGCTGGCTATATTTCCCACCGAATCTTAAGTTCTTAAATCATAATTAATCACAGTATTGTAAGTTAACTATTATTCTCTTAAAGTATACTTACTTACCTATATATAAGTTCTTAAACATAAGCATTATTTTGTAGTTATCAATATAAATAAATAATTTTATTGACTCGTGAAAAGTATCCTGCCAAAGGTACTGTGGAAAAGTCCTTGTTTTACGCTGCGAGTAAAGGGTTCTGTATTATTATTATTTTGTCATATGTATAAGCAGCACCCTAAAAAGTATTTTAATGTAAATTCCCCATATTTCAAAAACGATTTAATAAATACAGAATCACGTCTTGTTCAAACCAATTTTCATTGAAAGCAGTTTTCAAACTTTACCATCTTGGTTTTTGTTCAAAATTGTTTACGTCATAATTCAAGAGAGCTAGAGGGGGCACTTTCTCAAGCGTTCGATTCCTTTTACATGAACTTTCCGCTGCTTACTTTAGTCTGGGTGTCTGAGATCGGCTTCAGAGTTGTCTGATTTATATGGTAACATAAACTTAACATGCTTAGCTTGAGAATTAATGCGTGTGCTTTGTCTGCTAATTTATTTTAACTGTAGTTATAGTATTGATGTTTCAATCACTAGTTATTCCAAGTGTAAAATACATCATGAAAAAAAAAAAATTAAACATCAATTGCCTGAATAAGTTGAGTTATTTCACTTTTATATTGTCAGGTGGTAGGAAATCAGTCCAAAGTCAGTTCTGTACAGTTTATTAACGTTGTTTTGTAACGATTGTGTTTCAAAGGTCGACACATTTATCACGCTTCTAGTCACTTATAGAAATCTCTTTTTTAAATAGCTATATCTAATAACTACTTTTGGAGTTTACGCCTTCAGAATCATTTTCATACAAGGTTATTTTATGAAGAGTGAAATTAATACAAGCGTTAACTCAAAAGCTTTATATTATTTTTTTATTATACAAATTCGAACGTTAATGCAACGTAATAAGATTTCAAATATACATGAGTGCAAGATACGGTGTTTTGAAATTAGAATGTCTAGATTTTTAATGTAGAGCTGACACACACTTTTAATGATTTTGTTTATCTTAGCGGTAAATAACTTATGTTAGACGAATACTAGGAATGACGACCCACCGGTTACAAAATTTACACTTTTTTGCATTATACGGGAACTAACAGCGATGGCAGTGTGGGGCTCGCCGGCTAAATGAGTTGATAGAATACCCACTAAAACTCCTCGGTGTTCTTTTTGTCGCCATATGTCGGGCCATGGCAAAAAACTCCTATATCCTACGTAACGACATCGTGTCGCAAGTTATTCTTCTCTAACTGTTCCAAATAACTCAAAAGTTGAGTCCTTTGCCTTTTTTTTCATTTAATATTTAAACAGTGTGTCAGAATTGAATAAAAACAATCCCCGGATGTTATGGATGAGACGTAATAATAAACGAAAAACCGAAACATTAGTGACATCTAGGAATATAGTGATACTATCATGACAATATATTGAAGTATAATTTGTTTTTTCTTGCGCTGATATTATAAGGATCAACCAAATTGGTTGAAATATATAGAGCTGAAAGGACATGATAGTATTCAATGACTGTTAGGGACTGTATGAATTTAGCGTGATATTAAAATAAGACGCTGGACAACGAAGGTGATTTCATGTAATTTGTGGTCACTATACAAATATAAGATAAATAAAAATGTTATTCTTAAATCTAGAAAATAATAGTAGATGCTTACACGAGAGGTGAAAGTGACCTATTTAGGCATGAGATGGTTTGGCTCACAAGCGTTTTTTTTTTTTATTGGACTTGACTTTATGTTGTTAGTCCTAAGACTAACTTTACCGGGGTCTTTGGGGCGAGTGCCTTCGCGAAGCGAAGGCGCTCGAGCCCGGGGGGGCAACTTGCTCGAGGGAGCTCCCTAAGGAGTTTTACCTCGGCTGGACTGTTGCCATGAATGGGGAATGAATTTAATGATGCCCACCATAGGGCGACACAAAATACTAATTGAGAACGGGCGACGGGTAATATAAAGCCCGAAGGGAAGGATCACGGCGGGCCGGGATCGGTGGTTTGCGGTGGCCTACGCTATTTTACTGCCGTTTCGCAACGTGTTATGGCTGGGAGAGAAGAAACGGCGAAAGAAACTTCCCAGCAACACGCCTAGTCTATCCTGTGGGGTGAGCTATGTCTCCTAGCGTCCCTCGCGGGGACGTGGAGAGATCTTGATTGGCGGCGTCTGAGACGCCGCCGTCTGTGTCTGTCTGTCGGTGCCTGCCAGCCTACTGTTCTAACCGTGGGCGGACTGATCCGGGCCAGCCGTTTCGTAATAACGTCGACTCTGTCCGTCAGGACGTTACGCGGTCGTCGCACAAGAGCCTTTCGACGAGGCTTATAATCGGACGCGGACACGACGAGCGGATTTCGATGGTGCGGCGCGAGATCGAAATACTTACGCGAGAGCGACGTAATGTAGTTTTTGATGGAGGGAAGCTCCAGATCGCGGTGGAGGTCGACGTTACGCATATAGAGGGGAGCACCGACGGCTCTGCGCATGAATTTATTCTGCACGATTTGCAGTTTATCTAAAAGGGCAGGCTTGACATGGCCGAATACCACACTCGCGTATGTCATGATCGGGAGGAGTCACAAGCGTAGCGAGGCCGCTAATAGTTCGAGTGCCTAAGTAGGCCTATCACCCAAGGTAAACACTCTGCTTTTCATTTCGAATATGAGGAAAGTAAATACAAACGGATTAGTTAAACAAACAACTACTTCTCTAATGAAAACAGGCGTTAAATCAATATCTAAATCTGATGAACTTATTATTACGTCACATATGAAACGTCTAGTAATTTTTTTTTTATGAGTCATGCTACCAACCAATATTTTTTACCACTGATGAAAATAAATATTTAGCTCAAATTTATGTAACTGAAATAATAATTAAGTGAAAAGTAGAGTAGAAGTTTAAAATGATGTTGCAAAATTGTTGATATTTTTTTATTATAATTTATGCTGCGATTTAACAGTGGCTGTAAAAAGTTGGGACATGAGTCGTGTGTATATCTATATTTCGCGTAGTTTTAAATTTTTGATAGCAGAGAAAATCGTTTCTTAGGGATGAAAAGTACTGTTTTCATCCCTGTGATTAGGCAACTCCAACCGTACTTTTAGAATATGAGAAATGAAAATAAAATTTAAAATACGAAAGAGTTCGTAACAATGACATTAAATGATTCAAATTTATGTTTTTGTGGATGTTTGGGTGATTCATCAAAATTGAAACAGTAAACAACCGTCTAATGTCGGTTTTATTGTATGTTTAGACGTTGATTTTAAAATATTTTTACATTAATATTTAACTTTAGATGTACTTTAAGTTGACTAATGGTCTGTTTCTATGTCTTACGGTTCTTATTTACATTTTGATATTACTTGTACGGAGCTTATATCAAAATTTAACAGATAGTATGGTAAATGAACGATCGGTAAGATATTGGAATCAGACCTATGACATTTAAACATTATTAATTAGTGTAATTGATTGCAAACATTGTGTGTGTGTGTGTGTTGTACCAAAATAATCTTCTAAGGTAAAAATTATAAGAACTGGTATTGTCATTCCAAAATTTCAACTTTCATGATATAAATTCCATATATGTACTCACTTATAATCATATTATATTTTGCGCTGAATGTAATCTAAATATACAAATAGGAATATTAACTATTTTATTTATAGTCTATAAATGCCATAATTATTCTAGTGTTAAATCCCAGTTTCTTTGTAAGCTCCTGCCGCAGAGATCCAAATATTTAATTGTCTCTCTGTCCTTAAGCAGTGTACATATAAATCATTTTCAGAACGTTTATTGCTTACTAGCTTGACTTTTTTCAAACCTAATTTTTCAGATTTCCAGACCTCTTTAGGAACCGATTATAATACAATAATTTCTTAACTTATCCTTAATGTCCTAGCCAAGAAAATTATGATAAAAGTTACTAATTTTACTGATAAATTTAAACTTGTAAACATATTAATAACTGATGTAATAATTTCAAACCTTGTCCCAATATCCTGAAAAAAATCATCTAGATAAAAAAACATACACCATCCTTAGAACTGCAGGCAGTATTGTCTATTTTTATTGAAATTGGAATTTTCTGATTACAATTATATTTAAGAATAAAAATTATAGCTTTTTAACCGCTTTTATCTGTCCAGGAATGAAGAAAGAATACAATTTCCTGCGGCCGGGTGGCCTGTTGTAAGAGGCGACAAAGCAACCCACAACTAGGTGGTACAGTATTTGCCCGTCTAGATAGCTAACATCCCTGGTCTAGCGTATGGCACCATTACAACCTTGAGTTGTGTTGCAATACTAGTGGTTAGGTTCCAGTCTCCCTGTAGAGAACGTGAGCACATTAGTAGCACCTTTGGCGTTACAAATGTCTATAGGCGATGGTAACCGCTTTCCATCAGGTGGGTCGTCTGCCTGTCTGCTGAACTCGTGCAATAAAAAAAGTTGATATTTTTGTGACAGACTGCAATACAAGGTTATTTACTAATGTGAAGCTAGTAGGTCGTTTCTAAACTTGTGATAAAATGTGTACAGCTGTTGAAATAAATAAATAGGACTGTTTTCACATCTATACAGTGTCTATATTTTTCCAGCTCTATTTTATACGAATCAACGTGGACGAGAAATACTGATTTATGATGGAGTCAAGTATAGAGTGAATTCGAGCAGTCGCTTCAAGACAAGATGGCGGTGTGCTACTCATGAAAGGTTCAGATGCCGGGCAAAAATTCATACTGTAAATAATGTAATAACCTTGTTGAATGATGACCATATTATCTCTTGATTTAAAATTATTTTCATAATTCGTTGCTTAGTAGTGAATCCGGTTAAATCCACAGAAACAATGATCAGATATTTTATAACGTAGCTTTTGAAATTTTTATACTTAATATTTAAAAGCTTTAATAAAGGACTTGTTTGTTGATTTAGAAAGAACTAAACGACGGATACATTTTTTTATGATCAAGAAGAATTATTGTTTATTGTATTAGAATTTACAAACAATCAAAATGATTCAAACATCTGCATATTCTCAATTTTCGTTACTATAATTATTACTTTGTACGTCTTGTTCATTAAGATGGAATTTCAAATACTTATAAAACAAATATCGCAGTAAATGTGATTATTGTGCCTATACATTAAAATTAAGTATTTAAGTTTAATGTTTTATACAATATCTGCTAGGAAAGTCTCTTAGTAATTTTTAAAAATGAGGAAGAATGTACATACGTCATTACTGTCGTATTAATATGCGGGAAGAAATACTTATAAACCCTTTTTAAGATACCCACTGATTGGGCAGAAAAGTATATGAGTGGGCAAAAATATATGTATCTATTGATAACGTGCTGTTTTATCTATACAGTTGGTAACGGACCACTTCATCCCCTTGGTGAACAATATAATATTATGGTATACAAATCGGAATTACTATTAAAATAGTAAATTTAATTCGATGTGCTTGATATAATGTTCATTATGATTGTAGTGGTCATCTGTAGTCGTTAAATAAATGATATGATTATGATATTGTTTATAGTTTCCTCATGTAGCTTTTTACACCTGCACTCCGAGTACTTAAGGGCTTATCTAAATATACATTGAAATTTGAAAATATTTTACAATTGAAGTTCAAAATTTAGTTTTTATCTTCTGTGGTAATGACCGATGGGGAATACAGATCCCATTAATAGACTAAATAGTTATTAATTACTATTTAAAGTTCCATTATTTGGATTGAAGTGCGACGTACATACATATTGTCACGCCTGTTTCCCATTGGGGTAGGCAGAGACGATGGCCCTCCACTTGCTACGATCCTGACAAACACTTTTCGCTTCATCAACTTTCATTGATCTTTTCATACATACACGCTTATTTAAACTACTTTTTATCTGACCTTTCTTAAAAATATCTTCAATTTGATCATGGTGAGTACGTCTCGGTCTATCGGGACCGACTCTACCAGTCACATTGCTGTCATATACTTGTTTTGTGATTCTGCTTTCATTCATTCTCTCTACATGGCCAAACCACCTTAACATTCCTTTTTCAACTCTTGTCACTACATCTTCTTTCAATCCACAACGCTCCCTTATCACACTGTTTCTTATCATATCACTTACATTAACCTTACATATACTTCTTAAAGCTCTCATTTCAAGTACATTTATTCTACTTTCATGATTTTCTGCCATACCCAACTTTCACTGCCATACATTAGCGTTGGTACTAATACCTCTTGATGGACAGCCAGACGTGCCTTTACAGACACTTTCCGGCTGTTCATAAAAGAGTTCAGCGCTCCATTCACCTTATTGCCTGCCATTACTCTCCTTTCAATATAACTTTCATGCTTTCCGTCTCTGGCAAACATGCACCCTAGATAAACAAAATCTTTAACTTGCTCTAGTCTTTCATTTTCTATTTGTACATTGCACCTTGTCATCCTTTCATCTCTTTCAAACACCATAACTTTCGTCTTCTCTACATTAATTTTCATACCCTTATTTTTAAAAGATTCGTCCATAATCGTTACCATCTCCTGTAATTCTTTTTCCGACGATGCAAATATAATAACCTGATCATCGGCATAGAGTAGACATTTGATGAGTAACCCATTCATTGTTAAACCACTTTCACTTTCTTTCAATCCATCCAAGCAACTGTTCATAAAAAGGTTGAATAGCCACGGCGATGCTACGCAACCCTGTCTGGCACCTTTTTCGATGTTAAAAGATTCGGAGTAGGCCCCGTTGATCCTAACACAAGCACTGGAATCGTCATAGAGAGACTTTAGTGATTGTATCAGGTTATCTGTTACCCCACACTTATGATAATCGTAAGTGTGGGGTATGATCATCATGATAACACTGACCTCAGTTCAGTTCTTATCACTCTGTCGTAGGCTTTCTCCAGATCTATGAATGCACAACAGACGTTTTGGCCCTTGGCCAAAAACTTTTCAGTTATGCACCGTACGTAAGATCACGTGCGACGTAAACATAATAATTTAATGTTTGTATATACATATAATTTAGAATACTCGTGTTTACACTTACCGTTTGTCACGTTTTTTAAATCTTACTTAATAGCTATTTCTGCAAAGAGTAACATATCACTAACGACCCACAAGGGAGAATGTGAGCACAGCCAAGGTGACCTATCACATCTTTGCAAAACAAACACAATATGTCACCTTTATGTGATTGAAAAATATGCGATTTTAGTTTTATAATTCTTTTTATAAGTATTCACCTGTCACTATTTTTTTATGAAATTGGTGAGTATTTGAATATAAATTATTAAATTAACTTTGTAGTAAAGTAGTTTTTACTTTACAGCCTATTTGTACATATATACAAGTAGAAGAGGCGCTCAAGTACTTGAACTAAATGGGATAAAGTATAGAAGAAATGATAAAGATAATAGTGTAAAGAAAAGATGGCGATGTACAACACATGACAAGTATGGTTGTAGAGCAATTATTCATACAGTAGACGGCGAAATGGTTTATCAATATAACGTACACAAAACTACTTGGTAACGTAAAATCGGAAATTAGACAAGAATTATTTATTTATTTAAATTAAAATTGTTTTTGACCAAAACGTATTAATTATTCTGTGACATAACCTCGTAAACAAGAGAAATCTTTTAACGCTTTTTTTATTGACAAAAGCTAGCAGACAGACAGGCAGCCCACCTGATCACAGAAAGTCGTCGTCGCTGCCTATGGAGGTTGGTAATACTAGAGTCGTTGCCAGCCCGTTGTGCGCCATAACGCCATTCTTAAATGACCCCATGTCGTAGCGCAGAGGAAAAACCGCGACAGGAAGTTCCTTCCAAGTTATTGTACGCGGAATAAACATTCTAGAAAACCGTTGCGTATTTGAACGTGGTACCTCAAGGAAATGAGTGTGAACGTCCTGCCGACGGCGAGGAGTGTTGTGGTGAAAATGTGCCGTTGATATCATATCTAATAGTTCTTTCAAACCAGATCAAAAGGCTTGTTACTCTAAAAGATATAGCTAAAAAAATCACCTCATGAACTAAAAAGCGACTACTTGACTTTTGTTTTGTTATCTTGTTTGGTTTCCTTTTGTTTTGTTTCATTGGAATAACAATGGTTAGATTTTTAGGGTTTTATTCATATTGAGTTAGAGTAAGTTTGAAGGCTTCAATCGAGGGCAACTTAATATGAAACAGTTTTTAAATACTGGTAAGTTAGCCTCCATGGGTAAATTCGAAATATAACAAAAATACTCAAATTAGTCTGGGGGTCAATTTTGATGAAAACTAAAGCGGTGTCATTAGATTTTTGTAAAGTCAGTTAGTCTAGTCAAGAATCAAATTAGTTGATTTTGGAAAACACAGTATTACTACACCAATGCTCTCCCTTAAGAGAGCAGCAGCCGATTTGTAGCACGTTTGGTGTTGCAAATATCCATAGGCGATGGTAACCGTCTGATTTACATCAAGTGGCCCGTCTGCTTGCCTTCTGAACTCATGCAATAAGAAAAAAACCAACCTATAGCACAGCTTGTAAGGATCAATTTCTGCGAAGGACTCTCAAACGGCAAACTGATGCCTGACTAGGTTAATTGATTTTTCAAAAATCTAATGATACTACTGCTTTAGTGTTCATCAAAATCGGCTCTGAAACTCCTTTGCCATAGAGCACTTCTTTACAACTTTAGATATTAAGTAATAATGCACCACAATGCTATCCATAGGTTTAAGCTAAATATATATGTGTAAATAATAAAGTAACTAGTCACGTGACTCAGGCTAGAGTCACAAAACGTGCCAAGTTAAAAAAAGCCAGAATGAATACAGAAATTCTAGTATTCATTTTAAAATTAATATGTAAATGCTACCTTATATTATGTATATATTATCTATGCTTTTTTTATTGTAGAAGATCAGCAGACAGGCAGACAGCCCACTTGATGGAAAGCGGTTACCATCGCCTATGGACATTTGCAACACCAAAGTTACTACAAATGCGCTGCTGCTCTGTTAAGGGAGGCTGGAACCTGATCACTAATGCCGGAACATAACTCTAGGTTGTTATGGCGACACACTTTAGACCAGGGGTGGTAGCTATCCAGTCGGGCAAATGCCCTACCACCTGGCAAAGCTTGTAGGAATTAATGGAGATATTATGTTGAACTGTGAATTTTTAGTATGCCTCATAATTATTACGACGCTGTGAGAGAAAAGGGTACGCACCTCGCATAATTTGCAGTATGTCCTTCGACAGCTTATGTAAGTCAGGCACCAGTATCGCATTCTCACATCTTCTAATTTAATTATTATAAAGTTTTACCGACGTCGCGGCGCGATAAATTAATTTTGAGCTCTTATTTAAAGATTTTAAGTAGAACCTTTTTAGTTCATATGCGTGCGTAGCGGGCGAGTTTTGCAACGTCTCTTTTTGGAACGGAAGCGGGTAGGGGGAGAGTTTTTGAGTACGGAACAGGAAGGAGCGAACGAATGAAATGAATGGCGCGTACAGACCCTATTTTTTTTCTTTTTTGTGTTGTGCGCTGTTTGCTACGACTCCATTAATTTTTCAAAAAGTAATTGTCAAAATATATTTGTATGTATAAAAAATGAGATAGATAAATATGAAGTAACAGAATTTTTAATCTAGATGTTGTTGGCGAGTTTCTTGCCGCTTCTTCTTTTTAAAACAGCAATAACATGTTGCGAGTCGCTGTGAATAGAAGAAAGTAGATTTAATTTGATTAACTTTATATTTAGAAAAAAATGTTCTCCGCTGGAACGTAGTTTGAATAAAAACTTGAATTTAAACGTGAAAATTTTGTATTTTCTTTTCAGAATTTGTTTTGATAAGGTCTATGAAAGGCAAGCCCCTCATCAAATTTAGAACGTATACGTATTATAAAAAGGCGGTGCTCAATCTAAAAACTAGATGGGTGTGCTCCACCCATCATAATAGAGGATGTCGGGCTTCTCTATATACAATTGATGGGATGATTGTGGGTATCAAAAACCAACATATTCATTGATATATTGATGTAGTTATACCATCAAATCTAGTGTCTGTAGACTAGATAGACCACGGAGTTTTTGTAGCAATTTGAAAAATACGAAGCAATAACTTTGAAAAGAAATGATAGTCTGTCTGGGGCCTTATTACATTTAGAAATATTGTTATATTATATTTTTTCTCTGAAATAAATATATCAATAAAAAAATATGTTTCGTATTTTAAGAAAATTTATAATCAAGGTGGGGAAGTCCGTCATTGTCCGTCATCATACATACACTTCTCGTTATTTCAGCGTTTGAATAGCTACAACGACTACAAATCGGGCAGTAAAGTTAGGACATCATTTAATTCTATCTTCAAATTGTAATTTTAAATTCTGTTTAAAAATGTAAAAAACGAAAACTGTACGAATTTATCCCACTGACGGACTTCCCTACCTTAATATATATTTTTTTAATTTCATAAAGGTATATTGTCTAGTATAACTACATAAGTAGAATAACTGGTTGCTATGGTGTTTTTGTTTATGTATTCATCTGATTTTTATTCAATATATAAATTTCATTTTTATATGAAGTCTCTCATTAGATTATGTTATAAAAGTATTTAAAAGTTAGAGCGGGGTGGTATACTTTTTTGAACTTTGAAGAAATAAAGTCGATTAAAAAATCCCCTATCTTTATTTTTTCGTGGTAGAATACACCTTCCTACCAAATTTCATCTATATAGAATCAATACTTTTTGGGAACAAACAAATGTAACATTTTTGTAAGAGCTCGCTTTTGCCAAAACGGCTACGCAACCCTTAACTTGGATATTTTAATATCCTTTCTATATCGTACATACAATTTATTAATGTGCTATTATCCTATTTTGAGTACGCAAAGTGATGTTATTTGGTGTGTTAATATCAATAAAAATCTACAATCGCACAAGATTTTTAATTTTATAATCGAGATACATTACAATGGCAAATACAGCACAGTGAAAGGAGAAGCGCTAGTTATGTTAACACCTATGTATTGTTGTGGTTTTAATTTATTCGATTAACAGCAAGTATTTGTTACTCACTTATTTTATGAATCCTACGAAAACCTGATGCGGTGACCTGTCACAAATGCCGTACGCTGCGTCAGGCGTGATCTGATGTTATACGCGACCGACGGCTGTTTATGTCCGTGTTCCATTTGGGATAATGTTTGTGTTAGTGACTGTGGCCAAATACGCCTTGTTTATAGCGTTAAAAATAACGCCGTTAATGATTAGTTACATTAGTGTATATATTAGATACGTTATCTATTAGTGTTTAACGTCATTACCAATTAATAACATTGATGCATCACAAATAAGTTATTAAACGCATCGCTAAATATGCGTGAAACGGTCACTAACAGTAATATTATCCCATGTGGAGCAAGAAGAGAAATTATTATAGTGCAGGACGTGCCAGGACACTGCCTGCGACATTGGTAACAGACTATCGCTTAAGATTCAATTTAGATCTCTGCTAACGACATACAAATATGTATTCTGTATACATCAAATCTATATGTAGTATCGATCCTTCCCCGTAATTTAACATTTCTTTACAACACTGATGGTTACAAGGCACATTATGTGTTAGTGAAATAATAGGCATGTATTAATTTTTTCAAAATCTGACTACCATAATTGATTTTTCAAAAATCTAATGATACTATGATGATTTCATAAAAATTGGCCCCGGGACTCCTTTGAGTAGTTTTCGTTGTCTCATAGTTGCGGATTTGGACTTGTATAGGTAGATAACATTTTATTGCTCACCAAATATACAATTTCAAAAATGCACAATTACAATATTGTCATGGTATAAACAATAGGCGGCCTTATCGCTTAAAGCAACCTCTTCCAGGCAACCTAACTTAAGGAATAGTTTAACCTAATCTGGCGAAGTAGGTGGTGCAGATTATCAGGTATATCATAAACAAACATATTTAGACTACATATTTTATAAATTAAATACATACAAACATGTATATGTAATTAACTATCGGCTTACCTTACTGCAACGCAGAGGCGGGTTTGATACATGTTATAGTAAATTTCGGAAACGAATTTTGACCGTTATTTAATTATTATGGTCTGGGTGTTTTAGATCGGCCCCAGTATAGTCCTTTATGTATTAGCCATAACACAAGCGTAACTTGTTTGATTTGGGGATATACAACATGTGTGTTTGTCTGCCGATTATTATTATAAGAATATGTTAATATCTAAAATAATACAACTTTTTTTAGACGTAACTGCTGAATTCTACACTACACAACGTGGCAATCGGTTGTTGTTTATACAAGATTGTGAATTCAGAGTAAATTGGAAGTCTTGTGGAGGCAAAGTCAGATGGAGGTGTTTGACTCATGCAAAATTCGGATGTAAGGCAATGGTTCATACAATTCAAGACCAAATTGTGTATTACCAAAATAACCATTCATATAGTTAAGGTTTTCTATGTATTGTATGACAAGCGAGAGCTAATCCGAAATGTGAATTATACAAACAATTCTTATCTCAGTTTTAGTTAACGACTGTACTGTGACACCAAAGATGATTTCAAGTGTTGTTTTATTTTATTAGGTATTGACAGTCAAACCAATTTTTCGAAGTTTTACAGCTTTCTCACATATGTAAGTGTATATGTGTGAGTGTTAGGTTGAATTATTTTGAGTGTGAAATTTTAAAAGTAAGATAAGGAAGGTATTGCGTATATTTTTTAGAATTGTAAATTGTGTCGTAAATTTAATTTAGTTCTTAATGTATAATTGTATGTAGGAAACGTAGCCAGCCTTCTGGGCACCTTACCCATATAAGATGGTGATCTAGGCTCAATATTCTACTTATAGTCTTGAGGGACTATGAGTAGAATACAATACAAATATGTTTTCTTTTATTGTATTAGATTATTTATAAATTTCTTCATTGTACTAGCTTATAATTTATGTATGTAAAAAAATATTGTTACATCTAATTGTGCATATTTACAGCACATGTATATTTTACCTGTTAACTTGGAAAGTATAATTTTACAAAATGCTACTTTTATAATAAAAAAGTATTAAAACTTTTATTCGCTTATGGGTTCACTGCTTTTTACAACAAAACTCAAATTTTTTTTAGAAAGTAAAATCTATCGTGGCGGTTTTGATTTTATCGAAGCAGATTTTTTAAACGTTAATTCTTTTCGGAGAGGCGATTTGAGGCGTATGAGGCTATTTTATCTATAAATGATCACGTGTCTTATGCAATTGATATGGAACTGTTTCTTAAATGAATAAAATAAAAAGAGTTTTACATCTATAAAAAAAAAAATACAGAATACGAATAGAATAATTGTTAAAAAAAATTCTTAGATTTGGACGAGGCCTTTTTCTTATATTCTACCTTCTTGTATATAATGCAAATAAATATTATTGCTAATATAAGTAAGATTCATGTGGAGGTGTTTCATTAATTGTTTAGTACATTTGTATTATGCCGGCAGATTGCTTCAATATTTCATACTAAATTATAATTTAGAGAAAATTTTAAAAATAATGTAATTAAATACACACTTACACATATTGTGATGGACATACAAACTTTTTGTATGTGTTAAATTTGAATTTAATTTTTTTGGAATGCGTGGCTGTCTTTTTAGTTGTTTGTGCTACCAATGACGTTACACTTGGAAATATATCATGTAGCAACGAAAACCTCGTTTTATTAATCTCGTCTTCTTAGCCCCTAATAAATTGAACGTTATAATATTAAAAAAAAAAGTTTTAGAACGTATTCCTGTACCAAACACGCACACCGGTACAATTAGCGGAACAGAAAAATAACTTCGATTTACTCGACAAAATGTTGGCGGAAAAGAAAAACAATCAAATGAAAAAATGCCTGTCAGCTTTGTTCTTTTTTCAAATGAGAGCAAAATAAGAAAAAAATATATGTAACCAGCCAGTATTAAAAAAAAAAGATTGCATTATTTGTGAATGTTTGAGGTTGTTTACTAGCGTTCCGCTAATGTTGTCGGTCTGTAATTAATTGTTAGCAGTGAAGTTTTAAAGTAATTGAATATTGTTTTTTCAGAACCAATCCCTATATTCCGTGATACACCTCGAGGTAATCGAATATTGATACTAGAAGGCTGTAAATATAGGGTATGTGGAATGAACGAGCGGAAAGTCAGATGGAGGTGTTCAACTCATGAAAGATATGGATGCAAAGCAATGGCTCATACAATTGGACAACATTTAGTGTATTATCAAAAGAATCACATTAAGACTTTGGATCCAAATCAATCCCTAGCTAAGCATTATATCGACCTTCAAAATACGTACGCTTAAGTTGCCCAAAATTTGTAAAATAAAATACATCTACTTTTTAAATGAACCAAAATTTAAAAATAACATTTTTATTGATTGTTAACTCAATTACACTATTCTACACACAAATATTAATTTTAAATAGAAACTATAAAATTATTTATAAATAATCACTTAAAATTAGTTTATCTAAAGATTAAGAATTAAATAAATAAATCTAAAAATAAGATTAAAAAAATCGTACAAACTGGTCCAACACAATATTAGATGGTCACTACCAGTAGGCAGTGTATCTAGACGACTAGTAGTAAAGATTTTTCTACGGCTTGTAGCGTTTTTACCTCGCTGAAGGTAACTAAATAACATATGAAACTATAGTATTTTCTTAAGTTTCGTGACTAGTAAAATTAGATGAGGCTCCAACAGAGTAAATGAAAACCACAAGGAAAAATTAAAATAAAATTATCAAATTGAGGGTAGGCTAAACAATGACTTCAACATTACGCAATGACACTTGCCATCTTTGTCACCCGTGATCACGGCCACTGAAAAGTGGCCGAAACGTCGGAATAGAAATCAAATAAAATAGCGCCCTCTAAATCGTTAAAACGTAGTTTTATTATGTCACACTGTTTCTGTACTATAATATCTACAATGTGTGGCTATGTCTTCAAGCAAATAAATTATATTGTAATACAAGGGTTGACTCTTGGTAAAATTAATTTTGAATCTCGGGCTCTATGAAGTATTATTATCGAGGACAGTCCCCGCTAATCTTTTTGGCCTCTCTTACTGCAGAAGGCGCGTAATACCTAGATTGGTTTTTACATAGTTTTTTACATTTACAAATATTTTTTATCTGTCATTCCATTGTATGTTATTCATAGAATCAGATTTGTTTTTTAATTTATTATCCAATATGCTTACATTCATGTACATTAGAAACACATTTGAACTGTGGCACAGAAACCTCATGGGTTTATTCGTGACGTAGGGAGTCGTGTACACAATAATGTTATATCGAAAATAGTAGGCGAGTAATTGTTATCATCATTCTAGTGTTTAGTTCTGATTTGATAATAAAAGCGGAGTTATCATCATTCTAGTATATGGGGTTCTGTAATAAATGAATGTTGTGTCAGAAAATAGTTTTTTTTTTAATATAAGGCGACCCAATTTAAGTTTCATACGTTTACAACACTGTTATACCATTTCCGAGCATTTATTTTACTTTTGACATCTCATTGACGGATCAATTAGTAATGTCCTAATCCGTTACCGATTCGATTTGTTATAAAAATCGACTATATTTATAAATAAGTTTTAATTAATTTAACTTATCTATATATTTTTGCTAAAAATAGTATATCGTGTAATAAATATACCAACATTTCAATGAGCATATTTTACATATATTAAAAAAAACGGCACTTGTAATAATTGCGATATTATTTTTCTTTAAAGTAGAACATTTTTTATTTTCAAATTGTTTACTTTCGTTTTATTTACGAATAGTAACGATGGTTTAATAGTCTGTGCGTTACATGACTCACAGAACATTACTTTTACGTCACCCAACAGAGTACGATGTTTATGTCATTTATTTCATGTGGGCTTTACTGTCAAGAAATATGTAACTTGACAGTCGTGCAAACGTCAAAAGTAAAATAAACGCTTGGAAACAATATAATTGGACAGTTATGCAAAATGGCACTTGATTCAAATGTCGAATTTTGTTTTGACACATTTACGATATCACTAATATGATTAAAGGCTCATTTACACTATATCAACTGCCACGGAAGCAAGCAGGAAAGTGGCGAGCTTATGCCTACATAATCGTGCTGCGTACTTCCCTCGACACTTTCCGGCTCGCTGTCATGAATGTGGGTATAATGTAAAGGTGGGCATAATATTCTATGCAACTGGAGACAAGTACGCATGCTGCATGAAAACTGAGTTCCAAGGTTGACACCAAAAGTTGTTTCTTCTATTAAATTTGTCATTCCAGATATCGCATACATCAAATCGAAGCGAGGAAGAACGTTGCTTTTAATGGGTGGCTACACATACAGTGTAGTGAAAACGACCATGAATAATAACAAAGTTAATTGGCGTTGTTCGACACATAACAGCAAAGGTTGCCACGCCAAACTCTCAACAGTCCATGGAACAATTGTTTGTAATAATGCCTATCATAACCATAAAGCAGGTGCTATTTACTTTTAATGAGCTGTCAATTACTGAGGGCAATTATGTAGTAGGGAATATGCATGTATTGTTCTTATAATTCAAATTAATTGATGGCATGGATGGTTGAAGGAGTTGATATTATTAACGACTTTTTAACTTTGGTAAAAAAAAGTAGCATCAGAATAAATACTTTAAAACTAGCCAATTTCGGACAATCTATACGCCGCCATTTTGACAAGCTTACCAAGGACACTGATATACTTCGCACGTGGATTGTTGCGTCACGATTTGATTAGCGCGTTTTGCGATTTTTGGTTCTTGATGTATTTTAACACTTTGTGGAAATTAAAGTCCCTAAGTAAAATTCAAACAATATTTTTTGTAGATGTGATGCTATAGTAACAAAAATTACAAATATTTATATCTGAGCTATATTAGAATTCATGCATGTCCCCTATTATTTTAATTAATTTAGTTAATTAATAAACTAGTCAAATTAGCATTTTCTTAAGTTTTCGCGACAATTAGACATAATTAAAACTGCGTTTAAAATAATACAAGTTGGAGGTAGTAATCAAAGAAACTTTAAGGTTTTTGATGATGTTTGACATTTAAGTCATTCTGTGATCTCGGCTACCGGACGTAAGCCAAAAAGTCTGATAACAATTTAAAAAAGAATAGCTTACTGTTATAACGTAGTTCCAATTAGTCAAATTAATCGTATAATTAGGATTATATAATTTAAACAAACGTGTTACCTTAGTGGTTAAGGTACCAGGCGTCTCATTTTAATAACGTAAGTTCAATTCGAACCAAGTAAAATAAACCGCTTATCAGTATCTTTGATTGAAAGTACATATTGTTACAATTACCACGAATTAATTACCAATAGTCGCTGAATGCGGACTGGATGACGAATGAAAACCGGGATATGTGCCGTACACTTGGGAAACCCTACGTTCAGTAGTGGATATTACACCACTAAAGTCCGTATTTCCCGAAACGTAAAATCCAAGTGTTTTCGATTCTCGTGTAAATAGGTATTTATTACGTTTGGTACGTCTTCAACTGCATCAACGTCTAATATTAGGTGTGATCGTGGTCAAACGCGAACCTATTTATCATTAAAAAAAATGATTGGTTCGAAAAGGACGGTGAACCTAAACGTCGCGAGTAAATCTGCATATGTGTATCACCTATGTATGTATGTTGTGTTTATCAGTCAGATTTGGACATACCTGGCAAGTGCTGTCTGGTTCGTTAAAATGAGAAGGTCGGATACTAGCAGTTGGACATTAATTTATGATCTGATATCATTAATAAAGGTTACGCTAATGTTGTTTAAAATTTATTTCATTGTTAGAAAATCTGAATAGTGGTATTACTATGATTTTATATAACAATAATATATTTTTCGATTTTTTGGAAATTCAATAAATATTTGAAAATGTTTTCTAAAACTATTCTTTCAATTTATTTGCTAAATCATTGCATCATCATCATATAATTACTACACATAAATTATTTTCACATATTTTACATAGTTTGGCGTACAAATTTACATGAACTATTCGAAATTGTGTTAATTATTTATTTAAAATTTAAACTATTTCAAACATTATTATGTATTAGAAATCAAATATATGTCACATGATAATTCAAAAATACACGGTATCAATTAGCACAGGTCTTGAACTATTCATAACTGTACCGGTATGTGCTCGTCTAACCACTTCTTGAGCGGCATGAGTTTACGAATGGTAAGTCCGTTATTCTTACCGTATTGTATATGTCTAACTATAGAAATAATTCAATTCAAATTCAAGTGGTCGTTGACGGTTGTTCCCCGTTTGATAATTAACGCCTGTGTCCTCAGGGGTCTGTCCCCTCTACAAAGCATTTAAATGATGCATATAAATACCAGCTTGAAGCGTTGGAGTCAAGCATGAGAGAAGAGCCAAGAGGTTGATTGGTAGCGACTAGCTTGTCAATACAAGGCTTTAAAGCTTAGAGCATCAACGCCGAGTTGCCAGTCTATCGGTTTTTATAGAATGCATTTCGTTGAATGCGCGGTTGAACTGTTTGCCCTGATTCCTCCTACATCATTCCATCTTCGGACGACAAGGCGCTCTGGTATATACAATCGTTTCACAGTGGAAAGACCACCAGTGCGAACGAAACGTTTTGCCTCCACTTTCATTCTGCGTACAGCAGAGCTGTGGAATGCGCTACTAGAGTGTGTCTCCCGAAAAGTACAATCCGGGTGTTTTCAAGTCTGGTGTGAAGAGGTATTTTCTAGGTAAGCGTGCTCCATCTTCGGCCGCATCATCGTCTAATATTAGGCGTGAGCTTGGTCCAACGCGAAACTATTTATCATAAAAAACATGACGGAGTGTATTAAGTTGCTTTACTTTACGACTCTCACAGACCTCACCAAGTACTTGTATTGATTGAAATAAAAAAAGAAAGAATAAACAAAAATCGGTCAAATTTTTCAAGGTCTACCAAACTCGTATATTAACGTAGCCCATTGTTATAAACATACACAAAAATATAAACACAAGTCCTTTCGGGCAATACCTAATCTAGATACGCACTTACGGTGTTATTCATATTGAGTTAAAGTAAGTTTGTAGGCTTCTTGAAGGTTCTTAAAGAATCATACAAACTTACTATATTTAAATATGAATAAGAGCGTTAGGCATCGTGATGATTTCGTAGTGTTGAAGGAATAGGAAACTCGATGTAAGTAAAATTGGCCTTTTTAATAATCAAATATGTTTGTATTTTAATCTATATTGTGTGACTTGTTAATTTCAGCGTTGTTCTTAACTTCTAGAAGAGGCAAAATCTTGATTAAAATTGGAGGTTACACTTTCTATAGAAACAAAATAATTAATCACAAAGCACATTGGTTTTGCTCAACGCACCAGAAGAGAGGATGTCGAGCTAATATTCATACTATAGAAAATAGTATAGTGCGATTAAAAAATAATCACAATCATTAACGAAATTAGCAAGTGCGTGGCAGTTTACGAATATGATGGGATCCGTAGAGATGACAAACGTTTATTATTGTGACATCGCTGTACCATTTTAAGATGTGATATATTTTTGATTAAACTACTAGCTAAGAATATCCTATAAGTTAGGTTGCCTGGAAGAGATTTCTCTAAGCGGTAAGAACGCTTATTGTTTTACGTAAAAATATTGTAACTGAAATTTTGTGTCTACTTTGTTGAGCAATAAAGTGTTATATATATTTTTAGGGTTCGGCAGCTACAGGACATAAACTAATTCTTCATTCTACGGTACTGTTCATTACGTGTGAACTGGCACGCACTTCGCTTTGCTTAACTAAAATTTGTTTATATGAATATTTGAAGGTGTTTGTAACATTTTATTTATTTTTTGAGATTTATGATGCCAACATACGTATGTTTGAACCTTTTTGAACTTTAAAACCTCAACTTGAGCTTGATTTTGGAGCTATTAGGTGATGAAAGAGTTATTAACAAAAACAAATTAACACGGAAAAACTTTATTAAAAAATAATGATTTTTTCACTGGAAAGCAACAAGAGTACTTGTCTACTTTCTCAATGTTTACCAATTATAAGTCACCATCATGCCTTCTATATGTTTGATGTGCCATATATATTATATACTTATATACTGACTGTTAACCCTCTAATTCATAGATTTGAAGTAGTATTACTAGTTATGAATAACACATTCTTTAAACTTTTTAACGAGCCTCGTATAACTGTTAAGAATTATATTATTACGTTATTAATTTTTTTATTAAATTTTACAATTACATATTTTTCTTTATAAATTTTTATCTGTATTTATTAAAAGTTTAAATTAAAATCGGTCAAGTAAATTACTTGTATAATTATTATTTACAAATGCAATTTGGTTAGACTGTGATATATGGATGAATTTTTGAAGTGGACCTCCAAGGCCAAATCTTAAACTATACGAAATAGGGGAAAACATTCAAAGGATATGATATTTATGTAGAGTATATAATAATACAATTGTTGACCACCTTCAATTATTGGAACCCTGTTAAATTATTCAAAACATTAAATAATCTTCTATATTTATTTTGTTATCATACAATGATAATATTAATAACCTGAATATGTCCTGAAGGATGAACACCTGACGTCTGTCGGGCATGCTATCGCCTTAGGCATATTGTTTCCTGCTGTTCACATCTTTCTAACGGCGAATGTTTGCATAGAAATAACCTCGTAGCCAGGCTTATCCTCCAGCAACTTGCCTTTCGATACGGTCCTGTAGAAACGAAGGTGCCTTATTACTAGAGCCACATCTCTAAAACAGTCTTGCGATGCACAACTGGGATCGACTAATTATCACGGATAGGACTATTGTAGCCAATAAGCCTGATGTCGATAGTAGAACGATCTGCGCGATGAACAATGCTCGTTGACGCCGGTATCCCGCATGACGATAACCTCGTGAAGAAAATAAATAAAAACTAAGTAAATTCTTAGATCTTGCTTACGAGGTTTCCGCCATGTGCCGTTTGGAGTCAACGACAATTGTGTTGATACTTGTCATCGCCAACGGTGTTATAGCGTATAGCAAATCTCTATAGGAGACGGTAACCGCTTTCCACCAAGTGGGCTGTCTGCCTGTTTGCTGAACTTCTGCAATAAAAAAAAAGAAAAGCGTAGAGTCACCGAGGCTCTCGTTGGGAAGTTGGGTGAAGGGCCAAATCCAGAAGACACCACTCTCGGGTACGGCACGAATTGTGAGGAGGTTCCTCCTGTCTTTGAAACCTTAACGACAAGTAGTTTGGACACCAGGCCCCACTGCCGGTAGACTACAAGATTTTTTTATATTAATTATTACATTTGGAATGTTTTTTTTATAAAATAATATTGTCTACGTGTATTTTTTTATAAAAAAATAGTTTTGTACTGATTTAAATTACAATGTTTTTTTGTAAATCACCAAATACTTGTATAGTAATATTACATCAACAATCATTGCACCGATAGTAAGTTATTACTGTAAATGGTCTTATGTTGATGAGTTTCCACCGTTATCAAACAGGCTCTCGATAGCTGCTGGGTGAAAGTGAAGAATCAGATACAGTACTGGACACGACAAGAATTATGAGGAGGTCCTGACGCTGGAGCGCTAAACAGTAGTTTGGCCCCAGGCCCCGTTTGCAGCAGTAGCAGTTTAATAATGCTTTTTATAAAAGAATATTAGTGCCTTTAAAAAAAAAGTGTTTTTTAATGTTAAGTTTTTGAAATAAAGAAATATTTAAATTATTATATAATATGGCTACAAAATAAAAGTATTAAGATGTTTTAATGTCATCCATAATTTCGCAATCACTAGCCGTTTACCAATAATGGTATAATTTCCGTTATGTAAAAAACTTAAATCATTCATTATTTTTTTTTTTCAGTTGTATTTACAATCTCTCAAAAAGGCAAGCCTATGATCGTATTTGGGGATTACAATTTCTTTAGCAACAGGACAGCCGGTGTCAAAACCCGTTGGTTATGTTCAACGCATCATAAAAAAGGCTGTCGTGCTCTTATATATACTGTAGAAGATCAAATTGTTAGTGTAGAAAATACTCACAACCACTAATAGGATTACAATTTCTATATTAACAGGATAGTCTCAAAACTCGTTGGTTACGTTCAACTTAAGATAAAAATGGATACCGTACTCGCAAAGGTCTAATTAATTTATAATAATCACAACTATTTAAATGGTTTGATCTACTTCTCTTTTTTAATATACTTCACACGGTTTGTGTATTTTACATACATACATACATACATAACTTCACGCCAGTTCCCTTGCGGGGTAGGCACGAACAACAGAGTGCCATTTAGGCTTATTCTTACACACCTCACTTGCCTCTTTGACATTCATTCACGTGCATTTTACACGTATTAATAATGATAGAGGTTAGTGTCAATAGGGCACAAGTCTTAAGCACCATTTTATAGGTGTGATGCTAATATGTAAACTATAGAAAAACATATTACAACTATTTTCTATGCTGTTTTCTTCCATTTTTATAAGGACTACACGGATTGTGTATGTAGCTGGTGTGAATTATCAATAATGAATCATCAAATGTCAGACAGAATAATTTTCAAGGAAATGGGCACCAAGGCCCCAATTCCCGTCGTAAAGACATTCACGCATCGCGCGCGCATTTGAGATATCCACCCAATTGCAATACTAATCGGGTTCCAAGAGCTTGGTGATAAGTGGCAAGTGAATCTAGTTGTGAAGCGGGAGATATATAACAAGAGAACACGCACTGCTGCTCCTGTATCGCAGACGCTCCGGTTACTCAGCTCATATTATTACGGGTGAGTCCATTTATCTCCATTCCCTCTTACCCTTGCACCCTTGAAATCTGGCAATCGGCCAGATCATATGGTCTTTCGAACCGAATATTCCAACTGGCGACCTATTTATACAGTCTGCAACAACCGTATTTTGCCATTTTATGGTTAATTCAAACCAAATTGTAAATTTTCGCATACCTAAAAAGTTAAATAAACAATCATTATCAATCTGCCCATTTACCCGTTTTCTGCCCTTGTTTTTTCTTTTTTGTTTTCTTATAAACATATTACTTCTGCCCTTATATATTTGAATACCCATTCCACATTCCTCAGATAATTACGCAAATTGCTACACGATAACTATTTTTTGGTACGTAGGTAGGTTAATATAACCTCGAGTACGTATTCTGTACTTTATTCAGCACACCTATTCTCGAATACTTGCACTAAACGTGATATCGGATCGATATAATAATATTGAATATTATATTCGTTTCACTCGGTGTGGTTAGCTTGCCGTGCAACTTTTATAGCTTATATATAGCTTCGTGTTTATTAAGACTCAGCGCACACGACAGTTTGATATATATTTTTTTTCCTAATCATTTTTATTTATTTCGTATTTCTTACGTTTCTCTGGCTGCTTTCTTGCGTGTTCTTTATTAGCATTAGTAAAAAAAAAAAAAAAAAAAAAAAAAAAAAAAAATTTTTTTTTTTTTTTTCTCGTTTGCCTTTCCTTTTCTTATTGTGCACTTCTCATCGTCATGCCTACCAAATCGCAATCTGCCATCTTTATGCAAACCCATAAGTACATAACTTTCCTATTAGAGATAGCTAACCTTATATTAAAAGGAGACAAAAAGTATAGTGTAAACGATTTCATAGGGCGCTTTACAAAATTGGACGATATAAAGGGCAAGTTGGATACAGTATATTATGAGATCTTGGACTCTAAAGACCTTGACGACAAAGTGGAAAAATGGTACTTTGACTACTACACCTCGGCTATAGAAGCATATGAAAAAATTTTGGTGGCAAACATCACCATCAGCTCAAGCATCAAACCAAGCTCGCCCACATTCTCCACGTCTACTGTTCTGCCCAAAATAGATCTACCCAAATTTTCTTCCAAGCTTGAGGATTGGCCATCTTTCATAACTATTTTCAAAAGCCTTACGGACACTGCCGGTAATTTGTCAGGTGCAGTTAAATTACACTATTTATTTTCTTGCCTCTCCGGAGAAGCTCTCAGTATGGTATCACACCTCAAGGTTACCGATGAGAACTACGATGTAGCGATGACAACACTTGCCAATCGCTACGAAAATCGCCGAGTTCTCATTGATAGGTTTATAGATATGATACTAGAGTTACCCCACATCACCACCCGCTCACAAATCAGACAGTTATTTTTAGCCCCTCTTATTTCAACCCAATCGGCGCTTAAAAACCTAAACTTACCACTACATGACTCAGACTACGTCCTAGTGTCAATAGTAGTGCGGAAGTTAAAGGGCGAGCTTCGCACATTATTTGAACGAACGCATGGGTCTTCAGACACTCTGCCCACCTTAAAGGATGTAATCACATTCTTAGAAGACCATGCACGTTGCACAGAAACTGAGACATATAACCCACCCCCCCCTCCCCTCAGCCCGACATACAGACAAACTGAACGTGCTTCTCCCTCAGCACGGTACCAACCACGCGCTTCTGCACCCAGACCAGAAATTCGGCACGTTCGTTTTCAGCCCACTACTTCCGTCCGCCCACCTTTAACGCGCCCTGCATATCCTCTACAAAGTCAAGCGTACCCTGTACAGTACGCTCAAGGATACCCACAGTCTACACAATATTTCGAGCCCATAGCACAAGATTCCGCCCACCCACCAGCACCGACCAATAATTATTACTGCCCTTGGTGTCACGTTAGAGGACACAGGTTGCTGAACTGCGGTGAATACCTAAGACAGCCTACGCAAGGGCGCTGGGATTTTATCCAAGCTCATGAACGGTGCCGTAAGTGTCTAGGACCCCATTACTCTGACGAGTGCAGATCCACAGGACGGTGTAGAGAATGTGATAGCGAGAAACACCATACCACCTTACATCGCAGTGGCTTTGAATCACCCACATATGACAATTCTCACCTCTTGCCCCCACAACTAAGAGGACAAGAACACACCCGCCCAACCACGGAATCAAGAAACTCTTCTCGTCGTAATTCACCTATTAATTCACAACAATGACTACCTGCTACTCACTTACACAATACTACACTACACCCACCCATACCATCGCTACAATATACACCATCCACTACATCACGTAAACAAAATAAATCCCAGTTTCATACTCAGCACTATGATAATAAAGTTTATCATAATAATCACTTGCCCGGCAGCCCTGTTACTTCCTCTGATAAAGCTAACCAAAATGACAGTCATATTTCAGCACATACTCAGCACATTACAGTACACGATCCACCAGTTTTATTACCCACTGTGTCCCTAGAACTAGCAGACAACGCTGGAGTATTTCATAAGGCAAGAGCATTATTAGACAGCGGTTCCATGCTAACCTTGTTAACTAAAACTATGACACAAAAATTACGTTTGCCTGTCGAGCACACAGAACTAAAAATTACAGGAGTCGGTAATCAACAGACTCAAAACTCTAGTTCTTCAACTACCATCACATTCCGCCCTATTCACACCGAAGTCCCAGTAATTAGCGCAAAGGCATACATTCTACCAGATTTGACAGGTCTTTTACCATTAACAATGTTACCTGACGTTGTTCCACTCCTCGACTCGACACAGCTTCCCCTAGCAGACTCGTCTTATCGTTTTCCAGCCGCTATTGACTTGATTTTAGGTTCTGATGTCTTGGGCCAAATTTTGGATGGTAACAAAATTTTTTTGGGCCCCGGCAGGCCAATAGCCTTCGGCACGATCTTCAATTTCGCTCTTTTAGGTCCTATCAATCCAAACTACACAAAGCCTGAGCCTCAAGTTAATTCAGCACTAGTAAATATTGACTGTTTACAACCCCAACACTCAAATAAAGAAATACACTCCGCTCTGGAGAGATTCTGGGAAGTCGAAGAAGTGCAATCAAAGGACAACTCAACCTCTGACGAGTGTGAGGAGAACTTTCGTTCTACCACCACACGTGATCCCACAGGGCGATACATAGTATCCCTTCCCTTTCTTACAAAGGCACCTAAGCTCGGTGCAACCCACGCTATTGCACTACGACGATTCCTTAATTTGGAGCGCAAACTCCAAAGAGATCCTACCCTCCGCTCAAAATATATCGACTTCATGAAGGAATACATTGACATGGGCCACATGGCTCTTTGTCACCCCAGCACATTCAAAGGAAAAGACCATTTTTACGTCCCGCATCATGGCATCTTCAAAGCCAACTCTGAAAAACTTCGCACGGTTTTTGATGGCAGCTGTAAGAGCTCTAATGGTGTCAGTCTTAATGACTGTCTGCACACTGGCCCACCGCTCCAACGTGATATTACTGACATCATTCTAAATTTTCGTACTCACAAAGTGGTCTTTAGTACAGACATCCAGATGATGTTTAGAAATATACTAGTTCACCCAGACCACAGACGGTTCCAACTCATTCTATGGCGCTCTTCTCCAGATCAACCTCTGCTCACTTACGCCCTGTCCACTGTCACGTATGGCCTACGACCCAGCCCCTTCCTCGCCAATCGATCTATTATACAGCTGGTCACTGATGAAGGTCACCGTTTTCCCCAGGCTGCACAGGTTCTTACGCACTCCATATTCGTGGATGACATTCTGACTGGGCATGATTCAGTTGACAAGGCAATAGCTCTGCAGACTGAACTCATTGAGTTACTAGCCCTAGGGGGATTTCATTTGCGAAAGTGGACCTCAAACTCTCGTCAGCTTTTAGAACGCTTCCCGGATGATCAATGTGACATACCCAAGGATTTTGATGTTGTACCCGACTCCAATGCAATCAAGGTACTTGGTATGCAATGGATACCACAAACGGACGAATTTACATATCACATTTCGGTACCTACACTGGAAAAATTTACCAAAAGGTCAATACTCAGTACCATCGCTCGTTTATACGATCCTAGTGGATGGATCAGCCCAGTTATTTTCCGCGCAAAACTGCTCATTCAGCACCTATGGACTCTAAAGTTAGACTGGGATGAATCGGCTCCCAATGATGTCACATTTCAATTTCAGCACATTTTTGAAGACTTACCTCTACTCTCTGCTCTTCGACTCCCCAGAACAATTTGCACCAGCAAAGATTCCACCTACACCCTACACGGTTTTGCCGATGCATCCGAATCCGGATATGCAGCCGCAGTCTATCTTCATGAAACGAATATCACGGGTCAGGTACACGTCAGACTACTTGTTTCTAAATCCAAGGTAGCCCCCATTAAAACCCGACAGACTATACCAAAGCTGGAACTTTCAGCTGCACACCTCACTTCGCTGCTCATTTCTCGCGTCTCTGTTCAACTTTCTGCCCACATTACCATTCAGCAACACTTTTGTTGGTCAGACAGTACTATCGTACTCGCCTGGCTTAAAACTCCTTCTCAATCCCTACAGGTCTTTGAGGCCAATCGAGTCTCTGCCATTGCAGCCAATCCATGTAACCCTACTTGGAGACATGTACCCTCAGCTCTTAACCCTGCCGACTGTGCTAGCAGGGGAATATCAGCACAGGAACTCTTAGCCTATGACCTATGGTGGTCGCCTACTTGGCTCAAGGCCCCACCTGATACCTGGCCCACGATGCCCCCTGCTTTGGGTCATCACGTACTGCCTGGTCTAAAACCAAGAAAAATGGTAGCTCACATCGCGGTTCCTGATCTAGACACGGATTTACTCACGAGATTCAGCTCCTTAGACACACTTGTAGGCGTAACCGCATGTATTAAACGTTTTGCACACAATTGCTTGGTATCTTCTCACTCTCGCATCGTTGGTCCCATTACCGTAGACGAACGTAAGAAAGCGCTCTTACACTGGGTACGCTCAGTCCAACAAAATATGTTCGCTGAAGACATCCACCGACTGCAAACTAACAAATTATGTACAGTGCGAATACAACGCCTCTCGCCCTTTCTCAAGGATGGTCTTCTTAGAGTAGGAGGGCGCTTGTCCAACTCAGCCCTTAGATATGACACACAACATCCCCTCATCTTACCCAGTTCAAGCCCCCTTGTGGACCTAATTATAGATCATTTCCACACTATACACTGCCACCCGGGCGCAGATACACTACACGCACTACTCCGTCAACAATACTGGATTTTATCTGGAAGGCGAGTCATTCGTCACCGTGTCTTTAAATGTGTACGCTGTTTTAGGCATCGAGCTCAGCCGAATCCCCCTTTTATGGCCGACCTACCGGCTGATCGAGTCAGCCCACAACCGGTGTTTAGTCAAGTGTCCACGGATTTTGCCGGACCATTCCTAATTAAATCAAGTACTCTACGCAATGCCAAACTTCTCAAAGGCTACTTTTGTGTTTTCGTTTGTCTCGCCACCAAGGCAGTGCACTTAGAGGCTGTCTCGGAACTTTCTACGGACGCCTTTTTTGCGGCACTGCAAAGGTTCGTTAGTCGGCGCGGAATCCCTACCCTAATTCGCTCTGATTGCGGTACAAACTATGTCGGCGCAAGAAATCAGCTCATAGAAGTACAAAACTTCTTAAAGGCCAATGATGATAGAATTACGCACAAGCTAGCCACACAGCAGATCACATGGTTGCTCAATCCGCCCTCAGCTCCTTCTTTTGGCGGTCTGCACGAGGCAGCCGTGAAATCTACTAAGCAATTACTCTATCGCGTATTAGGTGAGCAGCATCTGACCTTTGAAGAATTTTCTACACTCTTAGCCCGTATTGAGGCCGTTCTCAACTCTCGACCACTCTGCCCTCTGTCTTCAGACCCTACAGACTTCGAAGTCCTAACCGCTGGTCATTTCCTTATAGGTCGCCCACTTACCGCATTACCCGAACATTCCCATGAATCCTCTCCTCCATCAACCCTACGACGTTTTCGCTTAGTGCAAGCGTTGGCTCAGCGATTTTGGACCTTGTGGTCGAAATCCTACCTGCACACTCTCCAATCCCGATCTAAATGGACTACGGAAACCAGTCGACCCAAGATTGGTGAGCTGGTACTCATAAAGGAGGATAATCTTCCCAGACTCCAGTGGAAGATGGGAAGAATAAAGAAGATTCTGCCCGGAAAGGATGACGTCGTCCGAGTCGTAGAACTCAGCACCAAGGATGGCAGCTTAACGAGACCAGTCACAAAGATTGCTCGTCTTCCCCCCGACGACAACAGCACTTAGTCAGCACTATAAATGGGAGCCGTCACCTTTTCCCCGGGCCCCAGGATGTTCACGCCACCGCGTAACGAACGATGATTCCCCGAAAAAGTAATTTACCCCGCACTTCCGCGTCTCAACGATCAGTCTGAATCGATCCGTCGTAAAGACATTTTTTTTTTTGGATTTTTTAAAATAAAATATCGACTATACGATATTTCCACCATCCCTAACTCCACAGACGTCATAAGTAGGTACGCTCGTACAAAATCTATGAGGCTGCGATATTCTGTTATTTTATAAAAAGTATCTCAGTTGATTTGACTGTTGTCTCTATTCTTACTTAAAAAAACAATCAAAACTAGACCTTAAATTTTCTTAACAGATATGTTTTTAAATAAAAATGTAGTTAATTTGTGTGTTTAGATGATTAATTTAAAACATTTTCTATACAGCACCGATTTATTATTCTATCTTACACATTTTATCGATTTTTGTAATTTTCGTAAGTTAACTTTTTCTTATTAAATATGGTCTGAGTGTCAGGTATAGGCCCGTGAGTGGCCCGTTGTATATTATCTATATCACAATTTGTTAAATTAGGTGTGTGTATTTGTTTGCCGATTATGTGTCTCCTATTATATTAATGTACTCTGTGGTAAAAACCTATTCTTTGTAATTGAAATTATTTTATTTTGTTTCTATAGCAACATTTGTAACATCACGGCGAGGCAGAATTATGATTTATATAGGTGGATATACTTTTTATACGCATAAAGCAAGTAAGCATAAAACCATGTGGTTATGCTCAACACATGCAAGAAAGGGATGCCGAGCTCTACTGTATACTGTCGGAAACTCAATAATAAGCTTAAGAAATGTTCACACCCATTAAATATTACTAAGCGAGTCTATAAGACAAAGGCGAGTGAGTTAGTATAGTGAAATATAAATTAACTACACTTTAAAAAATCTATTTAGTGAGTTTTTATGACAAGCGTAAGGAATGTTCACACCCATTAAGTATTATTTAAGGAGTCTATAAGACAAAGACGAGTGAGTGAATTAGTATAGTGAAATATAAATTATCTACAACTTCAAAAATCTGTTGAGTGAGTTTTTATCATAATTTTAAGTATAAAATAGCACTTAAGTACTATAATGTATAAATAAATTTAAAATATTTTGCTTAAACATTAAGTTCGTTAGATTAATGTTAATTGTTTTTTAAATTATAAACTAGTACAATGAAGGAAACTTAACTTGTATTGTATTTTACCTGTAATTCTTCAAGTATAAATGATTTATCTAGATTAGCTGAGAAGGCTTTGTATTAACTGAACCATTTGTAGTCAAACGAATTTGGTCTTGATATTTGAGGCAAATTAAAATTTGATGTGAATACTACCCGCGCCCGCGCGGCCTGTCGAAAAAGGTGACAAAATAATCATTGCCAGGTGGTAGGGAATTTACCCGACCACCCCTGGGTCTAGAGTATGTCGCCATAGCAGCGTTGAGTTGTGTTCCGGCATTAGTGGCCAGGTTCCAGTGACCCTTTAGAAAGCGGCAGCACATTCGTAGCACTTTTGGTGTTACAAATTGTCTGGTAACCACTTTCCATCAGGTGGGCCGGGCCGTCTTAGTGTCTTCTGAACTCATGCAATAAAAAAATAAAATAAAGTATTTTGTTTTATTTATTTATTAAGTGTGTTCTAACACGACTTCAAATTGTTAGAAAATTATCAAACCCATGCACAGTATTGGTTTTTGAGCAGATTAAATTTAGGAAGTATGCTTTTTACTGTATTGATTTGTATCTAATTGTGTTAAAACTGATCTATTTATTACCTATTTATTTTTTAAGAAGTACAAATAGTCTTTTAGTGAAATTATTTATGTATATAGTGTAACTAAATCTACTATTTATATAATTGTAATAGTTTTGTTATCTATATTTAGTAACTAAGTTTGTAAGTTCAAAACGTTATTTATTGTATTATAATGAAATTTGTGTTTTTTATTTTGTAATAAAGATTAAAATAATTAAAGTTTATCATCAATGTTTAAAAAAAACATCAGTGCCTCTTATGAATTGTTCCATTTTCCGCGGTATAATTAGTATCGTTCCTATAGTAATGGTCCAGTAAATAAAGTGTGGCAGGGCCGCCTCAAACATATTGGGCGCCAGGCTGCGTAAATCAGCCTACCTCTTTATAGTAACAAAAATAAATATAGAAAGTAAAACGTTGTGGTCAGTAAATTTTAATAAGCGTTTCATCGTGTGTTTTCAGTGATCGAGTTGAGATGATGTTAGATTACCTAACTAGCAGAAAGTATGACGTATCTAGGTCTCTACCTAATCTCTATATAAGGTGATCGGCTTGCACCATCTAGGTCACTGCGCCCGGCTGTCAAGCACCCCTTGCATCTCGGGGTAAAGACGACCCTGATCTGTGGCGCTGTTGATCACTAAATAAAAAAACGAGTCAGTCCATCAATTATAAAAGGTTCCATAAGGCGGCCATACACGCTATGATCCACCTGGGCAAGTATACTTATGCAAGTCAATCGGATCGGTAGCGTATACAAAACTGCACAGTTCTATAATATGTAGATATATACATCCCGGTGCACCTGCGCAGTTACACCTTTAAACTTGCCCAGTAAACCTTAGCGTGTTTGGCCAGTTGTAGTGGTTACTAATATTTACGCCAATTGGATACGGAACATCCTCATAAATATTCAAAATCTGACTAAAATATCCCACACGCCGTATTTTTTTTATTGTACGAGTTCAGCAGACAGGCAGAACACCACCAAAGGTGCTGCCGCTCTGTAAAGGGAGACGGGAATCTGGCCACTAAAACCGGAACACAACTCAAGGTTGTTATGGCGGAATATGCTATCCAGACCAGGGTTGGTAGCCATCCAGACGGGCAAATACCCTACCACCTGGCTATGGGTTGTTTTGTTGTTTCTTACAACAGGCCGCTCGGCCGCAGGATATTATATTCTTTCTCCGGTCCTGCACGGATAGAAGATAGGTATCTGGATATAATTTTATAATAAAACTACGTTTTAACGGTTTTAAGCGCGGTAATTTTATTTGATTTTGGTTTTTCCGACGTTTCGGCCACTTTTGTGGCCGAGATCACGGAAGACAAAAATGTCAAGTGTCAACGAGTATTGTTAAAGTTTTATTTAGCCTACCGCCAACTTGTTAATTTTAATTATTTAATTTTAATTTTGTTTATGGTTATTATTTACTCTATGGGAGCCTAATCTAATTTACTACCGCTTCGCAACATGTTATGGCTTGAAGAGAAGAAGCGGCGTAAGAAACTCTTCAGCAAACATGCCTAGCTCTAATAATTTTATATAATATTAAAATGGGTGGATATAATATAATTTTGTTTGGGTGATCTCAAGATTAATAATTTTGGGTTAGGTATAAAATGATGTCTTTGGGATGTAAAAGTTCGAGTTAAGCATAAAATGCTTCATAACGAGGAGGGTCTGGATGAAGTTACTTCTGGCATAATAAATTCATCATATTAGGTAAATTTCCAAAAGTTACCCTGGTGACGCTGTAGACCCGGCTATGTACACTGAAAATAAATGAAGATCCGCAGTTTTACTACAGTATTGTGTAACGCCGAATAGACTATATTTTCATCTGAATTTTTATTAATGTATATTCATTAGCTATTGAGAAAAATGACTTTCATTTAACGGAATAATTAATGAGGGTTATGTTTTTGACAAAATGGCTACAGACCCCTAATAAAATAGTATAGTTTCTCATGTAATTTTTGTTTACTGTCAAAATTATGCTCAGCAGAGTGAGTGATCCAAGTCGAAATAAGTTATTAAGACAAAAAATAAAACTTAATCAATTGGTTGTAGGAACTTTTGTTACCTCGCGACGAGGCAAGACTATGATTAGGCTGGATGGTTATAATTATTATTCGAAGTCGACAAGAAAAGCTAAAACTATATGGTATTGTTCAACTCATCACCGTAAGACTGGCTGTCGTGCAGTCATTTATACCATCGATGATGTAATTGTTAAGACGAGCCCGGAACACAACCACTGAATTGAAGACGTGCTGTTAAATTCACGGGAAGTTCTCATTTAAAGATGAAAGAAAATGAAGGTTTATAAAATTATACTTCCTTATCTTCTTGTTTTAGCATTATTTATATACAATAATACTGTTAAAATTCAAAATAAAGGTCTTGAAATTAATTTTTATATTGAAATACCTGCAACATATAATTTGAAAGAAAAAATTTGAAAATGTATTTTTCAAAAATCATAATCAATATTTGTAGAGAATTTATTTATATTTCGGAAATCATCCTCTAATTTTTTGTGCAATCATTGTTGGCTACGATATCGGCGATCAAAGACAAAAGGATCCTTTTTCTTTAAATTAGATTATCTCAGCTGTAAATGGTTGTATTGAAATTGTTAAAAGATTGAATTTAATACTGAACACAAACACACTGAAAACAAATGCAAAAAATATTACTTTATCTCTTAGTGACAATTAATTCATTTCCATGAAAAATGATAATGAATAAGCAAAAGTATCATATATAACTAAAAATAATAAATCTGTTACGTGCTAACCCTTGTTAGTAGCTTACCGAGAAATTGTTAAAGGCATATCTTTAACAATAAACAACAATATCTTCAGCGTATTGCAAAGTATGTTGTACACACAAAAATATATCAGTTTTAACGACTCTAAGTCAAAATAAGTCATCGTAACAATAATAACTCTTCATAATTTGTTTGTAGGAACATTTGTTACCTCCCAAAAAGGCAAGACTTTGTTAAGGCTGGATGGATATAATTATTATTCAAAAATGACAAGAAATGGTAAAACTTTGTGGCAATGTTCAACTAACCATCATAAAGGTTGTCGTGCAGTCATACACACCATCGACGATGTAATTGTTAAAATGAGAAACGAGCACAACCATTGAATTGAAGAGGTTCTGCTAAATTAATGGAACGTACCCAATGTAAAGGGTAAAGAAAGCGAAGGTTTACAAAATTATATTTTTTCTGTTTTAGCATTATTTGAATAATTAAAAAAAAACTATTTTATTTATAATGGTCTCAAAATTATTTTTTATATTTAAGTACGTACTCACACAAGTAGAACAAACATATATAACTAAAAATAATAAACTCATTACGTGCCCACCAGGCCAGTTTGCCGAGAAATTGTAGTTTATTGTTAAAAATATATCTTTAACAAAAACAATAATTTCTTCAACATTTTGCAAGGTATGTACATAAATATATCAGATTTAGTGACCCCAAGTCAGAATAAGTAATCGCGACTAAATTATAAATCTTTATGAATTGGTTGTAGGAATTTTTGTTATTCCCAACGAGGCAAGACATTGCTTAGGCTGGATGGATATAATTATTATTCAAAATTGACAAGAAATAGTAAAACTTTGTGGCATTGTTCAACTAACCACCATAAAGGTTGTCGTGCAGTCATTCATACCATCGAGGGCGTAATCGTTAAGACGAGAAAGGAACACAACCACTGAATTGAAGAGGTGCTTTTAAATTTATGAAATGTTCCCATGTAAAGGGTAAAGAAAGCGGAGGTTTAGAAAAATTAAGTTTTATTATTCTGTTTCAAGATTACTTAAATAATTAATAAAAAAATACTATTTTATTTATAAAAAAAATAAATCAATTTTATTTATAAAGGTCTCAAAAATATTTTTTATATTTAAGTACCCACATAACTAGAAATTACATACATAACTAAAAATAATAAAACCGTTGCGTACTAGAGCAGCTTGCCGAGAAATTGTAGTTTATTGTTAAAGATATATATTTAACAAAAACTATAATTTCTTCAGTATTTTGCAAGGATATGCATGTATACATATATACAAGGATATATAGATATTTATACACATATACATATAGTCACGTCTATTTCCCATTGGGATATGGGTAGGCAGAGACGATGGATTTCCACCTACTACGATCCTGACCAACATTTTTCGCTTCATCAACTTTCATTAATCTCTTCATACATACACGTTTATTTAAAGTGCTTTTCACATGACCTTTTCTCAAAATATCTTCAATTTCATCATGGTGAGTACGTCGCGGACGACCGGCACCGACTTTACCACTCACATTACTGTCATATATTTGTTTTGTGATTCTGCTTTCATTCATTCTCTCTAAATGCCCAAACCACTTTAACATTCCTTATTCAACTCGTGGCGCTACATCCTCTTTCAATCCACAACGTTCCCTTATCAAACTGTTTCTTATTATATCACTTACATTATTAACCTTACGTTTTGATTTCCTACATCTTTCTCATTCCCGTTATTTGCGCTGTAGTAATAATCTCTCTTTAATGACATCTGTACATTCTTCTTCCTTCGTTGATAACTGCTTCACAGCACAGGCTGTCCGTTTATGGAACTCACTGTCACTCACCATCAGACAAGCTAAGTCAGTAGGCTCTTTTAAAGTCATGGTTGTTAATTATTTTTGGTCCTCTTAGGCTAGCAATAGTGCTGCCTATTCTGTATGTATTATGATATGTATTGTGTTTATATAGTATATACTAAATACTTTTATATATTTATTTAATATATCTTGAATGTTTTATTTTATTTACTGTCTACACCGCCACTGTCATCTTTTAATATTTTCCTTAGTTTAGGGAATTGCCTGGAAGAGATGGCTTTAAGCGATAAGGCCCCCATTTGTTCAATATTTATTGTAATCATGTTTTTAAGAATGTAGTTTTAATTTTTGGTGAACAATAAAGTGTTTTCATTAATTGCTACATAAATATATCAAATTTAGGGACTCCAAGTCGGAATATGTTCTCACGGCTAAATTATAACTGTTGATAAATTGGTTGTAGGAACTTTTGTTTCCTCCCAACGAGGCAAGACTTTGCTTAGGCTGGATGGACATAATTATTATTCTCAACTGACAAGAACTGGTAAAACAATCTGGCGATGTTCAACTCATCAGTATAAAGGTTGCCTTGCAGTCATTCATACCATCGACGATGTAATTATTAAAATGAGAAAGGAACACAACCACTGAATTAAAGAGGTTTTGTTAAATTTAAGAAACCTTCCGATCTACATGGTAATAAAAAAGTGCAGGTTTACAAAATCTTGTTAGCATTATTGAAATAATAAATAAATGTTATTCAATTTTATTTATAAGGTCTTAAAATTATAAATAATAAATCCATTAAATGCTAAACAGGGCAGCTTATCGAAAAATTGTTGTTTATTATTAAAGATATAACTTTAAGAATAAACAATAATTTCTTCAGCATATTGCAAGGTTACATAAATATATGTAGGTATATTAGATTTAGTAACCCCAAATCGGAAAAGTAATCGCGACTAAAATATAACCCTTGATGGATTGGTTATAGGCACTTTTGTTACGTCACGACGAGGCAAGACTTTACTTAGATTGGATGGATATAATTATTATTCTCAATCGACAAGAAACGGTAAAACAATATGGCGATGTTCAACTCACCAATATAAAGGTTGCCGTGCAGTCATTCATACCATCGAGGACATTATTGTTAAGAGGAGAAACGAACACAACCATTGAATCGAAGAGGTATTGTTAAGTTTAAGTAACGTCCCCATCTACCAAGTAATAAAAAACCGGAGGTTTACGAAATTATATTTTATTATGTTTCAGTTTTAGTATTATCTGAGTAATTAATAAATAAATACTATTTAATTTTATTAATTTGAAAATCTTAAAATTAAAAATAATTAATCCATTACATGTTAATCAGGGCAGCTTAACGAGAAAAATAAACAACAATCTCTTTAACATATTGCAAGGTTTGTACAAAAATATATGTAATTCACATTTAGTAACCCCAAGTCGGAATAAGTAATCATGATTAAAATACATATAACTCTTGATGAATTGGTTGTAGGAACTTTTGTTACGTCCCAACGAGGCAAGACTTTACTTAGGCTGGATGGATATAATTATTATTCTCAATCGACAAGAAATGGTAAAACAATGTGGCGATGTTCAACTCACCAATATAAAGGTTGTCGTGCAGTCATTCATACCATTGAGGACATAATTGTTAAGACGAGAAAAGAACACAACCACTGAATTGAAGAGGTTTTGTTAAATTTAAGGAACGTTCTCATCTACAGGGTAGTAAAAAAGTGGAGGTTTACAATATTGTGTTAACATTATTGAAATAATTAATAAATAAATATTATTCAATTTTATTTATAAATTCATTACATGCTAAACAGGGCAGCTTATCGAGATATTATTGTTTATTGTTAAAAATGTCTTTAATAATAAACAACAATTTCTTCAGCATGTTAGAAGGAATATACATAAATAATAAATAATCGGCAGACAAACACACATATTGTATATCCCTAAATTAAGCAAGTTACGCTTGTGTTATGGGTAATATACAACGTACTACTCTGCGGCCGATCCCAGACACCCAGACCATAGTAAATAACGGAGAAAATACGTTATCGAAATTTAGTATACCAGGAATCGAACCCGGAGCCTCTGCGTTGCAGTGAGGTAGGCCGGCAAATGCTTAGCCCGCTCAGCCACAGAGACCGTCAAAAATATACGTATATCAGATGTAATGACCCCAAGTCGGTATAAGTAATCACGCCTAAAATATTGTTCAAGCTTCTAGGGCTCTCAGATGAAATTATAAACGCTAATAACTGGAGAAAGCTTGAATTTATTATAAGATTAGAAGTAGTCAGTTTTTGAAGTCGTTGAAGTAGTATTTAAATTATTTCAAATTGATGTAACTTTTTTGTTCCGATGTATTGTTAAGTTGACATTTAATTACTGACATAAAATTATGGTTGCGTGCGCGACAAATATGACTCTTGATTAATTGGTTGTAGGAACTTTTGTTACCTCCCGACGAGGCAAGACTTTACTTAGGCTGGATGGATATAATTATTATTCTCAATTGACAAGAAATGGTAAAACTATGTGGCGATGTTCAACTCATCAGTGTAAAGGTTGTCGTGCAGCCATTCATACCATCGACGATGTAATTGTTAAGACGAAAAAGGAACACAACCACTGAATTGAAGAGGTTTTGTTTAAATTCAATTTCCTAACTAAAGTATAGAAAGCGGAGGTTCATAAAATTCCCTATGCCTTATTATTTTCTATTTTAATGTAATTTATAAAGTTCTCAATGTTATATTTTAAGTAAAATATGTTTTAATTCATGGCTAAATTTTATGGAAATATTTCAGGAGTTAAAGTAGGAATTTCATCATAAATATAATAATAATGTTCGTGAAGTTTCCACGTCGATATCTTGCAGGTTTTAGAAGATCAATATTTGTAAGCCCTCGTAAACGAAGTTGCGGGCACATCTTGTAGTTGCAAAGAACATTCATAAAAATTATGGGGAAAAAGTTTAGGGAGTGGTGAAAATGGATAGAGGAGATGGAAAAACCGAAATAAATATAAAATAATAATACTATAATATAATAGCGGAGAGCTTTTGAGCTAAGACTCAAGCTCTAGGGGTGGAAGTGATAAATGGCATAATGTCAGAAGTAGCTTCGGGGAACCTGTAGCCCATCTGTGTACACCCTTAGCCACTCACACTCATGTTGCCTCTGTCTTCTATGTCATTTTTCGGGGTCTATGCAAGAAGTGATGAGTCACCGTCTGCCCATTTTTCCATGTTCCCCGAATATTTCGACGGGCAGACGCCATAGTCGCCATATTCCCAGAGTCCTAATACAATTAGCAGTTTACCACAATATCCCGGTACTTTTTGTTCTCATTTCCCATATCCCGGGGCTTGTCCTTGGGTACATTATTATTTATGTAGATAGGAATAATAGTCGGTCAGTGTCACGCCACAATTACATTAAATTTGTCAAGGGGCCTCTACGTGCTAGCCTTCCCATTGCCCCACGCAAGCCCTCCAAACGTCCGGGCCATTTCTATGGCCCGTGGTCTTCAAAGACATACGTTATAATTATATATAAATCGACGTGCAGGTTGCGAAGAATCTCGCTATGATCTATGTAAACATAAAATTGAGTCTAAGTTCTGCCTTTTGACCTGACCTTTCAATCAAATTGATTCAGTTTAGTAGATCCGTCTAATCATATTATTAATTAGACATATTATAACTCATAGATTTTATTTTTGTAATGTAATTTGTATTATATAAGTCAATATTGTAATAATAATTTTGCACGCCTTGTTATAGGCAGAAAACATTAATACTGTAAAAACCTCAAGATCTCTGTACATGCATTACGCAATATATATTTTCTATTCTATTCTATCAGTATTACATACATACAACCAGGTGAAGCTAATAAAAGCGTGTTTATTAAAAAACTGTGTCTTAGGCTATCTTTCCTTTTTTTCACATTTTCCCAGTAATTTGTGGTCGGTACAATATGTCTTTTCCTTCCATACTTCTCTAATCTGGCATACATCCTCTGCCACACTACAAATCGTCATGTCGTCGTTCACATAATCCATTCATCTCTTTTTTGGTCTACCCTACTTACTGCATAACGCTAAATAAATAAAAAAATGGAACGAATAAATACGAATCCAAAAGCTTTTCAACAAAACGAATTGAACTTGTTGTAAGTTGGGAAGAAAAGTAACTAGGCCTGTTAATAAAGAAAGTGTTGTTTGTGTTGCACTTCCAGTATATTTTAAAACATCCTTAAGAGGTAACAAGTTGATCGTCGCAGATGGATACACTTTTTATGCAGCAGGGACTAATGGTGTGAAAACTTACTGGGCTTGTTCTACACACAACAGAAAAAAATGTCGAGCTGTTATACATACAATTGGAAGTGAAATAATTAAAATAAAAAATGAACACAATCACTAAACATATGTAGAGGTAGATGACATTACAATAACAATTGTAATAAAAATATGTTTGGTTGTTATAAATTAGATATTTCAATATTGAAAAGTCCCAAATTTTTCAGTAATTTTTACTTGTTTATTTCTTTACCTTTTTTAGGGCCCTTAGCCATTTTTGCAAAACTAAACGACCTCTTGTACAGGTGTCGTTTAGGTTTGTCCATCTATCCTTTCATCTGTCTTGTCAAAAATTACAGGGTTTATATAGCATATAAATATAGATACAATTTAGCATAAAATGTATTATTATATACACGCGCTATAAATTTGAGTTGGGTGCAACTACATTGCGATTTGAGGGCCGTTTTTTGTGCATCCAGGCATATTGGAGATATAGATCATTATACAAATCATAATAAATTACAACAATGTTTTTAATGAGTTTTTATTGAAGTTGATGGGAAGAGATGCGCTTCTAAATAGATATAAGTGCTCAAAGTCAGATATAGCATGGAGTATTGTTCTCATCTTTGGGACGACTTAGCTACATATCAGCTTGAAGCGAATCAATAGAGAGAAGAGCAAAGAGGTTGATGGTGAGCGACCAGCTAATTAATACAAAGCTTCAAAGCCTAGAGCACCAACGCCGGGATGCTAGTCTATCGGTTTTTTATAGGATTCATTTCGAAGAATGCGCGGTTGAACTGTTCGATCTGATTCCCCCTACACCATTCCATCTTCGGACGACAAGGCACTCTGGTCTACTCCATCGTTTCACAGTGGAGACACCGTCAGTGCGAATGAAACGTTTCCTCTGCACGTTTATTCTGCGTATGGCAGACCTGTGGAATGCACCACCAGTGTCCGTGTTTCCCGAACGTACAATCCGGGTGTCTTGAAGTGCCGCGTACATAGGTATTATCTAGGTGTGCTCCACCTTCGACAACATCATCCTCTGACATTAGACATTATCGTGGTCAAACGTAAACCTTTTTATCATTATATAAATTTATATGATTCGAAATTATGTCGCGCAAAATTCTGAAAAGTTGTAAGCTTTGATCGCTCTAAGGCTAGAAATGTACAATTATGTATTATATGTACAATTTAAGAGAGATGTTAGACTTACATTTTTACTGGATGATTGTTATGGTATTTTTCATAAACATATGTTTTAGTTCTTTTAACGAAAGCATGTAATCCTATTCAACATTTAATGAAACTGGCTTTCTTTCAGTGAGTTTTGGCCAAACGACTAAAGGTAGACCTTTAATTACCGTCAATGGATATCGTTTCCATCAACACAAGACGATCAACGCGAAAACAATTTGGAAGTGCTCTACACATAAATACTGTCGTGCTGTTCTCCATTTAATCGATAATTTTATTGTTAAATTAAAAAATGTACATAATCATTGAACTGTAACAGTCAATGATAAGATCTGAATCAAATTTAAAAATTGTTACTATTGCTGTTATTCGTTAAAGGCATTCTTCAAAGATTGTCCTGTATCTCTTCACAGGTATGCATGTTTCTCTTATAAAGTTCTTTGAAGGACTAGTACAGTGAAATCCGGCTATATCGATATCTTTTACAATGATAAATCGGTTACTACGACCAAATGGATAGGTTTCAGTTGAATCTTGACGTAAACACCCATGTAAACATACCACCTATAACTATACCGCATTAAAAGATTTATAGCTTAAAAGGGACAAACGTTAACATTCCCTTAAGAGAGCAGCAGCGCATTTGTAGCAACTTTGGTGTTGCAAATGTCCATAGGCGATGGTAACCGCTTTCCATCAAGTGGGTCGTCTGCCAGTCTGCTGATCTCCTGCAATAAAAAAAAAAACATTTATCGAAAGTAATTTTTAAAAACCAAACGTCATATTTTTTATTAAAATAGCGCAGTTATTTATGTTTCTTGAGTGTTGTTATATCCGGCTTTGACTGTATTTCAACTTTATGTTGTATAATTATGTTTTATTGGATGTGCATAAATGTACAGAATTTATTTAGTTGTATATTGAGATACACATTATATTGTATTATATAATTATGTAAAATTTTAATAGTCTATAACCTGACCATAATGTCTAGAACGAGAACAATTTTTTTGCATTCTGGCAATATTCTATTTTATCTGTATTCAAGGTCTGTGAATCAAGAAAGAACAAAGCAAATTTATCCCTGTTATTTTAATTTTAACATTGATCTGAATATAAAATACTCATGTAACAATACCAAGTTTCAAGTGAGCAGTGATTTTTAAAATTTACCACGAACGTGCAATGGAATTTGAAGCAAAAATCTTGTCGTTAAAATTCGACGTAAAAAAATTCGTTTGTACCTCTTAGTTTAGCTTCTCTTAGTCAAACAATTGTTCTGTCAACTATCACAAGGTGTTAAAACTCTTGCTTACAAGATTATAGTCATTATTATTAAAGTAAACATCATACAAGGCTATGTTGACAAAATGTGTACGTCGTAACTGAAGCAGCTTGATATTTGCACGATGTTTGATGTCGTACTAAAATGACTAGTAAGTATCGAAATTACTCTTGACCTAATATTGGACTTGCTAGAGTTTAGACAAATTTGCGAAAGTGGCCCCCTATTCTTTTCTACTTTATTTTGCCAACCTGCAACTGTTGTACTATAATCATTGATATACATAAAAACCCTGTATATCAATGAATGGAATATACAGATAAAATAAGTGGATTATATCTGTAGGCCATTTCTAATTTTTTCCCCAAGTGTAAAGTTGTTTGAGCATGGAAAGAGGATGTATGAAATCCATATAACAAAAATATTTTTGAACGGAAAGAATTATGGGATAGAAAGAAGATGTATGGCAAAATAGTGTAGTATGAAAGAAAAGGTGATGTTAGGAGCCTTAAGAACGTGTATGACAAGAGTTATGAATGTCAAAGAAGCAAGTGAGGTGTGTAAGAATAAGCCTAAAAGGCGCTCTGTTGTTCGTGCCTACCCCGCAAGGGAACTGGCGTGAAGTTATGTATGTATGTATGTATGAAAGAAAAATATATACTATGCCAACTCTATCATTCAGAAATCTTCAATATTCTATGGAATATTAGTTGATATAAATCTGCTGACCAGTTCTAATAGAAAATTCACAATACTTGTAAGCAACTGTACAAGATATTCGTAACTTTCATGCTAGTCTATCAGTTTTTTTTTACATCACAGTCATTTTAGATTTAACACTAAGTAAATATATTCGTGGGTTAAAACGTTTTATTTAAGGTTTAAAATGTGTGCATAGTAGGATGAGTTTATTACTCAGCCTGATCTATAATGTTTCAATTTAAGGATGAACGTAAGTGTCAAAAATAAAATATTGAGATACGTCGGCATCGTTAAAAATTATCAATATAAAATATCTCAAATGGAGAAATTAAATCTGTTACGTAATCGGGATTGCAATTAATTACACTACCTACTCTTATAGAGTATTTTCACAATTATTGTACTTTTTAAAATAGTCTAACGAATTTATATGGAGGCCCAAATAAATAGATATTTATTTGACTAAAATGTCAAATAAATGGAAATAAATTTATTTATTTCGAAACCATGTTTTTTTAATCCCCGTTTTGCTAATATGTAGATGTTTTAATAAAAATGGTTTTTTGATGGTGAGATCTGGGATAATGTTACAGATATAGGCCGTTTCACGCAAATATGGCGATGGGTGTTAATTGTTAATGGCGTTATATATTGAAAGATAACTTACATATATACACTAATGTGGCTATTCGTTAAAGGCGTTATTTAACTGTATTAATAAGAAGCATTTGACCATAGTCAATATTTTGTAACATTATCGCGGCCCCAGCACGAGATATATTGATCGATTATAAATGCATATCGAAATCAACGTGATTTTATACGATCCCCGCTACTCAAACCTCCTACCGGACAAAACATACAAAGGATTACAGTAATACCCTTGTTCCTTCTGCGTTGGTGTTAATGTCAATGACTGTGACTAAATGCGTCTTACTTATAACGTTAAAAATAACTCGTGTTATCCGTGGAGGAACGGACAAATAATACTATTTCCTGCGGCCGCCCGGCCTGTCGTAAGAGGTGACAAAACAACACACAGCCAGGTGGTAGGGTGTTTACCCATCTGGACTGTTACCACAACCTTGAGCTGTGTTGCGAGATTAGAGGCCAGATTCCAGTCTCCCTTTAGAGATCGGCAGCACATTGGTAGCATTTTTGGTGATACATGTGCCTGTCCGCTGAACGCATGCCATATAAAAAAAACAATATAACAATTAGCTACATTGGAGTTATCTGTCGATGTTTAACGTCATTAACAATATCGTAGTCCAAATAACGCATTAAACCCTTGGCTACACCTGCGCGCCACAGTTATTAACGATAACATTATCAAAGGTAGGGGCACAATATAATGTTTGACGTGCTTCATTTTTCAGCGAAATATGTCACTTCTCGTCGTGGGAGAATGCTCCTCTGTTTAAATGGATTCACATTCTGCACGCAGATGTCTAATGGGCCTAAAAAGAGATGGGTGTGCTCAACTCACAATCATAGGAGATGCCGCGCTACTGCTCACACTTTTAATAACCAAATCATTAGGTTCAACAACAACCATTATCATGAATCCTAAATTATATCTCATGTAGTTTCGTTTGCGTAAATTTCAAATTCGTATCCAGCGGATAATATCCCATTTTTCGAGATATACCAATATATAGATAATTTAACCAAGTTTCATGAATAATCATTTCATTCCCAACGGATATAGGTACAATAATAAATAATGTATAATTTAGATATTGAATAAATGCGTTAAAACTATAATTTAATTTTGCAATTTTCTTTCGACCTTATATTATTATATCATGGTGCATGTTGCGTCTGAGAGCTACCTCACCTCGTGTTAAGTGACGATATGATCTAAGATGGATCACAGTTCCCTAGTAAATACCTATTCGCTCGTGACTTGAAGACCACCGGTTTGTATGAATCGGGAAACACATACTCCGGCAAATTGTTCCACTCGAGTGTTGCACAAAAGAAAGATGGAGGCAAAATGTTTAAGTCCTGACCAATGGTATGTTCACCGTGTACCGATATCGCAAACTGGTGTGTCTGTTTATCCGATGATAGAAAGGGGATGGAGGAGCCAAGTCATGTAGATTTTATCCGTGCAGGAACGGAGAAAGAATACAATTTCCTGCGGCCGGGCGGCCTATCGTAAGAGGCAACTTTAACAACCCACAGCCAGGTGTTAGGGCCTTTGCCCGACTGGATAGCTACCACCTCTGGTCTAAAGTATGTCGCTATAACAACCTTGAGTTGTGTTCCGGCATTAGTGACCAGGTTCCAATTTCCCTTAAGAGAGCAGCAGCGCATTTGCAGCAACTTTGGTGTTGCAAATGTCCATAGGCGATGGTAACCGCTTTCCATCAAGTGGGCCGTCTGCCTGTCTACTGAACTCCTGCAATAAAAAAAAATGTAGTCTCTAAATGTGTTTTATTCTCCGAAGTGTATATTTGCTAAAAGTCATATCAGATAAGCAAAGAATGAGTTAATAATGTTACGCTTTTCAGGACTCGAATTAAGATGCCGTTGGAATTATTATAGAGTTTACTAGAACTATACAAACACGTATAACACATATACAAATATAACCGAACCAACAAGTCGAAGCGTAGTGCAGAAGATTGTAATTCAATAACACACGTAAAACCCGTCACTAAATAGATTACCGAATGTACACAAGTTTTGCATCGCTCGTGGTTATCGCTCGACTGCGTCGTCCTTCAATCGAGGCATTGTTTTATACTGCACAGATGCAATATGCCTACCCGGCCGCGTGGACCGAATTTCCTAGAATTAGTTTGTACTTTAAATCCGACACACCTGGCTAGTAACTGCCATAAAACATTACAATATACAATGGGCTGTTTTCTAATCACAAATTTTAAACACAAAGTAAACAAAAGAAGTCCACATGCCGAAAGGTAATAAAATGTGTTTCTACAGGTATGCAGGTGTGAATTTGTCTTTGTCGGCGTCTAGGTTTTAACAATAATTTTACTGTACTGATATTTCAGTCCTAATATAAAGTAGATGACAGTCAACAATTGAGACACTTGTCATCTTTCAAAACATCGGATCCTGATAGATTTTGTACCAATGAACAAAATTATGATGTCATAATATGAAACCCTTATAATACAGTCATGGTCGTCCGTTCGTTGGTTCGAATGTGTTTGTATGTGATTTTTCTCAGAAATTTGGGTTTATACTGTTGAAATTGTGTAACAATATTATTATATCTTATACTAATATATAAAGTTGAAGTTTGTTTGTTTGAACGCGCTAATCTCAGGAACTACTGGTCTGATTTGTAATCTATATATATCGTTACACAATGTTGTAGTAAAATCGTGATAAAAGTAAAAAAATACAGTAATAAAGGTGACTTCTGTAGTGTACATGTCGTCTGGGGTACCGTTAGTACGATAAAAATTCGTATAAAATAAATATGTAAATATTGAAAAATGATTCAGTAGGTGAGATATAAGTTTCTAAAATCGGATAAATAAATGTCTCTGTCTCTTTTAAACTATGAAATGGATCGCTAGAAAAAAGTTTGATGTTGTAGAACTTTAAAAATGTTTTTAACGAAAATTGGTTCGAACAATATCCGTTGTAGTTTTGCGCTTTGGAGTAGGTAGGGAAGATTTTTGTTTTTTGTAATGTAGGCCTATTAGATACCATATTCCGTTGTATTCTGCATATAAATAAGGTCTGTGTCATGTAATTTTAATTATTATTTGATTGTTAACTTAATTTCAGTTACGTTTGGGCTGTCAAGGAAAGGTAAAACACTATTGAATATAAACGGATACTCATTTTACAGTAAGGAAAAGAACTGCAATAAAACTTATTGGCGATGTTCTACAAATTACAAGAGAGGATGCTTAGCTATAATCCACACAGTGGAAAGGAAAATTGTCAAATTTTATAATATCCACAATCATGAACCACCATTTTTGTGAACTAATGATAATTATTTTGCACCATAATTTAAAATTTACATAATTAAAGTGGATATATAAATTGTTTTTTTAATAATGAGCTTCTTTATCCACTTGGCCGATTATATTCATAAGTAGGATATGGCCGTGACTTCGTCCACGTTTGACTTGGAATTCAGGCGGGATTCTCGGGACACGGAGTACTGCAGCTATCGTTTTAATGAAAACTGTGTCGGAATAAGCAAATTTTTATGCACTCGAACAATTACAAACCGCTCCCGGAAGTATTCCCGTGGGATTCCCGGGATAATAAATATCACATATTCTATTGCATAATATTTGCATTCGATCAGTGAAAAAATTACATTGGAATTCAATTGTTTATAATCTGGCCATTTTAAATCATTGCTAGAAAAATTCTCGAAGGAATCCCAGGATAAAAAGTAACGCAGAATTTAAGTCTAAGAATTAACTATCGATCAGTGAAAACCGCATCGATATCGGCCCAGTAATTTTTACGTTAATCCCGAACAAACAGCCAAGAAAAAAAAAATGCATCGTGTTCTCCATCGTTTATATAGTGTATCTGTTTCACTTGTTTTTTTTTTTAATAGCTTCAATGTACAGACCAGCCTTTTTAAAGTTTTATAATATTATATATTGAAAAAGTATAGTATATATATACTTATTTATATCCTTCCTTCTACAGCAGTGATGCTACGTGCCGTGACAGTAATACGTGAAAACGTGATGCTTTTTTAAATTCCATACTGAATTTTTTCACTGTTTTAATAAAGATGTTTCATTTCAAAAAACAATGCGTTGATGTGCTCATTGGTCAGTGGGAACTTGAAAGGTGATTCTGTAGGTGCTTATTTATATCGTATTTCTTATTTTATTCTTATAAAGTATGCAATATTAATTAAAAATAAAATTGGATATTGATTGTTTATAATGACGAATTGTGTTTGTGTTTAATCAAATGTACGTACCTTTTCAAGCCGGCATATTTCAAGGCCTTTGCTTGGTGTTTTGTAATGGTCGATAGTGAACGTCTCGTTATCCACGAATAGACAAGTAGTCTGTTTGATATGTACTTGATCTATATGTGAATAACTCCAAGCGACTGGTTGTCTGTCACCGAGCAGTTCCCTCGCCGGCCGCGCGTGGACAGCCTGCGAACAAGTCGATCCAGTACTGATCAGGCGGTTCTAGCGAGCTGTGGATCTTATATTAAGAGGAATATTTTAATAGTTTCAGATTAAAGCAGGTTTGTGAAACTAAGAAAAAAAAACTAGAAGAGTACACTCCAAAGCGTAAATTTATTAAACTACTGGAATTTAAGATGATGTGTTATTTTCTATTTTTTCCAGAACTTTTTTCCGGACCAACTTTTATAAAGTCACAACGCGGAAAGACACTTCTCTGTGTAGAAGGCTTTTCGTTTTATGCGAATAGCACAAAAAATAAGAAAACGAGATGGCTATGTTCAACTAACTCTGTGAAGGGATGTCGAGCTGTAGTATACACGTATGAAGATGAGATTATCAAATTGAATAATGAACATAATCACCAGCAACCGGGACATAAAATGTGATCTAGAATACCGAAAAATGATTAAGGTTATGTAAAGACAATGTTTCTACCTCAATAATACACACTTCATCATGAAAAAAGATTAGGAATTTAATAATCTTAACATAGTATGAGCAAAATATAAATTCGTCCCTGAAGTTCGTACTCATCATTGCGCACACAATTATATGTATTTATAAGACCTTTGTAACACTTAGTTCACAATAAAATGATTTAATTTGATATATGTATGTATATTATTCGTTACTAAGCAGCTATAAAAACAATAAACTAATAAATAGTTATAATATAGTATGACACCTATGTTAAGTTCTGATTAACAGGGTAGACTAATAAAAATTATTTCTTGACGCCGTAAGGTAACCTTCGTTTTCCAATTGATTAATATTCTATTGAAGAACATTTGAAGTAGACGAGAAAAAATAGAATAACGAATATTATTTTTTTCCAGTTATTTCTTTTTCGGATAAAGAAGAGAAAGAAAAGCAAGCAACTTTTATAAAATCAAGACGTGGAAAGATGCTTATTTCTGTAGGCGGTTTTAGATTTTACGCGCATAGGACAATAAATAATAAAACAAGGTGGCTGTGTTCAACTCATCTTAACAAGGGATGTCGAGCTGTTGCATATACGTATGAAGATGAGATTATCAAATTGAATAACCAACATAATCACCATCGAACGGGACATAACATGTGATAAGAATACAAAAAAATATGAAGGTTAATTAAAGACAATGTATCTACCTCAATAATACATTATTCATCGTGAAAGAATAATACTATGAATTTGATAACCCTAACATATTATGAACAAAATGTAAATTCGTCTCTGAAGTTCGTACTCATCATTGGGCACAACACAATTATATGTATGTATAAGACCTAAGTAACATTTACAATTAGTTCGCAATTAAAATGTTTTGATTTGATATAATTATATTATTCGTTACTAAGCAGCTATAAAAACGATAAACTATAATAAATAATTATAATATGATACCTATGTATGTTAGGTTCTGATTAACAGGGTGAATCAAATAAAAATCATTCCTTGATGTCGCGTTGTAAGATAATGTTCGAGTTCCAACTGATTAATATTGTACTGAAGAACATTTGAAGTAGAGGAGGAAAAATAAGGCAACAAACCCTGGACTACAAAGCTTATTTTTATGAAGCAACCGGGATATAACATTGAGATGTGTATATAATATAATATTTTTTTCACATATTTCTTCTTTGGGCAAAGAGGGAAACGTGGAAAAGCATTTATTTCTGTAGGTGGTTTTAGATTTTACGCACATAGTACATCAAATAAAAAAAAGTTGGCTGTGTTCAACTCATCTTGTGAGGGGATGATGTCGGGCTATTATATACACGTATCAAGATGAGATTATCATATTGAATAAGAAACGTAATCACTAACGAACGGGACATTAAATGTGATTTAAAATATAAAAAAATCTACCTCCTTAATATACTCTTCATCATGAAAGAATAGTACCTACTAAGAATTTGATAATCCTTACATAGTATGAGCAAAATGTAAATTCGTCCCTGAACTTAAACACGAAATTGCGAAATTGTGCAGAACACACTTATAAGGTCCGCGAGATGGTTGGTACGTAAAAAGCTGAGAAGGGAAAGTGATGCTGTCTCGCTCAACCACAATCCAGACTCGTATAGCATTTCTTTAGCACAACACATGAGGTGGAATAAATATCAACACTTTTTTTTGATACAGCAGGGGAATGTCTTTGGACACCATAACCGGGCTATATGGCGGACGGCCAAATGCAGCGCTTAAGACGCCTACAACGAGCGTGCGTGGGACTTTTGGCGAACGTTCCCCGCACGCGTGCCCCGCTAGGGCAGGGCATTCGTGTGAAAAGTGATGGCCACAACTACCCACTAAACCTAAACTTACGCCACCCCGGGTGCAAAGTAAGCCACGTCATTAACAGGGGCAACAGTCCGCTGCTACCCTATACAGCGGCCGCCTGCGACGGAATCACGGGTGTGTGCATAGCGGCGTCTCGTGCGCCAGTCTGACGAAGGCGGACAAAAGCTGCTTGCACTATTTTTTCCCTCTCTCTCTCCGCGTCCTCTTTTTAATCATTACAGACTCGCAGAAGGAGGAAACCGCCTGCCTGTGACTATTGCTATGGAACATGGCCTCAGCAATGCTCCGCAGCGAGTCAACCGGTCCAATAATGGCCTGAAGTTTGAACCTTTGGGGTACCCAGGTGGCACACTCCACGAGCGTATACTTTTATTAAATGTCGTAAGCGACATTTTTTCGTATGTATAGTCAACCAAGAAAAACCTTTGCTATTGTAAGATCACAAAACATCAATAAAACTAAAGATGCTCCTAAATCCTGTTATGCTTAGCATTCATCTTGGTTATATAGACAGCGCTGAAGCTGGTCCGAATGTACCAATGGAGACTTAGCTTCTTCGTCCACTATCTTCAACTTTATGGGCATGTAAATTTAATTGTTTATTCTTTTCCAGGATTATCGTCTGAGGCAAAATTTGTAAAATCCCAACGCGGAAAGACACTACTCAGTATAGGAGGATTCACATTCTACGCAAAGATTACCAGAAACAACAAAACTATATGGCGTTGTTCAACTAATTATGTGAAAGGATGTCGAGCTGTAGTATATATGTATGGAAACGAAATTTTCAGCCTGAATAATGAACACAATCATTGATTAAACTGTACACCCATTTATGTAGTTTAGATGCTGCCGAAGAGTTCCTTAATAAATATATTATTAATATTAATATCAGCTTTTATTGTGTTTAATTATTTACTTACTATTGTAACTTCCTGTTTTTAGCAATCTTCGTTCGCAGTCAAAGAGGAAAATTCCTACTCTCTTTTGGCGGTTATACATTTTACGCTCAAAAGAAAACCGAACACAAAACTACTTGGGTCTGTTCGACGCATAACAACAAAGGGTGTCGTGCAAGAATTATTGCAGTTGGTGATGAAATTGTTAAAGTTAATAATAATCATTGTCATTGAAATATCAGGGGCGTTGCTGACACGCGTTAACAACGCGATAGCAAAAGTGCTCTTTACGCTCCAAAAACGGCGCAGAATATATTTGCGCTTCGCGTGTTAGGTACGCAGATACTAAACATTATAATTTTTCAAATAACCAATGTTGGATTAAGATCTTAATATACAAGTACATAATTATAAGTATAAGTATATACTTGTTTATTAAGATCTTGTTAACCAAGTTTCATAAAAATAATTAATGGTTGGATTACAAATGAAATTCAAACACATTTAATATATATTATAATATATACATTAAGATATTGTTAAATATCACAAAACAATTAGTAAATTGTATATATGTATATTAAATATTGTATAAATATTTAAATATTGGTGTTTGAAAGAGAAGAAACCAGAAAGATAGCAAGGATAATGGTCGATGATGTTATGCTGGATCAAGTGAGTGAGTTTGTATATCTTGGATGTGCTTTTAGCAGGGATGGAAGTACACCGCTGATATAGAAAGAAGAGTGAATTTGGGGAATAGTGTGAATGGAGCGTTAGGTAAACTTTTAGGCGCTAAGAACCTCAGCCAGAAGACCCAGCTTGTCCTACACAACGCGGTGCTGGCACCTACGCTCATGTATGGAAGCGAGAGTTGGGTATGGAAGAAAGAGCATGAAATTAGAATAAACGCGGTCGAGATGCGAGCACTGCGCAAAATCTGCGGAGTGACGCTCGCGGACCGCGTTCGTAATACCGAAGTAAGAAAGAAAGTTGGTCTGAAAGAGAGTGTCGGGGTGAAGGTAAAGAAAGGAATGCTCCGGCGGTTCGGGCATGTGGAAAGAATGCATGATGAAAGAATGACTAAACAGATATACAATGCAAAAGTGGATGGATGCAGAAGTCGTGGAAGGCCACGACACACCTTCCATGATCAAATTGATCGTGTACTAGCAGAAGGTGATGTCAGGAGCCTTAAGAACAGACGAGCGTGCATGACAAGAGTTATGAATGTCAAAGAAGCAAGTGAAAGAATAAGCCTAAATGGAGCTCTGTTGTTCGTGCCTACCCCGCAAGGGAACTGGCGTGAAGTTATGTATGTATGTATGTAAATATTGTATATATTTATAAACATATACAAATACATACAATATGTGAGTGAGCATGATACGCAATTTTTTGGCATACAATATTGTTTTACTTACTACTTTAAAGAATTAAATTCGTATTCTACTAATTTACTTTCAGTCTAATTAATTTATTACACAATATCAGAATCTATGAAAATGTTTTTATTGAAAAAAAAATCTATTCAATTTAATAGGTTGGGGAAAAAGTCTTTTCGCATATAGTATGTATGAATTTGTAATGAGATATCTTTGGCTATACCATTTGTATCTGGCTGGTTTTGGTATCATTAAAAAGTTTTAATTTTAAAGAAGACAATTCCAAATTCAAATTAGGAAAATGTCATTTCATTTGTTTTTCTTGTTGTTCAAATGAGTGAATCTAATGAAGAAATTCGATACATTTTAAAATTTTACTACAAAAAAAGGTAAAAATGCAACACAAGCCGCGAAAAAAATTTGTGATGTTTATGGACCTAATGCAGTATCTGTGAGAGTAGCGCAAATTTGGTTTCAGCGTTTTCATTCCGGAAATTTTGATATCAAAGATGCACGTCGCTCTGGGCGCCCTGTTACGGACAAAATTGATGCTATTTTTGAAAAAGTGGAGCAAGATCGGCATATTAGTAGTTACGATGTAGCTGGAGAACTGGGAATTGACCACAAAACGGTTTTGGCGCATTTGAAAAAAGCTGGGTACACAAAAAAGCTCGATATTTGGGTGTCTCATGAGCTCACTGAAAGAAACCTAATGAACCGTGTACTCATTTGTGATTCTTTATTACGACGTAATGAAACCGAACCATTTTTGAAGTAGCTGATAACTGGTGATGAAAAGTGGATCACGTACGACAAGAACGTGCGAAAACGATCGTGGTCAAAGGCCGGTCAGACTTCACCGACTGTGGCGAAACTCGGGTTAACTCGCAACAAGGTGATGTTGTGTGTATGCTGGGATTGGAAGGGCATTATTCATTATGAGCCGTTACTGCCAGACAGGACCATCGATTCTGAACTGTACTGCGAATAACTGATGAGATTAAAGCAAAAAGTTGAGAGAAAGTGGCCGGAATTAATTAACAGAAGGGGTGTGATTTTTCACCATGATAACGCTAGACCTCACACATCTTTAGTCACACAGCAAAAATTACGAGAGTTTGGCTGGGAGGTGTTAATGCATCCGCCGTATAGTCCTGACCTTGCACCTTCAGATTTTCACCTGTTTCGGTCTCTGCAGAATTCCTTAGGCAGTGTCAGGTTAACATCACGAGAGGACTGCCAAAACCACTTGTCGCAGTTTTTTTATCAGAAGCCCCAAAATTTTTATAGCAATGGGATCACTTCCCTACCTACAAGATGGCAAAAAGTTATCCAACAAAATGGCACCTACATACTTTAGTCAAATGTAAATAAACTTTATAAAAAAACCTTTTGAATTTTTATATAAAATGCGAAGAAACTTTTTCCTCAACCTAATATAACACAATTCATACATAAACTAATTATACTTACAGACAAAACTTTAAAAAATTAAATACTAAAAATAAACTATATCTATGTACAAATTACAACTAATATACAAAAACCAGGGGCAGACCGCTATCAGGTAGACGTTGTGACTGGTCATATTCCCCCGTCTTTAAATAGCAATGCGTTGTCCGAGGTATAAGATCAGTGACCAAAAAGGCCACGTGAGACATTTACCGCCGCACATTTGGCTTTGTCTCGATAAAGTGTATGCGTCTTAGGCCTCCTTGTTCCCAGAGTCTTGACCCCAAAAGCCACAAATAAATAGTCATTTCCGATGGCTGAATATATGCGACGTTTAGGGCCTCCTATTGTGCAGTAGAATCTATATATTTCTAATTTAGATGTATTAATAATATCGTATATAATATGGAACCCGTTATGGTACGTGGCGTAGTTGTTACTACGCTAACTGTAATTGGTTTTGTTCATTATGAAAATATTATTGACGACAACTAGTAGCTTTTTCTCTCATGATAGTTTACTACTTCTTGTGGGTGGTAAGCACGAAAATCACTCGCTACAGACCGAGGTAGTTAACTGCAATAAATTAAAGTGTTATATGGGCTCATAACAACATACAACAAATGATTCGCTTTCTCTAAGCACTCAAAATGGCTTTTTTTTATTGCAGGAGTTCAGCAGACAGGCAGACGGCCCACTTGATGAAAAGCGGTTACCATCGCCTATGGACATTTGCAACACCAAAGGTGCTACAAATGCGCTGCCGCTCTCTTAAGGGAGACTGGAACCTGGTCACTAATGACGGAACACAACTCAAAGTTGTTATGGCGACATACTTTAGACCAGGGGTGGCAGCCATCCAGTCGGACAAATGCCCTACCACCTGGCTGTGGGTTGTTTTGTCGCCTCTTACGACAGGCCGCCCGGCCGCAGGAAATTGTATTCTTGCTAGTTCTCAAACCAAAATTTTGAGTTTTATTCTTATTCGTATCTTTGAAAGCTACATCTGCAACATTTATCATTGTAACCTTATGCTTTTTAGCTACCTTCGTTCGCAGTCAAAGAGGAAAGTATCTTCTCTCTCTTGGCGGTTATACTTTCTATGCTCAGAAGAAAACGGACGTCAAAACTAGTTGGGCATGTTCAACGCACAACAACAAAGGGTGTCTTGCAAGAATTATTACATATAATGATGAAATTATTAAATTTAATAACAATCACTGTCACTGAAAGTGAATAACCGCCGAGTTCAGTAATAGTTTTTTGGTTTTGAAATTAGTTTCTTAAATGTGTTAGGAAATTCCTTCGAGGCCAGCAGTATTTTGGTAACACTTATAATATTGCGTGTATGTATTCATACGTGACAATAATCAGTTTGCAATAGGTGGATCTTAAGCTTGTAGGCTGAATACTAGCTATAAAAAACATACAGCTGGTAGTTCCTGGTATTTATCAAAACAAATTCGCAACAATGAAAATGGTGCGCAAGTGTCTTATAAATGTTAAAAATTTAATTCGGAAGAAACATATTTTAAAATTTAAGCACGTTGAAGTACAATGACTGTACACATATAATGAAAACTTATCTAAAACAGGACCAAATTACAAAATAATATAAATCTGGTAAATTACTAAACATTATTTTTATTGAAGTTATTAATAACAACTATTCAGATAACTTTGTTGAGCATTGTCTTTATAAAAGCCGCAGTTAGTAACATATGTTTAAAAAATAATACCGTAATTGTGGTGATAAAAGCTTTTAATATGTATTTTTACAAATTACCAATTAAAATACGACCCAATATAAAAACGTTACAGAATACTATCTACATTTACTCTACACGTGCGAGAGATGCTGTCAATGTCGGTTGTAGCTGTAACCTAACTGTTTCATATAGGATAATATCATAGATATACTTTTCACGGAGATGTAGCGATGGGTTAACGCGTATTTTGAGATGTGAAGTTGTTATTAATTGTGAATGATGTTCTATATTGACACATAACCGTATTTATGCAGTAATGTGGCTATTCGTTTACAGTGTTATTATTGACGCTATAAGTAAGACTCATTTGGCCACAGTCAATGACTATAACATTATCCCCGACGAAGCTCGAGCGTAATAATAACTAACTTAATTGAAATACTAGTTCGCCAAATCCACTGTACCTAAATTTAAAAAAAATTATTTGTAATCTAACCAGTTTTTACTTTAATTAAACATGGTTAACAAGAATAAATCTTGGATTTTGACAAAGGACTAATAATAATGACATTTAAATTTTATTACTTCGTTATCAATCAAAGAATATAATAAAGTTATAGAATAAAAATATTATAATATAACTGATGTCTTCTTATTAGAAGTAAGGTAATAATTTGGGCTTTATATATTAGCTTTGGGACTAATTTTAATAATGGGTATATGGTAAAAATTACGATTTATAATAGTATAACCCAGGCAATATATTTTGAAGTTTTTACATTAATTTAGACGCTATTCTATATACCTTCCTTGTTTCAGTTATATAAAGTAGATTGTATTTGTTGTACATGCACAAAATTTTTCGTAAATAACTGACTTTTATATTTTGAAGAATATTGGTGTTAATTACCTCGCGTTATTTATCTCATAAAGGTAAGTAATCTTATTGATTGTTTGATTTAATGATAGAATAATTATTTTAAGCCCTACACTTCTAGAAGTTGGTTTAAGCTCCTTAGCTAGTGGTGTTGGTTCCTCATTATTTTCAGTCCAAGGGCAAATCCTTAATTTCTCTAAATATCCCATAAAATATACAGTCCACTTCTATATTACAAAATAAAGTAAGCGACACCACTTTGCGTGCCCGTAATCCAGCACTGCATAGTGACTTAATGTTAGACTTGAATATATTTTTTTAAATCATGATATAGGCATTGTATTAAGTTATTAAAAATATAAAATTGAATGAAAAAAATTACCCCGAAGCACATTCTTAATAACAATATTGGACTTATTACGGTGCTTCGCGCAGTTGTTAATTGATTTTGTTATCAAAATATCATTCACGACTACCCGCAGTCTACATTTTACTTTTATTAGTTAGTAACGTAAACTACGTACCTGCTAGTAATGCCAATGACAATAATGACTAGTTACTCTAAACGACCCAAGTTTTTTTTATTGAATGAGTTTAGAAGACAGACAGACGGCCCACCTGATGAAAAGCGGTTAGCATCGTTTTGGACATTCGTAATACCAAACGTGCTACCAATGTGCTGCTGCTCTCTAAAGGGAGACAAGAACCTGGGCATTAACGCCGGAACACAATTCAAGGTTGTTACGGTGAAATACTTTTGACGCGGCAGAGATAGTAACTATTCAGACGGGCAAATACTTTACCACTTGGCTGTGGGTTGTTTTGTTGCCTCTTACGACAGGCCGTCTGGCCGCAGGAAATTGTATTCTTTCTCCGTTCAGTTATTTGCTACTTACAGTTATATGTTCACAGTCTCCGAGCACGTTGTGCTTTATAAAAATCCGCTTTCTCTAAGCGTTTAAAACAGCTAATTTTCAAACTTTTATTCTTTGCACATATCACCGCTATGTTCGCAACATTTACCTTTATAACCTTATGCGTTTTAGTAACCTTCGTTCGCAGTCATAGAGGGAAATCTCTTATTTCGCTCGGCGGGTACACTTTCTATGCTCAGAAGAAAACGGACCATAGAACTACTTGGGCATGTTCAACACACAACAACAAAGGGTGCCGTGCAAGAATTAATACGTTTCATGATGAAATTATTAAAGTTAATAACAATCATTGTCACTGAAACTAAAATTATAAATGCTGTGTTCCATAAAAGTTCTTTGTTTTGAAATCAAGTTGTTGCCATTAAATAAGTTCAGTGTTCTATAATCATGTTGTTACCTACTGCAAAAACCTAAATAAAGTAATCCAGATTATAAAGTCTCCGGAAATAAAAGTAAAATATTGTACGTTGTTACGTAGGTGAATACGATCAATGTTCTGTGAAAGTGAGGAATTTTGGGTTTTACTCAGATACTGGTAGTAAATCTTGATAATTACCAAAACGACTTAGTAAATGTTGAAGATTCATGGCACTTGATTACATTTGCTTAAACAATATTGTTGACAAACCTTACATATTGTACACTTTTTTTGATTGTTTAACTCTACTTTGCACCTATAAGTATTTATTTACTTACTATTACAGTACTTACATACTTTTTAGCAACCATCGTTCGCAGTCAAAGAGGAAGATCACTTCTTACTTTTGGCATCTATAGATTTTGTGCACAAAGAAAAACGGGGTACAAAACTACTTGGGTATGTTCAACACACAAAAACAAAGGGTGTCGTGCAAGAATCACTACATTTGATGATGAGATTATTAAAATTAATAATAATCACTGTCATTGGAATTGAAAAGATTCAATTTCGTAAACGATAGTTTTATGAAATTTCTAAGTTTGCTGCCTTTATTTGAGTTCAGTGTTGTGTATGTATGTAATTACTGTAATATTCTGAAGTAACCGTGAAACTTAAAATAGTCTAACTTATTTGATAAACGTGCGCATTGCTCTGTAAAAATCAGTAATATTGGGTTTTTTCACATACATATAGTAAATTTCAATAATTATCGATTCGCTAAATATTGTATCACTAGTAAAGAAAACTAAATATCTTGAAACTTATTTAATGATATATTTGGAGAAATCATCAATGACAATGATTATCGATCATTCAATCAGTGTTACCTCTCTTTATAAAATCAGCAATTTAGATTTTTTCATGACAGAATAAAATAAAATTGTGACAGTAACAGATTGTATGGTGTTTTATTTTTTGATGTATACTTATGCTCAAAAAAACTGGACAGAAAACTGCATATTTGTTCCGTACATGAACATTTAAGTTGCAGTGTAATAATTGGTACCTGTGGAAAAGACACGACTAAATCAATCATTATACTTAAAATAAATAATATCTTAGTTCATAAAAAAAATATTACGGTCTTAATATTTCCCAGGTTTTTCTTATATACTTATATATGTATGTAGTTAAATCAAATAACTCAACAGTTGCATCTACTATGAATAGTTAGCAAGGTATGTTATTACACGAATTTAAAAGCGTGATTTGTCATTTAACAATTAACTAATATTATATAATATTGTAAATATAATTTCGTGATTTGTCATTTAACAATTAACTAATATTATATAATATTGTAAATATAATTTCTAGATATACTAATATATTACACAAATAGAATAGAAATTGTTATGGTACTTTGGATAATTGATACTACTTAGTGGTGGCCCGTGGTCGAAGTTCGACCATAATAATTAATGTCAAAGACTATACTTCTATAGTCCCAGATTTCGCCAAGGCTACTCTGTTAATTTGACTTGAATAATAAACTAAAGGGTATATATGCGTGTGTGTGTCATATACATGGTAGTATGTATGTTTATTTTATGCATATTAAAAAAAAAATGCATTGGTCGCTTCTTCTTGATATAAACTATAAGGGCCGCTTGCATAACGATCGCCTTTGATTAAAATTAGTTAATCATATTAATTGCCTAAATACGTTTTACACAAAACATATTGACAGTTCTTTAAACATATTTAGCGGGAAATTTTGCGTTGTGCAAGACGCTAATTGTATTTAAAGGTGTTAAATACTTTTTGTGTTTCTTAAATAAATTTAAGCAGCCTTATGCAAGCGGCCCGAAATGCGTGCGAAATTTTATACTCCTCCGTCCTCACAATTTTCGTAAAAACGGGTATAGAGTTTTTGCTTCACGTATTAATATATATAGATACTTTTTACACTGAGTTTCTTTTAATTGCTTCTCCTATTTCACCGATAAATACTTACTAAATATTGCAATACACACTTTTTAGCAACCATCGTTCGCAGTCGAAAAGGAAAATCTCTTCTATCTCTCGGTGGTTACACATATTGTACTCAAAGGAAAACGGGTATTAAAACTGATTGGGCTTGTTCAACGCATAAGAACAAGGGGTGTCGTGCACGAGTTGTTACGTATGATGATGAAATTATTAAAATGAATAATAATCACTCTCATTGAAATTGAAAAAAGATTAAACCCCATCAAAGAGGATTTAGGGCCGCTTGCATAAGGTTTCTTAAATTTATTTAAGAAACACAAAACGTATTTAACACCCTTAAATACAATTAGCGTCTTGAACAACGCAAAATTTGCCACTAGATATATTTAAAGAACAGTCAATACGTTTTGTGTAAAACGTATTTAGGCAGTTTAATATGATTAACTAATTTCATTTAAAGGCGATCGTTATGAAAGCGGCCCTTATATTCAAATTTCTAAGATTTCTGCTATTACGTATATGCTTTCAAAGAATTGTGTATTACTTTGCGTATTTTTCTGTATAAAAAAACTATGCTTTAAAAATCTTATTTGCAACTCTTATATAACTCTTACTCTTTTCTTAAATTAGGTCTATTTTACCTATAAATGTTAACTTACACAGTACGCAATTTTTAGCAATCATCGTTCGCAGTCAAAGAGGAAAATCACTTTTGTTTTTTGGCGGTTACACATTTTGTACTCACAGGAAAACGAACATCAAAACTACTTGGGTTTGTTCTACGCATAAGTCTAAAGGGTGTCGTGCACGATTAGTTTCATGTGATGATGAAATTGTTAAAATTAGTAATATCCACTTTCATTGAAATTAAAGAAAGATCAAGCCCTGAAAAATTGTCTTTGTTTTGAAATTTAGGTTTTTGCCATTGCCTTTAGAGTGTATATATGTATTTTAAAAATCTGATTTGCAACCCTTATGTAACTTTTGTCGGATTAGGGCCACTTTACTTATAAATATTTATTTATTATTACAATACACAATTTTTAGCAACTATCGTCCGTAGTCAAAGAGGAAAATCACTTCTCTCCCTTGGTGGTTATAGATTTTGTGTTCAAAGAAAAACGGAGCTGAAAACTACTTGGACTTGTTCAACGCACATGAACAAAGGGTGTCGTGCAAGAATTATTACAGTTGGTGATGAAGTTATTAAAGCCAATAACAACCATTCTCATTGATATGGAAAAATGTCTAAACTTCGTAAAAGTTATTTTAATTTTCGGAAAAGTACTTTCTTACAAATTAAGTTTATTTCCATTAATACGAGTTTTGTATGGATGTTATTTTTAACTTGTAGAACAGTTGACCTTCATATTTCCGAGAAAACTTAACATTTTCTACTCTATTTGAAAATTATATGACTTCCTTTGTATAAGTCAGTAATTTCTGGCTTTCTCATGTACGTTTGGTTAGTCTTGAAGTCTTGAATTTTCTCCGTGCAGGAACGGAAAGAGAATACTAATTCCTGCGGCTGGCCATTCGTCGTAAGGGGCGACAAAACAACCTACAACCAGGTGAGTAGGGCATTTACCCGACTACCTCTCCTGGTTTAGAGTATGCCGCCATAACAACTTTGAGTTGTATTCCGGCACCAATAGCCAGGTACCAGTTTACCATTTAAGGCCAGTAGCACATTAGCAGCACCTCTGGTATTACTAATGTCCATAGACGACGGTAACCACTCTCTATCACAGTTGGGCCGCCAGACTGTCTGCTGTGCTTCAGCAATAAAAAAAATATTAGAAGGATTTGCTATTTATTGAAATACTATTATAACGCAATACAAGAAGTATCTTGCGAATAATCGAACCTTATTTTTTTGTATCGCTGAAAATGCTTATCAATGACTGTTAAACGTCATTACGACTAAGGACAAAGATGTCAAGTGTCAACGTTTAACAATACTCGTTGACACTTGACATCTTTAACAATACTCGTTGACACTTGACATCTTTGTCCTCCGTGATCACGGCTACTGAAAAGTGGCCGAAACGTCGGAAAAACCAAAATCAAATAAAATTACCGCGCTTAAAACCGTTAAAACGTAGTGTTATTATGTATACAAGTCGCGAAAACTTAAGAAAATGTCATTTTACGACTAATTAGAAAATTTGTTATTATAAATAAATGTTATTATAAAATAAAAATAGGACGGCAACAACTGTACATGAAATAGTGTTGTTCTTGTGTGTGTCTACATATCATACTAAGGGCTGCTGTGCAAAAAATAATGTAATACAGGACAACACCAAAATAAAAAATTTGTTTGTATTATTAAATTGTATGTATTGTTAGAATTGGTATTTAATATCCATAAGCCGCGGCTTGTGGACTGTATTTCAAAAATATAATTATTTGTTATATTATTTGCACCACATAATGCACGACTATAAATATTCAGACGTACAAAATAACTATCCACTTTCTACTTATAAAAAAATAATTCTACTAATTACGTCTACATACATCAAGAAACGGGTTTAACTGAGTTATACATTTAAATTGATCGTTTAAGATTATATTTTTATTTTTTCTAATATACTTAGATATAGTTACCGTTATGGTTATTCATTGCATTTGATTTCGTTTTGAAAGTATAATTAAAAACCCTTACTCAGATTTGTCGTTTTTGATGGCTTAGCTCTATTTTACCTATAAATATTTACTCACCATTGTAGTACATATTTTTAGTTATCATGGTTCGCAGTCAAAAAGGAAAATCTCTTATTTCTCTTGGCGGTTACACATTTTGTACTCAAAGAAGAACGGACCACAAAACTATTTGGGCTTGTTCAACGCATATGAACAAAAGGTGTCGTGCAAGACTTATTACACTAGGTCATGATATTGTTAAAGTTAATAATGATCATTCTCATTGAAGTTGATTAAGGGCCGCTTGCATAAGGTTGCTTAAATTTATTTAAGAAACACAAAACGTATTTAATACCCTTAAATACAATTAGCGTCTTGCACAACGCTAAATTTGCCGCTAAATATGTTTAAAGAACTGTCAATACGTTTTATGTAAAACGTATTTAGGCAGTTTAATATGATTAACTAATTTTATTTAAAGGCGATCGTTATGCAAGCGGCCCTAAGATTCTTGCCGTTATATGTGTGCAGAGTATTGTATACATTGTTTATGTTAAAATAATAAACACGGTTGATTTAATTAAATGTTTCCGAGAGAATTAAACAAATTCTAGTCTATCTGAGAAATTTGCAAATAGCTTTATGTTAATTAGTAATATTGAATTTTTCTTAACCTTTGGCAAATCTTAGTACTTATTGAAAGAACACATTAAATATTTAAATACTATTATAATGCAACAGAAGCAATATCTTGTATATTACTGAACGTTATTTTGCGAATTATAATTCATTAATAATTAGTAATGCAAATGCTTATCGATAATTCTGTTAAGCGTTATTGCGGCAAATTAGATAATTTAAAAAGAAACTGTGTTTGGCTCGCTGATGTTACATATCGTACTAAAAGATTGAATGCAAATTTGAATTAAATTGTGTGCATTATTAGAATAAATTTTTAGTACACAGTCCACGAATCACATATATATGATATACTATTTGCACAACATTATGTACGACTATAAATGTGCAGGCATACTTACTGGTAATAACAATAAATTATACTAATTCATCATCAAGCAACATATTTAGTTAAGTTATAGAATTACATTGATAGTTTAACATTATTTTTATATTAATGTGTTATAATATAATTTATTTATAGGTACTGTTACCCATTGCATTTGATTTGTTTTAAAAATATTATTAACAACCTTACCTAGTTTTTTTTCTTTTGGTAGCTTATCTCTATTTTACCTACAATTATTTACTTACCAACACATTACATACTTTTTAGTAATCTTCATTCGCAGTTGAAAAGGAAAATGTCTTCTTTCACTTGGTGGTTACACGTTTTGTACTAGAAAAAAAACTGACCACAAAAATGTTTGGTATTGTTCAACACATATGAACAAAGGGTGTCGTGCAAGAATGATTACAGTTGGTGATGAAGTTGTTGCAGCTAATAATAACCACTTTCATTGTAATTGAAAAATGTGCACAATTCATAAAAGTAACTTAATATCTTAAATTAAGTTTGCTACTACATTGGACCCTCGGTAATCCGGTTCCAGTACAGACCAAAAACTTGTTAGTGACTGTCACGTAGATATAGCTAAGGATTTAGTGCGTTATTTGGGATGACACTTTTTTTACGATGTTAAACATTGACAGATAATGCAGAATATGACACGACCGTAAAATTCGTTTAGGCATACAATATGAACACTTACTATAACTAAGATATAAATTCTGTTAATTCATAATAAAAGAATGAGTTTAATTACGTTGCATGTAACATAATATTTGCATATAAATTTAAATATTATTATATATTTTCATTGACCTGGATTTTGTTTGTTTTGAAAACAAATAATAATCCTTACATAGCTTTACATCCATAGTTCTTGCAATTGACAAAGGCCAGCGGTATTTAGAACGCTTTCTAAGTAGTATTTTTTCGAATATTCGGTCTTTTTGGTGTACCTGCTTACACAGGTTTCTTCTGTTGCGTATTACGATTATATTTTGACGAAGATTTCGTAAAAAAAAGTAGAAGCGGCTCGCGCTTATAGGCTCGAACTTTATAAGCGCATTAACGCTCGTGCAAGTTGTGCGACGTGCCTACACGAGCTTCGAAAAACGAGCTTGTCCATTCGTATGAAACGCTATTCTGAAAAGTCTCTTACGTGGACATGACATTATGATAATGTGCTTTTTGACGCAGCGATCAGTTACGAGCATACCGTTCAATTATACCCGTATTTGATCACAAGTACACACAGAGACGTGTTTACCACAAGTAAAACCCTCTCGCCTTCGTGAATTGCAACAACTTTATCTACTTACTTATTTAGATAGTAATTACTTATCCATCTATACTTTTTAGAAACCACGGTTCGCGGTCAAAGGAAAAAATTTCTTCTCTCAGTTGGCGGTTATACATTTTATGCTCATAGGAAAGTCGGTGACAAAACTATTTGGTTATGTTCAACGCATACAAACGAAGGATGTTGTGCAAAAATTATTAAAATTGACAATGAAACTGTTGCAATTAATAATAATCACTCTCATTGAAATTGATAAAGGTCTGTAAAAGTTTTGAAATTTGTTTTGAAATTACAGGAGACGGATACGCTTTCATACATTCTTGGATCTGGATTGTAAAAAGATGAGGTTTTTTAAATTTCTTTTTATGTTGATATTTTTACAATTGTAGTGGGTTTCATTATTTTGAATGATTTAATCGTGTGGTGTGTTTTCATATTATTCGTTGTTGAAATTCATTCACATAAATTTATTATTGTAATCGCTTTTATTTGTGATATTTTTTTTTATTTCTTGTCTTCCAGATAGAGTTTAGGGTTGATTTTTTCAATTTTGTAATAGAATAATATAACGCTTTTTAAGCCATATCTCATCTTATTACATTTATTTGGCTCAATAGTTTCCGTCTCCTTTATTGCCATGATATATGACTTTAAAGCATTTATGTATGATTGTATGAATGTTGTTATTATTAAAACTCGAAGCCCTGGAGAACTTATTTATGATATTAGTTATGAAGTTAAGATTCTGTTAAGTGTCATTTATACTATTGTATGTCATTCACCTATAATATATTATATAGAAAATTGTGACAGCAGTCATAGTTATAGTTTGTGTGGTGTTTATTGTAATTTTGTCGAAATACATTTGTATTCAATTAGTGTCATTTGTAATATTGTGTGTCATTCACCTATAATATATAAGATGATTGAAAATTGTGAGTTTGTGTAATATTGCAATTCTTCGAATTACAGTTCTGCTCAAAATATCGGGTTAGTGCGTGGTAGACGTGGAAAAGACATAGCCAATGTCAATAAATTGTTGGTACTACTAAATTGTATGTATTAGTAATTGTAAGTTACATATATTTAGACTTCTTATCTTGAATAAATAAACAGGGTGCCAACCCTAATATTGGCAATTCTTGCTTTGCTTTTTGACTTTTGTTAGCGTAGCTCCATTTGTACCTATAATTTTTGAAGTGAAAACATATTTAGGCGCGCGGAGCTATTTATTTTGTGGGTGTCGAATGTAACTGAGGCGTCAGGTATAAAGCTCGGCTATGTAACGCTCGTTCGGGTGCGCTCGGGTAAAGTCGGCTCGAGTCGACTAAGGGAGCGAAAGAGTTTAGTCAACGCGTCACTGCTACACTCGCTCGGCGAGCTTTACTCGTCTTCATGAAGTTTCCACTTCTTCCGTATGGTCTTAAGCTCAGATTAAGTCATTTAATTGAAGTGAACACTTCTTTAGGCGCCCTGAGCACTTTATTTTGTGGGTATTGATATGAGACTGAGCCGTCACGTATCACACTCGACTATGTAACGTTCGGTGAGGTACGTCCAGCTAAAGTCGGCTTAAGTCGACTTAGGGAGTGAGAGAGTTTAGTCAACGCGTTACTGCTGCACTCGCACGGGGAGCGTTACTCGTCTTGATGAAGTTTCCACTTCTTCCGTGTGGTCTCAACCTCACATTAAGTTTTATTTTCTTACATTTAAATTAAATACTTTTTAGCTATTTTCATCCGAGGTCGCAGAGGAAAATTTCTCCTTTCAGTTGGCGGTTACACATTTTATGCTCATAGGATAGCCGGTGACAAAACTACTTGGTACTGTTCCACACATAGGGGCAAAGGATGTTATGCAAAAGCGGTTACAACTGATGATAAAATTATAGAAGTTAATAATAATCACCACCACTGAAAATAAAGAATGTATACAGTCTACGGTTGAGGAGAAATTATGTAAATAGATAAATAAACGACGTGATTCTAAGTATAACATTATTATGTAATATTAATAAGATTAAATATATTTTTATATAATATAGAAAAAAGAATAAACCTTAAAGCAAAATGTATTTTAAAAATAAATTAATATAAATAAAAAGAGAACTGATACATATAAATTTAAAGAAAAAACCTAACAAGTACTTTTTTTTATTTTTTTTTATTGCATGAATTCAGCAGACAGGCAGATGGCCCACCTAATGGTAAGCGGTTACCGTCACCTATGGATATTTGCAACACCAAAGGTGCTACAAATGCGCTGCTGCTCTCTTGAGGGAGTCTGGATCCTGACCATTAATGCCGGAACACAACTCAAGGTTGTTATGATGGAAAGTGGTCATCTAACGACTTTTGCAAGACTAGAGTTGTGTTCCGGCATTAGTGACCAGGTTTCACTCTCTCTTAAGAGAGCAGCAGCGCATTTGTAGCACCTTTCGTGTTGCAAATGTCCATAGGCGATGGTAACCGCTATCCATCAAGTGGGCCGTTTACCTGTCTGCTGAACTCATGCTATAAAAAAACTACAGGCATTACCAATGTCATTGTACAACTATTAGTATGTCAGACGGGCCATTTACAAAATCTCGGCGGGCCGCGGTTTGAGTATCGCTGGAGAATCGCTTACTAAAATTGACATGTCTAGATATACTGGTAGCAAGACTGAGTATGAAGTTCCGCCTTTATTTTGACACTTATCATGTTCGTCATTCAAATCTGCGATAACGGCCGCTTTAGGTCCTCTGTTCGTGGAAATCAGCAATTCTGATTATACTTATATGCGTTTGACAAATCTTGGTACTTGTCAAAACAAGTTGGTAAATTTCTACTGAAATAATACAGATATTTTTCTTTATTAATTTATTCAGCCAAGCTTTATTCACAAGCCAATTTAGCTTATAGATATTTATATTAGGAACTGTAATCTTAATTCTTGTAAGAGATAAACAATTTTTAACAGTAAATATAATAATAATCTGGGATAATTGTATTGACTGTTTCACACAGATGTACCGATGGGCTTAGTGCGTTATTTGTGATGTACATACATACATACATACATAACTTCACACCAGTTCCCTTGCGGGGTAGACACGAATAACAGACCGCCATTTAGGCTTATTCTTACACACCTCACTTGCTTTTTTGACATTCATAACTCTTGTCATGCACGCTCGTTTGTTCTTAAGGCTCCTGACATCACCTTCTGCTAGTATACGATCAATTTGATCATGGAAGGTGTGTCGTGGCCTTCCACTATCTATCTAATCATTAAAGGCGTTATTTCTAACACTATAAATAAGACGCATTTGGCCACAGTCACTAACACTAACCTTTATCACAAATGAAGCAGGGACACTACGATAATTGAGATTACAGACATCGATATGCGTACTCGTTTCTATAATAGAATAATAATGTAATTCTTAAGTTTTATTGATAAGGGCTCAAGTACCTGTATAAAATAAAAATAGATGACTATAAATATTTAACAGTGAAAAAATGTTTCTTTTTTGGGATAGTTACAAGTGGAGATGTCACGATATTCGACTTATCTCGGTATTCGGCCACTTTTCGAACTATTTGGTATTCGGCGAAATATTTTGTAGTATTCGGCCAAACCGAATATTCATGGCCTCTAGTTAAAATGTAGTTTAACTATTCATAATTTGTGATTGAAATATATACATTTTTGACTAATATATACGTTTTTTTCTTTCACGATTTGGTATTCGTTATTCGCCCGAATACTACACAGCTTTTGGCCGAATTACGTATAGAAGCCGAATATTCGTGCTTCTCTAGTCACAAGGGCACAAACCGTTCTCCTTTTCGTAGTAGTTAATATTTTGGTTTGATAGATTCAATTGTTTAAGACTCGGTAAATTAGTGATAGTTGTCGTTTGGTAAAAGCTGATTTATATTGACTCAGCTATTGACTTACAATTCGAAGAAAGCTAGTGCTGACTCTATACTGACAAATGGTTAATGTATACTGGTAAATCATATCAAGGTTGATTTACACAAAGTCACAACATGTTGCAAAGCGGTGGTAAATTATTCTAAACTCCCCTAGAGTAAATAACAACCACAAACAAAATTAAAACTAAATAATTAAAATGAACAAATTGTCGGTAGGCTAAATAAAACCTTAACAATACTCACTGACATTTGACATCTTTATCTTCCGTGATCACGGCTACTGTAAAGTAGGCGAAACGTCATAATAATAAAGTCAAAGAAATTACCACGCTTAAAACCGTTAAAACGTAGTTTTATGTATACAGATTTATTAATTATTAATAATCAATATTCTTTTAGCAACCTTCGTTCGCAGCAAAAGAGGAAACTACCTTCTGGCTCTAGGTGGTTATACATTTTATGCACAGGTCAAGAACAAGTATAAAACTAGGTGGCTCTGCTCTAAACACTACAGCAAGAAATGTCGAGCATATGTCATGACATTTGGTGATAATATTATAATAAAAAATAATTATCACTCTCACTGAAGATGATGAATTGTTAGATTTGTATTAAAATTGTTGTTTATGCTGTTTCAACTCGTTGTTGTTTCCAATATATGCATATATACCTATACAGGGTCGTTTTAACCATATTGGGCGACGGGGTGCAAAAATCAGTCGGAGCCCCCCAAAGTCAACAATGATAAAGTTGACACTCTTTCAAGCGTCGTATTACGACGTCACGTTTCATCCACCAATTTATTGATGTATAATTTAGCACCGTTGAAGACTATGGTTAATACGTGAACCTGATGTTATGTAAATACAAATAGATGATATCGCTGTTAGAGCTGCCGATAAAATTGGGCATTTGTTTAAATCATCAAAAATGTCAATCTCATAAACGTGTAAATATAATATTTAATGTTGATTAGAATACTGGTGTGCACATCACGTAAACAATAAGGTTTCTGTATATATAGTCTAAGTTAAATTAGGAAGAATGAAGAATTTAATATACTGCAAGAGTATAACATCTCGTCGTTTTATTTTGTACTCTATTCTCGGGCGATTGGTGGTGGTGGCAAGTGGTGCGTCACTATCCAACGGGGAAACTATCATCGACGCACCACATACTTACTTAAATCCCCACGCATCGGCATCAATTTTGTGGTTTTTAAGTCCCAACTTACCAACTTACTAGTTTACCAAAACTTTTAATGATATCGTCTGTTTAAAATCAGGCGATTATGCATGGTATGTATAAAGTATAGGACAACTGGCTTTCGCACCCTAGGTCCTTGTGTCCGGGTGCCACGCACCCTTTGCAACTCCGGGCAACTACGGCCCTGTACTTATATGTAGGATAATGAAAGAGTCCGAACATAAGATTGAGTATTTCGGTATCTATATCTGAACGTTATGAAATAGGTAAAAGTGTAAGAGCTAGAAGAATAGATGATGAATGAAAGAAAAAATAAATGGACAGGGGGAGAAGATTCCAAATGGTGGAATATTCATATGTTATACGTGTTTGTATAGTTATAATAAACTCTATAATAATTCCAACGGCATTTTAATTCGAGTCTCGCAACTCGTAACAATACTATCAAAAATAAAAGCGATTATTATGAGAACTCAAGTTTTTGTTAAACTTCTGTTCAGCGCATTTTATAGTAAACAGTGTTATTGTTAAAAAACATATCTCATACTTTCTAATAATTTCACTGCACGTCCTTTTGGTTTAGATTACCTTATTTTCATAATGAAAAAAAAATTGTAAAGGTTCTTCATGATTGTGTATGTTTACACGTATACACAACACTCTGTTTAATTTTTTGTATAGATCATTTAAAAATTCATATCCACTAACACGCTACAGTTTATATACATATTTGTATTAGTAAGTAATGAAAGCAGTAGATAGTTACTTCAGTAATTGTTCGTAGCAGTGCTATTAGTATCACTAGTTGCAGCCTATGTTGGCAGCGGCGTATATATTGCTACACGTTGTACTGTATATATTGCCATTTTGCCGATATCTCAGTTTCCGGATACACATGGGTAGGTATATAACATATTGTTTTAATAAACTTTGTAGTAACTTTCGTACGCAGTAGAAGAGGAAACAACCTACTCTCGATTGGGGGTCATACATATTATGCCCACAGGACAACAGGGCTTAAAATTACATGGCTATGCTGTAAACGACGCAGCAGGCATTGTAATGCAGGAATTGCAACATTTGGTGCAGATATAATTAAACATAATAATAATCACTCCCATTGAACCAACTTTATGACCAAAATAATATAGCTCTTGTCTGTCACGAAGCATTTGATGGCCAGTTCCTATATTCATTCATGACTGGTTCCTATATCTCATTATTTATTCCCTTGCCTTGTCATCTTACCTTCGGTTGAATTTTGCAGTTACTTATGTGAGCTTATGGCATATTTTAACCAATAGTAAGGCAATGATATAGTCACAAAGATATAGAAACCAGCCATTAATGGTTTTACAAAACCCATGCATCTGAAATTCTAGCATTTTGAGATTCTAGCGTAAGTGTGGAGCGACCTTGTGACATTTTTGAAATATCGATTTTACTTATCGTCATATGTCTTGTATATAAAAATTCAGCTTCCGTTTAATAATTATGAAGTCAACAAATGTATAATATAAAGTCGGTGGCGATAATAATTGTATAATAGGGTAGTCTGAGGAGATCGCCTATGGCGAGAAGACAGCCCATTGTACTTTAATATATGTGCAATAAAGTTATTCATTCATTCATTCAAGTTATGTATGTTTGTGTCAGCAAAATTCGAATAATAGTGGATGTACTCTCACTTTCATAATAATTAATATCAAACTTAGTCACAGTAAAGCGTATCCAGGATAGGTTGATAGAGAATACACTGTTTAGAGAATTATTACAATTATTGTAATGGAATGTTGTTTTTCTGAAGTGGTTATCTAGTAGTTCTGTTAATGGATACCCATATTATATACAATATTTATTTATGAACAGTAGTGCCATTGCAACTTCTTTCACGTTATCACGGTGACGTTTGTTACGCTAAAAAATGTACCTCGTAAGTCTTACGACGTAGGTTGCACCATTAGTCCATTCTTAATCTTATACAAAATATCTATTTCTTTTTCATTCGTCTTTTCAAATAAAACTAGATGACGCGACAAGTTTCTATAACTAACATTCGCCGACGTAATCTCATAAATCTTTAGTTTTGATCTACCTTCACTACGATTTAATTAAAAGACTTCTACTACAGTACAATATCGTGTTTTGTTTCAGTAATAATTTAGTGAATCTTTTGTGTAGTTAAGTAGTGAAAAGTGAAGTAATAGTTGAATCCTTTGTGTATAAGTTTGTAAAGACTAAAAAGAGAGTGAATATAATCCAAAGTTATAATACTCATCCGTGCAGGAAGGGAGAAATAATACTAATTCCTGCAGCCACCTTTCTTAAGAGGTGGCAAATTAACTGACATCCTGGTGAAGGAATTTGCCTTTTTTATGTTCGCTTATAGGCAAACTGGCAAACGGGTGAAACGGAAAATGGCTACCGTCGCCCATGGACTTCGGTAACACTAAGGGAGCCGATGCGTTGCCCACCTCGTTGAGACTTTAAATAATTGTTTACGCCCTTTTTGAAGTGCCTCATATTGTAGCGCTCTGGGAAATCCGCGGGAGAGAGCTCGTTCCATAGTTGCTCACGTATGGCATAGAGGTGCGAGCGCCACGTACAGTGGATAACTCCCAGGTGTTGAGGAAGTGTGGATGAAATCCCTTACCTGTCTAGTCTAGAGTATGCCGACATAACAATTATATAGTAAACAAGTTTAAAAAGTAGTGAAGCCACGTTTGTGCAAGAAGGCATATTATACGACGAAAGATTTTCTAGACGACTGCACCGAATGGGAATAATGCAATTGCTGCCAAAGTCTTTCAATAACTATTTATTCAAAAACTTAGGATTAGTTCAGAATACATTAAAAAATACCACGAATGTATATACAAAATAATGAAGTAAAGACTTATTGCTGGGGATTTTTTGCGCCGCATCTTCCTTCTCGTTTAACTGCTGAAATTGCTTTGGAAGCGTTAGTAGAATCTTTAATTTCAACAAGTAATCTGTAAGATTCCAATTTAAAAAGAATACATTCATTTTCGTTTTTCTATTTTTAACAACTTTGAGTTGCTTTCGGCATTAGCAGCCAGGTTTCAATCACCATTTCGAAGCCGGTAGCCAGTGACAACTTCGGTGTTGCAAATATTTCTGGGCGGCGGTAATCATTTTCCATCAGATGCATCGTCATCCTGTCAGTTGTACTGTAGAAATAAGAAAAAACTCAATTAAACGTTATACGAGTATTATTAATATTATTTTAATATGCTTTTCAGTAACTTTCGTGCGCAGCAGAATGGGAACAGATCTTCTCTCCATTAGTGGTTATACATTCTATATCCACAGGAAAACAGAGCTTAAAACTACGTGGTTATGCTCTAAACGGGTCAGCAGAAAATGCCGTGCAGAGATTATCATACACAATGGAGAGATTATTAAAAGTAACAACTACCACTCGCATTGAATGTAAAAAATTACCATATTATTGGAAAACTTGAAATAGTCATTTTCGTGTATTCATATTACCATGGAAGAAGTATATTAAGGTATGATAATCGCTAAGTAAAAAACGTAACTCTTAACACATTCTGCAATCATATTTGACGCTACCAGTCTGTTCTTGACTTTGTAGAAAATTCAGAATTTACGAGTACGTTACGTATTTTACTGAACGATTGTCACTCCTTTATTTATTATGGTCTGGGTGTCTGGGATCTCCTTCGTTATAACTGGTTTAGTTTTATTCCTTTATTATCGTTATTTCTATCCGTGTAGAATCGGAGAAAGAATACAATTTCCTGCGGCCGGACGACCTGTTCTAAGAGGCGACAAAATAACTCACAGCCAGTTGGTAGGTAGTGTATTTGCCCGTCTGGTTGACTGCCACCCCTGGTGTAGAGTATGCCGACATAACAAAGCCATAAGCTTTGTGTTCCGGCATTAGTGACCAGGTTGCAGACTCCCATTAGATAGCGGCAGCACATTGACAGCACCTTTATTATTAAAAATGTTCACAAGCGATGGTAATCACTTTCCATCAGTCTGCCTATCTTCTGATCTCATGTAATATTTTTTTGTGAATAAAATGAAATTGTAAGGTTACAAAAAACATTTATTTATTTCTTAGCAAAAGCTTTAATACGAATTTTTATATTCGTAACTTGGTAGTTGTTGCCTATGCAATTTTTTGTCTCGTATATCACCATTCTAAATTTGAGTTTTCCGACCAGTCTCCTCTGTGGCTGGGGTCAGATTAATTTTGTATTTTTATTATAACTTTTGTATGGAAGCGAGAGTTGGGTATGGAAGAGAGAGCATGAAAGTAGAGTAAACGCGGTCGAGATGCGAGCACTGCGAAAAACCTGCGGAGTGACGCTCGCGGACCGCGTTCGTAATACCGAAGTAAGAAAGAGAGTTGGTCTGAAAGAGAGTGTCGGGGTGAAGGTAAGGAAAGGAATGCTCCGGTGGTTCGGGCATGTGGAAAGAATGCATGATGAAAGAATGACTAAACAGATATACAATGCAAAAGTGGATGGATGCAGAAGTCGTGGAAGGCCAAGACACATCTTCCATGATCAAATTGATCGTGTACTAGCAGAAGGTGATGTCAGGAGCCTTAAGAATAGACGAGCGTGCATGACAAGAGTTATGAATGTCGAAGAAGCAAGTGAGGTGCGTAAGAATAAGCTTAAATGGCGCTCTGTTGTTCGTACCTACCCCGCAAGGGAACTGGCGTGAAGTTATGTATGTATGTATGTATTATAACTTTCATTTTTGTTTGCCTTTCACTACCTACTATATTTTCTTCTTAATGTTTTTTCTCCATTCCATACAAGATATAGCTAAAATTGTACTGTAAAATTGTATCACAGACCGGTTCAATTATGTACATAGTGTGTTGTTTGAAATCGGTTTCAGTGTTATCAGTTGTACCTATACTTATGAAACAAGCGTAATTTACTTAACTGTGAATATAAATCATATTATTACGTGTATACTTTTTAACCAACTAAACCGAACTATACATTCATGTAGTTGAGTAAAGAGAGAAATTAAAAGACATATTACTATAAAACTTTAATAGTAGTATTACTATTTAACATTTATGTTCCACTTAGGACCGATTTTTCAATTACTAGATAGAAGATCATAGAAAAAAGTATGACATGACATGGAAAATTAAAAGTGTCAGTTGCATGTATAAAACAGTTGAATTGTTTTGATTTTGAATTTACTCAGGTTGTAATTTATTCGACTGATAACTTTTATCTTATAATTGAAAAATTGGCTCCAACTCAAAATGCAACAATTATAGTCTTCTAGAACAAGATTCATTGTCAAACCAACGTTTCATATTATAAGACGTCAACATTAAAAAGTATGTTCGGATTTACATAACGTCATAGAACATCATTATACCAGTTTATAACCTTCATTCAGCATAGGTTTTGTCATGAGTGTTGTACAATATCAGAAATATTCAAAGTTATATAAAGTACATTTATTTATCATTTTATTGTTTTTAGCAACGTTCGTTCGCAGTAAAAAAGGGAAAAGTCTTCTCTCCGTTGGCGGTTATACATTTTATGCTCAAAGAAAAACGGAGCTTAAGACTATATGGGTTTGTTCTACACACAGCACTAAGGGATGTCGTGCAAGAATCACGACTTATGAAGATAGTATTGTTAAAATAAATAATAATCATATTCATAGACATTAAAAAAAGTCTGTTGAGATATGTTATGTCTAGTGATGGTAAATTTCACAAATAAATCACTTATTACGCCAGTTATGACGCACTGATCGGAAACGATCGTTATTTCACGTGGTGTGACAAGCTTCAGTGTATACAACAATATCTGAGACAGAGATAATACGTACGTGCCAGTAAACGAGCGAACATGTTTGTGTGAAATTGAATCTTATCCTTCAAAGTGTTAGATATTAATTTACTTGAAATTATTTGTAACAACGTGGGAAAAAATGTTGACGATACGACAAATTATTTCAGTTTACATTTCAATAATAATCACCTCCAGTTCTAGTCGACACCATGACACGCATCAGTTCTGTTAGTATTAAGTTATATGGATCTTTGTTTCTTCTTAATAATCAACGTAAATAAATCGCGGAGAGAGAGAGAGAGAGAGAGCGAGTTTCTTTAAATTTATGGATTAATAGACATGTTATTGATTCGGGATTATTATGAATAAGCCTCCGAATAGTAAGTAAGCATGTTGTTAAGTTTATGTATCTATTGCCTTTTTCCTGCATCACCTACATCACCTGATTCAAATTTGTTTTTGATTTAACTTGCCTGGAACAGAGCGCTTAGAGCGATAAGGCCGCCTATTGTATCGCCTAGAAAAATATTGTAAATCTGGTCTGCTTTTGTAATCGAATATTTTGGTGTGCAATAAAGTGTTATTTCTCTCTCTCTATTGTATTCTAAATAAGAAGTTGTTACTTGGATCGTGATTTATCACCCGTGATATAACACATTATATAGACAAAGCGTGACATAGTCTCTATATTTTATATATTATGTCTTGAAGGAATATTCTATATATGTATAACTTAATGTTAATTTCTATGGTATTAGCTTGTGGGTCTATTTATGTTATCTGGAAATGATCGTTCTTTAGCGATAAGACTGTCCTTTATGCGTTATTAAATACAATTTGAATCTCTTGAAAGTCTATTTTATACTACTAAACCAACAATAATGATCTATTTATATACATCAGATAACCTCTTATGTTTAATTGTTGTTAGTAGTATTTCGAAGTCAGCAACGCGTTGACAACGCCCTTGAAGTTGCAAACGTCCATAGGTTGCGGTGACCAAATTCCATCAGGTGGACCGTCTGCCTATTTGCCAACTTTTGACAATGAAAAAAGTAATAACCGACATGCAGTACACGCGTGTTGGTTGTCAGGGTACTTAATCATTTTGGAGCGTTTATATGCATGCATGTGAGTTATATATAGAGACAAAGGGGTATTGAATATTTCTTCAGTATTTAAAGCATATCGGTTTGATGGTGGCGGTACAGTAGCTATGGGACTCGTATTTAATTATTAACGTAGATTCAAATCGTGGTTAAATATGCACGGATTTTGTAACATGATTTGCAGAATGTTATATACCATGACTATATCTGAAATAACCAAATTGTGAAATCAATGTATGTAGTGTTATATTTTTTCAGTCATGTCGATTCTTAGTCAAAAAGGGAAATCTCTTCTTGCAATCGAAGGTTATAAATTTTATGCGCAAAGAAAAATGAAATTTAAAACGGTGTGGGTTTGTTCTACGCACCATCGTAAAGGATGTCGTGCAGTAGTACATACTGGATTGGTTGATAACAAAATTATTAAAATTAATAATGGACATAATCACATAAGCACAGCGCGCTCGAAACCTTTAGAAGTTTTTATTGTGCAAAAATAGTGGCCTTTTGCCTCTTTTCCTCATCATCATCATCCGAGCGCTAAATTCCGCTTGCGTTTGGAGCGTTCACTCCGACGCCCAGGGTCCGCTTACCTGTTTCGCAATAAATAAAACTGTAGCCAAATATGACTAGTAAGTGCCTTTTACTTTTGTTACTTACCATAAGTAATGTTGAAATTAGATGGATCAACCAATTTGGATCGATTTGTATGAATAGGACAGAACTAAAAGGACACGTCAATATTCAATGGCATTGATTGATTCAAGTTTATACATATATTGATCACTTTGGTTGATTCATCAAAATTGAAAACCCGAGATGAACTGTCTCATATCGGCTTAAGGTAAACTCTAAGGTTATATAAGGATATAGTTTTATATAGGTATTTAGTGAATTGCTTACACTAAGAATAATGTTGTATACTTGGCTACTAAATCAAGCGATACTACGGACGAAAGGAACTTTTTGAAGTGTTTTACGTTGAGTTTATCGTACCCAATATACGTTTTACATGCCATGTAGACATGTCCTTGTAACTGTAACCGAACGGATACAGCAACGAGCTCTAATTTGTACATCGACATTGATTTTCGCTTTGTTGGCTCGGCGCAAGCCAACGCGTGCCGCTCGCCTCGAGCTCGCGAGCCACGTACTCACTATGATTTTTGGTTACAACAGTACTACGTAACTGCAACGCTTACGGTTGCGGTTCGCAGGTAAGTAGGTACACGGCTTTATAAATGCGATTTTGGATGGCCGTTTGTTATTCAATCACGCCAGAATGACATAACGGATCTGGATGAAATTTGGCCCAGAGATAGATTATAGTCTTGTATATTATTCCGGAAAAATGTACGGTTCCCGTGGGATCACAGTAACGCGAGGGAAGCCGCGGGAAAAACCTAATTGTTAAATTATCGAACGGTAAAGGCTTAAGTTGCGTTGTGAAAATTTGTTCACAGGAGAATGAAATTATATATTTCATAATAAATTTTTATATATTTCAATAAGAAAATATTCCATAGGAAACCAGATTCTTTATACTTGTTTTTCGTATATTTGAAACATTCTAATTAAAAAAAGGATTTCTTTCACAAAGTATCTTTTAAATTAAATAGCCCTTCGACAGGTGAAAATTGTTAAACCACATATTCATTCTTCATAAACTGTATTACTTAAAATATTAGACAAAATATTTGTATTATTTCATTTTCTTTTTTTTACATTAACCCTAAAACCGAAGTAAGACTGCAATTAAACATACATTTGAGTTTTGAGACGGCGTCTATGAAATGAAACATAAATATGATTATATGTGAAGATGTTACAGAATTTTTAGTTCAAAAACTGAGATAAGTGATGGAGACGCGAGACAGGGAGCGCGATACACGACACTCCCGCTAAATATGCCTAGAGATGTAGATATTGTAAAAACCAGCAGTTAAACATCGATTGTTCACGAAATAGTCACGGCCAAGTTGTTTTTTACCTCGCCAACTAGTTAATGGCTGCTCAATAAAACTGAAACTGACAAGTTAACGGCTGAGCCGTTAGCCGTCGGCAACTTATTAAAATGTAGCTTGTCAGTCGTTCTATAGCCGATAGCTGTCGTGAAGACGGTTGTCGAGCGTCTCCCGGCGCAGTCGTTCACCTGTGTCTCGCTTCGCTTCGCTCGCATGCTTCAAATATTCTACATACAATCGCATACAAAACAGTAGTAGGTGTGTCGCGGTCTCATGTCTTGTGTTTCGGTCATGTATCTCAATAATCACGATAAATTTCGATGAATTCGATGAATTTTACTCAATAGTGGGAGGCCGGAGCTCAGCAATGGGACGTTCATGGGCTGTTATAATTATCAACGCATTTTATGAAATTTACATAATTAAAAAGAAGTTAATTACTTTCAATTTTTTTATTGCAGGAGATCAGCAGACAGGCAGACGGCCCACTTGATGGAAAGCGGTTACCATCGCCTATGGACATTTGCAACACCAACGTTGCTACAAATGCGCTGCTGCTCTCTTAAGGGAGACTGGAACCTGGTCACTAATGCCGGAACACAACTCAAGGTTGTTATGGCGACATACTTTAGACCAGGGGTGGTAGCCATCCAGTCGGGCAAGTGCCCTACCAGCTGGCTGTGGATTGTTAAGTCGCTTCTTACGACAGGCCGTCCGGCCGCGGGAAATTGTATTCTTTCTCCGTTCCTGCACGAATAATTTATAATTGATTTAAATTTAAAAAATATGTTTTAAATAATGATGTTTTTTAACAAGCTTTATCGAATTGTTATTTTAAAAATACAATATAAACTTAAAAATAAATTGCAAATTATACTATATTAAAAACTAGAACAAAATAAAATAAACCTAAACAAAAAAGGTAATAATTAATTATTAAAGATAATATATTGATCCCCAACCACTGTCACTTACCGGGAACGTTTCCAAAAGGCTGAAGGCGTTGCTACATTGTATTGCAACGTTTGAATCTTTGAGCAAAAAAAGCGCGTGAGATATATTTAAGTATAAATAAAATTAAATACTAGAAATAGACTATACATACAGTAGTAAGACGAATGAAGGTAGGTTATAAGTCGTGCGCAGAACGTTTGTCGATGATTACCCTTCCTCGCTCCCACAACCGCGCCCCGCGGTCGTCTAGATCTGAGTACTACTTAGACAAGCCCCGGACCCAGTCTTAGGAAGCGGGAGGGACGACCATCGGCAAACCTTCTGCGCACGACTTATATAGTAAGATAATACTAAGAATTAAACAAAAACAATTAAATTTCAGGAGTAATTCAACTTTCGGAGCGTGGCAAGCCAATGCTTATTGTTGATGGTTATAAATTCTGCTTCAAAAGGAAATCTAATGTCAAAACGACGTGGACTTGCTCAAGTCATGGTGGCAGAGGGTGCAGAGCTGTAGTACATACCTTCAACAATGAAATTATAAATTTCAAAAACGATCATAATCATTAAGCACATTATATTAGGATATAGGAATTTGTTTAATTAACTTTAATGCTCTTTGTAAGGTACAATTATAGTTTGATATAATAAATAACACAAGTTGTTTTATTTTTTCGGTATCAATAACTTCGATTCGCAAATATGATAATCGATTTTTCAAAAATGTTATGGTATCGTTTTTAGTTTTTATCAAAACCAACTCCAGGTGTCCTTTGCGTAATTTTCACTATATTTTATAGTTTTAAAATTAAAACCGCTAACTAATGAAACTATTACCGCTGCATTACCAAGTGTAATAAAATCGGTAAATCCTTTGAGAAAAATAAGTTACAATATTTTACCAAGTACCTGCTATTGTTTCAACTAAATGTAGAAACACAGTATATATATACACATACATACATACATTATACATACATCATCTGTCAATATTTAACGTCATCAATAATTAATAACCATATCGCACTGCAAATAACGCATATATCCATCGCTACATCTGCATGAAACGGTCAATAACTATAACATTATCCTTGAGGGAAAATTGGGTTACAAAAGTATTTTGCCAGATTACGCATCTGTACAATGCCATCCATAATCATATGGATGGCATTGTAGATTTTTATTAATTTTTTTCTTAAATAGGTTTACAAAATATTTGCGTATAATAACGTATTATATACTAATTGGGAAATTAGCGTAATCGGCACGATTAGCGGAACCGAAAAAAATAATAAGAAAGCGGTAGGTAAAAGAGAAAGAATATGGAATAATATAGGTTGTATTTAAAATAGTAATAATTATAAATTATGTTACAACTAAAATTTTATTGCAATATTTTGTAACAATCTTGTAGATTAATTTAATAATTAACGAATATTAAAAGAAAAATACAATTAAATACTAAAACTAAACTATAGTATAAAAAATAAACCTAAAATTAAAAACTAGAACTAAATAAAAAATTATAGATAAAATATTGGTCCCAGACCACTGTCACTTACCGGGAACGTTCCCAAAAGGCTGGCGGCGTTACCACGTTGAGTAGCAATACTTAGACTTTGAGCAAAATAGACGCCAGCCTTTTGGTCGCGTCGCCATTACAACTAAAATTATATTTATTATTGCGGTATTTGTGGTTCTGAAGTAACTTTTAATGAAAAAAAAAGCGAAATATAAGGAGCACTTTTTTCCGGATTTTATATTAAATTAATACTGTAAATAAATGAAAGCTTAGTATCGCTTATTTCTTCCCATCCTCTGACTACAGCTTCCATCTGTCTAGCACGCTGCAGATGATGTTGTGTATTTTACAACCTCTGCCACTCTTCCAGCAACGCGTTTCCCATTTCCCCTATATTGTTTAGGCGCATCGAAGCATCAAATTCTTTATAGTTAAAGCGAAGTTGCAGGGATACGAGCTTATTGTCGTGAATTCATGTGCAATCGCAGCCTGGTACTTTTTGTAGTGATAGACATCAGTTCTCAGTTGACTGGGTGTGATGAAAGACTCGCGCGTTCGTTCGTGTAGTAGGCACTTGGGTTCGTGCAAACGCGCGCGCACTAATCAACGTTGGTTGCTGGCAGACGCACGTATTTCGTAGAATGTCCGTGAATTCCGCGATTTTTTTTTTAAGAAATATTTGCATTACCTTGTGAAAATAAGGGTGCATTTACTATGACAGCAAGTAAATTGACGCTTCGATTCGCTTCGACTCTGCGCTAGCTTGAACGGACCCCAAAAGGCGAATTGCATACATTGAAAATCTCGGTGTGCAGTTTTTCTTACGACACTTTTTAAGTACCATTATCGTGACTAACATTTAGCCCCTTAAAAGTGATATTTATGCATATCTTCTGCCATGACTAGAATCTACTTAATTGTATATAATACGTATGTTATTGAGCTACAATGATTAGCTTATTAATAATTTCCTCAGTATAAAAAGTAACTGATGACGTTTTTACATTACAGCTGAAATTATAACGTCACGTCGTGGAAAACCGTTAATATCTATTGGAGGATTTACATTTTGCTTGAAAAGGATAGTAAATGATATGAAAAGTTGTTGGGTTTGCTCCAGCCATAACAACAGAGGGTGCAAGGCAGTTCTCTATACCAATAATAATACAATAGTCAAACTAAACAATTCTCATAATCATTCAATATCAAATACTTTACACAATTATACGCATTAACTTTTAGCAAAATCAACTTGTGGAATCTGTCTAGAGTGATTCATGACAACATCATGCCTATTTCAAGTTGTTTTAGTTTTATTGTATTTAATAATGCCAAGAGCATAATTGTAAAAAAATACATATGTAAATATATTTTAAATTTATTTATTAAATCTACAAACTCGAAGTCCGTACATTTTTCAAAGCTCCATTTAATATATTTATTTAATATTATTCCTTATGCGCTAATAAAGTCGGTTTACTTCAAGAACTCGTTAATTGTCATATATATAATTATATATCAGTTAATGATTTCTTGGAGTAAACCGACGAATTATGTTTTTTTTTGTTCTATTATGATATGGGCTTATCTTTATCTTTAGATGTAACGGTGTCAGTCACATTCTCACTTAAATTGTAAATAAATATTTAAGTGTTGCAGGTTATATGTAGCTGTTAAACCACGTTCACACGATAATAATGCGCTCGGGTCCAATGTACTTGTATGTAACAACTTTATACAAGTGTAAACAGATAGCGACTTAGGCAGGCCACACATTAGACAGCCTAGCAGTGGCAGTCAAAATGTCAACCATCCAATTTTAGCAGTTAATCTCTTTTAGTGTTCTAATGACTGTCGCAAACAGAGATTCTTACCTTTCTAGTGCGTGTTCTAATGAGCTATCATATCTCGAAGTAGCTGCGTAGTGCGCCCTGCTTTACACTTACCCAATCTATTAAATCGTAGCAATCTGTTAATTTTTAAGTAGATTTATAAGAATAAAAATATAAGTCGCCTTATTGTGATATTAGTGAACTCGAAAAATTAAAAACAGTCAGAGTTGATTCCATTCAGATTGTTCCAGAATCATGTTATGCACGTGCGCATGGATTGTTAATTGCTACAATACGAGTAGTGTCCGAATAGCCATCCGAGTGCATTCAGCCTGAGCGACTTTTGATAGTGTAAACGTGGCTTTGCTTCAGACGTGTAGAGTATATAATACTACTTAATTGTATATAATATCGGATGGCACTGAAATACCAAAAATTTTGAAAAATGAATGAAATTTAATGATATATCATAATTTAATTTAATTAACAAATACTTGTTTTATTTCAATTTTATGTTTGTTGACATTTTATTTTCTATAATAAAAAAAAATTGAAGTACGGGTGCACCCGGTGAAATTGTCACCAGGTGTACTCGACGCCTTCATATCAAATGGTTGTGAAGGAGGTAGATTGGGCAATTTTGGATAGTTGTGAAGTTTGTTGCTTACTGTATCCTCCTTTACGTATTATTACAGTGTTCGTCTCCTACGTGGTAAAATTGCTTTTATTATTAATTCATGTTGTGTGTGTACAAATTGTGTGCCAAAATAAACTAGAGTAAACTGTTGGTGCCTTTTAATTGTAACGGACAAAGCCGTCCAAGCAAAGGATACTGTCCTGGCGGTGTCGCTTAATATAGCGAACGCCTTTAACAGCCTCCCTCACGAGACTATCAGGGAGGGGCTCCGTGCACACGGCGTTGCCCCGTACCTCACGAGGCTTTTGGGCGCGTACCTCCAGCCCAAGTATATACTTTGGGAGAGCGGTGAATCCGAGAATCGCGCGTTAGGTCGGCGACGCGTCGCGTGCGGCGTTCCAGAGGGGTCGGTCCTCGGGACGATTCTTTGGAACGTCCGTTATGACTGGATCCTTCGGGTTCCGGTCCTGTCCGGAATAGGACTAATATGCTTTGCGGATGACACTCTATTCACGGCACGCGCTGCGTCTTACGCGGAATCCGTGGACCTCGCCAATGACGGGTTGGCGATCGTGATCCAACAGGCCAGGTTGGGCTTGAAGGTCTTCCCCTCGCAAAATGGAGGCCGCCATGTTCCATACGCAGTTTCGTAATCCCCCCGCGGACTTGACCGTTACAAGGGGTGGACATTCGTGTAGGACCCTAGTTGAAATATCTGGGGCTAATTCTCGACGGAAAATGGCTGTTTAAAGCGCACTTTGAGCAGCTAGTTTCCAAACTCGTGAGGTCCGCAGGCGCCCTCTCTCGGCTCCTTCCCAACGTGGGGGGACTGGGGACGACGACTAGGAAACTCTACTCGGGCATCCTTAGGAGTATGGCCCTGTACGGTGCACCCGTTTGGTCCACTGCACTTCACCGCCACAATAGGACTCTGCTGTGCCGCGCACAGCGGGTCCAGGCGGTGAGGGCCATCCGTGGATACCGTCGTGGACGGCGTCGACACTCTTGGCAGGCGATCCGCCCTGGCCTTTCCAGGCGGACGTACTTGCCAAAGTTCGGCGTTCCCGAAGGATGCCCTCGCACGTAGCCTGGTCTACTGCCAGGCCGAGATTCAGGCGATCAGGACGCGGGAAACCGCGGCCATGATCCAAACTTGGTCAGTAGAGTTGGAAAACCTTGTGGCCGGCATTGTAACAGTGGAAGCGGTGCGCCCCCACCTGTTGCTATGGCTCTCGCGGAAACGCAGGACCCTGACCTTCAGGATGACACAGGTACTTACCGGGCATGGGTGCTTCGATAAGTATCTGAATCATATGGTGGGCTGCCTGCCTTCACCCCAGTGTCGCCAGTGTGGCGCACAAGACACGGCGTTTCATACGTTAGTCGAGTGCGCAGCATGGGCACCGCAGAGGTTTGAACTCGAGACAATAGTAGGTCCGATCGATTCGCTCGACAGTCTGGTGCAAGCCATGCTGCAGAGCGATGATCATTGGATGGGTGCGTCCAATTTCTGCGAGACTGTAATGTCTCAAAAGGAGGCCGCAGAACGAGATAGGAAGAGGTACAAGTGCGCACCATGCGCCTCACGGGTACCGACGTCACTCGGGGTCCCGGAGGCGCAGATACGCGCATGACTTCCCTCCTTGAAAATACCGCTGCAGGGGGGCATATCCTCTAGCATCTAGGGAGCAGATGAGTCTTCACCCTGTTGACGAAGTGAGTTTGCATCTCCCGGGGCATTCTCAAGCACTGACGCACTAGGATCAGCGTGGGCGTAACTACGTTCTAAGTCTCACGCTCTTCCTGCCATAAGCGCGGGGCACATGGGAGGAGGATGGTTTTAGTGGAGATGAGTGTGGTCGGTAGGTTGGAATCTCGAGTTTCCATACAAGCCGGTCGATTAGTGTTTGGATTACCCCCAATGGAATGCCTCCATAATCGACTATGGTCTAATCCCTAGCAAAGGCCCCGGTATGTGCGAAATGCATTTCCCCCGCCTTAAAAAAAAAAGGATGTGCCCGCGACTTCGTCGATGCTTGCCTTGAAATTCGCGGGGTACAAAGTATAGCAGCATTTAAAAAAAGAATGTACACTATCGTTTTAGCAATTGTAGTGGGTTTAGTTATTTTGAATGAATTAATCGTGTGGTATGTTTTCATGTTATTAACTGTTGAGATTCATTCAATTAAATCGATTATGGTAACCGATAACTATTTTATCTGTGACCCTATTTTTAAGATTTCTAGTCTTCCACGTAGAATTTAGGGGATTTTCCATTTTATAATAGAGAAATTTGTATAACGCTTTTTAAGCCCTATCTCAACTCATTACATGTCTTCGTATAGTAGCACAGTTGAATTTCAGGCTACCGCTGACGCCATTAACGGAGTTCTTGTGAAAACTTGAAAGGCCACATTTCACTATACAGTTCACATTTCTCACAAAAACACGTAATTACTATTGTTCATTTTAGAGTAATATTGTACATTTTTAGAAAATACAACTTCACAACACAACGTCCTCTTTCGGTTCCCGTCAAAAACTCCACTTCGTAGAATACATTCCGTCTTGCCATATATATGAATGTGCAGATGGATACCCACATGGAGCATAAGAATATTTGCATAATATCCGCAACAGTTTTTTTCCAGTTGCATATACTAGTTGTAAACCATTTATATTGCTCATTTAAGATCTTTAAATTAATCTGTTTTTGTTAACGAATCAAAACCCATTTTGTTTAAATATTTTTTTATTGCATGAACTAGGCAGACAAGCAGACGGCCGACATGATGAAAAGCGGTTGCCGTCGCCTATGGACATTTGCAACACCAAAAGTTGCAACCAATGTGCTGCCGCTCTCTAAGGGAGACTGGAATCTGGCTAAAAATCCCGGAACACAACTCGAGGTTGTTATAGTGGCATACTCTGGATTTTTTTTTATTTTTTTTATTGCAGGAGTTCAACAAACAGGCAGACGGGCCACTCGATGGAAAGTGGTTACCATCGCCTATAGACATTTGCAACACCAAATGTGCTACAAATGCGCTGCTGCTCTTTTACGGGAGACTGGAACCTGGTCACTAATGCCGGAACACAACTCAAGGTTGTTATGGCGACATACTTTAAACCAGGGGTGGTAGCCATCCAGTCAGGCAAATACCCTACCACCTGGCTGTGGATTGTTTTGTCGCCTCTTACGACAGGCGGCCGGGCCGTAGGAGATTGTATTCTTTTTCCGTTTCTGCACGGATATATTTAACTGGTTATTATGGTATGGTAAATAAAACTTATTGGGTTGCAAAAGATTTTTCCACTTATAGCTTCTGTTAATCATTACACAGTAGGTATGATTACAAATTGGAGCTTCAAATGTTGCAATGTAACTTTGGCATTGACCGCTTCATGTGATTACTTTTGAAAGTCTACGTAGTACGTATTATCACGCTTGCTTGCTATGGTACTGGGCAGAAACAATGGATATCCGCTTGCTATGACTTTTATAAACATCTTTCTTTTCACATCTGTGCGTCTGTGTGGTGTTTTCTAAATATTATTTAAAATGTCTGCGAAACCAATATTAAATCAGTTTATAATTTTTATTATTTTTTACAGAAGAAACCGTGGAGTACGTAAAGTCACAGCGGGGTAGGACCCAAATACGATATGGAGGTTACAATTTTTATGCCAAAAAAATAAGAAAAAATGATAAAGTTGTATGGGTGTGCTCGACTCATCACGCTAAAGGTTGTCGAGCTGTCATCTATACTGTAGGCGACATTATAGATAGATTAAAAGATATTCATAATCACTGACTTGTGTGTTTAGTTTAACATGACCTACACCATGGGCCCAATTCTGTTAGTTAAACATCTTGTCTTGGCGTTGCGAGGATATTCACAGCAAGTGTGATTTTATAGCAATATTGTCAAAATTCGTATTCTACTAAATCCACAATATATTATCGATGTCGACGCTACGGATTAATAGTAGAAAAATAAATATTGGTACTTACTGAAAGCTACCTAAATTTTAAACATTTATTTTGCGAGTATTCGCTTATGAATATTTACAAAGACAGAGTAGCATACCACGAGTACGCCACTGGAATTAACGAAATACCGGAATCAAGCAAAACTATGATTGAGATGATAGTCGCGATTATAACGAATAGTGTTAGTAGAATTGGGCCCCAGCTGCTTACTATATACAAAGCACGCATACAAGGATATACGGAGCACAGCATACTCTTAGAATGTTTCAACGAAATTTCAATTCGAAGCACTATAATTGATTGAAATAAGAGCAGGGAGTAAAGATGAGTAGCTATATTAAAAATTAGCTAAATAGCGATTGTTCACAAAATATTCACAGCAAGTTGTCCAACTTGTCAGCTGGCTAATGCTTATTGCATAAAACCGAAAAGTGAGAAGTTTAAGCTTAGCCGTCAGTCATCGCCATCAACTCGCCAGCTGGCTGATGGTTGTCGTATAAAACCGACAACTGACAAGTTTATGGCTTAACCGCTAGCCGTTGGCTGTCAGTTAGCGAGTCATTTACTAAATAAGCATCCGCTGGTTTTTAGCCTTCTATTGAAGCACCTTAACCGCCTGTTTGCCCGAAACAACCTTTTTTGTAAAATGGTTACCGTCGTTTATAGATTGCAACTCTATTAGCGCTCTAGGATGTGACAGAAGGGATATGAGGGATAAGATATAAGGGCGGGGATAGGAAATAGGATAGGGATATAATCGGAGGATAAAATAGGGGTATGAAATGGAGGTGATGAGATCGGAGAGACAAAAAACCGAGGATAGTAGGTACAGGAGGATAGAATAGGGGTGTGCGTGTGTGTGTGTGTGTGTGTGATAATTGTTATGCCTTTTCTAAACGTTGAAAATAATCAAGGCAATGGAGCTTGTAAGCACTTTAAAAAATGTTAGTTTGAAACCAATCCGTCGAGCTGTTTTGAAATGTGAAAACACTTTACTGTTCACCATTTTTTTTTTCAATTTTGGCCCGGGCGAGCGAGATAAGTCCGAGTCTATTACTTTTATTAATTTTTTACCAATAAATTTATAAATTCTACTTATTTCTATTACAGGGTTTTCTTTTAGCTAGAGGTTACATTGTTCCATGATTTTACTTATTATTACTACTACTATGTTTTCAGGAAGTATTTCACCATAAATTAAAATGAACTTCTCAAAAATTAGTTTCAACAAAGGCATCTTTAGCACTTAAACTGATCACTTCTAATCCTCTTGATTGAGGAAAAAATAATACAGAACATTATAGAAAATGGAGTATATTTAATCCGTTGCAATAACATTTTCCTTGTTTTAAGCAATATAATTATCATTTATGAGAAAATAAAACCAATTTTTCGTTTCAGTTATGTTCACAACGTCAAAAAAAGGATATCCAATAATTTGTATCAATGGATACAGGTTTAACAAGCAGAATATGAGAGGCGAAAGGACCAGTTGGCAGTGTTCTACACATCACAGTAGAGGTTGCAGAGCAATTGTAAGGCGTTACAAAGATATTATTACTTACATCAAAAATGAACATAATCACTGATTTGACACTACTATAATCTTTTCAATTGTTTTTTATCCTTTGGACATTCACGCCTGATTACCTATTTCTAGATACTTTTGAATTTTAAGGTCCGATTTTTTAATCATCAAATAAAAGTTATCCGTCGAATAAATGTAACCCGAGTGAATTCAAAATTGAAACCATTCAAGTGACATTTTTAATTTTTCCATGCTACTTTATTCTCTGAATATTCTGTCTGGTGATTGCAAAGTCGGTCCTACATCGTCGTAATATGTAGTAAGTGTTGGTTTTTTTGGCGGGAACTCAAAGGAGATGTTGTGCTGTGCAGTTTTATTTTCTAAAAATGTGTAAAATTACTCTAAAATGAACAGTAGTTGTAGGAAATTGATAGTATTTGATTAGTAATTATGTGTTTTTGTGAGAAATGCGAACTGTATAGTCAAATGTGGCCTTTCGAGTTGTCACAAGAACTCCGTTGAATGGCGTCATTTGATAACCTATACAGTTCAGCTGAGATTAGGCTTAAGAAAATGAAGAAACTATACTGTAATCTACGATTTGGCTTAAAGGCCTAGCTGCCAAGCCATAAACCTTAATAAATAATAATGTAGTAAGTCTGTACTGTATCGGTTTCGAAATTGATTTATACTCACAATATAGTATATTCTTTATACTCATGTGTTTTTATTATTACTGTAAATAAGGTTATACAATTAAAAAAAAAACATACTAATATGTCCTAATATAAACGTGAAAGTAAATCTGATTTCTTTCTTTTTTAATTTCTATTTCTCTAGTTACTCCTTCCCTATCTATGTCTGAAATTTACATACATACATACATACATAACTTCACGCCAGTTCCCTTGCGGGGTAGGCACGAACGACAGAGCGCCATTTAGTCTTATTCTTACACACCTCACTTGCTTCTTTGACATTCATAACTCTTGTCATGCACGCTCGTCTGTTCTTAAGGCTCCTGACATCACCTTCTGTTAGTACACGATCAATTTGATCATGGAAGATGTGTCGTGGCCTTCCACGACTTCTGCATCCATCCACTTTTGCGTTGTATATCTGTTTAGTCATTCTTTCATCATGCATTCTTTCATATACTTTTTTGATTATAGTGTTATAAATGTGTATCGGAATCTTCTTGTCAATACATATTTCTTGATTTATACTACTGTAGACGAAATTATATATAAATGAAAATGATTCGTAGAAATGTATGTACGCGCTTAACCTGACAACGTCTTTACCGATTGTGATGAAAATTTTAGTGTGTGTTTGAGTTGGTCCTCGCATGTTTTAGATTCACAATTGTAACCAGTACATGACGCTGGGATCGGGTTCTAAGGTCCTCCTAATCTTCTGCATCGATTTTGATGATTTTTTTTGTGTTCGAGTGTTCCCTTTATAGTTTATATTCACAATTGGAACCGGTAGATGGTGCTGGAATTGAATCCTAGATTTTTATTTTTTCAGGGCACGACAACGTCTGCCGAGACCTCTAGTCTGTACCTGTATAAAACATTTATATTTTTCAATTAATTAATACACGTAACTATTGTACTAAGAGGAGCATGGAATGCTCTAATTATATTTCAGGAAAGTAATGTATCCTATGGCATATGAATGTGCGAGGCCATGGGGCATGCCTTTAACCGTAAATGAATCGCATAACATCTTAATTTTCAGGTTTATTCTTTACTTCACCACATGGAACTCTCCAGCTCCGTTTGGCAGGACACAAATTCTATTGTCGAAAAAACTCAGGTCCAAAGGTACGATGGATATGTGCACAGCACAATAGAAGGTGTAAAGCTGTTGTTTTCACTATTGATAATGAAATAGTGAAAATTTGTAACGACCATAATCATACCGCTGATAGTCATTAAATCAGTATCATCTAAAGAAAAAATAATAACAGCCTACAAACGTCCCACTACTGGGCTCGGGTCTCCCACTGTGGGGGGGTGGGGGGCAGTATACCAGCCACGCTTGTCTAAGGCGGCTTGGCAGGTTTTTGTAAAATTTTAATAATGTGATATTACATGGTTCACTTGTCTTTCACTTTGATTGAACCAACCAAAGTGATCCATGCAAATGGAAAGTTGAATAATACAATTCATCGTATCAGTTAAGCATCTTTCAACCAAAGTTATTCAATTTGTTTGAGTCATGTGTTTCAGCTTGTAGAGAACGGTGTGTAATTTAATTATTCGAATATGTAATGATAATTACACATGTGTGATAATTGCACATTTAAAACTGTTAGAAGTATGATTAGAAATGTAATTTTTATTTAGTTAATATATACCAAATTGTGTGTCTTTTAAAATAAATAACAATAAATAAATAATCTACAGATGAACACATCATTGTCTTTCCACAAATCAAGGAAGTTACGTTTGTGTTATTGGTAATATACAACGGACCACTCCGAGGCCAATCCCATACACCCAGACCATAGAAAGTAAAGAACGTAAAGTTCGTTTACGAAATTTACCATGCCAGGAATCCAACCCGGAGCCTCTACTCTCCAGTGAGCAAAGCCAGAAAAAGCTTAGCTCACTCAACCACCGTGGCCGTCAAAAGCCTGGATAATAGAAATGCATAGTACATCATCATCACATTATCTCTGAAATAAAGAGTTTTTCCTTTTTGCTATGAGTTTACGCATTTACGGGTAATCCGAAAGCGATTTTTAATGTAGCCATGACAAATTACAATAATACGATTTCTGCCCTAAGCTAAATTAATATAATCATATATAAATATTAAAAAAATGGTTGTACTGGACTCTGTTGATTTTTACGGTGTTTTTTAGTTACCATTTGCATGCCTGAAAGGGCAAAAACACGTGAAACATAAACTAACTTTGTCCTGTGATGTTTTTTATTTACCATGTTTTTGAGCAAATAAATGATTTGATTTGATGTCATACATATTTGCATACTAATTAATAGTATTAATCAATAACATTTACCTTGTTTATAACATTATTTAATGTAGATTAAGCTAGTTTAGGGTATAATGGTGTTGACGCATCCATGCAGCGTCTTATCGACTTGAAAACCATCCCAGAAGTATACTTCTCTGCAATAATGTTTGGTAGTTGAATGCATATTTTCTTGTGATTAATATACTTATGGTGTGACATTTGCTCAGTAAAAACATAGCTTTGAAAAGTTTCGAAATCATAGAGGACTAGATGTCGCTAAAGAACAATCTGCTCTAGCTGAATGCGTTATGTGAATCAACCAAAATCAATTTGAGTTTTCAGCACAGAAATGAGAGGCGCGACGATATTAAATGATTGGTATCAATTTTATGGTTACATGCATCATTTTGGTTGACTCATAGAAATTGAAAGACAGAACTGAACACTACGTAATATCAGCCTTAGTCATTAGGATTTCGAAACTGTTCACAGAGTTAGATATGTTAATGGGCAATTCGTTTTTTATTCCTAGTACTTCTTCCACGCTTATGCTTTCGCATTGTTTACTAATCGCAAATTTGAACTATATAATTTACAGTGTATACGACTCAAGAGTATGTTTACATATTTTTACAGCACATTTCGTGTTATCACGCGCCGGAAGGTATTTAATCAAAATGGGAAATTATAGGTACTGTCACCATCGAACTACTGGGTTGAAAACTCGTTGGATGTGCTCCACGCATAATGGAAAAGGATGTAAAGCCACTATCACTACCTTAGAAAAGGAAATCATTAAAATCAAAAATGAACATAATCACTAGGCTATTCCTTAAACTGTATTCGACGCTTGCAAAACATTACTAATTAACAGAGGTCGAAATCAGATAGTACGATCTTTGTCATTGAAACGAAATGTTATACATGGACATTCCCGGAATATTATCTGAAAAGTAGAATATATTGTACTAATACAAATATCTACATTATCGATACGAATTTTTAAAGCTTATATACGTACAACAAACATATTGTTACGAATTTGAAGGTTGTAAATTCGAAACTGCCTTCGGCATTATCACAGGGTTTATTAGAAGTACATAAAATACACGTAATTCAGAGTTTTTACAAGTATAGCCGAATACAACAAAATTTACATTTATTTACAATACAAATTTCATTCATGCACGTACAACAAAACCACACGGTTTGATTTTGTTGTACGTGTATGGGGCACAAAATCGTTACCATATAAACGCTCATGCGCGATCGCAAAGTTCGTCGTTATAAGATACTCGCTCCGAAAGTGCACTAGGTGACGCTTCGTTCGCGGCCAGAACACGACTGGCGTGTTTCCCGACTGAGCAACCCTCATTGTATGTAAATTAGACATGGCCTCTTAGTAACATGCCGCCCACTGGTTCTTGAAATCATTAACTTGTTGGCTTAATGCCTTCTAAGAATTCGCATGAAATACCAACAGAGGAAAGAAAGTTTTTTGACGTTTTACGGCGGCGTGAACAAAGAAATTAGCGTGAACAATAGATCACTAATATTCAAATACACCTGCAAAGGATTAGTATCGGCTCGCAACAATATTATCACGCCTGTTTCCAATGAAGTAGGCAGAGACGATGGATCTCCACTTGTGACAATCCTCACAAACAATCGCTTCATCTTCTTTGATTAATATTTTCATTCGTGCACATTTATTACCAATAGTATATAAACATATTTTGAATAAATGATTTCGTACTTTGGATTCAGACGTACAAAGTAGGTAGACCCAGCCCCAAGCTCTCACAGTGAAGCCGGTAAATGATGCATTACTATTAACCACAGAGACGCAAACCATGTGTATGTATACTACATAAATTTACGCACACAACTTTAAAAAAATGCTTCACTTCATATGAAGCTTTGGCACACGTGGGTTCCTCTTTTCTTTTATGCGTCTGAGGCTTTGGATCGATGATTGATTTAAATTATTGAATAATTGTATAATATTAGATACAATTTGATAGACCAGAAATGTATAATTTTATTATTTTAAAAATGATTGGATTTTACTGTGCTTTGATATTATAAACTAAAATCCCGGAGTATAAGGAGTATCCGCATTATTCTTTTGTTTTATGAAATCGTTACGAATACATAGTGATCCATATAAATGTAAAAAGGACTCATTCAATATCATTGTCGTTTTTTTCTTTCATTTCTGAACCTTTCGACCAAATATAATCAATTCAGTCGAATTGTCTAGTACCAGCTTAAGTTGTTGTATCTAAATGTGGCCGTAAGTACTTTAATATTTTTAACAATATTATTGATTAATTTTTAAGATATATCATACTTCATGAGATGTGTAAACTTTAAAAAATATTTCGTTATATAATAAGTACACACATAGATAAAAACACAGCTAGAAAGCTTGCACGTCGATAATTTAGTTCCAGTTGAAATACATAAAAACATTTTTTTCTCTTTACAGCACATTTTGTTAGATCACGGACTGGGAAAAACCTGATAAAAGTAGGAAAGTACACGTTCTGTCGGCAGATGTTGTTGGGGATCAAGTCACGTTGGATTTGCTCTACTCACAACAGCAAGGGATGTAAGGCTGTTATCAGCATGGTTGATGAAGAAATCGTGCGCATTAAAAATGAACATAACCATTAGATAATAAAACTACGTTTTAACGGCTTTAAGCGCGGTAATTTTATTTGATTTTGTTTTTTCCGACGTTTCGGACACTTTTCAGTGGCCGTGATCACGGAAGACAAAGATGTCAAGTGTCAACGAGTATTGTTAAAGTTTTATTTATTGAGTATTTAACAATACTCGTTGACACTTGACAACTTTGTCTTCCGTGATCACGGCCACTGAAAAGTGGCCGAAACGTCGGAAAAACCAAAATCAAATAAAATTACCGCGCTTAAAACCGTCAAAACGTAGTTTTATTATGTATATAAGTCGCGAAAACTTAAGAAAATATTATAACCATTAGATTTCATTTACTTACAACCAATGTCCTCTGGAGCAGGCACGTTCTATAAAATAAAACTCATAAAGAAATCGAATCTTGAGTTAATAACCCGGTCTATTTTAAAAGTAGTTTTAAATATACGAAACGTCACGGAGTCGTAGACATTTTCTTTTAAATTCATAAGAAGTCTCATTGGCGAACACAAATTTAAATCTACTTCTTATTCTGTGTACACCGCTTCGCAACGTGTTAACGCTGTTTAAAGGAGCGGCAAGAAACTCCCCAGCAACACGTCTAAACTTAAAAATGCATATAGAAATTGTTGTATAATTACTTTTCAAGGAGATAATGGAGTTGTAAGAAAGTATTTATATCGATTGTCAAGTGGCTCAAGCGTCGGTTTGCTCATAAGTTATATAATTCCAAATATGGCCTTAATGTTTATCCATCTTTTTTTTTAATGTCATAAATGTTAATCTAAGCAACAATACATATATAAATATTTAATATGCTATTATTATTCTTTACCTGAATGCAGTTTTTTTATTGTTTGGGTTTAGCAGACAGGCAGACGGCCCACCTGATGGAAAGCATTTACCATTGCCTATGGACATTAATAACACCAAAGGCGCTACCAATGTGCTGCCGCTCTCTAAAGGGAAACTCGAACCTGGGTACTAATGCCGGAACAAAACTCAAATTTGTTATGGCGGATACTTTTGACCAGGGATGGTAGCCACCCAAATGGGCAAATACCCTACCCCCTGGTTGTGGGTTGTTTACACGTTCCTGCATTTCCTTCAAATTTTCCTAAAGAACCATAATAAAGGAGAAAGATGGAATAAGTAAGGTATCGGTCAATGTTCAGGGCTTCAGTGCTTTCTCTCAGATGTCTGATGCGGCGTATATACGTCAGGCGTGTGAGAGAGATCACTGTAATGCTTTTTTTATAATAAGCATTCTTCGATCATGTACAGCGTTTGTAACGGACCACTGCACAAGAAAAATAGTTGCGAAAATGCTAGACACTTTATTATAAAGTCTGTCTTGCGCTGCGTATGAGATTTTGGTTGTATGACCTCGGTAACGGCGGCAAGTTAGGCATTCAATATTTAAATCAACGCGATTTTCAGATTATATGATAGTTTTGAAAGGTTTCAGTGAATATGTGGTTTTAATAAACGGTTTTGTGGGTAATAGATGTAATGAATGTGGGATTCTACGTCTTTATCCGGCCTCTGCGCAAAATTACTAGAAATCTATAATATAAGTATAATAGTTAGTAATAGTGACATGTCTTAATAAGCTTATCTATGTGTTTGAACTAGGTAACGTTACCAACAAAAATTTTGGTGTAGGTTCATAATTTGATAGTTCACTATAGTATTTACTGCTGTTTTGCCCTTTTTTTCTATGCTGACGTTACCAAGCGTAGATACAATAAACAACCAGACTAAACACATTAAAACAATGTTACGTGTGCACGCACAACAAGAGACATTGCAAACGGATTTCGTAAAATATCTATGTCGACAAAGAAGTGCCTATTGCTAACATTTTTATGAAAATAGTGCAGTTAAAGAAAAAATAAAACCCATATAACTTTATACTTAACTAGTACTTAATAAAATAGCATTATAATTTCAATAATACTAAGGTTTGCTACAACACTTTTTTGGTACGAAGTTCTCTTACGCAGCTTGCAGAATGGACTCGCAGCAATCGTTAGGTTACGAAAATGCATTACGCTCACTCCAGTCGACCATACATAATTTTTTTTATGTACAAGTTCAAACTTTAATACAATGAAATAAGATCCTAAATAAAATAATATCCACCAGTGGGTACATACGGTGTTTTGAAATTAGAAGGTCTTGTAACAGCCCTTATTCGAGCGCCGGAGCCGAGCTCGTGCGCATGTTTTTATATATTTTTATATTTAATTTTTCAATAAATGAACATTTTTCATTTTAACGTTATTTATTACCTCTACAGCAAAATATGTGCTCAATCGCTTAGGAAGTGTTGGCACTTCGTCGACGATATATTACCCAATTGGCGAAGTCCACTGGCAATTGTAGTGCCTATTGTAACCTATCAGAGCCATATTTCGATTTATTATCGACTGTTTTATCTTACCATTGGTAAATATCGCTTGTACCCATACAATCATTGATATCAAATTTTAACCACTAATAAGGCAATTGAATGGATAGTAAGGTAATATATGGAACCCGTCATAAGTCATTAAGAAAACTTTTCTTTAACAGCATGCTTTGTGATGTCCCGCTCAGGAAAGCATCTTGTAAAGTTAGGAAAATACACGTTTTGTTGGCAGCGAACTACAGGTCTAAAATCACGTTGGTCTTGTTCTACACACCACAGCAGAGGTTGCAAAGCTTTTATCAACACAGTTGGTGAAGAAATTGTTAGGGTAATAAGTGAACATAATCATTAGACTATGTTTAAAACTGCGACATTAATAACTACGAGTATTAAAATAAGTCTCAAGACTATATTTGATAAAGATTTAATAAAGAGAGATACTATTAATGTGTATCTGACTGATCCAAATACTGTTGTTTAATTTTGTTACATTTTAGATATAACTTAAAAATTATCTATAAAATAATATTATCTAATTTTATTTTATAAGCTACACACATATATAAGGATACACTGATAGCAAAAGTTACTATATTTATATAATTTGGTCTAGAACTAATCTGAAGGAGCTGCTCTATGGAGCGTATAATTTTTGTTTATTTGAACAGATAGACGTGCCAATTAGGAAATTAAATCAATCCGTACATTTTTAACGACACATTTATACTTTAAATATATAGGTTGTAAAAAAACGACCATAAAATGCAATGATGATGAAATAATTAATTTATATTAATATTTTTTTACTATTCGTAGATAGAAATGACTCAAACTATGTATCTTTTTGTGAATTTCTTAAATATTTCAAAACTGTAATTCTGTTCCCGATAGAAAAATCATGTTCAATTTGTGCAAAACCTTCCACTGCGTCCACTTTTCTAAGATATTGAATCAGAGCTTGTATGAAATTATGGTTGTATTCTTCTCGTATGTGTGCAAATTGTGGAAGAACTCTCTTCCACGGTCGGCCAAAAGGACTAAAATATGAAGTTTTTAAACAGTGCGTAAACAGATATTTAAAGTCTAAAAGGTTTAGGTGACGTAGCGACTCTTTTTGAATTTGTGGTCCATTATTGACAGTAAGCACTTACCACTGTATTAAACAAATATTAATAACAGAAATACACTTAAAAAGAAAGTTCATATTTTCAGCATTTTTTGTGCTATCCCGCTCGGGAAAGAAAATGATAAATGTGGATGGCTACACGTTCTACTCTGCAACAGGAGCAGGTCTGAGAACACGCTGGAGGTGTTCCACGCATAACAATAGGGGGTGTACGGCGTCTATCCTCACAATTGAGGAGGAAATAGTTAAAATCAATAATAATCACAATCATTAGGTATTTTAATTACAATTCCTACAAAAAACTTCATTACGTCCCTTGCTGTTGCAAATGTGTAGAGTATGAAAATTTTATTAAATATGACTTAGATAGGTTACAGATAACATAATTGACATAGATTTTTGTAATATGTACGGAGAAGGAAAGGAACCAAGCAAAACCTGCGTAAGAAACCTATGTGTTCAACCCGCCAACCTGCCATATAAAATATATATCTTTTATATACATATAAAAGAGCAAGCGTTAAAATATTCTTCTATCATTCCAGTTTTATGATACGATACTCAGTGTAGTCAAATAAGAATTTGACTTGTTAAAATTATAACATTGTTACGTCACATACATGGAGTAACTATTGCTACATAATTTGCAATGTTAAAACCGAGTAGTCCATGTAACGTGCCAAAATTTGTCAATACACCAAACAAAAAACCTTCGGAGATGCATCTGCGAACATGTTTAGGTTTTATATATTTTCACGTAGTAGTTAAGATTTCTGTATATATTATTATTCTTAAGTTTAATGTTAAATTAATTAAGAAATGATTACTCCATGTACGTGACGTAACAGACGGTGTTATATTATCCCATGCCTCCTGTCTGATCCCTGTATCACATATTTCTATCCCATCTCTATTTTATCCTTCCTAACTCATCTCCTCTATCCCACCTTAAAAGCTGGGGAACGCATTTGCTTCGCCCCTTGTGTTGCAAACGTCTATCGGTGACGGTAACCAATTTCCTTTAAGTAAGCCGTCTGCCTGTTTGTCAATCTCACAATAAAAAAATTATAAAATAAAGATAAAATGTGTGTGGGTGTATGTGTGTGTATTACTACAGAGAAATGGTGTAGTAGTTAATGCAGCTAAAAAGTAGTAACCACCTACCTATTAAGGCTAAGTTTTATTTACAGCACATTTCGTGATGTCCCGGACAGGAAGGAAAATGATAAGTCTGGGAGGGTACACGTTCTGCTTTTCGAAAGGGACAGATGTCAGAAAGAGCTGGAAGTGTTCCACACATAACAATAGACGGTGTAGGGCGTCTATCGTCACAATCGAGGAGCAAATTGTTAAGATCAATAATAACCACATTCATTAAGTATTTTCTTAAACACGGAGATCTGATAGCAACACGTTAAGAGAGAGAGGAAGAGTTACATTTTAATAAACAGTTTTCAAAATTACCGCCACTATATTATCCTCTGCTACGCCCAGTATATTTAGTATTCATTATTGTGTCACGCAGATGTAGCCAAGGGCTTAATGCGTTATTTGAGATGCGACGTTAAACATTGACAGATAACTCGACTCGCTATTTTTGATCGCTACAAGTAAGTCGCATTTGGTGACACTCATTGAAACTAATACTATTATAATACAGGTGAAGCAGAGGCAGTGCAAACGTCGAAACGGCGCATTATCCGTTAAATAAGTATGACTTTGATGAGTAGGTTAGAGATAACCTAATTTATGTTAATTTTTTAATATCAGGAGGCTAAAGCGGCTGCATTTGGAAAATTGCATGGTAAAATTACAGATATAAGACATAACATAAAATTACGGTTTATTTTCATACTTATCATATTTGTAATACGAATCTGCGAGAGCGGTCGTTTTAGGACCTTTATTAATTGTTTTTATGACAAAAAATGTTATATATATGTATATTCTATTTTGTAATAAATATTTGTTTGAAGACATATTGTATTAATTTCGTTGAACATTACGGAAACTAAATTGGTTGCAAGCAAGAAAAGGGTAGTTGACAGTCACATCAACTGAGATATTGTTATCATCTTATGAAATTCCGAAGCCGCCTAATTGCTGTACGAGCGTAATGTTTAATAAAACTACGTTTTAACGGTTTTAAGCGCGGTAATTTTATTTGATTTTGGTTTTTCCGACGTTTCGGCCACTTTTCAGTGGCCGTGATCACGGAAGACAAAGATGTCAAGTGTCAACGAGTATTGTTAAAGTTTTATTTAGCCTACCGCCAACTTATTAATTTTAATTATTTAATTTTTAATTTGGTTTATGGTTATTATTTAATCTATGGGAGCCTAATCTAATTTACTACCGCTTCGCAACATGTTATGGCTTGAAGAGAAGAAGCGGCGCAAGAAACTCTTCAGCAAACATGCCTAGCTCTAATAATTTTATATAATATTAAAATGGGTGGAAGGAAAAATAAAAGTAATTATCAGTCAAGTTGGTTTGTGTTCCGTTGTACGCAGAAAGAGCTCACAGTGTCTTGAGGTTTGGCAGCTGGTTTTTGCTGGGTTTGGGTCTTAATAGTTTTGATAATTGGATCCCAAACAGGTGGTACTTGCCAACCATCTTCTCTATTGAAATTTGGGTGTTTTTTGATTTCAATAGCCTCACGCATCATTCTAGGTATGAAACGATTCTCTTTCGCGAGGATTTGTGGGTTATCGAATCTGATGTAGTGGTTGGGTTTATCCAGCGTGTGTTCACTGATCGCAGACTTCGTAGACCTTGTGTGTTTCATGTCAGCAATGTGTTCTTTTACTCGTGTTTTTATGCTCCTCTTTGTTTGCCCAATGTATGACAATCCACACTCACAATCAAGCTTGTAAACCCCTGCATCCTGGAGTGGGATATTGCATTTCACAGGTCTCAGAAATTGGGTAATCTTTTTCTGCGGCTTGAAATATGTTTTGATTGAAGCTCGCCTGAGGATGTGACCAATTCTGTCTGTGACCCCCTTGATGTAGGGTAGGGTAGCAGGGCACCGCTCAACTGAAGGTGGTTTGGGGCCTTTGTGACGTTGGTGTGGAGTCTTCAGCTGATTGCGTTGTAGAACTCGCTTGACATGCTGAAGCTCTCCAGCTATGTGGTTCTCGTCACAAATTTTCCGTGCTCTCTGAAACAAAGATTTGCCCACGGTAGCTAACTGACTAGGATGGTGGTGAGACGAACCATTAAGGTATTTATCTGTATGGGTAGGTTTCTTATACACCGTATGACCAAGAGTATTGTCAGGGTTCCTTAGGATGAGCACATCCAGAAAAGCTAATTTATTATTTGCCTCTAGTTCCATAGTAAATTTAATATTACTGCTAATGGAATTGAGATGATCTAGAAATGCAGAGACTTTATCGTTTGGGAGGACGGCAAAAGTATCGTCTACGTACCTTTTATACATCTTCGGCTTAGCCGGAGCGGTATCCAGTGCCTTCTGCTCGAAGTCTTCCATAAAAATGTCAGCTCCGACAGGAGACACCGGTGAGCCCATGGCTACACCGTTGATTTGGTCGTAGAAGCCGTAGTCCCACACGAAATACGTAAAACGTAGTTTTATTATGTATACAAGTCGCGAAAACTTAAGAAAATATTGAGCGTAATGTTGTTAGAGCGTAAGTTATAACGTAATTTCTTTAACGAATCAAATAGCGCAGCAACTTTTGTTTGAACATTAATTAAAATTATTTTAATTATGATATTTTAAAAATATGACGATAACTAGTTAATATTGTTTTAGAATCCATTGTGAAATGTGTCAACTACCCGATTGTTATATACAAAACTACAACTAAAATTACTGCATATATAATTTATGTATTTATTATTAAAAAGTAAGTAGTACGTTACGTATACCACCATCGCCATTATCATCCCATTCATTTCTGGGGTTGTCGGGAAGAGATTGCTTTTTAGCGATAAGACCACCCTTTGTACATAATTAGATACAATTTTAGTCTTTAAGTTCATTTTTGTATTGGTGTATAATAAAGTGTTATCTATATATCAAAACTATTATAGAGATTTCGAATTTGATTATGTTGTTGGCGATACTTTGTATGCTGGAGCATTAAACTTAGTTGTTAATGCGTGCTCGTTATGTTACGACGTAATAATTATACAAATATCAATAAAAATCGATGGTATTTTTGTAAAAATAATCTTATTTCAATAATATAATACGTAATTTATGTATATCTACTTCTAAAACTGGAAGTATTTGACTAAGAGGCTAAGAACAGTCTACGGTGAACAATACTTTGCACGTACAAATAATAACGATGAGGTACTTTGAGTACAGTTACATTTGTCCTGTCACTATTATTAGTTATGAGTGAGATGACAGCAAATGGTAACATTGCACTCATCATAATTGACGAGTAAAATCGATTTTATCTTCACTAATCTTTTATCCTCTTTCTTTTCGTAACAGAAATTTGTTTGTGTGTGCTATTATAGAGAAAACATGTGGTAACTAAAATAAAGTAACCACATATTAAGATTTAGTATTTTTTTACAGTACGCTTCGTGCTATCCCGAACAGGAAACAAAATGATAAGTCTGGGAGGTTATACGTTCTACTGTATGAAAGGAAAATCTCCCAGGAAGTGTTGGAGGTGTTCTACTCATAACAACAAGGGATGTAAAGCGTCTGTCGTCACATTTGACCAGGAAATTATTAAAATCAACAATAATCACAATCATTAGACAAAGAATTAGTAGTAAGTTATTTTCACAATTTGAAAATACACATTCGTATTAAACAATTTAAAAAATTCCCACCAAAGACATATATTACGTTCTTTGTTATATTGCAAATGGCTACAGGTGTCTTAGTGTCGTAGTTTAATTAAACTATATTTTAACGGTTTTAAGCGCGGCATTTTATTTAATTTTTGTTCCGACGTTTCGGGCACTTTTCAGTAGCCATGGTTAAGGAAGGCAAATATGTCAACGCGCTTCATACCGTTAAAACTTAGTTTTATTATGCGTGCTAGTCGTGAAAACTTAATAAAATTACAGTGATTTTTTATACATGTTTGTAAATAATTGTATATAAGGAAATATACAGGTATCTTCAGTGCCAATGATATAAGAAAAGCGGTAGGCAGAATATAAACTGGCCATTTTGTAAATAAAAAAGCGTATTAATATATTTAAAATCATGTATCATGTAGATTTATAATAGTAAGTACACTTAATTGGCTGGCATCCAGAATTGGTATGCTCAAATCCTACCAGAAGTATTTGATTTATTAATTATTATTAGAATTACATTATGTTGCTGACGGTACTTTTGGTATGGCGGCGTTAAGGGACCGTACCCGTACTACATGACCCATTTCTTTACTCCCCACCCCCGTCGGTGACCATCCTTAGAATATACCAAGACTATCTATATCCAATCCGTGCAGGAACGGAGAAAAAGTAAAATTTTCTGCGGCCGAGCGGCTTGTCGTAAGAGGCGACAAAATAACCCACAGCATTTTCCCGTCTGGATGGCTACCACCCCGGGTCTAAAGCATGCCGCCATAACAACCTTGAATTATGTTCCAGCATTAGTGGCCAGGTTCCAGTCTCCCTTTAAAGAGCGGCAGCATATTGGTGGCCCCTTTGATGTTAGAAATGTCTATAGACGATAGTATCAGCTTTCCATCAAGTGGTCCGTCTGTCTGTCTGCTAAACTCATGCAATAAAAAAACTTCCCCCTGCCTCTCTAGTTTTCACGTAGTATAATTCATAAATATGGTTTTAAAACACTTTTTCCAAACAAAAGGTTAGAAAAGAATTTATCTTTAAGCCGTTTAAAAAGCGCTAAACGTATCGGGCCATTTTTAATATAGCTCTAAAAATCGCGATTTCCTAGGCTCTAGGAAATATTGATTACGTGACGAAAAGCTAAGCCCGCCCATAGTACGGGTAATGCATGGGTACGTTCCTTAACTCTGGCAGTTACCTCATAAGTCCTATAGCTATATTACGAAATACGTGTAGTAACATATACTTCAATATATGTATTAAAATTATTATAAATCCTAAATCATCTGTCAATAATAATTATTCTAATTATTATTTGTTTTATTACGTGAAGCGGGTTAATAAAGAGACGGAACATCGGTTGGACAGTGAACACCATTGTCTATGAACCTTTACAACACCAGAGACGATGCCAATAGATTACAAACCTCTAGAATAGGATAGACGGGAGAAGAATGGAGAAATAGGATAAAGGTCATTATGGGGATGAAATAAGAAGGTGAAGATAGAGGAGATTGGACAGATGAGGGAACAATGTGCCAACGGCACGCTCATTTACCGTACGAAAATGATTAGCTCAAGATTAACCATTTCACGCCGATGTTCTGTGCGAGCGTGGTATCACACCAGTTAAGCCGGACCTAAGAACTGCTGTAATCATGATAATGATTCCGGCAAAACTCCGAACCCGTTATATTATTGGTTCTTTCGTTGCTGAAGCATTAAATCAATATTTCAACTCATGGCTCTTATCCCACAAATTATTCTAATTTAGGACCAATTTTTCAATCGACAGATAAAAGTTATCAGTCGAATAAGTTATAACCTGACTAAATTCAATGTCATTTTTAATTTTCCCATGTTGTGTTTTATTCTATAGAACAATTGATGGTGTGTGAATAATCGGCCTATAGTCGAATAATTTTACGAAATCGATTAATACGATTGATTCTGGATAATAAGACTTCAAATCAACATATTTATTTATAGTCTTTATTTTACAAAATCCTAATGTACATACATACATGCATAATATCATCCCTGTTTCTCATAAAGGTAGGCAGAGACGATGGATTTCCACTTGCTACGATCTTCAATACATGTTTTGCTTCATCAACATTCATACATACTCGTTAATTAATTGCATGTATTGTTTGCCTATAAGTAATTACTGCATTTGACATGTTTTTAATAAAGCTATGTACATCCTTGGTATTAGTGCAAGCATACATACATACATACATACATACATAACTTCACGCCAGTTCCCTTGCGGGGTAGGCACGAACAACAGAGCGCTATTCAGGCTTATTCTTACACACGTCACTTGCTTCTTTGACATTCATAACTCTTATCATGCACGCTGGTCTGTTCTTAAGGCTCCTGGCATCACCTTCTGTTAGTACATGATCAATTTGATCATGGAAGGTGTGTCGTGGCCTTCTACGACTTCTGCATTCATCCACTTTTGCATTGTATATCTGTTTAGTCATTCTTTCATCATGCATTCTTTCCACAAGCAAGTGCAAGCAATTGTTGGTAAACCAAATATATAAAATAATACTACATTATGATACTAGTGTGTAACATTGGTGATTACCGCCGAGGCGCCATTGAGACTCGAGCCGTAGGCGAGGGTCTTAAGAGAGCCGAGGACGGTAATCATCAATACACACGTGTATCATACGACGTTTTTCAACACACTTGTGAATAAAATAACAACAAAAACTCATTTTATTTAGTAGATAAAAAAAAGTTATATATGAGTGAAAGTTTTATTTATTAAACACGCACGAGTTAAAATTATCTATTTAAATAAGAAGTTGCATGAAATGAGCAAGCAATAGGAACATTAATTTATTTGTTCTATAGAACACGATTTTTTTTTTTTGAATAAAACCTTTTTTAAGAACAAAGCAACTCAACCAATAAAATTAAAAAAAAAATCTATAACTCACTAGTGAGTTATAATGTTTTTTACTCACAGTTTGATTATGGGTGTCATTCTGTGCCTAATTGCGGTGACCATAGAGCCACTTTATGAGCAAGTGTGTTGAAAAATAAATTACAGGTGATTTTTACCTTGCCATACATATCTTAACGGAAATTAAAATAATTGTCAGAATTCGATATAATCATTTTTTCTGTCTTTCAGCACTAGTTTAAGTTTTATAATCGCGAGTACTTATGAAATCTACGTATTTACGTAAAATAAGGCATTCATTATAGGTAATGTTTGTGTATTAAATTAATTAGAAAGACGGTGTGGCAACTAAAATAAAGTATTAAGACTAAATCTTGTTTACAGCACGTTTCGTTTTATCACGACTTGGAAATAAAATGATAAGTTTGGGAGGGTATACGTTCTACTCTTCGACAAAAGGAATAAAACCAAGGAGGAACTGGAGGTGTTCCACGCATACCAGTAAAGGGTGTAAAGCAACTGTCGTCACAATTGAGGAGGAAATTATTAAAATCAATAATAATCACAACCATTAGAGTACTTTTTAATGTAAAAAGTATGGTGTTATGGGACCAACAGCTCTTCCACTCCAAGCTTCAACTAAATTGCATAGGTCTTCTTCATATTGAGTAAGAATAAGTTTGTAGGCTTATTCAAGAACCTTAAAGAAGTCTACAAATTTACTTTAACTCAATATGAATATGACCGTAGCAAGCAAAGGCTTACGTTTTTATTGATATTGTGTTACAATAAGTTTATAGGCTTCTTTAAGGACCTTAAAACCCTATAAATAAGCTCTAAGTCAATATGAATAAGACCGCTAGTCTTTAACCAGCGCCAAACATCTATCATGTCAATCCTGAAATGTAAAATTTCACGAAATATTTAAAAGACTTCAATTTCAAATTTCCATCGAGAATTTAAACAAGTAGGAGTCTGGTTAGGTATCTTTATTCTGTTATTTTTGGTACAAATTAGTAATGTGATTGCTCCCAAACTAAAGCCCACTGACTATTTATTTACTTGTAGAGATTAAAACAAGTATTTTTTATGTTTTTAATACTACGCATTGAGTACAATAGAATTTTAAGATATGCAAAGTGAGTCGTGACAACATATCATAAATATTTTTGAATTGCTCTGAGTGTATCTTTGTAGGAATCTTTACAGATTTCAATATCTTTTTATAAATTTATTTGGTGCCTTAAACAATTTATGGGTAAATTAATATAGTAAAAACTTACGTATATAATTAAATACATAAGTATGTTGTCCACAAATGACATAGTTGTTAACCAATGAAAATGAATAAAGATTATTATGAAAGGTGATAATGATTTTTGTTTTAAAAATGTGCAAATTATAACATCAAGTGGCATATACCTGTATGTTTCGTTAATAACTCTTCAAATAATTTGCCGTTTGCGGTAATTTGTTATTAGGTAGAATTATATACCCGATACAGATATCATTTCATCCATATTACAAGGGACGATATGTAATTTATAATATCATCATGTATCTAATTATGTATGTGTACTAATTATATATATATAAGCTTGCATGACAAGAGTTATGAATGTCAAAGAGGCAAGTGAGGTAGTGTAAGAATAAGCCTAAATGGCACTCTGTTGTTCGTGCCTACCCCGCGAGGGAACTGGCGTGAAGTTATGTATGTATGTATGTATGTATGTATGTATGTATATATATATATAATAATTTATTCATTTTTGATGGTAGTTGATGATATGATTACATTAATTTTAGATTAGTACACCATCAAAAATCGTATATTTTTCTTTAAAACTTCCTTAGACACTGGATTGCCTGGAAGAGATCGCTAGGAGCGGTAGATGAGGTTCTGGAGCAAATGTATTCATATTAATTGTCTAGATTGAAGTTTTCATTCATTCATTCATTCATTCATTGCCAACAGGTTTCAAGAGTTCGTTATTTTTAATATTATAAATGCACACTCGTTAAAATGCTCGCCGGTTATTTTGAAATAAATATCAGAGTTTAAGCGGACACTGCTATTTATACGATGCCTTATTATATCGATTTTAGGGATTTTATGGTTCAGTCTGTTTCGAATAGGCTGCCACACTGCTCAAGGGAATTCAATGAAAATTGTAGATATCAAAACAGCAATTTGTATTTCATTTGGATATCTTGTAAGGTTTAGAAGATATGAATGAATGAATAAATGAAAACTCTTTATTGTTCACCATAACTTAAACTTAGACATTAAATATAAATACATTTCCATTAGAACAATGGGCGGCCTTATCGCTTATAGCGATCTCTTCCAGGCAACCCGGTGTCCAAGTAGAAATTACAAGAAAAATTAAATAATATTTGGTGGTTTAACTCAATTAAAACTAATTCTATCGTAATTAAAGAAAAAAAAACAAACAAAATAATAACAATAATAAACTAATATAGATATACATAATTAAATAGATTATAATAATATAAATTACATATACTTACATGCGAACAATAATACAATTTCATTTACTGCAACAAATTTTATTTCTTGGACAAATAATAGTCAGTGATCAAGTGTTTGAATGTAGAAATAGATGTAGCTTGTCTGATTTTCAAGGGGAGGGTGTTCCACAGGCGAACTGCTTGTACGGCAAAAGAGTTTTCTACAAAGGACGAAATGTGTTTAAGTATCGTTAGTAGAAGATTTTCATTTGAGCGCAAATTACGGGAATGAGATTGATAGAGGAAATTAAAAAGTTCCTTTAAATATGGGGGAGTACAGAGATTGAAAAGGATATTGTGCAGAAGTGAGAGTAAGTGAACATTCCGGCGAGGGCGAATTGACAACCATTTAAGTTTATTACGAAATTCGGAGATATGGTCATATTTACGCAACCCAAATATGAACCGGATACAAACATTTTGAAGGCGTTCAAGCTTATCTAGTTGTTCTTGGGTGATGTCTAGATATCAGGCATGAGCATAATCAAGCAGGGGAGAAGCAAAGATTGAGCAAGCATAATTTTAGTAGCAGTAGGTAGGAAATTCTTCAGTCTTCTTAGTGAAGCAGATGACGCGAAAAGTTTCCGACTGATTTCAGTCAGGTGAGGCCGCCAAGACATTTCTCTGCCAATGGTAATTCCTATGAATTCATATGATATAGTTTTCAGCGCGAAAGATGTGACGGGCACAGCTAGGCAGAAATATGTACGTACTTTATTTAGCTGATGAAAAAATATTGTACTACAGAATAATGATTGCATATGTCACAATTTAAAAAAAGTAACCACAATAATTATTTACTAACAAAATAAAGAAAAAAAGTGTAGGTCATTGCATTGGTTAGAAGTAAAAAATTACAGTTATAAAAAAATACATAAAATGTCTATTTAAACGAGGTCAATTTTGAAAAAATATCAGAGAAATACATTTATTTTCGTAATATTTTTTTTCTTGTAACTATTTGAGCTAAATTGTTTATTATATAAATTGTTTTTAGTGGAAACTTGATTGATAAATGTATTAAATTTGTGTTTTACATTTAAGAACGTTATTATTGTATGTTTCCCAAATAAATTAAATAAAAATATCTTCTTTGCAGCATATTTCACTTTATCTCGCGCAGGAAAACAAATGATAAATTTAGGAGACTACACTTTCTGCTTCGAAAAAACCACTGGCCCAAAGACACGCTGGAGATGTTCCACTCATAAAAATAAAGGATGTAAGGCTGCTATCATGACGATTGACGCGGAAATTGTTAAAGTTGTTAATGAGCACAATCATTAAACCTTCTTTATTGAAGTAACATCGCCTGCAACCTGAGTGCCTTCCAAGTTTCATGTCAATTTTCTAGACAAACGTTCTCCATTCTAGATTACAATCTACCTTACAAGATGTTAATGTTATTTACAGAAATAAATAATATTTTTATTTTATACTACCTTAGTTTTCTTATGTTTTTATTTACATTTGATTTTTTCTTATTCAATTGATTTTTGAATAAAAAAAAATGTTTAGATGGTTAATTTTAATCATTTACATACATCCACATATATTATCACTCCTGTTTCCGATGGGGGGTAGGCAGGTACTATGGATCTCTACTCGTGACGATCCTGACAAACAACTTTCGTTTCATCTACTTTCATTAACCTCTTCATAAATGCAATTTTTAATTAACTATTATGTATATTATTAGAACAAGGAGGATTAAGGAAAAACATTGTATAGTAATCTATGTTTGAAGTTTTGACGATTACTAATTTTGTTTACACAAAAGTTGGTGCTATTCTCAAGTTTTGATACAAGGTTCGTTGGTATATCGTTGGCCTAATGGCCTGTTTCTTTATTCATATACTTTCCTTACCATCGATAGAAATTTGACATCACTTGTATGGAGGTTATGTCAAATTTTAGTCGATAGTAAGGCGAATGTACGTTTAATAATATATAAATAATTAATAATATATAAATATTTTATAATATTAAAATTTGTAATTAGTAAAGCCGCCTATTGTATTGTAATTTTTTATGACGGTCGTTAGCCAGGTGTAATTATTAGAAAATTCAGTCCATGCGGTCGAGTGTTGTATTGTATAGTTTAGTATAAAACAATGCCCGAACGGAGGGGTAAGGCAGTCAAGCAACGATTACGATACGAGCAAGACGTGTGTACATTCGATGAGCTATATAGTGACGGACTTTGTGCGGATTATTAAATAGTGCATCACGTTTGTACTGGCTGTGTCCAGTTATATTTGTACCTGTGTTATACGTGTTTGTATAGTTCTAATAAATTCTATAGTAATTCCAACGGCATTTTAACTCGAGTCCTGCACTCGTAACAATATAAAGCTGGATAGTTTGTTTGATTGAACGATCTAATCTCAGGAACTACTGGTCTCATTTGAAAAATTATTTCAGTGTTAAATGGCCCATTTATCGAGGAAGGCTATAGGTTATATATCATCACGCTAAGACTAATAAGAGCGGAGCACAAATGAAGAATGTTTCAAAATCGGGGCGGTTTTTAAAACAAATTTTACGCGGACGACGTCGCGGGCACAGCTAGTAATAAATAAAAGCAATTTTATATATAGTCTATAACTATATTGTATTTTATTGCAGAATGCCATGAGAGTAGACGTCTACATCACGTTTTTCAACGTGGTAAGAAAAAAAGACGATGTATTGGTTGTTACAGTAAGTTACGGCGTACATTAAATAGTACAATGGCTGCTAAAAAAACTAAACGAGTAATAACATATTGTGAGCACTGTAAACATACGATGTGTTTACCGTGTTTTAATGAAAAACACTTTCCTTAAAATTCAGGTAGCTACCAAATGTCTTATGTATGATTCATTTAGATTAAAGTTAGGTTTTCTTGCCTTGTTAACATATGTGCACAGCACTACCTTTTGTCTCTTCCCTTCTTGCTAAATCCATTAATTTGTTTGCTGGAGCAAAACTCTTTTACTAGCCTTTGGACATCACTACTATTTTATAGTTTTGTATATAACTTTTTGTGTACAATAAAGAATCAAAGTTAAATGATTGATAAGTGACCTTTTATTCTCACAGCTTATTGTTGCCCATGAGTGAGGGGTAATCTGATTGAGGCCCATCAGTCGCACGAGGGACCGGTGTGTGGGATTTCCCAAGTCGAACTTGCACTAGCACCTCTAAAACCCCTCGGTGTTCCTTCCTTTTCCATAATGCCGGGGAGAAGGGTATATAGTCTCACCATTCCTCAAGGCCCTGGCAGACGGTGGCCCAATGGCCTCATCATTGCCGGGGAACTTTTTGTCCCCCGGCATCTTCAAGCTCTTTACTGCGTAGGGCGGTTTCTAATGTGCCCCACGGGAGGAGAGATAAGCGCGCGTGGAATATAGCGCTCCCCCGTCTCGACGGCATACGGTGGATGAGAACCCTTTACCCAGGGACTTACCTGCGCCGTCCGCTCACGGCTGCCTAAGGTCCAAACAGGCTCTCCGTCCTCCTTTGGCAGAAGCGGATCAAGGATATACGCTCTCACTCCCGCTCGCCTTAGCAACAGAACTCACTCGCAAAAGGTGGAGAAACTATTTGTCGTCCAAAATCAACTATATTTAGCTTACCGTATTATATACAATTTCGTTTCTTGCATTTGATTAAGTTCTTCCTTTTTTTTATCAGTTAGAAGTATTTCTTCATTCAAGCTTCTGATGATAGAAGAAGTTGCAAACACCGATCGGTAGACTACCCATCAAATATTCCTATGTCCCTCCGCATTGTAATTAGGCGTCACGGGACCGTAATAATGAGTACGACTGCCGTGACGCCTCGATGCAAGCCGACAAAGAGGGGTATCCCTAGGACCAGGACACCCCACGGCACTGGGGAGTATCTGGGGCCCTAAAATAAATACATTACAAACATTTTAAAGGTTTCTATTTAGAGGAAATATATTCTTATCTTTGTTCAATAAATAATTTATATCAAAATACATAAAGAGGAGAAATCTTAACAAATCTAAATCTCATTTACAGTATTCTTCGTAAAGTCCCGCTCAGGAAAAACATTGATAAAGATTGGACGCTACACTTTTTACTGTGTTACGGCAACAGGTTTTAAGAAGCGGTGGAGATGTTCCACACATCACAGCAAAGGATGCATTGCTACAATTACCACAGTTGAATCGTTTGTTGTTAGAGTGTCAAATAACCATAACCATTAAATGTTCTAAGCCAGCCTTTTGGAATTACTACAAATAAAGCAACAAATAACATCAAGATGAAATAGCAAGCTTACAGTAGTCGACGTAAGTCTATGGAAACTTATCAACCTATGAAGCAAAAGAACTAATAATAAAAATATAACGAAGGATACAAAAAAATAAAAGCAGTACTTATCTACGATTGTATGATTGTTTGCATGGGAATATATGATATCGAAGAAAATTCGGCATAAATAAATAACTCATCGTTGATGCTCAAGAACCTTGACAGCCTTTATAAGTTAGATATTGGTGCCATGAACATTTTTCTTTTGAATCGTTGACGCAATATATCGTAACGAACTTTCTCACTAAATTGTTTTTTTTTATTGAACGTAATATTTTATACATTTAATTTTGTCACTAAATTTTGTTTGACTCGGATCTAAGTGAGGAGATTCCTGTCTCTAGAACCCTGTCTAGTAGTATCTGGTGCCCTAAAATAAATATTTCATTTAGGTGTTTTATATAAAAGAATAAAGAAATGTTTATATATTATTTTTCGTAATTTATATTAAAATAATGAAATTAAAAGAAACTGAATCTTATTTACAGTATCCTTCGTAATGTCCCGCACAGGAAAGACATTGATAAAGATTGGTCGCTACACTTTTTACTGTGAAAGGGAAGGAGGATTCAAGAAACGGTGGCGATGTTCCACACATCACAACAGAGGATGCATTGCTGCAATTACCACAGTCGACATGAATATTGTTAAAGGGTCATATACACATAATCATTAGATACTGGCATGCCTGAATTTTTAATAATATAAAGATCCTATTATTTTTTTTTAAATCATATAAGCACTGAATATTAATGTACTTTCGATTCGATACATACTATACTATCTATACCCTGTGTCAAATATTCATATAGAGTACGATCTTATTCATAATGAGTTAGATTAAGTTTGTAAGTTTCTTTAAACTTACTAACTCAATATGAATAAGACTATTAAATTATTTTTATTAGTAAAGCAATCTCTATGGAATAAAATTCCTAAGAGACCAACGTCCAACAATACATGAGAATAAGCTAATCATTATGGGTGGCAACCTTTAATAGTTGTTCAAGACTTATGTATATATATTTATTATACATAACATTCATGTAAATTATACAAATACTTTTGTATCAAAAGTATTTTTTTAAAGTATTCAAATGGCAATAACACGACAACAGACTCATTTCCATCAGCTATCACCTTCAAGTACAAAACGGTACGTACTCCAGAAACGATCTAGAAGGAACTTATTGAATAAGTTTCCTCCAGACACTGCGATATTAGGCTGTTTAATAAACGTGTTATAATAAATTTCTTCACCCACGATTTATTGATAGTTCTATTTGATTCAGGCAGTTAAAACATTACTGTTTCTTCGAAGAAATATTATTATTTTATCTTATATCCTTATTTTGTCATATATCTTTTATCCGTGCAGGAACGGAGAAAGAATACAATTTCCTGCAGCCGGGGGGCCTGTCGTCAGAGGCGATAAAACAACCCACAGCCAGGTGGTACGCTATTTGCCCATCTGGATGGCTACCACCTCTGATCTATAGTATGCCGCCATAGCAGCCTTGATTTGTGTTCCGGCATTAGTGGCCAGGTTCCAATCTCCCTTTAGCGAGCGGCAGCACATTGGTAGCGGTTTTGGTGTTGCAAATGTCCATGGGCGATGGTAACCGCTTTACATCAGGTGGGCCGTCTGCCTGTCTGCTGAATTTATACTATAATTTTTTTTTATTAGACTTCCGTCGCCATTTTGGCAAATGTGGAACAGTTCTGTTTTCATCGTCTTTGTCCATCTGTCACTCCGTCTATCCTTTTATCTTTGTATGTTACGGTCATTATTCTTGGGATATATACCTGATATTATGGATGAAATTCAAAAACACTTTCATCAAAAATTGGTTTTATCAATCCTAACTACAATATTATAAACGTTAATATGTTTGTTTGTTACGCTATGAGGCCTCAACTACTAGCAGATTTTCACGAAACTTTGCATACACATTTTCAGGAGTGAAAAGAAAGATATATATCTTTCATTCAGAGAAAAGGTACTGTTCTCGAGGGGTAGACGAATATAAACAAAAAGATGGCTCTCTGATCGTGTTTTATGGGCTCCCACCGTTGCAATACGCTAATAAACAAACATCGTCATGGCAACAAAAGTGACAAGACCGCAATTTTAATACGTTGCTGTCATGGTTAGTTTCGCCTTCTTTATATGTCGTTATGGCTATAGGTATTTTATATGAAAAATTAAGTTATATCTTTTTTATACTTTTTATCATGTTACAAAATGTCGTATAAATTTTGTATAAGAAAATTGAGACGTATAACGCATTGATTGTTGTTTACACAGTAATTTCAATTATTTCTAACATAACATTTTAAAAGTTACATGGTAAGATGATTTTTTAACGCCTGTTCTGTTATAATTATGTAAATAATGTTAGTATTGATTGTAACATTTATCCACAGCCCTATTCAGTAGCTTATAAGATATATGATGTTTTCGTTTAAATGATTTTTTATGTATAGCTAAGTATAGTAAGAGAGCAGCAGCGCATTTGTAGCAACTTTGGTGTTGCAAATGTCCATAGGCGATGGTAACCGCTTTCCATCATGTGGGCCGTCTGCCTGTCTGCTGATCTCCTGCAATAAAAAAAAAGTATAGCTAAATAACATGAAGAGTGGACATATTTCTGCCGTGGTCGAACCCTTAATATGCATAGATTACCAAGCAATTACCCAATTTATTTATTGTAGAATAGCGTCGCATTTGACTACGATCTCGGCTAATATTAAGGGAAGATAATATAATCTAGTCTATACCACGCTTAGCTTAGCATGCAAGTCGTGGTAGCGTAATGGCTAGCGCACGCGTCCCAAACTCAAAGGGCGCGGGTTCGATCCTGGCCGGAACGCATGCACCACTTAGGCAGTTTTCTGACTTAATGCCCATATTGTCACAATTACCACGTGCTAACAGGGGTGAAGGAAAACATCGTGATGAAATCTGCACATCGAGATAACCAATGTGTCAAACCTACCAAGCCGCCTTGGACAAGCATGGCGGGTTTACTGTCCGTTCTCCTATAGTGTTTAGTGGCTGTTATTTATACCACGCTTGCCTTGTAAGGACCTATTCATGCGGGACTTGAAGATACTCAGAGAAAAAAATGCGCAACGAACAAAGTGCGCAAAGTGAAAGTAGACGCGAGGCACTACATACACCTCGCTGCTGACGTGTAACACTATTTATTTTTTATAATTTAAGTTTTTTTTACATAAAAAAGTATATATTATTTTTAATATAACATTTTCATGAATTAGTATTTATATATTATCGTTCGTAATGTTTATTAAAATATAATGTAATTCAACATACGCTGAATCTCATTTACAGTAAAATTCGTAAAATCCTCTCGCTCAAGAAACAAATTGATACAGATTGGCAGCTACACTTTTTATTGCGACAAGGGAGTAAGTCTCAAGAAGCGATGGAGGTGTTCCACACATCACAGGAAAGGTTGCAGTGCTGCAATCACCACAATAGATTCGAAAATTGTTAAATTGAGAAACGAACATAATCATTAGATTTTGTCATACATGCAAATTAACAATTTTAAAATCAAAACAAAATTAACATAAGAGGAAGATTCTGTTATTTTTTAAATTAATGTCATAACACTGGCGCAAAAAAAGTAATGTGTAAATTTGACCGTGAACACTTACCTTACCTACATGTATTTCGATCTGCTGAATCCGAATCTGAGATCCATTTGGCTCGTACACCCTCAAAATTTTGTTTAAATTGCGAATTAATAAAATTGTATACGGACACAACGCTGATTTTCAGTGCAAACCTTCCTTTTGGCGTGAGACCATAACGACCCAATTTTGTTAAATTTTCGTATATACCTTTGTTATATGTACCTATAATAGAAATTTCTTTTTATAAATGAAATTAATAAGTGTTTTCGCTTTATTTATAGCATGTTTCGTACTATCCCGTTATGGAAAAACAATGATAAAAGTAGGAAAATACAACTTTTGTCTCAAAAGACAAGGCATTAAATCACATTGGAGGTGTTCAACACACAGTAACAGGGGATGCACCGCGTCTATATGCACTATTGCAGAAGAAATTGTTAAGATTAAAAATGATCATAACCACTAGAAAATATATTTGTATTTTTCAACGCCTTTGCTCAAAAAATGCATTTACAAAGCCTGTATACATTTTTTGAAAGTTGAAAATTACGCACCATACAATGGAATGTAAGTTAAAATAGGTACTCTCTCTCGCCTAAATACCTGTTTTGCCGCCTACTCCACTGAATGTATAAGGATTCCACGACGAAGTTTTATATTAAGAGTATAAATAAACTGAATGATCGAACATCCTTGGAAGCGCTTTTGATCAATACAATTGTCTCACTTTAATACTAAAGAGAAAATGAGACGAAAGATGTAGTTTTAATTTTCATCACACGCACGTGACGCCTTTTACAAATGCGCGCCATTCTCATATTAGAAACATCAAAGATTGTTGCGACTTTCTGACTGATATTTATATAGGTTTCGTAAATTTATTTTATGAGCAAATGTTGTCTATTTAATTTTATTTATTTTCTACTTGTCGAACTTATTTTTATTTTTCAAATGATTATTTTCACGTTTCATAATATATTATGTACTTATATTGTTCAAATACATTTAAAATATATTTTGTCTATTATTTGCTTGTTGTTGTTCTCACTGTAAACAATATTAATCTCTAGAATTTTCTTAGGTATAAATTTTTAAATGATTATCAGTTTTTTTTTCTGTGAAGGTGCCGTTAATGCTTGGCACTAACGGAAGACCAGCGTTGGTAATTATCAACTAGCATTTACTGAATTAGGACCTTTTTTTGTTGACGTTTCCAGTGTGGCTTCCGAGCGGAGGACAGGGGGATGTCGGCCGTCAAACTACCACTAAACTTAGGTCGCCCCTCTACCATGCGGTTTTACGGGGTGCCACAGTAACTAGATCATAAACATTACATCTGTGGATATTCTGAGGGGGAGGGAGTCCGCGGGCTCCCCCAGTTTCACACGACCCCTTGTAATGGGTTGGTGTCGTATTGGTATGATGGTTGCGGAAAAATTGCGCGTAGTGGCCCCTACGACTTCTAAGCCGCCTATTGCGGATGGGGTCCGCTGACGCGCTCTCCTCCCTCTCTCGTTCGCTATTTCCTTCGGAGCATAGTCTTGACTAAGTCCCGAAGCGAATCCGCCGGACCGACAACTCTTTCCATTTCGACCCACTGAGGCTCACAGGCGGTGCAGTCTGCTAGTGTTGCTGAGTTCGGGCCTGTTTAGAGTTAAGTTAACCTTTGGCTTTTGTTAATCTCTTTCGGTCTTAATCATAGAGAGTTAGAGTAAGTTTGATTCAAATTTAATATAACTCTTTCTGAATAAGGCCGTTTATGTATAACATTCATTATAAACAACTCTAAATAAACATTATTTTCTTTCTTTCTTTTAAAAACGTTGTATGACACACGCGTGGAAGTTGGGTTTTACATACTCGTGACTATAGAAAGACCTGGACTTGGTCTCCGGCTTACTTTCTTCTTCTACTTGTTAGTAAAAACCAACTACCGCACTAGTATCATAAATAACTAATTACAATACGTACAATTTTACGCAAGTAATAATTGCTCTCGATGTATGCAGTTGACCAATTTTAGTAGCGCGCAAGTGTACGAATGGCGTAAGCGCAATAGGACTAACAATGCATAGCAAGTACCACTCTGCTTTTTCCGCTTGCGAATAAAATTCAATATGAATTATTTACTAGTCGGAAACCGGTTTACACTTTTCTGTGGGAACAAAAACCGTCGATCGGAATAATAACTTGTGTAAAACTGTACTAGAGTTGTTTTTGAAAGACATTGTTTAACTAACATTTGTCCGCGACTTCGTCCACGTTGGACATTTAACAATGATTACAGTTATTTTGCCAATATTTAAAATCAAAGGTTATTTCCAACAGGGCAAAGGATTTCTTAGTATGCAAATAATTGAATCCCGGAAATTCCTGTAAAATCCCGGTTGTTACTAAAGGAATAAACAACTACAGTTGTTCTACTAAATATATCTAATACATATAGAAACTGTCACATCAAGCAAGTCATAAAATCACATGGTTTCTCAGTTGTTTTTTTTAATAGCAATCAATATACAGACACAGCATATTTAGAATTTTGTAAAATTATAGAAGATAAAAGATACAGTGCCTGTTTGATTTTTTTTTTATTATACCTACATTCATACCGCACTTGTATTTAACTCAGATCTAGATTCAGCTTCTGCATTTTGAAATAACTGGTCACCAATCTTACTTACCGTGGAAGAATTTGAATCTTTTGCAGGTCAGCAATGTGTTGGAAATCTCTCTGGTATTTCAAACAGTCACAAATAATTGTAACCGCTTTGTATCAGATGGACCGTCGGCCTGTTTGCCAACTTTTGGTAATTTTTTTATTGCATGTCTTCAGCAGACAGGCACACGGCCCACTTGATGAAAAGCGGTTACCATCGCCTATGGACATTTGTAACATGAAAGTGGCTATAAATGCGCTGCTGCTCTCCTAAGGGAGCCTGAAACTTGGCCACTAATGCCGGAACACAAATTAGGGTTGTTACGGCGACATACTCCATACCAGGGCTGGTAGCCATCCAGACGGGCAAATACCCTACCAACTGGCACGGATAAAATATTATTAAGCAATAAAAAAGGAATAACAATACTAGTGATGCCAAAGTTATCTTATAACAAAAAGTTTTTTTTTTGGCCTTCCGCTATATTAAATAATCACACCGTTGCCTCAGCATGTCGTAGATACTCAAACGATGGAGATGCGCGAGCGGAGCCCGCGGCCGGGTGCGCCTGCGCGACACGACGGGTATCGCCCGTGGACACGCACCCGATTCGTTCGATCAGCAGTGCAGCTCAATGACCTTGTGTAGTGTCACGCGTACATACCGTCTTACGAATTATAATAATTGTATTTTTGTCGTGTTTTGTTGTTGTTTACATTATATAATAAATTCATACAACTGGTTCACTAACTTGATATCCGCTAATAAACTTAGCAACCCCTTATATTTTGTGAACGTTATTTGGTGTTGAAACTTTAGGAAGGCTACTCCGACGCCGTACCACCTCAACACCGACGACCCCTACATAAAAAACGTTTGAGTCGAGACAAGTTTTTAAAAACAACATTTGCACCAACAGTTTAATATATTTATATATTTTATTTATAGAATGGCACAGTAAATATATTACAGTATTTTTACATCAATATTAAAGAAAACATTAAAAAAATTAAATATTTTTTACAGCGTATTTCGTGCTATCGCGCTATGGAAATAGATTAATAAAAGTAGGGCACTACACTTTTTGCCATCGTAGAACAATCGGCCTCAAGTCACATTGGAGATGTGCGACCCATCACAACAAAGGTTGCAGGGCACTTATATACACTATCGAGGAGAATATTGTCGTCCTTAAAAATGAGCACAATCATCAGACTCGAATAACATAATAAATATTATTTAAACGTGTAATTTCATTCATTTCCTTTAAGACGTAGGGTTTAAAAATACAGTTGTTTAACAATCTGTTCATAAAATTATTATATAGGTATATAAAAAATAATGCAATAAAATTATTTACTCCTCTTTTATAAATATGCACATACTTTTTTTATCCTGTTTAGATAGAAATTGAAGGAGTACAATGGTTTCATGTCATTAATTTGAAGATGATTTATTGATTTTTTTCCTTAACTTAAAATAAATACAAAATAATTACGAAACAAACCACGTTACGTCTCATATTGCGATTTATGATATTTTTTTGGTAAATTATTGATCAGTGAATACTAACGACGATGACACACTTTCGACATTTTGCGGCAACAGGGACCAACCATAAGATAAAAATTTCGAAGCCTATCCGAGAGAATGTTTCTAAAGTATCTTATACTAATATATAAAGTAATAAAGCTGAAGAGTTTGTTTGTTTGTTTACTTGAACGCGCTAATCTCAGAAACTACTGGTCTGATTTGAAAAATTCTTTCAATTTTAGATAGCCCATTTATCGAGGAAGACTATAGGCTATATATAAGCACACTAAGAGTAATAAGAGCGGAGTTCCAATGAAGAACGTTTCGAAATCGGGGGATTTTTTTAACTAATCCACGCGGACGAAGTCGCGGGCAGAAGCTAGTAATTTATAATTAGGGGGGCGTCCATTAATTACCTGAGGCGTTATTGGCAATTTTCCGACCCGCTCTGCCCTCTCACTACTTAAAATTCAGTGCTAAGCTAAAGTTTAACCTTGAAGTCCAAGCCAAACCCTTCAATTATTTTTATTAGTCTATGGATAATATGCACATATATCTTTTTTACAGCATGTTTCGTATTATCCCGTTTCGGAAATAAGTTGATAAAAATAGGGGAATACAAATTTTATCACCTTAAAACAATCGGCCCCAAGTCACACTGGAGATGTTCAACGCATAGCAGCAAAGGATGTAAGGCTGCTATAAGCACAATGGAAGGGGAAATTATTTCAAATAAAAATGTACATAATCATTAAAGTCGAGTAATAGGAAAATAATTTTAAAAACTTTATATTTTAATTTAATAATTTAATATTCAAGAAAAGAACACGCTTAAATTCATAGATGATATTTTTTATCTGAATGTAATTATATGTTATGAATATTATAAATTATTTAAATAAATGAATTAATAATAAGAACCGATTTTATCACATATTTTATAGATTTTATTGTCAAGGTTAGTATTTTTCCATAATATAATAAGATACAATTATTAAGTAGACAAAGTGTAAGAGAGTCGCTTATGCTGGTGCGGCGGCGTTTTATGGAAACCGACTAATTATGTGGGAAAAAAGTGTCTATAACCGTTCCGTTTTCGCCTAGTCCCGGTAAAACAGGAAGTCCTAAAAAATACCGGCTTGCCATTGTGAAGAATGACATACGTATCGATGGTTTGAACACAAGAGACTCCCAAGAATGCGTGAAGTGGAAATGAGGTTGGCACTCAGTATATTGCTGTGCCGAAGCGTAGTCCGACAGAGCACTGATTTTCAGTGCCCACCTCCCAAATCACACGTATATGAGACCCTTTTTAAAAACCAAAACCAAAATCGCTCCAAGTGATTAGGAGGAATCTAGAACCCGATCTCAGCGCCACCTGCCGGTTCCAACCGGTTGCCATACACAACCCACCGGTTGTGTATGGCAAGCTGGGCCTTCTGGCTGAGGTTCTTAGCGCCTGGAAGTTTACCTAACGCTCCATTCACACTATTCCCCAAATTCACTCTTCTTTCTATATCAGCGGTGTACCTTCCATCCCTGCTAAAAGCACATCCAAGATATAAAATAGAAGAATACAATATAATATATATATATATATATATATATATATATATATATATATATATATAAGCATATATAAGATTAATCCAACAAAGCTTTATGAACTTACTTCCTTTGTCCGCCGTTGTGGCGAATTGTACGTACTCACTGTTTGCCACATTTATCCACATGGTGTATCTACTGTATAATATATGTATCACAGGGTACTTTTATATACTGGAAATAAACGTATATTATACTGTCCAAACTATGACTCTGACTTTAGAATCTAGCTGCCAAGCCATAAATATGAAGAAAGAATAAAACAATAATTAATAATTTACGTCTAACCCGAGATTGCCACATCACCATCATAATTCATAACCTAATTATTATTCTGACTAAACTAATAACCTTACCACACTATTCTAAAAACTTTATGTACTACTTTTCTCACGTCACGAGTTTAAAAGTAAATATTTGTAAATATTTCTGGCGTGAATTCCAATTCAAGAAACGTATTATTAGGTATGTATGAAGGGCGTGCCCCATATAGGGTAGAGGAGCAAGATGGTATACTCCTCCGTCTCAAAGGAAGATCTTCCAGCGAGGTTATTATTGTTCCTCGCAGGCCTAGGCCCGTTTATTATTATTGTAAATTTGTATATATTCTATGTAGTTTCGGGAATCGTTTGCGACCTCAATTATTGCAGAGCGCCATCCATTGGCTTGTAAGTCTAAAAGCTACTCGTCGACCGTTCCGCAATACGTGAAGACGAAACTCGTCGAGCAGTGCGTCTTACCAGTTACGACATACGGTGCCGTGTTATGGACACTGGTGGGGGGACTGGTCTGGTTAGGCGTTTCTTATCGATAGAATCAGACATTGGGATATCAGTAAGAGAACTAAGATAATCAACTTAGCTCGCAAAATTAGCAAGTTGAACTGGCAGTAGGCTTGGTCACGTCTGTCGCAGGACCGACGGTCGATGGAGCAAACGTGTCACTGAGTGAAGGAGGACGCCCTCTAGCCCGGTGGATCGACGACTTGCATAAGGTCGCCGGCAGCAGCTGGATAAGGAAGGTGGGACACCGGGATATAGTGTAGTCGTAGACTTGAGGAGGGCTACGCTCAGCAGTAGGCATTGATTGACGAAGAAGATATCACAAAATTACTATAGCGTACGTCATAATACGTTTAAGGAAAATTAAATTTTATAAGTATGTATGACCTTCAAAAAGTATTCTCCAGTGGAATTTATTTTGAATAAAAACTTTTGAATTTGAATTTTTAATTCTTTTCAGGCCGTTTCGTGCTATCTCGCTCTGGAAAGCATATGATAAAAGTAGGAAAATATACGTTTTGCCACCATTTAACTACGGGTTTTAAATCGCGTTGGAGATGTTCCACCCATAACAGATGCAAAGCAACCATTTGGACAATTGACCAAAACATTGTTAGAATTAAAAATGACCACAATCATTAGAGAGTGTTTTTATCTAAACCCCCACTGCGTCGGTAAGTTTACATAAGTATTAGTATAATAGATCCAGCGAAACTTCATTCGCGTTACTGTGACGACGTGTTCGGTAGTGACATACGCATTTGCGATTTATCGGATTTGATCCGCACCGATGGCCAGTATAACACTAAACTTAGCCTGAAAGAAAAAAACTAATGAGATGTCTTTGGGACACATTGTTGGAATGACGTTCCTTTCACTATATATAAATACTAGCTGTCCCGGCAGACGGTGTTCTGCCCTGAAGAAATAAAATTTAGAACCCGATTGCATCGCCACCTACCGGGTCCAAATGTAAGCTATCCTATCTTTCAACTGCACACGGTGTGCAAATTTGATTAAAATCGGTCAAGTAGTTTAGGAGACTATCGCGGACAAACAACGTGACACGTAATTTATATATATTAAGATATATTAAAATGTAGCATAAAATGTCATTCTACATAAACAAAGAAATTGTATCAAAATTTTGTAACAATTCGGAAATTAAATGAACTCGAAGTTAAAAACATAAAGCCGAACTGAGAACCTCCTCTTTTTGGAAAACGATATAAAAATAGTAAATTATACAAAAACATCTGCACGTCAGCAGCAATAGCGCCCGAATGCGGCCCAATAACAACGGCGCTTACAAGATCTTCTATTTTCAAAACAGCGTATATTACACTAATGGGTATTATTTAAGATCTTATTTCATTGTATTGAAGTTCGAAGTTGGATGGTAATAAGGACAAATTACAAGACAATTTAATTTCAAAATACCGCATATTAACTGATGGATATCGTTTTATTTTGGACCTCATTTTATGCATTAAGTTTGATGAAATTGTATATTATTATACAGCGGTCAGCATTTTTCATTGCATTTAACACTTTTTCCATCTAGCTTCCGTCGGCCGAATAACGTGCGATAAGGAAGTTGTTTCCAAAAACGTCCATATTAAAAATTATAAACATATTTTCAGTGACATACTTGAAAACACCACGAGGCAAATATCTTCTTTGTATTGATGGATATTCATTCCGGTGCCATCAGAAGTACGGAAGGAAAACAAGATGGGCATGTTCTTCTCATAAACGGTGCAAAGCAGCAGTCCACTCCGTGGACGGTGTTATAGTCATGGTCAGGAATGACCATTGTCATGAAAAGATTTTAAGGTTCTAAATAATACTCGTACATTTAAACGTTTTATCACGCTCTATAAGTCCATAAGAAGTGATAGACTTACATATATGTACATAATATCTACAAGTTTGCAAATGATAAGATTATGAAGTCATACACATGTATATTATGCGTATTTTTGATTATAATTATAATAAGGGATTTTAAAATAATATATGCTATATTTTGTGTGTGTATAAAACTTATTACTATTTCATTCCATACCATAATTTAATAAATGTTAAAAATGTTTATGCTCAATTTTTAAATATCAACATGAGGATTTTATACACCATTTTTTGTTTAGATTTCTTTCCCAATATACATAAAATAAATATCGATATGTTGAATTTACATTAATTATTACAAAATGCGCTGGAAAGTCCTGCATCTTCCTATCAGCTACATATGTATTCTTACTCAATCATAACTAGCTGTTGCTCGTGGCTTCGACCGCGTAGATTACAATTTTTTACCCCCTTAGGGGTCGTGTTTACTTCGAGTATTACGAGCCAGAAGCAGGTATATAAAATTTCGTGCTTAATGCTTTGAAAATGACGAATTTTCATACAAACTTTCATCCCCATTTCCACCCCCTTAGTGGGTGAATTTTCAAAAATCCTTTCTTAGTGCGTACCTACAGTATAGAAAGAATCCACATGCGAATTTTCACGATCCTAGCGCCAGTAGTTTGGGCTGTGGATTTCAGCAATCAAATCAATCAATCAGCAGTCCAAGCAATTATGTATGTATAAATAATAATTAAATGTGAATGTTTGGATGCATGTTTGTTACTCAAACAGTCCAAAATGACTGAACGGATCTGAATGATATTTAGCACAGATAGATTATAATCTGGAATAACAACACATGGGCTACTTTTTATTCCGAAAAATGTATGTTTCCCGTGGGACAACATCAACGCGAGCTAAGCCGCGGAAAAAAGCTAGTTGTATCTTGTTAGGCGCTAACTTCTAGGCGCTAAGAACCTCAGCCAGAAGGCCCAGCTCGCCGTACACAACGCGGGGCTGGTACCTACGCTCACGTATGGAAGCGAGAGTTGGGTATAGAAGAGAGAGCATGAAAGTAGAGTAAACGCGGTCGAGATGCGAGCACTGCGCAAAATCTGCGGAGTGACGCTCGCGGACCACGTTCGTAATACCGAAGTAAGAAAGAGAGTTGGTCTGAAAGAGAGTGTCGGGGTGAAGGTAAGGAAAGGAATGCTCCGGTGGTTCGGGCATGTGGAAAGAATGCATGATGAAAGAATGACTAAACAGATATACAATGCAAAAGTGGATGGATGCAGAAGTCGTGGAAGGCCACGACACACCATCCATGATCAAATTGATCTTGTACTAGCAGAAGGTGATGTCAGGAGCCTTAAGAACAGACGAGCGTGCATGACAAGAGTTATGAATGTCAAAGAAGCAAGTGAGGTGTGTAAGAATAAGCCTAGATGGCGCTCTGTTGTTCGTGCCTACCCCGCAAGGGAACTGGCGTGAAGTTATGTATGTATGTATGTATGTATGTATCTTGTTATTATTAAGAGAAGAAACTTGTTTAAATATGTAGCTGTAGATCATCATATTATTATAATGAATTGTGACAGATAGGACGATATCGGAGGAATGTCGCGAAAGTACCTATTTAACTGTATATATAGTTTAGTAACAACAGATGGCTACAATAGATATTTTTAATTTTAAATCAGAGATTGTAAAACTTTCTGTCATTATAAGGAGCTATAAAATTTGGCACATAATCTTCCGAATAAACATCTTTTTCACATTATTCGTCTAATAATACCGGCCCACAAAAAAGTGATATGTACTTTTTTACTTTTAAGTGAATTGCAAAAAAATCCTCCGGAAAATTCCTAAGAATTGCAGTTATGATAAAAAACAGTTATTAACTATAAGGTATATTTTTTTTTAATCCGATTCGCTGAATCTATTTTTTTAAATGTTGTACAAAAAAATTATTATTTTTATCATTATCATTTGCAAATTTTCGTAATTTTGTAGCAATTTTTAGGGATTTTTTAGCAATATACTTGGATTTTTCCAAATGGGTTCGAATTCGGATTCAGCGCATCGAAATACATAAGATTAAATGAGTCTGGTCAAAAGTAAAGACCACTTTTTTTGTGGAGCAGTGTAATTTTGTATACTTTCTACAATTTGTTTTTATATAATCAGTGTTTCACATATTCAAAATATGTTACAGTGTTCTTCAAGAAATCGAAACAAGGCAAAAATCTTCTCTGTGTTGATGGATTTACATTTCGGTTACAAAGACAAACTAAATTTAAAATAAGGTGGATATGCTCAACCCACGGACAATGTAGAGCGACTGTCCACACCATCGACAATGTAATAGTTAAGATAAAAAATGAGCATTGCCATGAGAAAGTATATAGATTATAAAAAAATGAATAATAAGATGTGTAAAGAACAGACAAGTAACCAGTATAATACATAAACAACAATGCCACTCATAAATAATAATAATTATTATTATTTAATATTATAATTTTACAAAAGTAAGATGATATCAAGATAATAGCGTTTATTTATATGTAGATCTTTTTATTTCAAGAAAACATGTCCCATGGCTATCTTACAATGCATAAAATTAACTAACAATAATCACAATTATAAATAATTAAATGATAATGTTATTTATTTTAGATTTTATTGTAAAATACTGTGCGCCAATCCAATTAACACAAACTCCGATATTTTTTCCTCCTAAAGGCGGTCTTGGTCTTTCAAGTTCGATGTTAATTCATCAAACATAAACTTGAATCATTCATGTTCATTGAAGACCGTCGTGTCCTTTAAAATCTGTATCTTTCAACCAAATTGATTCAATTCGTTTCATCTGTCAGATATCAGGATTAGATCAAGAATGACAAAACTTCTAATTATTAGGAATTATATTTTGTTAAGTACATAAATATCTACGGTATAATTTATTTATAGAATTTCGTTTTTTATGTTTTTGACTACTTTCATCAAAGGATTTATGTGCGGATTGATTTGGCACGTACCATAATGTAAAGTTAATTGTAAACATTATTAAATTATGTTAATGTATCAAGAATATATTAAAATTATCCGAAAAACTGTGGGAAATGGATCATTTAGTCTTATTTTGCAATTTTACTGCAGACTTTATAAAAAAATATGGATTTACTGATCAAAACGTCATCTGTTTGAAGGAAGATATTTATTGCGTTCTTGTTTAGTTTTACTATCCGTGCAGTAACGGAGAAAGAATACAATTCCTTGCGGCCGGGCGGCCTGTCTTAAGATGCAACAAAACAACCCACAGCCAGGTGGTAGGGCATTTGCCCGACTGGATGGCTACCACCCCTGGTCTAAAGTATGTCGCCATAACAACCTTGAGTTGTGTTCCGGTATTAGTGATCAGGTTCCAATCTCCCTTTAGAGAGCGACAGCAAATTGGTAGCATCTTTGGTGTTACAAAATGTCCACAGGCAATGTTAACCGCTTTCCATCAAGTGGGCCGTCTGCCTGTCTGCTGAACTCCTGCAATAAAAAAATATTTAATCTATGACCTTTCAATTCGACTGCGGTCGTTGTGGTCGTGGCGAAAACGTCACTAATGACGTCATAATTTTCGATCACACAATGCTCACAACGACCCATGTTAAGAGGTGGGTCGAATAACTATTACACTTGGGTCTATGATTGTAACACCGGCAAGCAAGTGGAACAGGAAAAACCACGGTCGCCTTGTGGAGCGGATAACGGAGCATTTTGGGCGTTGTGAGCTACTAATGGAATGCGCTGCAAAACGTTATACTTTCTCTCTTTCTGTCCTGTTAGCGTTAATATTTGTTTATCTCCCTTCTTAATTAATTTACTTAGGGCTTACGTTGGTGCTACCACTGTATGTTGACAAAATAAACTATGGAGGGCAGCGACTGCATATAATATGAATATGACGCGGCAAATTTAAATTGCTAATGTTTTATAATAATAATGTAATTGCTAAATGTTCCACTGCTGGGCTCGGGCCTCCCATTATAGGGGGAACGGACGTATACCCGCTACGCTTGTCCAAGGCGGCTTGGCAGGTTTGACACATCGGTTATCTCGATGTGCAGGTTGCATCACGATGTTTTCCTTCTGTAATTGTAATAATATGCACATTAGATCAGAAAACTGACTTAAGTGGTGCATGCGTTCCGGCCAGGATCGAACCCGTACCCTCTGAGTTTGGAACGCTTGCACTAGCCATTACGCTACCACGACTCAGTTGTTATAATATAATATTTATTAATATAACTTTTTCAGTATTTTATGTGAAATCGCAAAGAGGCAGGGTCCTCCTTAGTATTGATGGATATACATTTAGCATTCACGAAAAATATGGGATAAAAACAAGATGGAGATGCTCTACTCATCATTACAAACGCTGTAAAGCAATCGTTCACACTGTTGAAGATCAAATAGTTAAGATTAACAATTCACATCTCCATGAGTAAATATTTAAGAGTTAATAAACATATTGCTTGTTAAGTCTCAATATATTAAACTTACCACCCTGAATCTGCAATTACAATAGTATCAGAATAGTCGACTAGTGCCGTCATCATGGCACCGTAAGTGCTCCATCCACCTGCGTTAGTGTTAGTGACTGTGGTGCTTTAAACTCTTAGCTACATCAGTCTGCGTGATATAATTAATAACATTATTCCAATTGTAACAGATGTATAATGGTTTCCTTTAGGTAGAAGGTGATTTACATTGATTCAGCTACTTCAAATTCGAAAAAAAGCCAGTAGGACTGACTTCATACTAGCATCGTGTAAATTGATTTAATGTTAGTGCGCTCTCCAAGTTAGTAGGTGGAATGTAAATCAGCCTTTATGACGCAAGTGATTAATTATTCTGACACTATTGTAATAGCATTCGTCCCTATATTGTTTTTTTGTAAAGTTTTATTATTTACGAGATTTTTTAACTCAAATCACCCAAATATTGAAAATAAACTTTTTAAGAATTTAAACTTTAACTGGTTCGCTCTAAATAATAAATGGATATAACAATTTATGTTCAATGTCTCATTAAATAAATACATCTAAATAATAAAATGTCAGTATGCAAAAAAATGACTAACGCCATCTAGTATTAAGTAGCATTTAAAATATTTTTGGCGTTAAGTTTTTCTGGGCAATTGGGATTTTTAGTATTATTCTTCTTCCATAGCTATATTTAGACGCTGATAACATATAATTCACGCGTACTGTCATAAACTTTTAATAATATTTTGTGTATACTTTGTTTTAGTTTTGCATGAATTATTCTTATTCTATATAGTATTCACTAACATACACGTATGAAATTTGGTTACAGTATTCTACAAGAAATCTAAGCGAGGCAAAGATCTTCTGTGTGTTGGCGGGTACACGTTTTGTTTTAAAAAGAGATCGGGTCAAAAAATAAGATGGCGGTGTTCTACCCACAGTCGCAAACAGTGTAAAGCAGTTGTGCAGACTATGGATGGCAGAATAGTCGACATTTGGAATAGACATTGCCATAATAAAATATTATAACTGTTTAAAGTAAAAACGAGGTCTGTGTTACATCTATTCAGGAACTTGGCAATCAAAACTTTAGTCATTTCTCACAGAAGTTTTTGTCTGGAATTTAAAGGGTCATATTTTTCTGTGTACTTCTATTTTCAACAAACTTTTTGTAATCCCCTGGTATTAAAGACTGTGTCAGTGATGAGTTCAGCAGACAGGCAGACGGCCCACCTGATGGAAAGCAGTTAACATTGCCTGTGGACATTTTGTAACACCAAAGGTGCTACCAATTTGCTGTCGCTCTCTAAAGGGTGATTGGAACCTGATCACTAATGCCGGAACACAACTCAAGGTGGTACTCATCCATATGGGAAAACACCGTACCACCTAGCTATGAGATGTTTTGTCGCCTCTTACGACAGGCCACCCAGCCGCAGGAAATTATATTGTTTCTCCGTTCCTGCACGGATAATTTAACACTATAATTAAGTTGCATTTAGCCACAGTCGCTAACATTATTTCAGATGTTTAAAAGCATAAAGAATAGTTACAATAGTGATACTACTATCATTATGATTATTAAAAACTGCTGCAATATCGATGCCCTACAGCTATATAATAAAACAATATACCAATGAGATTCAGCGTATCCGGGTGTGTTTTTGCGTGCATGCGTGTGTGAGTGTGCGTGCGTGCTTGTGTGTATGTATGTATGTGTGTGTTATTCACCGTTTTCAAATCAGTCACATATTTGTTTATGATTTTATGAATAAACAGAGTCAAATTTTTATACCAATTGTTTCTGTCTTGACGAACCTCATGGGGTTTCATATTGATAAATGACTTTAAAATTTAAAAATGAACTAATGAGGACTAGGTCAAAATATGATATTTTATTTAACCCTAATATACAATGAAAAAACGTAGAGAATAACGATGTGTTATAATGACGCAAGACAAAGCGATAAAATCTATACACGCATTGTAAGGCCATTATTCTATTTATTGTAGAATGTGTTATCTAAACAATTAATATAACAAAAGTTCCTGTATCCCTGTTTATAATATTTAAAAATTCTAAAGATGCCATGTCTGTACATAAAAGCAATTAAAAATAGAACTGGAATAATCTATACAAACGATGGAGAATACGATGCAATTTAAAAAAAATATATTGTCTATTTGTTCGGGATTCATGTAAAAACTCGATCGATTTGGTTTTCGCTGATCGATAGCTAATTCTTAGACTTAAACTCTGCGCTACTTTTTATTGCGGGAATTTTCTGGGAATAATTTAAAATGGCCAGATTAAAAATAATCGAATTCCAATGTGATTTTTTTACTGATCGATAGAAAATAATAAATGCGTAATATTTTTTATCTCGGGAGCGGTTTGAAGTTGTTCGGATCCATAAAAATTAGCTTACTCCGACACAGTTTCCAGTAAAACGATAGCTTACATTCTTTTTTTAAATGCTGCGATGCTTTGTGTCCCGTGAATCCCGCGGGAATTTCAAGTCCAGCGTGAACGATGTCGCGGTTTAATAATATGATTATGAATAAGGGAGTCTGAATTATTATTTATTGATATACTTACTGCTTCTAATTTTATACTTGCTAAAATCTTATGTTACGATAATGCTACATTTAATTAGGTGCACATTTTTTTCGAAGCTTCTTGCTTAATCATTATTATATTATATTCATCATTTCTACTTTTACAGTGTTCTATGAGAAATCGCAGCGAGGCAAAGATCTCATCAACGTTGATGGTTATAAATTTTGTATTAAGAGTGTTGACGGAGTAAAAACCAGATGGGTCTGCTCAACTCACAATAGCAGAGGGTGTACTGCAGTCGTTTTCACGGTTGAAAATGAAATAGTTAAGATGAAAAATGTACATTGCCATAGCAAACAATCAACATATCGGAGTAAAAAAAATAAAGTACAAAATAACAGGAATACTTACTAACAATGTCAAAATTAGCTCTTAAGTAAATTGTAAGTAACAAATATTTAAGAGTATAAGGAAAGTCCCATACTAGTCGGCACGGATCCGGCAAATATAAGATGTACGGTATCAAGCCAATGAGAACAATATCACTGATATCCTTTTGTCATAAGTGTAAAGCTCTTTTGGCATGTATTTGCCGAACTGTGCCGACTAATGTGTGGATAGTCCTTTTTTCTCCCGTTATAGTATTACGGATGAATTTCTATAGTGTATACAGGAATATTTCCTAGTCAATCTAAATTAATCTTAGTCACATCTAGATTAAATTTTCCAAAAGGTTACTACGTGGTCGCACTGCTCTATGCAAAAGTCCAACCCATTCTTATGGCCCGTGATCTAAAGCAAGATATATTCATAATATGGATAATAATAGTTATTTGTGCGAAATAAATGTTTATTATTATTGTCTCTCGTTTAAATTTTCTTAATTTGACTTATTTACATTTTTTTATAATACATTAACGTACAATATAATATCAGGATATATCTTATCTTCCTTTTATCTTAAATTTATATACAAACCGGTGTATTCAATAAAAATAGTAAAAGAAATCAAAAATATAAAATGAAAAATAACTTTGCCTTCGACTTATTTCCATTGCCCTTCCTGTAATTCCCTCATTCTCACATCTATGCTCTTAAATATATATATCTTAAGTATAATATTGTCATGCGGATTTTCTCAGTCTCTAAAAGTGTATAGTCAATTCAAAGACAGTTACTTGATTGAACGTTTTAAATGAAATATTTATTTCATATAATTATTTATAAATAATAATTTTTCAGTGCTCTTTGTGAAATCAGATCAAGGAAGAGGTCTACTTAGTATTGACGGCTATACCTTCGGAGCTCACAAAGTGTATGGACTCAGAACGAGGTGGGTGTGTTCGACTCACAGCGAACATGGATGCAGAGCAATGGTTGACACGGAGGGCGGAGACATTGTCATGATAAGAAATAAGCATTTCCATGATAAAAAATAAAAAAATTAAAATTAATAAATTATATTACAAATAAAAAAGACAAATGGAAGTGCTAATGAAAAAAATGAGTGTTAATTTAAAAAAAAACTTGTGCTTATTAAAATAAGAGTCAAGTTACAAAAATATTTTTTTAATACATATTTAGATAGTAAGTAGAATTAAGTCTTTGAAATTAAAGCCTGTTGTGTGGTATTAGGGGTCGTTTCTTTAATAAATAATTGAAATACGAATTGAACAATTATTAAAAATCCTAACTTAAGACATTCTATGTAGTCATTGTTCAAACGTTATGGCGTCTGTTTCACTTACAACCTTTGTGGCAAGTCCACAAAGGTTTTGGATCGACGTCATTGGTACAAAAAATGAAAACTCACTCGTGTGTAGGTTACCGTCATATAAAAAAAACAAACACACGCACTTGGATTATGACATACAAATATGGTTTACTGAGTGCATATCTACAATATGTATCTTGTTGTTAGTGCTTGCTTCAATATCAGTTAAATGATGCAGAGTACGAGCAAAACTTAAACGCGTCCCTGAAGTTCGAACACATAAATGCGCAGATCACAATTATAAGGTTCACCCACAGAGCTAGGAGGGCACTGTTGCGTTCTCGTTCGACCGCTATTCGAACTCGCATGCTATTTCTTTCATTGTTAACATTTAACTGGATCTGCAATATTATGGAACCAACTGTACTCGAAATGCATTTAAGTTTTGTGCGTACTGTACATGTGTGTTTAATTTTTATATAAGTAACTTTTTAAAAGTGTTATTATGTGCGACAGGGCTCTTCGAGTTCGTAAGGTCGAAACGTAGCGGCAGAAATATTCTCCGAATCAATGGATATACCTTTTGTGCACAAAATATAACTGGACTAAAAACATGATGGGTCTGCTCTACTCACCATAGCAAGAAATGTAAAGCACTTGTTCAAACTTTGCAAGGTGATATTGTTAAGATCAACAATGAGCACAGCCATGATATTAACGTAATTAAGAAATTGAAAAGAAGAAGATGGAAGAGGCGCTACTAATTTTTATTTTTAAAACTGACTTTCTTCTCACCAAAAAATAAATGTGTAGACTTTGAGTGAATACTTAGTAGTATAAACCTGATATTAGACGGAACAATCAAATTGAATCAATTTGAAAGGCGCAAAACTTAACGGAGAAGACGACATTCAATGTCATTGAATGACTCAATTTTATGTTCACTGTGGTTGCTTCATTCAAATTGATATAGAAAATGTACCGTCTCATATCTACTTAAGACTGATTTGCTGCCCATCAAAAAATACAAGCGTTGTAGAGTTTGAGTGATTAGTTAGTATAATAATGTTGATATCAGATGGATCAATCAAATAGAATCAAATTGAAGCCATTGAAACGAATTGATCAACTAAATAAAAAGTCGCGGTACGGAACGCATACACCACTTAGGCAGTTTTCTGGCCTAATGTGCATATTGTTACAATTACCACGTGCTAACAACGGTGAAGGAAAACATCGTGATGCAACCGGCACATCGAGATAACCGATGTGTCGAACCTGCCAAGCCTCCTTGGATAAGCGTGGCGGGTATATTGTCCATTCCCCCTATAGTGGGAGGCCCGAGCCCAGCAGTGGGACAGTTATGGGCTGTTGTATTATATATGATTAACTAAATTGAATCAATTTGGCAACTGAAAAGACAGGACGCGTTACAATGACATTGAATTACTCAATTTTATGTACACATGAATCACTTTGGTTGCTTCATTCAAATTGAAATTACATACATACATACATACATACATAACTTCACGCCAGTTCTCTTACGGGGTAGACATTAACAACAGAGCGCCATTTAGGCTTATTCTTACACACCTCACTTGCTTCTTTGACATTCATAACTCTTGTCATGCACGCTCGTCTGTTCTTAAGGCTCCTGACATCACCTCCTGCTAGTACACGATCAATTTGATCATGGAAGGTGTGTCGTGGCCTTCTACGACTTCTGCATCCATCCACTTTTGCATTGTATATCTGTTTAGTCATTCTTTCGTCATGCATTGTTTCCACATGCCCGAACCACAGGAGCATTCCTTTCCTTACCTTCACCCCGACACTCTGTTTCAGACCAACTCTCTTTCTTACTTCGGTATTACGAACGCGGTCCGCGAGCGTCACTCCGCAGATTTTGCGCAGTGCTCGCATCTCGACCGCGTTTACTCTACTTTCATGCTCTCCTCTTCCATACCCAACTCTCGCTTCCATACGTGAGCGTAGGTACCAAATGTTTCAAATTGAAATTGAAAGACATTAATGATCAGTCTAATATCAGATTTTTAGAGTTTAATATTAAGAATTCCAAAGAAGAATTGGCAAAGCGAAATCATTTTAAAAATGACATGTCTGTACATACATATGTTTGTGTGTTCAACTATCTGTCTGTAGCAATTACAGCTCTCAAAAACTAATAAACATATGGATGACATTTGACAAAAGGAACTATTCTATGTGCTGCTAGATAATAGTGTAATGAAACTGCAAAAAATTAACAATAAAAATTGGAGTAATACTAGGAATTCCACGCAGATTTTTGTTACAGTATATATATCCATCTGGGTTATCGTTAAACAAGTCTTCAAATTCATAGTTATGTTCTATGTCTTTTTATTGTAGTAAGTACCTAAGGAGATATTTATTTCCAAGGTCATAAAGAGTTTTCCTAAAATGTTGAATTATCATATAGAAAATTCTGGAAAAACCCGCGGTAGAACCGAAAATCTTATATTTTTGAGTATTATGGAATATTCTCGACGTAGTGAAATAATAATATAATGGATATTCGTCATTTCAATGTAAGCCTACACTGTAAGTGATTGAAATGTACTTGAGTGATATTTTAAAAAATACTTCTTAAGATTATTATTTCGAATGTCAGTCTACTCGCGCCTTTGTAGCTTATAAAGCAAACGTTCTAACAATACTGTTCAAGCATACAATGTATATTCTGAGGGTTGCTTATTATTCTTGGAGTATAAATGAAATCAGTTTGGGACAAGTTTGTAGTATAATAATACCTACAGTGAAATAAACTAGGGGGCTTAAAGGGGTTAAGCGGCTTTTTTTAAAGAACCGCTCAATGTGATATCGCACGCTTAATCCAATACAGACATTATTCGACTTTTGAATGGTCGCAATATCATAAAACATAGAAATATATGTAATAGCGTTAATCCTGGTTTTAAAGTAGTTAACACACTCACTAGAAGGCATTGTAATAAAGCATGTATATACATATATATATATATATATATAATACTGATATTCATGCATCATAAAAAGGATTTTTGACTCTCTTGTCAAGTTCACTTTTTGGGATAGTGTCAGTATAGGATTAAGCGATACGATATTGACACGTATCTATATATACTGGCATATTTAACACATAAGGGGTTATTCATAAATTAGGTAACATTTTAGGGGGGGGGGTATGTTTGGGCGAAAAATGACATTGTGTGACAAGGGGTCCTAAATTTCGTCCCACCATAATTCAAAATCTAATATATTTAAGGTATAAAACACGAAATTTGAACTCTTAACGATAATAACTTCAAAATATTTCCAACTCTATCTGTATAAGCACAGTGTTTAAATTATTAAAAAATAATTTAAATGAAATTCAAAGTAATTGCGGAATTGCTGTTTTATTTAATAATTTCTTGATGTAAAATTGCAAAATATGTGATGTCATACTAGGGAGGGGGGGGGGGGGGGGGGGGGGTCTCACGAATGTGAACAGCTATGATAAAGACTGGAGAGTGGTCCAAAAATCATGAATCGCGTTTGACATAGTTTGTGGTTGGCCCCTAACATATAGTTCCACTATATTTTGATACTTATCATATTCGTAATTCAAATCTGCGAATGCGCCGCTTTAGGCCTTCAGTTTGCAATATCTGCCTTGTGCCTGGCACACTCACACCAGTCACTTACAATTACAAGTAGCATTATGTACTTGGTCCATCTGGGATAATGTTGGTGTTAGTGACTGCGGCCAAATGCTTATTGTTTATAGGGTGAAATATAACGCCATTATTAATTAGCTGCATAAGTGTATATATAAGTTAGCTGTCAATGTTTAATGTCATTAGTAATTAATAACAATGTCGCATCACAAATAACGCAATAAACCCACGCTACATTTGCACGAAACGGACACTAATACTAGCATTGTCCCAGATGTAGCAGTAACATTAGAGGTGTCATATATATGTACGTATAGACACTATGACAAACGTAAAAACGTCGCTTAGCTAATTTTGCTAGACATACCTTAATTAGTTGCTAAGTACTTACTTCTCACTTGTATTTGCTACTTAGCGAAGTGGGAATTAGCTTTTAAAGTCAGTCAATTTCGTTGTTGGGGAAACGTTTTATTTTATGCTTTAATTTTTTTTGTGTAGCTTTCGTATTTTTCTATTAGTTATGGTTCAAACTGCTATTTGTATGAATAGTATTGATATTGCTTTGTTCCTAATTGTACCATTGTGTGAAGTAGTAGGTAAACCTAATAACTAAACAAGCTAACTTTTTCACAGAAGTATATATATATAAGTAGAGTGTAAAAGTGGCTATATTTTGTGATACTTGAAATAAAATTATTTTATTAAATGGATAATTTATATTTTTTCTCATAAGTATCAACGATTTAAGATATTTATTTGTCAAAAGAATTTATATTTTTTACAAATAAATAGTTAGTTATATCAAATATTCAAAATTTAAGTTGGAAATTGATTTTAGTTTTTTTTGTTTCTATAAGAGGTAGTCTTGAAAGAAATGCCGGTAGGTGCAAGTTACGATTAAAATAGAAAATGTTTTAAATTAATTATATAAAATTTATCTTTTAACCTGTTAAGTGCGAAACGGGGTCTAAACCGCCTTGATCGCATTTCACTTGTGGTGCTCCTCAGTAAAACATGTCGTGCGAAAGGCGTAATTTCAATTTGTTTCAGTTTAGAAATGAGATGAATGTATAGACGTAGATATGACGTGTTATTAAACCAGGCTTCCGTGGTATACCTACCTTAATACGGGGTTACCTTTACCTAGTACCGCACTTTAGATATAAAGTTTTATTAAGTGCGAAACAAGGGGTCACAAGCACCCTTTATTACACATGGGCCCCTCTCACCCCGTGCCGCACCATGTGCTATCTACACGTGGCTATTGCGAGGGAACGCACGTGTTATCATAGCTAAACGTTGCCGTAAAAAATAGATAAATTAGAAAGCGTTGGTGAAGTGAGGTTACCAATAATCAAAAACATGTAAGTCGTCGATAAATATTTAATTTAACGGAATTTATATAAAAATTGTGATTTTTATAGTTTAATGACTGTTTTAGTGATCCAAATTACCTTACCTAATGCAATTAATAAAATAATTGTGTACGTTTCATGTTGATCGTGGTAAGAAAATTATATGGTTAACGCTTAACATCAGGTTAACTATATATCAGTTGTAACCTGTAAATGTCGTCAGTAGGCTTACTCCACAATACAGGTATGAGCCAGCAAAAAATAACGGCTTGCATCATATCTTAGAGCCCTCCGGACGACAACAATACTAATGATTTCTTTGCTGAAAAGAGTTAATCAGATTCTTATGGATGATAACCTAGACAAGCTGTAAGTAACTTTTCATACTTAAAGTTTCATCATTCACATCCGTGCAGGAACGGAGAAAGAATACAACTTCCTGCGGCCGGGCGGCCTGTCGTAAGAGGCGACTAAACAACCCACAGCCAGGTGGTAGGGCATTTGCCCGACTGGACGGCTACCACCCCTGGTCTAAAGTATGTCGCCATAACAACCTTGAGTTGTGTTCCGGCATTAGTGACCAGGTTCCAGTCTCCCTTAAGAGAGCAGCAGCGCATTTGTAGCACCTTTGGTGTTGCAAATGTCCATAGGCGATGGTAACCGCTTTTCATCAAACGGGCCGTCTGTCTGTCTGCTGAACTCGTGCAATAAAAAAATAAAAAAAATGTAGATACGAAACCTTCTGTACATTAGCACTTTTATCTATTCTAGATAGATAGATTTTCAGCGAGTGTGTCCGCTAGAAAAACGCATACATAAAAACTAAAGATTCATTATAAATTTTCTTTTCAGGACCCGCGTCAAAAACAAATGAACACCTCTTCAAAAAGGTTTCTAAGAGGAGAGCATGTGCCGGTTGTTATGAAAAACTGCGAACATATCTAACTAGTCGAGAGGCTGAGAAAAAAGTTAAAAAAATTCACACAGAATGTGTTAAGTGCAAGAAATATTTATGCCTCAGTTGCTTCAACGAAAAACATACCACAGTCCTTTCGAAGTAGTAATTAAACAATGTACATTTTTACTTAAATAAAACTAAAATAAACTTATTGATATCTTTATTTCTCATCACTAAAATATGTGCAAAGTTTTTGTTATCGAGTCCGGCACGGGGTGTAAGAGACCTCGTATTTTCTTTTACCTACCTAAAGAAACCAAGCTACACCTTCAAATTTAGATCAATCAATTTGATATTTAAAATTATCAGAACAAAAATTCGTAAATTATTTTATATATAAGCTAAATAAGGATTTAATTTTTTTCTCCGCAAGAACAGAAAAAGAATACTAACTAATATCTGCGTCTGGGCGGCCCATCCTAAGAGGCGACAAAACCACCCACAGCCAGGTGGTAGGGCGTTTGCTCGACTAGATGGCTACCACCCCTGGTCTAGAGTATGCCACCATAACAACTGCCAGTTATGTTCCGGCATCAGTGGCCAGGTTCCAATTTCTCCGTTAAGGCCGACAGCACATTTGCGTCACCTCTGATATTACTAACGTCTATAGGCGACGGTAACCACTTTCCATCATAGTTGGGCTGTCATCCTGTCTGCTGTGCTCCAGCAATAAAAAATAAAACGTTACGGGGCTCAATAGGCATCGTGCCGCTACAATGATAATTTTAGTACAAGGTCTAAAATGCCCCATACTGCAGAAATGAAAAGTACAATAAAATCAGTGGCGCTGTGGACATGTTAACAAAAACAAGTTATATGTGTATATGTGTGCTTTAAATCCTGAAAGTAAATAATACCATTTTTATTTACTTTCAGTTCAGTTCTTAAGAATGACAAATAAATCAAGATTGATAAAATACCGAGGATACACCTTCCGTAAAACAAGTAACAAAAGATACATTTGTTCTTACCGGGATCAAGGATGTAAGGCCAGTTTAACACTAGCAAAGAATCCTGGAATAGAACCATACGTAATAATACATGGAACGCATTCCGAACATGCGAAACCTATCTTATTTAAAACAAATTGCGGCGAATATATTAAATTTCAACATTAAACATATGAAATATACGTGATGACTATATCAAGCTATGTAGCTTATTCTTTTCGCACTCTTAACACATAATTTTAGTAAAATTTAGTTAAATAGACGTAACAGATCTAAATCTGAGATTTTATATGTGAAAAAAACACCCAAGCTTATATATATCGTTAATATTTATAGCTATTTGTATATTTAATATTTTCTATCCAACATATTGTTGCGAGTTGCGAGACTCGAATTAAAATGCCGATGGAATTAATATAGAGTTTATTAGAACTATACAAACACAGGTACAAATATAACCGAACACAACAAATCCAAACGTAATACAGAAGGTTGTAATTCCATAAAACGCGCAAAGTCCGTCACTATGGTTCCCGATTGTACACACGTCTCGCCTTGATCATGGTTCTCGCACGACTGCCCCCTTCCTCCATCGGGTCATTGTTTTATACTGCACAAATGCAATGTGTCCGCCCGGCAACGTGAACTGAATTTCTTAGAATCAGCTTGTACTTCGTAATCTTAGTGTAATCCGTAACACTTGGCTAATGATTACGATACAACAATAGACCGTATGCCAATAAATAAGTAAACAAAAGAAGACGATAATAAAAGAACTACAATGTTATTAGTTCAAATGCCGATGGGTAATAAAATGTATTTTGTTTCAGATATGCAGGTGGATTTTGTTTTTGTCGGCATCTGAGTTGTAACAATATTTTAGCAATTGATTTCCATAGTCGATCTACAGAGCTGTCTGAAAATGTTAGCTATGTATTTCAAAGTTATTCTATGGAATAATCTAAACTTGCATAATTACTATAATACATTCAAATAGAATCCGAATGTTATTATTGAAGAAAAATGCATAGAGTATTTTTAAGCCATAACCAAAATTTATTTGTTTTGTTTCAATACTTCCATTCGTGTGGTGTTCACAGAACTTCCAAGTGTCTAAGAAGTGTGGATGAACTCTCAATCGCGCCACTCGCCGGCGATTGGGAGTTCATCCACACACTTCCTAGATACTTGGAAGTTCTCCACGGTACGTGGTGGACGCTCCTTCATGCCACATGTGTCCAAGTTATGGAATGAACGTTTTCCCAGAGCGCTACATTATGGGGCGCTTCAAAAAGGGCGTGAACAGATACCTAAAGTCTCAACGAGGTAGGCAACGCATCGGCTGCCTTACTGTTGCAGACGTCCATGTTCGACGGTAACCATCTATCACCAGGTGGTCCGTTTGCCAGTTTGCCCACTAGCAAACATAAAAAATATGTATTTTAAATAATCATATTGTATCTATTTTAACACGTAAATGAGTCTCAATTTTCAAATATATAAATGTACATTTCTATATAAGTATATACTTATATCATCAAACTTTACCATACATAACCTTTGCTCTTGGTTCCCCTCTCGCAAGACGCATATGTTTGCTGGAATTAAATTGTTTAATCACAACTATTTTTTGGTTTATATTAATATTATGTAACTTTTTTATTGTACAATAAAAAAACACTTATGTATTAATTTTTAAGTTAGTAAGATTTTTTTTATTAAAAGAAATACATAAGTGTATGTATTATTAATTATTACATATATATTTAAACGGTCTTAATCGTATTGAGTTAGAGTGTTTGTAGTATTCTTTAATAACCTTAAAGAAGCTTTCAAACTTACATTAACTGAATATGAATTAGACCGGTAATTTTTATTTTTACGACTTTTTTGATTAGTTAATAATTTTCTTTAATTTAGGTTGTCTGGAAGAGATCGCTTTAAGGAATAACGCCGCCTATTGATTCGTCAAAAAGCATCGAAAATGTGGTTTTTGTATTTGTTTATTTTGAGCTGAGCATAAAAGTGTACAAATTCATTTGTACAATTTTTTTAAACTCACTTGTAATCAACATATTTCATACAATAAAAATAAATTTATTTTTCAGTGCAATTTATTACATTAAAGACTGGAAGCAAACTACTTCTCTTTGGCGGATATACGTTTCATAAGACAAGTCACAAATATTACTGTTCTTGCCGAAGGAAGGGCTGTAAAGTAAGCCTCTCTTTGGATTCGTCTGGTTATCCTGTGAAGAAAGACAGCGAATGTCACAATCATCCAGCACCAAAATTATATAAAACAGACGACGGACAATGGTTTAGGGTAAAATTATTTCCAATTTAACTCCACGTAGACATAAACCTGTAGTCTGAAAAAAAATCAATAGTCAATGCACCACAATTCCGAGGAACATTCCACACTATCCTTAATAGTATGATGTCTACACAATGAACTACATACAGTTTTGGGGTGATCTAGAAGGTAAAGCCGAAATTGCCCCAAAATGCTTGATGTACTAAACCGGTCCAACCAGTATTCACCTAGGGTTGCCACTTTTTTTGAAGAAAATATAGTATTTTGGTTTTCAAGCTGTAAAAACATGAGTACTTTTGGAAAATTTTATGCGAAATAAAGAATACACATTTATTTTTAATTACTTATTAGATATTTTATTTATGTTATTAATGCATTTTTCGTGTATTTTTATTACTTCGTTTTACTTTGGCCTGCAAAGATGTATTATTTAAAACATAAACGTAAGTATCTGAACATAGAGCGCGACAATTGAATTAGCGATGAAAATGTACTACATTTTGTACTATTTAATTTTTCTATAATATGTAGTACAATTGCCTAAAATATAGTACGATTGACAACCCTAAATTCACCCTTCGAAAATAAAGGGCGCTTTACAAAGCGCAACTCAGACTGCGTATGGAATACTGCTCACATCTATGGGCCGGGGCAACCGCTTACTAGATTCACCCTCTCGACTCGATCCAGCTTCGCGCCGTTCGATTCTCGAATCATAGAGGCCCGAGTATGGAATCATCCATACTAATAAGCGGTTTAGAATCACCTAGCTTTCGGAGAGACTGCGTATCTCTGCCTATACTTACTGACCGCCTGTACAACGGAGAGTGTTCCGAGGAATTGTTTGATCTGGTGTCAACTCTTAATTTCACAATGTTCCCATTCTATTGAACTCAACGCTTAATTAGGCAACGATTTTTAAGAACATCCGCGTTGTACAATGATTTTAGTAAACTTTCCGTTGCGGTTTTCCCTCTGCCTATAACATGATGAGCTTATTTATAAGGGCGTTGTGAAATTTCTTAGAGGTTGGTAAAAGTTCTTAAAGTAAAATGTACATATACCTTTTTTATTAGTAGAAAGATGAATAGTAAGATAAAATAAGTAATAAATGTTTTAGATACTAAGAGACTGAGACAAAAAAATAAAAGAAAAAATATATGAAAAAGAAATAAAAACAAAAAAATCTCTAGTGCCCTGTCGCAATTGTACCGTCAAGGGGTCGATAAAAAAGTCAATATTCTACCAATGGTAAGTAAGATATAGGAATCCGGCACATGTAAGTAGTTAGATAGAGAAACTTACGTCGCACTTGGATATCTGCAAAAAAAACTCCACGCTTGGCTCGTAATTTCTTACAGACGATCTAGACCCTTCATCCTAATTGTGTTTTACCGTCTATGCGTCGGAGAGTGTTCTGATAGATTATTTGAGTTGTTGCCTACTCTATCATACCGAACCAACTTCTTGTCCATCCAAAGGTTGTCTAAAAAAATCGCTAATAGTGATAAGACCGCCTATTGTATTGTAAACTGTATCTTACATAGTGGTCATTCATTCACTCCGGACACCGACGAGTAGAGGTTCATCCACTTGACACTTGAAAGTCGTTCCCTGTACGTAGCGCACGCTTCTTCGTCCTGTACGTGTGCAAGCTATGTAATAAGCTCCTCTCGGTTTTGCCAGAGCGATAAATGCAGTAAAGAAGTAAACATATATTTAAAATTTCAACAAGCTAGGCAACTCATCGTCTTCCTTATAGTTGCAGATGCCCATGAGCGACGCTTACCATCAGGTTGAGCGTTTACCTATGAGCAAACATATAATATAACAATATAAAAGTTTGACTTTGAGTTAAGTCAACGTTTCGAAATGTTTTGTATGTGTTAAATATGTCCAAATTATTTATGTTTATTATTTGTCATCCTACATATTCTTATGAACAGGTTTAGATATTTGGCCATTTTACACATTTTTTTTATAAAAAAATTGATTCTAAACATTCTTATAGGTGAGTTATGATTTGCTAGTTATGCTGCCCATATGAAGTCAGTATATTATTATTTAATAAATATATAATAATTTAAGAAATAACTATGTTTTATTAACATCTGAATAACGATTTCCCATAGTTATCTATTTTACTCAGGAAACATTATCTTAACCTTATAATAATTATTAATAAGGTTCAATGAATACACCAACCCAAACAGTAGGGTTTGGAGTAATAAAACAGTATGTGTGTTTTTTTCAAATGCAGCCGATTCTATTTTTGTTTTTCAAAAATCTAACGATACTGCTTTTATTTTTCATTAAAATCGCTCCCGAGCCTCGTTTAAGTATTTCGCGCTATACTCATAATTTTAGATTTAACCATACAGGCCATTTGAAAAATTCACCAGTATAGAGATAAGTTAACAATATCCTTAGATCTATGTCTCTGGAAAAAATTGCTTTGAGTAATATGGCCGCCTTTTGTGTTACCAAAGAATTATTTTTGTTTTAATTGACGGAAAGAAAGAAAAAAGAAAAATTAATTGAAGAAATTGCGACGCACTTACCTTACATGTTTTATGATAAAAATAATATTAAAACAATATCAAATTTGTAAAATTTTTCCCCGCATTTCCAGTAAACAAGGTTTGCACTCGGCGTGTTGCTGTAATTGTATCCTTCGACACAACGATAGTTCTCAGTGCAAACTTTATTGTTCGCCATCAATTAAGACAAAAATATTCTCTATCTGTAAATTTTTTCCGCTGACTTTACAATTATAATTTTAATACAATATTTTTAATTAATTTTTTCAGCGCAATTTATTACATTAAGGTCTGGGAACAAACTGCTTGTATTTGACGGATATACGTTTCATAAGACAAATAACAAATATTATTGTTCCTGCCGAAGGAAGGGGTGTAAAGTAAGCCTCTGTTTGGACTGGGGTGGTAATCCCGTGAAGATAACTACTGAATGTCACAACCATCCAGCGCCAAACTTATATAAAACATTAGACGGAAAGTGGTTTAAGGTTAGGCTATAAAACTATGTATGTAACAGCCTACATCAAGGGCCGATTTTTCAATCATCAGATAAAATTTATTCATATTAAATAATGAAATATAACCTGGAATAATTATAAATGTCAGTTGCATGAATAAAACCTTTGAATGGTTTCATGTTTGAATTTACTCGGGTTATAATTTATAAAACTAATAACTTTTGTCTGACGATTGAAAAATTGGCCCTAAATCAAAAAACTGTGAAGTGAAGATCACAACAGTTATTTATGATACTAGTGCGGTAAATTGGTTTTTATAAACGAGTAGACGAATGTAAGCCCGAGACGAAACACCATAGTCACCAGTTTGTAAAACCAACTTCCGCACGTGTTTTATGCAACGTTTCAACACATTTGTGAGAAATAGTACAATAGGTAATGAAAAAAACATAAATATTAGTCGAAAAGTCGCAGTACTCTGACATTTCTAATATGATAATAACGCGCGTTTGCAAATGGCATCACATGCGCATGGTGAAAATTAGAACAAAGTCTTTCGTCTCATTTTCTCTATAGTATTAAAATGAGATAAATGCATTGATCAAAAGCGCTTCTAAGGACATTCGATTATTTAGCTAATTCATTCTCGTAATGTGAAACTCCTTGGTGGAATTCTGCTGTTTATTACCTACCTATTTTACCGCACGTTCCGTTGTATGTTGCATATTTTTTTTACTTTCGAAAAATGTATATAGTCTTTGTAAATACATTTTTTGAGTAAGTCTTTAAGTCAGTAGCTATGCCTATAAGAGAATTGCCAAAAAGAAAATGTAATTAACGAAATGTTCACATTTATATTCTGCTTTTGACATCTGGTTTGTGTATTTTATTATCATGACATTCCTTTATATCTGTATTATGATATGTAATTAATGTAATAGTCTTTACAAATGTAGAATGATTTTTTAAATTGACGTGTGTCATATACCCAATCATTTGTATGACCATGTGTAGGTCAAATACCGTGAGATCATTTGACGTTGTTACACCGCATTCACGATAACTTGACGCACAGGGTTACCAATAATCAAAAATATTAACACCTAAAGCTAGAGTCAAAAACACCTAAAATCACGATAATTACTAGAAAATTCCAACAAAAATTAAGAATAATTCACGTTTTGTAATAATCGCTATTTATAACCTATTTCGTAACATAATATTATGTGATGTTACTTTTTAGAATTTGGTAACCCTGCGCGTCAAGATATCGTGAACGGGGAATGCCATCTCATGTACAACTTTACCTGTATATCTATAAATCAAAAATCAAATCAATTTACTGTCAAAAACTTCATATAGAAATAATGCTTTCAAAGGTATCCCGCGATACAGGCCCACTTTAGTGCAGGAATGTACTAAGACTAGCCTGTATCGCGGGACACCAATTACTTGTATAGTTGACTTACAATTTTACTTGTCTAGAGGTGGATTATTTTTATAGTAGATGTAATGTGTGTGCGTGTGTGCGTGCGTATGTGCGTGCGTGCGTGTGTGTGTGTTTGTGCATGTGCTAATAAATATTCATTCATTAATTTTTTAGACAGACGAACAGTCTGCTTCATGGGTAACCAGTTAGGACTGCTTGCTAGTTTGCCTAGAAGCAAACATAATAAATCCGTGATATATATGGTGAATCATTGGCACCCGGGTCAGTGATTGGCATCCTATCAATTTATTGAAAATACTACGAAATACTAATTTCTTTTTACTTTTTGGCCATATAATTATTATAATAACATTATTTTACGACTATAAATTAAAATTTGTTGAGATTTTTTCAATATGTTGAATAAATTGATTGGACGCCAGTGATTGGGTGGGGCGCCAATAATGGTACAGTTTACCCTAATTTTGATTATTTGTATGCGAATCGTCGTGGACAGTTCTTTTATAATCCCGAATATATTTGTGCAAACCAATATCAACAAAAAATTTGGTATAAATATCCAAACTATTTATGTGTATATAATAAAACTACGTTTTAACGGTTTTAAGCGCGGTAATTTATTTGATTTTTGTTATTCCGAAAAGTGGCCGAAACGTCGGAATAATAAAAATCTAATAAATTACCGCGCTTAAAACCAATACGTAGTTTTATTATGTATATAAGTCGCGAAAACTCAAGAAAATATTATATTTATGGGTATAGTTAATATTTATTATACAGAATATTTTTAGAAATAGGTTTATTTGATGATAAAAATTTGAACTACCTCAAAACTGATCATGTAATCACGGCTACAGAAAAGTGAGTAAAATATAGAAATAAAAATCAAATAAAATGCCGCGCTTAAAACCGTTAAAACGTAGTTTTAATTACCTCAAAACTGTCTTGGGGTGAATTACGATTTGTATAAATACTTACAAATGGAATCAATAATATTATTTAATAAAAAAATATAATTGAAGTAGTAACCAAAACAATTTTATTCAACTGTCTGTATTTTTTTATCGGTTGACTGACACTTTATACATATACATATTTCATACATTATTTTTAATTTGATTTTTCAGCGCAATTTATTACATTAAGGTCTGGAAACAAACTGCTCCTGGTTGACGGATATACATTTCATAAGATATATAACACATATTACTGTTCTTGCCGAACGAAGGGGTGTAAGGTAAGCTTTTCTTTGGACTCGTCTGGTCATCCCGTGAAGAGAACTAGTGTATCTCACAATCATCCAGCGCCGAAATTATATAAAACAAAGGACGGACAGTGGTTTAGGGTTTAACATTTTTATTAAACGAACGAATAGACAGTCTACCAGAATCCAAAATCTACAATAACAATGGTGTCAAAAAGGTAGATCATTGTCTGCATAGTTGCACCACACCATTAACTGTATAAAGTTAAATGTATGTATGGAGGACTGTTTTTAACTATATAAATTGAATTAAAGAAAATTTTAAATATTAACACGTGTTATTTTTTAATACAATTTGACAGAACCAAAAACCAAAAGAAACAGAAAATCATAGAATAACATAACCAAAAAAGGTTCCAGGCAGGTTTGGACAGTTACTTTTTGCGTTATAATACCAGTGAGGAATTATTTTGACATTATAACGATTGGTTTTTTCAGCACAATTTATTACATTAATGTCTGGGAATAGACTGCTCCTGGTTGATGGGTATACATTTCATAAGGTACATAACAAATATTACTGTTCCTGCCGAATGAAGGGGTGTAAAGTAATCTTTTCTTTGGACACGTCTGGTCATGCCGTGAAGAGAACCAATGAATCTCACAATCATCCAGCGCCGAAATTATATAAAACAAAGCATGGTCAGTGGTTTAGGGTGTAGAATTTTGTATTAAATCAAGGAACAAACAGTCCTCCAGCCAGAACCCTAAGTCAGCTATTATAATAGACAAAGTTGTGGGCGCAGTTTGTTTTTAATAGAATATTAAAAATTATAATATAATTTTATCAATATTGAATAAGAAATAAATAACTGCTTTTTTAATAACAAAAAGAGTTTTGAATTGACTACAAGTATAACTGTCAGGAGCCTTAAGAACAGACGAGCGTGCATGACAAGAGTTATGAATGTCAAAGAAGCAAGTGAAGTGTATAAGAATAAGCCTAAATGGCGCTCTGTTGTTCGTGCCTACCCTGCAAGAGAACTGGCGTGAAGTTGTGTATGTGTATGTATGTATGTATAACTGACAGTTTAATGACGCAAAATGATTTGCTCCACCTGTTTGTTGTGTAGTATTAGTGACTGTGAGCAAATGCGAGTTACTTATAGCGTTAAAAATAACGCGTTTATGTTTAGCAACTGTAGTGTATGTGAATTATCTGTCAATATTTAACGTCACTTACAATGTCGCATCTCATATAATGCATTTAACCTTCGCAAACAGGCAAGGGTTGTCAAAAAATAAAACTCAGATAATGTGATTATTATGTAATCATTTATTTACAAGTACATATGTACCTAATTTCATTTAAATGTGTTGCACTGCCAGATATTTATGTGACACTTTATTTTTTAATCTTTTTAGTTTTCCATTGTTACATTTAATTATTGAATGTATTCGCATTCGGATGACCAATCTTATCATGAATGTTTGAGGGAAATATGAGGATGGCCGTAATTTAAATTTTAAAATCTACTTTGCTTAGATAATTGATCTAAAATATTGTTTCCAACAAATGAACGGAAATTCGGCGTAAAAGGGTTTTCTAGTTCTTTACAGCAGTCAATAATTACGGTATTCAACGATTCATGTAAAACTCCCTCGCGATTTACATGGACGCGTCTGCCCTCTGCGTTCGAGCACACAAACTTAGCGTGTTCCGTGCCGCCGTCTCCGCGAGATCTCCGCCGTCGCTCTACGCAAGCAGATTTGTTTCATAATTGGTCGACTGTTCAATTGATAATAGTATCATTTTGGGAAAAAAAATCCTTTGTTGATGATTTCCAAAATTCCATCTGGAGACATTACGCATGCGTCTGTACGCAATCGCAGTCTGCATCAGCCCGCTTACGGCGTCCAAAGATCAAGACTCACTGGAGTACTAGTCTGTTTTGTATTGAAACCTTCATGTTTGGGTTATATTGTCTTATAAGTTGACTTCTATAATTTGTCGTTGGATTTGAAATATATAAATTGGAACTTGTCTTTTGCTAAATAAAATTTTACCTAAATATTAAAAATAAGCTTCTAAAGGTACTGTAAATCGGTTTTTTAATACTCACGCTCTTGTGCAAATTCACGCAGCATTCTTTTACGTTGTACTGGGTTTTTGTGTGTACTGTATCTATACTAATATTACAAAGAGTAATGCTTGTGAGTGTTTATACGAAGTAATCCATTAAACTAGTAAACCGATTTTTAAAATCCTTTCATCAGTAGAAAGCTACATAATTCTTGAGTGACATAGGCTATATTTGATTGTCATTAATGATATTTTTATTCTATTACTTTTGAACGAATTGGAAAAGTTAATTTTGTGTGATATATGTAATAAATTACAAATTAAATCTAAATGTTTTCTGAATGAGGTACTATTCTTTTATTTATTGCTCATGTAAGTTAGTATTCACAATACATAATACAATAGAATGTAAATACATACGAATTATATTATAATATATTCTTTACAGTTCAATACGTGACTTTAACGACCGGCGCAAAAATACTTATATTCCGAGGATATACATTCCACAAGATGGCCAACAAATATTATTGCTCCCATAAATCAAAGGGATGTAAGATGAATCTCGCTTTGGATGCAACGGCCCAGTATGTGATACACGTGTTCGGCCAACATATAGATCATCCCCCTACGCGCTTACATAAAACACAGGATGGAAGATTTATAAGGCTTTGAACATCTTTAAAAAATCGCTTTCCGCGTCTTTCTGTACCTATATATCCGCTAACTCCTAAACCACGCAACGAATTTTTAAACGGTTGTCACGATCAGTAACGTAATTTTTCAAAGTAGGTATTTGTATATACTAGCTGGCCCGGCAAATATTTTCCCATATAAATGATTACTAGTGAATATTTTGGTACTTAAAAAATAATTAACTTATTGTTCTCACTCCTACTCCGTGCTGTTTACGGGGTGAGAAGGGACACCGGTAGAAGTCTGGCGCGAATAACTTATCGAGTGGTAACTGATCAATTATCGACCGCCGCGAGTAGAAAATTATTAAAGTACTAATATCGCTCTTAAAAAATAGCGGTTGGTGGTAGAAAAGTGAAAATTTAGGGTTGTATGTATTTTTAATGCCGAATCATAATTAAAATAAAAATAAAAAAATTGCCAAAAAAAAACAAAAAAATCGGTGTTGACTTAGAGTTATGAAAATAGTTTACATCCTATTCTCAGACCTACTAAATATAAACACAAAATTTCATAAGAATTGGTCAAGCCGCTTCGGAGGAGTTTTGTTACAAACACTGACACGAAAATTTAATATATTAGATACACACTAGCTTTTGCCCGTGCTTTCACTCGTAATATACAGATGCTAATTTTCAGTGGGGCAGTAAGGGCAAGTACTTTAACCGTTTCAGCTACATTATATAAATGGTCTTACAAGAATATCCATGATATTTCATGAAATTTTGATCCCCATTCACATATTTTCAAAAAATGTACAGTTAGCATGAAAATAGCCATTTAAAGCAAAAAATTAGTTTGATGCCCGTCGATCCTGTTTCTGATACTGCTCAAAAACTTCTATGACATCAACCTAGGTTGAAATACTACAAAAGTCAGAAATTGCAAATTATTTTATTTCCAAACCAAAACCAATCTTGATAATTTGTTGCGTCAGAAAATCTGTGATTGTTTTATTAATTTTATTCAGTCAACAAAAAGATTTGATAAATAAAAAAGTAAGTTGGACTTCTTAAAAGATGAAAAGATTTTTGCGGTTTTTGTCTCTGTTAGTACTCCAACGACGGTTGGTCTGATAGAAGTTTTTGGATCGGAAAATACTATCAGAAATAGGCCTGATTAGCTTAAAAAAAAAGGTTTTGTGTAAAATGGCCATTTTCTTGCTATCTGTACATTTTTTTGAAAATCTGTGAATCAGGATCAAAATTTCACGATAGTTTTCTAAGACCACTTTCGTATAGCTGCACTGATTAAGGTAATTCCCCTTACTGCATCGCTAAAAGTTTCCAGCCTGTATAAAAACCTAATGAATTTTTCTATATTATATTATAGATTACTGGAATTTTTTCACTTCGAGGAACGGGGAAAACTCTAGTAATCTATATAATGTAACAAATCTGTATAGAGTGCGAGTGTATAGCTCCCGGTACGGATCTTGAGCGGTCGTCGAAATAGTAGAAATCGCTTTACGCATTGAGTGTAGCCAATGTGATGCTATTTATCGACATTTTGTCCTTTTACTCAAAAGGGATAATACCACATACTTCGAAAAAACCGCAATATCACTTGTCCGTGGACCAAGCTGACCGCTTAAGAATCGTGCCGGGAATTATAGCATAAATTTAAAAATGAGAAATAATTAAGGTTGCTAATTCGTACCAGTAGATTGCTAAAATGCAACTTTTAGAATTTTTGTTTGTCTGTCTGTTTGTTAAAACATCACTTAAAAACTATTGAACGGATTTGAATGGAACTCAACACAGAGCTAACATGGTCTAGTATAAATCATTCGTAGAGTATGCGCCACAAAAGAAGTCCCACGGAAAATAAAGAAACTAAAATTGACGTCTTCGCTATTTGATATAATTTTGTTCGTTAAGTAGCCAGGAAATAAATTTACAACTTTTACCAAAGAATATGTAATATTTATTATTCAGCAATTATCTACATCGATTTGAGGATAAGCAAATAATTACTCTAGGAGGATTAAGTACGGCGACTGCAGCGCCGCATCTGTAGGACTTTTTTGGTAGCTCGGACTCTAAGAGTATACAGGATTTGATAGATGATGACTTTATAACATACATATAATATCCAACATTTTTATCATCAAAAATGTCCAATCTCATAAACTTGTAAATATAATATTAAGTAATGATTACAATATTGGTCTTGAATCTGATTTGTATATGTCTAAATTAAATTAGGAGCAACAAGAAAGAACGCAATAAACTACAAGAGTACAACAACTCGTCGTCTTATTTTGTACTCCCCTGTCAAGCGATTGCGCCATGGGCTTTTGCTACTACATAACTTAATCCACCTCCACAATGGTCAATGTACTCATAATTATTCTTCTAAAATTAAACAGAAATATAAAAAACAGTTTTTTTTAGCTTAAATACTTATTATTGGCACGTGATTTGTTACTCGCCACGAACTGTTTGTTGTATGTGTTTATGTATGTGTTTGTTAACATAAATCAATATTTATTATTTATTCATACTTGTTGAAAATTAATTTCATTAATTTAATTTTTCAGTTAAATTTATAAATTTATATAAAGGAGGCCAACTGGTCTTATACAGAGGATACACATACTATAGGATACGTAACAAATATTATTGTTCTTCTATCAAAAAAGGATGCAAGGCGAATTTGAAGGTGGACGCTTGTGGAAGGCTTGTTAACGCCCAAGGATATCATAATGGACATGCTAGGCCTGTTTTGCGCAAGACTGGGAGTGGGTTTTATATTAAATTTTAAGAAACTTTTTTTGCTTATTTATGTACTCTTAGGGCTCTTGTACACGCTAAGTAATTTCACCATGTCTGCGGCAGATAGGATCAATTCATCATACACGACTAGAATTGAGCTGGATCTAACCACGAAATTTTGTCGTGTCTGCTCCAGACAAGATAAATAGGACCGTGTAAACGATGAGATCGTGCGTAGGGTATAGTGCACCCTGCACTAGTTAAATTTGTTTGTGAAAAAAAGAATCACGTTAACTACGAAGCATACAAACGTACTCAAATTCCCTGAATCACCTCACGTAGTCCGCCCCTCCTTACACCGCAGCAACACAGAGCCTGTCGTGTCTAACGCAGATAAGATTTTTTTCTTGGTTAACGCCGGAGTAATTAATGTACACAGGTCGTATGTAGAAACGACACAAATACTTGCGTAGTCCCAGAGACTTTTCTTAGCGTGTACAAGAGCCCTAAGGTTAATTTTTACTACTTTCAACACCAATTTGGAGGATCGCCGCGGACGGCTTTACATCGACAGAGTCTACGTTTAAATTTCGTTATTAAAAATAGTAAAATTTCTTAAAATACAGTATAAGTGAGAGCTCGGTGTATAAGTACGTTTAAGACTACTGTGTGAGTATTTGTGTGCATATACATACTCGTCCTAAGATTAAATCGGCAAAAATTAAATTTATATTGCGGTGCACTTATTATGAATTGTGGGTAAAACTTTAAATAATTTCTCCACTTGTCTACAAGTGTATTGATCGCATTGTGACATCTAGCGTTGAGTGTTTGTATCTCCGAAACAGGTTCCTTTTTATAATTGCGCAATGGCTAAATGTGCGGCGTGTGGAAAGTTTCTTTCGTCGTCGGGGGCCGCCACTTGTACCTTATGCCCCTGTATGTTCCACAAAGGTTGTATTGGTTTTTCCGATGGCGCCTCCGTATCGAAACACTGGGTTTGCCCTGAATGCAAAAAGAAAATTCGTAAAACTGATAATACGGATACACCAGTGAAAGGTGTTTCTGGGGATAACTCGCCACCAATTTTAAGTGTAGCGCCATCACCTGGTCTACCACCATCTGAAGAAACACAGTTTCGCTCTTCCTCGTCATCTCCTATAAGAGGTGAGAGTGAATATGGAGTTTTGCGTTGTGAACTCGCCGAGTATATGAGCGAAATACGCAATAAAATGGCTGAGTTTCGTTCTTCTCTAGCTGGTATAGTGCAACGGCTTGACGGACTAGAGCAAAGACTTAGCACAGTTGAGCAGCGAGAAACGACTTCTGCAACAAAGCAAATAGCGGAACTGGAAAGTGTAGTAGCTCAGTTTAAACTAGAGCTAAATGATCGGGACCAGGAAGCACTTCTAACCGATTTAGATATTTGTTGCCTTCCTGAGGAAAATGGCGAAAATATCGTGCATACCATTATGGTTCTAGGGTCAAAACTGGGTGTTAAACTAGAAAACCAGGATATTGTATATGCAGAACGTATAGGAGCGAAAAACTCGAGTATTGCGACTGGTAGCGCAGATGTGAAGGTGCGGCCGCGCAGAGTCGTCGTGAGGTTGGCGCGTCGTCATCTGCGTGATGAGTTACTGCAGGCTGCTCGGGTACGCCGTAACTTTACGACTGTGGATATAGGACTCGGAGGTCTTCCACAACGGCTATATTTGAACGAAAGGCTTACACAAGCGAACCGCTTGCTTTTTCACCGTGTCCGGCAAGAGTGTCGTAAGCGCCATTGGCGATTTTCATGGACCAAGAGAGGGCGCATTTATACCCGGCAGGAGGAAGGAATGCAGGCGTATTTAATTAGATCTGATTCCGATTTTTTACATGTTTTTAATGTTGGTACTATTTGATAAGATTGTTCTTTTTTGTTACATGTTTATTAGGATAAGCTTTTTTGTGTTTTTTATATCTCTATGTACATGTGATCATTACATTATTGTATTTAAGCATATTTTGTATAAGTCACGTTAATATATACTCTCAAGGGACGATAATTACAAATATTTATAGTTTGTTTTCTCATTTATTAAAGACTTTTCGATATTTATACATATTTTTATATACTTACGTATTGTTACGTAGTAAGTTAATTATATATATGTTTATTATCCTGATTAATAACTACTGTTTTATAACTAAGTTAGGATTTCATATAGAAGAATGTCAATATTGTCTTAAATTTAGTATTTATTTAATATTTTTAAATGATTAATAAACAGTTAACAGTTGGTTTGTTAAACGCTGGTTCTTTGGGCACCAATCATGACAATTTTATAGTGTCGGTTACGCGTTATGACATTGATGTGCTCGCTATAAATGAGACCTGGCTAAGAGAAGGAGAAGAAGATCGTGCCCCTACTCTTCCAGGTTACAAACTGCGACACATCCCACGACCACGGGAAGTACGCTCTCGCGGAGGAGGTGTTGGTTTTTACGTCAAACGTGATATTAACGTGCGCACTTGGCCTCACCCCATGAACCCGCTGCACAAATCTGTTGAACAAATGTGGATAACCATGACTCTTAATGGAAAGAAACTGCTGATCGGCACAGCATATCGTCCACCGTGGTTGGACGTTGATTTATTTCTCGATTGTATTTCGGATTCAATCAATTATAATTGTAATTTTGACAATATAATTTTATTAGGGGATTTTAATATTAATGTACTTAATAATAAAGATGTAAAAACAGAAAAATTAACAACCTTTTTAATGTGTAATAATCTTATGCAAATAATTTCTTCTTGTACTCATTTTACACCGACATCCCAAACCCTAATTGATGTCGTCTGTACTGATTTACATGCAAAAGACATAAGTCTAGAGCCAGTAGGATCTCTCTATGGTCACTACCTCATTGTTTGTAAGTTTAATTTAAAAAAAGAAAAGCCTCCTTCTCGTATTGTTTCATATCGCCCCTTAAAAAATATAACTCAGAAAAACTTTGTTGGTGATTTAGCGTCTCTAAGATGGGACCTTATAGAGACACTTGGTGACATTAACGAGATGGTTAATGTTTTCAACCATAGTGTCTTAGCACTATTTGACTTCCATGCGCCAGTGAAGTCCATTGTAATTAAAGATCGTTCGGCTCCATGGCTCACAGACACCATTAAAATTATGATGAGGTTGCGTGATAAGGCCGCAGCAGAGTATCATCGAACTTATGTGCCAAGTAAAAAGGAATACTACAAAAGTTTAAAATCATTGGTCAATCGTGCACTTTTCTTTGAAAAATCAGCTTATTTTAAATATAACATTGTAAATAAAATTCATCATCCAAAAACTTTGTGGAAAAATCTTAGAAATACGCTTTTACCCAAAAATAATATGGAATTGCCGCCTCACTTTAACAATCCCGATAGTATTAATAATAGTTTTTTAAATATACCGGGTACATCTGCTGTTAGTATGTCTTTGTTAACTTACTACGCGTACCACAAATTTGGCAACTCAACGTTTCATATTAAGCAGGTTAACCCGGAAGCAGTGAACAAAATTATTAATAGCTTAAAATCTAATGCGGAAGGCTGTGATCTCATAAATCTGCATATGTTGTTAATGACTCTGCCTCACAGCCTCAATTCAATTACTGCCATTATAAACTCATCTATCAGAACATCAACCTTTCCTGACACTTGGAAAACCGCTATAGTTAGTCCGTTACCAAAAACCTCTAATCCATCAGATTTAAAAGACCTTAGGCCTATAAGCATATTACCATGTCTGTCGAAAGTTCTAGAGAAAGTTGTAAGTGCCCAGGTGACAGAATACCTTGAAGAAAATAACATACTTCCTGATCTACAGTCGGGATTTAGGAAGGGTCGTAGCACCGCAACCGCTTTATTAGATGTTACGGATAATATACTCTGTGCCCAAGACAAAGGATTCTGTACAATACTTGTATTACTTGATTTTTCTCGGGCATTTGACTCCATCGACATTAATTTACTCATTTCTAAATTAGACTACTATGGGTTTGATAGAAATGCAGTTCAATGGTTCCATAGCTATCTTAGTCGACGTTCGCAATATGTAAAGTTAAATAGTAACAATGGTTTAAGTCAATCGTCTGAGAAATTCCCGTTGAATAGAGGTGTGCCTCAAGGATCTATATTGGGCCCAATTCTTTTTATTTTATATTCAGCTGACATGCAAAACCATATAAAACATTGCAAATGCCACTTCTATGCCGATGATACGCAGATATATATATCTTGCAAGCCATCTGAAATTGACATTGCAATATCTAAACTGAATGAGGATCTTAGTCGGATAGCCAGTTGGTCTAAAAATAACTCTTTATTACTAAACCCAAACAAAACAAAATATATATTATTTGGCACAAAATTTCAACTTTCAGCTCTTACGCCCACACTAAAAATCGCACTAATGGATAAGCCAATCGAACGAGTATATAGTGCACGAAATTTGGGCTTGGAAATAGATAGTGAGCTGAGATTTGAAAAGCATGTCGCTAATTCAGTAAAGAACTGCTTTTACAAACTCAAAGTTTTGTACAAGATGAGACCTTACTTATCTGAACAACTGCGTGTTCAGTTAGTGGAATCCCTGGTTTTAGCTCGATTAAATTACGCTGACGTTGTTTTTGGCCCTCGCTTGTTAGCTAAAACTCAGAGGCTCGTTCAGCGTGTTCAGAATGCTTGTGCTCGATTCTGCTTCGACATTCCATTAAGAGGTCATGTAACACCATACTTGAATAAGCATTCAATCATGAAAATGCTCCACCGTCGCAAGCTACACCTAGCGTGTCTTCTCTTCGGGGTCATTAAGTACAAAACCCCACGTTACTTATATGAGAAGCTCTCCTGGGTATCAAGCCGTAGAATGGTCAATTCCAGAACGTGTGCGATACAACTGATCTCTGAGCGCCATTATACAGCCGGCTTCCGCGGGAGTTTTCGTTACGCAGCATCAAGGTGCTGGAATAATATTCCACCACCTATTCGAAATTTGCAATGTCGTAATGGTTTCAGAACTAAATTAAAGATATTTTTAAAAGAGCACCAACATTCACAACGCGACTTAAAACACGATACAAGTGGTATTTAACTTAATTTAATTGTAATTTCGTTTCAGTTTATTTATTTAAATTTTTTAAAAACGTATCTATAACACCTTTCCTTATTTCTATCTATTGTGTATGTACTATGTATGTATGTGTGTGTGTATATATATATATGTGTGTTTGTATATATATATATACATATATATACAAGTATGTATGTATGTATATGTATATAGTTTAAGATTCTAATTTTATGCTATTACAATGATGTAATGTCTACCGTGACGATACCTCATGGGCACAGCGGAAGATCAGCGCTGGTTTTAACCGACCGGCATTATGCTGAGTCTGATGCCCCTTTTGGGACAAGATTGTATGACACTAGTTTTAAATTTGTTAGCAATTATGCTTACTGTATTTATATAATTTGTCCTAAATAAATGAAGTTGCCAGTCAGTATTTTGCTGTGCCGAAACATGGTCCGATATAGCCCTGGTTTTCAGTTCCCACATCCAAAATCACATAATAATATGTCATAAGACCCCAAGTACGGAGGTAACATTACAACGAAATTGCTGTTGTTATGTAAACATGTGTTTCTTTACATGAACCAAGATTCATTATTTATTAATACTTCTTGAAAATTAACGTTAATAATTGAATTTTTCAGTTAAATTTATAAATTTGTATAAAGGAGGCCAACTGGTCTTGTACAGAGGATACACATACTATAGGATATGTAACAAATATTATTGTTCTTCTATCAAAAAGGGATGCAAGGCGAATTTGAAGGTGGACGCTCGTGGAAGGCTTGTTAACGCCCAGGATTATCATAATGGACATGCTAGGCCTGTTTTGCACAAGACTGGGAGTGGGTTTTACATTAAATTTTAAGAAGATTTTTTTGCTTATTTATGTGCTCTTAGGGCATCTTGTATACTGTACTGTTTCTTCGGCATATAGGACCAATTTATCATGTGCACGACTAGAATTTAGTTAGATCTACCCACGAAAATTTATCGTGTCTGCTCCAGACAAGATAAATAGGAACGTGTAAACGATGAGATAGTGCATAGGATATAGTCCAATCTGCACTTGTCAAGTTTGTTTGTAAAAAAAAGAATCATGTTAACTACGAAGAAAAAGACATACTCAAACTACCTGAACCTTCTCACCTAGTCCGTCTTTCCCTTCACCGCAACAACAAGAGCACGTTGTGTCTCGCGCAGACAACATTTGTTTCTTGGTCAGCGCCGGAGCGATGTACACAGTTCGTGTGTAGAAACGACACAATTTCTTGCGTAGACACAACGACTTTCTTTGGTGTGTAAAGAGCCCTAAGCTTGATTTACAGGTCTAGTTAAGTATTTAGTGTAAACCAGGTTTGTAAGCCGTGGTTGCTTAGTGGTTAGCGCACACGTCCCAAACTCAAAGGACGCGGGTTTGAACCCTGACCAGAAAGCATGTACCACTTAGACAGTTTTCTGACGTAATGTGCATATTGTTACAATTACCACGTGCTCACAACGAAAGAAAACATCGTGATGCACCCTGCACATAAAGATAACCGATGTGTCAAACGTGCTAAGCCGCCTTGGACAAGCGTGGCGGGTGTGCCATACGTTCCCCTATAAATGGTAGGCTCGAGCCCAGCAATGAGAGGTATATGAACTGTTATTATTATATTATGTTATTATCGTTTGGACAGACATGTACTTAATCGACACCTTGTTACTTAATTGGAAAATTTCTCCCCAAACGATGATAAGGACTTGCCACTTTTTTAAGCTAACTAACTGCTTGAGTAATGCAAATATAAATTTGAATTAAATGATTTTGTCACATAATTAAAAACTGGACACTATTCGTTGGAAACAACAGTACTAGAACACTTCAATTCAATAGAACAAAACAATTTCATTGTTTAATTGTTGTAATAGTCCGAATAAAGTTTTGTACCTACGGCACGAAAATTTAAAAATATGCCCTAAAAATTTGAACTATTAATAAAAATTGAGCATTTTCCGGTACATGCTTTTTATTTCCATTTTTTTTATTTTTGCTTGTAGGCAAACAGACAAACAGGTCCACTTGATGAAAAATGGCTACCGTCGCTCAAGGACATCTGCAACACTGAGGGAACCGATGCGTTGCCTACTGCGTTCAGGCTTTAAATATCTGTTTACACCCTTTTTGAAGGGTATTTGAACTCTAGGAAAACCGCGGGAGGGAGTTCATTCCGCGGCTTGCTCACGTAAGGCGTCAAAGACCGAGCGCCACGTACAGGATGACTTCCACGGTGGCAAGGAAATGTGGATGACGACTAGGAAGTCGCCGGCAAGCGGTGCGCTGGTAAAATGGCGACGTAGGCATCAAAACAAATAGGTCATCAAAGCACTCCCCCAATGAGGACTGCATTGATGAGCTATTTGAGTTATTATATTAGTCGGTATGTATGCAAATCTTGTTTGCTGAAAATGCGGCGTATAAATTCGTAAAATAAGTTTTTATTTTTAAGTTACATGTTAGCAATGCAATTACGTCGCTATTTCTTCAAATATTTTTTTTTATTCTTCATTTTTAAAAGTTAATGTAAATAATTTTATTTTACAGTTGAATTTGTAAAGCTATCTAAAGGAGGTCATCTGGTGTTGTACAAAGAATATACTTATTACAGAATGTACAATAAGTATTACTGCTCTTCTATCAAAAAGGGATGTAAGGCGAATTTAAAAATCGACCCTGATGGCAATATTCTCATGGGCTACGATCAACACAATGGACATGCTAAACCTCTATTGTGTAAGACTAAAAGTGGAGAATATATAAAAATGTGAAGTGTTTTTCATTTATGGAGTCCTATCTATAGTCCGCCCACAGCCCAACTTATCTGTGAAATGCTAAAATGGAACTACAGCCGCCATGTTGAAATTTAAAAAGTTGTATATTCGTTAACGACGTGATTTTTAACGCTATAAATAAGATGCATTTGGCCTCAGTCAATTACTACAACTATATTCCAGATGGAGCCCGCGCATTGTAATATATAATTATCTTAGATTAAAGTGATATGTTCAAATGTCTTTGAGGATTATTCACAGTTTGGCAACACCAAGGTGAACATAGCGACGCTGTTTATTTCACATATAAGTTGGGAACACTATAGTGAAATTATCATAGTCTATACTGATAAATGTATATGTATAGTTTGCGAAGGTCGACATGGCAATTATCTAGTGAAGTGACATCGCGTACCAGGTAGTCGATATCGATAATTGTTTTGGTAAGCAATAAAAGGAGAGTAAAGTTATTACGAAGTTTTTATACCAAGTAATGTTTTCAAACGCAACCTTTTCCAGTGTTTAATTGACAGGATATTTATAATAAATATTTTTGCTCAATATTACAATTTTCTGATACTTTTCTGGTTAATTCTCATGCTTGAGAATTAATTATTGGTTTTATACTTAACATGCGATAAAGAAGCAACCGAAGTATTTTTAACTGACTTCAAAGAGGTTTTCAATTCGATTTTATGTGTTTTTTGTGTATTTGTTACGTGATTTCTCCGTTAATTGAGGATTAATTTTCAAAGTTTTTTTTTTATATTATACGCACGTATGTGTTTCATAGTTTTTTTCTACAGCTATTCAAGTATTTGTGTAACTAAAAAGTTACGCAACTAAAAATAAAAAATAAAATAACAAAAAATAAAACCGACTCCAAAAATAACTAAAAAACAAAACATACATATTTTCTACAACATTTCGAAATCGGTGCCAATTAAAACATAAAAAGCAAAAAAAAAACATTTGCAAAACATAGTAATTTTTATCTTAGGTTGTTAATTTTTTGCTTTTTAATTACTTTTGAAGTCGGTTTTATTTTATATTATACCACTAAATATACTAGCAACAACGTGAGTGAGATTGGAATCGATAAATTTGGTGTGGTGGTGCTCTCCACCACTCACCTTATGACGTGCCTTGCTCAAAGAAACCAGCGCTGACTTCATACTGACATCGTGTTAATTAAGTATAAGTCAGTTCAGGGCTACTAAGACAGTGTTGACTTCAACATTCCTGATTGAATATTTTGAAGTTAGCCGGTTGCCCAAGTCAGTATCTGGATCATTGTAAATCAGCCTGCAGTGAATCTGCAGCCTGCTGCTTAAACGCCGAAGAACGTTTTAATACCAAGTGCTAGTTTATTCAACAAGGTAGAAAGAAAATTTTATATTGTACACCTAAGCATAGACAAGAGAGACCGAAACGTCAGAATAGAAATCAAACAAAATACCGCGCTTAAAACCGTTAAAACTTAGTTTTATTAAACGAGAATACAGTTAATAAAGTGACTTATAAAAACTTTTTGAACATTTAGGATATTTTATATTATTTATATCTCATTTCAATACAAATTCAAAGACAGAAGTTAACTTCTATCAAGAACACTTCTAATTTCGGCTTAACGCTTAAAATTATAGTTGATTTTTTTGTTTCAGTTGAGTTTGTACTCCTACATACAGGAGGTCAACTGGTTTTATATAAAGGATATACTTTTTATAAAATACATACTAAATATTACTGCTCTTCTATCAAGAAGGGTTGTAAAGCTAGTTTGAAACTAAATGATTTTGGAATGATCGTTGAAGCATTTAATGTGCACAATGGACATGCCAGACCCATGTTACATAGGACTCCAAGCGGTTTATACGTGAAAATCTAAAATTATTAGAAAGAAAGAAAATAATGTTTATTTAGAAGGAAATTTATATTTATAAAGAGGTTAAAAAAACCCCCCTACTACTGCTGCTCTGGTCGCCCCTTGACGCTCCCTTCATTCGCGATTATCGTGCGGAAATAAAAGTACGGGCAGCGTGAGCACTGTTACGTGTTTACATACAGCTCACTTGTCGCAAGGAGATTAAGTAGCTACTTACAATGTTCTGTTACGATGAATAAATATATTCACTGACGGTGATTGTTTCTTTTTGTATAACAATTATAAATACTGAAATCCTAACTAACAATAGAAATACGATTTTTTTCTGATTGAATTGCTATTACTGATTTTAATTGTGTGCAAAAAATGTCGTGTGAAATGTTACTATTTATTTATTGTATTAGTTTTCCCCAAAATATATCTAAGTATATATTTTTAATCTAATGTGTTTAGGGGCTTTGCCGAGACTATGCCATCATCATGTCAGCCTCATCTTACCGATTTTAAATCAACGTTTTCATCATTTTATATGTTGACAGAGCGGCAGCAGAATGGAGCCGCGACTAAACGCTCTAGAAAACATCCACGTTCATCAAATTAATTCCCAAAGCATCTCCTAGCCCTTCTCTGCCGGCTCTAGTCCTGACTTATTCCACGTAAAAAGTATTTAATCAATTTACAAATCGACTAAATGTTATTTGAAAAGATACTATATTATTTCCCAAAGCGGACCATCGGGCTCCCATGTCCTGATCTGGCAGCATGATGGTGATTCCGCTTTTTAATATCGAATCAGAAGTAAACACTTGAATGATGATAACAATTGCTTATCACTGCTTCTATTTCTTGTATAGCAATAATATTGTCGTCAGCCAATCACCTAGACCTCCCCAAGTCGGCGCCACTCGTCACTATCCCCGGCCTTCCTCATCCAGCGCCTATCGATGATCTTGCGCAGGTCGTCAGTCCATCGGGCTGGAGGGCGTCCGATACTACGTTTACGTAGTAATATTGGGTGACTAAATGTTCGAAGTGTCATTATCTATCATTTTTCTTTGTATTTTACACGACTATACTGCACGAATAAACCCATGAGGTTTCTGTGCCACAGTCGTATATGTTTTATGTATATCAATGTAAACATATTGAAAAAAAAACACGGTAAGCGCTACCGTGTTTTTTTTCAAGACTTCTAGGTATAATGCCCAGCTACACCGGTCTCGTCGGCTGGACCGATTGTGGTTTATAGTGTTTTCTTTATACTGTATACATTTATTAGCGTATTTTTTTAATTCGTATATTATTAATAATATAAATCACGAGGCTGACATGTATTTATTAATATTATTATATATTTTCAGTTCATCATATAACTTTGAATAACGGTTCAAAGTTACTTATCTACCAAGGTTACACCTTTCACAAGAGACCCACGAATTATCATTGCTCTCAAAGAAACAAAGGTTGTAAGATCACGATTAACCTTGATGAGAACGAAGAATACGTCATAAAAGTACATGGTTCTCACATTGATCATCCCAAGCCTAAATTGTTCCGGACGTCTTCAGGAAAATATTTTAAATTGTAATAATATAAATTCATTGTAAAGTTTAGCTAAAGAAAGTGGATAGTCGAATTAAGGTGGAAACATATTATTAACACGTCACCCAACGGGACCTTTCGATGCAAGACGAATACCAATACACGAAGTCACGTTACGAGGGCAATAGGGATGCTGATATGTTTCAATAAATTGTAGTATTTTTCTATATAAAAGTATAAGCGTCAAAGTAACATCTTGTCATTTAACTTTTTAAAATATCATGCTAGAAATAACTTTAATTATTTTTCAAATTATAATTAATCCCCCATTTGACTCCTTTTATAAGTACGTACATTCGTACAATTTCAAGAAGGCTATGACGTTCTGTAACTTTATAAAAAATATCTCAATTGATTTTACTGTCTACTCCCCTAAAATAGTTCATTCATTACAATCATTTTTTATCCGTGCAGGAACGGAGAAAGAATACAATTTCCTGCGGCCGGGCGGCCTGTCGTAAGAGGCGACTTAACAACGAACAGCCAGGTGGTAAGGCATTCGCCCGACTGGATGGCTACCACCCCTGGTCTAAAGTATGTCGCCATAACAACCTTGAGTTATGTTCCGGCATTAGTGACCAGGTTCCAGTTTCCCTTGAGTGAGCAGCAGCGCATTTGCAGCAACTTGGTGTTGCAAATGTCCATAGGCGATGGTAACCGCTTTCCATCAAGTGGTCCGTCTGCCTGTCTGCTGATCTCCTGCAATAAAAAAAAATAAAAAAAAATCAAGAAAGTAAATGTTCCATGACTATTTTCGAACAATTGACGCTTGGTATCCAGAGTGTTGTCCAGAAACACGCCTCGCACAACTTATCGGATAAAATTTTTACCCCCTCTATCGTTTACTCAACTGATCTAGAGCGAGGTGATCGCATCATGCGTAATAGCGTGGCGTCACATCGGGTTTTTATAATATGTTTCTGAGCATATAAAATAGACCATTTTGACTTGAGTTCACAAGTCACGTGGTATCAGGTCGCGGCACGTGTTAATAGTATGTTTTCGCCTTTAGTAACATATTTTTTATGAAATGGAAATAGTCACGCAATATCAGTTTAACAAAACAATAATGGTGGGTTTCGTTATTTTGGTGTATAGTGCTCCCCACTCATATGTGAAATGAGAAGTGTCGCCAATAACCAATAATTATCAAACAAATTTGTATATGTCACATTAATCTTAGATAGTCATCCGTCTAAGATAATGTTATTTATTTATTAACTATGGCCAAATGTGTCTTATTTATAGCATTAAAAATAACGCCGTTAACGAATTAACATCTTTTTTTTAGAACTGGCAGTCTTAATTCGTATGAAATATCAACATGGCGACTGTACTTACATTTTATTCCATTTTTTTGCAATTTCACAGATAAGTTGGGCGGGCTATAATTGTGTATTAGCAGTTGCGAGCTTAAAACGTGAATAAAGCCATTAAATGTGAAGTATAAAAGATATCGTTTTGCGTAATTTCCAAATTGGAGGAAAAGCAACACAAGAAAGAAGCTGAATTAAAATAAAAAAAGATTGTTTACGTATTTTATTTATGACGTTGTTTTAATCTTTTTTATACCCTATGATAATTTAGGAGTTGCCATACTGATATTTTTTTAAGTTATCCCCACTTTTTATCTCTACTTTTTTTTCGCCAAACTTTAGCTCAGTCGTTAACGCACCCGCGTCGCATTTCAATTATATGAGTTCAGACCCTGACCGGGAAGCACGGACCGCGTAGGCCGTTTTTCAACATATTTTGCACACTGTTACGGTATAAGAAAACATCTCGATGAAACCTATGATGAAGTTGTGCGAACTCCGCCAATCCACCTTTGATTAGCATGGTTGGTATACTGCTGGACATTCGTAATCATATTAACATTTTGAGTATCAATATTAGCATCAATCGAACTAATTAATACTTTTGTATTCCATAAAATTGTAACATATTTGTGCCCACGACTTCGTCCATGCTTGACTTGACATTCTTGGAACACGAAGTATCGCAGCATTTAAAAAAGAATGTAGGTAAGCTATCGTTTTAGCGGAAACTGTCTCGGAATAAGCTAATCTTTATGCATCTGAACAACTTCAAACCGCTCCCGGGAAAACTCCCGCGGGATTCCCATGATAAAAAGTAGCGCAGAGTTTAAGTCTAAGAATTTGCTGTTGATCAGCGAAATCCGCATCGCAATCGGCCCAGTAGTTTTTACGTGAATCCCGAACAAACAAAGACAACAAATCTAAAAAGAAATGCATCCGGTTCTCCATCATTTATATGTATAGTCTATTCCAGTTGTTTTTTCTAAATAGCTTCAATGTACACACACGGCATTTTTAGAATTTTATAATATAGAGGAGTGTCAGGAGCCTTAAGAACAGACGAGCGTGCATGACAAGACTTATGAATGTCAAAGAAGCAAGTGAGGTGTGTAAGAATAAGCCTAAATGGCGCTCTGTTGTTCGTGCCTACCCCGCAAGGGAACTGACGTGAAGTTATATGTGTATGTATGTATGTATAATATAGATTTTAAGCAAATAAGCAATATTTCTTGTTTTCTTACAATCTAACTTACATATCAATAAATATGCAATGCATTAATAACTGCAAAAAAATTACCTACTTATTAATATAAAAAACATTATTTACCTATTATTTGAATGAATGTTTGCGGTAAGTTTAAAAACAAGAATAGGAATGACATATTTGACGGTCTTTTTGGTTGAGCTGGCTAAGTCTACTAGCCCACCTCGCTGCAACGCAGAGGTTCCGGGCTCGATTCCTGGCATGGCAAATTTCGTAAACGATTTTTTTTTCACTATTTACTATGGTCTAGGGTCATCCCCAGAGTAGTCCGTTGTACCCATAACACAAGCGTAACTTGCTTGATTTGGGAAAATACAATATGTGTGTTTGTCTGCTTATTATTATTAAATTTGCACCTTGTTTACATTTCTCTAGCTCGAGATTTATAATTAAATTAAAACAGAATTTGTTCTATAGTTACAAAACCTTCGAACAATACGAGGCTCCTACCACGAAGCTTACATTTGATATACCGATTGTCCCCATAGATTTGCTCTGCTGCTATTCCTCATGAAGGAAAAGTATATACTTTAAATATTGTAGATAGGATATTTTGCTCAATAGAAAAATTCTTTTATTTTTAAAAATAAGCAATTCTGTATTCAAAGATTTTTCAAAAGTTACTAGCTTCATTCGGATATGGAACCGACCAAATGTCAAAAAACTTTATCCACTATTATTTGTCATTATTAAATAAGTTAACTTAAAATCATTTTTGTATTGCAGTACAACACGTGACTATGATATCGGGCAATAAGCTCCTTCTGTACGATGGATATACCTTCCACAAAATTAGACACAAGTACTACTGCTCAAACAGAACCAAAGGATGCAAAAATAGTCTCACACTCAACAGGGCAGGAACCCAAGTCATATATGTTCACGGTCAACACAACGGCCATAGCCAACCTTATATGTACAAGACAGATTCAGGACATTACATAAAGATGTAAAAGTTAGATAGATTACACGAATGAAGAAGTGCAAATGTCTTTTTATATGCAAGTAGAAACAGTAAGAATGGCGCTGAGGGCGGTACCAGCTACCAGGTTTTACCCGTGCAAGAACGGAGAAAGAATTCAATTTCCTGCGGCCGGGCGGCCTATCGTAAGAGGCGACAAAACAACCCAGAGCCAAGTGGTAGGGCATTTGCCCGACTGGATGGCTACCGTCCCTGGTTTAAAGTATGTCGCTATAACAATCTTGAGTTGTGTTCCGGCATTAGTGACCAGGTCCCAATCTCCCTTAAGAGAGCAGAAGCGCGTTTGTAGCACCTTTGGGGTTGCAAATTTCCATAGGCGATGGTAACCGCTTTCCATCAAGTGGGCCGTCTGCCTGTCTGCTGAACTCCTGCAATAAAAAAAAACCAGAGACCGAGTGTCGTAAGCATATGATGTCGTGGTTGTCGTTTGTTGGTAGTTGACGTGGTAGAAGTGGTCTGGGAAAGTTCCCATCCGCCAATAATGCCGTAGAGAGGAGGGAGCTCCGTGTTTCGCGCGCGCTCACCTTTCCTCCCGTGGGCGAGACATATAGCCGCTAAGTGATGGATAGAGAAGGACAACGCCGTGAGCTATGCTTCCCGCCGGCAGTGGATGTGGCCCTTGGACTCTTAGAAAGAAGTCGGTTAAATATTTATTTTTTGGTTCTTCATGTGAAGTCGGTTTTATTTTTCTAAAAAAAAAGTATTAACTGTAAAATACTCGAAATTTTATTATTTGTACTTCTATTACTTATTTATACATAACAATATTTTGTACTTTAAATACAAAATTGTCCTTGAAAATATCCCATAATCAAAGAAACGCAATTAATTAAGGTATTAGCAGTTAAAAAAGTCACTTAAGAAATATTTTTTTAACAATTTAGTTCGTTTATTATTCAAATTTGACAATACCTTATTTGAATCAAAATTGAAATACAGAAATAAACTATTTTCGGCATTATGAACACAAATCAAGGTTGTTATGGCGGCATACTCTTGATCAGGGGTGGTAGCCATCCAGTCGGGCAAATGCCCTACCACCTGGCTGTGGGTTGTTTAGTCGCCTCTTACGACAGGCCGCCCGGCCGCAGGAAATTGTATTCTTTCTCCGTTCCTGCACGGATAATTTGTTATATAATAAATGATTTTTAAAGTTTATTTTTATAGCTAATTTGTATTTAGATTTCAGTTATCATTGTTATTTCTCACTATTTATCTTATCCCTGTTATCCCATCCCCTTTGTTACGGGCACAGCGCACCCTCCTGACCCGCCTACCGGAGCACACCTTCGCGCCCTGCATAACGCCGATGCGCATAGCTCACGTAGTTAGCGGCTAGGCGTCGCGCGTCTGACTGAATATGCCACATAAGAAGCGGCCTCGGAGGTCACGTCACAGATGGCCACCTAAAGTCCGAGATGGCCCGCGATGGCCACTGCACGCCGCAGATCGGCTGACGCGAATCGCCGACATCCCCTTATTGTCGGGTGGCTCCCGTACCCCGTCACCGGGGGGTAGTTGCCCCCTACGAATTCAGTCCGGGGCAAAGAGCGTAAGCTCGAAGCCCCATACCGGCACTGCCACCAAACAGGCAGAGACGATGATGACCCTTGATTGAACTTGGAGGCCGGAGAACTACTTTTCAATTACTATTCGACTATTCTCTGCGCGACTACTAGCATTACTCTCCCGATATTCTGTAATCGTCTATGTATAATTTTTAATTAATATTTGTAAATATCATAATAATAAGTACAGTACACATCGAGTTTTATTTCAAAAAAGCAACTGCCACCAATAACCTTTGTCCCATTCTTCCTGTCCCACTCTTCCTATCCCATCCCTCATATTCATTCCATCTTACCCTAAAGCCTAACATCGCGTTGGCTACGCCAATAGTGTTGCAATTGTCTATAGGCTATGATAACCACTTTCCATTAGGTGGATCGTCTGTTTGTCAATTTCGCGAATTTTTTTATTATTAAAATAAGTATATAAAACTGAATTCAAAGTCATTTTTGTGTTCCAGTACAACATGTGACAATGATATCGGGCTATAAGCTCCTTCTCTACAATGGATATACCTTCCACAAAATGAGACACAAGTACTACTGCTCAAACAGGAACAAAGGATGCAAAATTAGCCTAACACTCGACAAAACAGGAACCCAAGTCGTCTTTGTTCACGGTGAACACAACGGCCACAGCCCACCTTATTTGTATAGGACAGATTCAGGACATTACGTAAAGAAAACTGCTAATATGTCTTTTTATAAGTAAGAAGAACAATGAGGATGGTGCTGGAAGCGGAATCCGGGAGCGAGTGTCATAAACATATTTGTCGATACTTGTAATGGAAGAGGTGTTCGTCGGCAAGCCTTCTGTGCGCGTCTATTATAATGTCTAGTAAATGTGTATAGTTGTAATTCTACTAAAGTGTAAGTAATGTGTAAGTTGACATGGCAATCGGGGTATGAGGTGAGTTGTGGAGGGGGGACGCCCCGCGCACCCGCACCGTGCTCGTACTGTCTTATTTTTAGTGCTGCACGAATCTGCATCGGCCACGTGTATCGATATGGACTGCTCTCATGTAGTTGCTTTTGTACTAGTTGTGTATTGAAAAAAAAAAAACTATTCTAAGACAGGAGAATTAGCCAGAAAAGTATTACAAAATTAGGAAACTAAACGAAAAAATATTTGCTACAAATAACCTGTCTGTCGACACTGGAAGAGTTGTGTTTGAAGCGATTACTTGAAATAAAAAGTGGTAATAATTTTACGCTCATTTTGTTCCGTATCAAAAAAATATTTATTGCTATCGAGTACCTGGTATGTGACGTCACATCACTAGAGAACTGCCATCTCGACCTGAAGTGAAATTCTATCTATGTCATCAATCTTGACAAAAACAAATTATTTTTACAGTGACCTTATTTAAAACACAAAAAGGAAAGACAAATATTAAAATCGGTGAACATACCTTTTATATGAAGCATGGAAATTCAAATAAGACAAAGAAAAGATGGTGCTGTACACAAAATAGATACTGCAGAGCATGTTTGCATATCGTCGACAATAAAATTGTTGCCATTTACAATAAACATAATCACGAAAAGAGATAAGTTCAATTCAAGCCACGTTATAACAAAATCAAGCGTGATGTTAATTTGACATTTATTTGAATTCTGGTGTTTAAAATTGCGATTAAAACCTTTCCATTGTAATATTAATAAGTATGTATAAGTTTAACAAAAATCTAAAAACGAGAATAGAAGTAAATACAGAAAAAAATTATATATAACAACATAACGAGTTTTTGTTGCATTTAATATTAAACTTTGGTCCTTACGGTCCCCATACTTTGAACGTCTACAAAGAACTTTCGATGTCTTTTATTGATTTTTCATCTATTGCAAACCCCGAACAATCAATGAATTAATGACTATGTCAATTTAAAGGAACAATACCAGCATTTTTAGTTACTTTACTTATAAAAGTAAGCGACCTAGGTTCAATATTCAACTTATAATCTCTAGGAACTTCTTGTAAATTTTTTATTAGTTTAGATTTTTTCAGAAAGATATTTTTGTATATAAAAAGAAGAGGACCCTTACAACTGTAAGTTTTACAAGTTTATTAAGAGTGGATAAAAAGGTTTTGAAGTACCATTTCCACCTATAGTGAAATAATTGGCTCGCTTATCAACTTCATCATCACATCGACATCAAATCAGCATTTCTTAGATCTGTTACTGTTGGAAAAAAAAAATGAAAAGATTGTGGCTATTGGTTCGAATTTTTTATTGAAGTACTTTTGAATTATATTCCGTGCAATAAGATATTTTGTCTTTGTCATTAGGAATAAAAAGGTTTTATTAAAACAGTCACTGACACCTGAGGGAGATGGTATTGCTAGATATTTGTTCCCCACATAGGTTAACGGCTTTCGTGAAAGCTGATCATGTCAACATAGGCAATTCACTTGCAGTTGAACTGCTGTGTTACGTCCACGAAAGCTGCCGCGAATGCCGTAGTTCCTGCATCTTCATCTTCATCCATGACACATAGCTTCTGCTTTTGCTACTCAAACAGGCCACGTTTTATCGTTATACAAAAGCACAGGTCTTACGATATCTTTTGTTTGTAAAACATAGATTACGAATTTAGAGGTATTATAGATTATGCGATTGCAAAAAGTGTTAATGAATTGTATGGTATTATTTATTGCAGCAGTATACGTCACATCGCGCCGTGGAAATACTTTAATATATTTAAACGGATACAAATATTATCATAATATTGGAAAACATAACAAGTCATCTATAAAGAAGAGATGGTTATGTTCCACACATAACAACAGGGGTTGTACCGCAAAACTTTACACAATAGACAATATTATAACTAATGTAGATAATTTACACAATCATTAACCATAATATTTTCTTAAGTTTTCGCGACTTGTATACATAATAAAACTACGTTTTAACGGTTTTAAGCGCGGTAATTTTATTTGATTTTGGTTTTTCCGACGTTTCGGCCACAAGACAAAGATGTCAAGTGTCAACGAGTATTGTTAAAGTTTTATTTAGCCTACCGCCAACTTATTAATTTTAATTACTTAATTTTAACTCCTGCATCCTGGAGTGGGATATTGCATTTCACAGGTCTCAGAAATTGGTTGATCTTTTTCTGCGGCTTGAAATATGTTTTGATTGAAGCTCGCCTGAGGATGTGACCAATTCTGTCTGTGACCCCCTTGATGTAGGGTAGGGTAGCAGGGCACCGCTCAACTGAAGGTGGTTTGGGGCCTTTGTGACGTTGGTGTGGAGTCTTCAGCTGATTGCGTTGTAGAACTCGCTTGACATGCTGAAGCTCTCCAGCTATGTGGTTCTCGTCACAAATTTTTTGTGCTCTCTGAAACAAAGATTTGCCGACGGTAGCTAACTGACTAAGATGGTGGTGAGACGAACCATTAAGGTATTTATCTGTATGGGTAGGTTTCCTATACACCGTATGACCAAGAGTATTGTCAGGGTTCCTTAGGATGAGCACATCCAGAAAAGCTAATTTATTATTTGCCTCTAGTTCCATAGTAAATTTAATATTACTGCTAATGGAATTGAGATGATCTAGAAATGCAGAGACTTTATCGTTTGGGAGGATGGCAAAAGTATCGTCTACGTACCTTTTATACATCTTCGGCTTAGCCGGAGCGGTATCCAGTGCCTTCTGCTCGAAGTCTTCCATAAAAATGTCAGCCACGACAGGAGACACCGGTGAGCCCATGGCTACACCGTTGATTTGGTCGTAGAAGCCGTAGTCCCACACGAAATAGCCTGATGTGAGGCAATGTTTTAGTAGATCTGCATATTCCTCAGGCATGTTATTATCTAATAGCTACCTTTTGACAATCTCAATGCAGTCTTCTACTGGTAAACTGGTAAATAAGGACTGGACATCAAAACTGACTAGTACTTCATCCTCAGCCAATGACAAAATTTTCAATTGCGCTGATGAAGTCGAAGGAATCCTTGACATGGTAGGGTGTGATGCCGCGGAGATTGTTGAGTGTCTTCGCGAGATGTTGTGCCAGTCTGTATGTTGGTGAGTCAAGCTGGCTAACTATAGGGCGCAAGGGGATGTTGTTTTTGTGAAGTTTAGGTAACCCATACAGTTTAGGCGCTTTGGCGCAAGATAGTGTGAGTGCGGATACGTCTAAGCTTAATTTTTCGGAGTGTTTTTTCATAACCGCGATTGTTTGTTTGGTTACTTTATCCGTGGGGTCAATTTTGACCTTTTTATAAGTGCTTTCGTCCGATAAAAAAGCTTGTATTTTACTATTGTAATCAGACGTATCCATGTGCATGCCTGGTAAATATCGATTTTCTAATGTCTAATCTTATAAATATCAGCACGATAAATGTTTATGGATGTTTTTCTATTGGTATAAAGAGTCAATCCGCCAAATTAATGGTACAAATGAGAAGTTATTTTATCCGTGCAGGAACGGAGAAAGAATACAATTTCCTGCGGCCGGGCGGCCTGTCGTAAAAGGCGACTTAACAACCCACAGCCAGGTGGTAGGGCCTTTGCCCGACTGGATGGCTACCACCCCTGGTCTAAAGTATGTCGCCATAACAACCTTGAGTTGTGTTCCGGCATTAGTGACCAGGTTCCAATTTCCCTTAAGAGAGCAGCAGCGCATTTGTAGCTACTGCACCTTTGGTGTTGCAAATGTCCATAGGCATGGTAACCGCTTTCCATCAAGTGGGCCGTCTGCCTGTCTGCTGATCTCCTGCAATAAAAAAAAAGTTATTAGAAGTAATAACTGCTGTGTGAGACTGGTGCCAATGGTAGATCTGTATCAGTTAATCATATATTAGTAAAAAATAAAATTTGCCGACAATTCGCTAGTAAATAATAAAACGTTCAATACTTGGATCTATTTAGTCACGTTATTCTTTATTTCATACTTTTGTAATAAATATAATATATTGTTAAATATCAATTAATTTTGACTAACAGGTGACAGATAAAATTACACAATGTTTGTTACTGTGTATAATATATAGTGTAATAATATGTAATAAATATGTAAATGTTGAAAAATAGATTTATTTTTACAGTGACCTTATTCAAATCAAGAAGAGGGAAGACAAATGTTAAAGTAGGTGAACATACATTTTATCTAAGGCGTAACAATACAAATAAGTCAAAGAAACGAGGGTGTTGTACACAAAACAAATACTGCAGAGCACGTTTGCATATCGTCAACGATAAAATTGTTGCCATTTACAATAAACATAATCACGAAAAAAAATAAGCTGATTGAAATTACGTTTCAATAGTTTCAAGCGTGATTTTAATTTGATATTTATTTAAATGGTTTCTGAAATCACGCTTAAAACGCTTACATTGTAGTATTATTTATTTATCAATTAAACAAAAATCTAAGTAAAGACAAATAAATACATAGTTTATATTTCTTTTTAAATTTAATTTATACCTGATATTATAATAGTTATATGCTGCTGTTTAACTTTGAGGCGTTTGGACTTAAAAATTCGAAAATTTGAATCTCTGCAAAAATATTTCGATGCATTTGATCGATTTGTCGGATAGTGTATAATCCTGAAAAATGAATGAAGCAGTACCAAAACTTAGAGATAATATTGTTATTCTTTTAAGTAGTTAAAAAGTAATTGATCGTGGTTCAGAATTCGACTTATAGTCTTAAGTTACTTCTTTTAGATTAATTATCTAAATTGTGTAAATATTCTTCATTACCTTTAGGTTTTCTCAAATAAGATGCTTTTATATACACAAATAAAGTTATGAATATTATTCTTTCCAAAAACGCTAAGGTATAATAACATTAATAAGAGTGAAACCTTTGACACGCATGTCATCCTTCATGATGTCAAGCCAGCATTTCTTGTGCCTATCCTTTCTACTGGAACCTGACAGAGGCTGCATGCATTTTTCATCTGCAAAACTAGCCTGCTTTTAAAGAAGTGACCGTCCCAGAGTAATACAATTCTCTTGCAGTTTTGTGTGCTGTATCATGGACATGAAGACTGCAGTCTACGCGAGAGTTCCTCACGCGATTCTTTTGCAAAAACTGGTTCATATCCATACAGCGAACAATGAAAAATCAACCATCTATACATTTGAGGAAATCGAATATTTTTTAAATCGTGATTCTTATTAATATTTTGAACTCATATCACAAAATAAAATATTGAATGTTTCGATATTGTTACAGCAATATTTGTGAAATCACAGCGTGGAAATACTTTAATATATTTAAATGGATACACGTTTTATCATAAGAAATCGGATAAAGGTTCAGGCATTTCAAGTATAAAGAAAAGATGGATGTGTTCAACGCATTTCTGCAGAGGCTGCAAAGCGGTGATCTATACTATTGACGATGTCATTGTAACAGTGAAGAACACACATAATCATAGTCCGAATTATTGTAATATGAAATAAAATCAGCCAAGTGCGTGGGAGGTCACGCACGTTGAAAGTTTCTGTACAGGTGACGAACATCCCCACTATTTGTCATTTAGCTACGGATTTCTAAAACTATTACATCGAAATACCCAATATTTCAAAAACTACTCAATAGATCTGGTATAGTACAATTTTCATTGCAAGTATTTTTTTTTTATTTGCACTTTTTATACCTCTAAAAGTTAAAGGAGAGAATACATGTTTACTAAAGTCCGCGTCACCAAAGAAGTCCCACAGATGCGGCGCTGCGTTCGCCGTACTTAATTCTGCCAGAGTATTTATTTGCTAATCCATTGCTAATAATAAATACAAAATATTGCATAATCAAAGCTGTAATTTCCTGGCTATTTTACGAAAAAAATTCTATCAAGTGGCGGAGCCGCAACTTTTATTATCTTTATTTTCCGTGGGATTACTTCTGTGTCGCGGACTCTACTTCGTATATCTAAATACTTTACTGACTTATTTTAAAAAATCATAAAAGGAAATCGTCATGATTTTCAAAAACTGACTAATGCTGATATTAGAATCAACCAAATTAAATCAATTTGCTTTAAAGGACTCCACGGTATTCAAAAAGACTGAAGGATTCAACTTAATATAAATCACTTTAGTTGATTCATCCAAATTTGAAGACAGAAATTTCTTTTCTTTCACCATATCCCAATTAATTGGGATCCCAATATGTCTTTTCCTTCCACACACATCTTTATTCTGACATACATCTTCTGTCACACTATAAATCTTCATGTCATCCTTTACACAATCCATTTTTTTGGTCTAGCTTTACATTTGTACCCATCAATCTTGTAATTTATCATTCCTTTTGTTATGTGACTTTCATCCCTCCTCATTATATGCTCATACATACCACCTTAATTTTCTTCCTCTCAAGTTTTCAATCACATTGAATGTTAGAATTGTTAGAATGTATTTTATCGCTGATGAAAAAAACGATTCATTAAATCAGATATCACCAAGGGTTAATATTTTAGCTACCGACTGACTACCAAGCGTCTGGTAAAAATTTGCATTTTTTTATCCCTTGCCGATTAAATTGAAGTCCATTCTCAAAATAGCAATCCTCTATTACTTTATTTTTCACATTTTGATTTTTTTAACATTTAACATGAATATCAGAGTCATTTTATGCATATTTTTGTTGTTTTATTTCCTTGAACGCCCCTAATATTAAAACTTGGCTAGACCGTAATCGTTACAAAAACAAATCGTTATAAAACATATAGCCCGTGTTATTAGCTTAATTGCCGAATTGGAAGTGTCGTCTGATATATTATATGAATATTGGATGTCCCTAACACGCGACTATGTTAGTCGCAATTTAAGAAGGGCATTATAAAATTTCTTAGAGGCCGGCAACGCGTTGGCAACGCTCTCGGTGTTGCAAACGTCCATAGACGACGTAATCACCTTCTGTCAAGTGGGCCGTTGCCTGTTTGCGTGCTAGAGGCAATAAAATAAAGGCTCGGTTTGTTGTCATCTACAAAAGTCATAACCATGATTTTGTTGTGACGTCATCATTCTAACAAGTCAGGTTTTTAATTATTGTATGACTAGTCATTTAAACGAAGTATATTTATATTATAATGTAATAAAAGGTAAGATGATAGCATATGATAGTAAAGTGTTTTAATGTTGTTGTTTTATATGTAATTTTTTTAGAAATATAGTAACATGTGTTATTTGCCCGATTTATATTTCTTATTTTGTTGATCCACATTTAGAAATATTTAATTTTTTTTAGTATAAAACATATTCAACTTTAATTACAGCTGTCATTCACATCTTGTGTATTTTTTCGCTAGGAAGCAAAAATTGATATGAACATAGTAACGTGTTTCTTGCTTTTTTTGAAGTGAAACTTCTCTAGAATCGTGATTTGAAACTCGATGGAACCAAAAGGTGACCCTAAAAAGAGATACATACACACATAAATCTAAAGGACTAATTCTGCGAGAGAAGAATATCAGAATCATTATTCATTATCAGAATAAGACTGATGATTAAACATAGATTTAATTTGGACCGAAATAAAACTGGTAATAATATTTTTTAGACTAAAACAGTGAAAAATTGAAAGTATTGCTTAAGAAGTTTATTTTGAATTATACTATGTTGACGGATGTAGGCTAAAGGAATTATATTTATATTAATAAAAATTAGAAAATAATTATCCGTGAGTATATTCACTTCTACTGCGTGTGAATTTTTTTTAATCGACATTTATTACTAATATTTGTTTCTTAAAATATGGATTTCATTGGTGCAGTAAATGTTACCGTGAATCTGAATTTATACGCATAAACATTTCTGTTTATACTGGTATAATTTTCCGTTAACTTCTATTAAATCGACTCAACAACAAGGAGTTATACAACTTAATTAATAGCAGGAACATTTAGTAAGAACCGTTCACACAACATCGAGCGGTTATCGAGTACAATCCGGAGCTCGGGCGTGTTGTTTCAACTCCGGTCCGGTAAAAGTAAATTTGATTTAATCTCTCTTAGGCCTACTGGCCACAAAAGGCGCACGACATTGTCATTTTACGCTTGTGCGTAGCTTGCTTGTACCTTCCGCAGAAAGGGACGAAACAGTGTTCACAGCTGCATGACGAACAATACATGACGATACGGAAATGTGACTATGCCGCACTGTGGACACAGTTTCGTCCCTTTCTACGCAAGATGCAAGCAAGCTACACACAAGCGTAAAATGACGATGTCATGTGTATGACGTGTGATTTCGTGGACAAAGACCCTTAGGCTCGGCGCAAACAAGCTACCGACCACAGCCACCGATGATCAGCGACAAGATACACTTTTTCATATATTTTGTAGGAACTCGCCGTACACATGTGGTCGGTGGACCGTTTGCGCCCACACTTACTTCGTTCATTTTTACAGTTACTTATATGACTTCAAAACGTGGAAAAACATTGATTTGCTTGGATGGCTTCACATTCTTCCACAAGAAGTCGGGTGGAACGTCAGGGAAAATGTTTAAACAGAAAAGGTGGGTGTGTTCAACACACATTTATAAAGGCTGCAAAGCAGTTATTATTACGATCGATGATGTTATTGTGGCAGTGGATAACACCCATAACCATTGTAAGACCATTTATACTGTGAAAAGAAATTTTAATCTTGTTTAATTGTTTTGTTTTTCTTATTGTTACAATAAAGAATTAATACATGTTTATATGCTTTTATTATAAATAAAATGTTCATAAAGTTTGATTCTATATTCTACAGTCTTACATTTTCTGGATGTAAATTATCGTATTGTTACGAGTTGCAGGACTCGAATTAAAATGCCGTTAGAATTACTATAGGATTTATTAGAACTATATAAACACGTATCACATAGGTACAAATATAACACGCGCAAAGTCCGTCACTAAATAGATGACCGAATGTACAAAAGTCCTGCCTCGCGGCTGGTTATCCCTCGACTGCCGATCTCTCCATTGGACCATTGCTTTATACTGCACCGATACAATATGTCTGCCCAACCGCGTGGACCGAATTTCTTAGAATCAGTTCGACACACCTGGATAATGACTGCCATAAAATATTACAATACACAACGGGCTGCTTTCTAATCACAAATTTTAAACACAAAGTAAACAAAAGAAGTCAAAATGCGGAAAGGTAATAAAGTATGCTTTTATGGTATGCAGGTGTGAATCCACTTTTATCGGCGTGTAGGTTGTAACAGTATGTTCAGCTTCGGTTTCTAATAAGTATATTGATACCCAAATTTCTTTTAAAGTTTTTTTTGCTTCGGTTTACTTGCATTAATGTATCCTTAAGCTGTAACTTTAATCATATGTCAAAACAGAACTTATAAATATATGTTCTAATATAAAAACTTTATTTTGTATTAATCATCATTTATTTATTTAACAAAGATCACACAGTTTTTTCACAATACATTTATAAACAATACACACAGTAGTCACAAATTTATTGCTACATAATTAGCAAGGGGAAAAATTAAGTAGTCCATGTTCGTGCTGAAATCTGTCATTACAGAAAACCTTCGGAAATGCATCTACGAACATGTTTAGGTTTTACATATTGTCACGTATCATTTAAGATTTCTGTATATATAGTCTTAAGTTTAATGTTAAATTAATTAGTTAAATAAATACATATAGAGTACATCAATACGTTGTATTTTGTACTCCCTTCTCAAGCGGTCAAGCCTAGCTCTCGCATGGTGATGGAGCCATGGGTGTCGCCAGTGGTGCGTCACCTTATCCAACAGGATAAACACCACAGAAGCACCAAACAACTTATATCAACCCCCACAAGTGGTGACGCCGCTTAAGAACATCAAGCAACCTTCGAAGAGTCAGTAAGTAAATAGCTTTCGAAGAACACACCTCAGCATTCTACAACTGAGTAAGCAATTCACTACCTTCGCTACCAAGGTCTTCCATTAATTATTTATAAAAGTTACTATGATAAACCTTGTGTTAGTATTCAAACTACATTAAAAAAGACGAATAATAATAAATATAAAGTAAAGATACGTTGCTGAGGAGTTCGTTGCGCTGCTTCTTCTCCTTTAACAGTAACTAAAATTGATTTGAAAGCGATGGTAGACTCATGACTTTGAATAAGTAATCTGTAAGATTCCATTTTGAAATAAATACATTTAATTTCATTTTTACATTCATTCAATCATCATGGGGTAATACGAACCCCACATGATGAATGAATGAAGAACATCAGACAACCTTCAAGAAGCCAGCTAGCAAACAACAAGTGAGGAAACACAGCAGCATACAAAACAAGAATAAGCTGTCATCGTAGGCACTACAAATCCACCGAGAAGCATTTTTGAATCTACAAGATGTAAGTTGACCGTCAACATGGGGCAAAACGGACCCGATGTTACGTGACGTAAACAATTTTTCTGCCTTACGGTTTGAACTTGTTGTATATGGTTGTGTTTGTAAGAACTATGAATGAAATCTGTATACGTCTAATAAAGTTTGTGGTTTTCCGAAAGGACATTTTAATACGTATCCCGCAAACATGTAACAGTATTATCTAAAAATACATTTATTATGTTAATTTCGTTGTTGAAAGTATAATTAATATTGTTCCACATTTTATAATCAGCGCCATGAAGAACGAGAGGTTTATATTAATATTAACAATGTAGTGGATGCACTTACCACGTTTAGTTGTAGATAGTTTTATATTATATTTGCTTAAAATATACCACGATCCTGGTTACCACACGCTCGGTTTTCCAACTCAATTATCCGCTCATAAATTTCTTAGATTTCATTTCATTTCTATTAGCAACTTTCGTAATAAATAAAACTTGTATTTTAATCTAATTCTCATTCAGAACTTCATAAACAAAAGTAGGTCAAGTTCAAGGTTAATCTTTTAGCATTTGGCTTTTGACGTTTGACAAGTGCTGCCTTATGAAAAACATAGCAACAACATTCTTTTGATCTACGCTATATTTACCATTCATGTATAATCATAATTTATAATCATAAAATAAATTATATATAAATATCTATTTCAATTTTCTTATTTATTTAATTAAATTTTATTTATCAAATACATAATGATCTACTTTTGTTAGTGTTATTCAATGCCTATGTTAGCCAAGACATAAGGATACGACTAACCAATGAGAGATGTGTATAAAACTCGCTCTCATTGGTGGGAATTAAAAAATGTAAAAAAGACACGGCTTTTTGAATTCAGTTAAGACGAGACCATTTTGTATGACTAAAAGATACTTACTAAAGTGAAAATAAAAAGTCAGTTTAAGATCGAAGTTATATTTATTCAAGAGCCTTACACCACAACTATAATATCATAGCACACTCTTCAATAATAAATAAATAAATTATATTTGCATTAAATAAGAATTAAATAGGAGTTGTATTTTTTACAGTTACTTACATCAGATCATTACGCGGGAACACGTTGATGTGTTTGGATGGCTATACGTTTTTTCATAAGAAGCCAGCTAAATGTAGAAAGCAAGAGGTTATGAAGAAAAGATGGGTGTGTTCAACGCATTTCTGTAAAGGCTGCAGAGCAGTTGTTATTACATTCGATAATGTAATAGTGGTAGCGAAGAATTTACATAATCATCCCCCAACCAACTACACCATGAAACGAAATAATATTTTCTTTTAATTTTTTTGTAATGAATTTCTGTCATGCGGCTTACAAGAGAGAGCAGAGATCGTCACGTAAGGAAAAAGCGGAGAAACTGATTTACATTGATCTAGCTACTGAATTCAAATTCGTATGAAACTCCCGTTGACTATATCGTGTAAAAAGCTTTGAAATCAGTGGGGCACTACCAAGTCTAGCTAACTTCGATATTCCCGACTGAATATTTTGAAGTCAGTCCACTTCCGAAGTCAGTAGCTAAACAATTTAAATCAGCCCTCCAGGCAGGCTTTAACGTAACTTTTATTATACGATTTCAAACTTTAATGCAATGTAATAAGATATAAAATAATATCCGATAGTGTAACATACGGTGTTTTGAATTTCGAAAGATCTTGTAGCCGCCCTTATATCTTATGTTTTCATATATTTTATTTACTATTTTATATAGATTTTTAAATAAATGTATAATTTAGTTTTAATGTAAGGAACTTCGTTCCCTAAGAGTATACCTCATCCGCAGTTTTTTTGTTTTTGAATCATACATTTTTATTCTTAAAACAAAGAGTAATGAAGATTTACGCCTTTTATTAAAAAGTCTTACATGTATCTTAACTGTGTGCTGGTATAAATTCTGCATCTGTATTATGAGTAAAATCTTAATTTCCGGAATAAGAAGTAAATCCCATTTTAGTTTCAATAATCTTGAAAGTTTAAAATCTAGTATAGAGTTATTTTAATTTTGAGAAAGTAATTGCATCGAAGCGACCAATTTTTTTTCTGACAATCTACAATGTACTTTAAAAGATACCACGTTATTCGTTTCGATACAATTATTTTTTAAAGATTAAAATAATCTCCACTAAAATTTAAATTTTCAAGATAACACATTGAAGCAAACAGGCGATATTTATTATCTTCATTTACTTGTTGAAAGTACTATGTATACCACATTTCATTACAATTTTATAACTACGGTCTTAAGAACGATGTCACCATCAGGTATATATTAACTTTAATAAAAATTATGTTTTCACAATAGTTGTAATAAAATATATGTGTTTTTTTACAGTTTCATATATCAGAGCATTGCGTGGGAATACGTTGTTGTGTTTAGACGGATACACTTTTTTTTCATAAGAAGTCAGATTCAAGTACAAAGAAAGTGTTTGAAGAAAAGATGCTTGTGTTCAACACATGCGAGTAACGGTTGCAAAGCAATCGTTATTACAGTCGATGATGTAATAGTTTTGGCGGAGAATTTACTTAATCATCCTACAAACATGAAGAGAGATAGCATCACTTAATTATTTTTTAATATTTTTAAAATAAAACGTATCTAATGTATTAGATTAAATAAAATTTTATGTATGCATACCATTTTTTTAAATGTTCCGTCCTTCGCCTTATGCCAGGACTATGGTTATATGACCTAACATCTCCGCAGCCATGACAGGCGTGGGCCTCGCAAGGCCTCTTCCATGTATGCATACCATAAGTTAACATACTGTATGTGGTTTCAGACAGTAGGTTAACCTACTATATAATTATTGTATTTTAATTTTGTATATACAAGCCACTTGTCAGTAGTAAATAATAATACATTGTATACTACCTTAGTATAATAAATAATCATTATTGTAAGGTTGTCTTTAATAACCTTAGGTTTGTCGCAAAGGGACCACCGACCACAGCCACCGTTGTCCAGCGACAAGGGGTTAAACGGGTTAAAGCGACAAAAGACTGAAACACTAAAAATAAATAACACCCTGACATGTCATGTCCGTTAGGAGAAGGGGAACAAATATATATATATATATAACGGAGGAGGAACCACCGCAGTGTTTATAAAAAGTGTGACGTCAGCAATGCAGACGTTAATTTCACATTACAATAAACTCATAGTAATTAAATAAATTATTGCTCCGACATGTATATATATATATATATATATATATATATATATATATATATATATATATATATGTATATATATATGCTAGCGGCCCCGGCAGACGTTGTCCTGCTCTGAAAAAATAAAAATCTAGGACCGATTCCAGCGCCACCTACCGGTTCCAATTGTGAATTTAAACCATGCGGGGACCCACTCAAACACACAAAAATAAAATCACCAAAATCGCTCCAGGTGATTAGGAGGATTCTAGAACCCGATCTCAGCGCCACCTACCGGTTCCAACGGGATAAAAAGTATTCTATGTCCGTCTCCTGGTTCTAAGGTACCTCCCCACCAATTTTCAGCCAAATCGGAACAGCCGTTCTTGAGTTATAAATAGTGTAACTAACACGACTTTCTTTTATATATATATATATATATATATATATATATATATATGTATATATTATTTTTTATTGTTATTAGTGTTTAATTTGATAACAGCAGTGTAGAAATTAAATTGCAAGCTGTGTTCTATCTACAAGTAGTTTTTACATCGCATTGCAAACCTTAGTCATAATTTCATTACTTTAATTGATCAAATATAAAAAACTGTTGGTAATCCTTTATTGAATAAATAAATAAGAAAATAATTTGGATAGCCAAATTATTTGGCTATAGACTTTAGATGTAACAGCAATTTCGTGTATAGCGACTACTATTAGTGGACCATTTATAACAAGTTCCTAGAAATCCCTGGCAGATATTGCTATATTGTTTTCTTTCTTCTTGTTCTATCTACTTGTGTTATAGCGACTTCCGAATATAGCGACGGATTTATAGTGGTCCCTTCATCGTCGTTATACTCGAAATCCATTGTACTGCATAATCATTTTTGTAAAATTTTAAAGAAAATAACGCTCGCAAAATGAGTCGCAGTGAACGAATAATATGTGTGCTTTTTTACAGTCACATATTTGAAATCACAACGCGGAGGTACATTGATATGTTTGGATGGTTACACTTTCTTTCAAAAGAAACCAAGTAGAAATACGAAGAAAACAAGCATGAAGAAAAGATGGCTCTGTTCAACACATGCCTGTAAAGGCTGCAAAGCATTTCTTATTACAATTGATGATACAGTAATAGTGACAGCGAACAATGTGCATGACCATCCCGCAACCAGCTACAATATGAGGAGAATTGATATGAAATAAATCGTTTATTTTAAAATAAAAGTCATCTGTTTGTGTATACTTTATTGTAAAAATACAATATATATAAACGGCCATCTTAAATGAAATTCTAAAAAGATGGCCGAATAATCGATAATTATAAATATGTATACAAAATAGTATATAAATACTTGTCGGCATCGAGGTAGTTTTGAAAACAAACCACGTGGCGGAACTAGTCAAATAAACGGATGCCAGTTTTGAGACATTTATTATCGAGGGAACGGATATAGGAAATCGAATAACCGGTAGTCAAAAGTTGATCCATGTTCATTGAAAACCGGTTGCAATCTTTAGCTGCCAAATAACTGGAACGCCAGCGTCGGCCTGGTGGCGCTTGACGAAGTTTAACACGTCCCGAGATAGCGGGAGAGACCCAGATCTTTTAGTTGAAAATGGTGGGACCAGCTTGTAAAGGGCCAGCTGTCGTCCGTCCGGGCTGGAGGTGAATACGTTAGCGAGCCCACAGGGAGGATCGCGCGAGGATAGGACAGGGGTTTCAGTGGGTATTTCTAATCGTGGCATGGCAATAGCACTTCACACGTGAGGCGCTAGTGCCACCCCGACCTGGTGAATCCCACACTCGGGCCGCGTCCTTTCCCTCTCACGAGGCTTATTGTCCTCCAACGGATTTCTCCTGTATAAAAAAAAGCCTACGACGTAGCAACGTGGTCGACCAATGTGGGATAACTCGCTTCTTTGGTGATTTTCGAGCGAGTGAAACTTGAATCGTAAAAACCGTTCACGCGTTCCTTACTTTCATCTATTGAACATATAAAGTTCTTTTCAACACACTTGCTCATAAAGTGGCTCTATGGTCACCGCAATTAGGCACAGAATGACACCCTTTATCAAACTGTGAGTAAAAAACATTATAACTCACTAGTGAGTTATAGATTTTTTTTTTAATTTTATTGGTTGAGTTGCTTTGTTTTTAAAAAAGTTTTTATTAAAAAAAAAGATCGTGTTCTATAGAACAAATAAATTAATATTCCTATTGCTTGCTCATTTCTTGCAACTTTTTATTTAAATAGATAATTTTAACTCGTACGTGTTTAATAAATAAAACTTTCACTCATATATAACTTTTTTTTATCTACTAAATAAAATGAGTTTTTGTTGTTATTTTATTCACAAGTGTGTTGAAAAACGTCGTATGATACACGTGTGTATTGATGATTACCGTCCTCGGCTGTCTTAAGACCCTCGCCTACGGCTCGAGTCTCAATGGCGCCTCGGCGGTAATCACCAATGTTACACACTAGTACCATAATGTACTATTATAGGGTTTGTAACGTAATAGTTCTAACTCATTATACTTTGTATGAAGTATTGTTACAATTTATTTCAATAATCACCGTATACCCGCAAAGTTCAAATAATGAGTACCGATGCGGAGTAAATCTGTACCGATCCCCGTTATATTTATATATAACCTAGCATACAGGCGGACTGTCCACCACGGTCCGGGTTCACCGAGACGCTTCTCTTCGGGCTTCATATCTCCTGTCGCCCGTCATCATCCAATGTTATCGTCTTTTGCCTTGCGTAATTAGATTCAAGCCCATTTAATGTAAAGTATTTACTAGAGATGCCACGAATATTCGGCTCATATTGAATTTTCGGCCTCTTTTTTAACTCATCTTCTTTTATTCGGCCGAATATTAAATTGTGAAAAAAACGCACATATTGCTCAAAATGGAATATTCCCATTACGAACTGACAGTCAAAGAAAATTCTAACAGTGTTAAATGTTATTTGAATTTAATTTCTATTTAAGTACTACGTTTCGGTCAATTCTTAAAATGTCAGAATCAAATTTAAAAAATCATTAAAATCGCGCTTGCAACCGTTAAAACATAGTTTTAATGATGTGTACCTATCATTCGCAAGACCGTAAGAAAATACTTCACAAATTGTTGCTGCAATACTGAACTACTACGCGCGAACTGCACAAACTCTTATCTTCGCCGATATATTCGGCGCTTCGGCCGAGTAAGTGGCCGAATATTCGATATTCGGCCAAACCACTATTCGTAGCATCGCTAGACCATTTACCATCGCCTATAGACGCTTGCAACATCAGGGGTGAAATCATTTGCCAGTCTTTAAGATGAGATAAAGGGAAAAGTAGCCCATCAGAACTGTCACTCATCATAAGAAATACTATTAGCTCGGGGACATGTTTCACGCCGATATTTCGCGAGAGTATGGTATCACCCTGATCAAACCGGCCCTAAGGACTGTAATTTAGTCAATAATTTCACACCGTATTAGTATGAAATATACCTAATAATTGTGGATGATATTTACAGCAGCAACATTTGTACAATCACGGCGTGGCGGTACGTTGCTTTATTTGGATGATTACACATATTATTGTATGAAGAGACCAAATCCGACTATAAAGAAGAGATGGGTATGTTCTACACATTATAACAAAGGATGTAAAGCAGCGATCATGACAATTGATGACGTCATGGTTTCGTCAAAGAACAAACACAATCATAGTCCAACTCATTCCAATCTGATGAGGCGATGTAATGCTAAGAAAGGAGAACTAAGGAATACAAGAAATTAAATACGGATTGATGTATATATGTATTAACAATGACTCACTAAATGCAATTTGGTTTATTAAAAATTACTTTTATTTAAATTTATTTATTAATTGTTATAGTAGTCAATATTATTCAACTCTTTAAAATATAGGGAAGAATTTATGTCTTTGCATGACGGTATATTTTGCTATTTGTATAAACACTTGTGGCCTGTGGCCTCTGTGTTTAATGAGTCTGAGCTTTTGCCCGCCTAGCTCTTTATATCGATAACTCGATTCGTGACCTGGTAACATTTTTAAACGTCCTTTGCGTTATTTATTAAAGTATACGTGTCTGAGGTTAACCTTACAGTTGTCCTTTATATGTTGGTATGTAACTTTATTTTGTTATAGAGTTATGTGCCTCCCGTCATGAAAGGGAAGCATATTTATCTGTTGTAACGGCTACACATTCTATTATAAATAAAAAAAATCTAACAACATAGAAACCGACTTCAAGATATAGAAGAATATAGCAAAGAAAGAAGCAAAATATAAAATTTTCTACGACATATTAAAGTCGGTAAAATATAAAAATCACTATATTTTGAAATATTTTGTTGTGGTAACAATGTATGTAGTATTTTTATGTTTTGCTTGGCATCGACTTCAAGATGTAGATAATTGTATTCCTTGCTTTTTAGTTACCCTTGAACTCAGTTTCTGTTTTGTTAGATTTTTTTATTATACACTTTTAAGTTACACTGTATATGGTATCCCTAATAAGGTAGCTTCTCGAATGCGAAAACAATAAATATAATAGGAAGGGCATTTAGAAAATGTTGTGGAATTCAGAACGGAGACGATGTGTAAGATTGTGACCACCACGTATTGTATGCAACACCAGGAGCGAAATCAGTCTTTGAGATGGAATAAGGGGCACTGAGCCATCAGAACTCTTACTTATCGTACGAAATACAATTAGCTCAGGGACATGTTTCACGACAATATCCTGCGAAAGTATGGTATCATACTTATCGAGCCGGCCCTAAGGGCTGTAATTTAGACAATAATTCCATGCCTCTACCACATTACGTTAAATATACCGCATTAATGTGAAATATACCTAATAATTGTGGATGATATTTACAGCAGCAACATTTGTGAAATCACAGCGTGGCGGTACGTTGCTTTATTTGTTTGGTTATACATATTATTATATGAAGAGACCAAATCCGACTATAAAGAAGAGATGGGTATGTTCTACGCATTATCCTAAAGGTTGTAAAGCAACGATCATAACAATTGATAATGTTGTGGTTTCGTCAAAGAATAAACACAATCATAAACCAACTCATTCCAGTCTGAAGAGGCGATGTAATTCTCAGGAAGGAGAAGTAAGGAATACAACAAATTGAATACCGATTGATGTATTTATGTATTAAAAATTACTCATTAAATGGTATATTAACAATTAGTTTTATTTATTTTCTTTAAATTTATTTAAAGAAGACATGTGCATGACAAGAGTTATGAAGGTCAAAGAAGCAAGTGAGGTGTGTAAGAATGGGCCTAAATGGCGCTCTGTTGTTCGTGCCTACCCCGCAAGGGAACTGGCGTGAAGTTATGTATGTATGTATGTAAATTTATTTATTAATTGTTAATTGTAAGAGAGTGTCGGGGTGAAGGTAAGGAAAGGAATGCTCCGGTGGTTCGGGCATGTAGAAAGAATGCATGATGAAAGAATGACTAAACAGATATACAATGCAAAAGTGGATGGATGCAGAAGTCGTGGAAGGCCACGACACACCTTCCATGATCAAATTGATCGTGTACTAGCGGAGGGTGATGTTAGGAGCCTTAAGAACAGACGAGTGTGCATGACAAGAGTTATGAATGTCAAAGAAGCAAGTGAGGTGTGTAAGAATGGGCCTAAATGGCGCTCTGTTGTTCGTGCCTACCCCGCAAGGGAACTGGCGTGAAGTTATGTATGTATGTATGTATGTATGTAATTGTTACACTAATCATTATTATTGAAATTTTTAAAGTCTGGGGAACAATTTATTTCTTTGCATGATTGATATTTGTATCAATACCTGTGGCGTCTAGTCTAAACCTTTGCCCGCCTAGGTCACTGAAACGCAAAGACCCCTGGTTGGAATCCTAACCTGGTAATTTTTTTAAACGACCTTTCCGTTATTTAATATCGTTTGATTTCAACCTTAGAGTTGTCCGTTATATGTAGGTATGCATGTAACTTTATTTTGTTTTACAGTTACATGTCTTCCGTCACGAAGGGGAAGCATATTGATCTGCTTGGACGGCTACACATTCTATTATAAAAAACCATCGAAACACTTGAACACTTTAAGGAAACGTTGGATGTGTTCAACACATTTCTATAGAGGCTGCAAAGCTAAACTCATTACAGTTAACAATGAGATCATCTTAGTGAATAACATCCATAATCATTCTCAAACCAAAATCAACATAATGAGACAATCCCAATACATTCGATGCGATGGTGAAAATCTTTTCACTTTGAGGTTAAGTGATAATGCAGTGACTGAATAGATTAACGTAGTTTGCTCTCCTAATAATCATTCCGGTGAAACTCCTAAACGCATTGTTGTCCGCAATCACGTTTTTTCTAAAATCATTTTGGATCATACATTTTTGGCTACAACCTTCTATTTTTTCTTCTACAGTCAACTAATGTCCATTGCTGAATGTAAGCCTCTCCAAGTCTTCGCCACATATCCCGGTCTCCCACCTTCCTCATCCAGCCCCTACCGGCCACCTGAAGTAAGTCGTCGGTTCCGCAAGCTGGAGGGCGTCCTACGCTACGCCCACCAAGTCGCGTCCCCTCTCCAGGACATGTTTAATCTATCGCCCGTCGGCCCTGAGACCGATGTGACCCTTCCACTGCCACATCAACTTGCTAATTTCACGAGCTATGTCGGTTGCTTTGTTTCTCTTACGGCTAACCTCATTTCTTATTCTATCCATAAGAGAAACTCCCAACACAGCTCTCTCCATAGCCCGCTGAGCAACTTTAAATTTGTGAACCAGTTTCACTGTCACTGTCCACGCAATTAATTTGTCTACAATGTCACTGGGTAATGCTCATTACTGATATCAACAAGACACTTGAATCGAACAATTCGTAAGAAGATAGATGATTTAAAAAAACGTGATTGCATTGGTTGCCTAATTATGCTCTCAGGAAATTCATATATCCAATAATTTGTGTAATAGAATTTGTACAGTGTAATTTGCAGTATTTTTTTTTGCCAAAATAGTAAACTTTTCAACACGTATAATTTTGTTTTAATATTACTCTACATCTACATTACTGGTACGATTTCTTCTATACTTTAACGCGTACCTTCAACCTGTTTCTTTATGTATAATCAGGTACAGAAAGTAAGGGACTATAGTACCCGGCACTAAGGCTTGGAACGGGTTTAAAATTAACTGATTTTAATCTCATACGGTCCATCCTGATGAATGGGTGCGAAGCTTGGACGCTTACCCTCAAGAAGGCGAAACAGCTTTTAGTAGCGGAAAAAAAGGTTCTCCGTAAGATTCTGGGTCCAACTGAGAGAGAGGATGGCATCTGGAGGGTCCGAACCAACCTCGAAATCGAGAATCTCGTGGCTGAGCCTAACATAATAGGAGAAATAAAAGCTCAGCGCCTCCGCTGGCTCGGTCACGTAGAACGGATGGGAGAGGATCACAGCGTGAGGAAAGCATATTTCGGACGGCCGGTAGGTCGGCGTACGGTCGGCCGTCCCAAATATCGCTGAAAGGACAGAGTGGAGGCTGATCTGTCGGAGCTAGGAACCAATAATTGGCAAGAAACCGCACAGGACACAGAAAATGGCATGCTCTCGTTTCAGAGGCCAAGACCCACTTTGGGTCGCTGAGCCAACGGAGTAAGTTTATTTATTTATTATCCTTGCAGGAACGGAGAAAGAATACAATTTCACAGCCAGGTGGTAGGGCATTTGCCCGACTGGATGGCTACCACCCCTGGTCTAGAGTATGCCGCCACAATTACCTTGAATTGTGTTCCGGCATTAGTAACGAGGTCCCAGTGTGCCTTAAGAGAGCAGCAGTGCATTTGTAGCACCTTTGGTGTTGCAGATGTCTATAGGCGATGGTAACCACTTTACATCAAGTGGGCCGTCTGACTGTCTGCTGAATGTATGCCATAAAAAAAAGTAAGTAAGTAAGTTAACCATTTTGTTTTGGAGTACAAAGTTATAAACCTTAAAGAGAGTGTTATATAAACCTAATATAACCGGTTTATCCTGCGAGAAGAGGAAGTATAATTCTGTTTCTTTCGAGATGTTCATGTGCGACTGAAAACTTGCTGTACCACATAGCTACGCTTTGAAGGTGTGCGGCAAAAATCATTCGAAACTGGTTTATGCAATAAAATATATTTAACGAACTTTTGTTACTAAAAACCATTTTATTGAGCTTTAAATGAGAACAAAACGGAAAGAAATGTTCCTATGGACTTAGGCTATAACCGGTTAGACTTTTTTACCGGTTTCCAAGCTTTGCTTAGCACCGATCGATTCCTATTTGTCTGTACTGGAAACCTGTATCTTTGATACAACAGAATTGCGGCTATAGCTAGTAGTGAAATAACAGAATCTCGTATTAGAAGTCAGTGCATTGTTTAAATATCGAAGGCTACTTCTTATATGCAAAATTTTGAATTTGAGTCAAATGAAAAGTTTAAAGTTTCAAACGACCCAAATAATCACATAATGTATAGACTGTGCACCATACCAGAATAAAAAAGACTTAGCTTGAAATTAGAGACCAGAGGGTCTAAAACGCTTAGTAAAATTGACACATGTCTAAATAAGTGTAAGACCTAAAGACCATAAAGTTCCGTTTTATTTTGATACTTGACATCTTCGTAATGTGCAAAAGCGGCCGCTTTATGCCCTCAAGTTCTTTCTTTATATTTCCAGAAGTTGAGACTAAAATTTAAAAGTAAAATCTAACTTAGACAAACAACTAAAGTAAATTTTACCATTACAGCAAGATTCGTCACATCCCAAAAAGGCAACGATTTGATCTTTTTTAATGGTTACACATTTTACTATATGAAATCAAAGAAAGCTAACACCACGAATATTGTGAAGAAATGGTTCTGTTCCACACATTTAAGCAAAGGTTGTAGAGCGACGATTTGTACAGTAAATGATGTTATTGTAACCGCAAAAGATTTCCATAATCATTATCCAACGTACAATGTAAGGAATAGAAGAAAATATATAATGTGAAATATTAGATTATTAACAATAATATATTAAGCCGGGTACTCATTTGCGAGCCGTAACTGTAACCGAGCAGATACAGTAACGTGCTTATAATGTGTACGTAGAAAACGATTTTCGCTCGCGATGTCTAACGAGCCGCCTCTGATCGCGTACTCATTAGCGAGCTGTAACTGTAACCAGATAGATACAGCAAGGAGGTTTTAGTGTGTACGTACGTACTGCGTGTGTATCGTGAACGTCCCAAATGCCTTTTAATTCGCGACAAAAACCGACAAACATCGGCTCCCTGCAAGCCGTTTGCATCGCGCTCACGAGTTACGTACACACTATGATTATTGATTACAGTTACGTTCAACGGTTACGATTGTAAGAGTGAGTACGTGGTTATTACAGGCTCGTTGCGAGCGTCCCGCGTGCCACTCACTTCAAACTCTCAAGCAACATACACATATGATTTCGGTTACAGTTACTTTCAATGGTTACAGTTATAAGAGGGAGTACGTGGTTATTTCGCTGAGAGTTCATCGCGTGCCAGGCACCTCGAACTCACAAGTCAAATACACCTTATGATTTTTCGGTACGGTTACGGCTCGCAGGTGAGTACCTGGCTTTAAGTGTAGTATAACAGGATTTTATGGTATATTCTTAAAAGACTACATACAAATTCTCGAAGCCAATTTTTTTAATATATGTAAACAAGGTAAATTTGTTACTAAACTTTTGTAAAAAATAAATGTTTAATAAGGGTTTATCCTTCTGTTATAATTTTTTATTTCAGTACAATATAAATAATTCAAGAAGAGGGTTATAGTTTGAACGCTATTTCACGCCATGCTAAGTGATAATACATGCAGATATTAATTATTACTGTACCAGTTTACCAAAAACCAAGGGAACAATATTTGCTGCGGATTCTTACAATATATCACCCGGGAAATTGTGAATCTGTACTTAAAAATAGGGATGAGAGTGCATAAATAATATGCTTAAAGACTATTAAAATGCATGAATCAAATAAAGTAGTAACATAAATATGGAAACCAAATTTTGCATTCAAAAAATAATTGTAACTAGTGAATATACGAGTAAGCCTACCAGGTAATTCCTTAAAACATTTTTAATCGATGGATAAATGATGCAGTCGGTTCTAGCACTCGCTGATCGCTGTCACCGCATGTCGCTTTGCTTTAAAACAAATCTATTCTTTATCTTTAGTATAGACGTTGCCAACATCGACCAACTCGGAGAAATTTCACAATTTTACGGATATTAATATATGATTTAACGATCACAAATTGTAAACTACATACTAGTTACTTCCCTAACTTAAATGTATACGTTATATTGTGAAGTTTAGGATCCATTCAGAATTTTACCACGTACTTCAACTAGAAGTAAAAGCCTTAGCCAGATTATTATTATTTTATTATAATTCCGCCATAAAAACCTTGAAGTGCGATCCGGCATTAGTGACCAGGTTCCAGTCTCGTCTACGAGTTCGGCAGTTCATTAGTAGGAGTTTTAGTGTTGCAAATGTCCATAGGCGATGGTAACCACTTTCCATCACATATGGGCTGTCAGCCAGGTTTTACAATTTAGCACCCGGTATGATTTCTTATGAAATCGTAAAGCTTATATTATATAGATAAACCAAATTGAACTGATTTGATTGAAATAAATGCAAGGAGATGACGGTAGTCAACAAGATTGGATGATTTAGGTTTGTCTTAATACGGATCACTTTAATTGATTGATCTAAATTGAAAGACAGAAATGAATCGTCTAATATTGGCTGACTATTGTAAAACTTGACGCTATTTGATTCATAGTGTCCTTTATCTTGTGACTACAACTAAGGACACTGTTCATTATATTAGGTCGGTTATCGACAGTTTTTAATGTGACTAGTTAGATTATAAATTCTCAGTACTAACAATGTTTGCTTGACAGAAACCGAATTAAAAAATTGAGGGTAGAATCTAATTTTATATTGTATTTTTGCAGCGATATTCGTTAAATCACAGAAAGGAAAGGCGTTGATTTGTTTGCACGGGTATACGTTTTACCACATGAAAACAAGGAACAACGCGACGTCTTGTAAGAAGAGATGGGTTTGTTCAACACATTTAGGCAAAGGATGCAAGGCTGTCGTATATACAATAGATAACACTATAATTTCAGTGAAAAATGCACACAATCATAATCCTACTTATGCTAACATGAATAGATAGGTTTTAAGTAATAACTCAGTTTAATGCTTGGAATACTTCCAGCACAGAATAATATTGAACTGTCGATCTATTTCACTTAGAATGCGGTGTAAATACAGTTTGGTAGTTTAAAAAAAAACACCTTGCCCCCAGATCTTTCTATTTCAGGCTTTAGTTATTTCTAGCCAAGTTCAAAAAAAGAAGGTTCTCTTGTATATAATATTTTTTTATATATTACTTATGTTACGATTATTTTTGCGTTCAATTCAATAAAGCTTCAAAATAGTCCCAAATTCATTGTAATTGGATACCATGCACATAAATCAAAAGTGAAAAATAAAGAATTTCTAGCAAAAAAGATGTGTGCCAAGTAAAACATGATAAAATAGTAATAAATTAGCGAAATATCGTAATTTTTATGCTTTAGTTGGCACCGACTTCAAGATGTTGTTGAAAATAATAATTATATGCTTTTAAGTTACTCTTGTTTTTTTGGTAGATTTTTTTTATAATTCAATTTTAAATATTTGTGACCAATACAGGGCGATTGTGTGGAAATTGTTGTTCGGAAGTAAGCTAGTAACGTATACCTTTTAGATTAATAGTTTTATAATGTATTAATCATATACTAAAAGGTCGCTTTCTGACTTGTCAATGCAGTAGTGATGCGGAATCGTATGCTCGGTATACGCAGTACCGAATATTTATCAAGCGCCTATATTTCTATGAGCGTTTCCTGATTCGCTCGGTATCGATGCGGGAGCGGCACATATGTACAGCTTAACAGAACTTGCTTCCTTTGAAAATACTAATATATTATATCTTTGTCTGACTGCAGATTTATTTATTTTTTTAAACATTTCTTAGGTAATAACAATGTGTCAACAACTATCTTAAGTTATGAAACTGCTGGTTTGGTAAATTTTAAATTATATAAGGCTGTAGAAGTTGGAAATTTGTAACGCACTCTTGGAGATTGAAATATTTTTAGTTAGTTAGATAAACAGCATTTTATTGTACACCAAAACATAGATAAACAGAAATAGAAAAATATAAGAGATACTGAAACGGGCGGCCTTATCGTTAAAAATCGATCTCTTCCAGGCAACCCTACCCTTGGCAGGGATTAATGGATTTTTAATACTTACGGTGGTGCAGTTTATAAATAATAATAAGTAATCACTATACACAATACACCTACATACGTCTACACACATGTATATATACATATAGCAATACAAACATACATACATATATAACAGTGTTAGGAATAATTATACACGATAGAGAAGTAATGCTTCTGAATTTGATTTTTAAAACGCTGAAAAGGATTTGGCTGGTCTTATAGCAATACGTAGCTCATTCCAAAGTCGCACAACCTGGAGGATAAAAGAGTTACTGTAAAGACAAGACGTATGTACAGGTGTGTTTATTCTGTATTTAGTTAAGGGGGATTAATTGTGGGAGCTAGATACGTACAGAAATCCGAAGAATTCCTTGAGGTAAGGAGGACTAGTAGGTAGAATTAATACACTGTAGATTAGATTGAGAATATGAGTATTCCGGCGAAAATTGATAGGTAACCCACTTAAGTTTTTTACGGAATTCAGAGACGTGGTCATATCTACGTAACCCAAATATGAACCTTATACAGAATTTTTGAAGACGCTCAAGTTTATTTAGTTGTTCCTGAGTTATGTCCAGATAGCTGGCATCAGCATAATCAAGAATGGGGAGTAATAGGAATTCCGCAAGCTTGACTTTGGTGACAGTAGGTTAGTTACACACTTTGATAATATGTCCTCCACTAGAGCTATTCAACTTAAAATATAGCCGGGGTATGCAAAATGCGCGGCGTGAGGATGGTAACGCTAGTACATAAAAACACATTGACGCGTCGACTTCTGCCGCTTGCATGACGAATAGCTGTTACTGTGTCTACCCACACGTCTCTCCATAGTGCATGACTTCTGATTCTCTATTAAGTTATATAGCTATAGTACAGAATATTTAGCTTCTTATGTTATAGTTTCACGCAGACGTAGCTATTTATTGACGCTGTTATTTTTAACGCTATAAATAAGACGAATTTGGCTACAGTCAGTAACTATAATATAGTCGCAGATGAAGCCCGAGCATTGTATATAAAACCTGTGCATTCAACGATTTTAACAACTGAATGCAGTTTATATTTTAATTCTAATTTTTCTTTTAGTGTCATTTGTGACATCGCAACGTGGGAACCCATTGATTTCTTTAAATGGTTACACATATGCATTCGCCAAGTCACGAGTTACTAAAACGGCATATGCAAAGAAGAGATGGGTTTGTTCTACACATGTAACCAAAGGATGCAAGGCGGTGATTTTTACGGTAAATGATGAAATAGTCGCAATAAAAAATTCACATATTCATAAATAAACATTACCATGTAAATAAATCTAACAAAATTATATATACTATTTCTATCCAGTGAACGCAGCAAAAAGTTCGATAAAACAGTTTCTTCAGCACTGCACGCCCTTATCTGGAGAGCGGAGGGTATAACCCATTCTTACGTAAAATTTAATATTTTATAAAGTTAATCTACATGTAATAGCAATGAAAATTACAAGTTAATTTTAATTTAATTACAAATTACAGAATAAAAAACTTAGATTTACGTTAAACTGTGAGCTTTGGTGTAAGTAATCCTTTTGTAACGTTTTATTATTCGCAAAAATGAAATTGAATCTTACGTAAGAAGAGGAAGTTGGGTTCGAGAAATCTTATGTATTCTTACATGGGGGGGGGGGTAAGGGGGAAGGGGGGGGGGTCAAAAATCTTTAAAATCATCCATACGTAATTAATGAATGGCACCTTGTGACAATTCATCTGGAACGTGGCGTAAGCGACATATAGATGATAAAACTGCGAATGACGGGATATACAGAACATTTTTTTTTTAACAGTGATCAGTCAGTCATCAGTGATGTTTAAAAGCAATTTATGTTGATTGACTTTGAACGTCGTTTCTTTGTATTTTGAGGTAAGCTTGGGATATATAAATATTTAGGGTACATTTAAGTATCTAATTGTGATTACAAACTAAATTGAATAAAACTTTATATTTTCAGAGAAACACATCGTTTTTTTATTTCTTGGATTAATAAAAATTTGTCTTACATAAATTTAATCAAAGTCTCTACTTTCTTTAGTCCTGGTGATTGTTATATATAATTAACCTGTAGTAATCCTGAAAAACTTACATATTCATACTTACTAGGAATGAAAATAGCTCATTAAAAATGTAACTGCAAAATAGATCTTGAATCTTTGACTAGATGCCCTACAACGCAGTCTCTTTTCGATTTTACAAGCTTTTATTTAACTTGCAATGGATGTATGTATGTAGTTCGGGTGGAATCTTGCAAGTTAAATTTGACCAACTTCCCGGTGTCCGATTGAGCTGAAATTTTGCACGCATATGTATATCGCATGATAATGCAATAATATGGAGCTGATCTGATGATGATGGAGTCGGAATGTGGCCATAGGAACTCCTGTACTAAACAAGATAGACCCGTCCTGTTTGGGCTCGTTTTACTTGTCTTGGCTAGTACTCTGCTGCTACATGATATCCAGGATCTCAAAAGCTTGTATTTAAAAACATTTTTAAGTAAGCTTATTTTAAGTTTTATTATTTAAAACTTCAAAAAGTAATACAGTAGTTTATAAACATGTTATGAACAAAATCGACCAAGATTTTAAACTGTTTGTAAGATCAATGGTAAATATAAAGTGGATAGAAACACTCAGATTATTTGGGGTTCGATTCCTGGTATGGTAAATTTAGGAAATGAAATTTTTCCTTTATTTACTATGGTCGAGGTGTCTGGGGTCGGCCCCAGAATAGTCCGTTGTATAGTACCCATAACACAAGCGTAACTTGCTTAATTTGATATTTGTAACTTACTTGGATATACAATGTGTAATTTTCTGCCGATTATTAAAAAAAATATACAGTATGCAGAGTTATAATCGAAGAAGCACAGTGACGAATCTGAAGAGGGCAGACCTGAGAACCCTGAACAAAAAAAGTTACGGAAAGAATCTTTGCTTTGCAATCTTGCTTCGAATGTTTTATACTTTTTAAAATTAATAACTTTGACAGATAAATTATGTGTTGGTTGAATTTTTTTACTGATGTAGCTTAAGAAATGTAGTTAAAAAAATTAAGTACGATGCAAAAGTTTTTTGAACATATGTTTTTTTATTAAGCACTTAACATTCCTCACAATCGTAATCCGTGGTTGCATATTTGAATTTTTTCAAGTAATTTTACATTTATGTGGGAATGTTAAAGATGAGGTATATGTATCATAACGCAAGTATGGAATGAGCGAAATGAGTGATTGAGAGATTTGTTTTTTTATGGATTGGTTTCAAGATTGGTTTCAAGGTTTCAGCCAAGGCCTTTTTGCATAAGGGATTTAATTAAAATGAAGTCCATACTATATAACAGTCTATTCAGAGTGTGGAATATGAAAAGGTGTAAATCTAAGGTGTTCAAAGAAGGTTATTGTTAGTTGCTTCAAAGAAGAATAAAGTGTTATATTGTAAAAATATTGTTTAATTTAAAATAATACAGCACATATTATGAATACTAGCAGAGTTTTATTCTTACATTCCTATACGCGTAGTGGATTACAGTTTACTTAGAAACCTAATAACAATAGACGCAAAGACGTGCTATATTCTAATATCATTTAAATATAGAAGAAGACTTACAAAAAGGTTATTGTTGATATGAGAGGTTTTTTCTAAATTTCAATAGGAGCCAACCTACAACCCACCACCTCAACGTTAATTTATTAATATTTTTCACTTCGCAGGTTATTTCTATGAATATGTGCAATCTACTAAAACGAATCGAAAAATCCTTTTAATGAATGGTCAACGGTTTACGCTTCATACGAATAATGGTTATAAAGGCAGATGGCGTTGTATAAGACATAGTAAGGGCTGTAAGGCTACCGTTTGTACAGTTAACTATCAAGTAGTGGCCATGAAAAATAATCATTCTCATGTGACTTACGACCACAAGCTTCTTTTGTGAGCGAAAATTAGTTTAAGACAGCGTTTAGGTATACAGAATGAATTTTTGAAATGGGCTTTCAGGGACAAATCCTAAATAGCAAAAAATTCTCTAAGGAGTCCCTGGGTCAATTGTGACGTAAAGAAAAGCTTAAAAAAAAACATTTATCAGGCTTATTTAAAAAAAAAGCAATTATCACGTGGGAATGCTGCCAGCATTTTGGGAACGCTCCCCAGGGACAGCGATCTGGACTACATCTTTTACTTGTAAATATGTTTATAATATAGTATTTATTTTCTAAGTTTTTGTTTGTAGTGTAATTTATTTCTAAGTTAGTTTATTTTTAAGTATTTGGTTTTAATTCACTAGACTGTATAATATTATAGATACAGATAGATGACAGAAACAGATAATTCATAGTATAGAAAAATTATTACACCAATCCATAGTGTAGCTTTTAACCCTTTTGCTGAGTTTGACATTCTTTTACGGAAATTGATCCTTACAAGTTACACTATGAATTGATGTCATAATACAGTATGTGCTTTTTTTCAATCAACCGTTTCGGTTCCTGACTAGGGTAATTGATTTTTCAAAAAATTTATGACAGTTTTGTCAAAATCGGCCCCGAGACTCCTTTGAGTATTTTCCTATATTTTGTATAGTCAAGAATTTGGCCCTGAAGGCCTACATGAAAAATTCATCTGTATATACTAGCGATTTCAACAACACAATAGTTAGTTTCGACATTTCTAATGAAAACGGAAGAAAAATAATTGACTTATCTAAAATCGACTTACAACTATAATACGTATAAGTGTTGATAAAAATACGTATTGACATTAGTTTCAATAGTTGTACATCACATGGGAATTCTGTGCCCAACATGAATATGAACATAATTCTTTCTTGACTGGTCACATAGATCTATAAATAAATTTTAATGTTGCAATATTTTTATAATTTTATGCTATATATTTAATATTATACTCATTAAAAAAATATAATAAAGTTTTCATATTATGTAATTATGTTATTTTTTATAAATTGTTTTTTTTTTCAATAATTTCCTTGTAAATTAAGAATTAATTAGAAAATGACTAATAGTTATATATTTCTATAGATACACGCTATGAGCACGCATTTTCCTCAAAAGGAAAACTAATAATCAAAGCCGGAAAATATCGCTTTTCTATGACGAGTAGTAGTGGGGTCAGAAAAAGATGGCGCTGTTCCTCTCATCATAATTTTGGTTGCAGAGCTGTACTGTTTACGGAAAATGAGAAGATTATTTTAATTAAAAATCAACATAATCATTAATTGTATTATTAGTTATTACGTTTATTCGTTTTTAGTATATTGCGTTTTTATAGGGAGTTTATGATATCCCGTTTAAAAATGGCGTTATTAAATTAGTGCATCAATTTTAATACAACCTTGGTACATTTATACCAATAAATGAAATTTCAATGTGTGTGTTGTTTCAAAATAAATTCCTAAATTCAAACCTTTTTAAGACACCTAATTATAATTGATCGTTTATGGAACTTTTGTCTCATCATCATTCTGTAAGATACCTTGAATGCAAAACATTGGAAACTAATTTATAATATATTATCATTCTCAATGTACATAGGTATCATGTTATAAGCAAATAAATAAATTGAATTGATAGCTCTAAAAAGGCTGAACGGATTTCAATGAAAATTTTAAGGGTTTAAACAGGATTCTTTGCATGTTCTAATATCACACAGAATTCAGAAGATATAAGTATAAATGTTTGTGACTATTACAACCACCTTGCGTCTTGGTGGCCAACATGCAACGCTGAATGGCGTGCAAATAAAATAGTGGACACAGCTCGTTTAATCTATACTAATATTATAAAGAGGATAAATTTGTATTTTTGTATGTTTGTAACGAATAAACTCAAAAATACTGCACCGATTTAAAAAATTCTTTCATCATTAGAATGCTACATTATGCCTGAGTAACTTAGGCTATATTGAATTTAAATAATCGGGTTCTAATTTTTTTCCATGGCAGGACAACGTCTAGCTGTACCGCTAGTATTGAATATGAACATAATTAGTTGTTTTTACATTGTTTCGAATGCCATACCAAATTTATGCATAAGTTATATCTGTACATTTTGTGTATTTTTCTAAAGAAATATAATAATTTGACTTTACGGTTGTTATCATTTATAGATAATTGGGGCAATTGTTTTGTGCTGCTTTAAATGTGTGCAATAGCATGCTGTTACTAACCTAAAACTTAAGAGTCCACCCTACCCACTTAATTTACACTTATGCAAAAATTAACTGTGACAGCGCTAATAAAACGTATAATTAATAATAATAATTGTAAGAATGATATAAGAAAATAATGCTTTTTTAATTATTAAATTAATTAAACACACCATTTTTAAAAAAATGGCGTGATTAATTGTACATTTTTCAATTTATAAACTATCATGAAAACCTATTGCATCTCCATAACTTAGCGGGTAGTATGTGGTAACCTGCGGTTTTTATAAATGTAAGTGTTCAAAATTTTTCAAAAAGCTTAATTATTTTTCTGTTAGAGCAATTTAAGATTGATAGTTGACGTTTACTTTATATAAATATTATACTTGTATAACATCTGTATATTTAAAGAAATATTAATAAACTTAATAGGGTAGGCTCTTAAATAATAAAAAAAAACATGGATTGGTAATCTAATTTCATGTCATATTTTATCCATGCTCATTTTTTAGTCGAATTTGTGAAATCACGACGTGGCAAAAGAATGGTCAAAATTAACGGTTACACCTATTCTGGACTACCTACTAAGTCGCAACAAAGGAGGTGGAGGTGCTCAACACATTCCGCACTTGGATGCCATGCTTACGTACTTACTATTGAAGATAATGTCATAGAGCACAATGCTAACCATAATCATGATCCGCAACTAACAAGGAAAGCATGTTTCTAATAAATACATATATAACCTAAAGATGTCATAATAATTACTAACATGGATGTCAGTTACGATAATTTATGTGGAATGGTGACAAAATAAATCAATTTTAGACTTGACGTATACAGACCACGCGCAACAGCTACATAACGCCGCTACCTAAAGCAAAGGAAGCGACTGGTTAACAGCGTTAGAGCATGACAACCACTTGTGGTTAGTGGTTAACACATCTAGTTGCTGGGCACTACTTTTAATTGGGAATTATAATATGTATAACAAATTTGATTTATTTTTAACTAGAGACGGGTGGCCAGTTTTGACTTTTGTGGCTAGATCTTCATTTATTTTATAAACTTATTTCTAGGCCTTATATAATTACATCTAAAACTTATATAGTAGTTAAAATTAAGGCTACAAATTATTTTTGGCGGCGGTTGCTGCACTAGACTCTAGGTCTGTATCGCGGCACCCAACACAATTTTATTATAGAAACTTAAATATAATTGATTTATTAATTAATTAACCTAAAACTATGAGTGCGTGTGGTATTGTGTGTGTGTGTGTGCGCGTGTGTGTGTGCGTGTGCGTGTGTGTGTGTGTGTGTGTGTGTGTGTGTGTGTGTGTGTGTGTGTGTGTGTGTGTGTGTGTGTGTGTGTGTGTGTGTGTGTGTGTGTGTGTGTGTGTGTGTGTGTGTGTGTGTCGGCGTGTGTGTGTGTGCCCTAGTGTTGTGGTCAGTTTAGTATTGTGCTTTCTGTGTCACTGTAATTTAATGTTTTTAACCATTTACTAACTTGGTGTTTAAACTTTGGTGCTGACATTTCTTTGGCGGAGGGTGTGTTTTGGCATACTTTATTATAAATGGATATATGGATATATGGAGGAAGGCGTTTGGCAAAGGTTGTATGTATTTTAGGTAAGGGTATATTATAAATTCTACGGGAGCTGAGGTATTGGAAGTTAGGGGCATTTAGGTTTTGTTTATGAATTGCTGTGGCTACCTTGCAAATATAGAGTTGTCGGACTGTCAAAACGTCACTTTCTATGTATAGTGTATTGGTGGGATATCTGTACGGTTTTTTATGCATAACTTTAAGTACTGCTCGCTGTGCTCGTTCTACCTCTATAATGTTTGTTTTTGGGATTCCTCCCCAAGCAGCAAGACAGTATAGAAGTAACGACTGGCACAGCGCATAGTAAACCATTTTTAAAGTTTTTGGTGTCGCACAGCTACAGAGGGATTTCATGATGTAAATGGTTTTTCTGACTCTTTTAGATAGGGATGTAATATGACTTTTGAAATTTAATTTTTCATCTAGTTGGATACCAAGATACGTAATAGATGTGGTGTGTTCGATCGACGGGGGATGATCAGAGGACTGTATACAAGAGCTTAGGCTGTGCGACAGATATAATTTAGGATGCGTACGAGGTTGGGAAGCACGGGTTTTATGAAACGTTAAATATTTAGTTTTTTTAGTGTTTAATGTTAGTAGGTTATTGTTTAGCCATTTACTGATGTCGGTTAAGCCTGTCTGAGCTGTTTTAAACACTGACTCCCAGGATTTGTTGTTAAATAATACAACCGTATCATCTGCATAACATATTATGTTAGCGCCCTGGATCGGAATTTTCGGCAGTTCATTAATATATATTAAGAATAGTGTAGGTCCTAAAATGCTGCCTTGGGGTACTCCAAAATTTACTGTATGCTGTTCACTACAATGCGATCCCACCTTAACAAATTGACAGCGATTACTCAGGTAGCTTTTAAACCATTCGTGACTTATACCTCTTACACCAATATGATTTAGTTTACTAAGGAGGATGGGAATCGAGACCGTGTCAAAAGCTTTCGCTAAATCTAGGAATACACCTAGGCAACATTGATTTTGGTCCAGGGATGTGGCGATTGACTTTGTTAGAGCTAGGACGGCATCTTCTGTTGATATATTCTGCCGAAATCCGAACTGCTTATCAGAGATAAGAGAGTATTTTTCCAAGAAATCGACAAGCCGTTTGTTAACTACTTTCTCTAGTAACTTTGAGAATACACTTAATAAGGTGATTGGCCTGTAGTTGCTAGGGAGGGTTCTATCACCACCTTTGTAAATTGGCGATATTTGGCCTAGTTTCCACTTATCCGGGAATTTTCCAGTGCTTAAACTGATATTGCATATATGGGTAAAAGGTTGTATTATGATAGGCTTTATCATTTTAATTAGAAGGGGGTCACAGTTATCTGCACCAGGAGCACTACCTATCCTGAGCTCATTGATGAATGAGCCCACTTCTTCTTCATCAGTAGGGTACATGAGTAACGAATGGAGTGGAGAATTATCGGCTTTAATGTCAGAAGCGAGGGTGGTCTCTGTGCAGTTTAGTTTGGTTAGTGTTTGGTTTGCCAGGGCGCTACCAACGTTTGCGAAGTATCTGTTACAGTCATTTAGTGAGTCGTTTGGATTATCAGGTCTAATTAATTCTGTTGGTGTATTGCGGGATTTAGATAAATTACAGATATTGTTTATCGTTTGCCAAAGCATTTTGGGATTGTTACAATATTTTGACAGTTGCTGATTTTCATATGAAGTCTTGATCTTCATGAGAAGCTTATTCAGGAAGTTGCGATATCTTTTATATGTTATATTTAGGACTACGTTAGTGGGATCTTTTTTTGATTGGAGATGTAGGGAGTCACGATTTCTTTGACACCTCATTAAGCCGGGAGTTATCCAGGGTTTGAGGTTGTATTTGGTCCTTGGAATAACAATTTCTTTTGTATTTTTTAAGATTGACTGACTTAGATAGTTTTGAAATAGAATCGTTGCATTATCGACGTCCTCACTTTTAGTTATAGTTGACCAATCTATCTGTTCTAATGAGTCAGCTACAGCGGAGTAATTCGTGACTAATCTCGTCCGATGTTTTTTAAAAGGTTTTTTTGGGGAAAAGGGTAAGTATAACATACACAGTCTGTGATCAGTTATATCTGTGTGGGCTATTAAACCTACTCCTGTACCTAATTCGTCATTTGGATTCTTTACAAAGATGTGGTCTAGACATGCATTTGATCTTGTTGGTTTAGTAATTGCAGGTATTAAGAAGTGTCCTGCTAGCATATTGAGATAGTCAGAACTTTGTTCATTGAGTGTAATTTCGTTTATGTTTATGTTTAAATCACCTGCAAGAATTAAACGTTGCTTTGTACTGACACTTTTCAGTAACTGATCAAGGGAAAAGAGAAAAGACTCCAAAGATGTAAAGGATGGTGATCGATACACCCCAAGTATAGTGATAGTAGGGCACAGGTCTATTTCTAGGCAATTACAATCTTCAATTGTTGGTTCAGATACTGTAGCATCCCATGAATTTTTAACATACGCAGTAACCCCACCGCTTTTGTTTATGTATTTATTTGTTCTGTATGAATTATATCCTGATAGAGATGGTAAGGTCATATATTCATTTAACCAACACTCTGTAAGAATAATAACATCAAATTCAATTTTTAGGCGCCCCAGAACTACTGTAAATTCATCAAAGTTTTTTGATATACTTCTAATATTAAACGTTAGTAGTTTCCAATTAGATTTTGTGTTTGGAACGTATTCACTACATTTTTCCAGGCTTTCGATATTATGACAGTTTATATTGAGGACTTTATCTGATTCAGATATGATGTCAATATTGAATTTTATAAGATATGTTTGTTCGACGTGTAGTATATGTAGAAAGAGAGCCTGGAGATGAGTGTAATAAATATGGAGACATGTAATATTGCATAAATGTTATGTGATTAGTGTGACAATGAGCATTTAACAAAAATGGGTATATACTGTTTTGGTGTTTAGTGTTGTATAGTGTTGTATATTTGAAATGTGTGTAGTGTGTGTTTGTGTACTGAGTAAAGCATATATGTAATACAGTGATATAAAAACTTACGGGCACATGGCATATACGAGTGGCAGTAATTGGACTTACATCTAATACAGAATTTAATTCACAATGATATCTGGCAGGTTTAAGACACAACGTATTTATTGAGGTCATTAATGCTATTAATTTTAATCGCTGGCTTATTATCATTTTCACGGACAAATATACCTCCGTTTTTAATCCAGCAGTATTTAAATTTATTAGCTGCAGCTTGGTCCCTGGCTTCACGAAATAACACTCGATGGTCTTTGGTAAGTCGCTCATTTATGTATATTTTCTTGGGAGACCCAGGAACTATGCTTTCAGATGTGAGATTTTTTCTAGCTTTGGCAGCGCTGATTATTTCATTTCTTTTCTGGCGTCGTAATAGTTTAACGATTATTGGACGGGGTTGATGTTGTCTTGTAGTCAATGAGTGAGTCTCTTGGGAACGTTTAGGACCGATGCGTGACATGTAGTCGATGTCTGTTTCAGCAAGTTGTATGCCTATTTTCTGCGATGTCACTTGGATGACGTGGGCTAAGTTCTCGTTGTTTAGTTCCGGAATGCCAATGATTTCTATCTCATTTCTTAGTTCGTTCTGTTCTTGGAAGTTTAGGCGCTGTTGAAGTTGAGTTACTGTGCATTTAAGATCAATAATGCTCTTTTGGGCTGTTTCTAGTTCTTCGCGGACTTTAGTTTGGTTTTCTAGAGCTGTTGATGACATAGCTGTTATTTGGTGTTTGAGTTCAAGAAGTTCCTGACGCAAGAGGCTAATTTCCACGTTTTGCGCCTTCATGTCACTGATTTCCTGCCTTAATAGGCGAATTTCAGTTAAAAGTGTGGGATCGGTGAGATCGGTCAGACTAAGCGAGTTTTCTTTGTTCGGCTTTGTTTTAGGTTTCGAACTACGGGTTGTAGTAAGCTTTGCTGTTTTGTTGTGAATGTCCTTTGACCCCCCATCTGTTGACAAGCGGTTTGGAGTCGGTGTAGCCTCGCCTTTGGGACGGGAGCAGGTACAGTTTGGGCATAACCAGCTTTTTTTGTAAGATTGGGTCAGGGCCTTATATGCTTTTTCTGTTAAGTTCGCACAGGTCAGGTCGTAGTTTTTGTTACATTTTGAACACTCCAAATAAGATGAACTCTGTATGGTTTCGTTGCACGTGTGACAGTTTTTGCTCGTCATGTTTTGTTTTAGTATATTTTTTTTGTATAACTGAGTTAGGCAATTGGGTATGTAGGGTGATCGGCCTATTAAGGTGGCACAAAAAATGTGAGTAAGCCGATTTTTTGTCCACACTGCGTCAGTCAGGGTATTTATTTGTGGCAGCCGGTTTACACCTTATTCAATAATTTGGATTTACGCGGATTATTTTCCTTATTAAGTCCAAAATGGGAATATAGTTCAGTTTTTGTACACTGGGTTTTTTTAACTTGTTTTTTTTTTTGTACTTTTTTTGTACTTTTGTGTTAATTGATCACTTTGGCTTTTTGAAAATTTATTAATTAATTATTTTTTTCCGATTCGATTAATACGCGGGGAGCACTTTTCACGGAATTTGTTTTTTTTTTTAAATTCGATTAATAAACTGGAAGATAAAAGTTCGATTTTGGCACAAACTGTTTTGTGGGAGATATTTTTTTTCCGGAAGGGATGTAATGTAGCGCTTCGTAATTATTTTCCCTTTCCCTTCCCAGCTATCCCATCCCCCAATAATTTTACCACTCAACGTTGATACTTCAAGTATTATAAATATGATATATATTATGATAGGTACTGATATATGTAATGATTAAAATATAAGTAATCATATATGTATATGACAGTTACCACTTCTAATCTGGTTTATTCTGCTACTGGTTGTCTGGAAGAGATCGCTATTTAGTAATAAGACCGTCCTTTGCGGACAATGAAAATAGTAGATATTAAAACATAAGTTTTCTGTAATGGTATACAAGAATGAATGACCGATGCCTCTTCATCTGTAATTTCGTAATAAACAATGTTTACTTATATAATTACATACTTTAGAAATTGGTTGGTTTTGAAATTACATTAAATGTACGTGGGAGAGCCATGCGAGACTCTTTATCGTCACAACCCTCAGGGCCAGCTCAGTCGGTGTGAAGGCTAACCGTTTCACGCTGATGTTCTGTGAAAGCGTGGAACGATTACCTTTGAGCTAATCGTGTTTCGTACGGTGAGTTGAAGTTCGGTGGCCCCCTTTCCCTTCCCAGCTATCCTATCCCCCCATGGTATATATAGAGGATAGTCGTGGTAGCGTAATGACTAACGCACACGTCCGAAACTCAAAAGGCGCGGGTTCGATCTTAGCCAGAACGCATGCACCTCTTAGGCATTTCTCTAACCTAATGGGCATATTGTGACAAGTACCGCGTGCTAACAATGTCAAAGGAAAACATCGTGATTCAACCTGCACATCGAGATAACCGATGTGTCAAGCCTGCCAAGCCACCTTGGACAAGCGTGGCGGATATACTGTCCGTTTCCCTATAACGAGAGGCTCGAGCCTAGCAGTGGGACATTTATGTGCTGTTATTATATGTCCCATCCCCCCTCCCATTTTCGACCCTCTACTACTACTACGTTGGTCTCGCCCCTGGAGTTTCAAACGTCTGTAAGTAACCACTACCTGGAAGGCAGGCCGTCTGTCTGCTTGAGTCATTTTAAGCAATAAAAAAAATTTACTGAAAACAAAATTGCGGGTTAATGACAATTTCATGTCTAATTTCGTTTTTTTTTTTAAGTGAAATTTACAAAAACGAAGAAGGGACAACTGCTGCTTATTCTGAATGGGTATACATATCATACGCACTCTGTTGGACGACAAAGGCGTTGGAGATGTTTCACGCACTCAATTCTTGGATGCAGAGCGGATGTCATTACCCTGGATAATAAGGTGCTGGCAGGCTATAAAACTCACATCCATCCTCCGAAAAAGCGTACTACATAGTAATGAAAATATTTCATCATAATGTTGCGGCTACATCTGCGTTATTGTTAAATATGGAGACTGTGGCCGAATTTGTCTTATTTAAGACGTGAAAAATGACACTGTTAACGCATAGCCACATTAATGTATATACGTATATGCATGTGAAATAACACATTGAACCCATCGCCATAGCTGTGTGAGACGGCCTATATCTATACCACTATCGCAGATGAAATCGCACCATTAGCCGCTGAAATTTTCACGACTTGGACGTTAATTATTATTTGGTGTGACAGTTTTTTCCTTTTTTTATAATATTTAGTATTTTACATTAGTAGCCCAAAGAAAGGTAATTTGTAAACAGATTAGATGTGTTAGTTTAGAATATTCAAAATAATTGTAACTAAGGTTAATATTAAGACAAATTTAGCGTAAGGTGCTATTAACGAATTATAAATAAAATTACATTGTAAACACTAATTGGCCGTATTTAGTCCTGGTAAACAGTAATTAGACGTATTTTACACCTGGTAAACATTATTTAACTGTATTTAGCCCTGGTAAACAGTAATTAGCCGTATTTAGCTCTGGTAAACACTATTTAGCCATATTAAGTCCTAGTAAATACTAATTAACTTCACGCCAGTTCCCTTGCGGGGAAGGCATGAACAACAGAGCGCCATTTAGGCTTATTCTTACACACCTCACTTGCTTCTTTGACATGAAGTTGGCGTGAAGTTATGTATGTATGTATGTAAATACTAATTAGCCGTATTTAGCCTTGGTAAACACTATTTAGCCATATTAAGCCCTAGTAAATACTAATTAGCGTATCTAGTCCTGATAAATGCTATTTAGCTGTATTTATTCAGACCACGTCACTCATAAGCTGTAACAGTGTTGCCATCTTATATACATTTGGTGTGATAATCATCACCAACAAAATAATTATAAATAAATCGATTACAACAACTCGTCTAACATAATCGAATCTAACTCGTTACAATAATACGATCATCTAATATGTATAAAATGTATTGTTGAACCTATTAGTCCGGTAGGTACGTATTAATAGAAAAGGTAGCATTGGAATTAGTGCTATAATCTGTTTTATTGAAAATTTCTTTCAGTGCAATATATAACATCACAGAAGGGGAACGTTTTACTATGTTTAAATCGATATACATACTACAAGAGGGCTCACCAAAACGGACCCAAAAAACGCTGGAGGTGCTCAACCCACATGCCCTTAGGCTGTAAAGCGTATATCGTAACTCTAGACGATGAACTGATAGTAGTCAATAACACCCATAATCATCCCCCTTCGAATAACAGAACAGAAACAGATCGACGATAATCACATATCCTTGGATCCTAAGTTCTATTTTAGAATTCGTACAAAATTACGTTCAGAGTTGAAGCACAACACCAATCGATGTGTGCGTGAGCGGCATGTAATTATTTTCTCTGGCACGCACATAAAGGCACAAATAAAGTTGCAAGTAAATAGTCTTTCTAAAAAGTGGGGAGTTGAAACTATTGGAGCTCGCTACACTGAGACTTTGTCTTGGGGACTGACGGGACCGACGCGTCGACAAGCGAACTGAGACTTTTAGGTCCTACTTAAAAGTGCTTTACTTTACCAGTAAAGTAACTGGCACTTACTCGGGTGCTAAGGGTATTAATTCTATGATCAAAACTTGCAAACAGGCAGAGGGCCCTAATGGAAAGTGGTCACCGTCACCTGTAAACGCTTGTAACACCAGTGGCGTTGGTAATGCGTTGCTAACCTCGAACATTTTTATGACACCATTCTCAAATGAGCCCAAGTTTTTAAGAACTTTGAAACCATATCGCTCATATGCACTATGCAACTAGCTGCATGTAAAACTTATTTCTATATGCATTACGGTCCAACTACCGTCGAACCGGGCGCTGTTACTCGAAGTGCTACAACCTATCGCGTTTGTTATACTCACTATACGGTTATTATACACACTATGCTGTTGAATGTGCGGCCAGTATCCAACCGCGTGTTGCAGTTGCGTTTCTCAATGTTGCAATCCGGTTAGCAGCGTGTCCAACCACATATTGCGGTCAGCCATCCGGTTAACCGGACTGCAGCTAGTCACACAGTGCGAATGAGCGTTTAAATACAACTTCTGAAAAATTGTAATTTTGGTTTAGTAATGGCTTCATTCTCAGCGTGTGAAAAGTTTTATGAAGGTATTTCCAGTTTTATACTGTTATTGCCATTACTTATTTTGTGTATGGATAAGTTTATCTAGATGCCAAATGATGATGATTTGAATGAAGATATTATCTAATGTTTTTGTAAATATATTTTAATTATTTAATATTTTCTATTGCTAATCATCGTAATACAATGAATACGTTCCGAAACGATAAAAAGCGTAAAAATAAACATCGTTGTTCGCAACACTTTAAAATTCGACCTCAATTTTTTTCTTAGCCGATACGCAATACAATGGCATATTATACACCTGGGCTAATTTCGCACCCTTTCTCAGCGGTCTTGCACATTTCAACAAGGACAAAGATACGTTAAACGCGTACCAGGCGTAAGCAATTTATTAAAAATCTTCAAAAATTAAAACCTCATTATCACACGTGTATTATTCACTAGCTTCACATTTAGTTTATATAAAAATACTACTTACGGTGTTGATATTATACAATTAACGTAACAAGTTTGAACCGCTTAATTAAGTACAGAATTTTTCATACATTGGCCGTAACATCAACAACAGAAAGGTCATTGATGCGTGTTGGTTGAGTCTAATGATTTTAATATTATATTGCAAACAATAAATTACTCGAGATTAGTCACTATTGCAAATAAATATGCTATTAAGCAAGGAATATTATATAATTATTGTATTTTATTAATAAACCTGTGAGATTTTATAAATATAAATAATATTTATGAATTTTGAGAAAATGGCTTCAATGAATTTGGGCGAAACTAAGTGAACGAGTGTATTTGGGAGTAATTATTTAGCTACGGGCCGCGTTTATGTGAAATCAAATCAATTAATAAAATAAATGTTTAAATGTTCAATAGATTTTGTTTCATTGAAGTATTGTAATAGATTGATGATACCGGGATATCTCTTTTTACTTGCACTGCTTAAGATTATTTCAATTGCAGATACTGTAGATCAATTGCTATCAAGAAAGAAGAGTGAAGCCCGTCTGGCTGCACAGCGCTTATGTAAAAGAAAGAAATACGAGAAAATAAAAACTGATCCTGAATTGTATGCAATTTTTAAAGAAAAACGAAGAGATAGATATTTAATTCAAAAGAAGACTAAAAAAGTGACAAGTATTACAGAGAAATCCCAATGTGCCCAAAAAGAGCAGCGAAAAAAATGGAGAGAAAACGCTAAGAGGTAAGTAACTAATCATTTATTTTAAATGAATCAACATTTCAAGAAGCGTATGATTGACTTCCTGGTTGATTCTTTACTTTTGAAGATTACTAGAAATTAATATTCTTTACAAATAGGTATCGCCAGAGACAAAAGGACCGAAGAGCAGACATTGATATGTCTTCAAATGCGAACAGTCTTTCTAATTAATGATGACGAAAGCTCCACAGATGCCATAGAGGAATCTAATTCCTCGAATTCGAAAGAATTTAGTCTTTAAGACCATATAAAAGTTGGATACAAAGAATATCAAGTGTAAGGAATTTATGAAGACTATATGTGGAGAGTACGTAGACTGTATATATTATAACTTGGATGTGAAGTAATACGATAATTTTCTTATAATATTAATATTTATTATACAACGATACGGTACAATGCAAGGATGAATATAGAGTGCGTAAAAAGAAAAAAAAAGAAAAGAATGTTGACAGTGTCAAAATATAAAAAGTAAAACTATGTAAAGAGGTTAATTCCAACACTATTATCGCTTATAAAAGCAAAATCAGAGCTCGCTGAATCCTTATTCAAAAATTCAAGAATAAATTTGTTGCTCTGGATATGAAACATAATCACCACATTGTGCCACAAGTCTCGAAAAGGGTAAATTTCAAACTACTGAATATTTACACTGTCTATTTTATTTCATATTTTATGAGTAGATAAAAGTGATGCAACAGTTTTTTTCTTTAATGAAAGAAAAATATTACCAACTTAAAAATATTATTTCATAAACCCGAAAATATTGTAAAAGTGACTATTACCGAATTTGGAAGATATATGACAACATTTTTACATAACTTGTATCATAACATCGATGTTCAATGTTCATCCTTCATTTCCCTGAGCTGCAACGATTCTCTCAAATGCTTATTCCACGTATATACAATATACATAATAAACTGAATGAAAAAGAGTCCATCAGGACAAAATAATAAAACAGCCTATAGATCAGAATTAATATATGTTTGTATACTGCTTTAATATAAACACATAACTTATCAACTGGTTACTTTATGTGTACCATAAGCAATTGTCTGCTGCACTTGGTTTATTTCCATGTGCAATAAGAGACAGTAATGTATACAATTTGTTCCGTATACATATCGTTACTGTCTTATATTGTACATACTATACTTTCAAAGACTACAATCATAAAAAGTTTCAAGCGTTATTTATATACGTGTGACGTTTTACCAGACGTTCTATACAACACCTGTTAGCTCTGGATGGAATGCACGAGGCGTTCTCTGAATGACATACGTATTCAATATAATAACATACATATTTCGACGTCTAATGGGTTTTAAAAGTTACTGTACCTAGTGCCTCGAGTAGGTTTCTTGAGATTGAACACGTTTTGTACGGTTTTGTGCACTTCCAAAGATACTGGGTTTAATTGACGTTAACGATAGACCCCGGTTTGAAGGATGTTGCCAAGCCAAACTACGATGAGTTGTTGTATGTTGTTCATTAAGGTCGTTTGATGACCTGAGACACACAACTTGCAGTGCACAAGTGCCGCAATTTGTTGCGTATTTATATTTAAAATACGCTGTACGAGTAATATTTACTCGTATACGTTTTGTGCTATCCGGAGAAGTCACATTGCAAATTTCTTGCTTGCCCAAGGCTGAGAGGTGAAGAAACAGTATAATTGCGGCCATTGCTAGAAGGCTACAGCAAATAAAAATGTATTGGCACGGGTTGCAGATTGCTGCGTAGAATAATTAATTTAATTTAAAATATAAGCAACTGAAATGCTTCTATTAAGAACTGACTAAATGATGGATATAAATTAATTTTATTTTTTAAAACTTAATTTAATTGTTCAAGTTGTTATTATGAAATAAATAAATTATAATTATCAAATGGAAATTGATATCAATTATCAAAGTTTTTCTGGTACTTTTTAATAAAGATTACATGTTTGTTCTTTTAATTCTCTCTCTCTCTTCTTTAAACAATTGTAATATTACTGTTATGATTCATAAAATACAGATTTGTCGTAAGTTGCGTCAATTTATATCTTCAAAAGTATGGTAATGCGAGCGTGATTACAAACTTAGTTTAGGTAAGGGGTCATTCATTTATTACGTAAGGATCCCGAGAAGGGGTTAGAAAAATCTATACATGCCCTTATCTTAGGGGGGAGTAAAACCAATTTTTACGTAATATTTTACAAGGCGAAATTTAATATATGTTTATATAAACAAAATCTATATCTGATAGCAATGAATAACCTAAATTATCTGCTAAAGAATAAAAATCTTAGATCTACAATAAACTGTGAGTTTTAGTGTAATTGATCCTTTTCTAACAACGTTTTATTATCCTAAAAAACGAGATTGAATCTTACGTAAGAAGCGGAAGGGGGGTTCGAGAAATCTTATGTATCCTTACATGGGGTCAAAAATCGTCAAAAGCATCTTTATGTAATTAATGAGTGGCCCCTAACCCCTTAAAGTGGGTACCCCTACGAATCCCTTAGGAGTGTGTGTAAAAAGAATGTTGAATTGGAAGATTGATGAATATTAGAGTAAAGGTAGACTAAAAAAAATATGGATGGATTTTTGGTGTGGCAGAAGACGTATGCAATGATAGAGGCGTATGGACGGAAAATACATATTGTGCTGGATCTAAATGTTTGGGAGAAGATGGAAGAATGCAACAACCAACTTTAAATTTTTGATGTTGTTTTGAACAGAATACTACTCGAATGGTTTTACCAAATCTTTTTTGTTTCATTTATCAACTGCTACCACAATAATAAGATTGTAGATTATAAGAATAAGTATGTACATCGGTGAGCTTAGTTTCATTCACGTCTGGGATTATGCTTTTTTGCTTGCTTTCAAATCTTTAAATTTTATTTGACATGGCGCAACTAATCTTATCTATCTAGTCAGGCGTATGGATAATATAAATACGATATTTTTCACCAGGAATTAACCGTATACTGTTAACTAAAGAAGGATCAGTAGTAACAGTTGACGGCTACAGATTCTGTAGGCATAGTATTATGAAGTATAAGACTCGATGGCGATGCGCTACACACTGCAATAGAGGTTGTCGAGCGTATTTATACACAAGCGAAGATAAGGAGGTGATTAAATGTGTCAACATTCACAATCATTAATAAAGTATTAATGGCTTGTTTGGACCGTTTTAAGTGAACTTTTTAATCTATTACTTCTTTTCGTAATATTTGTAATGATTAGAAATTCCGACATGTACGAGTATGCTATTTGAAAATAAATTCCTGTTTTAGTACTATATGTCTAAGCTGTCGTTGAATATTATATATTATTTAACAAAATATTTGAAATTGGAAATATTTATATATTTACATATTTTGCATTTCCTACATATCAAGATTACCGATGTACGAAGTCTGATAAACCGACTTTGACAAGTGACAAAAATATCGCCTATTCACCTAATAGGAATATCCAACCTCAAAAGTGTATTATTATAATAAAGATTTCGCTTGCAGGTGAAGTAAAGTTTACAGTGTCAAGACAAGGTGCAAAGATTTTGTTATTTAATGGTTATAAATACACGAAACATAGAGAAGACAAGTATAAATATCGCACCAGGTGGCAGTGTGCACGTCGCCGAGGATGCGCTGCGGCAGTGTTTACGACAGACGATGAAATTATAAAATTATATGGAGAACACAATCACGCTCCTTATTTATGAAACGATAGATATTAGGTCTGTTCCAATACGATATGAAAACTTTCAAACCAGTTTGTACACTACAAGCATTCAGTTCTAAACTACACTACATTCACTTAACAAATAGGTACTAAACAAAAATATCAAAATTAAAGGAAAGCAAATAAAGAACATTATATGTTTTTATAGTGCAGACGTTTATTACTTTCATCATCACTCTTGAACAAACAATTTTAGCAGTAGACATAAAATTATAATGCATTTAGCAAGGTGGTGGTCCGGATGGATAACAATCTTCAAACCTGCGTCTGTCGCATTATTGATGGATGCAGAACCAACACCAATTCGGATACCAGTCCAACAATCCAACAGTACCAGCAATCTTATGCGGGACCGCAAGATCCTCACCTGCGGAGTGGCAGATCCGCGCACCCGTATCGACAACTATAATTAAAAGAGACCTAAATAAATTTGGTTTAACAGATCAGCATACTCCATAGTCCGTTGCACATGATAGTCAGCGAGCGGGACACATGTATGGGACACGCAATTGGTCGGTTTGCTCACCTCTATTTAGCAAACAGATCAAATCTTGTTTGGTTGCGGAGTATCAGGCGCCATCTAGCTGTTAAGCGAAATTTCAAAAATATGTAAAATTCATCACGTATCTTACGTGACTTTAAGATAGATAGCGTTAATAATGAAATTCTTGTAAAATTAGTTCAGTACTTAACCGGTTATTTTTAAAGGTGCAGTTTGTTGAAGATTTCAAATCGCGTTACGGTTTTTTATCTTCTACTTCCCAAGTGCAAAAGACAAAGAAAATCTACAAAAAGATTGTTGGAGTTTTATTTCTCTTTTTTAATTGTCTATTCTTTTACTATTTTTTTTTATATAACTAAATGTCTATTACATCTTAGATTATAGCAACTTCTTATCTACTTATTATGATGTAAATAATGTTATTGTTGAAATAAACCTTCACTTCAAGTCACTAAGGCGTTTACTCATAAATTCAGTAATAGCCCGGTCAAAATAGACATTGACCCTTGACTTTTGATAATTCACAACAAGCTGAAAATTTACATGCACGTAAGGGATACCACTCCAATGAAATCCTGAAAAGTCCCCATTGATCCCGTGTGTGAAATTTTATTCAAGGTCAAAGGTCGCAAAAATGTTTTATTTGGAATTTTTTGCCAAACGGTTAGATTTTCGATAAAAGTAGTTCAGACTAAAATTGTAGATCAGATAATTATCTATAAAAAATATATTTAATTTTTTGTCTCTAAGATTTACCATTTCCGAGAAAAAGCCATCCGAAAGTTAGCTGCAGCCGTATTCTACATAATATAGTTATGCATGACTACGCTGTCTCTGAACATTATTGGATGCGTAATATAAATAAATTTTTAAGTTTGCGTGACTCATTTATAATGACAATTCTGATCATTTGAATTGAAAAGAACCCGTCCTTTATTTGATATGACCACGTAGCCTTGAGCAACATCTGCTTGCTGTTCAATTGTCTACTCGAGTATACTCTACCTATCGTCTACCTGCTCTCTATAGAAAGGGCCTAATGAAATACCGTTAGTACTTAATGTTCCCTCGTAGTGAAAACACGTGGTTATTGCTAATACTATTTTTTAAAGTTTGTGCTGTATTCAGTTTTTAGAAAATGACGGGACTTTGCTTCATTTGTAAAGATCCTTTGCCTGCAAGTGAAATTGTTATTGTTAATCGTGGCATGAAAACATTGATTGACGCAAGTGTTGAAAGAGCTGACGAATCCACTGACGACCTAAAAAGTCAAAAATCAGTGGCAGTACATATGTAATGTCGGAAAAACTACACTCGAAGGAGCACTATCGCTGCAGTGAAAAGATAACATGAAGAGGACTAAGCCAGTACATCGAAAATAAGTCCTCCTTGTACCAGAACACGCATAAGTGGATCAGATTTTTGTTTTAAAAATCATTGCTTCTTTTGCGACGATGAAGCAAATGAAAAATATGAAAAGAAACGAGCTCAGAAATTTCGGCGTAGAATTTGTAAGGTTACTACACTTTCATTCAAAGAATCTGTACTGAAAATAGCCCAGTCTCGTTCTGATGATAGTTCAAAAACTATTACCACTCGCATAGGGTTTGAACATGATTTAGTCGCTGCTGAGGCTAGCTATCATCATGATTGCTGTTTATTTTTTAAAACGGGGTAAACTGGTCGCGCCCGACATGAAGCATTGAATCTCGCCATGTTTATAATAGAATAATTAAAAAATGTTTGCAAAAATTCAAATATTGATAATAGAACTGTTAAACTGCGATTAAGGTTAAAAGGTGGTGATAAGGTTATTATCACAGAGAAACCCGGACAATTAACATTTATATGCTTTATTCATAATCATTATGATCTATTAAATCAAGCCTGGGGTGAATAAAAAATCTGAAAAAATTAAAAATATGAATAAAAAACTGCCTCATAGATGGCGTGGAAACGTGTGCATTTTATGGGGAATACAGCTCCAGCTAACTTTCGAATGGCTTTTTCTCAGAAGTGGTAAATCTTAGACAAAATAGTATAAGAACAATTTTAGTAGATAATTACCTGATCTACAATTTTGGTCTGAGCTATTTTTATCGTAAAACTAACCGTTTGGCCAAAAATTTTCATTTTTACGACCTTTGATAAAAAAAAGTTTGCACACGGGATCAATGGGGACTTTTCAGGATTTCATTAGAGTAGTATCCCTTACGCGCCTGTAAATTTTCAGCTTATTGTGAATTTATGCAAGGATAACCCTATTTTGTGGGCTAATTTGACCGGGCTATAGAGCAACATTTTAACGCTCATTTTTGACATTTTATAAGAAAGTTATCTTTTTTAAATTTTCGGTGTCGTTTTGCTTCTGGGTGATCGTCATTAATGTCTTCTTCTATATTTCAAATCTTACCTAACCTAAGCTACATACCATTTCCTGCGGCAGGGCGGCCTGTCGTAAGAGGCGATAAAACAACCCACAGCCAGGTGGTAGGGCATTTTCCCGACTGGATGAGTACCACCCCTTGTCTAAAGTATGTCACTACAATAATCTTGAGTTGTGTTCCGGCATTAGTGACCAGGTTCCAGTCTCCCTTAAGAGAGCAGCAGCGCATTGCTAGCACCTTTGGTGTTGCAAATGTCCATAGGCAATGGTAACCGCTTTCCATCAAGTGGGCCGTCTGCCTGTCTACTGAACTTCTGCAATAAAAAAACCGTTTTCTTTATTAGATGTGAGATATTCATTTATAATCATTTTTTCGAAGCTGGTAGAACGTTGACAACATTCTTGGTGTTGCGAATATTCTATATAGGCGACGGTAACCATTTTCCATCATAATGTGGCCTGTAAACCAGTCTGCTATTCTTCAGGAATAAAAAAAATTGTATGTTTGATATTTTTGGGGTTTCTCGGTAATCATAAATCGTAACCAAAAAGTATTTTAAACCTGATCGCACTCTTGTGTTTCTTTTCAGTTCCAATATTCACTACGTCATCCGCCACTGGAAAACCACTAATATGTCTGGGAGGTTACAAGTTCTTTCAAAAGCGCAAGTCGAACTACAAGATTACTTGGAACTGTTCTACGCATCATAGTAAAGGGTGTAGAGCAGCCATTACTACCATTGATAACGTAATTGTTGGACGCAAGCATGCACATAATCATCCATCGACCATGAATGATTAGATTTTAGAGTAAGACAATACAATCTGTGACAAAAGTAATGGCCTTCTTCGTTTATATGTATAACTAGGATTTGCCCGCAACTTCATCTACGCTTGACTTGAAATTTCCGCGAGACTCCTGGGAGACAAAGTACCGCAGCATTTAAAAAAGAATGTAAGCTATCGTTTTACCGAAAACTGTCGGAATAAGCTAATTATTATGCACCCTAATAACTATAAACAGCTCCCAGAAAAATTCCCGCGACATTCCTAGAATAAAAGTAGCGCAGGTTTTAAGTCTAAGGATTTGCTGCCGACCAGTGAAAACCGCATCGAAATTGCCCCCGTAGTTTTTACGTGAATCCCGAACAAACAGACAAGAAATTAAAAAAAAAATACATCGGGTTGTCCATCGTCTATACACATAATACACTATTGTATTCTAGTTGTTTTTTTTAATACTCAATGTACAGACGCGATATTTTTTAGAATTTTATAGAATATGTAAAGACACAGTCCAATATTAGTAATAATACCTTATATTTATGTTAGTAATCAATGACTAACATAAATTTTTCGCAAAATCAATGCCAAAGGCGTTGTAGCCGTCAATTAAAAAAAACTGATTTGATCAGGCTGATTTAACTCACATTTTTTTTCACATATTATATATATTTTCAACATGGTCATTTTGTTATTTTTTAATTAAATTATTGTAAGTACATGTATTGTTTAAAGATTAAAACAGATAAAATAAATATACAAATGCTATAGTATCGATATTTCTTTTTTAAATATTAATTTATGATTTGTGCCTAGGCAGCATCAAATAAATATTCAAGTTTTATAATAATTACTAAGCAAATAAGCATCAGGCGGAGGCCGAATCAATATATTGCAAACCTCAGCCAAATTGTAAATCATTTACTGAAACCAAACAATTGTTATTGTGTTATTGTGGCAACTCAAATAGTCACACTAAAAAGTTAAAATTTTCTACACATCAAATAATGCTTACATAAAACCAATCAATATTCTACAATTTAACTGTAAAATTTATAAATGCGCAAGCTTATCCGAATGGCCAGTACTATTTAAGTAATATTTTAAATAAACCTAAATAAGTTTCATATGTATGTATTTTAGTATTATTATGTAAAGGCATGAGTATGTAGTTTTGTTGTTAAGTACGATTATAGCGATTGACCGGTTTTTCTCTGTAATCACGAATCGTAAACTTGAAGTGTTTTTAATCTAATTTCACTTTTATATTTATTTTCAGCTCCAATATTCATTAGGTCAGCCACTGGTAAACCTTTAATATTTTTGGGAGGATATAAGTACTTTCAAAAGCGTAAGTCGAACTACAAGATCTTTTGGAACTGTTCTACGCATCATAATAAAGGATGCAAAGCAGCGTTAACGACCATTGATAACGTAATTGTTGGATGCAAGCATGAACACAATCATCCACCGACTGTAACTGATAAGATTCTAGAATCTATGACATAATAAAACTGAAGAGAGCTCCAGTTTGTACAATGAATTTAAAAGACAAAAATCTCGGTTAGTACCCATTTTCTGCCGCAATTTTTGCGCTAGAACATGGATTTGAAACAAAAATTATGCGCTTTTTAAAAATAAAGCTGCATAGCATAACACCACGGTCTAATATTCTGTCTAAACCAGCTTAATCTTTTTCCTTTTGTATTTAGATTTGTGCAACCCGCAAGAGTTAACTTGAGACTTCGCTCGGATGACGTAAACGCGAGGTGACTGACTCGATCGTACGCGTCGATGACGGGAGCGGTAAGAAGGCGGGGTTTAGGAGGGGAGCGCGCATTCCGCTCAGGTCTCAAGTTAACTCTTGCGGATAATACTGCGTACACATCTTTTAGCACTGTAATCTTTTCACTCGACGAACTAGTTTGAATTAAAATGTTTATTCAGACCAATACTAATTGTTGCTTTGTGGATTGTAGTGCGATCTATTGTACTAATATACATAAATACATATAAATTGCTAACATACACTAAGCGACAAAAGTTACTACTGTATGTGCGAAAAGAGAATCATTATAAAATTTAAAACCTTGATATTTTAAGACTGTGTTAGAAGACAACGTTTTAAAATAGTCTTAATAATTGGATTGCCACATAAAAGTCATAATGTTGCAGTCAAAATTTTTTTTTTAGTTCCAATTTACGCCTCGACCGTTCTCTTTCTGCACAGACTCTAAAACCGCAATAAACAATAAAACAGTCATATAGTAATATATCATAATTAATTTAGCGAGTAAGAATTAAATATAAACATAATGGACGTAGATTAATAAAGAACCCAGAGTTTGTAGTATTAAAAAATACATATAAATTTAAATTTAACGTATTTTATTATTGAGATTGAACTATTTTAGATACACCTCACTCTGTGTAGACAACCATTAAAGGTAGTGGAGTAAACCTCTTGAGAATTTCCAATAACCCAGGTGAATCTCCCGAGCGCGTCATTTGCTGAAACCAAGTTGTTTTATCCTAAATCTTTTAGAGAATGTTTTCGTCGCAAATGCTTCGTTGGTTACAAAAATAAGCATTGTAACCAAAAATGAATATTTTAGCATGAGATTTAAAAAACCAGGTTGAGGACAATGACGTACTTAAGAGATTTAACACCCACTAAAGCCCGGTTTCAATCTTACTATCCATTCTTTTACCTTAATATTGGTAGAAAATTAACATTACTTGTATGGAGTTTGGCAATTGTTAAGCAATAATAAGGGAAAATAATGATTAGTAAGACATGTGAACCGGCTGTACAACTACCCGGTGTACTGCCAATCACCCGAGCCAAGGTTGGGGACAATTATTCGTTGTATTTTGTTGTCTGTATTGTGTTGGTTAATGTAATGTTTGTGAGTAATACGTTTCTAATGTTCTGTGATATTTTATTATAATTTGTTATGTTTTATGCTTTATTATTATTTATAATTTATTAAATTTTCAATAAGGTAAATCTTAAATTTTATGTTCAAAAACAATTTTAGTTATTCTTTATGCTGATCTTTATTAATTTGCTGAGTAAGGCAAATGTTCTTTTGCGAAGATCATCTTATGGCATTTCTGAATAACATCATCATAATCGGTTCTGACATAATATCACCCACTTTTGTATCTTGAATTTTTGAATATTTTCAGTAAAGCACATGACGATGTCTTCTGGTAGTAATTTGGTGAATTATGAAGGATATACATATCATAGAAGCAAAGGGAAAAGGTTTTATTGCTCGAGTATTAAAAATGGTTGCAAAGCTAGTTTGATCTTGGATGCAAGAGAGCGAAATGTTTTAATGAAATATGGAGAACATGATCATTTAAAACCTTCCTTCTATATGACGATGGATGGGCGATATTTTAAAAGAAAGTTTTCTATGTAAATCAGTCATACAAAAGATGGATGATAGACACAAGGTACGAATGCGCAAGTTTTGAGTCGACCATTGTGACTTTCGACAAGTGGTCGACCATTCTGACGTTCGACCAGTGGTCGACCATTCTGACATTCGACCAGTGATCGACCATTCTGACGAAATTGTTATTATAGCAAAATTGGGGCCTGATCAGTGCCCCTAAAACGGCTACTTTTTCACAATGGTATTGATTTTTTTTATTGACACTTCGTCTCTTGTGAGGACATCAGCCTCATAGATGATGGCAAATTTACATACTTTATACCTATATGTATATTATGTATATTTATTTATAATTTTATACTACTACATCTATTTTGAAATATTTTAGCTATGAACTTAAATAATAACCCAGCCTCCTTATGCAAAGAGTTGATTAGACTAATATTGATGTCCTTCTAATTGGTTGGGTTTGGCCACATTCCAGAACAATATGCACAAGATCTTCTATTTTATTACAGTACGCACAAAGAGGGCAGATCTTTGCTCCATCATATGGTAAAAGTTGTTAACTGGTATGTGGCCGAAGAGACCTTATCCTAAAAGCTGCAACCATAATTTACTGATAATCTGACGTGTACTGGTAGGTGCAAAACATTGTATTGGATTCTGTGTCACTTTGCATTCTTTTTTTAAAGTCCATGCTGCCAGATGTCTAATTCTGGCCCGAAAGTATGCACCATTTACGCAGATTGTCTCACCTAATATATTTGTATTTAAAAGGACTACGAGGCGACGGTGAAGGTCTTTTTATATTTTAACTTTTCTCTTTTCTTTCTATATTATCAAATGTATTTTCCATGCGCGGCTTCATTTTACATAAAGACCGATTGATGACATTTATAAATTATACCAACTAATAAGAGTTGTTTATTATTTAATTTTTAATATATCATTACTATAAACTAACCTTAATTTTAATACCTTTTTAAATATCTTTATTTCATTGATTTTACAAAAGCGTATAGTGTAATTAATTCTATACACTTCTATACTTCACTTACTTTTTATTCTTTCAAAACTCAGATTACATTATTCATTTGGTTTCCAGTCAATTAACAATACACATTGGTTTCGACCAAATATAAATTTGGCTATCATCTTAAGGACTAGTGTTAAAAGAGTCAAGTCTCTTTTTCCATTAGCAATACATACACACATATTGTCACGCCTGTCTCCCATTGAGGTAGTCAAAAAGGATGGATCCCATTTGCCACCGACAAACACTTTTCGTTTCATCTACTTTTACTTTCTTTCAAGTGTATCTTATCTAGTGCATATGGTAACCGGATATCAGAAGTTGGCATGAAATAACCGGAAAGCCAGTATCGCCCTGGTAGCGCTCGATTGAGTGACGTAGCAACGTGTTCAACGAGGACGGCATAGTGCTTCGGTAATTTTCGACGAGTGAACACGAATCATGGAAACCATTATGAATTGCATACTTTTGTATGTTAAAACTATAAATTTAGTCAAAACTTTATTACCTTATACTTTGTCACATTATACTTTATTTAAAATTATATTAGCTTTTTATTACAACACTTTCCGCGATTCTCCGATAAAGTGCAAATAAAATATAAAATATATTTTTATATATATTTCCGTCATTTAATTAAAACAATAATGTACTTTATTTCAGGCTATTTAATTATGAGGTCTCGACGTGGTGGACACTTAATAGTGCGTGATGGATATAAGTATCAAAAACATTCGATTAGTAATTATAAAACCCGCTGGAGCTGTGTAACACATCGTAAAAAAGGCTGTAAAGCTGCATTTTATACCATAGATGATCAAATTGTCAGACATTGTGGAGAACACAACCATCCACCATCGTACTAGACAGCAGAGCTTGGGAACCAAAAAAAAGCGGATATAGTCTAAATTTATAAAACTTTTCTTTTCGGGTTTGTTCTTCGCTTAATGTCAGTTAGTTAAATTTGGAGTTTCGATGGCCCACTACCCCTTCCTCTAACTCATCTTCTCTATCCTATCGCTTGTCTATCCTATTCTTCCTTTCTGATCCATCTATCCCATCCCTCCAATCCCTTCCTAAAGGTTGGCAACGCGTTAGCTTCGCCCGTGGTGTTGCAAACGTATATGTAGGAGACGATAATCACTTTCTATTACATGAGCCGTCTGCTTGTTTGCCAGCTTCGCAATAACAAAAAATGAAACAGTGTAACACTCTATACTACGCGCACACCTAATTAGCTGCGGAGGCTCCCCTCGTGCCCCCACGCAGCGCTTGTGGATCATCGAGCACCCCGACGCGCCGGCCCAAGATCCGATAGAATTTCCAATCACGATCTCTCCACGTCCCCGCGATGTAGGCTAGGAGACATAGCCCCCCATAGGATAGACTAGGCGTATTGCTGGGAAGTTGCTTTCGCCGTTTCTTCTCTCCCAGCCATAAAACGTTGAGAAACGGCAGTAAGATAGCGTAGACCGCTGCGAATCGCCGATCCCGGTCCACCGGGATCCTTCCTCTCGGGCTTTATATTACTCGTCACCCGTTCTAAATGATTACATTGTGTCTCCCTCTAGTCGGCATCGTTACATTCATCCCCTTTCATGGCAACAGTCCAGCCGAGGTAAAGCCCCCTAGGGAGCTCGCTCGAGCACGGTGCTCCCCGGGCCCGAACGCCTTCGCCTCGCGAAGGCGCTCGCTCCGAAAACCCCGGTAAAGTTGTGAGGTCTTCGGACCAACAACAAAAGGCAAGTCCAATAAACAAAAACCGATAGTATCATCTCTCTCCCTCTCGAAATCGACGTCGAACCTCACAGGAGGTGCCTCCTTGAGCGCACTGCTTCCGAGCTAAACGCCTCCGCTCCCACAGAGTCGGGACGCCCACCAAGCCCGGTATCTCTGAAACAGCCATCTGCGGCTATTCAGCTAGATCCTACCCAAAAATAAAACCTTGCCAATCGATTGCGCACAGTGGTTGCTTCCGCATCCGAACAACTTCTTGGCCAATAGATGCTCCCTAACACCCCGCGATCTATGATGCTCTAGAGCAGTGCTCTGTATCGGATATTGACTTAGACCTTAGAACGTTGTGTGCATACTTTTAAACTTAATATCCTTTTTTTTATTGCAGGAGTTCAGCAGACAGGCAGATAGCCCACTTGATGGAAAGCGGTTACCATCCTTCTATATGTATATTGTGTAAACCACAAGATTTATTCTACAATCAGTGGTCTTCTTTCTTACAAAAGTTATTTTTTTATTGCATGAGTTCAGCAGACAGACAGACAGCCCACTTAATGGAAAGCGGTTACCATCGCCTATGGACATTTGCAACACCAAAGGTGTTTACAAATGCGCTGCTGCTCTCTCAAGGGAGACTGAACCCTGGCCACTAATGCCGAAACACAAATCAAGGTTGTTATGGTGGCATATTGTAGACCAGGGGTGGTAGCCATCCAGTCGGGCAAATACTCTACCACCTGGCTGTGGATTGTTTTGTCGCCAAGTTAACAATTTTGTTCAAAAAATTTATTCTTCTTATTATAATTCTTTAAGTTGATTAATATTAGAAAATGACGATATTCAACAAAAGTAATTATAATCTTGCAGATAGACTTTTTTCATTTTGTTTTTAGTAGACTTTTCGTGAAAATTATAACAATATTGAATTGCACATGTTAACCTTTTTTCTGTGAATACTAAGACTGAAAATATTGTAGTCTCACTCACATGCACGGTTATTTTGCCCTAGATTAGTCACTGTGACTTTATTACTACCTACTACTTTTATGTTGCATTGCATTTGCATCTTTTTTATCAAATTAATTAAAACATATTTGATTATGAACTAAATAAATTCTGTTACAACGCCTTGCCTAAAATTGCAACATACATTTTTTGTATATATTTTCTATTCTCCTATGTTACTGTTTGTTTTGTGTGCGTCGCTTTCAAAAATAAATATACTCTTTCTTTCTTGTGTGACAAATGACGTTTTTCTTTTATGCCAGTTCTGTGTACTTTATTATTTAAGGTCATTTCTTTACAACGACAAACCGTGGTGGACGCTTTCTAGTATATGATAGATACAAGTTCGCTAAGCAATTAATTCGTGGCTGGAAAACACGGTGGCACTGCGCAACACATCGTAAAAGAGGTTGTAAAGCTGCAATTTATACTATAAACGATAACATTGTTAAATATTGTTACGAGCACAACCACGCCTCAATGTATTAGAGAGAAGTTACAATTTTTTATAAACAGAAATAATATGTTTCATTTTTAGATGTTATATTCATTTATTAGTGGTAATCAACAGCCACTTAGTACAAGTCGTGGTAGCGTAATGGCTAGCGCACGCGTCCCAGATCCAAAGGGCGTGGGTTCGATCCTGGCCGGAACGCATGCACCGCTTAGGCAGTTTTCTGACCTAATGTGCATATTGTTACGATTACCACGTGCTAATAACGGTGAAGGAAAACATCGTGATGCAACCTGCACATCGAGATAACCGATGTGTCAAACCTGCCAAGCCGCCTTGGACAAGCGTGGCGGGTATATTGTCCGTTCCCCCTTATAGTGGGAGGCCCGAGCCCAGCAGTGGGACATTTATGGGCTGCTATTATTATATTATAACAGCCACTTATAATAATAATTATCTACGTTAGTAATACAAACACAATAGTATAGACAAAATCAGAAAGAAGAGCCTAATAGGGGAGCGGACAATCAAATCAATTGAGATACCTACTTTTTAAAGCTTACAAAAACTTAGCTACTTTTCATGCAAAACCAATGATATGATAATACATATTATTTAAAATACAATGAAATTTAATTGGAGGTTATAATAGTGCCGCCAACTATCGGTAACTAAAACATTGGACCTTACTTTCAGGGTTTATATTCGAGCTTGGTAGGATTACGTTGATATCTCGAGATATATGACTTTTTTATCGCTTTATATTTGGGTAATCTGATTAGCTCATTTTTGGCAGCGCGTTCAATTAGTAGCTCACAACGACCACGTTCACGACTGCGATTTTTCCACTTGCTTGCCGACGTTACAATTGTAAACCCTAGAGGAACGGTTATTGCATCCATCTCTTGACATGGGTCGGTGTGAGCGTTGTGTGATCGAAAATGATGACGTCATTAGTGATGATTTCGTCACGACCACATCGACCGCGGTCGCCTTGTGGAACGGCTATCGGAGCATTTTGGGAACTGTGAGCTATTAATGGAATGCGCGGTGAGAGTTAATGACTTAACAAAACGATATACCAAATTGACAATTCACGGTATATTCTGTTAACAAATTATATAAAGAAACAGAAATAACGTGATCAAATCGCTTTTCAAAGGCTTAAATGAAGTGACAATAAATTTTATATAGTAAGTCTTTCTAGTGATTTACGGGACGACGTCCGTTCGGCTACCCCAGATATGCTTTCCTCATGCTGCGATCCTCTCCCACCCTTTCTACGTGACCAAGCCAGCGGAAGCGATGAGCTTTTATTTCTGAGAACTAGCTTTTAGTAGCAAAAAGGTAGGTTTTCCTTGAGATTTTGGGTTCAAGAAAGAGGAAGGATCGTAGCTGGAGGGTTCGAACTAACCTCGAAATCCAGAAACTCGTAACCGAGCCCAACATACAAGGTTAAATATCTACACATTTTTTTCTTCTATTTAAGAAAGAAAGCTGCCAGCATCGACATAAAGTTTCAATACTTATAAACTTTGATTCCTACAACAGTTATGGTATACCAAGGAATGCAACTTCGAGACTTAGTGATGTTTCATTCTAAAGCCGCCATTTAAGCAATTAATTGTAATTGTGTACTCCCCTAAGCCCTATCTGGAGTGTGTTTGCAAAATTTAATGGCCTTACCTTTAGCTATTTAAGCTAGACTTTGTCTGTTAGTCAGTTGGTATGTCAGTCTTAGAACTGTTTTAAGAGATTTTAGTTTCTTGATCACAGTGCTTTTTTTGATTATGTTTTGAAATTTTTTTACCCTCCTTTTGCGCGTGTATTCCGTAAACTTATTAAAAATAATGTAACTACATTTGCCATCTTTTTTATTTTGCTTTAGGATATGGCACTGACACATAGTGTTTTAATGAGCAGCATTCAATTTCTCCATCACCTTTATCGCCACTAGCTCCTCTAACACTTGAATAAATAAAAAAATAGTACAGTACAGTGTAAGTGGTTTATTTGCTTTTTCAATACCTATGTATCTAACAATTTGCTTTACTAATAAAAATATGGTTGTTGATTACGACTCGCCATCTTGTCTCATCTTCAATGAAAAATAGTTCATCACCTATACAGACAATCTCACCAGACACCCAAACGATATTCAAGTTGTTGGTATTATGAATTTCACACCCTAGCCGGTTTTAATAGAAAAAGAAAACATGTTACATTATCTCTCCTTAGCGCTGCGTTCACCCGTTCCTTTCTTCGTTTTGTTTGAAATAGATAGAATGAACAATACAATACAACGAACGATAAACAAAACGTTTAAAAAATTCTTATGCTTTTCTGGTGCCTTCCCATAACACTATTCAAGTACAATAAATGTATTAACTGAAGTAGACCGAGAAGATGAAAACTCATGAGACATAATAAAAACCAGTGACATTTCAGAAAACAGAAGAAAGAGGTACTATGATACTGCTAGTGACGACAGTCTCAAGGACCCCGATTTTGCAATGGATAACGTGAAGCAACGTATAGTGGTGAATCCGAAAACGACTGCCACTCGACGAACGACGATTATAAAACTTATGAAAATAATAAATCTAGGTTGATGTGTGGACTTATACCAAACAAAAAAACTAAAGAGGAGTACGTTGCACAGTCAACTTTAAATGTGTATAAAACTCAAAAAACGACACCCGAAAAAAATGTAAAAGCCAAAAGAATTGATAGATTGTTGTTGGAGACAATATCTGAAGCAGAAAAACGAAGTATTGAAATATTGAATATGGCTGAAACTATTTCTGTGAATGAGACTACAACTCTTATGTATTTGGCAATAGACACACAAAATTAGATGTCACAAAACTATGCTACAGATAAGTGTAAGTGTAATAAAAACTTAACACCAGCTTTAATTTAAAAAAAAAACAAACTTAAGTTTGGTTCTTAATGTGAATTCTCTGATAGAAAATAGAATAGAATCAGGGCAAGCTATAGTTTTTACAGATACCATTAAACAAGTTATTAATAAAATTAAAGGGTAGATCAAGAAAAAAAGATTACAATGCAAAATTTTAAGAAATACTGAGAAAAGTTAAATTACAGAAAAGGGCATTGTAATTCCTGACAGAAATTTTTTTTTTAGTAAATGTCGATTAAAATTTTCTGAAAGAATCACAGTAGCTGGAGGAAAACAGTGTTTTGAAAAGTATTGGAAATTAGGACAGAGAGGTAGAAGAGCAGCATTTATATGTATGTAGATCAGTTATAATACTATCCAAAAAATCTCAGACAAACGGCTACAAAGAAAAATATAGGGATTACTACTGTGTGTATAAGTTATAAATTAATAACGAAGAGAGAGCGGTTTGTAGACTGTCTCTGTACAGTACTTAGTGAAACCAAGGGGTTTGTCAATGTGATAATCAAGAAAAAGGAACATTCCCCTAACGGCATCATAGTCAAAGAGGGCGAAAGACCAACAAATTTTAAAAAACCCTTGAAGGAATAATGTCCGTCCGACACTATATTTCCAGTTTGCCGGGCTATGAAAATCATTATTGCAGGAAATCTACTGGCAAGAAATATCTTGCTGCTGACTTAGCGATGGCCAAAATGTACCGGGAATATAAAAAATCTAGGTCAAATCCTGTTACTTTGAAGTCATACGCCGCCGAATATTTCTATGATCTTAATATCTGATTTAAGAAACCTTCAAAAGATACCTGTAACACACAATTGAGGTATCAATTTAAAAATGCAGTGTATATATTATTGCAAAAGTTAGATTATGAAGGAACAGAAAAATTACTTAAAATTGTTAAATAGGAGTTTGTATATCTTGCGATGGAAATATTACTTTATGGTTTAATTTTTAATATATATCTCTAATATATAAAAATTTCGTGTCACGGTGTTTGTGGCCGCACTGTGCCGAAACGGCTTAACCGATTTTAATGTTTTTTTTGTGTATTTGGTAGGTATGAAAATAGGTCGTAAAATATTTTTCACCCTCCCATGGTGTTTTTTATGGTAGAACAACATTTGCCGAGTCAGTTAGTTACTTTATACAAATTCAAAAGTTTTTATTCAAAATAAGTTTCGCCAGAGAACACTTTTTAAAGGTCGTACATATAAGTTAAAATTTAAATTCACTTTCTATTCTATGTACTACCACTCCGCAACGTGTTATCGCTGTTAAGGAGAAGCAGCGGAAAGAAACTCACCAGCAACACGTCTAGCTAAAAATTGTTTCTTTTTATAGTTCTTATTCTATTTAAATCTCAAGCTCTTTTTTTATGAGTTTTATACAGATGTATGCTACAGAATTACTTTTCGAAGAATTCATGGAGGTGTGTGCTGTTATGATGTGGCAGACTCGTACTGAAATCTTGATTATAGCTCTTACAGCCGGCTCGATCGCAGTGATACCATGCTCTCACAGAATATATGAGTGAAACGGTTAACCTTGAGTTAATTGTATTTCGTGCAATGAGTAAAAGTTCCGAAGGTACTCTACGTACGTCGCACACTTAGAAAAGAAATTCCTTTGACTTAGATTGACTAGAAGATATAGCTTTAAGCGGGGAAACGGAGAAAGAATACAATTTCCTGCAGCCGGGAGGTCTGTCGTAAGAGGCGACAAAACACCCCACAGCCAGGTGGTAGGGCGTTTGCCCGACTGGATGGCTACCACCCCTGGGCTAAAGTATGTCGTCATAACAGCCTTGAGTTGTGTTCCGGCATTAGTGACCAGATTCCAGTCTCCTTTAAGAGAGCAGCAGCGCATTTGTAGCACCTTTGGTGTTGTAAATGTCCATAGGCGATGGTAACCGCTTTCCACTAAGTAGGCCGTCTGCCTGTCTCCTGAACTCCTGCAATAAAAAATAAAAAAGCATATTGGTAACAAACACCACATGGTTACCAGCGCCTATGGACATTCGCAATACCAAAGGTGTTACCAATGTGCTACCGCTCTCTAAAGGACGACTCGAACCTGGTCACTAATGCCGAAACACAACTCTAGGTGTGTTCTGGCGGCATACTCTAGACCAGGTGGTAGCCATGCAGGCGGGTAAATACACCTGCCTTTGGGTTGTTTTGTCGCCTCTTACGACAGGCCGGCCGGCCGCAGAAAATTGTATTCTCTCTCCGTTCTTGCACTTTCCTGCACCTTTCTATCAGGTGGACCGTCTGCCTGTCTGGTGAATTCATGCAATAAAAAAAATATTGTACTGCTTAGAAAAATATTGTAAATGTGGTTTGTTTTTGTAATTGTATATTTTGGTGTACAATAAAGCGTTATCTATGTATCTATCTACATTTACATTTCTTTCCTTTCCCCCTGTCCAATCTTCCCAATCACTTCCCCATATTCCATCCCATTCCTTTTATCTGATTCCTCTTATCTCATCACCATCATGACCCTATACCGTCCTCTTTATCCCACCCTAAAGGCTGGTAATGCGTTGGCTTAGCCATTGGTGTTCCAAACTTGCTGGAGTACGCCTGTTTGTAAGCTTCACAGTACAAATTTGTTACGGTTTTGTGACTTCTAGTACATATTTATGGTCTTTTTTTATTTAAGGCCATTCATTCATTAAGTCACGATGTGGTGGACGCTTATTGATGTTTGGTGGACACAAGTTCAGTCAGCAAATGACTATTGGCTTGAAAACGCGGTGGCGATGCGGTAAAAATCGTACAAAGAGATGTAAAGCTGCAATTTATACGATAGATAATGAAATCGTCAAATATTGTAATGAGCACAATCACACCCCGTCGTAGTAAACAGACATGAGAAATTTTTATAAACGTAGAAATGTATAAAAACGGCCTTATTCATATTGAGTTAGACTAAGTTTGTAGGCTTCTTTAAGGTTTCTTAAAGAAGCCTTACTCTAACTCAATTTGAATAAGACCGTAAATCTTTACGGCCTTATTCATAAAGCGTTAAAGTAAGTTTGAACACTTCTTTATGGTTTCTAAAGAAACGTTCAAAATTAACCGTCTATGAATAAGACCGCTTCCGTTTACTGTGCAAAGATAGCGTGATATTACATATTTTATTAAAGTAAAATGAAGTTTTATTTGGCGTAATACTGGCACTGACAAAAATATTTTACATTATGCTACTGACCATTACTTATCAATTGAATTATAGTCCAATGAATAATATTGACATATACAATTATATTAGTTTTGTGTGTTATGCCTTATTTACATTGTGCCCACTTTCACGGCAGCAAGTAGGAAAGTGAGCATCGCGAATGTGCCATTTCTATATATGTTAGGTTTACATATAAGTTACGCGCAGAAGATTTGCTGATGACTACTTACTATTATTGTATACACTTACGTAAAGTATATACAATAATAAATTTATTCCAACAACTATTTATGTAATCTTTTTTTTGTCAACTCTACTGATCATCGACGCGTGACATCATGAGGCTATCGGCAAACTTTCTGCTCACGGGTGTTAGTTGCGTTCCACTTTCCTGGTTGGTAATGTGGACTTGGGCATAATGTAAATGAGATTGATGATTTCTTTGTTTAAGGCTATTCATTTATCACGTCAGGACGTGGTGGACGCTTATTATTGTTTGGTGGATACAGGTTCTATCAGCATAGAACTGCTGGTATAAAAGTTCGATGGCAGTGCGGAAAAAATCGTACAAAGAGATGTAAAGCTTCAATTTTTACCATAGAAGATGTGATCGTTAGATTTTGTAACGAACACAACCACGCCCCATCGTATTAGATAAACATGAAAAACTTTCATAATACGCCACTCAAGGTTCTTTAGTGCCTCATCCGTGTTTCTTGAAGCAATAGTGCCCGACTTTTCTACTGTGATGAGAATCTTAATTGCTTCCTTGTCGAGAAAAATTAGATATCCTAATAATAATATATTGAAGGTTGTATCGCATAGTCTAGAGAAACCGATGTTCAGGAAATAGTTATCAGCTATAAGCTTAAATTAGAATATGAAAAGACGTTGTGATTTAATTTATCATTTTGTTTAAATATAGTAAATTTGTATGTGCATAATATTCCGTATTTTGTAAATCACTATAGTTCTGTTCCTTAAAATATTTTATTATTATTATAAGTATAAAAAGGTAAAGGTAGTAAACATCAATAAATATCAAGATCGTGGGAAATTACATATCTATAAAATCAAAATGAAGTTTTATTTGTCTTAATATTGACACTGACAATTATTTTACACTCTGCTACTGGCTTCTTTATAACTACTCCCTAACAATTTATACGATAAAATCACTATTATGTAACAATTGCATGTTTCTCTGTACCTCTATGAATAATTATATTGACTTTTGAAATTATATCACAATTTTGTGTGTTTTGCTTAATTTACACAGTGCCCACTTCCACGGCAGTAAACAGCAGCAAACAGGAAATACCAACACGATGGCCATGTTCAACATAAGTTGGGTTCACATACTCATGTTCCTCATACATTTCCTTCACCCCTTTCCTGCATAATTTAAACAAGGAGTAAGTATGTATGTTTATATTATTTATTCTATTTAAGGTCATTCGTTTATTACGTCACTACGTGGTGGACGCTTGTTATTGTTTAGTGGATACAAATTCTATCGGCATAGGAGTATTAATTCAAGAATTCGATGGCAGTGCGGAAATAGTAGTAAAGGGTGTAAAGCTGCAGTTTATACAATAGAAAATGAAATCGTCAAATATTGTAATGTGCACAATCACACGCCTTGTAGTAGATAGACATGATGAACTTTTATAAATGTAAAAACGTATAGAATTTTTTTAAGATCTTATTCACATTGCGTTAGAGTAAATTTGTAGGCTTCTTTAAAAAGCTAGTCTAACTCAATATAAATAAAACGATTCGTGTTTACTGTGCAAAGATATTGCGTAAGGGTTAGCGTGATATTACATATTTCTTCAAATTAAAATGAAGTTTTACTTATCGTAATATTGACGACACTGAAAAAAATTTGACTCTATTCTCGCGGCCTCAAATACTTATTTATACAATTGTTGGGGGCTAAGAAGTCGCGATTATTACATACGAGAGGCTTACGTTGTTACGAGATATATTTTCGAGTGTTACTTCAATGGTGGCAGAAACAACTTAAGACAGCCACGCATTCCAATATTAAATTTAAATTTAATATATACAAAAAGTTTGTATATCCATCACGCCCCTATAAATTTTAATTTAACTACATAAAATATCCAGAAGACAAATTAATACAACTTAATACCTAAACCATCTAAACACTTGTAGTGTTTAACACTAGGCAACGGCTTAGTAAGCACGTCTGCCAACATGGATTCAGTGGGCACATGTTTCAACGCAATGTCGTTCGTATCCCTTAAAACCTCCCTAATGTAGTGATATCTAATATCAATATGCTTGCTACGCGCATGAAACATTGGGTCTTGAGCTAAAAACATAGCCCCTTGGTTATCGGCATGAACAATCACTCGAGCATACCTCATGAGCCCTACTTCCTTCATCAGACTATTCAGGTAGACTGCCTCCTTCATACTTTCGGAAAGGCTGACGTACTCTGCCTCACAAGTCGATGTCGCCACGCTACGTTGTTTCCTAGACTGCCAGGATATACACGCACCACCTAAAATGAATGCATAACCCGAATAAGATCGTCTGTCTAGTAAACAATTCCCCCAATCTGCGTCCGAAAAACCCTGTATACAATTACCAGTTTTCTTGTATACGAGACTACGTTGTATGGTCCCTTTCAGGTAACGTAATACACGTTTTGCAGATTTCCAATCAGATTTTTCAGGATTCGTGACTTTTTGGCTTAGCTTACTCACCGCATTAGCAATATCTGGTCTAGTTGTATTGCTTAGGTAATTCAAACAACCTATCAATTCTCGATACGGCCAATTTGTATCGCTTTCGTCGTCATCGCATTTTTCTTCTGGTTTATGTTTGGAATTAATTTCCATCGGCGTTGCACATTTATTGCAATTTTCCATTGAAAATCGTTTCAATAAATTGTCAATATAACTTTGTTGTGACAAAATAATGACATTGTCATTATTATTTCTCCGTATGTCTATTCCTAAAATATATTTTGCCTGACCATAATCTTTTAATTCAAACTCCCTTGACAGCTCATCTTTAAATTTAATAATTAAACCTCTTTCTTGACTTGCCACCAAAATATCGTCTACGTATACCAATACAAACAAATGGTTATTTGCACTTTGTTTAAAATATAAACATGGCTCGTTCAGACTTTGCTTCAATCCCATAGCGATCAACTTGTTGTTGAGTTTGAGATTCCATTGACGTCCAGCTTGCTTCAAACCATACAATGATTTCCGCAATAAGCATGAATCGCAACCACTATCCAATTTATTCAGCATGATTTGCGCACGCTTTTTGACCATTGGATCTTCTCCCTCACGATTCATAAGCTTAATTAAACTTTCTCTTAATAGTTCTGGTATCTCCATGTAAATCTCTTCATCCAAGGATCCATTTAAATAAGCAGTGTTTATATCTAATTGGTGAATTTCCAAGTTCAATTCAACTGCGAGAGCCATTAACAATCTGACGGTGTCTAATCTAGCAACAGGTGCAAAGGTTTTCTCATAGTCGACCCCATATCGCTGGCTGAAACCTTGTGCTACAAGTCTCGCTTTCTTCTTTAAAGTCTTATCGACATTTTGCTTTGTCGTCAACACATAACGGCAGCCTACAACGTTCCTGTTTTTCGGTCTTTTTACTATCTCCCATGTACCTTTCTGAACTAAACTTCTAATTTCAGATAATATGGCTTCCTCCCAATCAGGTTTATCCTTACTTTTCAAAGCATTCTTCAAGGTGATCTCAGTTGAACCAGCAAAATCTTCAACCTCATTTGCATCAGTAGAAGTTACAGATCGCTCAACTTCCCTCGTTTGATAGATTTTCTTTGGTCGGCCTACGCTTCCTGTGCGTAATATTCTAGGTCTACCAGGAGCTCTCGTCGTCATCTTTAGCTGATCAAGTGTGTCATGCCTTGTTTCTTCGGCTTGTTGTTCCACTTGTAATCGTCTAGATGAAGACACATCTTCGTCACACTCTGCAGGATATTCTTGACATTCACTCCATATGTCTTGCATATTGTCAACTTCTTCTGTTTCATGTCTATGTTTTTCAACTGGAACATTCGATTTTGTGAAGTCTAATTCTATGAAATCCTGATCGCCGTCTTTCGTAATGTTTAATAGGCTCGGCTCTTGCTTCGAGATGTCCTTTCGTGTGTTTGGACTTTCGTGAAATTTCACATCTCTCGCAATCATGAACTGCCTTCGCTCAGGAATCCACACACGATATCCCTTAGCGTTCTTCGGGTATCCAACAAAGTTACCAGCAATACCTCTTGCTGCGAATTTATCTTTGTTTGGATCTTTATCTAGAATGTGTACCTTAGTTCCAAATCTTCGAAAGTATGCAATTTTCACCGATTTGTTTCGCCATTTTTCATAAGGAATTTCACCCTGTAGACTTCTAGTAGGACAACGGTTTCTGACGTAACATGCAGTATCTACCGCTTCGGCCCAAAAACCTGAGGAAAGATCAGAACTCAATAGCATACACCTTGCCATTTCCACTAAGGTCCGGTTCATTCGTTCTGCTATTCCGTTCTGCTGCGGTGTTCGAGGTACAGTTAGTCTTCGCTGTATACCTGCTTGTTTCAAAAATCGATCAAATTCCGAATTACAATATTCTCCTCCATTGTCGGTCTGGAGATATTTAATCTTAAGTCCCGTCATGTTCTCAACGTGACTTTTATACACCTTAAAGGCTTCTAAGGCTTTATTTTTCGCACTTAGAAAATAAACTTCACACCAACTTGTACAATCGTCGATAAAAGTTATAAAATATTTTGCTCCACCTATGGATTCACATCTCATAGGTCCTACAATATCAGAATAGACTATTTGTAATTTTTCAGTACAAGGACTATGGGAATCAGAAAAAGGTAACGCGGTCATTTTTCCTCTAGCACAAATATCGCAATCACGTAAGTTTCGTACTTCGGTTACATCAAACTTAGCACCTAATTTACCTAAAAGCTTAGCAACATCTTTTCCATTCAAATGTCCTAATCGCTCGTGCCAACAACGTACATCAGCATTCGAATCACTCAAATTAAATATATATTCCGGGCTATTCAAACAATATAAATTACCTCTACGATATGCCGTCAATTTAATTTCACCGTTCTTATCAATAACCTGAGCTACATCGTTATTGAACGTAACTTTATAACCGTTATTTGTTATTTTGGCTACTGAAATTAAATTCGTCCTTAAATTAGGAACAAACAACGTATCGCGTAGTTCAAATAAATCCTTCGAGTGTTCGCTCCATGCCGACAACCTTACAGTACCCTTACCTTTTATATCAGTACTTACATGCGTCGCTAAATTTAGTTCTCCGCTAGTCATTTTTAAACTGTCCCCGAACTTACTGGCATCATTACAAAGGTGAGACGTGCACCCACTGTCCAAAATCCAGTCATGTTTTTGAACATTTACAGCATTGGAAACCTCTACATCTAAAACATTAAAAGTGGTTAGAATATTATTAATACAATGTGTTTCTTCTGCTTTCTGTGCTTTTCTACCTATTTTAATTTTGCACTCTGATGCTTTATGTCCACGTTCGTGACATTTGTAACATTTAAATCTAAAACCTTTCTTTTCAGTTCTACTCTTTTCAGTTTTGTCTCCAACTGTACTTTTGTTCTTTGCGCCTTTCTTAGGATACCTTCTCGCATTCGTGTACAAAACACCTTCATCCAGATTTTTATTTGCATCTCTGGATTCATGCTCTTCCAGTATTTTAATTTTCAATGCCTCTGGTTTCGGCAACTCGTCTCTCGATTCAATCGCACACCTAAAGCTTTTGAAATTTACGGGTAAACTGTATAACAACATAATAGATACTAAATCTTCGTTCATACTTATACCCATGTCTGCAAGCTTATCCACAGCGTCAAAAAAAGTCTCCAAATGTTCTCTAACATTTCCTCTCTCCGACATTTTGTGCAGGATTAAACGCTTTAAAAGTGTAGCCTTCTTAGCGGGTCCTTTCGATGCGTATATTGACTCCAATTTCAGCCAAACATCTCTGGAAGTATTACAACCTCTAATATGTCGAAGTTCACTTCCACTCATCGAAAGAATCAGATCGGCTTTGGCTTTTTCATCCTCTTCCATCCAGCTTTCAGCTTCATTAATCTCAGCTGGTCTGAGAACCTTGCCACTCACGTACTTCCACTCATTGCTTTTAATTAATAGAGCTTGTACCTGAATTCTCCAGCTGTCGTAATTATCCTTGCCCAAGGGCTCGATTCGCATCGATATACTGCTCATCGTATTGCACCTTTTCGCAATTAATTACACTGCTTTTGATATTCTCCAATCTGAATTCTTTCTATTGATAGAACAGCGCTATGGACTTGCGCTGTCTGGGCCCATAACCAATGTTGGGGGCTAAGAAGACGTGATTATTAAATACACGAGAGGTCTACGTTGTTACGAGATATATTTTCGAGTGTTACTTCAATGGTGGCAGAAACAACTTAAGACAGCCACGCATTCCAATATTAAATTTAAATTTAATATATGTAAGTGACCAGCGCGAATATGCCATCTTCAACTTATGTTGGGTTCACATATTCGCGTTACCCATTTCTCTCGTCCTTTTTCTGTTTTCTGCCGTGGAAGCGAGCATAATTTAAACAAGGGGTAAGTACATATTTATTTTCTTCTTCCATTTAGATAGACAACACTTTATTTTACACCAATACAAAAATGAAGTTCAGACTAAAACTATATCTACTTATGCACAAAGGGCAGTCTTATTGCTAAAAAGCGATCTTTTCCTCACAACTCCAGATTTAATATTATTTTCATATATTTACTACTCTGTTAGAAAAGTACTGGGAAAAGATCAATAATACAAAATGTTAGTTATAGATTAAAAATTATTTTATCACTTTCAAAGTATGCTCCTTCAGAAACGATACACTTACGCCAACAAATAATACAATTAACAAAACATTTTTTAAACGCTATTTCCGGAATTGAATTTGGTTCTCGTCGCAAATTGTCCTTTATGTTTTCTGCCGAATGAAAACAAGTGCCACAAAGTGGTAATTTGAGTTTAGGAAATAAAAGTCGGCTGAAGCCATATCTGGTGAATAAGGTGGTTGCTCGATGGTAGTTGTTTGAGTTTTTGGTCAAAAATTCGTTCACGATGATGGCTTTGTGCGAAGGCGCTTTATCGTGGTGCAAAATCCAAAAATTTTCTTTCCACAAATCTGGCCTTTTTCGTTGAATTTGTTCTCTTAAACGCCGCATTCGCTCAAATAATATACTTTATTTACCGTTTGACCTTCCGGTAAGAATTCCGAGTGCACAACACCGCGATAGTCAAAGAAAACAGTCAACAGGACTTTGACTTTTGATCGACTTTGGCGTAGTTTTTTCGGTTTCAGTTCAGTTGGAAGGCGCCACTCCGAAGCTTGTTGACTAGTTTGCATGTCAAAGTTGTAAACCCACGTCTCGTCACCAGTAACAATGCGAATCATGAATGTTGGGTCTGAATTGACTCGATCTAGCATGTGCTTAGCGACTCTTAAGCGATTGAATTTTTGGAAAAATTTCAGGTCTTTTGGAGCTAGCCGAGCGGCGACATGTTTCATACCAAAATGATTATTTTAAATGATAGTGATCGACTTGTAAGACACAGAAAGTTCAGTGGCTATTTCTCTCAAACTTGAAGGAAGATTTTCAGTCACTATTTCCTTCACTTTTGCGATGTTACTTCAATTGAAGACGTTGACGATGGCTTACCAGGGCGAGGCAAATCTTCCAGTATATCTCGACTGCTTTTGAACGCTTTGTACCTGGTGCGGCGGCGCTGGGTTTAGCGAGAAGCGAACTGTGTCAATTTTGCGGGAAAAGAAGTGTGGGACAATTTGGACGGGAATTTGAGAATGAGCACGCACTTACCAGGTTAATGGAAATGAAATGCAGCTGCTCTTCTGCTCCTCAGTCCACTTCACTTTGTTATAATATGGTTTAACGTATTTAATTTTATGTGTATCTATTTGTAGTAATTTATATTATATATTATTATTATGTTTTACAATTATGATGCGGAGCGGGTTATTTGTATAATACACACATTTATGAGTTGCGGGGGCGGTATATTTTATGGTATTTTATTTATTTTATATATATATATATATATTTGCATTTGCGGAGCGATTTTTTTTTTTTTTTTATGACAAAGAAATGAGTGATTGACGTGACGTGCGAAACGGGTATCGCGCCGTCAGATTTAAAGGAAGAATTTAAATAATAAAGAAAAGTTTGTATATGCCGAAAGAAGGTTACTTGGCGATACCAGTACCACTCATAAGCACGTGTTAATAAAGTCGAGTCACCGTAAGCCTTCTGTAACATTTTCAGTGCCTCCGAACACGAAATTTCAATGGCGATGCAAAATTTAAGACAAACTCTTTGTTCGATGTTTTTGTCCATCATGAAATTCGCAATACTTTACTTTATTTAACCTAAATGACCGATGCAACTCAAACTCCGCCTCAAATTGAAAAACAGTTGTGCCAATCTAATAACAAAAAATTAACAAAAAATTGAATTTAGTACCATAAACAAATCATCCATTCCCGGTACTTTTTTGACAGAATGTAAGGTCATTTCTTTATTACGTTACAGGAATTTTTGGTGGGAACTGAAAGGAGATGTTGTGCTGTGCAGTTTTATTTTCTAAAAATGTGTAAATTTACTCTAAAATGAACAATAGTTGTAGGATATTGATAGTTTTTGAGTAACAATTATGTGTTTTGTGAGAAATGTGAACTGTATAGTCAAATGTGGCCTTTTGAGTTGTCACAAGAACTCCGTTGAATGGCACCAGCTGATAACCTACAGTTCAACTGTGCTACACATAGGCTTAAGAAAAATGAAGAAACTATATTGTAAACTAAGATCTGGCCTAAAGTCCTAGCTGCCAAGCCATAAACCTAAATAAATAATAAATATTACGTTACAACGTGGTGTGGACTCTTATTAGTTATTAATGGATACAAGCTTACTAAGCATATGACTAGTAACCTGAAAACTCGATGGCAGTGCCTACAAAATCTAAAACTAGAATTCATACCATAGACAATAAAATAGTCAAATATTGTAACGAGCATAAATGTAAAAACATTATAGTAAATCTTCGATGTTCACTGTCCAAAGCTAACGTGATATTATATATTTTTCAAATTAAAATGAAGTTTTATGTATCGTAATATTGACGACACTGATCAATATTTTACACTATGCTAACGGCCATTACTTATCTACCTATTTATACAATAAAATCATTGAGCTATATTATTTTAAACTATATCTCAATAAATAATGTTCACTTACAATTGATTCTAAGTTTTGTGTGTTATATTTACATTGTGCCCTTTCATTGCCTATTTCATGGCTGCAAACAGTAAAATGGCCAGCGCAAGTGATGGAACATTCGCGCTGGCCATTTTACTGGCTGTTCAACATATGTTACGTTCACAAATTCGCGTTGCCCATTTTTCTTGACCTTATCTGCTTCCTGTCGTGGAAGTGACCATAACTTATATAAGGGATAAGTGTATATTTATTGTATTTTTGTTTAAGGTCACTCCTTTATTATGTCACGTCGTGGTGGATTCATATTAATGTCTGGAGGATACAAGTTCATTAAGCATAAAACTAATGGTATAAAAATTCGATGGCGGTGCGGAAAAAGTCGCACAAATAGGTGTAAAGCTGTAATTCATACCATAGACAATATAATCGTCAAATATTCTAATGAGCACAACCATGACCTGTTGTAGTAAAATAGATATGACAAGCTTTCATAAATGTAAAATTTTAATGTTTACTCTGCAAAGATAGCGTGATATTACATATTCTTCAACTTAAAATGATGTTTAATTGATCGTAATATTAATAACACTCATTAATATTATACACATATAATTTTACCAGGTGGTAGGGTATTTGCCCGACTGGATGACTACCACCCGTGGTCTAGAGTATGCCGCCGTAACAACCTTGAGTTGCATTCCGGCATTAGTGACCAGGTTCCAATCTCCCTTAAGAGAGCAGCAGCGTATTGTAGCACCTTTGGTGTTGCAAATGTCCATAGGCGAAGCTAACCGCTTTCCATCAAGTGGGCCGTCTGCCTGTCTGCTGAACTCCTGCAATAAAAAAAAATTACTAGTGTAAAATAGTAGTAGTAGTAGTCTCTAGCGACAATTACTCACCTACCTATTTATACAACAAAATCATTGAGCCGTATTATGTTACTTTATAACTCAGTGAATAACATTCACTTACTATTATATCACAGTTTTGTGTATTAAGCTTATTTATATTATGTCCACATACACGAAAGTAAACAGAAAAGTGGTCAAGGTGAATGTGATATGTTCAACATATGTTTGCTTGACACTTGTGATTCTCATTTCCTTCGCCATTTTTGCTGTTGCGGAAGTCAGTACATTTTTTACGAGACGAAGTACATATTTATTGTCTTTGTTATTTAAGGTCATTCCTTTATTATGTCACGACGTGGTGGAGTCTTATTAATGTCTGGAGGATATAAGTTCACTAAGCATAAAACTATTGGTATAAAAATTCGATGGCAGTGTGGAAAAAATCGTGCAAATGGATGTAAAGCTGCAATTTATACCATTTACAATGAAATCGTCAAATATTGTAATGTGCACAACCATGCCCCATTGTATTGATAATCATACAATAAATATTTAATTGAATTAAAATGAAATTTTATTTATCGTAATCTTAATGACACTGACAAGTATTTTACACTACACATGCGGCCATTACTCAACTACAATAAAGTTCTTGTATCAAATAATATTTATGAACAATTTTACCTTACAATTACAAGTATATCATAGTTTTGTGTATTGTTCCTCAATTACACTATATCCATTTTCACGGCAGCAATCAGGAAAGTGACTAACGCGAATATGCTATATTCAACATATTAGGTCCACATACTCGCGTTCTCTATTTCCCTCTGTACTTTTATGCTCGTTACCGGGGAATTTGGCATAATTTAAATGAGGGGTAAAGGAGTATATATTTGTTATCTCTTTCTATTTAAGGTCATTCGTTTATTATGTCACAACGTGGCGGACGCTTATTATTGTTTGGTGGATATAAGTTCCATCAGCATAGGACTATTGATTCAAAAATTCGATGGCAGTGCGGAAAAAGTAGTAGAAACGGATGTAAAGCTGCAATTTATACAGTAAACAATGAAATCGTCAAACATTCTAATGAGCACAACCACGCACCATTGTATTAGATAGACATGATAATCGTTCACAAATTTAAAAGCCTACAGTAAATATTTGGTGTTTAGTTTGCAAAGACATATATAGCGTAATATTACATATTTTTTCAAATTAAAATGAAGTTTTAATTTGTTTATGTAATATTGACACTGACAAATTATTTTATACTATGCTAGCGATTTTTACTTGTCTACCCATTTATACAACAAAATCATTGAGTTATATTATATTATATTATGTTGTACCTATAACCCAATTAATAATATATACTTACAATTACGAGTATATCATAGGTATGTTATGCCTTATTTACATAGTGCCCACTTCCATGGCACCAAATAGGAAAGTGGCTAACACGAATGTAACATACATACATACATAACTTCACGCCAGTTCCCTTGCGGGGTAGGCACGAACAACAGAGCGCCATTTAGGCCCATTCTTACACACCTCACTTGCTTCTTTGACATTCATAACTCTTGTCATGCACGCTCGTCTGTTCTTAAGGCTCCTGACATCACCCTCCGCTAGTACACGATCAATTTGATCATGGAAGGTGTGTCGTGGCCTTCCACGACACACCTTGTCGAACACACACGACGAATGTAACATGTTCAACATATTATGTTGGGTTCACATACTTGCGTTCCTCATTTCTTTTCTGCTTGTTAACGAGGATACGGGCATAATTTAAATATATATTTTTTTCTATTTAAGGTCATTCTTTTATTACGTCACATCGTGGTGGACGCTTACTAATCTTGGGTGGATATAAGTTCGCTAAGCATAAGGCTAGTGGTTTAAAAATTCGATGGCTGTGCGGAAAAAGTCGTAGAAAAGGATGTAAAGCTGCAGTTTATACCGTAGATGATGAAATCGTCAAATATTGTAATGAGCACAACCACGCCCCATTGTATTAAATTATAGACAGATATGACAAACTTTATTGAATGTAAGAACTACTACTAATAAATCTTCGGTGTTTACTTTGCAAAGTCAAATCTTGATTTCCTTTCAAACTAACTGACCCGGCAAACTTCGTACCGCCTCAAAATTTTATTTCTGAACGACTTTTAAATTTAATTGATTTCTAAACGACGGGACTAACATCAAATATTTGACAGGTAGAAATAGTTTCTAAGGGAAAGCAAAATTGTTGATATTTCTAAATTCCAAGCATTTTTTCATATTTACTAACCTTTTAAACGTTTCTTGGACTTCCACAAATAATTCAAAAACAAAATTAGCCAAATCAGTCCAGCCGTAACGAACAGCAATTGATTTATATAGATATTATTTGACGACCTCTGTGGTAGAGCGGGCTGTCTTTGCCGGCTTACCTCGCTGCAACGTAGAGGCTCCGGGTTCGATTCCTGATATAGTAAATTTCCGAAACGAATTTTCTCCGTTATATACTGGGTGTCTGGGGTCGGCCCCAGAGTAGTCTGTTGTATATTACCCATAACACATGCGTAACTTGCTTAATTTGGGGATGTACAATATTTTGTCTCCCGATTAATGATTATTAAATAAAAATGAAGTTCTATTTGTCGTTATATTGGCACTGACAAATATTTTACATTATGCTAGCGACCTTTACTTTCCTATCGATTTTGTGTGTTATGCCTCATTTACATTATTCCCACTTTCACGGCAGCAAGCAGGAACATGGCCAACGCGAATTTGCTATGTTCAACATGTATTGAGTACACATATTTGGGTTCTCCGTTTGTCTCGCCACTCTTGCTAATTACCGAAAACTTGGGCATAATTTAAATTTAAACGAAGGTTAAGCGTATATTTATTATATTTTTCTATTCAAGGTCATTTCTTTATTACAACTCGACGTGGTGGACGCTTATTATTGTTTGGTGGATATAAATTCGCTAGACATAGAACTATGGGTTTTAAAATTAGATGGCAATGCGGAACAAATGTCAGAAAAGGTTGTAAGGCTGCAGTTTATACCATAGATGATGAAATCATCAGATATTGTAATGAGCACAACCATGCCCCAGTCTATTAGATAGCTTTTATAAATGTAAAAATGTATAGTAAATCTTTAGTCCTTATTGTGTGAAAATAGCATGTTATTACATATTTTATAATAAAACCGCGTTTTAACGGTTTTGAGCGCGGTAATTTATTCGATTTTTATTATTCTAACATTTCGGCTACTTTTCAGTAGCCGTGATCACGGAAGACAAAGATTTCAAGTGTCAATGAGTATTGTTAAAGTTTTATTTAGCCTACCGCCAACTTGTTCATTTTAATTATTTAGTTTTAATTTTGTTTATGGTTATTATTTACTCTATGGGAGCCTAATCTAATTTATCACCGCTTCGCAACATGTTATGGCTTGAAGAGAAGAAGCGGCGCAAGAAACTATTCAGCAAACATGCCTATCTCTAATCTTTTTATATCATATTAAAATGGGTGGGAGGAAAATTAAAAATTAATTATTAATCATGTTGGTTTGTGTTGCGGTGCACGTTTTGGGTCATGTCGTTTATTTCGGTTCATGTTCAACGCTTAAAACCGTTAAAACGTAGTTTTATTATGTATACTAGTCGCGAAAAGTTAAGAAAATATTATATTACATTTTCTTTTTTAATAAAAATGAAGTTTTATTTGTTATAATAATGACACTGACAAATATTTCACACTATGCTAGTGGCCATTCCTCACCTATCGATTTATTCTCTTATGCCTTATTTACATTATGCCCAGTTTCATTGCAGCAAACAGGAAAGGGGCTAGCGCGATTGTGCCATTTTCGACACATGTTGGGTCTACCTCCTTGTGTTCCTCATTTCCCACGCCACTTTCCTATTTGTTGCCGAGGAATCAATTGGGCATAACATAAAAGAGAGATAAATATATACTTATTATCTTTTTTCATTCAAGGTCATTCCTTTGTTACGTCACAACGAGGTGGACGGTTATTAATGTCTGGTGGATATAAGTTCGCTAAGCATAAAGCGATTGGCGTAAAAATTCGATGGCAATGTGGAACAAATCTTAGAAAAGGTTGTAAAGCTGCAGTTTATACGGTAGACGATGAAATTGTGAGATATTGCAATGAGCATAATCACGCCCCATTGTATTAGATATATATGACAAATATACATAAATCTAAAGACGGTCTTAATTAAATTAAGTTAGACGAGGTTTCTAGGCTTCTTTAAATTAAATTGTCAAATGGTGTTTATTCATAAATGCGTATTAACCTTAGAACATTCAAAAACTTTGCGATAGGTATATTTGATTAAGGCCCGATTTTTCAATTACCAGATAAAAGTTATTCTATAGAATAAATCAACATGGGAAAATTAAAGAACAGTTGTATGAATAAAACAGTTGAATTGTTTTATTTTTGAAGTTAGTCAGGTTTATAATTTATTTTGTTCATTGCTATTGCTCTAAAACTTTATCGAGAGGTCGCTGAACGTTTAGAAGACCTCTCACGCGACCAAAAGGTTGGCGTCTATTTTACTCAAATTTAAGCATCGCTGTTCAAAGTGGTAACGCCGCCAGCCTTTTGGCAATGTTCCCGTTATGTAACAGTGGTTTGGGACCAATATTTTATCTGTAATTATGCCCTTTTTTAAATTTATTTAGTTCTGTATGTATTCTATATAGTTCTCTATGTATTTAATTTTAGTTTTTTTTATAGTATAATTTAATTTTTAAAATAATTTTAGAATATACTGTAATAAGATTTTTATAAAGAAATTTCGATTGATAACTGTTATCTTATGATTGCAAACTCGGCCCTTTATAACGTATTTAAGATTTATATTTATAGGCTCGATTGTCAAAAAATATTATTAGTAATTGTTATATTTGCATTATACTTTAAAACTCTTTGCTAATTTAAAACAACTAGGATCCTTGTTTAACGCTTATTTATCGGCAGCAGCGTGAGAACAGATGTCGCTAATGGTTCTTCACATTGCAAAGTTTTCTAAGATAAGCGCAGACGAAGTCGCTTAAAAAAATGTACTGTAGATGGGGATTATATACAAAGAGAATATGAAGTAATACAATAAAAGAAAACTGATGGGCATACAAACTTTTTGTTTGTATTAAATTTGAATTGACTTATTGACTCTTCAGGCGATCAGAAGGCTGGTGCTTACCTCGGGCAACGGATCAGTATGGCGATCAAGCGAGGAAACGTAGGTAGCCTTCTGGGTACCTTACCGTATTCTATTTCTAGTCTTGAGGTACTATGGGTACAATACAATACAAATAAGTTAAGTTTTCTTTTATTGTATTCGATTATTTATTAATTTCTTCATTGTACTTTTAAATTGTTAATTGTAATTTTAATTTAATATTTTAGAATGCGTGGCTATTTTTTAAGCTGTTTGTGCGACCAATGACGTTACACTTGGAAATATATCTTATAGTTACAAAAACCTCTCGTATTTATTAATCTCGTCTTCTTAGCCCCCAACAAAGACAACTTAATTATATTGTATTCTACCTATAGTTTCTCAAGACTATAATTAAAATACTGGCCCAAGTCACCGTCTTCTAAGGGTGAGGTGCCCAGAAGGCTTTCTTTCTTTCTCATTTTCTTCGCCTTGCAGATTTTTAAGCTGAATTGTAAATCTTTGACGCGAAATGAGAAAGTTGTTATGGCAGCTCGCAAATTATTTCACATAACAATTAATGTCGTTACTACAAACACATTTTTTTATTAAAAGTAATTCATACTCTACAAGGGTGATTTGTAGTATATACAATACATTTCAAATTTTTAAAATAAATAAACTAAACTATACTATAAATATATCTATAAATAAAATATTGACTCCAAATCGCTCCCAAAATGCTAGATGCATTTCCGCGTTGGGTGGCAACGCTAATTCGTTGACCTAGGTGCAAGCCAGCCATTTGGTTACATGAGACCTCAATTAGATGCGTTGAGAGGTCTCGATAGAGGTGATGAGCTCCAGGCCCCGACGGCCCCAGGGTCTCGACCGCGAAAGCCACAGATAGGTACCCACTACCAATGGACACATATTTGCGACATTTCATGGCTTCCTGGTATGCAGCAGTAATTTTTTTAATGTTTTATAGTTCCTTAGCTCTTTTGGCAAAAGCGGAATTGTTATGAAAGCGTTGTTTCCGCTTGTGTTATGTTCGGTTATTTTTATTAGAAATTATTGCATCTACGTGGTTACATTTTACAAAAAATTGTATAGCACTACAAAGTTATGCATGTAGTGAAATAAGGAAAAAATTAACTGTGGCGGTGGTCGTAATACATATAACTAGTTAATGCTGCTGTATCAAAACTTTGTGATTATTATTGTCGTTTTTGTTAATTAGATGTAATTGTGTTATACGATCTTATTCGAATTAAGTTAGAGTTATAAGATCGTTCGTAAGCTTAAAGTATAAATAAAACCATTAACGGCCGATTGCTATATCTTATCAATCATTCGATTGTTCTACCATCGGTTTGAATTTTGAAATACATTACATGTATGAAGTCTATGTCAAATTTTTACCGATAGTTAGACAAATGAACATTCGGTAAGATTTTTTTTTATTGCAGGAGTTCAGCAGACAAGCAGACGGCCCACTTGATGGAAAGCGGTTACCATCGCCTATAGACATTTGCAACACCAAAGGTGCTACAAATGTGCTGCTGCTCTCTAAGGGAGACTGGAACCTGGTCACTCACGCCGTAACACAACTCAAGGTTGTTATAGCGGCATACTCTAGACCAGGGATCGTAGCCATCCAGTCGGGCAAATAGCCTACCACCTGGCTGTGGGTTCTTTTGTCGCCTTTTACGACAGGCCGCCCGGCCGCAGGAAAGTGTATTTTTTTTCCGTTCCTGCACGGATAAAAGGAACTGGACCTAAAAGGTAGGGGGGGGGGGGGGGGGTTTGCAATTAAGAAATTTTATAAGTCGTATCCCCCGCACTTGATGAGCCCTACACACAACACCAACACTTGCATTAGTTATATGTAATGTGCAGGAAAGAACCCCACAGGATATCCTGCTTTATAGGTAGTCAAATAAATAAACATAAATATTAATATCCGGTTATTAAATTTAAATGAGATGGCAACATTCAACATCGGAGTTTCATGAAAAGATTATGCATAATGTTTTGAATCGAGATTTATATAACTAGATTTAAAATAAATTTTAACTAATAAAGATTTCAAACTTCCATTAGTGTTTCCTATGAACAGGGTAAGATGGTTACAAAAGTTATCTTTCTACATAAAGACAAGGGCGTAATATTATTTATTTAAATTAAATTGAATATGTCAAGATATTGTAACTGTTATATATTTTGAAAAAGATACCGGCCATTAGTCATTCGAATTATGGTGCAGCTTCATCTGCGATAATGTTACAGATGTAGGCCGTTTCAGGCAGATACGGCGATAGGTTTAATGCGTTATTTGAAATGCGACGTTGTAAATGATGTTAAATATTGACAAATAACGTATGCGTTTAGGTGGTATTTTTCAACGCTTTATGTTATGTCCCTGCTACACCTGTGATAATATTAGTGTTAATGACTGTGACCAAATGCGACTTACTTATAGGGTTAATAAAAATATTAATGATCTGACAATGTTTAATGTCAATAACAATGTCGCATCTCAAATAACTTATCAAACCCTTGGTTAAATCTACGTGACACAATTATTAATACTAGCAATATCCCAGATATAGCACGGGTACTATACTATAGCACAATGAATACAATTGACATGACTGACGTTTATGTCAGTTTTTTTGGTGTTTTGTACGAATTTATTATGTTGTTAATATTTCAGCTCATTTCTTTACTACGTCTGAACGTGGTGCACACATATTAATGTATGGTGGATACAGGTTCACTAAGAACGTTATTCGTGGCATCAAAACTCGTTGGCACTGCGCAACAGATCGTAGGAGAGGATGTAATGCTGCAGTTTATACCGTAGGCGATGAAATCGTCAAATATTGCAATGAGCACAACCACGCCCCATTGTATTAAATAAATAAAGTAACATAAGTTAAAGGAAATAAAGTAAGTAAATTATTAATATTTTCTGTGAAAAGACATACGCGTGATATCACATTTTTTTTCATAAAATGAGACTTAATTCATTTGCTCACATTTGCTCAAAAAATGAATTTACAAATAAGTAAATCATTAATATTTTCTGTGAAAAGACAGGAAAAACACAGGAAATGATTACATATTTTTTCCTAAAATGAAGCTTAATTAATTTGCTTACATTTGCTCAAAAAATGAATTTACGAAGCTTATATACATTGTTCTAAAGTTAAAAATTACGCGCCATACGGAACGCGTGGTAAAAAAGATATTCTCCTAAGCACCTGTTTTATCGCACGCTATGCAGTAAAATAGATACTTAGGAGAAAAAAATTATAAAAATTCTTTTCTTATTTTAGGTCATGCGTTTATAACGTCGCAGCGTGGTACAAGCTTGTTATTGTATGGTGTTTTGGTAAGGACGTGATTTATGGCATGTAGATTCGGTGACGCTGCACAAACCGTGTCAGTAGATGTAAATCTGCAATTTTTACGGTAGACGATAAAATCGTCAAATTTGATTGTCAACACAGCCACTCCCCATTGTTTAGATAGATATGTTCATAAATGTAAAGATTTTAAGTCTATTATTTACTACACAGAACCAGGGTCATAATAAAACATATTTTAGATTTATGTATTTATCTCTTTTTGGTGTCGCTTTTTCGTTTCATCGAGTTTCAAATTACAACGATTATAAAGAACTTTCACTTCAAAAGTAAAAATAATAAAGAAGAATAAAAAGCATGAAATATAAATCCTAACAAAAAAACTATGTCAGGAGAGAGAGACAATATAATTAAGACCGCTAATGATTACCTACATTAGTGTATAACAATTAAAAACAATATCACATCAGTACTGATGTATTAAACCCATCTCTACATCTGCCTGAAACGGTCACTAAGATTAACATTATCCAAGATACAGCAGAAATAGAAATATAAAGACCAACGGTCTTATTCATAGACAGTTAAAGTAAGTTTGAATGCTTCCTTATGGTTCTTAAAGAAGCGTTCAAACTTACTCTAACTCTATGAATAAGACCGTAAGTTTCTAATGTATTCTATGGAGAATCAGGTACTTGACATTACATACTTTTCAAATTAAAATGAATTTTCATTTAAGAATCCGAGTATTCCTCATGACTGTCTCGATTTATGCAACAAAAATAAAAATTATGCTTAGACCATTAATAAATAGATGGAGTCTCTGTCTCGCAAAGTGAAGCCGACTAAAGGATGCCGCTCCTTAGAATAGGAGGCCTAACACGCCGCAATGCGTTACGAGAATTCAGTAGTAAAACGTATTAAATTAATCGAAATAGTCCGAATAAAGCTGGAATCGTCTTTCGTCACTGTTAACCACACAGACGCAAACCACGTGACATGTTATATAAGTTTACACAAACAAGTTCTTAAGAAGTATTCGACTTCAATTGGCGCTTTTCTTCACATAGGCTCCGTCTATACTTTTGTCTGAGAAGTTGTTTTTTGTATTTTTGTATACATTTATTGTCTTTTTTTTATTTCAGGTTATTTTTTTATTAAGTCACAACGTGGTGGACGGTTATTAATATGTGATGGATATAAGTTGGATCAGCATAAGGGTGGTAATGGCGTAAGAGTACGATGGCGGTGCGCAACAAATCGTACAAAAGGATGTAAAGCTGCAATTTATACCGTAGACGACATAATTGTCAAACGTAGTAAAATGCACAATCACGCCCCAATATATTATGTTAAATAGATTGATAAAAGGACATATAGTAAATAATTGATGTTTATTGTGCAAAGATAGTGGCGTGATATTACATTTTTTTAGGTTTAATTTATCATAATATTTTCACTAACAAATGTTTTTAACATTTTGCGTTTCACGTCCCGTTTTTCTATTTAGCACAAGGTATGTAAAGTCAAAATAGTAACAACAATCAATTATGATCTCCTAAAAAGACCCAAGCTCAACGTAATACTGGTTTCACAACCTTCCCACATGGGAATGCAAATTAATGTGTTTACACATTACTTAGCAATTAGTTTATATATACAACTAGCTGCGCCCCGCGATTTCACCCGCGTGGTGATAGAAATCGTTATTTTTGGATAATTCACACTATATCTTTATAAATTATAGCTATATTATTTTAAGGTTTCATCAAAATCCATTCAGTAATTTTTGCGTGAAAGAGTAGCAAACATACATCCATAAATACAAACTTTCGCGTTTAGAATATTAGTAGGAAGTAGGATAGTAGTAAAGGATATTATCATTACAAATAATAAAAAAAAAGCAAACGAATAAAAGCGACGAACAAAACATCTAAACAAAAGTAAATCAATAAAGGTTCGTTATGGCACACCATTTCACTTATAACAACTATAAAATAGTCGTATAATTTTTATGTCTCATTGGCGAATCTGTGGTTAATTGGGATTTTTTTTAACTTAGTTCTGAACCCAAAAATAGACTACAGGTTCTTATCGGTGGCGGTATATTTTTCAAACATTTCGATGTAGTGTAGCGGAAACTCCCCCTAAACGCAATTGACTAATGCTGTTGAGTAGCGAGCTGCACCGAGCTTTGCTTACAACTGAGTGACCTTTTTAATGACACTCAAAAGCTTCTCGTAGAGAATCGTAGAGATACAATGGTGTTTTATTGTTTATACCAGAGTGCTTCTTTAGGAATTATGTGAATGTGTATGTAAATCGGAATCTTTCTAAAAATATTTTTCTAACATATTCATAATATTAAATATTTTTCAAATTAAAATGAAGTTTAATTCTATAAAATAGCCATTACTCAACGAAACTCATCTCTCTATTTATAGAACAAAAATTACTTTTTTAACACGGCTCAAAAATGCATTTACGAAGCCTGTATACATTGTTCGAAAGTTAAAAATTACGCACCACACTACGGAACGTGAGGCAAAGTGGGTACTTTCACCTATAGGTACTTAGGTCAAAAAAAAATATAAGAATTCTTTTTTAATTTTAGGTCATTCGTTAATAAAGTCGCAACGTGGTACACGCTTGTTGTTGTATTAAGAATATATATTCCAACAATAATATTGTAAATAGTGTACGATATTTGTTATTTCGGTGAGCAATAAAGTATTATCTATTTATCTAATGTACTACTTGGCTCGTTACAATTATGACGTTACAACGTTTTACACCCATACAAAGTCGAGGACGTAGTGACGTTTTGTGTGGGTATAAAAAGTATCTCTATTAATTTTTTTTTTTTGTTAGGCCATTTGCCCGACTGGATGGCTACTACCCCTAGTCTAGCGTATGTCGCCATAACAACCTCGAGTTGTGTTCCGGCATTAGTGACCAGTTCCAGTTTCCCTTAAGAGAGCAGCAGCGCATTTGTAGCACCTTTGGTGTTGCAAATGTCCATAGGCGATGGTAACCGCTTTCCATCAAGTGGGCCGTTTGCCTGTCTGCTGAACTCCTGCAATAAAAAAATTTTAGTACTAAGGAGTTTTGAACAAACTGTAAACACAATAGATAATAGAAATAAAATGCTTATCTATACACTTAGTTTCTTATTATTTATTATCTTATTATATATCTTCCTCTGTAGAGTATAAAACTGTAATAGGTTATAAATAATAAACAAATTTATAAAAAAGAGTAAAAAGTGTGTGTGTATGTGTGTGTGTGGCAGTTCACACGCAGTGGAAGTGAAATAAAAAACAGCGCAGATATTAAGTGTAAGAATTTGCTATCGATCAGCCAAAACTGCATGGAAATCGGCCAAGTAATTTTTACGTAATAAGACCTTTAATGATTAGCTACATTCGTGTATAAAAATTAATAACAATATCATATTCATACTATTATCAGTACTAATACATTAAACCCATCGCTACATCTGCCTGAAACGGGCACTAATATTAAAATTATCCAAGATACAGCAGAAATACATATTAAAGACTAACAGTCTTAATCATAGAGATTTAGAGTAAGTTTGAATGCTTCTTTATGGTTTTTAAAGAAGCGTTCAAACGTACTCTAACTCTATGAATAAGACCGTAAGTTTCTAGTGTATTCCATGGAGAATCAGGTAATTGACATTACATACCTTTCAAATTAAAATGAATTTTAATTTAAGAACGCGGCCATTCCTCATGACTGTCTTGATTTATGCAATAAAAATAAAAATTATGCTTAGACCATTACTATATAGATAGAGTCTTGGACTCTCAAAGTGAAGCCGGCTAAAGAATGTCACTCCTTAGAATAGGAAGGAGGCCGAACGCGCCGCAATGCGTTACGAGAAATCAGTATTAAAACGTATTAAATTAATCCAAATAGTCCGGAGAAAGCTGGAATCGTCTTTCGTCACTGTTAACCACACAGACGCAATCCACGTGACGTGTTACATAAGTTTACACAAACAAGTTTTTAAGAAATCATTTGGCGCTTCACTTCATTTGGCGCCTTTCTTCATAAGCTCCGTCTATACTTTTATTATGTCTGACAAATTATGTCACGGTTTTTTGTATTTTTGTATATATTTATTGTCTTTTTTTATTTAAGGTTATTTTTTTATTAAGTCACAACGTGGTGGACGGTTATTAATATGTGACGGATATAAGTTGGATCAGCATACGGCTAATGGCTTAAGAGTACGGTGGCGATGCGCAACAAATCGTACGAAAGGATGTAAAGCTGCAATTTATACCGTAGACGACATAATTGTCAAACGTTGTAACATGCACAATCACGCCCCAGTATATTACGTTAAATAGATTAATAAAAGGACACATAGCAAATAATTGTTGTTTATTGTGCAAAGATAGTGGCGTGATATTACATTTTTTTAGGTTTAGTTTATCATAATATTGTCACTAACAAATATTTTTAACATTTTGCGTTTCACGTCCCGTTTTTCTATTTAGCACAAGGTATGTAAAGTCAAAATAGTAACAACAATCAATTATCATGTCCTAAAAAGACCCAAGCTCAACGTAATACTGGTTTCACAACCTTCCCACATGGGAAAGTAAATTAATGTGTTTACACATTACTTAGCAATTAGTTTATATATACAACTAGCTGCGCCGCGCGATTTCACCCGTGTGGTGATAGAAATCGTTATTTTTGTATAATTCACACTATATCTTTATAAATTATAGCTCTATTATTTTAAGGTTTAATTTGTCATAATATTGACACTGACAAACATTTTTAACATTTTGTGTTTCACGCAAGAAGTACCGTGGCAAAAAAAATGGAACTAATCACACTGATCAGCCGATTCTTTTTATTTAGGACAAGATATGTAAAGTCAAAATAGTAACAAACAACAATTAATTATGATGTCCTAAAAAGACCCAAGCTCAGCATAATGCTGGTTTCACAACCTTTCCTTACATGAGTATGAAAATTAATGCGTTTACATATTACTTAGCAATTAGTTTATATATACAATATTATCATTACAAATAATAAAAACAAAAACAAACGAATAAAAATGACGAATAAGACATAAAAAAAGTAAATCAATAAAGTTTCGTTATGGCACACCATTCCACTTATAACAACTATAAAATACTTGTATAATTTTCTATGCTTCATTAGCGAATCTGTGGTCAATTGGATTTTTTTTTACTTAGTTCTGAACCCAAAAATAGACTGCGGTGGTATATTTTTCAAACATTTCGATGTAGTGTAGCAAAAACTGCCCCTAAACGCAGCAGCGTAATGCTGCTGAGTATCGAGCTGCACCGAGCTTTGCTTACAACTGAGTGACCTTCTTGATGACACCCAGGAAAGCTTCTCGTAGAGATACAATGGTGTTCTATTTTTTATACCAGAATGCTTGTTTAGGAATGATGGGTATGGAATTGGGAATTTTTCTAACATTATTTTTCTAACATTCATAATATATATTACATATTTTTAAATTAAAATGAATTTTAATTTAAGAACACGACCATTCATCATGACTGTCTCGATTTATGAAACAAAAATAAAAATTATGCTTAGACCATTAATAGATAGATAGAGTCTCTGTCTCGCAAAGTGAAGCCGGCTAAAGGATGTCGCTCCTTAGAATAGGAGGCCGAACACGCTGCAGTGCAGCATGAGAACACTGTATTATATCGAATTAAATTAATCGAAATAGTACGGATAAAGCTGTAATCGTTTTTTATTACTGTTAACAACACAGACGCAAACAACGTATATGTGTTACATAAGTTAAATGTTAAATACGTTGCATTATTTGGCGCTTTTCTTCACATAAGCTCCGTCGATACCTTTGTTTTGTCGGAGTAATTATGTCACGGTTTTGTGTGTTTTTGTATATATTTATTGTCTTTTTTTATTTAAGGTTATTTCTTTATTAAGTCACAACGTGGTGGACGGTTATTAATATGTGACGGATATAAGTTGGATCAGCATAGGACTGGCAATGGCTTAAGAGTACGATGGCGGTGCGCAACAAATCGTACAAAAGGATGTAAAGCTGCAATTTATACCGTAGACGACATAATTGTCAAACGTTGTAACATGCACAATCACGCCCCAATATATTATGTTAAATAGATTAATAAAGGGACATATAGTAAATAATTGATGTTGATTATGCAAAGATAGTGGCGTGCTATTAAATTTTTTTGAGGTTTAATTTATCATAATATTGACACTGATAAATATTTTTAAAATTTTGCGTTTCACGAAATAAGTCCCGTGGCAAAAAAATGGCTAATCACACTGATCAATCGATTTTTTTTATTTAGGACAAGGATATGTAAAGTCAAAATAGTAACAACAATCAATTATGATGTCCTGAAAAGATCCAAGCTCAGCATAATGCTGGTTTCACAACCAGCGCTGATCTTCCCACATGGACGACTACGAAGCAGATTAATGTGTTTACAAATTATTTTCTTTTCAAAAATTGGAATCTTTTAAAAAATTATTTTTCTAACATTTCGCTGCACAACTGTAGCGCCCCGTCTGCGAGACTTTTTTCGTGAGACGATGTCTATCGAAAATAATACGATAAATTTATAGACTATGTTGTTATATTGATAATAGACGGAACAACGATATGTAATGACATTCTATAATTCAATTTTGTGTTTATTTATGTAAGTTGGTTTGATTCGTCCAAATAAAACACATGTTTTGTCAGATTGGCGTGCAAATTTAGCTCGTACAATTAATTACAATATTATACTATTCATGCAATTAATAAACAGAAATGTACCGTCTAATATACGCCTGTTATATATAGCTTAATGAATAAATTGGCTTTTACCGTTATGCAGCGTTTTCTTCGCTCCTCTAACTAGAATGAGGTAGGTTGGATATTCGATGCTCTTCACCCCGGTTTCCACTCATCGGGCTAAAACCCAATGGTAACGGGTATGCGAGGACGCTCGGAATACTTGTATATCTATGGTGTCACTGTGTCACAGCGACTCTCATCGGCTTGTCTGCGACTCTCGGTGGCCTTCATGGGTGTGTTTTATATGTATTTATTGTTTTTATTTTTATTCAAGGTCTCTCGTTTATAACGTCTCGACGTGGTGGGCGCTTATTAGTTTATGATGGATACAGGTTCGCTAAGGACGTGGATTGTGGCTTCAAAATTCGGTGGCGCTGTAGAAACCGTAGCACAAATTGTAAAGCTGCACTTTATACTATAGATGATAAAATCGTCAAATTTGGTACTCAACACAACCACCCCCCATTTTTTTAGATATATATGACGAATGTTCATAAATGTAAAGATTTTGTCTTTGGTGTTTTTCACACAGGGACCCAAGGGAACCAGGAACATAATGAAATGAAGTTTAATTCCAGAAAACAGCCATTACTCAATGAATGAATGAATGTATGAAAATGCTTTATTGTGTTTTGAAAGATACAGTTAACAGAAATAAAAATTTACTATACAATGGGTAGTCTATATTACTTACTCATCTCTCTATTTATACAATGAAAATAACTTTTTCAACACATTTGCTAAAAGAATGCATTTACCTGCCTGCTACATGCCTGTATACATTGTTTGAAAGTTAAAAATAACGCACTACGCAATGGAATGTGCGGTAAAGTGGGTACTCTCAGCTAAATATCTATTTTACCGCACGTCAAGCAGTGAATTACATACTTAAGTGAAAAAAAATAAGAATTCCATCAAAGAGTTTCACATTACGAGAAAAATAAGCTAAATAATCGAACCTCCTTAGAACCGCTTTTGATCAATACATTTCTAACCCTTTAATACTGTACAGAAAATAAGACAAAAGTAGCAAATCTCATTTTCATCACGCGCATATGGCACCATTTGTAAATGCGCGCCATTTTCATATTAGAAAGGTCAAAGATTCTTGTGACTCTCCGACTGATATTTATGTCTGTTTTATCTAATATATAAAATTCTCGTGTCACAGTTTTCGTTGCCATACTCCTCCGAAACGGCTTGACCGATTTTGATGAAATTTTTTGTGCTTATCCGGTATCTATGAGAATCGGCCAACATCTATTTTTCATCCCCCTAAATGTTAGGGGTAGTCCACCCCTAAATTTTATTTATTTATTTTTTAGACAAAATTTTTAATTTCTATTTTTTTATGATACAACATACAAAAATACATACAACCCTAAATTTGCACCCCTCTACGATCAACCCCTATTTTTCATTTGTTAATTATAAACTTTAATTTTTTGGCAAGATTTTTAATCTTATTTTGTTATGACTTAGAATTAAAAAAAAAAATATTACTCTTTTAGATTCACAATTAGAACCGGTAGGTGGCGCTGAGATCGGGTTCTGAAATCCTCCTAATCACCGGGAGCGATTTTGGTGATTTTGTTTTTGTGTGTTTGAGTGGGTACCGGGATGGTTGAGATTCGCAATTAGAACCGGTAGGTGGCGCTGAGATCGGGTTCTGGAATCCTCCTAATCACCGGGAGCGATTTTGGTGATTTTGTTTTTGTGTGTTTGAGTGGGTACCGGGATGGTTGAGATTCGCAATTAGAACCGGTACGTGGCGCTGGGATCGGGTTCTACAATTTTATTTTTTAAAGGCAGGACAACGTCTGCTGGGGCCGCTAGTTTACTATAATATTGTTTTCGCGCAAATGTGTTGAAAAACGTTGTAGAACACACATTCAGTCAGTTGTTGTTGTTTACAAACTCGTTACTATGGTAAGGCTTCGACGAAATGTACTCGTTTGTAGCAACTAACTCACCGCACTAGTATCATAAATATCTATTACGATTACGTCACTGTTTTATGTTTTGTGCATTTTTTATATTGAAGGTCATTTTTTCGCTTTTGTGTTTTGTGCATATTTATTGTCTTTTTCTATTCAAGGTCATATGTTTATGAAGTCTCAACGTGGTGGACGCTTATTGTTGTATGGCGGATACCGGTTCGGTAAGGACGTGATTTGTGGCTTGAAAACACGGTGGCGTTGTACACACCGTGCCAGTAACTGTAAAGCTGCAATTTTTACGATAGACGATAACATCGTCAAATTTTGTAGACAACATAACCACATGCCATGGCCTTAGAAAATTATGACTAAAATTCATAAATTTGAAGATTGTAAATCTCTGGTATTTTTTATGTACTTAGATTGTAAAACCAGATGCGTGATATTACATGTATAACAAATTAAAATGAAGTTTAATTTGATCTCAAATAAGATTTATTATACAGGATATAAAAATACTCTTAAGCCAATATTTAGACGTTTCTTTTTTGTCTTTCAATCTGAATGAATCAACCAAAGTAGTTATTATGAACATAAATTGGGACATCTAATATCAGAATTGCTGAAGTGAAAATTCTACATTATAATGTACAACAGGTAGCGTACATTAAACGAAGGCTCGTTGTCAAAAATTATTCTCTGGGAAAGATTTTTTATTTTGATCTACTTATTTAAAAATATGTGCTATACGCAGCCTGCAATGTAACCAAGCAGACTGAGCTTATGGTGAATGCGAGTATCTATGTAGAAGGTGAAATAAAAAGACTTTTAATTTTATTTTGGACAAATATGTTGCTTCACGCTTCATCCACCAATTAATTGCTGTATAATAATTTCCCAGAGTTAAAGACTATGGTTAAAATATATGAACGTTATGCTATGTAAACACAAATAGATGATATCGGTTTTAGAGCAGCCGATAAGATTGGACATTTGTTTATATCATCAAAAAAGTCCAATCTCATTAACGTGTAAATATAATTATTAGAATATTGATGTGCATATCACGTAATCGATAAGGTTTCTATATAGTCTAAGGTTAAATTATAAACAATTAAGCAAGTAAATACATCGAGAATACAACTACTCGTCTCCTTATTTCGTACTCCCCACTCGAGCGATATAGAGCAATGAGCTCTCGTCAGTGGTACGTCACCCCATACAACGGGGTAACCAACATAGACTCACCACAGAACTTTAGTATAAGGCTTTCGGTTTCAGTAACTGTTCTTTTATATCTGTTATTAACGCTATCAAATATTTCCCCTTTTTCCAATCACATCTACCTTATGTTTTGTAGATCAATAGGACTCGCCACTGCTACGTAAATGGGTGCAACTGCACACCCCGTCAAATGCATCAGTTTGTTTGTTTTCAGCCCCCTCGCGGCCCCGTGGCGAGTCCATACATGAAGTCATTTTGGTATAGTTGTCCCTTTGATGCCGTGGAGTAGAAACATTTGATAATAATTATAGTGACGCGGGTGTAATGCCCTAGTATTTGTGATATTAATTAATTATTGTGCCGTGAATTAATTTGAACTTTGATGACATTGAAATAATTTTATAATATAAAATTGTATAATATGGAAATAGTCATTACCCTACCAAAAATAATGTTTTATGCATGTTAAATAAGTTAAATACTTATTGTCTCTTTTGTTTAATTCATTTCTTAATTTATAAAAAAGGTTTACAATAAATGTTTCTTTGCCTTTTAGTGAATACTTTTTTTTGTTTAAGATTTTTTTATTACGTCGCGGCGTGGTGGACGCTTACTTATGTCTGGTGGATACAAGTTTGCTAAGCATAAGACTTTTGGCTTAAAAACTCGCTGGCACTGCGGAACAAATCGTTCTTTTGGATGTAAAGCTGCAGTTTATACATTGGACGATGAAATAATTAAATATTGTAATGAGCATAACCACAACCCGTTGTATTAGATAAACACGAGAAAATTTCTTAAGTGTAAAGATATAATATTATTATAACAAATATTTGGTGTTTTCTGTGTAGACTGTGTATATTTTTTCAAATTAAAATATATTACAATAACTTTCTGAATGTTTTTTTAGGCGACATAGATATTAAACAACACATTTTTTAAATACTTCTATAGATTTTATATATGTATAATATTCATCTGTGCATATATATATAATTAATATCCTAATATTATTTTCAATATATTACAAGTAATAATAAAATGTTCGTGTTTTTTCTCAATTATATCATACATATATTATTTTATATTTATTTTATAATCTATTTATAAGGTCACCTCAGTAGATATTATGTTATTGTTATAAATTGTTTTTATAATAGAGCTTACAAGTAAATCATTTGAAGCTATCTTGCTGCTGGACAGAAATATTGTAAAGTATCCTATAATTGGCGTAATTAATATTATATAGAGTTTATTGTTCAATTTATAATGGTTAAGCTGTTGTATATGAAATAAAATAAAAATAAAAGAAATAAGAAGTTAAATTTGAAGTCATATTGGCGCACAGTATTTTTAACAAAGATGCTGCCGTTACGCTCATATTAGACCGTTCATTTCGGTCTTTTAATTTGGATGAATCAATCAAGATATCCATTCAAACGTAAACTGTTACTCGTGACGGTGTTCAATGTCATTGAACACCATCGTACCTTTCAGTTCTTTGGTTTTCAACTAAATAGATTCAATTCGGTTGCTCCGTCTAATATCAGCATTGCCCATCTGTTGACTTGTCATATGACAAAGACTTTTAAAATTTCGCCATAATTCTGTGCGTTTTTGTATATATTATATTTTGTATTTGTATTTTTAGGCTATTCATTCACAACGACAAAACGCGGTAGACCAGTATTAATTTATGGCGGATACAGGTTCACTATACATAGGATTACTGGCGCCAAAACACGATGGTACTGTGCAAGAAATCGTCACATGGGTTGTAAAGCTGTAATTTTTACCATAGACAATAAAATCGTCAAATATTGTAGTGAACATAACCATGTCGCAGTGTAGTTGACAGACATTAACAAATTTTGTTACTTAATTTCATAAAATATGTAAGGTAATAAATACAACTAAACTTTGATGATTTCCTTGTCGTATCCGAACATACTACCCATGCGCAGAAGGTTTGCCGATAGCCTCACATTTTCACGCCTCGATGGTCAGTAGGGTTGACAACAAAGGTTACATAAATAGTTGATGCAATAAATTTATTATTTTAATTTATTGTTGTATATACTTTACATAAGTATATATAAAATCGAAATGTGTGCTGGGACATATATTAGAAGTGAAACTTCAACGGAGAAGTGGAAAAGCGAATCGCAACGGACAAGTTGAAAAACGAATGGCAACGGATGAGTGGAAAAACGAATCACAACGGACAAGTGGAAAAACGTATGCCACAATAAGTGTTCTTTTATTTTAAAAATTAAATTAAAATGCCGCTGCTAGAAAGGGCTCTTTATTTGTATTTTGGTATTCATCCTTATCAAAATAAATTACTTCATATTCAAGAATGCTTCAATACCTTTATATAACTTTTTGAATTATTCAATTCGGACATTCCATTCGAAAGATATCACGAGTTTAAAAATGTAAGTATTAGAACACGCGGCCGTGACGCTTTTTCGTGACAGAAAAATCGTAAGACCCCGTCTATATAGAAGTTTCACTTCAATAATAGTAATACAATACAATAATAGTAAGTAGTCATCGGCAAATCTTCTGCGCGCGGCTTATATAATAGACTTGTCAAGGTATCCAAACGTTTCAGACATTTGATCGATTCGCTCTTTACCAAAGACAATAGATGTTTCATTAATCTCTTTCTTTTTATTTTAAACACAACACTTGTAAATATAGAGATTTTGTATTAAATATATTTTCAAATTAAAGTGATGTTTAATGAGACGTTACTCTTTTTTTTATTTTTTATTAACTTCTCTACGGACTCGAGTTTCGTACCCTTTTTCACAATTTAATTTCTATGGAAGTTTGTAGAGTTCATACACGCTTATTGTTTATTTTAGTTACTGTGTGTAACATTAATTTCGTGTTTTTTATCATCTGGTGTACCTTAAGAATAACTTATAATATTAATTTATTCTAATTTTAATACTAAACTTATACTAATGTAGAGTGTATCTGTTACATGCTGGTGTTGTGAGGAAGTGCATGTGCAGTGTGTGCCTTATCGCCTTATGTGTATACCTATATATATATTATCTTAACTAATGCCATGTGTATTGTTTTTCCTTTCTGTGCCTAGGTTATTAATTTTTAGGCTCTTTGTTTGTCTTGGTTTGTTTGTCAAGTGTGCGTGTAATGCAATGCGGTGGTAGTGCGCGTTGGTGTGTGTATGTGTGAAGTTTTGTTGTTAGTTGTGTGTTTGTGACTTTGTGTGGTGTTATAATTTACGAGACGTTACTTTGACAATGACAAATATCTAGAGTAAATATGGCGGCTGTTACGTATGAGAGTTTTTTGCGGGTAATGAAAGAGAACGTTATACTACTATGCAGTTTCATTTTTAATTAAAATGTGTAAAATAACTCTAAAATGAACAATAGTCGTAGGATATTGATAATTTTTGAGTAGCAATTATGTGTTTCTGTAAGAAATGTGAACTGTGTAGTCAAATGTGGCCTTCCGAATTGTCACAAGAACTCCGTTGATTGACGTTAGTCGCAGCGCTACAATACTTATTTACATTATTTTAAAAATTTTGAATGACTATAAGCTACTCACATTATAATAAATAACACATTAGTGATAGTCAGCTATTAAGAAGTTGCCACAGATAGAAATAAATTAAGATATCTAATCAAAAATCAGAGAACTAAAAAACAAAGAAAAAATTAGTAACTTAAACATGAAAAATTTATCTAACGTACTAATAAAACCTGCCTTTTACACACTAAATTCAAAATATAGATCATTGACTTCATTCCTAAAACTAAACACCGAGGTACCTGTTATATCCAAATTATGGCTGCGAATTAATTTATTATAGGCTACATATTATATACTACATCAGGTTAGGCTGTATGGACCAAGTTCCTTTGCCTGCCATTATGCGAATTGTACTTACAGTTTTCTATGTATTGTACATATTTTTTTCTGTTGTTTAAGGTCTTACATTTACTATATCACAACGTGGTGGACGGTTGCTGTGCAATAGAATGATTTTCTATAAGCACAGGATTCGTGGCATCAAAACTTGGTGGCGTTGCGCAGCGTACCGTAAAAAACATTGCAGAGCTTCAATGTACACCATAGATGATAAAATAGTTAAATATTTGCACCTTCAGATTTTCACCTGTTTCGGTCTCTGCAGAATTCCTTAAGCAGTGTCAGGTTAATATCACGAGAGGAATGCCAAAACCACTTGTCGCAGTTTTTTAATAAGAAGCCCCAACATTTTTATAGCAATGGGATCACGTCCCTACCTACAAGATGGCAAAAAGTTATCCAACAAAATGGCACCTACATACTTTAGTCAAATGTAAATAAACTTTATAAAAAAAACCCTTTGAATTTTTATATAAAATGCGAAGAAACTTTTTCCCAACCTAATATAGGTATATATATATATATATATATATATATATATATATATATATATATATATATATATATATATATATATATATATATATATATATATATTATTTATATTACATATTTTTTCAAATTCAAATTATGTTTCATTTGACTTATATTGATACCAAAAAGTCTTGAAAAATACGGTGTCTGTTACACAGCTCACGATTTATAAAATGAGATGTACTGCTGCAATTTATATCGTAGATGTAATGATAGATAGGCAGATAGATAGATAACACTTTATTGTACACATTGAGATATAGACGTTTATATGATCTAAGATTGTACACCATTACATAAAATTTACGGGCTAGTATTATACTAATTGTGTACAAAGGGCGGTCTTATCTTTAAAAAGCGATCTCTTCCAGACAACCCATGATGATAATTAAAATGATAATTTTATAATTAATTAAATGATAATTTTGTCAAATATTGTTTTGAGCATAATCACGCCCCAAAATATTAGATATTTTTTTTTACATTAAAATTCAGTTTAATTTGACGTAATATTGATACTGACAAATATCTTAAACAAAGATGGCGGCCATAATGCCTCTATTTTTATTTAAAAAAATAGTTTCTTGTTTTGTTTACTAGATGTCGTTCGTGTAGAGTTTAAATTATGGATGGTTGTATCATGATGATGATCATGTAGATAATGCATCTATATCTGTTTAGAACCTTTCAGTTGATGCGCGTACACACTAACAAAGGTTCTAAAGCTCCGTGTTTGAAATCTGCTACCCCGAATTCGTTCTCACAATTGTTATACTTTTTACCATCGTTGTGCAAACTTTCTACGTTTACAGGTTTATTATATCATAGATTTCTTGTTTAAGGGCATTCCTTTGTTACGTCAGGACGTGGTGGACGCTTGTTACTACATGGTGGATACAAGTTCACTAAGAACGTGGTTAGTGGCTTAAAAACCCGGTGGCGTTGCACGGCCAGTCGTCAAAAGGGTTGTAAAGTTGCAATTTACACCATCGATGATAAAATCGTAAAATTTTGCAATGAACATACCCACTCACCATTGTATCGGTTGGATATATACTAAGAAGTACACATACAGTTAGCTATAATAGATTTTTTTGGCATAATAATAATAATAAAATTTTATTTATTTTCTTATTACACCAAACTTGTGCCATGAAACTTCAGTGTGACCTTGATGCAATGCGTTGCTGCCGGTTAAATAAAAAAATGTCAGTTTAGATAAATGTCATATAATTTCACTCACAAAGTTAGTAATGTCGGATTGGCTTGGCTTGGTTTTGGAACTCACTACCTCAAAACATAAAAGAAGCCAAGTCTATGCATTCATTTAATGACCTCGTGAATCAACACTATCTCAAAATAATATTCTTTAGTTATAATATTCTTGAGCTGGTGTTGTTTGACGAGAGATAGATATATATACAAGCGAAATAATAATTCAAAACCGTCACTTTTTTTCTTTTAAACCCTACCTGTATAAGAGCGAACATAACAAAAAAAATCAAATTGGTGAAGCTATTTTTGTTAATCGAGGTAATATGTTAATCTGTTTGTTCACCTCTTCTGTACTGCTTACCAAGATGAGATTTAGCGAAACTACTATTATGTCTCTGTCTCTTTGATATTTATTATATATGATCTTTATCTTATATGATTTTAATATTTAATCAATATATTTGTGAATGTGTTTGGTGTTTATTTACTACTGGTTAAATAGTCATCATGTCTGTCTGTCAGTTTTTCTCGTAACCGCCCTTATTCGACTGCATTCGGCCGCTGTCACTGCGCACGTGAACGTTTCTTTAAATTTAACGACTAAACTGCACTCGGGGTTGACATATACAAGTTTTTATTATTAAATTTATAATCTAGATTAACCTATATTTTTCTTTGTTATAGTATCATACATAACGTCGAGATTCGGTAAACGAATGATTAAGTTTGGAGGATACAAATTTAACAAGCAATGGGTGCACGGATCGAAGACACGCTGGCACTGTTCCAAGCACAAGAAGCCAAGGTGCAGAGCTGCCATCTATACTGTAGACGATGCTGTCGTATGCTTTTATAACGAACACAACCACAAGCCTTCTGAGTAGTAGTGCGGTAAAAGTTTTAGTTTTTTAGTGTAATTTAGCTACATACGCGGCTGCACTCGCTTAAACTTCACATTCGTATATTCAAAGACTAGAAGGTTATTTGTTTTAAGTGACATGTGCAAAGTCTGCCGAGAGACTTTAATAAAGTATATTGCTTATTTGAAAAGAATAATATCTATAGATTATAATTAGAAACCAGGTTCTTAATATACCCTTAAATTTCAGATTAGGATCTTAAAGGACCATCATGTTAAGTCTATCTACAAAAGTGACTTAAATAAAATAATCTGTCATCCCTTGATATAAATTTTTTAATTTGCTTCTTTGCAAAGTTGATTTTAAGTATCAGTCTGTCTTTGAAGGATATGTTACAAATACAGCAATTGGTTGAATCATAAGATACTAAACATAGAAATGTTTTTTTTATATATAAGGCCCTTCAGACCCCTCTTCACCCCTAACATAGTCAGGACCTTTATACAACTAACTTAATATTAGGTGTTCTTTTTTCAAGTTAGCAAAACATAGAAATGTTTAAACAAATCACTTTCAGGTTTATATGTAGGTACACACTATTTTTCCTTAGAAGATAATTTTTGCACATTACACACAAAATTTTTGCAATCAATTGCACTATTTAATGATGTCTAAATCCCTTCGCCGATTTTTCAATCATTAGATAAAAGTCATCAGTCAATTAAATGAGAGAGAGAGAGAGAGAGAGATAACACTTTATTGCACACCAAAATATACAATTACAAAAACAGTTCATATTTACAATATTTTCTAGGCAATACAATAGGCGGACTTATCGCTCAAAGCGATCTCTTGCAGGCAACCTAAATCAAAAACAAATTTGAATCAGGCGATTTAGGTGGTGCAAGAAAAAATCAATAGATACATAAATACTCAAACTAATTTAACAAATAAATATACAAATACATACATATACATATACATAGTCATAAATATACACGTATACAATAATATGTTTCAAAGTACATAAGTTATTATAATAAATGTATTAGCATGATTATATTGTGTTAATCAGACATAGCTATGGACAATAGTGTTTTCTAAGTAAATTTCTAAATGTTGGTAAGGATTTGGCCTCTTTGACAGTAAGAGGCAGCATATTCCAAAGTTTGACACAGCCTGTACTGTAAAAGAATTATCATAATAGGTTGAAGTGTGTGCAGGTGTCATAAGTTTTCGACAATTATCAGAGCGCAAATTGTGGGCAATCGATAGGCGAAGGAATTTAAAACGTTCCTAAATTTCCCTAAATGATAACCTGACTAGATTAAAAAACGTAACGATTCAACTATTCTATTCATGCAACTGTGATTTTTAATTTTCTCAAGTTGTACCTATTTTATTCTTATGAATAACTTTTATATGGTGATTGAAAAATCGGCCCTTAGTCAAGTTAAGGAATATCTTAAGTTACATATCGACGTCAAAAATCTTTAAAACTCACCATCTAAAAACATAATTTAACTACAACTTTATTCAACAAATTATCTTGTAAGAAAGCAAGGTGTATATCAGTAGGTAAATACTAGCTAAGCGCAGACGTTAAATGAAAATACCGCGAGGAAATGACAAATCCGGTGGTAATTCGCCTTAGATAAGAAATTCAAGAAATATTATATTGATTATATAGATATAATTTCTAACTATACGCACTGCTATAACAAATTTTTGAAATAAAATATTTTTCAATAACTGCTTTATTATGTTTAAGTACTTGTTGATTAAGTTAAAGTTCAGTGCAGGAAGGGAGAAAGACTACAATTTCCTGCCGCCGGGCGGCCTGTCATAAGATGCAACAAAAAAACCCACAGCCAGTTGGTAAGGTATTTTCCCGTCTGTATAGCTATCACCTCTGCCACCATAACAACCTTGAGCTATGTTTCGGCATCAGTGACCAGGTTCCAGTCACCCTTTTTAGAGCGGCAGCACATTGTTAGTACCTTTGGTGTTACGAATGTCCATAGGCATTGTTAACCGCTTTTCACCAGCTGGGCCGTCTGCCTATCTGCTGAATTCATTCAATAAAAAAATTATATTATGATAGATAGATAGATAACTCTTTATTGTACACCAATACAAAAATGAACTTACGTATGAACACTATACCTAATTAGGCACAAAGGGCGGTCTTATTAATAAAATGTTATGTGGATATATATTAAAAATATGTATATAAGAAATAGTAAAGTATGTAAAAGTAGTAAATGTATAATTTGTTCATAGCTTTTATACAGGTTTAATTTGTACTCTGTTGTTGATGGTCTCTGTGGTTAAGTGATTAAGGCTGATATGAATAGACATTTTACCGATGGTTAAAATAAAACAATCGCTGTTTAACCACAGTTTTAGCTATTATCTTATTTTGTTTGGGTTACTAACAGCTATAGTCTTAAAATGAGTGTTTAAGATATGCTTAGTAAGTAGGGGTTTATGCACACCAGCAAAGTGATGTTCTAACTAGTTCACTACCACGTAGTGGTTCCGGGTTCGAGCCTCGGCATAATATACATTCTACATGAACTTTCTGTTATTTATTATGGTCTTTATATCTGGGATTTTCATCAGAGTTATCCATTGTATACTATTGTTTACCTTCACTTACCAATATCACTCGTATGGTGTATATGTATGTACCCGCAGAAACCAGTAATCCACACTCCTGATATTCGTGAAAAACTGCAGATTGAATAAATAAAATCACGTATTATTTAATTTAGATAATAATTTCTACATGATATTTGATCACGTTATTGTATAATAAAATATCTATATATACTAACTATTGCTAAATATATATATTTTAATAAATTTCTAAATGATTCGTTGCTTTTTTTTTCACAACAAAGAAGATTTTACTTTAATTCGTAAGTCAGTCGTGGTAGCTTACGGCCGCTCTTAGAATATGTTTCTACTTAGTGAACATTTGGACGGATAACAATGTAATAGCGAGAAATTTACGATTAAAAAAAAATGGTTTCTATATTTATTACTGATTCAAGGTTTAGTTACAATTCATATCACTACGACAATCTGTGGTAAACAAAAATAGTTTAGCACGAAATGTAAACGCCTTCTTAGAGCGGCCAGACTATAATGGTTTTAATGCAACTCACGTTCCAAACTCAAAATGTGCGGATTCGAATACTGGACGGTTGATCCTTGCTCCATCTGGGATAATGTTAGTGTTAGTATATGTGCATTACAAATAACTCCGTTAATGATTACCTGCATTAAAGTATATACATACGTTATCTGTCAGTGTTCAACGTCATTAAAAAATTATATCTGCGTGACATAGGCACTAACACTACCATTATCCTAGACGTAGCAGAAGCATTAGGCAGTTTATTGACCTAATGTTACAATTACCACGTGCTAACAGTGAAGGAAAGCATCGTCACGAAACCTTCACCTTGACGTAACCGATGTGACAAATCTTTTTTTATTTTTTTTATTGGACTTGACTTTATGTTGTTGGTCCGAAGACCTTACAACTTTACCGGGGTCTTTGGGGCGAGTGCCTTCGCGAAGCGAAGGCGCTCGAGCCCGGGGGGGCAACTTGCTCGAGGGAGCTCCCTAAGGAGTTTTACCTCGGCTGGACTGTTGCCACGTGACAAATCTATCAATCCGTCATGGATAAACGTGGCGGGTATTCCATCTGACCCCGCGTTTATGAAGTGATAATCTTAATTAAAGCAATAAAAAAAAATATTAATTATAAGATCTATGTTACGTATATACATATTAAATTAGGTGTTATACTTATACCTAAAGCTTTGCTGTTTCTTGTTACTAAGTTCACTACAATAACAAAGAAACTGCGTCCATATAGTCTACACAACAGCGCAGCGAAACATAAAGGCTAGTCACAGCCAACCTGATTTGAAATAATATTAATGAATGAAATGTTGTTTATGTGTTATGTGTTATTTCTTAGTGGATTAAAAAAAAACTCGATTGCAGCGCCATCTATTTCGCTGATGCGTTTATTCTATGGAAACGACATTATTTATGGGGATAAAAAGTATCCTAAGTCTTAACTCGAATTATAAGCTAGTGTTATGTCGAGTTTTATTCATATATGTTGAGTAGTTTAAAAAAAATTCGATCGCAGCGCCACCTTTTTCGCTATTTTCGTCTAACCCACGGAAACGACGTCATTTATCGGGATGAAAAGTATCCTAAGTTACGACCCAAGATATAAGCTAGCTGTGTATCGAGATTCATTTCAATCCGTTCAGTAGTTTTCACGTGATGCTCTAATAGACAGACAGACACAAATTCTAAAAATTGCATTTTCGGAATCTCCTGGTCCGAATAAGCCCTCCTGATTTTTCTCACATTGTTAAACCTAATGTACAAACTCGAAGCACTATTATATTTATTATAGTATAGCTAGAAGATAGATAACTTCTCTAACTAAGGTGCCTAGAAAGCTGACTACATTACCACCCAGGATCGCCGTACAGATCTGCTGTCCGAGGTAGGCGTCGGAATTCTAATCACCTGAGGAGTGGATTGGGCACTCGGAGTTCTTCGTAGAAGATCATGGCCTCAGGAGCCCGTAATCCAAGCGAAAGTAAAAGTTTGGCTCTTACAAAATTCTATTATTTACGTTAAGATCTTTGGTTTCTAAAGGTCCAGTTTAATCTGGCGGCGTATATAGAATACCTACTATACATTAGACCATACACAAATTCGACAGTATGAGACTCACTCTTCGTATAACGTTGACCTATTTCTTCGAGTGTACTTATGATTTAACAAGGTCTACCATCCCGAACTTTATATATAATAATTTGAAAGTTAAAGGATGTCGTATTTTTTACAATTCCGGAAAGATATATCACCATCCATACATTTAAATGCATAAGTATTATATGAATATATTATCTAAAACAGGTATCCACTGGTGGGTCAAATATAAGATTAATTAATGAGGGATTAGTACTGAAAATCAAAGATGTGCTGGAGGATATTCCAGCACAGCTTTGTGCTTAATGCCAACCTCATTTTTTACAATTGCGGCGTACAATAGCTGGTTAAGCGCCTTGTATTTCTTCCTTTCCTCTTATTTGCGCAAATCCAGACGCTGGATAGAGGCAGGCGGTGCCACTTGCCGGTCAACCAAGATTCGTGCCGGCAGGCATCCCGTTTCGTCTACGGTCATACAAGCACCGCACGCACATCGTTAAGTGCAACCCTAGAACGCATTTTTATCTAAAACCCGCTCCTGCTGGTGGTATGTGGACTCCGTGACTAAGGAACAGACGGTTAATCTGAAGACGTGCCGAGGAGTCCAAAGGTACGAGGATTGGGTATCCGCAGATGAATACCGCTTAGATTCTAGCCAGCTGTGGATGTTTCCATTCTTTCACCACCAACAACTTCTATCTACATCTTATATTTAACCACAGAAATATATGAAATATTTTTTATCTTTGTACTGCTTTCGTAGCAAATAAAATATTTCTTTCTTTATTTAAAATAAAAAAGTAATTAAATATGATAATTGTTATTTTTTGTTTTATTTACGTATACGAAGTGCCCATGTTTGTTGTTTTTTTTTTGCATTGTATAGTAGATTACTAATAGCGTCTTCCTTAAAAATGTTACCAATGTTATAAATATTGGTAATATAGCCTATAGTGGTTGTATAATTAACCAATATTGACTCGATAGGGGCTGTCACACACATAGAGAGATTGACGGCTAAAGCCGGTTACGGTGACGGTATAACTTGTTACGTTAGTACAAAATCTAGGAGGCTACGGCGTGTTGAAGATGATAAAAAGTCTCTCAGTTGACTTGACTATCAATTACCCTATAAATTATTAACAAATAAAAATTCTTTATTACAGAAGCAATCTTCGTAATATCGAATCGTGGAAATCCGATGATCCAATGTGGCGCTTTCAGGTTCACTAAGCAAAGCAGCGCTGGGGCGAAAATACGCTGGCAATGCTCAGTGCAGAAAAAGAACAAGTGTAAAGCAGTAGTTTTTACAATAGACAACAAAATCGTACGTTGTACCAATATTCACAATCATGAACCATAGCAATAAATATTCATCAAGTACGCTCCCAAAATAGGTATCAAATCTAATGAATTAAAAGATGTTTAATTTATGTAAAACCTTTATTTTATTTTATATCTCTTAACTCTACCCGTGTGTAAGAATACGCCTAAATGGCACTCTGTTGTTCGTGCCTACCCCGCAAGGGAACTGAACTATGTATGTATGTATGTATGTAACTCTACCCGACACGAAAGAACAAGATGAGTCCAAGGAAATCTATAACTTTAGACGTAACCCACATAAATTTTACAGTACTAACCTTCATACCCATGGTATATATGTACTATTTCAACTAGACTAGTAGTAGTAGGACTAGTAGTTGTTCAAGTTGATTGAAGTTCAGTTTGAATCTATTCTCACGTATTCTCAATACCAAGCCCAGTATGAGAATGATCAAGCCAATAATGAGGTCTAACCTTAACTAAAGTGAGGAGTGACTCCGTTTATTGAGGAATCCAGTCTAATGTGAACGCACTATATCCGAGCACCGGTTTTTAGCAATTAACATAGTGGGAACTGGACTTTACAGTTATTAAATTACACTATTCATCATAACTTATCCTCAGATTTTATCCGTGCAGGAACGGAGAAAGAATACAATTTCCTGCGGCCGGGCGGCCTGTCGTAAGAGGCGACCAAACAACCCACAGCCAGGTGGTAGGGCATTTTCCCGATTGGATGGCTACCACCCCTGGTCTAAAGAATATCGCCATAACAAACTTGAGTTGTGTTCCGGCATTAGGGACCAGGTTGCAGTCTCCCTTAAGAGAGCAGCAGCGCATTTGTAGCACCTTTGGCGTTGCAAATGTCCATAGGCGATGGTAACCGCTTTGCATCAAGTGGGCTGTCTGCCTGTCTGCTGAACTCCTGCAATAAAAAAAAAATAAAAAAGTTAAGATAGAACTCTGCGGACAAGAAGATGAGGCAAAAAAAAACTACGACTTCCGTGTATAGATACAGATAAACGCACACATATGCATTCAAATTACGGTCTTACACCATGGCGACGTTACATAGTGCTTAGCAAAAGCTGGCTCACTTTTTAGTTCAAAGCGTTCTATCTTAACTTTTTAATTTCATTTCAGAAACCTATTTATTGGTTCCCAATAGTGAGTCCGGTGGTAAAAATTAAAAAAAAAACATTTCAAACAATCAAGAAAGACCTAAAGAGAATGATCATGTCCTTGAGATAAGCGGTAATCGGAGGAATTGTGCAGGGTGCTACGAGAGACTGCGGAGAACATTTAATAGTCCTGAAGCAAAAAAAAAGTTAAAAAAATAAAAAAATACTGCAGGAAATGTAATCAAAATCTTTGCGTGACATGTTTTAAAGACAGGCATATATAAATAAAAACTTTTTTCATTTCATTTACGATAATTCTGTTTTATTTTCGATATTATTTTTGTCTGTCCCATCACTACTAAAATTAATTTCTAGTGTCGTTCTGGTCGATATCGACCTGCCGCTTTCCCTGGTTATTTCTCATTTCCTGTTTGGTAGATCCCGGAGCGAATCGAACCTAAGGAAGTTGGGTTATTCTAACAGTACAAAAAAAAATGTATACATCATGTTTTCGCAAAGTTATAGCATTTTAATATACCCTAGTGCTGGTGGGTCGAGAAAGACCTGCCACGCACTGGCGGAAATATCGTTGGGGGCGCATTTCGACCCGCCGCCGCACCAGAGATGGTTTATGTTTTTACTTGCCGCAGCCAAGGTGTTAAAAAGTTTCTAAAATCCCAACAAGGTAGTCAATTTATAGGCTCCCTTCGTGTTGCAGATGGATGTCCATAGGCGGTAACCACAATGAAATAGTTATTTGATTTTTTTATAGCCTTTTTTTGTTATAGTACTTATACGTGTAGCATTTTAAAGTACTTTATATTTTATATCTCAATTATAGTACTATTTTTACATTACTATAATTAAGTCAATTGCCACCAGAAAATAAGTTTTTGCAAAATATTGTCTTTGTTTTGCTTCACATGTTCGACTATAGCCATATTGGCAAAACTAACGTGTAACATAGTCCCAAATAAAAGAATTTATGAGTTTCATCATGTCGATTAAAAAAATCATATAAACCCAAATTAACAAACTATATTTTTCACAGGACCAATGTACGTACTTACGAAGCGTGGTACACGTATGATCGAACACAACGGCTTCAGGTTTAGTAAACATCTTGTCCACGGGCCTAAGACACGTTGGTATTGCTCCACGTCCAGAGGATGTAAAGCAGTGATCTTCACAGTTAACGATGAAGTGGTGTCTTGTAGGAATGAGCATAATCATATGCCACCAGGAGCTTTAAAGTTACACTATGTGAAACTAGTTAACGGTCAACGTGATTAGTATAAGAACTTATAAAATTGTAAACGGAGATACGTTTCAACAATCTGTCTGATATAAAAGTTGTGGAGTTGAGATTTAAGTATTAACCTATACTTGTGACAGAAGAACCTGCTGTCAATACTCTAAAAACAGATACTAATATAACGCGCGTTAGAGTGGACTCAGGTGGCTCGGGAATGAGATATATATGATTTAGTTTCCATTGCAATATATATATGTTCAGTTAGTATAGCTTAAAAGCTCTCCGGTTAAATCGGCCATCTTTGGATCACTTGCCGCCACAGTGAATAATGTCGTCGCATATTTGCTGGACAAATGTTGCTATGCACAGCTCACTGATAGTTTTTGGTTTATAGTACGTACATTGTTAACTGATATTTGTACATGGAAATAAGTTGATAATACTCGAGGACATCAGTATCAACCTCCTGTATTACAGAATCAACCTTGTATGTTTTGAAATAAGATTAACAATGTGTTCAGCATACAAATAGCAATATTAACTAAAATGTCTTGTAAGGAGCAAAAAAAACTAGGACGTTCCATGTTTTTTGGACTTTATTAGAAACTAGCTGTGCCCCGACGTCGTCCGCGTGGAATTTGTTTTCAAATATTTGAAAACATTCTTCATTTTAAAACATTCTTCATCTCCGCTCCTATTGTTCTTAGCGTGATGATATGTAGCCTATAGCCTTCGTCGATAAATGGACTATCTAACAATGAAAGAATTTTTCAAATCAGGCCAGTAGTTCCTGAGATTAGCGCGTTCAATCAAACAAACTCTTCAGCTTTATATATTAATATAAGATTGTGTCTCATTTTAGTTTGTCTCGATTCTGTATCTGTTCTCTGCTGATCTAATTGTGCTCAAGACTAAGCGAACACATGACCATCTCGAAAATCAGAGCTTTTAATGTTCCCAGTTGCTGTAATCGGAATCGGTTTGTATAAGGCTATCTTATGTGCAGTTATTAGTCGCTTGTTTCATTTTAAATTGTCAAGTAGGAAGACTGACAGGATTGTGTGGTTGTCATTGTTATTTACCTAGCTTTAATACGTGTAATAAGTGACTGTACATTGTAAATCTGTAAGAGTAAACGCATTAAATCATTGAAATAATTTATTTGTAGATTTTTAATCGGGTAACTTACCAATCATCATTGATTAGACTAATGTACTATATCAACTCCAACGGTTTGACAGTAATACAGTTGGAATTTAAATTTTTCAAAATCAGTAGCACTATGTCAATCACCAAAAACATATTTGCAAAACTTTAAAATTACCTGTGTAGGTCTAAACAAAATCAAAAAATATAGCAAGTAGTATACGAGACAAGTTTGGGGATGCTGGAGATTTAACATTCAGCTGGCAGGTCATTCTTTAACCACACCAAACAGGTATTGTGCTTACATTCTCACAAAACTTTGTATAGTGTTAACTGCTAAAAATATATATTGTTATTGCTAAGCTAGATATTTTGATACGCGATCGAGACACGAGACAGAATCCGCGATACATGAATGAGCTTTTTATGTAAATATTATGTATGTAAATACATTATAAAAATAAATGCAAAACTAACAAGTTACACAATGACGCTTCCACGAAATCTAGATCCTTGCTTCTTTTGGTTCGAAGGAACTTGTAAATTACATGTACATACATACATACATACATAACTTCACGCCAGTTCCCTTGCGGGGTAGGCACGAACAACAGAGCGCCATTTAGGCCCATTCTTACACACCTCACTTGCTTCTTGTATTACATGTACAAAAAGTACAAAACTACTTGCACTTTTAGTATTTGTGTTTTCCATCTCGTTATAAATTAAAACTTATTTTCAATAACTTATAAATGTTCTCATACTTTAAGTGAATTGTAAAAATTATTTTAGGAGAAATAAAGTTTTTGAACCCGAGTGTTTAAAAACTGTCAGTCATTAAGGTCACTGTCTCCGTCTCACATTCTAAATTTCTTTATGCAATTGCATAAAGCGTTCTGTATCTCCGTCCCGTGTCTCAGATGACAGTTACCTGTCTCAATAGCGTACGTTACAGGCCATGTGCTTTGTACGCAATTGCAAGATTCGCAGCCGAGACACGTTCTCGGCTGCGTATCTGAATGTCCCTTAACATTTATCGAATTTATTAAATGCATTTTCATTATTACAGATGTCCACTTCATATTATCACGTAAAGGTAACAAAATGTTGTGGTTATCAGGATACAAATTTAGCCTGCAGCGGAGATATGACAGGAAGGCACGATGGTATTGTTCTACGCATCATAATAAGGGTTGCAAGGCTGTAATCATAACTTATGACGACTCAATTATTGTCAAATGTAGGAGCTATCATACCCACGCCCCTGTCGACCGATAGAATTTCATATTGTTTAGTTTATACTAATTAATAAAATTTAAGTCTGTCTGTGATTGTGAAATGATTTCTAAAACGGGTCAATGGATTTTAATAAACATTATAGGAGTAATCAGGAGTTTAATCTTAAGTTTACGTGTACGTATGTTCCATTTCGATATCTTTAGTAGTGGACACAGCTGCTATAATAAATAATATATGAATAAATGGTACCTATATTAAAAGTCACATAGATATATTAAATCTAAACAGTACTAATATTATAAATAAAAATTATATTAAATAATAGTATTTGAAGAAGTGTTAATATTTATGATTTATGACTAATCCCAATATATTTATTTAACTCAACAAACGTCTAAGTAAAGTAAATACACATATGTATTCTATATGTAAGACTTACAAGGCTGAATTACACCAGATATGATACAGATCCAGCTGATAGAAAGCAGTTAATGTTAAGTGATTATGGAAATTTGCAGTACCAAAAATAATAATATAATAATAATAATAATAATCGGCAGACAAACACACACATTGTATATCCCCAAATTAAGCAAGTTACGCTTGTGTTATGTGTAATATACAACGGATTACTCTGGGGCCGATCCCAGACACTCAGACCATAGTAAATAACGGAGAAAATACGTTTCCGAAATTTACTATACCAGGAATCGAACCCGGAACCTCTGCGTTGCAGTGAGGTACGCCGACAAAGGCTTATCCCGCTCAACCACAGAGGCCGTCAAAGATGATACCAACGTAGAATCCCTAACTTTACCTTAAAAAAAACTATGTCGTAATGTGGTGAAAAAATTACTGCTGGGAGTTCCAAATCCCTAAATTATGGAAGAGAAACTTTTTTTAAACTACGTACACAAGCTAGCGGCTCCAAGAAGTAGGAGTAAATTAAACGCCTCTTAAGTATGTATGTATATGTCCAGAACATGCACATTGAACGGATTTTTTAAAACGACAAACGTCTATAGTTTTTTTTATTACGAAACCATAAAAAAAAACCGTCGCAAATATCCCTTATAAACTTATCTTGTTCAAACTAATTATTGTTAAAAATATTTTTTAAGCTCAAATTTACCTTGATTTTTTGCCGAACTTTCTGCTGTATTATTCAAAATAACCAAGGCCGCATACATTATTTATTACGACCGAGAACTTGTCACTTATTGACTTATTTCTGTTTACTCGTATGTCTTCTTAAAATTTGTTTATCTTGTATATGTCGCATTTGGGAATAAATATATTCTTTCTTTTCTTTACTTAAAAGTCAATAAGAAACATTGTTATGATTATCAAGATCTATCTAATGGTATGCTACAAGACTAAGTACATGTACTAAAAAATTACAAGCCTCATTCAAGTGTGGTTGTCATACCTAATCTTTATTTTATCATGACTTCACAACGGGGTTGTGCTTAAACATTATCTCTCTCTCTTTTCTTCACCTGCTCCCAATTATTTGGGGTCGGCACAATGTGTCTTTTCCTTCCATACTCCTCTATTCTGACATACGTCCTCTGTCACACCACAAATCATCATTCTACACACAGTTCGTCCATGTTTTTTGGTCTACCTTTACATTTGTACCCGTCAATTTTGCAGTTTAACATTCTTTTTGTCACGAGACTTTCATCCGTCCTCATTGCCCAAACCACTTAGCTTTTTTACTTTAAATTTTTCAGTAACGGGTGCAACTTTCAAAGATCGCCTTATGTACTCATTTCTCACCTTATCCATTCTTGTAAGACCATAAATTCATCGCAACATTCTCAGCTGAGTGAGTGGGGGGGGGGACGTTTGTGGTCTATCACTTTAGTGGCCCAACATTCGAACTCTTATAACATGACCGGGTCGTATGATAGATTTATATACCTGACCATTTAGTTTGTGCTTGTACATATATATATATATATATATATATATATATATATATTTTAAGTATATATAATAATATAAGTATATTCCTACAAAAACATGCATACAAACTCACTACTTTTTAAGAACAATTATTGTAATTATATAACGATTTCAAAAGGATTCTGTTTAACCAAATGGCTACGGAACCCTAGAAACAAGACATAAATATTTTACATAATTTTTATTTTATTTAAACTTGGCTTATACAATATGGTTTCATTTTATTAAATTAATTTTGTAGACAGGTACATTCAAAAGCATAATAGTTCATCAGTGATAAGTTTCAGTTTTGCTACAGCCAAATTTGTATTTCGCAGTTATCCAACAGTTATTGGATCATTATTTTGGAGCTTCGCCCGCTGGCTTTAAACTGTTGTTAATCTGTAAAGACAAAATATTAGTTTATGTTAATGGCATTACAATATCTATAATATTATAAAGTTCTAAACATGCTGTGTCTGTATATTACAGCTATTAAAAAAAACACTGAGAACACGATGCAATTTAAATTTTTTATTTCTTGTCTGTTTGTCGTTTTGTCTGTTCGGTTGGGATTCACGTAAAAGCTACTGGGCCGATTTCGATGCGGTTTTCGCTGATCGACAGCTAATTTTTAGACTTTAACTCTGCGTTACTTGTTATCCTAGGAATCCCGCGGGAATTTCTATGGGAATTATTTAAAATAGCCAGATTAAAAAATATCGAATTCCAATGTGATTTTTTTTTGCTGTTCGATAGTAAATTTAATGTGTGATATTTTTTATCCCGGGAATACCCGTGGTAATTTTTTACCCGGGAGCGGTTTGAAGTTGTTCGGATGCATAAAAATTTGCTTATTTCGGCACAGTTTCCACTAAAACGATAACTTACATTCTTTTTTAAATGTTGCGATACTTTGTGTCCCTGGAATCCCGCGGGAATTTCAAGTCAAGCGTGGACGAAGTTGCGGGCATAGCCTAGTACTATTTAAACGACGAAGAACACGGTTCATTTTTTTAGATTTATTGTCTGTTTGTTTAAAATTTACGCAAAAACTACTGAGCCGAATTTAATGCGGGTTTCGCTGATCGACAACGAATTCTTAGACTTAAAATCTGCGCTACTGCTTATTCTGAGCATTCGGCGGGAATTTTTCTGGGAATTAATTAAAATGGCCAGATTGAAAAATTTGCGAATTTCAAATGCGAAAATAAAATATGTGATATTTTTTGTCCCGGGAATCCCTCGGGAATTTCAAGTTAAGCGTGGACGAAGCCTCGGGCCTATCCTAGCAAGACAATAAAAATTGGCAAAGTGCATGCCAGTCTCACACCACCCACCTACTAGCACCTGGCTAGCATTTATTATAGATTAACAAAGTATGGTTTGCAAAATTGATTTTTTGGTAAAGGGGATGAACGTACGAGTATGATATGATTTAGAAATAATTATCTGAACTTTAAATCTCAGTTGCTTTCAGAGCGTTCGATTCGAAGCCTGGTGTCTGCTTTCCTAATTTTTCTTAACCACTTTACGTTATCGTCTATCTCCTTTGTTTTGAAACCATTGGTACGTGCTAAATCTACCCCTTCTACCTGGGCTTTGCAGAGGTGGCTTGTTCTCCACATAAAAATCATGATAAAGATTGTCTTGGTGGTTTAGTGGCTAACACACCCACGTCTCATACCAATGGGGTGAGATAGAATCCTGATCGGGGAGTGATTAGATCAAACTATTAAGGAAAGGTAAAAAATTGCACCACGAGAGATATTTAATTAATTTACTAAATTTGCACTATTACATCAGAATGAAAATTTTATGTGACAAAAGTCAAATTTCAATTATTTGTTGGTGTTGCCAACAAGGAGCACGCACCCCTTAGACAGTTTTTCTGACATAATGTGTGTATTTGCGGTGAAAGAAAAAAATCTGTGAAATCGCTAATGCGACTTAGACAAACGCGGCGAGGATGCTCGCGGCTCACTCGCGTACATTGCGAATATATAATACCCACTAGTACTGGCCAGCACTAATAGTTATTATGATAATACATGAAATAAAACATAAAATCTATACTAGAATAAAAAAATAGAATAAAAAAGAAACCGACTTCAAGACTATCTAAATAGCAAAAACTAAATTTTTCTATAACATCTTGAAGTCGGTGACAAGTAAAACATATTTTTTTTAGTTTCTTTAGACTATATGGACTTAGTTTCTTTGTTATTGTAGGGAATTGGACAAGAAACAGTAAAATTTTATTTAATTTTTATGTAAGTAACATAGAGCTAGCACCTGAAAACCCTAGTAAGACATAAAATAAGACCTGAGTATTTACCTTATCCACCATCTCGTTGAAGTTCTTCTTCAGAGTTTCAGGGTTTAAGGCATTTTGCACATCATCCTTCACGCTATTAAGTAACTTTTCCAAGTCTTTTCTCATTTCGTCTATCGGAGACGGCGTGCTCGCGGCGGGTGCGTCGCGTTTCACAAACGCATGAACCTGTAACAGATCGTTTAATATATTAGTTAATAAACTACACCAGACAGTAAAAAGAGCAGAGAAATAACACTAAGATCGGACGGACTACGCTTTTTTTTATTGCAGGAGTTCAGCAGACAGGCAGACGGCCCACTTGATGGAAAGCGGTTACCATCACCTATGGACATTTGCAACACCAAAGGTGCTACAAATGCGCTGCTGCTCTCTTAATCGAGACTGGAACCTGGTCACTAATTCCGGAACACAACACAAGGTTGTTTTGGCGGCATACTCTAGACGAGGGGTGGTCGCCATCCAGTTGAGCAAATACCCTACCACCTGGCTGTGGGTTGTTTAGTCACCTCTTACGACAGGCCGCCAGGCCGCAGGAAATTGTATTCTTTCTCCGTTCCTGCACGGATAAAACGCTTGTCAAAGATGTTTTATTAACAAGCAAGAAAGATTTGCTTGCATTACAATGCTTTTCCTTCACCGTCGTCACATGACAATTGTAACCACAAACTGTAACAATATATACGATATTACATTTTCTTAAGTTTTCGTGACTTGTATACTTAATAAAACTACGTTTTAACGGTTTTAAGAACACGCGGTAATTTATTTGATTTTGGTTATTCCGACGTTTTGGCCACTTTTCAGTGGCCGTGATCACGGAAGACAAAGATGTCAAGTGTCAACGAGTATTGTTAAAGTTTTATTTAGCCTACCGCCAACTTGTTCATTTTAATTATTTAGTTTAAATTTTGTTTATAGTTATTATTTACTCTATGGGAGCCTAATCTAATTTACCACCGCTTCGCAACATGTTATGGCTTGAAGAGAAGAAGCGGCGCTAGAAACTCTTCAGCAAACATGCCTAGCTCTAATAATCTTATGTAATATTAAAATGGGTGGAAGGAAAATAAAAGAAATTATCAGTCAAGTTGGTTTGCGTTCCGTTGCACGCAGAAAGAGCTCACAGTGTCTTGAGGTCTGGCAGTTGGTTTGTGCTGGGTTTGGGTCTTATTAGTTTTGATGATCGGATCCCAAACAGGTGGTACTTGTCAACCATGTTCTCTATTGAAATTTGGGTGTTTTTTGATTTCAATAGCCTCACGCATCATTCTAGGTATGAAACGATTCTCTTTCGCGAGGATTTGTGGGTTATTGAATCTGATGTAGTGTTTGGGTTTATCCAGCGTGTGTTCACTGATCGCAGACTTCGTAGAACTGTGTGTTTCATGTCAGCAATGTGTTCTTTTACCCGTGTTTTATGCTCCTCTTTGTTTGTCCAATGTGTGATAATCTACACTCACAGTCGAGCTTGTAGACACCTGCATTCTGGAATGGGATATTGCATTTCACAGGTCTCAAAAATTGGGTAGTCGGAATAACCAAAAACAAATAAATAACCGCGTTTAACCCCGTTAAAACGTAGTTTTATTATACATACGATATTAGTTCAGAAAACTGCGTAAATGGTGCTTGCAATCCGAACAAGATACGAAGCTTTAACCTAACCGAAACGTATGAACTCAATTTAAAAAAATATAATAAAAAAAGCATTTATTTCTAAATGGAACACACAAAACAGATAGATACAGACATTAAAAAAGATATTCCTCAATTGAACATACAATGAGACTGGTCTTCAATGCTTACTGTGCCGAAACCACATATATTATACTCGTATATAGTCCCCGGCACGATTCTTGAGCGATCACTTTTTCCTACGAACAGTGAAATTGCGATACTTTTTCAAAAAATGAGGTAATGTCCCTTTCCTTTTTGATTTTCCAATAAAGAGACAAAAACATAATATATACCTATAGAATATAATATGGACAATCCATATGTCAATAAATCTCATTATATTGGCTACGATCAATGCCCAAAGCGATTCCATACTGTTCCGCCAACCGATCAAGATTCGTGCCGGAAACTATACTATGTATTAGATAGAGAAGGATTCATTTATTACACAATGTGTTCACCGGTGTCGGAGCCTTACGTAGCACAATACTCGTATACGGTAAATTTTACCGACAAATATCTAATAAAAAAAATTCTAACAAAGCGGAATGGTAGCCATTTTGTTTTTTTTTGTATACGAACCTAAGGGATCTTGTATTTGTAAGAATCCTATTGACACTAAAAGGTATCTTTTGATAGCTGAAGGTGAAGGCAATAAACGAGGTTAAAGAGATAAAGGACGAAAAAAAATCCAAACGATAAATAATACATTATTTTCATATTTTTTTTTCAATAAACTTAGAAGAAAGAAAAAAGAAAGAACATAATGTTTATTTAGAGTTATTTAAACTTATAAAATTATACACAAGCAGTTTAATGAAAGCCAAAAGTTAACTAACTCTAAACAGGCCCTAACTCAGCAAATGCTGGTTGATAAACAACCAACGCCTAGTCTTCCGTTAGTGCCAAGCAGTAACGTCACTTTCACAGAGGAAAAAAAAACTAATTAACATTTAATATTTTAATATTATTTATAATTAGAACAACATGAAACAAAGAATAGACAAAATATACATATTTTGGACAATTTAATATAACTACATAATATGTTATGAAATGATTATTGAAATGTGAAAATAATAATTTTGAAAAATAATAATAGGTACGTTACGTTCAAAAAGAACTGAAATTAAATAGAACTATAACTATGAAAAACGATGACTTAGCCAAATTACAAGTCTCATTACGAGGTGACTTGTCGGTAATCTATATATAGAAATGAATCCCTATATCCCTTGGTCGCGCCATCACGCGTGAACGGCTGGACCGATTTCGCATTTTTTTTTTTGTTTGTTATTATCAGGAGAAGGTTCTTATGAGAGAAAAAATTAAGAAAATGGCGCGGAAAATTAGAAAATTTAAGAATATTTAACCACCATATAAAATTATTTCTAATCTAACCTAACCGCTTTGGAAAATATAAACTTTTTTAATGTAACCTTATGACGTTTGACATAGAATTGACAGAATGCGTGCTGCAAATATCGTTAAAGAGGATACAAAAAATAATGCATATCGTTTAAAACAAATCAAAAATCAAATCAAATTCAAAATTTATTTTTGTTCAAATGTATTCGAGAAAAGTTTACATTAACATTTGGTCCCGGTAGATGGCGGGACCAAACGCTGCAACGCGTTTCTATTTTTTTATTTTTTAAGGCAGGAAAATCATCTGCCGGATACAGCTAGTTACCATATATTTTACAACTTTAGGCTCCAACACGTGAACAAATACGGTATATATTATATATAAGGTATAAGATATATAGATACTTACACTGACAAGGCAGATGGCCAAAACAACGATTAGTGTCTTATTCATGTTGCACTCTTGATTTACGTCTTCACAGGTCGACAAGCAGCTCCAAACTGAATGCTACGGGCTAGGATTTGCCTTTATGATTATGTCGAACGCTATTTGCCCTCCTTATCATAATGACCCCGGTCCGGCATATCTAGAAAAGGTAATTAGCTGATGAGTGGATGCGGATAAGCCTTGTACATACAGAACTCCTATTAATTAATAACTCGATATAAAAATATCTTAATAAAACATCGTTAAACATGAATAACTGAACTTAAATAGTTCGCCAAGTGCGTATCTGATCAAGATACCGAGGCTGTAAGTATTTCTATCCGTGCAGGAACGGAGAAAGAATACAATTTCCTGCGGCCGGGCGGCCTGTCGTAAGAGGCGACTTAACAACCCACAGCCAGGTGGTAGGGCATTTGCCCGAGTGGATGGCTACCACCCCTGGTCTAAAGCATGTCGCCATAACAACCTTGAGTTGTGTTCCGACATTAGTGACCAGGTTCCAGTTTCCCTTAATAGAGGCGCAGCGCATTTGTAGCAACTTTTCTGTTGCAAATGTCCATAGACGATGGTAACCGCTTTCCATCAAGTGGGCCGTCTGCGTGTCTGCTGATCTCCTGCAATAAAAAAAAAGTATCGGGAAATCGTGTTAGCGTAATGGCTAGCGCAGGCGTCCCGAACTCAACGGGCGCAGGTTCGAACCTGGCCGCAACGCATGCACTACTTAGGCAGTTTTCTGACCTATTATTACAATTACCACGTGCTAAAAGCGGTGAAGGAAAACATCCTGATGAATCCTGCACATTGAAATAACCGATATGTCAAACCTGCCAAGCTGTCTTGGACAAGCGTGGCGGGTTTACTGTCCGTTCCCCTATAGTGGGAGGCCCGAGGTTATTATAAGTATCGGGACATACAGACTCCGGCAATGAGTTCCACTCTTTTTCGGTGGGCATGATGAAGCTGGACATAAAGCGCGTCAGTCGTATAGGTGGAATTCCTACCATATATTCGTGCCGCATGGTGTATATCTGGTTGTCCGATGATTCGAGGGAGACGGCGGGATCAGATCAAAGAGCTCCGTTGCACTCTCCAAAATGTAACCGATAAGTTGGCATGCCTGCGTCGATATTCGAAACTTTGAGTTTTATCATGAAAAACTGGTCGTTGGCAACCAGACTCTTTGCTCAACGAACTCTAACGCTTCAAGATGATATTTGGCTAAGTCGTCATTTGCATATCATCTAACATGTTCTTAGCCTTACAATACGCGTTGTTAAGGCCCGGATGTTGTAGCTTAATACGCTTTATTTCGCAAATTGACAAAATTATTGCCTCACAATTGATTAAGGAATGTAATATGGGCCAGCCTTATCAACTGACCAGTTGTTGTTATGAAACAATAATGATTGCAAATAATCAGTATAAGAAACGAGATTTACTGCAAATAAAATTTGATATAAAAAAGATGAAACGTTACAATGCACACAATTTTTTTTTAATTCGGCATTGGAAAATAAGCATTCATTTCCTGTCTCTGACGTATATCTGTACTAAGGAGACGGGGACTTTTGGGCCAAAGAAATGGAATGAGTTGAGATAGTTTAAAAGAGCGTTATATTTTTCTATTAAAAAATAGAAAGTATCAGCCCTAAATTCTATTCAGACGACGAGAAACCTTAAAAATAAAAATCTAAATATGTGCTGGGACACATAGTAGAAGTGAAACTTCAACGGACAAGTGGAAAAACGAATCATAACAAAATTTTAACTTGGAAGTTTTACGGGCAGGTTTTCAAATTGGACAAGTACGTTAACAATCTGCCCGTAAAACTTCAAGTTAAAACTTTATTGCGATTCGTTTTTCCATTTGTCCGTTGAAGTTTTACTTCTACTGTGTCCCAACACACATTTCGATTTTTTACAGGTTTACTGCAAATTGTGATTTGGTTAGGTTAGGTACATTTTAATTCATGCATTTTTTATTTAAACATATTTTATTTAAAAAAACTAAAAAACTGAATTCGATCCGGAACCAATAAAAACATCGATAGTCTACTCTAACATTATGCCGCCTCTCACCACGTCTAATCTAAATTTATGCCGCTCTTCTACGCGGCCGTAACGCTTCGTGACAGAAAAATCCTAAGACCATATACTTATATAGAAGTTTCACTTCAATAAGTTATTGTTGATTAACATAATGGATTTACGTGACTGAATTTCAACAATTAATAAATAATACGGAAACACACCACACGATTAATTCATTCAAAATAACTAAACCCACTACCAAAAATATCAACATAAGAAACAGAAATCTTAAAATCACTCTCATCTTTTTACAATCTGGACCCAAGAATGTATGAAAGCGTATCCGTCTCCTTTAGACTCGATCGGTTTCTGAATTTAACTGTAAAAAGTGAACAAAAGAAGGATTCAAGTTTAATTGTTCAGGAGAATGCTCCTTATAAGTCATAAAACGACATTACCTTGAGCAATACCTTTTCATAAAATATAAAAAAACTACAATAGAATCAATGTTTATCTATACAGATAATTAAAAGTAATTAAAGTGTCTGTTTGTAATGTCAAAGTAAAAATGTGAAAAAATCAGGGGAATAATAATTCGGACCAGGAGATTCCGAAAACGCAATTTTTAGATTTTTGTCTCTCTGGATGTTTCGGCTAATCTCTGAAACAGCTGGACCTATTTTGACAAGTCTTTCACTGCCAGATAGCTGATATTAGAAGGAGTAACTTAGGCTACTTTTTTTAGGGATCTGCGAAAAAAAATCGCGCAGACGAAGTCGCGGGCACAACTAGTTTATTATATTATTTCTATTAAGACCTAAACCCAGCAAAAAAGCCACATCAAAAGTGACAGACGCAAGACACTGTGAGCTCTTTCTGCGTGCACCGGAACACAAACCAACTTGATTGACAATTTCTTTTTATTTTACCTCCCACCCCATTCTATAAATTATAGCCTATGTGTTATTCTGATGTGTAAGCTATATTACTGTAAAGTTTCATCAAAATTCATTTAGTAGTGTTTGCGTGAAAGAGTAACAAACATACATCCATTCTAACAAACTTTCGCGTTTATAATATTTATAGAGATTATACCACTTGGTAACGTCTATTTTAATTATTAACTTAAATTTAACATTAACTTAAAATTTATCGATTTAGTAATAAAATGTTATTATTCAAAACAATAAATCTTGACAAGTAATTCCAATAATCGCATATGAAACATAAACTTAATTAATATTAGAAGTATCTTACTTTAACCTTTGACTTTAGCGATATCTTGTATTGATAAGTAAAGACTACTAGTTGTTTTGTAAAATAGGTTATAAGTTAAAATTATGAGGAAAGTACCGAATATGTATAGTAAAAAGTGTTCTATTTAGGCATTGCACTGGCACCATGGTTTTATAGTGCGTTTTTATTCTGGTAATACTTTAATTTGTTTTTTATTGTTCACAGACCCAGACTGCGATTCTGAGGCTCAACGAGGCGCATTAAAGAAACACAGAGTTCTGTAGACTTCTTTACTCTTTTAAAAGTTTCCAAGTCACTTAAGAAAGAAGAATAAAGTACACCTTTAATATTTAAGGCGATGTATTATTACTGTTTTTTTTTTGTTAAAACCTTTTAATGACTAATAAAAATTAACGAAAATCGTCGAATGAAAATTATGAAATCTACGAAATTGAGAACTAATTAGAATTGTCAACTTATGACTGATTTCAGTTTAAATGTTTTAAATAATAGTATGTTGATTGAAAAGTGTAAATAACATTTTGTATAAAAACACAAACGAACTGGTGGCGCCAAACGTGAATACAAAATGTATTACGAGTTACCTTTTTTAAATAATAAGAAGTCGGTTAAAGATTTAAATGAAACTAGTGGTCACCATAATAATTTCTTATCAGACATCATACTTCGTCCATGCATTTTATACTTTCCGTACTTCTTTATAACAAAGCTCAAACCCTTAAACCACACCGACGATAGGATAGGCAAGTGTACTATATATGAGTAGGTATTGTTATATCCCTATATTATAATTTAGACTTATATTAAGCTAAGATTTTTTACTTGTCTTATTATACAAAGAGAAATAAACTGGGTAACTTATGGGAATGATTGGTTTTATTCCCTTATTACCCCTCTGTTAGGTCTCTCTTTAGACAAACCCTGCTTGTGGCCTCAATTTTTATTCATTTTTTTATAAAATAACACTATAGTCACAGGTTTCGCGAAGGCTACACTGTTAATTTGACTTGAACAATAAACAAAATAGTATATATGTGTGTGTTGTTTTTGATGTTATTGATTTAATGTATTTTTTATGCATAATTAAAAAAAAATAGCATTCGTCGCTTCTTCTCTATATAAACTATAAGTGTGAGAAATTTCATACTCCTCCGTCCGCGCAATTTTTGGTAAAAAGGGTACAAAGTTTTTGCTTCACGTATAATATATAGATGTTCTATAATGAAAACTAGGTTTTGACGGTTTTAATTATTACTAGTTGCGAAATTGTAAGACAATACTATGAGATGTTCTATAACAACAAAACGGACTAGTGGCACCAACCGTGACTGTAGAGTGTTAAGGAAGTACGTTGTTTACTGGGCGATTTGGTAAGGTCAATGAATGGACTATAAGATAAAGAAATCCAGCGTTTCATTATTCTCGCTATATTTGTAGTTTTATTATTTAAAACAAATTTTATAAATCTTGATTACTTTTTTTTAACTTTTGAGTGATTTTGTCTAAAAATATATTGTTTTCAACAATAAAACGTTAAAAACGAGACAAATACATCCTGTGGCGCTATCTATGTGAAAATAAAAAGGGGGACACTTATTATGAACTAGCTGTGCCCGCCACGTCGTCCGCGTGGAATTTGTTTTCAAAACCCGCCGATTTTGAATCATTTTTCATTGTTGCTCTGCTCCTATTGGTCTTAACGTGATGATATTTAGCCTATAACCTTCCTCGATAAATGGGCTATCTAAACACTGAAAGATTTTTTTCAAATCAGACCAGTAGTTCCTAAGATCAGCGCGTTCAATCAAACAAACAAACAAACTCTTCAGCTTTATATATTAGTATAAGATTTAAGTAAAAAAAACTTATTAACTTAAAAATTACATAGATACTACATATATAGCAAAAATAAATAATGGATCCACAATTTTAAAAAGAGTATCCCTAAACCTATCAACTTAATAAAAAAACTTATCTACTATCATTAGCGGGTGATAGATCAGCAAAAAAGGTCACAGAGTCGTAAGTACGTGTGTGTACAAGGGTAAATCTCCCGAGCGTATCATTGTCTGCACTATGGTTCTTTAAGTCTTATATTTTCTTAAGATTTTTTTCGATTCAAGTATAATGAACAGTGAAATTAAAATCAGTGATATTGTAGCCAAAAATGAATAATCTAGCAAGTTTTAAAAAACGTGGTTGCGAATAGTGATGCGTACAGAAGATACATTAACTTACTCGGAAGTCTTATTGTTAGGCTCTATGCACACAGGCCACCAACCACAGCCACTGGCGGCCATAGACAAGCAATTGACACGCTTTTTCATACATTTTGCAGGGTTCGTTCGCGAGGTGACAACGTGCGATGAGTCCCTACAAAATTTATAAAAAAGCGTACCAACTGTTTGTCGATAGCCACCGGTGGTTGTTGTCAGAGGCTCGTTTGTATCGAACCTAACTTTCCCGTTATGATCTATCAAATGACACCTTCCACAGATATGAAAACTATTTTTTATGTATATTCACATGTATGGCGGCAACCTTTATTTTTGTTTTTTACAGGTGTAGCGATTATGTCGTGGGGTGACATCCGTGTGCTATATCATAAAGGTTTCCAGTTCCACGTTTATAGGGATTACGGTAAGATAACCAGATGGCGCTGTGCCACCCACCACTGGAAGGGATGTAAAGCGTTTATTAATACGAACAGCACCAACCGGAATGAAAATGTATTGAACTGCAAGATAATTAAGTCTAAGAACACGCACAACCATTTTCCTGTAGGCTAATTGACTATGGATGGCGAATCTATATACAGCAACACGGCTCTGTCGTTTTGTTTAATTTTTTTATTGCGAACTTGCCAAACAAGTAGACGCCTTAGCTCATGGAAAGCGGTCACCGTCACCTATAGATGTTTGCACCAGTTGGGAAGCAGACGCGTTGCCAGCTTTTAGGACGGGTTAGGGGGATGACATAGGGACCATAGACGATGGATGATACGGAGATATTATCGTTTAATGCACCAGAGGTAGAGTTGCGTTCTGTTTCCGCACGCGCGTCCAATATTTCAGTTACGACAGCTTGTATAGAGATGCTCCTTTATGAAGGGACTCTTTAAACCAGAGCCGTCAGGACCGTCGGATGTATGTCTGATTCCCAAAGTCCTGACATACGGCATTGAGATGGATCACGGGTGCTTTAGTTGCTAGGTCCGAGCGTGCCGTCGGGAATCCAACACTACCCTGCTACTATCTCCCCGAGCGGTGGGATGTCCATGAGAAATTACACTTAGAAAAAAGGGGGATGAGATAGAAGGGATCAGACAACAGGAATGCAACAGGGGGATGGATCGGAACTCTTAAGATATACTATTAGGTCAAGGCTCAGCGTTTCACGCCGACATTCTGTGAGAGCTTGGTATTCCATTAATCGAGCCGACCCTAAGAGCTGTCTAGATGATACATCTAGCATGGCTCTAACATGTTGAATGGTCTAAGCCGTTGCCCGTCTAGCTCACTAGAAAACAGAGGTTCCGGGTTCCATTGCTAGCGTAATAAAGTACGTAAATGAGTTGTCTACATTTTGATGGGTCATCCCCAGAGTTGTCCTTTTATATTATCCATAAATACAAGTGCAATTTGCTTAGCTTAATGACGTACAATGCGTGTGTTAGATAACTTGACGAAAAGCCTAATCTTATATAAATGTATAAAGATTCGCCATCCTTAGAATTCGCTTATTTTTAAAGTTTATAATGTAATTATGAATTTAAAAAAATGTTAATTATTTCATATGTCATAATTTTATACATGTTAACTTTTTTTCATAATGCTGATAAATTCTGTATATCTATATATTTGTATAGATAAATTATTTATTATTTTTATATTGAAATATGAATTTTTGGCTCACATTGTGCCATTATATTCAGTTATTGACAGACTGTCAAATACAATTCGATAGCTGACATGTATTACAATAAATTCTAAAACTGTTTAGGTCTGCCTACGTATAAAAATAACGTTATTTTTATATGTTTTTAATCGTTGTATTAACAATAATAAATACGTTGATTCGTTAAAGTTATGTTGTCATAACTTGCTAAGCTCGTACCAAATTTAGGAAGCTGTGGCATTTTTTTACATGATGAAAGATCGTTTGTTCATTCGGTTCGATCAAGATCATTTGTAGGTTAGTCTGGAGGAGATCGCTTGTGGTGAGAAGACCACCTCTTGTATTATGTATTTGCAATAAAGTTTCATTCATTCATTCATTCATATGTTTCAAATGATTTGACTGTACTACCGTAAAAATGATTTTTCTATTGTTGTTGAATCGTCCAAATAATAAAAAAATAATTCAAGACACGTTAAAATTTATCAAAACGTTTTTTATTATAATGTACTTCCATTTTTTCTTTTTTGCCTCTGGTATGTATGGTTTGCATGCGAAAAGCGGAGGACTGGCGCAAGTCAATGCTCCGCTTGCAATTGCTAGCCTTTCCAAGTTTTTCGTAGGATCAAAACTGGCAAAACTCACCAAATTGTAGACATGAAGGCTTACCAGACCCGGCCGTAATAAATCTGTGATTTTGACTTTTTTATAGTGAAGTTGCCAGTTAAGAACAGACGAGCTTGCATGACAAGAGTTATGAATGTCAAAGAGGCAAGTGAGGTGTGTAAGAATAAGCCTAAATGGCACTCTGTTGTTCGTGCCTACCCCGCAAGGGAACTGGCGTGAAGTTATGTATGTATGTATGTATGTAAGTTGCCAGTGTACGAATAATTACTTTTGTGTAATTATTCTTTTATAATATAACACCAAATTTCCGCCAGATGTGGCGCAAACTTGGATCGATTAGCTAAAGAAGATTAAAGAGGATAACAATTATGATCTGATTTATTAGGGTTCCTTAATATAATATAGTATATTAATATATATATTAATATACTAATAATATATTATATTAATAAGAGTAATATTAGTATAATAGTTACGGAATTGTAAACATTTTGGCAAAACGGAACGGCAAAAAGGTTATTAATTCCTGCGGCTATGTGGCCTGTTGTATAAGGCGAAAAAATTATCCACGTCTAGACGTGGTAGTGCATTTACCCGTCTGGATTGATACCAGCTGGTCAGAGTATGCCGCCATAACAAACTTTAGTTGTGTTCCGGCGTCAGTGGTTTATGTTATGGCCAGAGTACAGCAGACAAGCTGACGGCCCGCCTGATGGTAATGGGTTACCGTGAATGTTTGCGACATTAAAGATGTCACCAACGCGCTGTCAGCCTCGAAGAAATTTTCTGACACCGTTTTTAAAAAATTCAGAAGAAAGCCTTATTTGGGAACTCATTTCAAATCCCTACGGTAGGCAAGAGAAACGTTGCGTACATGACCGGTCTGATTCCAGTCCCCCCTTTGGGACCAGCAGTGCATTGGCTGCACCTCTCGTGCTGCAAATGTCCATAAACAACGGTAACCATTTTTCATCTGTTCGGCCGTCAGGGTGAGTGTGTGCTGTAGATAAATACTTTAGCAATAAAAACAGTAACAGCTACTGGCTGTGTTTTTTCTTATGTCATTGCTCCATCTGGGATAATGTTAGCAATCGTTTCACACAGATGCAGCGATGACTTTAAACATTGACAGATTATGCATGTAGATATATGAACTAATATAGCTAAGAATGAACAGCGTTATTTTTAGCGCTATAAACGCATATATCAGAGCAGGGATTATAAACAGATATTTTAATCACAGAATTTTGTTTACAGGTCCAGTTCTAGCGACTTCGAAGCGGGGAGCTCGTATTTTTTATCTATTTGGCTACAGGTTCCATCACCATTTAACTTCTGGTCAAAAGGCCAGGTGGCGCTGTGGTACTCATCATTGGAAGGGCTGTAAGGCAGCTATTTTTACAATGCAAAACTCTTTGAACCAACTCCAAATTGTCAAATGCAACAACTTTCATAACCATTCACCTATAATGTAAAATCCTGGAGAAAACCGATGTTCAAAATAACATTTTATTATTTAAGTGATATCGCGTATTCAAAATTAAATTTGTAAATATTAATCAAATATTCATCATTATGAGTATTATGTTTGATTCTTGTGTTTCTAGTAGTTTGTTTAATGAAAGCAGAGTCCGAAGAAGCGGCCAAATTATCATAAGATATTAAAATACTAACGTATTGTATGTCACGTACATATGTTCATACAATCTTATTTTTCTTTGAATTCTGCGTCTTTCTTCTGTTGCTTTTCTATGTAAATGATGAAATCTTGCAAAACAATAACTTCCTTAATATTTTCTTAAGTTTTCGCGACTTGTATACATAATAAAACTACATTTTAACGGTTTTAAGCGCGGTAATTTTATTTGATTTTGGTTTTTCCGATGTTTCGGCCACTTTTCAGTGGCCGTGATCACGGAAGACAAAGATGTCAAGTGTCGACGAGTATTGTTAAAGTTTTATTTAGCCTACCGCCAACTTATTAATTTTAATTATTTAATTTTAATTTTGTTTATGGTTATTATTTAATCTATGGGAGCCTAATCTAATTTACTACCGCTTCGCAACATGTTATGGCCACAAATCCTCGCGAAAGAGAATCGTTTCATACCTAGAATGATGCGTGAGGCTATTGAAATCAAAAAACACCCAAATTTCAATAGAGAAGATGGTTGGCAAGTACCACCTGTTTGGGATCCAATTATCAAAACTATTAAGACCCAAGCCCAGCAAAAACCAGCTGCCAGACCTCAAGACACTGTGAGCTCTTTCTGCGTACAACGGAACACAAACCAACATGACTGATAATTACTTTTATTTTTCCTTCCACCCATTTTAATATTATATAAAATTATTAGAGCTAGGCATGTTTGCTGAAGAGTTTCTTGCGCCGCTTCTTCTCTTCAATCCATAACATGTTGCGAAGCGGTAGTAAATTAGATTAGGCTCCCATAGATTAAATAATAACCATAAACAAAATTAAAATTAAATAATTAAAATTAATAAGTTGGCGGTAGGCTAAATAAAACTTTAACAATACTCGTTGACACTTGACATCTTTGTCTTCCGTGATCACGGCCACTGAAAAGTGGCCGAAACGTCGGAAAAACCAAAATCAAATAAAATTACCGCGCTTAAAACCGTTAAAACGTAGTTTTATTAAATAACTTCCTTATTTCATATTTCACTTTTAATGGTTTCATTTATGTTAAACTCGTAAATGCTAAACCGCATTTATGCCGAGATAACAAAAAATGACAACAGTGACTACAATGGCTAGGTTCCATTAGAGACTCACAACGACCACGCTCACGACCGCGATTGTTCCCATTCCACTTGCTTGCTACCGTCACAATCGTAAATTCAAGTGGAACGGTTATTGGACCCACCTCTTGACATGGGTCGTTGCGAGCGCTACGTGAGCGAAAATCATGACGTCATTAGTGACGTTTTCACCACGACCATACCGACCGCCGTCGCCTAGTGGAATGGCAGACGGAGTATTTTGGGCGTTGTGAGCTAATATTGGAACGCGCTGTCTAGTTTTGTAAAATTGCATCGACATTTGTATTAGCATTACCATGTAAGAAATTTGTGAATAATTCGAATATCTATTTTCGGTAATGAAACTCTAGTAATCTTGTTCACAGAATAACTAATCTCAAACAATTGTAGAGCTTTAAAAATAAATGGATAGGCGAGTTTATTTTCGAACGCAACAAAACAGGGTTCACCCACTTATTGTCATAACTATTCAACACAATTTATCTAAAGCGAAAATGTGACATTCAAAGGTGTTGAATTTAAAACAGGACAGATATCCATATACCGTCATTCGACATGTAGGTATACAAGTATCTTTGGCAAAATGTTTATAATCTAATCATTGCGGTGGCGTTTTCATTTTTGATCCAAATATGCATTATGTATAACGACACACACACATACGACCAGGGCTTAGTTTTGCTATTTCAATATCTTGGCGTTGCGTAGATATTCAAACTACGATTCCATTGCGTCAGTGTCAAAAGCTCGTATTCTACTAAATCCATAATACCTTCTCGATATTGTCGCGGCGGGATCATAGTAGAAAATAGTATCACCATTAGCAGAAATTGCGCAGAATAGAGTAGAATATATTTATTGCGTAATGCATGTACAGAGATGTTGCGTTTTTTATATTATGAATGAATGCATTCTGTTCATAATTGGGCGTGCAAAATTATTTATATTACGCCCGTTATATTACGCATTTCCGAAATGAATATAGAAAAGCTACCAAAATTTTAAACATTTATTTCGCGTGGCACGCCATTGGAATTGACCAAAATCAGGCGAACCTAAGATTGAAACGGTGGTATCCAGCGATTTTGACGAGATGTAATAGCAGAATTGGGCTCCTGCTCGGCAACGAAGCTCTCACTAATGCTCAAAGTACGTTGCTATAACCGAAATAAGTTTAGACAGTAAAATAAAAATAAAAAATCTAATAATAATTAGGATTTTTTAAAGTAATGTAATTATTTTTCTACGGGCTCTGCTTCCGTGCCTGTTTTAACAACAACAATACTCTTTATTGTACACGAACATAAAAACTGTAACACATTTTTATATCTTAAAATTAGAAGGTAGTAGTACAATGGGCGGCCTTATTGCTTAAAGCGATCTCTTCCAGGCAACCTTTAATTGTTTATTTAATTCTTTTATTAGTTAAAATTAATAAAAAAAATATTACACACATTATATGATTTTGAAACCGTGTATTTTGGGAGTTGGTAGGTATGTATGTGTATGTATGTATAGTTAATTTAATCTAGAAATCTATTATAATATATAACGTATGTAATATATAAGCTTATTATTGTTTGTTCATTCGGGAAATTGTATTTCCTATTTTAAACTACAAATATTGTAGACAATTAAAGAACTTTATTCTAAACTATTGTAAAGGCACCATGGTTGTTTGATATTGATATATATTATACGTGCAATTATAGAATTTATTTGTATATTATTTTGTCGCATGCTGAAAGGTATATTTTTTTGTTTACAGGTCCCGGATGAATACCAGTGCTCGATCATGATCTAGCAGTCTTCTTATAAAGAAATCAGAAACGATTGCAATGGTGACTTTGCTAACGTAAAATTTGAATATCTACCCGCAGGAACTACTCAATTTTTAGGACTGATAGTGTTCTATTAATGACAATCGGATTATTGTTAAGATATGATCTATTTATCTGATCAGATGTATCCAGTATGCCGTCCTTTCCCAGATTTGGAGACGTCTATGCCTGATGATAAATTATTGTACCTATGTTGTAACTAAACACAGACCATAAGATAGACCTGGACTTTTGGAAGAGTTAGGTGGAGCCCATAGTAAGACCAATACTTAAAAATGACCGTTTATCGACAATAGTTACGAGGATTGCCTTTGCATACCCCATGGCAAACAGGAATAATGATATATATATATATATATATATATATATATATATATATATATATATACGTATATCACTTTTTCTGCTTTCTATAGCTGCTGTTTTAATTTCAGGCCCGGTATTTGCAGTGTAAGTTTCAAGACGCCAGAAACACTTTTAAAACGGAGTTTGCATGCTAGTAGAACGAGATTATGATGTGGTAACAATGAGCATGCAATCTATAAGAAGATGAAAATAAAATTATTAGTTACAAAAATAGTGAAAATTCTCAGAAATTTTTATAAGAAATTTGTAAAGGCACTGTGGTTGTTTTTACGTTTTTTATCATTATTATTTTAAACATACCAATATCGTTTAAGATTGCTCAGTATCCCTAAAATACAGATTTTTACTGTCACTGCAGCACTCACAGTTGTATAATTTACCTTTATATATCTATTACTAATTTTCTAGTTTTACTCACTTATTAACTTCATAATTCTAAATAACTTGGAACGCAATATGGATTAAGATTACTTAAATATAATGTTAAGTGACGACGTTTCTGAGTGCTGCAGTGAGATCGTGATTGAAGAATATCGACAAATTTTAGCCACAATTTAGGGACTACCGACTTCAAGATTCAATCTATTCCTATATAGGCTTCTATAAGTTCTAAAAAGTTTATATAAGTAACGTGTGGCCTTGCCCGGCGGCTTAATTAGTATAAATTACCTCTTTTATGTACATCATGAGAAGTTAAAATATTGAATGTTTAACTTGGATATCGACATTAATAAATAATCAGATTACCAAGACGGCGAAGAAAGAACAAAAAGCAGACGACCAACTGCACCAACTCACTTTTACCTTTATACATAAGTGTATATTAATGTGATTTCAAGGCTTTACGGTTACCTAAGTCTTTACTCCCGTAAAGATTGTGCCTCTATCCTGTTTCTGGTGAATTCTCACGTTTTTCGGGATAATGTTTAAATCTTGAAATAAATATATATCAGATTCCATGATGACAGAGGGTATGAACAATTTACAGAAACACTCTTAGATAATTTAAATATAGACATATTATCATAATTGTTTCAGGTATATTAAACTGTATCCACTACGAAGTCCCAAAGAAATTATCTTTTATACAAAAGAGGAGTTAAAACTTTTTTGAATTAGTCAGTAGTTTGACTGAATCAGAAATAACGCAGCATATAAAAACTACAAGTTACTATGGAACAAGAAAGCAGCTATAGTGTAATGGAATAAGTTGTAAATTCTGTCAAAGAAGCAGTTTTGCAGCTGAAATTACATCTGATTGGTTGCATAATAATGCCGTTTTAACAGAATCAGATCCATTGAAAACAATTTGATAAAAAAAAAATCGGCGGCAACAACTGTGAGTTCCCACGAATGACTACGACTTTATATTTTGACGTTTTTAAGATAACTAATAGGTAAACTTCTATTCATATGATGTATCATCACACAAGAGCCTTCCAATTTCAGGGAAGATGGTATACCCACCATGCTTGTCCACGGTGGACTAACTGACTTCACACATAAGTGAAATCAGTACGCAGGTTTTTTTTACAGTATACAAGACTTCATCCATGTACATTAGGATACCAACTGTTGACAGCATTTGATGTTAATATACTCTAGTGAACTTTGGTTTTAACATTAAAGGCAGAGCAATTGAAGAAATTCGAAGAAGAGAAAAGATCTTAAAAAGAAATAGGTAAAGAAAGCATAGCTGGATATAATTAAGGAAAAGTCTATGTCGCGTAGTACAAAGAAAAGAAACAAGTGACCTATAATAGAGTACTAATACTGCTTTAGAGTTAGAAGTGAGCAAACATAGTCATGCAAGCAGATAAAATCGCAAGGGGTCATTTTGTGGCACGTTTTCTTGCCCCAGATAAGTGTTTATTTACATCGCAAATGGCAGATGGTCGACCTTACAGATAAACTCTAGGTAAACTTAATCATAGTGTTTATTATCTTGTAAATGTGTCAAGGAAGTCCCGACACAGTATTTTACACCTACAGAGTCAATCACACGCTCAAAGAGCCACTTCCAACGTCAGCAACGTTATTAAATGAATTGTCATTCTCAAAATTATTTACAACAATAGAGAGTGGTGTTAATGAATATCTGGCACATTCACAAGACCCACTTTACTACATACAACAAGGAAGTCTTCGAGCAGAGCAATACATAAGGCATTTCCATTTCAATAAAATAATCAATAAATATTTTAAAAAACAAGTTGTTTTCATTTATGCATGCACTAGTATGTCTCTCGATTGCTTTGTACAATACTAGCAACGTAACTGCAACATTCAAAATTAAATATTACAATAATTTATAAATTATCGCCATCAATATTGCAGATACGATGTTATAAAATTCATTTATAAGACCGTGATGATCGTTTGCAAGATCTGAGCTATGGATATTTAATTATCATTTAAAGGTTATAAGGTATACTAATATCCATCAGGAAGACTCAAAAATTTGCAATTTCGTTATGTAAAATGGATGTCGAATAATTGATATATTTTTTTTTATATGAGCTTATGGTATAGTCACTGTACTATAAGCTTATATGTATAGCAGCCATCTTAAGATCTAACTGTAATGATATTTTTATTATGTTTATTAAATGTGATTATTATTCTTTACAGATCGACCGATGTTTTGCACATCAACGATAGGAGCGAAGATCATGAGGTTGCGGGGCTACCGGTACACCCGACATTCTGTCTGCTCGTCTAGGGTTAAGTGGTTATGTGCGGACAGCCGATCTCAAGACTGCCATTCAATTGTAGTTACTATAGGTCATACTGTTGTGGGTCGACAAAACAAACACACTCATCCCCCTTTATAAGTGTTTAAGGACCTTAAAATTAATTATATTCACGTTACTATACGCCTTAGAGGTTACCTGAACTTATTAAATAGAGATGCATGCAGAAATTACAGGTTAAATTGGTCATTTTGCAGAATCGTGACACAATATGGACAAATGTCGCAAAGATCTCAATACTTAGACATCTTAATGACGTTATCAATAAAAGGATCCGTGCAGGAACGGAGAAAGAATATAATTTCCTGCGGCCGGGCGGCCTGTCGTAAGAGGCGACTTAACAACCCAAAGCCAGGTGGTAGGGCATTTGCCCGACTGGATGGCTACCACCCCTGGTCTAAAGTATGTCGCCATAACAACCTTGAGTTGTGTTCCGGGATTAGTGACCAGGTTCCAGTCTCCCTTAAGAGAGCAGCAGCGCATTTAGAGCAACTTTGGTGTTGCAAATGTCCATAGGCGATGGTAACCGCTTTCCATCAAGTGGGCCGTCTGCCTGTCTGCTGATCTCCTGCAATAAAAAAATAAATAAAAAAAAGGAGACGGGGGGATTTTTTGGGCCAAAGAAATGTAATGAGTTGAGATATGGCTTAAAAAAGGCGTTATATTTTTCTATTTTAAAATAAAAAACATCAGCCCTAAATTCTCTCTGCAATACGAGAAATCTTGAAAATAAGGTCAGAAATAAAATAAGTTATCGAGTACTATAATCGATTTAAGCGAATGAATTTAATCAATTAATAATATGTAGACACACTACACGATGAATTCATTCAAAATAACTAAATCGACTACAATGATTAGAAATATCAATGTAATAAAAAGAAATCCTAAAATCGCTCTCATCTTTTTAGAATCAAGGCCCAAGAATGTGAAAGCGTACTCGTCTCCTTTGCGATATATGCACTTTGGATAATGACAATGAAAATACGATTCTTTCTATCCCAGACAATTAATTATTTATCTCGGCATGTAATCAGAATTTACACAAACGAAACTGTTTCAAAAACTTTAATATTAATTATGATGTCTACCAGTGTATCTAAACATGCCAGTTTTTTTTTCATTTTAAAATGCTGCATAAACGACTGTTTTAAACCAATATACATTTTAAATATCTCAAACATAATAATATTTTAAGATCAATTAACGTTTTATATTTGAAACTTTTCATTTTAATTAAGTACATATTATATAAATATTACGCAGGCTAATGACACAGGATTTCTTGCTTTCAGACTGATCGCCACAGCTTGCCAAATATTAAACTTCATTAATAAGCTAAAAATATTTTACATTACTGGTACTTTGCTCCCCTTTTAAGGGCCGGTTCCTGTATGTTACCGACCCTTTATTTACCATACTTAGTTTAAAATTTGACATAAGCTCCCATACAACTATTGGCCGGTTCCTGTATTTTACTATTCATATGCCTTACCATCGGTTAAATTTTCATATTACTTGTATGGCGCTTATATCAACATTTTAACCGATAGTAAGGCAAACGAACGGTCGCTAAGATATAGAAACCGGCCATATAACGGATAGTTAGAATGCGTACTTATCTACTTCGGGTAACTTTTAAGGTTAGTCTGTTGGATTGTATAGTCCGATTTTATTGTTGAAAGTTATACTCGGTCATTACAAGACATGTTCCTCAAATAATATACAGTCGCGGTATGAAAAAGTTCGTCACTTTAAAGTCGAATTTTGCTTGCACGAGTACATGAAACAGTACTGCCAACATTTTAATAAATGTTACGTTCTTAAAATATAGAAACGTGAAAATTGTAACGTTGACAATGACAGTGACAGTGACGCTGAGATTAACAATAAAAAACAAAGAGGATGTAACACTACGCTTATCATGAATAATAAAATCAATAAAATGGTTTTACATCTCTAAACGATCTTCTTAGCTTAGATAGAAAATCAAACAACTTTGATCTTAGTAATTTGAAACTTTATTATCAAACAATTAAACATACTTTTCTGTTGAACAGTCTGTTCTGTGACTTAGCTTGAAAAGGTAACGTGCTCGCGCAACGAAAATGAATCAATGTGAAAACGGGCGAACATTTTCATACCACGACTGTACATGTTATTATGATTCACTGAAAATAATTTTACGCCAAAATAGTGACATAAGAAAATCATTATTTGTCGACTTTCGAATTTATTTTATTTTACTTACGTCACTTAAACCGCTTTGACGCGATCTATGTACGGTTGGATCGAGTGTAGTTGTATAGAATAACTTCAAGTACATAAATATAGTAATATGCATGCAAGTGACTTGAGTGATATATATGCGTGTCCTCGTATGGTAAATTAAACTCATCCGTTTCTTCGTATAAATCAATAATTTTCAAGGTTAAATATGCCAGACCAATTTGACCCCTTTGTTTTATAAAGTCATATGAGTAGGACTATAATAGTCGACAAACTCTCTGATGGGCACTATCGAAGACTGGAAAAATTGACCGCAAGACCGCAGTCTAATTTTTCTGACAAATACAATATATGAGTCTTCACATCATAAGTGAGTTTTTTAGGTAAGCCTGCTGCTCTATCCTAGACCGCCTTATCACTAGAAAAGTAAAAAAAGTGAGCATGATCCAAGTATACTCGTGTTAGACGCTGTTGTACAAGGGCACTAGGAGTGCCAGTTGCCGAGATACGAATACCGTCAGAGTAGCTATCCGAATCGGTCTAGACGTATTTCGATCGTGTCAATGCGGTTTTAAAGGCTTATTTTCTAAACGTTAATACTCACTGCCGCTTTCAGAGCTTAAAGAGTTGAGTGTGGATCGTAGTGATCTACGTTATTTAGTGAGAATAGTATGCTCATCAATAATTTAGACGAGATGCACAAACTAAAGGCGAGCGCACATACAACGCAACTTTCTCGCTGTACATGCCAGATTGCACAGTGAATAAGTAGCATTTACTTCAATGAAAAAAGTTCAAGTGCTTGTTAGTTCGGTCACAGTGACGGGATCTGTAGAGGGTGATAAACGTTTATAGTTGTTGTCATATAGCTCTTTCTCTCAATTATTAATAATTTAACATACGTCCTCTGTCACACCTCAAAACATCATATCCTCCTTCACACAACCCATACATCTCTTTTTTGGTCTATCTTTACAGTTGTACCCACCAATCTTGCAGTTTAACATTATTTTTGTCACGTGACTCTCATTACTACCCATACCACCTTAGTCTTCTTCCTTAGAATTTTTCAATCATATAGCTATGGAACTTTAAAACAACATTTAATCGAAAAAGCCACACATATCAAAAACTACTTAACGTATCTTGTTGGAAACTAATTTTCATTGAAAGTTTGTTTTAGTTCTACCACCTTGATTTGTTTTTAAATTTTACACTCCTTAAATCAATATTTTGTAGTTGATAGATTAACGACAAGGATATCTTCTTCATGAATTTAGAAGCAAATCCAATTGACTGAAATAAACAATTGATTTTTAAAGACCCATCTAACAATGTCCATATATATATACCAGAATTATTCATATTATGTTTAAGAAAAAAATGTTCTAACACACTTATGTATTTATTAGACAGATGGATATCGGGATAGACGAACAATAAAAAATTTATAAGGCTTTTGTCAATATGACTTATTTCTAAAATCCTTTACTGAAATCTTTATTAATCCGGTGACTGAGGCAGCCCGTTGTGATTGTATCTGCACTCACCTTTATAAAAACTAATGATGGAAATATTTGTGCAAGATGCTAATAAATCGATTACATTCCGTCCGATGATTTCTTTATTTCTCGAATGAGTAATTGCAATTGTGACTTTATTGCTGTTATGAGTATGTAAAGTGAATAGTGATGATGGTGAGTTACTGCGGCGTAAAGATCTAAAGTAAAGGAAGAAGATGGTAAGAGACCTTGAATAATATAATAAATTTTAGAAACAATTGATGGCACAATATGACGTGTAAATACGTATGAGATAAATATACGAAATAATGTATGTTCGTAAAGCCAATAATAGACTGATCATTTCTGTCTTTCAATTTAGATGAATCAACCAAAATATAACAAAATATAAACGTAAACTTGAATCATTCAATGTCATTGAATAACGTCGTGTCCATTCGGTTCTATGCATAATTGATTCAATTTGGTTGATTTGTCTAATATCAGCACTATATTAATCGGAATTGATTTTAATTTCGATAATTTGCATATTTTTGCCAATTTACCTTTGATAATGTCAACTCAATATATAAATGTGTATGTATATATGTATGATTCGAGTAGCGTAGGTTTGCCGATGGTCACGCGCCGATGGTCTGTAACGTTAACAAAAAAGAATGAAATTAAAATTAGTTGAAAATAAAATTTCCTCCATATATGTAATTTGGGTTTTATTGAGCTTTTTATAAAATATCAAAGATCTCATTTATTAATCTGGATGTATTCCTCTAGTGGTACCAAAGCGATGTTTTTTAATATATATTTAGGTACTGTGGGCACAGAACGTTGATGCTAACGGTACTAATTAGACGAGCGCGGATCACGGTCGTCAGAAGTAGGGTGGGGTAGGAGGATGCTCATCGGCAAATCCTCTGCGCATAGCTAAAACCGATAATACATATTGTGCATTTTTACTTAAATACGCCGCAGTGGATTCCCATACGTAACTGTTACCTGGATCTCAATTTCAATGTTATATTTTTATGTAAAAATACTTGTGAATATTGTAATAAATGCATTATGAAACTTATTTGAAAGAGTTTTATTTACAAGTTTTCATTAGGCTGATATTCGTACTTACAGACAATTATAAGGAGATTGCATTCTGCAATGCAATACAATACTCTGTATTGTACACCAATATTACAGAGAAAAAATACCCAATAAGGTTAAATACTAAAAGGTATATAAGTACAATGGGCGGCCTTATTGCTTAAAGCAATCTCTTCCAGGCAACCTTTGGATGGACAAGAAATTGCAAAGATAGCGTTGGCGTGCAGTTGAACTAGATAGTAACAATAAGACAAAATAATTATTATACATATGTTATAGCTATAAAAATACATACGTAGATAGACATACAAAAAAAAACAATAAACACGTTATACAGTTAGATAGTGCTCCTTCACAAGTTTGTTAAAGGAATGGATAGATTCAGCAGATCGTCATCTGCCGGCAGAGCATTCTAGAGATGCGCAGCCTGAACAGAGAACGATCATTCTACGTAGATATTAACAGCAAAGAACCCTATTTTAATTCAACTATGAATATTTTAAATTAAAAACGCCTTCACGCTGTCATTGTAGTTTTGTTTTTCGTCAACTAACGCATATGTATAGGTAGTTATAACAAGTGTCTCTGTTGATTTTACTAAAAGTTATCGGTCATTTATCATTTCTCGAAAATGTAATATAATGATATCACTGAGTTATATGTTACACTGATAAGGGGTCATCCATAAATAACGTCACATGTTAAGTGGGGGGTGCATGTGACGACGAAGTGTGGTCATTATGTGACAAGGGATGGGAGGGAGAGGTTCCTAATTTCGTGATGTCACATTTCAATATTTAATATATTTAGATTTAAAACACGACATTTGAACTATTATCGAAATGTTTCATAATAGATAGATAGATAAGACTTTATTGCTCTCACCAAATATACAATTTCAAAAATGTACAATTACAATATTGTCATGATAAAAACAATAGGCGGCCTTATCGCTTAACCCTTAAGACAATTATCGATATACTAAAAAGCCACAAGTCTAACACTATCACTATCTCGAAATATACCAAGAAAATATACCCATTTCATACAACTCCTATATAAACAGAGTGAGACAACAACACAATTAACGATCACGTGCACAAACGCGATCTGCACTTTCATCGCGGACACATATGTGCTAATAGTGAGCTAAAGGGTTAAAGCAATCTCTTCCAGGCAACCTAAGTTAAGGAATAATTTAACCTAATCTGGCGATGTAGGTGGTGCAAATTATTAGGTAGAACTAAAATAGACATACTTAAACTACATATAACATACATATATTAATCAAAATATTTCTAACTTTATCTGTATGATGTATCATGTATTTAAATGATTAAAAAATAATTTAAATGGCAATAAAACTAATTATGGAACTACTGTTTTAATTTAATAATTTCTTGATGTAACACTGCAAAATATGTGATATCAGACTTAGGGAGGGCGGAGTCTCACGAATGTGACCAGCTACGATAAAGGCAGGACAGAGGTCAAAAAATCATGAAATTCGTGTGTCGTCGTGTTAAAGCTAATTTACAGCTACTGACTTCAAATGAAGCCAGTGCAGGCGCCGCGAACTGACATCTATCGTTTACATGATGCCAGTAGCCATTTACATTATTACAGTAGTACACGAAGCTTGGCTTCCTTCGAATTTGAAGTCAGTAGCGGGATATAATAGTAATGTAAATCAACTTTTACACTATAGCTCAATGGATAATTTGACCTTTAAATACCAGCTTTGTGTTTTATACGTATTTGTTATAAATATTTTTATTATTTAAGGTCATTATTTTCTAACGTCTCAACGTGGTGGGCGTTCATTAGTATTCGATGGGTACAGGTTCACTAAGCACATGATTTTTGACATCAAAACTCGGTGGCGCTGCGCAACACATTGTAACAGGGGTTGTAAAGCTGCAATTTATACGATCAATGATAAAATCGTCAAATTTTGTAACCAACACAACCATACACGATTGTTTTAGATGGATATATGTATATAAATAAATATGTCTAATGTCCCCTGCTCCATATGGGATAAAATTAGTTTAAGTGGCTGGAGCCAAATGCGTCTTGTTTATAGCGTTAAAAATAACAATCTTGCTGTCTTATGCATATTCAGTTAGAGGAAGTTTATAGGCATCTTTAAGACCCTTAATGATTAGCTACATTAGTGTATATACACACGTTATCTGTCAATTTTTAACGTCATTAACAATATCGCATAACGCATTAAAACCACCGCTACATCTGCGTGAAACAGTCAGTAACTGTAAAATTATCCCAAATGAAGCAGTTGCATAATAATTATTCGTAATTTTTTTCCAAGAATCGAAATAAAATTTGATAGTCACGTCGAACTATTTTTTTGTTTACAATATATATAATAGTATTCGTAGCTCTATTTATTAATGAGCTAAAGAGTAAAGGTCAAATAAATGTTAAACATATCAAAATATAAGATAATAAGTATTTCATCATTTTAAATGATGAGCAACATTTCCTCGAAATGCTTTTATAAACACCGAAATTTAAATAAACAAATATTCTAAGGCTACTTGTATATGCTAAGAAAATTCGCTGGGTTGACGCAAGAAATCGTGTCGTTTCTACATACGAACTCTGTACCAAGATAAAAATCTTGTCTACGCTAGATACGACACGCTCTGTGTTGTTACGGTGAAGGGAGGGGAAAAAGTGAGCAGTCAGAAGGTGAAACCTGACTAGAGCACCCTACCATACCCTATGCACGATTGCCCGAAAACAATCTCATCGTTTACACGTTCCTATGTATCTTGTCTGGAGCAGACACGACAAATTTTCGTGGCCAGATCCGACTAAATTCTAGTCGTGTACATGACGAGTTGGTCTTTCCTATCTGCCGCAGACATTATAAAATTTCTTAGCGTTTACAAGGGCCCTATATATTATAATAGTTTCTATTAGAACTTCTTTTGTATTATAATAATTTTGACCCTTACAAGCTACACTATGGGTTCGTGTAATTATGTATAGTACCTATGTGCTCTTTTTTCCAAAATCAACGGATTCGATTCTTGACTTGAGTAATTGAGTTTTCAAAAATCAAATGATGACGCTTTAATTTTTATCAAAATCGGCATCGAAACTCCTTCGAGTATTTTTCTCTATATCTTATAATTAAGGATTTAGCCATAGCGGCCCATGTAGTATTGGCGGTGTAGGTTCGTATGCTTGTAGTAATAGTAAAAACTAGATTGTGTTGTATCGACGTGAGATATCTTTATTGTGGCTTAATTTTACAATGATTAAGCACTCACGGTCTTATTCATATTGAGTTAGAGTAAGTTTGTAGGCTTAAATATACTAGATTTAAACCTGTTTGTAAATTCTGAATTATAGTGCCATGACCCTTTCAATGTCGTTTTTTGTACATTCATTTCAAAATAAAACAATATCTTATACAAATATAAAATCTGCTTACGTACAACTGTTTGAAAAATTCAGCTGTCTTTTTGTGGATTACTAGTTTATTTAAACGTATGTTGAGAATGTTTGTATTTCAGATACCCCAGTAATAACAGTATCGAGACGGGGAACACAAATGCTTCTTCTGGATGGTCACAGATACGGTTTCAGAAGGAACAGTAGCGGCAAAATTTGGTGGCGATGCGTGAGGCACAACTCTGGGTGCCGCTCTATGGTCATAACGGTTGACGACATTCTTATTGATGTAAAACCTCACGACCATGATAGATTGTTTTAAACTTCATTAAATTTTTAGATATGAAACCCGCCAATTTCGCTGCTATTTTCGGCGACTAAATTCAGTGTCATTACACTGAATTTAGTCGCCGAAAATAGCCGAATATAAATACAGTATAAACTCTATATAACGACACAGAAGGGACTGTGCATTTTAAGGCGTTATAGAATTGTCGTTAAATGGAGAGAAGTATGTTATCTTTGTCTGACTTCTTTGGCTGCACCAGTAATTTTGTTGTATTTTATTACTTATTATTCATATCTTGCGATAATGAGGCATCTCGGTGATAAAGGAAGAACTTAGAAATTTCGGTACTTCTTTGAAATTTCGATATGTATGATGCCGACAGTCGAGATTATTACGGACTAGGAGAATAAAGCGATAAAAGAACGTACATAGCTGCGCAGTTTTTACTAATTTTAGCAACTTAAAAGGTACTTTTTATTACTTAATTGTTGTCGTTATTGAGAGTGGGTGTAATGCTATGTAGAATGTATCATTGTATGGAAGACAAGCTAAACCAACCAAAGCCAATTGTTATCGAGGCTTAAGGGAGTTTGTCGTTAAATCGAGTGACGTTACATGGAGTTTACGCTGTATGTGTAATAGAGGAGGGGACTGTCAAATCAATTTAGATACTTTCTATTGCAGAACGTCACAGCCTCATAGATTTCGTTTGTCCATAGCTACTTAGGATGTCATAAGTACATGTAAAAGAAGTCCAATAGTGCATTATTAGTTAATTATTGTTTAAAATGTAATTAAAATTTTAAAGTAACTTTAAAACATTTCTTTTCTTTAGCTATAAACCTACACTTGGGTGCTCGCATATGTGCACCACGCACGTGTGTCTGTGGAACAGAGGTAATCGACCCAGGATACCACAGTGTTTGTTGCCACCGCAGTACCGGTTGGTAGATGGTCACGCCGCGCCGCCTTGAATGATGTCTTACGGAGGATGCTTGCCACCGCTAATGTACCGGCTCTATTGGAGCCGAACGGTATTGTACATGACGATGTTAGGCGACGTAATGACTCTAATTCCATAGCAGCGTGGCAAGCTTTGTTTTGGATGCGACCTGCGTAGACAACGTTAGCCGCATCCCATTATATGCAGCCTTCAGTGAGAGTTATATTTTTGTGCCGTTTGCTGTAAAGACGCTTGGACTGTGGGGTCCTAAGGCAAAATTTATCAAAACTTCCTTTTATTATATTAGATTATTTGTTGCATTTAGCAATTAAAATTATTTTTATTTTTCGTTCTCGGAAAGTACGCTTGAAAGCACCTGATCACAGGGATAAAATCAGTAATTTTCGTCCTTGGTAAACGATTTTCCCTGCTGTCAAAAAATTTAAAAACTATGCGAGCCATATCCGAACTTTTTATATAGTCACTGTTAAATGGCGGCATAAAATTAAAATTAAAAAATATAAACAATTTTGTAACATCATTTTATACTTTTCACTAAATTATTATTTAATTTACATAAATTAATGAGTGGCGCCGTCTTGGGAAGGCCTACGTCCAGCTGTGGAATGCGAATGGCTGACGACGTTAGATAAATTTGAGCTAAATATTTATTGTCATCTGGGAAAAAACAATACAGGCTGGTAGAATGGCACAGAAAAAGAAATTTACTTGACGTATCATATGTGACGTATTAAATGAGTGCATCAGATATGAATTTATTAACTATTTACTTTCCTCATAGGTTCTCGTAATGAAAAGCAGAATGTTGACCTCGGGTGAGACCTGCTTAGGCACTTGTACTATCAGCGCCCTCGATACGCTCGTGAGCAAAATATCTCATGCCTAGGTCACTTTCATCTCTGGTGTAATAATAATCTACTATTTATTATGACATTTCAAAAGTTACATGATCAAATATTATTATTAACGCCTGTTCTTTTATATGTAAAAATACTAAAATTTATAGAGAGAGAGAGAGAGAGAGAGAGAGTAAACGCGGTCGAGATGCGAGCACTGCGCAAAATCTGCGGAGTGACGCTCGCGGACCGCGTTCGTAATACCGAATTAAGAAAGAGAGTTGGTCTGAAAGAGAGTGTCGGGGTGAAGGTAAGGAAAGGAATGCTCCGGTGGTTCGGGCATGTGGAAAGAATGCATGATGAAAGAATGACTAAACAGATATACAATGCAAAAGTGGATGGATGCAGAAGTCGTGGAAGGCCACGACACACCTTCCATGATCAAATTGATCGTGTACTAGCAGAAGGTGATGTCAGGAGCCTTAAGAACAGACAAGCTTGCATGACAAGAGTTATGAATGTCAAAGAAGCAAGTGAGGTGTGTAAGAATAAGCCTAAATGGCACTCTGTTGTTCGTGCCTACCTCGCAAGGGAACTGGCGTGAAGTTATGTATGTATGTATGTATGTACTAAAATTTATTGTAAGATGCGATTGGAACTTGTGGACCAGTCCTGCCGTCAGTATCCATGTCTCGGCCCCGTAGGTCAGGACGGGGAGGACGCACTGCTCGAAGACTTCTATCTTCAAGCATTGCGGATCGGTCGACGAGAAGACTTGACCTTTTTATACAGCGTCTACCAAAATCAACCTGGGTTTTCACGCCACTTGCAACCGTTTGATGTGACAGTATAATAATAGTGTAACAAAAAATAACAATATAGGTATCAGGTAAAATCAACAAATTTCGGCAAATTATTCTAAATTCATTTCTATCAGATCATTGATAGTAAATTATATATACTCGTAAACACACATTCGCATACGTTAATATCATAACCGTACTAACGAATAATTAATTGTAAGGAAAAAAAAACTGCTGCTGTTTTTATATTGTTGTTCTCAATATGAAAACAGCATTTCGGCAATTGGCTTAAATATATTACAATTTGAAATGTGACGCCACGAAATTTAGGACCCCTCCCACCCCTTGTCACACAATGTCACATTTCGTTGACCTCTCCTTAACCTTTGCCTTAACTGTGACGTAATTTATATATGTATATATATTGTATGGGTATGTATTTTTGTGTCGACCTAAATAAACCTAAATTCCTTTTGTCCTTTTAAACTATTCCCTTTCCATAAACTCGGCAAAAAAAAACTAAAAGGGGAAACCCCGACGATGTCAAGAGATGGCGCCATCTGTATGCGCGGTCGACTGCAAAACGTCAAGGCTGTCAACTTGAATTCTCTCTCTCTCAACCGACACGTACGTGCGCAAAAAACCGAAAAATATTTAAAAACAGTCAAAACTGTGCGGGGTCCAGGTGCAAGGATCAAAGCCGGGTAAGTCCCTTTTCCTTCCTTGCCCTCACATATCACACAACGAAAATATTTACCAATTTTTCTAAAATTTTATGTATGCTACCAAGATTGTCAACTCGTGCAAATACTACTTGTATGTTTTCTAAATTGGAGGAATATATTAGTCACAGTAAGTGAGAAAAGAAGGAAGAAAGAAAATATTAAACTAAATTACTTAAAACCTAAATTATAAATAAATTAATATAAAGTATGTAACAAATCGCTGCCAGAAGGATTTATCTTTTCATGTATAGAGTTGCTTCTTGTTTTCAAGTTTTGTTGACCTAATTGTATATATATCGAAGGATGAATTTATTGTTTTAGGTGACATTTGGAGAAGAGTTCAAAGTTGCAAAAGACCTCAAAAAGGCATAATAAATAAACTATATACTATTTTGGATAAATTAAAAGCATTTATAAATTAGAATATTTATAATTGGAAACTAGGTTCATTATATTTCCTTATATTATCTCTTTCTTAATTTTTTTTAGTACTTGTACTACTAATAGGTAAGTAACATGATTAATTTTGTATATTTACTAAGATCTTTAATGTGTGTCATGTTTTTAAGCTAATAAACAAATTGTATTGTAAATTGAGTTTAGTTTGAGACGTACAGACACAAAATGTCGCTTAAAATAAATGACCTTACACACCTCGATGTTTTATACTCTAACTTCTTATACAACTTATTATAAAGTATACTGTTTTATCAAACTTAGTACTCAGACTCTTTTGCGTATTTTCGCTACTCTATATCTATATATAAAATATATATAAAAATCAATTACTGATCGTTAGTGTCGCTACAACTCAAGAACGGCTAGGCTGATTTGGCTAATTTTGGATTTGAATTATTTGTGGAAGTCCAGGGAAAGTTTAAAAGGTGAGCAAATATAAAAAAAAAAATGCTTGGAATAAAATAAAAACAACTTTTTCGCTTTCCCTTAGAAACTATTCCTATCTGTCAAACGTTTGATGTTCATCCCGTCGTTCAGAAATCAACGTTTTTTATTTATTGATTCTGAGGCGGTACGAAGTTTGCTGGGTCAGGTAGTATTTTATAACTTTGGACTGATTCTTCGATCAGTAGTTAAAAATTAATTTAAGGTTTAGAATAAAACTTTATAAGATTAAAAAAAAAACAGTTGGTAAAATAATGGTAGCTCAATTGTTTTACTTATATTCAGAATGGTGGGGCTTCATCTGCGATAATATTACAGATATAGGCCGTTTAACGCAGATATAGCGGTGGGTTTAATGCGTTATTTGAGATGCGACATTGTTATTGACGTTATGTATTAACAGATAACGTAACGTATATACGTTAATGTGGCTATTCGATAACGGCGTTATATTTAACCCTTATAATAAGACGCATTCAGCCACATATAACAATATTATTAATACTATCGCAGGTGCGGGCGCACCAGTAGATATATATATATATAGTTTTGTTGATACATAACTTCTATCTGATGAATAAAAAATGGATTTTAAAAATATGCTGTTATATTGTTGAAGCTTCAAGTTAATTTTACCATATGTGTTTAAAACTATAAGGTTTTCAGTACTTTAGAAAACGATGTAAATTAGCTGTACATCAAAGTTTATTTTTCAAAATTGTTTTATATGTACGTGTGTTATAAATAAAACAAATGTGATATGTAAAAATGCGTTTTTTATTTACTATATGTCCCCATCAGTCTATTAGAAAAACATTATATGATATATACATCTATAAAACAAATTATCATTAAAATACATAGAATTGATTCTAAAATATGTAAATATACATATTTTCAAATTACTTACAACTATGAAATCTTAACAAAATTTAGGACTTAACTTTTCACTATTTGAAGACTATCGGTCTTATTCATAGAGAGTTAGCGTAAGTTTAATACTTCTTTAAGAACCATAAAGAACCGTTTAAACTTACTCTAAATCTCTATGAACAAGACCATATATTTTTTTATTAAATAAAATATAACGCTAAAATACGTTGTATTATATTATATCATCAAGAGTAGAGATGCAAAACACATATCAACCATTGCGATTATTAGACATTTAGTACAATAAAGTTCCGATCGCCGACTTCCTCCTTCCTCTATCCCCTTCTCCCCTATCCCAATCCTCTAATTCAATCCCATTTTACACGCCCTGTATCCTATTCTTCCCGTCTGATTCCTCTATGTCAATCCTTTTATCCTATCCGTTCCAAAAGGCTGGCAACGCGTTGACTTCGCCCGTTGCAACCTTCTATGAGCGTCGGTAACCACTCTCCATTAGCTGGGCCGTTTGCCTGATTTTATTTTATTTTTTAATTTATTGATGCCCAAAACAAATTACAAGATTAAACTGTAATTTGCCCCGTAAGGCAGTAGCTTTATTTTACTTACACAAAAACTTTATTCGGTTTTTTACATATAATCATAACAAAGACACTAATAAGTACATGTAATGTGTACAACTGCTCAGCAAAACATAGAGGTGAGATGTAGCATGTAGCCAACTTGATTTGGAGAAATACAACGAATGTCATGTTGTTTATAATAACATAGGTATTTGTCAGTGATTTGAAAAAACGCGATTGCATACAAAATACTGCAGACAAAAATTGTATATTCGTAGTCTGCTGGTCGGAATTAGACCCCTTGATTTTTTTCAAATTTTTAAAAGCTTTGTACGAACTCGAACCGTTTACTGATCTATTATAGGATAGATTACTATCTATACTATAATAAATCTGTATCTATATAATAACACAACAATCTGGATTACAAATTAAAACAGGTGCTTATAGAAAAAACATTAAACTGAAAAGATTTAAACACTTGTGTATATGTATGTATATATATATACATATTTATATATATATACATACAAGACAAGATGACAAGAGTTATGAATGTCAAAGAAGCAAGTGAGGTGTGTAAGAATGGGCCTAAATGGCGCTCTGTTGTTCGTGCCTACCCCGCAAGGGAACTGGCGTGAAGTTATGTATGTATGTATGTATGTATATTTATATATACAAGCGCAAACACGCACACACACACGCGCAAACACATATCATTATCTGGACTGGATTGCCAGCTTCGCAATAAAAAGATTTATAATAAATTAAACGTAGTATAACTAGACTTAATTCTTGCCACGGGTTGTCTGGAAGAGATCGCTTTTTAGCGATAAGACCGCCCTTTGTACCCAACTAGACTAATTAATACTAGTTCGTAAGTTTTTCTGTAATGGTGTACAATCAAGTGTTATCTATCTATCCATCTATCTATCTATTATTATAAGAGTATTCTGCCTATAATCTCTTAAGACTATAAGTAGAATAGTGAGCCTAGACCACCGTCTTCTTAGAGACAGGTGCCGAAAAGGCTAGGTTGGCGGTTGGCTACATTGCCTCTAGATCGCCATAATGGCTGGTTGCCATTGATTGCGAATTACTTAAATCAATTTAATTTTTTTTTTTGCATAATTTTAAAAACTTAGTCATTTTATTTCTAACAGAGAGATACACATAGAACTCTGTTAACATTTTTTTATAGGAATCTTAAAATTACAATCTAACCTAAGCAATAAGACTAACAAATATTAAAAGTCGAACCTAAAAATACATTGTTTTCCTTAAGAGATAATTTTGGTATATTAGAAAGATATCCCTTGTTTAATGATGTTTAAATGTCTTATGGCTTGTTCCTATAATCTTACTAACGATTCAGTTGTCTTAAGAGCGATTGAAATTAGACACGAGCTTCATATAATTAAAAGCTGATTTACATTGATCCTGCTCCTGACTTCAAATTCGAAGGAAGCCAGTGATGACTTCATACTGGCATGGTGTTAATTGATTTGAAGTCAGTACAGCACTACCGAGTCTGACTGACTTCAATATTCCCGATTAAATACTTTGAAGTGAGTTCGCCCCCGAAGTCAGTAGCTAATAAATGTAAATCAGTCTTTATGTCAAATTGGATATATACCATATAAAGTTTAAGCAAATAATTTCACAACAATTTCGCTCAAAATTATCTCTTAAAAAAATACAAGGTAGACATAATTATTTACATTCTGTCAAAAAAGTATTGGGAATAAATAGATGATTTGTTTATGGTTCCAAATTAATTTTTTTTTTGTTGTAGTTAGATTGGCACAATTGTTCTTCATTTTGGTGCGGAGTTTGAGTTGCATCGGTCTTTTAGATTAAATACAGTGCTGGTTTTAGTTAAATAATATCTAGTGTGTATTGCTAATTTTATAATGGACAAAAAAACCGCACAAAGAGTTTGTCTTAAATTTTGCATCTCCAGTGGAATTTCGTGTTCGAAGACACGGAAAATGTTACAGAAAGCTTACGGTGATTCGACTTTATCAAAAACACGTGCTTATGTGTGGTACAAAGCGTTCAAAAGCGACCAAGATATGTTGGAAGATTTGCCGCGCCCTGGTAGGTCATCAACGTCTTTAACTGAAGTTAACATCGCAAAAGTGAAGGAAATAGTGACTGAAAATCCTTCTTCAAATTTGAGAAAAATAGCCGCTTAACTTTCTGTGTCTTACGAGTCGATCCGTATCATTTTAAATAATCACTGGGGTATGAAACATGTTGTCGCTTGGCTACTCCCAAATGACCTAAATTTTCTCCAAACACTTAATCGCATAAGAGTAAACGCATTATTACTGGTGATAAGACGTGGGGTTACGAGTTTTACTTGCAAACTAGTCAACAAGCTTCGGAATGGCGTCTTCCAACTGAACAGACACCGAAAAAACCACGCCAAAGTCGATCAAAAGTCAACGTCATTTTGACTGTTTTCTTTGACTGTCGCGGTGTTGTGCACTCGGAATTCTTACCGGAATGTTATGCATTATGTTATGAATGTTATGTTATGCGGCGTTTAAGAAATTCAATAAAATAATTTTGAATTAATAACTAACATTTGTGTATTACCGACCTTTTCCCGATATTTTTTTGACAGAGTAGTATACTAAAAATGCGTCCAATAACACGTTTCTTATTATTTCTATTAAGAGGAAGACACTTTGTTCGTATACTACTATTTTTTTAATCTTTATCACATCTCACTACTCTTTGTCATGACAGTTTTGCAACACTTGTACGTCTGCATTTTCATCTATTGAAGACAATATATATATATATATATATATATATATATATTTATATATATATATATATATATATATATATATATATATATATATATATATATATATTTATATATATATATATATATATATATATATATACATTATATGATTGATGTATTTTTTTGTGCATTCCAGGCAATATAAAAATTCCGTAGGACAGTTTGTTATTATCCACGTTAATAATTTGCCGATACAGCTAATTACAACAAACTTATATATCTCATCAATATTAATAACATTTTTTACAATTAACAAAATTAAACTAAAGTCTATAAACAATTATAATATTTTACTTATACAGTAAGTTGTAGGTAGGTAAAATACAATTTCGTATGGTACACAGATCGTCATCCTTCCCGACTTTAAATACTAGTAGAATTAGAAAATAGAAAAATATATAGTATTAATTTTAATATAAACTTAGAGAAATAAATATTTTTATAAATGTATATGTAGTAGAACACTTACTTAAGTCAATAGATGGCGCTGTGCAATAATTGATGTCACAAACGTTTCCCGAAACATACAAAGAATATATACAAATTTTCAACTATAACAGATGGGCCTAGGCCAGCGAAGAACAATATTAGCCTCGCTGAAAGATCTTCCTTTGAGACGGAGGAGCATTCCATCTCGCTCCTCCATCCCGTACGGGTCACCATGTACATACATACTAACATACCTACGTAGGTATTTATTTTTATTTACGTACGAATAATTTTTTTGTCATAATCAATTTTTTTCATACAATAAATCATTGAAGACCAAAATTATTAGGAATGACAATTCCATTACTCCATTTTTATATACAGTACGAACAAAACGTTAATACGGCCTTGAAGTTCATGCAAGCTATTGCACAGAACATAGTTATAAGATTCACAGGAATAGCCGAGGGGAGTGTTGCGCTCTCGCTCAGTCGCTATCCAAACTGGAGCGCCATCTCTTTTGTACAACTAAACGTTAACACTTGGCTGGTCCTACGCAAACTCACGGAGCTAACTTCATTTTAAGATTTTGTGCGTACTGTATTGTAATAAGGGTAAGAGGCAAGGAGGACGGTTTCTGTGTTAAAAAATATCCGTCGAAAAACAATACTGTAGCTAGAGGGTACATTATAATTTATGTCTTTATAAGATTAAACACTATAAAATTACTTCAAAGTATTATAAAAAAAAAATCAACAATTAAAAAATAACTATGAAAATATGAAGTAGGTATTTCTACTCGGCATAGAATAAAATCAAAATTCAAATGCTTATGTTTGATGCCTTTTATTCCCAAGCATGGGTAAAAAATGACACGGCGTATTAATTTTTAATTTTGTATTTTATCTTATAATATTGTAAAATTAAACTAGTGGAAACGTAGTAAGTGTTAAGAAGCTGTGTAATAATGTAATGCTGATATTAGACGACTCAACAAAATTGATCCAACTAGATCAAACACACAGAATTGAAGGGACACAATAGTAAACAGTGACATTGAGAGTATCAAGGTTATATTTATGTGAATCAATTAGGTTGATTCATCCAAATTGAAAGACAGAAGTGAATTGTCTAATATCAGTTAAAGGCTCTATATTACATACATGTATTGTAAACGAAAAAAGTATGAAATTAGTTTAAACACACAGTATTATATTACAAAGTAGTCTTGAAATAAAATATTGTTTTTTTTTTAATAATTTTTATTTAACTTTACAAATTAAAGTACGTATATTAAATTATGTCGACTTATAATGGATATCGGTCTATATATTATTAAACATGGTTACTTAACTTTATATAATGTATAAAAACATCTACCAACAAGTTTTGTATAGAACTTCAGCATACTGATAGTACTACCATTTATTGACAGGTTACAATCGAACATGTACTTACATTTAAGGAAACGGAATAATTTTGAAAATAAAGCTATAAATCGTCGTTTATGTATAGCACTTTAAAAACATGTATATAATAAGCCACTTCAATAATTTTTAGTTCTTATATTTTATCAAAATTATAAAAAATACCCCTTAATAATCTTATGCTAGTTAGTAGTAACTATCGTCAAAATTGGCAACTGCCCGAAAAATATCAATGTTTTTGCATTAACTGACTTGATATTATTTTGATACTCCACAACACTATAAAGTAGTCTTTCTATTTATTGCGAAAAACAACCAGGAAATGTATAAAACATTATATTTGTTGGGCACAGAACCATGGAATTTTGGAAACTTTTCTGAATTTGAAATATTTCACGCACTATAAAACAGTAAAACCTTCCATGATCAAATCGATCGTGTACTAGCAGAAGGTGATGTCAGGAGCCTTAAGAACAGACGAGCGTGCATGACAAGAGTTATGAATGTCAAAGAAGCAAGTGAGGTGTGTAAGAATAAGCCTAAATGGCGCTCTGTTGCTCGTGCCTACCCCGCAAGGGAACTGGCGTGAAGTTATGTATGTATGTGTATAAAACAGTAAAATGGCAGAATATTAATACAAGACCAGTATAGTTTCACATTGTGATATAAATACATAAGCATAATCCTTAACTTTTAAAATTAATAGGGCAAAGTCAAAGAATCAATAACAACATTTTTTAACTATAACTTAAATGTCCAAAGGCTGTCTGACAATGATTTTTAATGTATGTACAGTAGTTTTAGTTGATATTATACTAAATTAGTACACAGTGAGGTAACGCTACCAGCCTTTTATGTACACTGCTGCCCTGAGTTAGCGGTCTGGTGGAAATGTACGGGTTTCAGATATTTTTATTGTATATATATTTGTATTAGATATAGTTACTTATTCCTAATAAATGTATTGGTATACAGTGTATCTAGTTTATTTCAAATTATTAAAGATTTTTGGATTTCTTGCAATTTTTGCAGCCTGAGCCTGTTTTATATTTTATGTACTTTGCTCGGACAATTGCTTTGAATGTCGGTTTAAAAAATGCCTTACCCACGTATCGCTGGGGAGCTTTCCATTAAATTTATCAATAAGACAATTTTTCTGTAAATAATTAAAAATTTGCAATTTTATGTCCATCGTGGCCATTGCGCTCCCAAATTTAGCGTCCACCAAAATATTTACAAGCTTTTGTTCCTCTGCATCTGTTAATTTCTTTTGTCCTCCTACTGGTCTCATATGTAATTCTTTTAATTTATTTGCTATAGTCCTCCGCGGTACGTTAAATTTTCTTTCCGCTTGTCTGCAGGAAATGACCTTTTGTTTTACTAAATTTACAGCTACATCTAACATTTCCAGTGAGTAGTTTTTATATTTCCTAGATACTAGTTTTCTTCTATTTCTTTGTGTCTTTGTTTCAAAAGCATTCTCTGATCTGTATTTATGATTCATTCTATGAGGACCTAAAGAAACAAACACAATTAATAAATAAGTTATAAAATGCAGAATCATAATGTAATTAAATTGCAATACGTCGTCATCGTCGTCAAAAGCCACCTCCGCCGTAATAGTATATTAATATTTTCAATCAAATATAATCACAAAGTCAAATTAATCAGAATGCATAAACATAACCACTACATAACAAAGTTTAAAATTACAGATAACAAACATACCGAAAAAATATTGCTGGCCAATATCGTGAATATTGATTTTAAAAAGTATAGACTTTACCCATTACTTTTTTTAAATTTAATGGGATATTTTGCGTGGAATTTACACATTAACCTTAGCAAAAATATTATTTACCTGCTGTAACTGCAACTATGACTTTTTAGCAAAGTTTTTTGGATTGGGTTTTGCCTGCGTAAAACACTACTAACTTGTTCACGTTTTGACACACAAATGAACATTTTTTTGGCATTATGTCACTTAGTCTTGCCAGTAACACGAATTTTCACCACAGGCAGGAAAACACTTCTATCTATAGCCAAATTGGACATATGTCGAGTTTTATAAAAAAATACCCAATTGACCAAAGTCATATATATAGCTCAAGGGCAACAATTGCTACCAATTTTGACAGTACACCAATCGTTATCAATATTAAGAAGAAACGGCTGAAATAATTTTGAATTGAAGCAAGGAGTTCAACTTCCTAGACTCCAATATTTGCTTAAGAATTTTGGAAGACAAATATTTTTAAATAAAAAAGCCGCAAAATAGATTAATTATTCAATAGATTAATGTCTCATCTTTATGCTTCGAATCGCGTTGAAACAATCAGAGTGCACTCGGAAAGCTATTAGGACGCTAATTGTATCGCAGCAACTGCCATTACGAGCATGTTCGGACAATGACGCGACGTTTAATTCTACAAAACGCTGACCGTTTTCAATTTTTGCGAGTCTGCTGGAACCTGAGATGTGTAATTTTGAAAATCTACTTAAAAACAAACGAAACATTAAATGTGTGTAAACCAATTATCCTTGCACACTTGTATGAAGTTATTATGTACGTCCGAACATTTCGATCGTGTTAACGGAGCTTTAGGTAGTATAGATGTAAATTCATTGTGCCGTTTGTAATCACGAGATTGTACATAGGCGAATGACAACAACATGCAGGCGTGTATCAAAGCTTTCTGTACGATTGGTATCTACCTTAATAAATTATTTTTATTTCTTAACCATAGAAGGCTGCATACCAACTAGCAAACATTTATTGTACCTGCATAACCTACACCATGATCTTGTCATCATATTAACAGAACATTGCATAAAATTATAATTGGAACATTCATATGTAGATTTCTTGTCCATTTGCATGGACCTTTTGAAGAACAGCTTGCAAGATTCACAGGTTCTGATTCCGTAGTGGGCACCTGATGTTACATCACCGCAAACAGGACAGCCCTTTGATACTGCGGTTTCTGTAAGAATACATATGCGATATTGAAATATTTCCTTGTATGTAATTAATCCATACCTACATCATTTGATTGATCTATCATCAAACATATTGACGGTATTCAGTAAGGATTATGGAATCGTTCAAAATGTTACAGGTATAAAGGAAGGCAGGCAGATTCTTAATAACGTTTATCTTGACATTTGAGAATAATCATAAACGTAAAATGTTCTGTAAATTTTCACTTCTGAATGCAACGGTTTCGAAACCAGGCAACTTGCGTATGTGGAGTTAGGATAACACCGGAAAGTATAACGAACGGAACTTTAATTTTGCACGTCCTGATAACTAAAGTCCCATTAGAATTTTTAACCTTCGAACCTTAGTTCCTTATCATCCGTCCCATCGTTTACTACGTCCTAGTTTTAATTAGTAAAATATTCATTCATTTTAAGTAAATCTAGCATTGCCCGAGGTCTTGATCCTCAATTCTAGAGATATTAAAAAAGACATGTAGTTTTATGTTAATTAATGCAAAAGATGAAAATCTGTATCTCTCAATATTAACAATGAAATACTGTGGGAATCAGATAAATAATAGGCAATAAAGCTTTTAAAAACATACAAGAAATATATTGTAAAAATAGGAGATTTAATGAATCCAACTTAATTTAAGGCAAACATCAACTTCGTCAATGTAAATTAATGTGAAATAAAAATAAATCCATGATGATATTTTGTTATTATATACAATTCTAATAACGACATTGTAAAATATTAAATAAGTGTTATTAATAAAGATATCTAGATTAAAAATTATTGTGCACTATATAATAATGCGGCTGCCGCACACCAGGAGGCCGGAGGAGGAAGGAGGCTTCTAGGTAATGGGAATATATTTGTGACTCTTGAGGTCTCGACTCTGGGACCATGGGGCCCCGAGGCTGATCAGCTATATCGATACCTCTCAACCCCTCTGCTAGAAACTAGCTTGACCAAAAACCTGGCTTGTACATGAGGTCATGCATCATGCTATCTAACTTCCATTGTAGCAGTGCGTCCAAAATTGTGTGATATTTCGCCAACCGCAGTTTGGGGTAATTTTTTTTACTTACAGTATTCTAAATAGATTTATATTACATTCTAGGTATAATTTAATTTATGATGTACTTAAATTTATTTAATTTTATTTGAGATGAGTCTATTTTAATTATACATAATTATTCAAATACAATAATGGAGAACATTACAACTTGAATAAAAATGGATACTCTTTGCATATTACCTCCCCTGTGCAAATGTCGTATGCCTTCACACCCGCTATGCACTCAAGTCTAATTTTAGAATCTTTTAACCATTTTGGCAAAAATTTCTCAAAGCAGTTTACTCCTTAAGAATCGATTTTCATATGTATAAGCCCTAGGTATGAAAATTTTATAATGAGTGAAATTAATACAAGCGTTCCGTTTTTTGGTCGCAACGTACATTGCGCACTTTTCGCTTCGTATTTAAGGAGTAATCTCCAGTAGTGCTCCGCTGACTCACTTTTTTACATACAAATCTTTTTTTATATACAATTGTATAATTACGTGCTTAAGCTATTTCAGTGTTGAAGTGCATATTTTTTGTACATAAAAATAACGTTGTTACGTTTAATTTTTGAATCGCTGTGAATATGTTTGCAAATGCGTAGGGTAGACTCTTAAGGTAAATGATTATGAGTAGTATTAACTAAAAATAGTATTCCATCGCGTTTATGAATAACTGCTTTACACCCGTATGTACTGCGTCGTGTGCATTGCCACCGTTCGCTGCTTTTCCTCTGATAGTGAAGAGAAAATCTATATCCCTGCAGAAGTATTATTGGCCTTTTGTTTGCTGAGATGGCGTAGCATACTAAAAAAAAAATATGTTTTAAAATATAATCTTAATCGTTTGCAAACATTGATTCTTATATTAAAACATGTCGGCAGTCTATAAATATACTTGTCGAAACGAAATTCGGTTACCACGTAGCAGCCTAGTCACCGTATTTCGTTTCGTTCAGTGTGATCTTTAGAGACTTGGTTTATGTTACTTGTGTTATATATAGTGTATCATCTATGGTTACTTAGAAATAAACATTCTAAAATTATATATACTAACTTTGTTATATACATATATTAATATAATAAAGTTGTCTCAGAAACTACATATTAGACCTCTTAAAAATACTTATTCATTTCTCACACTCATAAAATATGCTTGAAGTTATCTGATCACAGGGATGAAGACAATACTTTTCGTCCCTGGAAAACGGTTTTCCAGCTGTCAAAAAACTTAAAAACTATGCGGGCCATGTCCGTACTTTTTATATAGCCACTGTTAAATTGTGGCATAAAATTGTAATTAGAAAATATTAATAATTTTGTAACATGATTTTATACGTATAAATTACTTTTCACTAAACTTTTAGTCAATTCACATAAATTTGGGCTAAATATTTACTCTCACCAATGACAAAAAAATACTGGCTTATCATATGTGACGTATTAAATGAGTTCATCAGATTTCGATATGGATTTAACGCCCGATTTTATTAGAGAAGTAGTTGTTTGTTTAACTAATCAGTTTGTATTTACTGTCCTCATATTCGAAATGAAAAGCAAAGTATTAAGCTCGAGTGAAAGACCTGTTTGGGCACTGGAACTATTAGCGTCCTCGCTACACTCGTGCGCCAAATCATTTCGTGCCTAAATAGGTCACTTTCATCCCTCGTGTAACAATCTACTATTGCGCTATATAGATTTTTTATAGAGGTAGGCTTTAAGAAAACTACAGTCCAAAGTGCTGTGAAGTGATTTAACTAAGGTGGCGTAAGGTAACGGGTCAAATAGTAAACGATCATTAAATAAAAGAAAAGTGTCCTTGTTAAAAAAAAAATCTATTAATGAAGTAAAATTTGTTTAACATAACCAGCTGCTTAAAAGTTGAGTTTTCAAACGCCCGATAAAAGTTGTTCAAGGATGAATAATAATAATAATGTTAAATAATTAAAAAATAAGTTTTATTAGTAATAATAATTTCATTGTTCCACATTTTCAGTCAAGTTAAAATCTTATTCAGACCTGGTATGATCTAATTGATAGATAACTTTTATCTGATGAATGAAAAATCGGACTTTAATAATATTTATGAATATTTTTCGAATGTACTCCAAGCTCATACCATATAAGAGATCATAATAAAACTACGTTTTAACGGTTTTAAGCGCGGTAATTTTATTTGATTTTTGGTTTTTCCGACGTTTCGGCCACTTTTCAGTGACCGTGATCACGGAAGACCAAAAATGAAATAAAATTACCGCGCTTAAAACCGTTAAAACGTAGTTTTATTATATATACAAGTCGCGAAAACTTAAGAAAATATTAAGAGATCATGTTTAAACGGATGGTTCTTTTTAATTCGACACCCACTTTTAAATATTTTATTTATTTGTACATATCCAAGATTTTTTGAACAAATCTTTGCGTTCCTATCTATGCCTTGACATGTTCAGAGTACACTCGGATCGAGTATATTCATATGAAATTACTTCATTCAGTTTACTCGGATAGCGGTTTACACTCGTATTTGTATCAATCTGTCATACAAGTAGATTTTTCAAACCAATTGATACTATACTTTTTTTCTTTAAAGACATCCGAATTGACTTGTACAATTATATAGTTAGTGTTAACTCGAACTTCCTCGAATAATTACATGAATAAGAGGTCATTATCCGAGTATGCTGGGACTTTTTGGACCAATTGTCACGATACAACGTGTCAACGCAGCTTAAAATTTCGAGGACACAATATAAAAATCAAAAAATATTTGTGTTTATTTATACTAAATATTGAAATTAACCCTTTTTAAATAATATTTCATAAACTATCTTAAACGTAAATGCTTTGCTTTTGAGATCAAATATACAATAAATTGTATTTATAGCATATATTAGAACTAAGGATATGATACTTTACTACCAATTAATGACTTGCATATAAAATTATCATTGCCGTGACACCTAGTCATATTTTGATCACTGAACAGTGATCGGAAGGTTACATAAAAATTAAAAATCAAATAATAACCACACTAAAATATTTTTTAAATAAAATTATGAAAAACTAAAATACTTTCTCTTTTAAGTTCACCATTATCTAATCACTTGGAGTCGGCAACAAATTTATATTTTAATCATAATTATATATTATATAATATACATAAATTCTAATGTTAATTTTAGTTTAAGACTGGGCGCAAACGGGTCTTCGACCACATCCACGGCTGGCCAACAAAAAGCAGTGCCTACGCTTTTTCATGCATTTTGTAGGGACTCGCCGCACACGTGAGGCCGGCGGCGGCCATGCGCCACCGCACCGCACCATTTGTTCGCGCGGCAGCTCGTGACTGTGGTCGGCACCTTTACGCGCAGCCTATATTATATATCTACATTTTTGGCTCATACTTTGCTGTTGCTTGTTATGGTTGTGGCATTGATTAAACCGTGGTGGCTTTAAATGCGTAGCTGAAAGCCACTGTGACTTCCTACCTACCTACAGGAAGTATTATGCCTGAAGCATTAAATTTTACACCTGAAGTAAAATAAGACATGCGCCCATATGATTCCCTAATATGAGAACTTTACAAACTATATTTAATTTGAACTCAAATGTTACGCAATTAGAAACCAAAATTGCTAAATCCTAATCAGAAGTTTTCTCGAAAAAAAAGAGACAAACGATTAAACAATTATCTCAGTTTCACAAGATCTGTACAGTATTTCTTCGGACAACGACGGAAATGCATAAGGATATCTTCTATTAATTTTAAGCTCTGCTGAATCGTGATTGTGGTATCCTTTAACTTCTATTATATGTTTACCGATGGTCTTCACAACAGCTTTACAACACTTGTAGGAGTGGGTAGAACATATCCACCTAGCAATACCATTCCTCACCGAATGCTTACAAAACGTATACTGCTTGTACATGATTAATGGTTTTCCTCTCAGCGACTGGATAAATCGCACTTGGGCGCCTGAAATGTTAATCACAAATTGAACATATTATACATAATATGTATATTCTAATAATGTCAAATGAACTACTACAAGTCTACAGATGAATGAAAAATAGAAAGATTTGTTAATGCATACAGAAATGTATAGATGTTATTTCGCCTAGTACAATGTCTTTGAAATAAATAAAATGATCGATTTATTTTCTGAAACAGAAATGTTTAGCAAGCCAAATCAGAAATTTAGAAGTAAGATTACTATTCCATATATACAATAGGGTATTCATTATCCTCTTACAAAACGTCACTCCTAGGTGTCGTACGAGAATACAAAATTATGAAGCCACAACTATAAAAGTTATATAGCGAAATATGGTAATTAATGGTTTGAACAGTAATTGCAATCATTGTTATGATGTTATTGATTTATGTTGCTGTAAATAACTTTATTATAATATCTATCAACTTAATCAATTATGTAATTTATTTGATTTCAACGACTAGCAACTGTAATTATATTATTAAGCCATACATATGCCTCCCACTAATAGTAATAATACGCCAGATGTTATTTGATATAACAGTTAATTAGGTTTAATCGTATTTTTTAATATATTTTATTACTGGAGCATATTAGACAGGCTAGCGGTCTATAGATGGAATAAGCTTTTTTAAAAAGGTTTTTATATACAAACTTTTGAAATTCTGGATATCATGTAGCCGCAGAACGCTAGAGCTAAGACAAGTAAAACGAGCCCAAACACGACGGGTCTATCTCGTTTAGTACAGGAGTTCCTATGGCCACCTTCCGACTCCATCATCAGATCAGCTCCATATTATTGCATTGTCACGCGATATACATATGCGTGCAAAATTTCAGCTCAATCAGAAACTGGGAAGTTGGTCAAATTTAACTTGCAAGATTCCACACGAACTTACATACATACATAGGTATATCCATTGCAAGTTAAATAAAAGCTTGTAAAATTATAAAAGTCGCCTATACACATTTATAATACCCGTAATAACTATCATCAGCCATCTCACTGCAGCATAGGAAGAAACCTTATGACATTTTTTTAAAAACCCATACCGTGCTAAATTTTTAGGCAATAAACACTTAAAAATAATTGTATAATTTCAAGGTAAATAAAGAACTATTCTGAAATGAAAAGTATACTTTATATTTTAAAAAAAAGAGAGCATAATGGAACACAAGTTAAATAATACTGAATTAAATATGCCACTAGATTTGTACTTGTAATTTACGACCTCAGCACACAAACGACAAATATATTCTATCAAAATAATATTAATCGCCTGTAATGTTGAACCGTTGATATAATTAAGCAAAATAAAATACGACAAGGCAAGAAATTATAAAAGAGATCATAAAGTTAAGCAAGTCTTCAAAGATAATTATTTTATTCGTATGACATTGTAATAGTTTATCATCTTGAGACAAGTACGATTTGAGGCACGTGAAACAGGCGACCGCTACATGAGACAGGGGACAGCAACAAACGACATATTCACTTTCATGCAATTTTATCAAATATAATAGGAGGGCGCGTCGAATTGTATACCAGGAGGATGTGACGTGTGTTGTGGTCCTCTGTCATGTCTTGGGGTGTCATGTGTTGCAGTCCCCTGTATCATGTCACGGTCGCCTGTCTCGGACAGGTATCTCAAAGTTTACATTATATCACGCTGTTAATTCCTGCATATTGCATTGTACAAGCAATGTTTCGCTTCGAATTGCCGTTGGTACATTCTGTGATCTATAATACACCGCTTAAAGCGTCCCATACTAGGCTTCGCACAGACTTCGTCAAGCAATAGTGTATCTAAAGCGGACTGTCTCTATCGTAGTTACTATACAAAGAAATCCAAACATTTCTACAGACATTACATATAAATAAATATGAGACTACTACAGCCAAGCATTCACAAATTCACGAGCTAGCAATTAAGAGAAGTAGGTGTCAGTATATTAAATATTGCAGATCTTACTGATATACAGTTAATGTCGATACGACAACCACGAGTGTGAGGCACAATGTTTATTTTTGTTTCAATTATCACTTTTTGCTATAAATACCCGTCAACTAATTGCTTATAACTCTCTCTCTCTCTGTGTCCCCTTCGTATTTGCATAAATTATAAATATTTAAGTTTTTATCACAACAAATTATAACACATTTTGAACACGTGAGAAACTAATATCGCATGTTAAAAGATATCTTAATAGTAAAAGTCGTATTTTCTATCACTACAATTAGCACCTGTGATAGGAAATATATAATTTTCATATAACTGAATATTTCTTTAGAATAAATATTCTAAACTTAAAATAGACAAGTGTTTCATTTCTATTTTTTCATAATTATCATATTCTAGAACACCGGTGTTGCACTGACAGATTATCGTCTAATCTGTCCAAATGAAAAAGTATAGTATTTACATATACAAAAGAATACTATACAAAAATTAATATAGATGCCTCTCAAAGTTCAGAGAAACATGTTTTATTCTCGAAAATGTGAAAGTTCTCCACTGATATGGAATCAAAGGTTAGACCGACGAGGGTGTAGACAGTTGTATATTCAACATCCTTCACTTGACATTCGTCCATGACTTATTTGTACGCTGCAAATTACCTATTCAAAGATCTGCACCAACCCGCAGAAGAGCGGATATAGTGCTCTTTTGTAAGGCAGCTCCCTCCGCCATGCTTCAGGTGTATCAGGGACGGCTTAACAAAAATAAAGTTTGGTTTCCCCGCATTCATCCACCTCCTATCCTGCCTCACTCAACTATTGATAAGGCAACGCATATTATACAAGCAATTTAACCCTTGGAACATTTATAAATCCATATAAAAGTAGATAATGTCATACAAAAAATTCCGTCGGTGGGTGATTATGAAGATTTTTGGCGTACATTAACATATTGCTTTCTGTATAAACTTTCGCTGGACAACCGTGATTGTTGTGTGTGTAACACGACCAGTAACATTGGTCTCCATCGTATTGATCTCTTGTGAACGTGAAGTCACCAAGTTTCATTAGTCTATCACCACACTGGGATACCATGAACTTCACTGGAAATAAAAATATAATATCATGAGCTGTTGCGGATTTTATTGTTGTCCCTCTCTTCAAGTGATTTTAATATTGTAAACACTTAACTAAATCTGACAAGAAGATTCTACTTCTCCTTCTTTCATTTTCAATATTACCTATCTAACTAGTATCAAAATAGACTTCAAAAAAATAGGGCATAGAAAAATCGCGAATACTTATAACCCACATCACAGCCTCAGCTAAATTGTAGGTCTTTGACTGACACCCAATACACATATACATACATACTTTTCATTTTACTAAATAGTTAATATTTTTTATACAAAATTATAAACTCAACATATAGAGTTGTAATGAATTCAAACTAAACAGCATATTTGGCGTTGAGGTAGGACGGTACTCGCTTTACATTTACTTAGGAAATAGTAGACATAAGTCTACTGCTTCCATGAGTCTATAACCGAAATGTATGGATAAAATTATTAATAAGGTCAAGTGGTATATTCATTACAAAAATATAATAGAAACAAGGCTGGCGGCCCGGTTGCCGGAGTCGCCATTCGTGATCTATTATCTATACGAGTTTCTTAAATCCCGGCTAAGTTCCAAATTCCCGCATCAATATATGAATATATTTTACCTTTTTTCCTCACTTCACACGGTAATATTGTTACGCAAGCCATTTTTTATTTAAATCAAGTCTAACCAAATCAAATCTTACCTGAACGTGGTGGCAATTCCGTATCACCCGAAGCGACTTGCAGTCTATTTACTATGCTACTTAGGTATATGAAAGTTGTCATGAATACAGAATTCTACAAAGAAAATAGGAAGCGGGGATATGATATTTTTTAATAGAAAGCCATTTAAATAATATAGTAATTTATTTGGTAAAACTGTAACATTTTTAGAAATTCATCTAAAGAAAAAAAAAGCAGTAGGTATAATGAATTTGATTAAAATACAAGGCAAATTACATTTGAGTAAATAAGTCAATAAGTAAGTATTCAACGAGTTACGAAAAAACGAGATTTCTATAATGCAAAATATGACTTTCAGTATTTTTTAAACAAACCTTATCAATAATTCATCTTTGTATCGAATGATTAAAGAATATAACTTTAAGGGAATATTTATATCAAGATTAAAAGATAAAGTACGTGCAAAACTTAAATGCGTTTACAGAGAAATTTAGGCTGGTTCATATTAAGTACACAATTATATATTTAATTATTGTACTTATATTTAGTAACCCAATCTTTAGCTCGATGACATTCAAGTGCTAGTTTATTACACCTGACACATATACAACACTATTCCCTCACAGCTTTATACGTAGTACCTCGTGAGCTTTATTCCTCCTTTTGTTAGCTCCCATTTTCGTGAGAATTTTTTATGGCTTCTTGCAAAGCATTACGACGATGAATCCTTATAATCTTTTACGTCGATAGTGGCTCTTTTTTCTGTGATATAATTATTCAAAACACTCAAATAATCAGATACATTTCAATTATTTTGAAGTCTGTCATTGCCTACAGTCTAACGCGAAGTGAGCATTGGAGAAGCATGTAAACACTCACTGTTTGTGATGCTGCCATAGAAGTATTTTGAGAATTATTTTTAGCAGTGCGAGCAGCAGTGTATTCTGCGCAATGGCGTGTACGAACTTCAGAACCGCGTTTAAGTTTAGCTCAAATATTTCCCATTATTCCTCACTATTACACAGTTTACAACAAGTCAAATATATTTTAATAACTTCTTTTGATACATTACAATATTTGGTTTTAATTTCTGAATCCAAAACATCTTTACTGGCGTGATTAAACAACAAGTGCATTGTATGTAATACTCCAAACAATTCCGGTACAGCAACATAAAATCTTATATGTGGGTTCCCTTCATTTTTAGGTTGAATCAGTCTGTCTTTACCATTAATTTCTAAAATATCATAACTAGCTAACATGCGGTACTCTTCGAAATCTTTGTTATTTTTATATTTAATATATTTTACTTCGTTTATTAAGTCCTGATAACGCAAAGGATCTATAAGGTATGCGCTATTACTCTTCTTACGTTGCAAGAGTTTGTCCAGTTTTAGTTTGAATTCATTTTTCATTGGCAAGACGATTTTTTGAGAGAATTGTTCCAAACCTGCAAATGGTAAAAGTATTTTATGCAGAAACTTGGCTTTGGCATAGGAACTTGGTGGATTAATAGATAAAGCGTAGTATATAATAAACAAATTCGATAAATTTTATTATTTATATTTAATATGTATTTATATCTTATATGTAAAAATGAATCGTAGAAATGTATGTACGCACATAACTTGAGAACGGCTTTACCGATTTTGATTAAACTTTTTATGTGTGTTTGGGTGGGTCTCCGGATGGTTTAGATTTACAACTGGAACCGGTAGGTGGGACTAGAATCGGGGCCTAGATTTTTTTTCAAGGCAGGACTACGTCTGCCGGGACAGCTAGTTGTTGATAAAATATAGTATAAGTACAGGCCCGTCTTGCTTACTAGAACACAGAAACCTCAGGTGCAATTCCCGGCAGATAAATTTTGTAAAGAAACTTTTCGTTATGTATTCCGGTCTGGTGGTCTGCGACGACCTCAGAGTTGTCGGTGAATATTGCACGTAATAAAACTTGCTCAGCGTGGAAAAATATAATATGTGTGTGTGTCTTGGCCAGTTCATTGATCTTGACATGATTTTTTGTGGATAAATAAATAAAACTACAAATGCACGCACATAATTATTTAAAATCAAACAACACAATATTTATTACTGTGTGCTTATCTAATACTTTTCAAAAGTTTCTTAGGTATTATTAAAATCATTAGATTAGGTTATCCATATAACATATATAGATTTATATAGAACAGTTTATATATAACTATATTATAACCTCACTGATTAAAATAAAATATGCCTTTTTATTTCCATCTTGTCATATTATCTAATAATTAAATAATAAATCTTAATATTAGCAAATAATTATCGGCCTTACTTATAATAATCTCGTTAAGAAACGATTAGCTATCTCTTAAGTGAGAGAATCAGAATCAGACCCTAATCAATGAATATCTTTTTTTTCACTTATTAACGTGTATTACCTGTTGTTTACCTAAGAGGAGCAGAGATAAACGAAATATGTATGGTTAACGTAGGTTGTACCCAAAATATTCGACTAAAGAGGAGTTTATGGGTAAGATTTTTACTAATCAGTTGCTGAGCAGTTTCTTTAAATTTAAGAAACGATTATAAGTAAGGCCCTTTATGTTTCAGAACAATTTTAGTAATGGATAAAAAAGACAACAAAGGTACTACATTAGTAAAGTAACGTAAAAAAATTGTAGTGATTTTACTAACAAATGGAGTACTTTCCATTAGCAGCCCTGAAAAGTTTTGGAGGATAGTGATTATGGGATAGATCTTTATAAATCAACGACCCTTTCTTATTAAAGCGCAATTTCGCAGGACATTTTGTCGAGAATTTTTTGCTGCAATTCCAATATCTAGAATCACTACATGTTTGCGTGAAGGTGTAATTTTGCATGATAATCGAAGGTCTCTTCCTCTTCTCCACTTCTATGGTTTCAAAATATATGTCTGAAATACAGAACTAGTTGAAAGTTCACGTTTTAATTCCTAAACTGTTAAAACGTATTTACATATATATATAATTAAACGCTATAAACCTATTACCGTATTTTTCATAATACACTCCATCCGTAGTAATTCAGCCAATGGATTATGCAGCGCCCCCTAGGATCAGATATTACAGTAATAATTGCATATCACCAATTTCATAATTTGTCGTTTGTGTTGTTCTGGACTTCAAGAGTACAGTATTAGACTGTTCTGTAGTCCAACAACATCGATGTAACCGCGGAAAATGGTTGTTTCATTACCACGATTAACTGTACAACTAGAGATTTGCCCACCTAAATTGTGATTGCTATATCACAAAACATAAAACGTTTTCCGAGCTAAGAAGAGTCCTATTTTCATTCCATAATAGAATGAATATATAATATCGCGAATTTTACTATGTTGTGAGTAGTTAGCATCATTCACATAACCTTTAGATTAATAATAAAAGCATTTTATATTCATCTTTTCGAAAGAGTGTATAATATATATTATCAAAAGACGGTTAAATCCCAAAAGTCGTGAAGAAGGAACAAAAAATACACAAATATCCAATTAATTTAAAATGTATATATTAGTAAGCATATAATTAATATAATTATCGGCAGACAAACACATACATAGTACTTAATTTCGAAACTAAGCTAAATACATTTATTATGTGGGTAAACTACAAGTGACAACTTTGGAGCACAATAATACCCCAAGCAGATAAAATACCGTAAATTACCAGTATTTATAATTAAAAAAATATACATTCGAGATGGTTACTTATTTGTTACATTTATTTATTTTATCATTTATTTATTACACACAAATAAAATTTTAACTGATCTATTACAATCTGCTGTTTTCCAGTGAGATCACATACTTTCCCGATGTTTCGTTCACCCATAGACATTGAGGGTCGACCATAACGTGGGTCTTTATTAGTACAGAAGATATATTTGCCAATAAAGAACATTTTAAATAAGAATGGATACGTATAAGGATTATTCTGACTTAAAAATGAAACAACATCATGAATGTTAGGTTTCAATCGCCAGGAATCGCAGACGAATGTCGTCGGAGATATAGTCATAGAACAAGCGCATCAGTCACGTAATTTGTTGTCCCTGATGCCGCGTGGACTTACAAGTCAAGTGGGGATCGGCGCGGCCGGTGTGTGGGACTCCCCGGCGCCGATTAATCAATACGACCGACGCCGGTATACCCACTAAAACCCCATGGGAGCCTTCTTCCGCCAAGATGCCGGGGTCACGGTACACAGCGTGAGCCTTACTCCGCGACCCCGGCGAGCGGTGGGCCGCCCCGTAAACAGGGGCGGCCTCTCCTGAGTGGGCTGGGTGAGAGTTACCCGGCCCTGAGAGTGTCGCGCGGCTACCTCTCGCGCCCTCTCGCGGCAATAGTGCGGGCGGAGGCCTATTGAGATCCCCATGGCCTCGACGCCCGCTGCCGCTCGCCCGTGGCTACCATTTAACCACGGGCGTTCGTCTCGCCGCTCCCCGCGGCGGCTCAGGTAGCCGCCGCGGCCGCGGCCCTTCAATGAAACGCCTGAAGATAATGTGTCTGTGTACTCAACTACTGACAAGGGATTCCCCTATAGATATTTGCATCATTTCAACTGTAATATTTATTTATTTATTGCAGGAGTTCAGCAGACAGGCAAACGGCCCACTGGATGGAAAGCGGTTACCATCGCCTATGGATATTTGCAACACCAAAGGTGCTACAGATGCGCTGCTGCTCTCTTAAGTGAGTCTGGAACCTGGTCACTAATACCGGAACACAACTCAAAGTTGTTATGGCGGCATGCTCTAGACCAGGGGTGGTAGCCATCCAGTCGGGCAAATGCCCTACCACCTGGCTGTGGGTTGTTTAGTCGCCTCTTACGACAGGCCTGCCAGCCGCAAGAAATTGTATTCTTTCTCCGTTCCTGCACGGATAATAAGGACCCTTTGTGTGTTTGCAAAGGCACTTTAAGATTTGATTTATGTTTTTGTACTACTTCTGTAGAAGACGAACTGACGACCCACCTAGTGGAAAATGATTACTGTCACCTATGGGCATTTGCAAGAAGGTCAAAGGTGCTACGAATGTGCTGTCGACGTCGAAGGAGATAATGAAACCCGACCACTGATGCCGGAACACAATCAAGGTTGTTATGGCGGCATATGTCAGACCTGAAGTGGTAGCCATTTAAACGGGCAAATGTCCTATTACGGTTATGGGTTTTTTTGCCGCCCGCCACTTACGACAGGCCGACGGTATGCAGGAATTTGCAGTCTTTCTCCGTTCCTACACGGATATAATTGATTGATTACCCCACTTTCGCAACAGGTAGATACGAAGTGGAAAACAGAATTAACTCATTGGGGTGACTGAGAATGTAGCTTTACTCATAAGTAAAGAATACATAATTACATGAGCTGTATTCTGGAAATAACTGTTTGCAAAAAATTTAAATGTGTAAAAATACCTGCCGATATAATTTAATAAATAAATGTATAATACAATTATATAAATTAATAAAGCATTCAAATAAAATGATACAAAATTAAATCCTTCTCTTTAAAATCTCAATAAAAATTAATAAAAAATTTGTGTGTATGTGTGTGTGTAGTTAACACGCAGTAGAAGTGGAACAAAGTATAACAAGGGGTGGGAGGGATTCTAAATTTCTTGACGTCGCAATTCATATAATATATCGATATATAATATATTTAAGCTTCAAAATACGAAATTTGAAGTATTAACGAAAAACTTTAAAAATTTTCCAACTCTATCTGTATGAGTATAGTGTTTAAATTATTAAATATAATGTATTCTATCTCATTCTCTCGCCATCTTAGACCTATAGATTTAGTGTCCCTTTTTCGTTTCATCGAGTTTCAAAGCAGAACGATTCTAAAGAAGTTCCACTTCAAAAAACTCTAAAACCAAATGTAGAAGTCACCCATCCACAAATAATACATGCGTCAAATATAAATCGGTGACGTATGACATTTAAATTCACGTGGAATCGCTTTGGCAGCTTGTCTGACCGTAAGTATCATACATAATTTTTATTGCGAAGCTGCCAAACCAGCACACAACTCACATAATGAGAATTATAACACCATTGGCAAAGCCCACGTGTTGTGCCAGCCTTTAGATGAGAAAGGAGGAATGGGACAGGGGGTGGGATCAGGCAGGAGGAATAGGATAGACGGGATGAGACCGGAGAATGGAATACGGAAGATAGGATAGAGAATAGAATAGAATAGAAAACACTGTTCACCAAATAAACAATTACAGAAAGAATAATTACAATAATTTAACGGCAAAACAAAAGGTGGCCTTATTGCTAAAAGCGATCTCTTCCAGGCAATCTGACTGAGAGGATACTTTTATCAACTTATGTCTAGGTATAATTAAATTAAAAAGAAATAAAAAAGGACGAACAGTACAATGTGGACAGTAAACAGCTAAGTTAAGAAGAATAGAAAAATGTATATTTTGTTATAAACTAAGGTAATGGATTTTGACAGATTTTTTTAATATGCCAAGTGATTTAGCTTTTCTGACATCTACGGGTAAAGAGTTCCAAAGGCAAACAGCCTGCATAGCGAAAGATTTGGAGTAAAATGTTAAAGAATGTGCAGGTACCTTTAACGGGAGGTTATTAGAGGAGCGCAAATCGAAGGTGTGTGATGTATGAAGGAAGTTGAAACATTCCTTAAGGTAAGGAGGAGTGTATGGTATAAATAGTGTACGTACATATAAGAAATGTAGAAGATGAGCATTCCGGCGAAGTGAGATTGGCAGCCACTTGAGTTTTTTGCGATATTCAGAAATGTGGTCATATTTTTTTAATCCTAGTATAGAGGTAGGGGAAAGAGACCTTCGAAACTCTCCTTTATCGTACAAAACACGATTAGCTCAAGGCTAACAGTTTTACACCGATGTTCTATGAGTGTGATATCACACCGATCGAGCCGGCCCTAGGAACTATAATCAAGGTTATGATTTCAGCATACATCTACCACGTCAAAAATTATGTTATAAATAGTCGTATATGTATAGAACACGAAAATAAATAGTGAAAGTTAGGACAAACGTGGCAGATAAATCGCTCATTGTTATTGGGAGACCCTTGACTCGGAGTGAGACATTTATAGATATATTATTATTATAAGCACAGTAACTAAAAAATTCTGTTACATTTTTACATATTTCCCGAAACTAGTCTTATACAATTTCGGTGGGTCGTGATTGTGAGATAAATTTTGATAAATTAACCTTCCGTCATGATTGAATCTTAGCTTCGCTGGGCATGCGGTTGAAAATTTCTGACTGCAATTCCAATATCGAGTATCACTGGTAGTTTGGTTGAAAGTGTACTTTTGTGCAAGTAGCAATGGTCTTTGCCCCGACGTTAATTCAATCATCTGAAATGGCATTCCTGTAATCAAGGAATAAATGTAATATCACTGGAAGATTAAAAAAAATATTTTTGCATATTTCGCAGTTCTTGTAATATTACTTAAAAGTTAATCATTGTAAATGAAAGCATAAAACTACTCAATGTTTTTTTAAATTTTGTTTAAATGGTAATCAATAAGCTATTCGACTCGTTAGAATTATGACGTCATAACGCAGTATCTTTACAAATTCAAGGAGACAATTCATAGACGAAGAGTACGATTTTTACTAGACGATTGTCATTCACTTAGTACAAATCGTAACCCAAAAAACCTTTAAATCGTAAGTTCTACTGTAGACTACAGAATGCTACGAATCGTTTTAGCATAGGCGACACTTACACATATCTGTTGTCATGGACATGAAAACTGTTGTTGATGCGAGAGCTCCTTATGGTCCTTCCATCTGTCCCCAGACATCCATCGCAGCATATTCATATCCGAAACACGCAGTTCTTATCTGTTTCACTTAAACTTCGGCATTGCCTTCATTTTTTATAAATACCTCTCTAATTTCATACTTCCACTTACATACATCTATGTAAAATTTCATATGCATCAGACATATAATATGTGTGTTTGCTTCCGACAAGCCGTCAGGTGAAAGCAAAAATAGACCAGATTACAAAATACAGGCTTCTCTTGTTTTTACTAAACATACAGAGGGCTTGCTTTTGCAGATTCTTATGACGAATAAGACGTATTAAAATGAAACGGAGCTGTATACGACGTCTAACAACTACCAGTATAGTTAGACACGTGTCACTTTCACTAGCCGATACATCAAAAGCGGAAGATTTAGGGCGTAAATTTCACATAATAATTTGGAAAATAAATTTTAAAAAACTATTTTAGTTTTACTCTTTTTGAAAACTATCGGAATAAACAAGTTATGTTTTTTGCACACAGCTCAGACTGACTCTGTAGACATGTGCAAGGTCGTGCGGCGAATGACGGCTTTGAGTCAGAAAGGCGCCAGTCTTTACCTTAACTCTTGGTCGTGGGCGCATTGTGTTAAGACAATACAACTGTTCTAATTTATCTACCTCATACTTGCATATAGCACAGGCCAAATTAATCCTAAACATTATACTGTATAAAAAAATAATTAATAATTAGTTAAGTAGGAACTTGAACCTTAATTAATGTTTTTGAATAAGGTATCAAATACAAATAAACTCTTGCCACATATTTAGTTTTAATAATTAACAGAATATAATTAAAACTTGACACAATTTCTTACATAAGTCTTACTTTTTGAAATTCCATGAAAATATTAACAATTGTTGAGAAAAATTATTTGCTATGATTGAAATCATTTTCACGACTTAAAGTTAAACCAATTCAATTAATAAAATACCTCTCAGAATATGAAATTAAATCTTCAGTTATAAGAAGGCTGATGCCTACTTCGGGTAACATATCTGTATGGTGCGGTTTCTTAGGTTTAGTTTTCTTCGTTGTTATTAGTTTAACCAATTTATAGTATAGTTCTTGCAATTCAGGTAGGCGAGTGGGCTGTACTCGTGGTCGAACGTGTACAAAATAAGCATGTACTTTGCTGTTGTGCGTTTTTTTAGCGAGAGCAATCTGATTAAGGACAATCAAGCGTGCGAGGGGGAAAATCGCGGCCAATGTGTGAGATTCACCAGGTCGGGGTGCACTAGCACCTCACGTATGAAATGCTATTGCCACGCCAGTCAGGGATACTCACTAAACAACCCCTCGGCGTTCCTTCTTTTGCTACGGCTTTGCTTTTCCAAGGCTACGGGAAAGCAGAAACTCAAACAACTTACTCAGGGCCACATCCACTGCCGGGGATAAGCATAGCCCCGGCGGCATTGGACTATAATCCAGCGTGGGGTTTGGACTCGCCTCACGGAAGGCGAAGCGACAGCGCGCGTAACACGGCGCGCCTCCATCTCGAGGGCATAACGGCGGGCGAAAACCTTTTCCCCAAGAAGGCACCCGCGCCGCCCGGTCACGGCGGACGAAAGTCGAAGGCCGCCCTCCGACGCCGACGCGTGCTCCATTGTGGTAGACGTCTCTGGCAGAACGAACAGTTGCAAGCGAGTTGTCCAATCATACCCGCTTTTAGTCTCACGTGTTCATCAAAAGTAAAGTTCGCCTTCGTAAATTGCAAGAACTATAGGATAAGAAATATAGAAAAAACAACTAAAACTGCGATCGACGACCCCCGTGAGGAACGAAATTCCTTACGATAAAATGAAAAATATTCATTTATTGACAAAAGAAATATAAAAACTTTACATAAAAACATATGCTCGTGCGCGGCGACAGCAACCGAATAGGAACGGTTAAAAGACCTAATTTCAAAACACCGTATATTACACTGATGACATTATTTTATGGCAAATCTTATTTCATTACATTAAAATTCGAAATTGTAAAATAAAAATTACGTTAAATAACGTAAACGTAGACGTCAGAGTCTACGTCTACGTGACGATATCTACCAGTTCATTCTTGTAAGCCGCGTAAAAGAACTTCGTTCTAAAAATTATACTAGAAGAACTTACATTCATATAATTTTACTTGTACAGTTGCAGTATGAAAAGATTCGCCAGTTTTCAAATGGATTCATTTAGCGTTCCGAGAGCACATGTTACCTTTTCAAACTAAGTCACAGAACAGACTATTCCACAAAAAAATATGTTTGACAATAAAGTTTAAAATTACTTAGATCAAAGTCGTTTGATTTTCTATCTTGGTTAAAAAGATTGTTTGGAGATATAAAACCTTTTTATTTGTTTTAATATTTATGATAAGTGTAGTGAGTATATCCTCTTTGTTTCTGATGATTAAAAAAACTATTGTTAATCTCAGTGTCTTTCATTGATATTGCAATTTTCTTTTCCACGTTTCTATTTTTTTAACGTAACATTTATTTAAATGTTAGCGGTACTGTTACTTGTATTCGTGCAAGCAAAAGTCGACTTTAAGGCGACGAACCTTTTTATACCGCGACTGTACATAAATAATATTACACTTACTTTTCAATACTTCACATCGCGAATGGACTATCACAATACGATTTACATTTTCAAATATTTTCCAGTCCTTAACTGCCTATACAACGGCGCTGAATGGCAATGGTCAGTAAGAATAGGTTGTAAATTATTTGTAGGATCCAATTTAACTTTAGCGGTGCAGTTCTTTGACAATCTACTCGAACACTGCCAAACACTTGATAATTTGTTAGATCTCGAAAAATAATATCCATTAAATCGAATTAATTGTACGCCTTTCACTGTTTCTATAATTTCGCCTGTAGAAGAGATAAAAAATTAAATATCATAAGAGAAATAACATTAATAAATACAAAGAACAGAATAAGACGACTCCGAATTGCACACATGCCACTTTTTCATGAAAAGACGTGATATTTATAGAAATAAATGATTAAAATACGTGAAACGTTAAGGTAACACAAATTTAAAAAAAAGGACATAAAAATGTATTCAAAAAAAGTTTGTATTTTTTTGTACCAATATATTATAAATAAGAGCCTAACGAGGCGTACATCCGGACAATAATAAATAATAAAGTTCATCAAAATCTATTTCAAAAATGTGTGTGCAGTTCACACGCAGTAGAAGTGAAACTTCAGAGAATATCTCACTCACAGTTAATTCTTCTCTAACTTTTATTAACATAAATATAATTCCTTTAGCCTACATCCGTCAACATATTATAATTCAAAACAAACTTCTTAAGTATCACTTTCAATTTTTCACTGTTTTAGTCTAAAAAATAACACGAGAGGCTTATGATAACTAAAATAGGAAACAAATGCTCAGTTTCAATTTGATTTATAAACTTCAAAATATTTCCAACTCTATCTTTATAAGCATAATGTTTAAATTATTTATTATCTCCTTTTAATGTTGCCTTTTTCGTTTCATCGAGTTTCAAATCACAATGATTCTAAAGAAGTTTCACTTCAAAAAAGAGTTTTATATTTTTTTGTATAAATATATATTTTTTATTACAAATAAGAGCCTAACGAGGCGTCCATCGGGACAATTTTATGATTGTTCCTGTTGAGGTTCTGTGAAACATCGGCGCTGGATGATTATGCTGCAAGATACTTGAAACTATCATCATATTGTCGTCGAAACATATTTTCGCTATGCACTTACTTTTATATTTATTAGAACAATAATAGTTTTTTAAACTACCTCCTTGGACAGAAAAAGTATAACCTTGTAATAATATGAGATTCTTCTTGCTTTTCCCTGATGGAATGATTTCGTATGGAAGGAAACCTGAAATGACTACAGCTTTTAATAAACACAGGAAACATAGTTATATACGACGTAGACGTAGGTATTGATTATTTACACACAATTAAGATATGAAAATATGCTCAATAAGTAATCAAAAATAACTAATTTATTATTGTTATACTTATCAATTTATAAAAGCTTAAAATTTAATACATGTCAGTTAAAATAAAGAAAACAATATGTTTTTAAAATGCTGCCTATAAGCCTCCACATATTTGGTGAATAAATTAAATATAATACAAAACCAAATGTATATATATATATATATAAAAGTAAATATAAAAAACCAGGCTATAATAATCTAATTATCACGCTACTTCCTCAGTAGAAGCGGTGCAAATATGAGACTTAAGAAAGAGATTACATAAGACATATACTTAGACTGGCTATAGATACTGTTACAATTAAAAAGAAACAAAATATTACATTTGAATTTGGAATCTGTCATTTTAATATAATATTTTCTTAAGTTTTCGCGACTTGTATACATAATAAAACTACGTTTTAACGGTTTTAAGCGCGGTAATTTTATTTGATTTTGGTTTTTCCGACGTTTCTGTCATTTCTGTCATCTGTCATTTTTATATGATTGTTCATTGTGTTTTCTCATTTTGGCGCCAATACATTGTACAACATTTTGCGATATTAAAATGGTGTGGGGCGATAAAGAGAACCGAATCAATTTGATTGCATTACACAAAGTGGGTATGGAGCCAAATGCAATTTTTAAAACTCTCCATATGCTTGGAATTAGTCAAACGTTTGTGTACCGGGCTATTAATAGGTACAATGAGACCTCCTCTGTGACAGAAAATGATCTGGCCGTCCGTACGTACGAAAAAGGTGGTCAAAGCAGTAAGGGAAAGAATTTGAATAAATCCTGTCCGGAAGCAAAAGATTTTATCTCGGGAGATGGAGATATCACCTAGAACCATGTCGTGTATTTTAAAAGATGACTTAGGACTTGCAGCTTATAAGAAACGCACTGGTCATTTCTTAACTCATAATTTAAAAAAGAATAGGGAGGTAAAATAGAAACAACTACTGAAGCGGTACGCAAAGGGAGGTCACTGAAAAATTTTGTTTACGGATGAGAACATTTTTACAAGTGAGCTACATTTTAATAAACAAAATGACTGTATTTATGCTCAAAGCTCTAAGGAAGCTTCTCAATTAGTCGACAGAGTGCATCGTGGGCATTAACCGTCTTCAGTGATGATTTGGTGGGGTGTTAGCTATGAAGGAGTGACTGAGCCATATTTTTGTGATAAAGGTATCCAAACATCGGCACAAGTGTATCAAGATACCATTTTTGAGAAGATAGTTAAGCCCCTTAACAACACCATGTTTAATAACCAAGAATGGTCCTTCCGGCAAGACTCGGCGCCGAGTCATAAAGCTCGGTCCACGCAGTCTTGGTTGAAAAAGAACGTTTCGGACTTCATAGAGCTGAAGACTGGCTGTCGTCTAGTCCCGATCTTAATCCGCTGGATTATAATTTATGGTCAGATTTAGAGAGTTCGGCTTGCTCTAAACGCCCTGATCATTTGGAGTCCCTAAAACAATCCCTACGATTGGCATTGAAGAATTTTCCCATGGAAAGAGTGCGTGCTTCTATTGATAACTGGCCTCAACGTTTAAAGGACTGTATTGCAGTCAATGGAGACCACTTCGAATAAGCTTTTTATATTTTAAATTGTTTTATATTTATGTATTAAACTAACACGCTGTAAAACTTATAAATGTTATTGGCAATAGAAAAAAAAAATTCTTTCTTACAATATTTATGGCAAGACTAGGTATTTATAAACGGTCTTTCTTGCAACCGCAGTGCCGGCAGATGGTCACGCCACGCCGCCTTAAATTATGTCTTACGGAGGACGCTTGCCACCGCTAATGTGCCGGCTTTATTAGAGCCGAACGGTATTTCACGTGACGATGGACGTGTGACCACGTTGGCCGCATCCTATTTACCAAATACGTCTAGATCAGCAGGTTTCGCGGCGAAAAGAGCTAAATCACTCAAGCGGTGCAAATATGCAACCCTCCGTGAGAGTTATATGTTTGTGGCGTTTGCTATCGACACGCTTGGACCGTGGGGTCCTGCGGTCATGAGCCTCTTCCAAAATTTATCAAAATGAAGCATTGACTCTTCAGGTGATCAGAAGGCAGCCTTCTGGGCACCTTACTCATAGAAGACGGTGATCTAGGCTCAGTATTCTACTTATAGTCTTAAGGGACTATGGGTAGAATACAATACAAATAAGTTAAGTTTTTTGTTATTGTATTAGATTATTTATAAATTTCTTCATTGTAATATCTTATAATTTATATATTAAATTATAATTAACGTAGGTACAAATACGTGTTAAATTAAAAATTTATAAACTAAATAAGAGAAAAAAAAAACAGTAAAAAACATAACCTTCATTTGGTTATATTTTTCTCATGGAATTAGAACTTGGCGAAAACTGTAGTCTGTGTCATCTGGAGTTTAATAATGAATCGATTGACAGTGACACCACATTAAAAAATCTGAGTAGTTCAAGCGCTATGATGAAATATAGAAGAAAGAAAAAGATTTTATTTGAAGAAATAGCGACGTACTTACAAATCATAGTAAAAAGAAAGAAACAAGTTTTGACAACATGTACGCCGCATTTTCAACGAATGAGGTTCGCTCTCAGCTTATTGCTGTGCCGGAGTTTTATGCGACACAACGCTGATTTTCAGTGCAAACCTCCCTTCTACCGCGATGTCAAAAACGACCCAACTACAAAATAAATAGTTAAGAAAAATGTTATAATATTGACAACATATTACACAATAAATATTATGATCATTTGATAATTATAACAACTAATGTGTAGTTAAAACGATCATTATCATTTTTGTGCGTGTCACTAACATCAAGAAACATTCCAAATACATCGACGTATACGTATTAAATACTAGACTGATAAAATGATATAACCTTTCCTTTTGGCTTAGCCGTTGTTAAGCTGATAAAAATCACCGGTAAAATGAGCAGTGGTCTGTTAGAAACGCCGTAAGTTGGTATAGCGTTAAGCTGTGGGCTACCTACGAATACTTAAACGAAATACACTATAGTCATCTCTCTTACAAGCCTAACGCGGCGCACTTATCCACACGCGGCCTTCATACGTCGTATGGCGCGTCTGCAGTCATTATTGAGCATGCAAACATAAAAATAGGTGGCGTTTTGACCACAACAAACAAATTTGTTCAAGCAGATAAAGTGCGTAAGAAAAACGATGCCGAAAGCAGTGTACAACGTCCACAGCGACGCCGTGTTCATCATCTCCGATAGACCTTTTATCTTCTAGACGCCTTGAATTTGATTAGCCTTAGATTTTTGTTAATATTAATCATAATTAAAGCTCGTTCATAATTGATATACATGCGCCTAGAATTTGTCTTCTCATTATAACCATGTCTTAATCACTTTACAGGAATCTATGTTGACAAATTTATTTTATTGCTGGCGTAGGTACACCAGCAGACTGACCGGTACACCCACCTGATGGGAAGTAGTTATCGTCACCTATAACGTTTGCAACACTAAAGGTGCTACTAATGTGCTGTCAGCCTCGAAGGGGAACCAAATCCTTATCACTAATGCGGTAACACAATTCACATGTGCAGACCTGGGACTAAATCAGAACCATACACTAGAATGATAACTCCGCTTATTATCTATTATTTAATTAAAAATAAAGACTTGAATGATGATTACAATTCTTTGCCTGTGCTCTTAGTTTTAATATAAAAATAATATTTGGCAAATTAATTCTAAGTACTACTTAATAACCGTTATGAATATACATTATACGACTCTGCGGCACATATATATGATTCAATCTATTGATCAATTGATTCAGATTAGTAAGCATATTGGAAAAATAATTTTAAATAAAATTATAGAATGTTATGGCGTCTTATTCTATTCTAGAGGTGGTAGCGGTTCAGAAAAGTAAAAGCCCTACCACCTGACCTGAACCTGTAGGTTGTTTTGTCGCCTCTTACAACAGGCCACCCTACCGCAAGAATTATTATCCTTTCTCCGTTCTTGCACGCATAAAAATAGATGTTATTTCGTGAACATGGTTAATGAAAAGCGGTTAAAAGGAATATCAAATAAAACATGCGCTTGTTCCCGTTAAAACGTAGATTTAAATAATATAATATTTTAAATTTTTATATAATGCCCAGATTTTAATTTCATTAATTGAGGTGGTGGATGATTATGTATTTCGTGAGCAGCTCTTATGGATCCATCGTCGTTCAGGGTTACCTTAGCATTACACCTCATAGTTGATTTTCTGGAACAATATTGGTGTTTACCGGAGACACCGCGTCTCGAGTAAGTATAATTTCTGTACAGTATTACTGATTTCCCCATAAGACTGATATTTTGATACGTATCTGTGAATGAAATAAATATGCATAAATAAATGAGATAGGATAATCAATACTCTTTTGAAGAAGAAACCAAGCGTTAAGACGAGTCCCCTATTAATATTATATTTGATTACACTTGACCGCGACTTAATTTTTACGGGACTGCTAGTAAATTTTACTCAAAAACACCTCTTTCCCTTGGTTTGCCGTTTAACATTCCTCGACAGAAATTGATCCTGATAAGGTTCTATCACTATGATTTGGTATAATAATAATACAGGATGTTTCATATTGTCCCTATCTTCTATGGCATTTTTTGGGGCCCATGCAGGGAGTGGCGAGTCAAGGTCTGCCCAATTTTCCATATTCCCCGAACATTGCGACGGGCATACGCCATAATCCCCATATCCTCAGACCCCTAGTACTACTAGCACTACGCCCGGTAATTATAGTTCTCATTTCCCATAATAATCCTACACTGGCCGGGGCTTGTCCTTGGTGCATTATTATATGGTGTAGACAACGATAATCGACGGTCAGTGTCTCGCCATATTTACATTAAATTTGTCAAGGGCACGTAGAGACCTACGTGTTGGCCTTCCCATGGCCCTCCAAAAGTCTGGGCTATTTGAATGGCCCGTAGTCTTTAAAGTTATACTTTAATAATAACAATTAATAATTTTTCTCAAATCAGCCGATTCGATATCTGAAAAGGGTAATGGATTTAAAAATAATAATAATGATACTTTAGTTTTCGTTAAAATCGATCTCGAGACTCCTTTGAGTGCTTTTTGCTATTTAGGACAGTTTAGGATTTGGCCCTGAATACTTGAAAATTCACCTGTATAAGGCCTTTGACAGCCACCCTTTTTATAGCAGACCATCATTCTATATTGAAACATTATACAGTACACCACAGACACTTTTTACATTACAAAATGTTTAATCTGAGTGTATTCTATGTTAGCATCGCTTGAAGACTTGGATTGTCCTAGAATACAAGCATAAATAGAAATTAAAAAAGAAAGTAAATCGCGTCTCCACCACTATATTAAATTACGTCTTCTCTTTGTGACCTGCACATAGAACATTTTTAGACCTAGCTTACCAAGGTAAAAGTATAAGGTGAAAAAATGGGTTTGATGTATTAAAAAAATAACATGTCATCTTATGGAAGGTATATTTTGAAGTAATATTTTGTTTCATTAAATAGATATAGGAGATCAATTAGTTTTCCAATAAGTATACGTTAGTATTAATCTAACTGTAAGTACGAGCATTAATACAAAAAGTGAGGTGAGCTCAGCAGTCTACACGTAAGCTGAGATTCTAGGTAAAATACAGAACTTAATTTACATAGATCAAAGTAGACAATTTTTAATATATTAATTACATACTGTTACATAATATACAAGTACTTATACTTTAGTTAAATTAGAAATACAAGTACTAAATATTGGGCTGGTAACTAAGTCATTGCGGATTTCAAATAAGAATGAAAATTCAAACTTTTTGCTTAAAAACATAACTTTTTCAATGCATGTTGGCGATACATTGAGCTTCTCTGCAGTAATACGTGTTATGCTATGATAATCTCAATCAATAATGGCCTTGATATGGGTCTCATCGAATTCAACTGGACGGCTAGATCGTTGAGCATTTTTCAATGAAAAATCATCAGAACCAAACCTGGCAAACCAATAGGGGAGCGGACGATATAACATCCTATCATCTAACTTTTAAATCATCATGACAGAAATAATTTTAATTAATTTTCAATACAATAATAATCAATGTGCTATTTGAATACTTTTATTTGTAGCTACTCATGACGTCATTAGTAGGCACGCTTGAACAAAATACATATGAGGTTCTGACGTTCTATAAACTTATGTAATGTACGTCAGTAGATTCGACTACCCGCTTCCCTATTCTGACACTATCTGTCTTATAAATCTTCATCCCATATAGGACAGTCATAACTTCTTGTGTGCTTGCCCTTTCGGAAATCATTTTCAATCCCTTTGTAGCGCCATTGCGCGAAACAGCTCTTGATTTTAACTCGCCTATTCCTCAAATATGCAGATTATATAATAAAATGAACAGTATAGACATGTATCATGACTCCTTATACAAATTTAAAAAATACATTCACTCAGTATTCATTAATAAAACTTAAGTCTAGCGTTTTACCTTGATTTTTTTGTATATTTTCCTTATATTAAACAAGCTATGTTTTCCTGTAAGAGACTGTACATTTAATTTAAGCATATTAATGTATCAGTTGTTGGCAAGCTTAATAAATTAAAAAAAATACAATAAAATATATCTGACATGCACGTCTTGTTCTTCTATTTTCAATTTGGAATAAAAAATCTGATCGATATATTTTTTTGCTAAACGAACTAATTGAAGGTTAATTAAACAAAACAAAATAAAATTCATTTGTCGACGAAGTCCGTAATCACTTTAGTTGCCAACCCAACATTTGTTGTCTTTTAGTATATCCTTATATAAAGTACTGATCTACTAAATGTAAAAGTAAGTTCATATTGTCTGAGTTTGTAGGTTTGTTTGTTTGTCATTCAGCAGAGCATTTTGAATTTGATCATTATGAAAATTAGTACCTATGTAGGTAGGTAGGTATGTATACATACCTGTATAAAGTTAGAGCGAACAATGAACATTTCAATTTCAATGATGATATAAATTTATCATTTAAATGTATATTATTGTGTCGTGATTTTTTTTTATTCCATACCAGTATATTGCTGAGCTGTCAACCTATGAGAAGTCGATATAGAATTTCGTTTTGTTATGTATTTTTTACTTGTAATGTTCGCGTCGATTTTCATGTTAATATTTTTTGTCTTTCTCTTCTTAGCATTATACATTTAAATAATAACGTATGTACCATCTTTATTTCGGCAAAATTGTGGAGGAGGATGATTATGGCTTCTATCTTCAAATATGACTCTTTGCATATTATCCACTATTAATTTCGCTCTGCATTGGCCTCGTCGTCTTTTAGAACATTTCAACGTTCGGGAATTATGTCTTGAATTCTCATATGAATACGTAAAGTTCTTATAGAAATAAGCGTTCTTTTTATTTGGCAACTTCAAAAGCCTTAACATATTACTTCCTTAAAAAAAATATTAAAAAATTTAATAATGTTATTCTTTTATTTCATATTATTAATAGTACTATAATCCGGTCAATATTACTGCCCCTTTGGATTTAAAATACAGGCGAAACAAATTATATGAATTGGGAATTTTATTTTTTTATTTATTCGGGTAAAATCTTTGATGCCTGCTACCTGAAAAACGGCCCCGCTTTCAGCTTAGCGAGTATCTATGTTAGTATTTATGTTAAACTACCAACACTGAAAATTTTCATCTTTCCTAAAATCACGTAAGTCTGGGGTGACTGGGATCTCAATCTAAAACGTATATTCTAAAAAAAAAGATGTTGAATGAAACCAATGACCAAACCATGATTAAACTATTTATTAATACAAAAACAAAGTGCTAGATAAAATAGGCAAAGTAGTTTGGGCTCTTATTTGTTCCCACTTTAAAAACTTGGACTTAATTCAATAACGAATGCTGGGTGTTACAAGAACATAATAAATAAGTAAGAAAATGTGAATGAATGAATATGAGAATAATAAAAAACGATTCAAGGTAGGATACTGATGTTAACGAAAATAAAAGCCTAAAGCACAGTCAAATACATTTATTTGTATGAAACATAAAGTTAAATAACGTTTATTTTGATAGTGTAAAGTAGTTTAATGTTTCACTATTGACAGACACCCTTTCCCCAGAGTAATTTCGAAGTTGAATAAGTCGAGATACTTTGGATTACATTTTTATAAAACGACCGCTTTGAAGTTGTTTAAAATTTGGTGGTTTATGATTATGCTCGACACAAGAAGCCGGAGTAATATTTCCTTTAACATCCAATTTTAGGTTCGCGTTACATACTGCGGAATTTCTTTGAGAGCAGTACAGAAATCGCTTATATTTACTAGCGCCACGAGAAGAAAAAGTGTAATTCTGATACATAATTAGTTCTGACCCGTTGAAAAGTTTTATGACCTTGTAAGTTTTATCTGAAACAAAGAGTCTTACATGTTATAAAACACACATTAATATTGTTAAGATATGATCAAGTGGTAAAGGAAATCGCTTCTAAATTCTCGACTACAAACTTGCAGTAGAGGAATATACCTAGGGTTGCCAACCATACTATAATAAATATCGTGCTATATTTTAGCTAATTGTACTATATATTATAGAAGAATTATATGTAGCTACAGGTGAGTCCCCCTGTTCCATGCTCTTCGCAGATGATATTGTGCTGGAAGATGAAGACGGGATGGCACTTCAAAACAAACTAAACAGATGGCGGTAAGCGCTAGAGGACGTTGGGTTTAAAATCAGCAGAACCAAAATCGAACATCTATTTTGCGATTTCGGCGGGATCTCTAGTGCTGCGTCTCTTAAACTACAATCACGCTACCATGTAACTCCGAGTTCAGATACCTACTGCAAAGTAATTGTGATATAGAGAAGGATGTAAGGAGAAGTATAAGTGTAGCATGGCTAAAGTGGAGCCAAGTAATCGGTGTGATATCGTCGTCAGCCATTTGCAGTCCACTGCTGGACGTAGGCCTCCCCAAGACGGCACCACTCATCCCTGTCCTCCGATTTCCTCAGCCAGCGCCTACCGGCGACCTTGCATAGGTCGTCGGTCCATCGGGCTGAAGGGCATCCGACACTTCGTTTACCGAGACGCGGTCTCCACTCCAGGACTCGTTTGCTCCATTGGCCATCGGTCCTGCGGCAGATGTGACCGGCCCACTGCCACTTCAACTTGCTAATTTTGCGAGCTATGTCGGTTACCTTGGTTCTCTTACGGATATCCTGATTTCTAATTTTATCCATAAGAGAAACACCCAACATAGTTCGCTCCATAGCCCGTTGAGCGATTTGGAACTTGTGGACCAATCCTGGCGTAAGTGTCCATGTCTCGGCCTCGTAGGTCAGGACGGGTGATATGCGACAAACTAATGCTACTGAAACTATAAGGTCAAATATATAAATCTGTCATACGACCAGTCACGCTATACGGGTCCGAATGTTGCGCCACTAAAGTGATAAACCACAAACGTCTCCACTGAGCTGAGATGCACATTTTGAAGTAAACGTGTGGTGTTACAAGAATCGATAAGGTCAGAAGGGGATCTTTAAAACTGGCGCCCGTGACTGAATCGTGTGAAGGATGATTCGTGGTGTGACATAAGATGTATTTTAGAATAGAGGACTGTGGAAAAAAAGACATATTGTGTCGACCTCAAATAACTGGAATATGGTGAAAGAAAAGAGAGAGATTATAGAAAAATTACATAGTACAAAATGTACTATATTTTCATCAGTAATTCGATTGTCGCGCTTTTTGTTCACATATTTATGATTATTTTAAAAAGAATAGACTTGCTGGCCAAAGCAAAAAGTAGTAATAAATAAATACACATAGTAAATGCAATAATGAAATAAAGAACAAACCTAATAAATAATGACAAATTAACGTGTACTATTTTGTCACCTAAATTTCCCAAAATTATATATTCTTACAGCTTATAAACAAAAATACTATATTTTCCATAAAAAAAGGTGGCAACCCTAAATATACCTGAATTCAACACACGTAAATCACGCCTGTCTCACATAGATGTAGGCAAAGACTAGATAGATCTCCACTATCTATAACCCTGGTATACATTTTCTTTGTATACTTTCATTAACTTTGTCATATGTGTATGGCAATTCAAAGGCTGTTTTAATTTAAAATATTTAGAAATGCACTGTATATAAGATGTATTGTCTGCCCGGATCCGAAGTTAAAAAAAACCCGGATATTCGTACACACGAAACCGCTGAAGCTAATAGTATAATTTTGTTGCTTTCAGTTGTGGTGTAAAAGTTTGTTCAATTATAATAAATAAGTACAGAAATTAGATACGCTCACCCAAAACTCCCTCGACTAATAACGTCCACCTTGGCTTCATACGTATATATCTTGAAATCAGCTCAATCGATCACTTTCATCAAATTCGGTCATTTTTAGGACGACCGCTACTTAAAATAAGTTTACCAACACACTGTACTTGCCAAAAACCCATTATTTTTCACATGTCTGTTTATTTAACACCGCAAACGAAATCCGACAACACAATGGCGGCATTCTCGTGAAGTAAGCCATAGTTGGGAGAACAGAGATAGATATACATACATACAAATATACAAAAGAGAAGGAAATGTGCATGCAACAAGAATATGTACTGAAGTATGAACAAGACCTAGGGTTACCATGACTCAACACCATTGTTCAGCATTAAATAATAAACATGTATATTATAACAAAACAAAAATTCAACAAAATTATTTTACAAAAATATATTAATCCCTGATAATTTATGTTTATTATTACAAAAACAAAGTGATTTAGCGTTTATTCTTTCTCGCTTCACAAACTTAGATATAAACCGATCAAAAATCTTGAATGTTATAAGAAATAACTAAAACAATGTGAATGAATGGAAATATGTGATAATAAAAGAAAATTTAAGACTAATATACCACTAACATACTGATATTTATGAAATTTTACATGCTTGGAGTGGTGAAGCAAAATCAAATACATTTATTTATATGAAACATACAGTTATTTAAATAAGCTGTATTTTATTGTGGTGAAGTCACATTTCACCATTGACAGACATACACTTTCCATAAGATACAAATACGAAGTTAAATTAGTTAAGTAAGTAAAAATTTAATAAGCCGATTACATTTTAAAAAAAAGTCCGTTTTGAAGTTGTTTAAACGATGGTGGTATATGATTATGCTCAAGAAAAGAAGCTTGGCTGATCTTTCTTTCAGTATCTAATTTTAGAGTTGCATTACATCTTGCTGAAAGTCTTTGAGAGCAGTACAGAAATCGCTTACCGGAGCCACAAAAAGAAAAGGTATAGTTTTGATACATAATTAGCTCTGTACCGTTGACAAGTTTTATGGCTTTGTAACTTTTACCTGAAACAAAAAGTTTTACAAGATATATAACACACATAAATCTTGATGGGACATGATGAAACAATAAATAAATAAACCTTATTTCAAGTACATAAATCAAGCCTAGCTCACATATATATTGGCAAAGACTAAAAATCTCCACTATTAAAATCCTGACATGCATTTCCTGTCTACTTTCATTAACTTTGTCATACGTGTACATCAATTCAAAAAGCGTCTAAAAATATTTCTAATTGAACGGCATAATCAAAGTATATTGTAACAAAAAAAATGTAAACAAAAATATTAACCCATGATCATATATTTATTATTGCAAAGACAAAGTGATAGATATGTTTATAAGTAAAGTTGTTTGGGCACTTAGTTGTTTCCGGTTCAGAAATTTAGATAATATAAACCGATCTAAAATCCTGAAGATTTTAAGAATATAAGAAACTAGCTGTCCCGGCAGACATCGTCCTGCCCGGAAAAGCTTCAATCGATATGCCGACAGCAGCGCCACCTACCGGGTCCAATTGTGAACCAACTCGGAAACCTTCTTTGGCTCATGCACAATAGCTTTGCTAAAGATCATCACATGATCAAATGTATTAAGATTCTATAAAGGACATACAGACAAACATTCAGTTTTATATGTAAAGATAATAAAGAAGTAGATAACTAAGAAAATGACAACGAATGAAAATATGAGAATATAAAAAAAATTAAGACAACTCAAAGGTTCCTGCAGGATACTGATATTTACGAAATCAAAGTTGCGTGGAGTGTTGAACTAAAATCAAATAAATTTATTTGTATGAAACATACAGGTATACAAGGTGGATTTTATAATGGTGAAGTAATTTAATGTTTCACCGTTAACAGAACTTCTACGTTAAATTAACTATAAACAGATTAAATTTTTACAAAACGACCGTCTGGAAGTTGTTTAAGTATTGGTGATTTGTGATTATGCTCAGTAAAAGCCCGAGTGATCTGTCCTTCAGCATCCAATTTTAGGTTTGCATTACATCTTGCGGAATGTCTTTGAGAGCAGTACAGAAATCGCTTATATTTACTAGTGCCACGAAAAGAAAACGTATAATTTTGATACATTATTAGCTCTGATCCTGTGACAAGTTTTATGAGTTGGTAACTTTTACCTGAAACAAAAAGGTCTTACGTGTTATATAACATAAACACAATAATATATATACATTTTGAGGAGATGTGGTCAATTAATAAAGTAAATCGCTTCTAAAACCTAGACTAAAACTTGCACTAAAAGAATATACCTCATTTCAACATACCTGAATCACGCCTGTCTCACATAGATGTTGACAAAGACTAAGAAATAATTATTTTAACATGCATTTTACATAAACATAACTACAGTTATTTTAGCACGTACATGTTTCTTATTTTTTGTTCTAAAATTATTCAATTAAGTAAAAAATAGATAATAAAAAACTTTTTAACAATAAACAAAACTGACTACAAAAGTAACTAAAATGCAAAAAAATCTTTTTTCTACAACATCTTATATCCAGTATAGTTATATATTTATTATTAAAATGTAAGTAATCGTACAATAATTATGTATACCACCATCGCCACTCCTAATCAGATTATTCTTGCCAAGGGTTGTCTGGAAGAGATCGCTTTTTAGCGATAAGACCGCCCTTTGTACCCAACTAGACTAATACTAGTTCGTAAGTTTTTCTGTAATGGTGTACAATAAAGTGTTATCTATCTATCTATCCTGAAGTCGGTGCCAAGTGAGACATAAATAAAAACAATAATATATTTGCAAAATGCACTGACTTCAAGATACATACATAACTTTATGCCAGTTCCCTTGCGGGGTAGGCACGAACAACACAGCGCCATTTAGGCTTATCCTTACACACTTCAAGATGTTACAGAAAAAATATTTTTTTGCTTTTTAGACACTGAAGTCGGTTTTGGTTTTTGTTATCTGTAGGTATCGTAATTCGAAAAATAGACATTCATACATAGTTTATAGTTTTATGAAGCAACCATCATGAACTTCTCTATACGTTGGCGGAATATGATTATGGTAAGTACGAAGACCCTGCACTATATTTCCATCGTCGTCCAATTTCAAGCTCGCAGAACATTTGGCTGAGTTCCTTTGGGAGCAAATCAGGTATCGCTTATATTTTTTTGGTCCATGAAACGAAAATGTATAATCCTGATACATTATCAAGCTCGTTCCATTCATTAATTTTATTTCTTTGTAACTTTTCTCTGCAACCAAAGACTCACATTAGCGCATATTTCCCGTTTACAGGATTTACAACACATACCTTACTGAGGGAGTTTAAAAGAGGGTTAATTAAAAGATTAATTTGTGTTAAAGTTATATAATGTTCACAATATATTGATTAAACTATGTGACACGAAATAAGACAAGATTTCAAATAAAAGAGTACTGTAAGACATTCAATTAGCATTACTTAAAGTTAATGTATATTAACGTCGACTATGAGAGTGGTGTTCGATTATAATCAGTCTAAATTTATTTTGTAATGGCAAAAATGCAAACTATTACGGCGAGGATTATTCGTATGTTGTCACTTGGAAAATAGTTTATAATAAGTAAATCATACAACAAAAATCTGAAAACTAAATATTATAGAACGCAACTCCAGCAGTCTTAACATTTGAAAATACAATATATTGTGATTACAAAGCAGTTAACCCTTTTATATACTATTTTCAGCACGAAAATTATACTTAAATTGTGTGTATGTACTGAAAGGTAATTAAGTATCAATGTTGAATAATTTGTGGGTAAAAATATTGGTACCAATTAATTGACATTAAAATTAATACTACTTGGCGTTGCATAATACAATGTTAACTACATCAATACACACATATATTATTATACCACTTACAATATATTATTATAATCGATTTAATTAGTTTATTATTTTGTTTTTTCTGTAATCACGATTGAATTAGTTTTAATTTAGTTAAACCACCAAATATTATTTATTTTGTTTTGTAATGTCTCCTTGGACACCGGATTGCCTGGAAGAGATCAGTATACGCGATAAGGCTGCCAATTGGACCTACTTATGCAAAATGGAACCAACCCACACACTGACAGTTTTGAGAAAAAGCCGTTTTTATTAAAATTTTGCGTACAAATAAATATGTCTATATTTTGGAAAAAACATTTAGAATATTGTACATTATATTTTCTCGTTATGATTTTTATTGAGTCAATAGAAGGTGCATTTTGAAAGTCTTCTGCATCCTTAACCCAATTTTGGCATGTTTGTGGAGTGGTTCTGTTTTGCATAAGTAGGTCCAATTGTTCTAATGGAAATGTATTTATATTAATTTGTCTATGTTTAAGTTACGGTGAACAATAAAGAGTTTTCATTCATTCATTCATACACACGTACATATATAAAAAGTGTTAGTTACTGCTGGTTTTTACTTTTCCACGTCTATACTGTAAAACCACACAACTAGGTTTGTTTGTTGCCTTGTTATGAGTGATTTTTAGGTCAATTCTTATCCTGCTGTTCCAGTGGGGTTAGATTGCTCTGAATCGTGCTCCGAGACGTTTTTCACTCGGGATCCTTACTTCTTTACTGCCTGTAGTAACGAATGAATTCAGGAGCATCTGTATCTTGGATACTCTAATCAGTCCTCTTTCGAGGTACAATAGAGTTTAAAATATCACAAACTCTTCCAGCTGGGTTTAATTGCTCTGAATTCTGCTCGGGAACACTTTTGAAGCTAAATTTCTCAGGATTCTTATTTCGGTAATGCCTGTAGTAACGTATGAATTCAGGAACATCTGCAATCATAATACAAAAAATCTTTTTTATGGAACAAATATTCATAGAATTATATATCATAGTAACAATTAAACCCTGTAAATCATGCAATTATAACACAGATCTAAGTCTGTGCTCTAATTTGAACAGTCTGGGTACCTAAAACTTATATAATTTAAAGTAAAACTATTCATTGTATAGATTTTTAATTTTTACTCATTAAAGCACATGAATTGCGCCAGCACATAAAAAATGTGATCTCGTACATTTGACCAGACCCACTTACTTAGTATGCTATATATAAATAGGTATATATCAACGCGGTGAATGCAAATCTTCAAATCAAATCCGTTTGACTCGTACATCAAACTCTTGATTAAATTGCGAACACCGCAGTTCAAGAATTATTTTTTTTTATAAATTTGGATCGAGTAAATGTTTCCTGTAGTTCGATACGCTCAATCGAATCCGAAGTTTATTTGGACCGTAATAAATCTGAGTAAATTTTAGGGTGAACGAGCTAAACTGACCTCAAATTCGGATTCAGTGCATCAAAATACATATAGGTAGGTAGGTGGGTTTGGTCAAATGTACAGACCAATATCTTTATATGGCAGTGTTATTAACGGTTTATCAGTACTTACCTATGTAATTTATATAATAAAACTACAGCTGTAATCTCTCGTATTCAGCGTGTCATATTCGGTATTGTACTTCACACTATCTTAAAGTAAGCATTTTAGTGCGTCAGCTTACTGAATTGTAGTGTCTTTCTTAACTAGGAAAATTATTTAAAGACAAGTTACATTACACTATGCCGACAACGAGCCGAGGTAAGGTTCAACTATTATATTTTCAATAAAACTATTCACACTACCGAGCGATTAACGAGTTAATTTAATAAATGAGTAACTGTCATAACCCGCGTTGGGTCACTAAGTAATATGTCATTCATTAAGTGTATAGTGAAAAAATATACAAAACACAGAAATTACCGTAACAACATTTATTTACTCTTAACAAAAATAATATTTTATGTGTATATTGAACTTTGATTGTATTTTATGTGTGTCCTGAAGTGAATGTTTTATTTAAAAATGGATAGTACGCAAGTGGTAATGGATAATGACGGAACCAATTTTCAAGTTTGACGTATACATAAAAAACGCCTATAATACTGGTCAACAGTGTTTTTGTTGCCCTGGATATTATAATGGCTTCGAATAAATTTATGTCAACAATGAATGAAAATGTGAATTATTTTGGAATAGTTTGTTTTTAATTTCCATTTTTATACAACACTAAAAACCAGTAAGTATGAAATAAAACATTACATATACATTAAGATCTAATATTTATTGAGAAATACTACTAGTCGATTTATTTTATATTTTTATTTCATGTATATAGACCTAAAAAAGAGACAATCTGGTGAAATCTATGTTTTAATTCAGAGAGACACCTATAAGATTTTCTTGTATATTATTTTTGGGGAAAATTGCCGTTGTAAAGACCAACAGTAATCTGCCGCCATGTAACGGTCCTGACTACCATGATACCTTTCCACCATCACTATTACGCGTTGGTACAAGTGCTTACCCTGTTCCACACTCAAATTCTCAAGATTATCAGGAAATCTGAAGTGTATCTTTATGCTCAAACTCACCCTAAAAATCTTAAGAACCAAAGCCAATTTACTATTTTTATGAATATATTCGCAAATTGGGTACTGGAAATGATAAAAAGTTGCAAACATATAAACATATATAGGGCAACAATATTTTTTTTTAATTTTGTTGACCTGTGTAATAAACGTTTATATATGAAGAGATTAATGAATGTAGTTGAAGTAAAAGATGTATGTCACGATCGTGGAGTGAAAATCCGTCACTGCCTGTCTCTATGAGAAACAAGCGTGATAATATTATATATATATATATATATATATATATATATATATATATATATATATATATATATATATATATATATATATATTCTTTTTTTTCCTTAGAAAATCATTTTCGTACAGGATTTTCGCAAACTATTTAATTATGTTAAAATGTCTGACAACTTAAGCCACGTCTAAAGTTAGATAATATTGTAAAAGAATATTTATATTTATGATCTGAAGATACAATGTAACTAAAATTTTATACAAAAAATTATTTTGTAAGAAAAAACAAGGTATATATATATATATATATATATATATATATATATATATATATATAAATTTTGTCTCGTGTCAATCTATATATATTAGGTTGGGGAAAAGTTTCTTCGCATTTTATATAAAAATTCCAAAGGGTTTTTGATAAAGTTTATTTACATTTGATTAAAGTATGTAAGTGCCATTGACGTTGGATAACTTTTTGCCATCTTGTAGGTAGGGACGTGATCCCATTGCTATAAAAATTTTGGGGCTTCAGATCAAAAAACTGCAACAAATGGTTTTGGCAGTCCTCTTCTGATGTTATCCTGACACTGCCTAAGGAATTCTGCAGAGACTGAAACAGGTGAAAATCTGAAGGTGTAAGGTCAGGACTATACGGCGGATGCATTAACACCTCCCAGCCAAACTCTCGTAATTTTTGCTGAGTGGCTAAACATGTGTGAGGTCTAGCTAGCGTTATCACGGTGAAAAACCACACACCTTCTCTTAATTAATTCCGGCCGCTTTCTCTCAACTTTTTGATTTAATCTCAGTAGTTGTTCGCAGTACAGTTCAGAATCGATGGTCCTGCCTGGCGGTAACAGCTCATAATGAATAATGCCCTTCCAATCCCACCATACACACAGCATCACCTTGTTGCGAGTTAACCCGGGTTTTGGCACAGTCTGCGAAGCCTGACCGGCCTTGGACCACGATCTTTTTCGCACGTTCTTGTCATACGTGATCCACTTTTCATCACCAGTTATCAGCTTCTTCAAAAATGGTTCGGTTTGATTACGTCGTAATAAAGAATCACAAATGAGTACACGGTTCATTGGGTTTCTTTCAATGAGCTTATGAGGCACCCAAATATCGAGCTTTTTTGTGTACCCAGATTTTTTCAAATGCGCCAAAACTGTTTTGTGGTCAATTCCCAGTTCTCCAGCTACATCGTAACTAGTAATATGCCGATCTTGCTCCACTTTTTCAAAAATGGCATCAATTTTGTCCGTAACAGGGCGACCAGAGCGACGTGCATCTTTGATATCAAAATTTTCGGATTGAAATCGCTTAAACCAAATTTGCGCTACTTTCACAGATACTGCATTAGGTCCATAAACATCACAAATTTTTTTCGAGGCTTGTGTTGCATTAGTTTCAGTGGCATTAGTTTGGCGCACATCACACCAGTTACCTATCTCCACTTTTGCCATGCTACATTTATTCTTCTCCTTACATCCCTCTCTATATTATAATTACTCTGCAGTAGTGAACCAAGGTATCTAAATTCGGGGTTACATGGTAATGTGGCTGACTAATATCATTCTAATATAAATGTTGTAATAGCCGGATTGGGCCGTCAGCCTGTTTGTTGTGTATTCTAGTATTATAAAAACACGAAGGGTATATTATAAAATAATGTTGTGGCCCGTGGCGCCTTTTTTTGTTTTTAAACGAGGGAAATCCGATTGAAGGCCATCAGCCACGCAGTGAACTAGGAAAATTGCGGCCGGTGTGGGGGATTCGCCAGGTCGGGATGGCACTCGAGAACAAAAGATGCTATTGCCACACCACACTTAGGGATACCCATTAAAACTCCTCGGTATTTCGTTCTTACCCTTAATGTCATGGATACGGGTATATGTCCTAGGCCTCTCTACTGGTCCTGGCAGTCGGTGGCACAACGGCGTCATCCACTGCCGGGTAAACTAATTTTTGTCCCTCGACATCTTCCAGCTCTCATTACGTGGTGCGGTCTGTAACGCGACCCACGGGATAAGAGGTGAGCGCGCGCGGAATACGTCGTGCCCCCATCTCGACAGCATAACGGCGGGTGAGAACCCTTTCGAGAACTCACTCGCGCCACCCGCTCATGGCGGCCAAAGGTCCAAGCTGGCCCTCCGGTGCCGATGCGTTCTCCTTTCGCAGAAGCGGAGCAAAGATGTGCAAATCTCCTCCTTAGCAAGCATGACGCGCGCGCAAAAGGAAGAGACGGATGGCCCGTGGCACCTAATCTAACACATTTATATAGCCCCTATTGAAAAAGGTTAAACATGGGTAGGTTAGAATAATAATTTATTTACTTTTTTTCCTTGCATATTTGTATAATGGTAATGACAGATATGATTAAAAAACCTACCAGCACAATCATACACCCAAAAACATCTTTCACGCTATAAATAATTTTAAATAACAAAAATGTTTTTTTTTATTGGTCTGTAAGTTATTTATCCTTTATGCTCTCTGAATTTGGGCGGATGACTTGGTACACCATACCTAGATAATTTAACCACTTAGTTTCACGTAGAATCCATTAGTCAGTTTTTTATATACAGGAGGTTCATGATTGTGATCATTTACAATTAATTTAACATCAGTCTCGTCTTTATTAAAACAGATTCTTGCTTTGCACCCTTTAGCCTTCTTAGAGCAATAAAAATGCCGCGGCGTCACCTGTGCGAAAGTGTACTTGTCTGCCATCAGTAACCTGTTATTGCGCTCGGTCTTGATGAAACGGATATTAGCTGAAAAAAAACCGATTACATGAAAAGAAAAATACATGTCTATAATATTTACCACAATAGAAAGCCATAAGCGAATAATGATTAATATTAAGGCCAGTATTCTAGAATATACGGTAATGTTATACGGGTTCAAATGTTGGACCACTACAGAGATAAACCTAAAACGTCATCACTCAGCTGAGATGAGAATGTTAAGATAGATGTGTTGTATCACCAGAATGGATAAGGTGAGACATTAGTACGTAAGGAGATCTTTGAAAGTTGCACTCGTGACTGAAAAATTGAGAGGAACGAGGAGGAAAGTCATATGACAAAAAATATGTTAGACCAAAAAAGAGAGGGATCGATGGTGTGAAGGATGATATGAGATTGGTGGTTGGTTAAGCAGAGGACGATGTTAGATAGAGGAGTGTGGAAGGAAAATAAATATACTGCCTACCCCAAATAATTAGGAACAGGTGAAAGAACCAACGTTTGAGATGATAAACCGCATAACTACTTGGATACTTAACCGTCAAATCAATTATGACACTTCATTATCAAAAAAAACTTCAGAGCCACCTTGACTTTTTATGGATTTACTGCTTTATGACTTGATCCACAAGTAGCTTCTCGATTTTATGAGTATCATGAAGACTAAAACTAATTTTAAAATTAGTTACTAAGAAATAGTAACGTTAACTATTTTTATTTACACCGCGACGCAAACTATAGATACTCATAATATAGTCTACGTGTTTATTAACTCAACTGTTCATGATCCCGCCAAATAATAAAACATTCATAAACATGAATCTAAATCCATTACGAGAACAGTATTTTGTAACCTACTTCGTGACATATAAAAGAACAAAATAAATAAACGAAGTAATTTATTTTATACACTTGTTTTCCATAGATCATTTTCGTACATATTTCAAACAGGATTTTTGCAAAGAATTACTTTATTTAATAATGTTTAAATTAGACTACTTAAGCCAAAACTAAAGTGAGATTTTACAGTACAATACGTTTTATATTAAACATCTAAATACACAATTTGACTAAAACTTTATCGTTAAAGAAAAACTAGGTATACAAACGATATAACAATGTGCAACATCGAAATAATTCATCTTTTAAATATTGACTGTGATTATGATTGAGATATTCAAAAACCATTTCGATGAATAGGGTTACTCATCATTTCTACGTAGAATGAAAAACAAACTTCCTACTGAATGCTTGTCCACGTAAAGGAGCGGGCGTGGTGCCGGGTGCAGGTAAGTAAAGCTCTTAATACTACTCTCAAACGCTTTTCGTGCGATCAGCCCTAAAGAGTCAATGAAATTTTAGATGGAAGAAAGAGAGAACAAAGATTTCTTTAAAACTACAATAATACAGTCTATAAAATATAAATGAAAGTACACTACAACAAAACAAATGACGAAACACATTTGAGATTGAGCCGTCAGTTATGAATTATCCAAATGCAGATCTACTCGATGTAAGTAGCTTACACACTAGAAATTTGCCACGCTATCTATCTATCACCTTAAAAGCCATCTCCATAGACATCTCCGCACCCGCGCATTGTACGTGAACAGATACTATGCATTGTCAAATGAAGGATGATAATTTTGACAGCTCACGGTAGGTATTAATATAGTAAATAATCGTTAATGAACCTATTTGATTTAATAACGATTATATGGCAGGGTTATGTTGTATGGGCAGATTAAAATTCAAAAACAAACATATTTATTTAATATTTTCAAAAAATAATATAGTAACATAAATGTTATTTTTTATATGTTCGATTTATTTTATTTCTAAATTAGCTTCTGCCCGCGACTTCGTCCGCGTGGAAAGTTTTTTTTAACTATCCCACGGAATTCTTTAATTTTTCGGGATCTAAAGTATCCTATATGTTGACCAGGGATATAAGCTACCACCATACAAAATTTCATTTAAATCGGTCCAATCGTTTCGGAGATTAGCCCGTACAAAGAGACAAACAGAGAAACAAAAATTTGAAAAAAATCTAAATTAGTTCTATTTCACTTCTTACATGGTGCAGTGACTCGGTTTTTAGCATTTTTTTTTCATTGTACAGAAATTCTACCTCTACAGTTTTATTATATGTATAGATTGATTTTCGATAATCTGTTATTGTTCTTTATGCACTTCACTAAGTGGGCGGTACTCATCAATGAAATGCCACATTATCCGTAGCACATTTTACCGGAAAAAAAATCCAAAATTATCATTCTATTTGATAATCCACAATTGGAATTGAAAAGGAATACTAAAAATATTAGTATTCCAATTAACCACTTAATTTATAATAGCGTCCATCATTGGTTTGTTTATATACAGGGGGTTCATGATCATGATCATTCTCAATCGACACCACTTCAGTCTCGTCTTGATTGAGCGAAACTTTTGCTCTGCATCCCTTAGCCTTTTTTGAACAACGATAATGCCGCGGTGCCACCCGTGCGAAAGTAAACTTATTGGCCATTAACAACCTTTTGTTACCCAGTGTCGTAATAAATTGGACGTTTACTGAAAAATTTATTAATATGATTCTATAATTGACACGAATAAAATCACTGTGTGCTTAGTGCAAGTTTTTTTTATTACTCGATCATGTTCAAGTTAACGCAATCTTGTATGGGGAATAACTTAGTGACGTCTTGTGAGTCTGTGACTCAGACAACTATTTTTTTTTATTGCCGGAGTTGTTGGTGGAAAGCGGTTACCATCGCATATGGACATTTGCAACACTAAAGGTGCTACAAATGCGCCACTGCTCTCTTAAGGTAGACCGCAACCTGGTCACTCGTGCCGGAACACAACTCAAGGTTATTATGGCGGCATACTCTAGAAGAGGGGTGGTAGCAATCCAGGCAGGCAATTATCCTACCAACCGGCTGTTGTTGTTTTGTCGCCTCTTACGTCAGGCCGCCCGGCCGCTGAAAGTTGTATTCTTTCTCCGTTCCTGCACGGATAAGACATAAATCCAGCCATACAAAATTGGGTTAAATTGAACGTAATCGAGTAGTAAAAAAACAACACACTAAGCACTCTGAATAAATTCAAAAAACGCATTATAATTGAAACCAATTGGAAAATAAACATTATACTGTTTCCAAGCGTTTATCTTACTTTTGACGTTTGCACGTCTATCAAGTTGCATATTTCTTGATAATAAAGTCCACATGTAACAAATGACTTAATTGTCGTAGGCTATATTGTTGTGGGTGACGTGATGGTGATGTTCTGTGAGTCAGGTAACAAACAGATTATTTAACCATCCACACTATACATAAATAAATCGAAAGTAATCGATTTAAAAATAAAAAATGTTCTACTTTATTACATTTTTTTTTTACTTTAATACAAATAAAATGGTTTATTTAATATGTAAAATATGTTCATTGAAATGTAGGTATATTTATTACACGATATAGTATTTTTATGAAAGACATATAGATAAGTTGGTTGAATTGTTTAAAACTTATTTATAAATGAAGTCAATTTTTGTAACAAATCGAGTCGGTAACGCATAAGACATCAATGATTGCTCCGACATCGTGCTGTCAAAAGTGAAATAAATGCTTGGAATGAATATGTTCATAACAAAGTAAATAGACTTTGGCGAACGAAAGTAGACACTCGAAGTATTCACAAAATTTTAACATGGAAATACTAATACAAATGTCAAAGTCAATTTACCAAAACATTATCGTCATTACTGTCATTTTTGTTAATTTGGTATACTACGAGTTTAAACATGAATAAAAAACCATAAAAAGTGAAATGCGGAAGATATTGATTTACCTGATTTCCAAAGTCGAGAAAAAACAACAGACGAAAAACAATGAATAAAAATAAAATTGTTCCCGTTTCGTATAAATACTCTATGGTAAGTTGGAATAAAAAAAAAATAAGTTAGAATTGCTGTGCTGACATCTCGGTTTCAAACGAGCCCGATACACTTTCGTATATTCTTCCAGATTGTAAAAACATGTGTGATTTCAATATTTCTTATTATTATGTTGACAATTGTTTATAATTCTAGTGAGTTTAGTTATTTGAATGAAATAATCGCCTGGTGTAAGTTTTTTCATATTATTATTTGTTGAAATTCATTCCCATAAATCAATTATGGTAATTGATTACTTATTGTGTGATCTTATTTTTAAAAATACTCGTCTTCCGAGAAGTCTTCCTTCTTTCTGTCTTCGATAAAATTTAGGTCTGTTGTTTTTATTTTGCAATAGAAAAATATTACGGTTTTTGAGCCATATCTCAACTCATTATTCTTGGACCCAAAAATCCCCGTCTCCTTTGTCGCGTTTTTTCAGTCTCTACTTTCATTAGCCAAACTATAAACCGACTACTTACTTAACTGCTTATTTTAATATAATGTCCATCAGGTGTTTCTTTATATACAGGAGGTACATGATCGTGATCATTTTTAAAAACTACCACTTCAGTCTCTGTGCGATTCAGAAAAATTTTCGCTCTGCATCCCTTGGCTTTTTTTGAACAGTAAAAATGCCGCGGTTTCACCTGCGCAAAAGTGTACTTATGGGCCATTAATAATCTCCGGTTCCCTAAAAGTGTTATAAATCGGAAATTGCCTGAAAAAATATAATATGCATATATTAATTCAACTGACACCGAAGGGTTATATGGTAATCATATAATTACATAGTAAAATAATATGTTCCCATGAAAGAAATATAGTCAGTAACAATCGATTAGTTAAGTAGAATCCTGTATTATAATCGACATTTATAACTTGAAATTAATGTGAATTAGGTTGCGGACTTTTAGACCGCATATATCACCTATGCTTAATCAAGATTAATTTGATTTTTATATAAGTAAATTTGTTGTGCAAGTTACACTATGTATTACTTCACGGCCAGCTCGTGGTAATTACAATATACCTACATATTATGAGTTCAATAACAATTGATTCCATAAAGTTATGTAATAGATAAACTTAAGTAAACTGTTAACCTACAACTAGTACCAAAACTCGGCACTAGATGGATCTATTTAAGAAAGAATATCTAATATTTATTTACATCAAACAAAACCGTCAACAACAAAACGTCAAACAAAAGATATGGAATAAATAAACGCCTAATATTGGTCAATTAAGTTGAACCTAGTTTAACTATCGTATGACGGTGTGTTCAAAAACGCAATTTTATAAGTTATTGAACCGATAGCGCTGACGAACAGATAAACTACAGTTAAAAGTACCTCAGAAACCGTAAAACCAATCAAACTAATTTCGATATCAGAAAATTAAAGTTTATTTTATACTCTATAATCACAGCTGTAAGTCCGAGGACGTATGTCAGAATAGAGAAGTATGGAAGGAAAAGACGTATTGCGCCGACCCCAAATAATTGGAAGAAGGTGAAAGAAACAAGAGAGAAGCGAAATAAAAAACTTGTGCGTGTCAGCACCAACTGGAGATTTCTCCTTAAACACTAAAAAAATAACAAAAAAACAAGTATATCCCAGTAGGTGTTAGTGTGCGTAAAACTTGGCTTATTTCTTTTAAACCACTTGTACTAAAAATAATCGTTTTTAAAAACGTTTTTAAATACAAGCTTTTGAGATCCTGGATATCATGTAGCAGCAAAGTGCTAGCCAAGACAAGTAAAACGAGCCCAAACACGACCAATCTATCTTGTTTAGTACAGGAGTTCCTATGGCCACGTTCCGACTTCATCATCAGACCAGCTCCATGGTACCATATTATTGCATTGTCACGCGATATACATATGCGTGCAAAAATTTCAGCTCAATCGGAAACCGGGAAGTTGGTCAAATTTAACTTGCAAGATTCCACTCGAACTTGCATACAGAGGTACATCCATTGCAAGTTAAATAAAAGCTTGTAATAAAAAACCTACCCTAACGCTTAGAAATTGCACTCCTCATAAAAAAATTATACGGGGGCCTCATATGAAAATCGATTCTTAAGGAGTAAACCCCAATAACAGCTGTGAACTAAACGACGACAAACCATGTATCCTTTTACGATAGCAATGTGTTACGTCAACAAATGCAATTTTACAGAATGTTACTCGTTACTCCTTTCATAACAAGATTTCTTGTATTTTAATTCACATATTACTGCGCTGTTTGTATGTATATCTAGCCAGTATCGAGTATTAAAGTATGGTCATAACCGCATCTTTGTGAACCGCATCCCAGCTTCAACGAAATTCTATATTTCTAACTGATGCTTATCAACGAAGCTTTTGTGACAACACGAAAAACTACAATTCATTACACAGTTGAGATTTAACATATTTTTCGCAAAAAAACAACATCTTGCCGCTATAGTTCATATTAATCAATACTTATACGTCTTCAAAAATACAACTCCTCAATTTTCCACCAAAAACTCTTCTGCCACCTGCTTTCTTCTTTGTTTTTATATAAAATTCGACCTTTGCATGTCTGATTATCTGTGTAAGCATAACTCGAAAAGCAGTTTATGGAATGACTTGATTTTTTACATGACATTGCATGTTAACAAAAGATTATTTACTTTTAAAAACTCATCTTCCGTATTTTTTCTTCCAAAAACTTGAAAAGTGGTCGAATAATTGACTTTCCTAATAATTAATTTCAGACAGCCATAACGCAACATAGATAGGTCCAACCAATTATCAATTCAAAATTATATTTTTTCAAAACACATTGCTCACAGACCACGTATACTTTATATATTAACTTCTTATTTTGAGATAAAACCCGTCAGGTGTTTGTCTGTATACAGGAGGTTCGTGATCGTGAACATTCCGAATCAATGTTACTTCAGTTTCGTCTTCATTAAGAAACACTCTTGCTTTGCACCCCTTCGATCTTTTGGAACAATGAAAATGCTTTGGCGTAGTTTGCGCGAAGGTATACTCGCCAACCATCAACAATCTCTTGTTCCGGTGTAATTTTATGAAATGGATATTATCTGAAAATCATATATTATAAAAATTATATTGGATTACACTTTTAAGTTTTTGCAGTGCAATTTTATTTTTACCAATGTATATATCAGTAACTAGCGGCCCGGCGCTGTTTCACCCGCGCTCTGTCCCGCTCCTCCGCTAGTATATAGCATCATGTTATATAGCCTATGACACTCCCTGTTAACGTAGCTTTCGAACAGTAAAAGAATTTTTAAAATCGGTTTAATAGATCCAGAGATTACCCCCTACAACGTCACAAACTCACAAACTTTACCTCTTTATAATATTATACTTAATATATATAAATTACGTGTCACGTTGTTTTTCCGCGATGGACTCGTAAACTACTTGACCGATTTTAATCAAATTTGCACACCGTGTGAAGTTTGATCCGACTTGAAAGCTATCCTATAGCTTACATTTGGACCCGGTAGGTGGCGCTGCAATCGGGTTCTAAATTTTATTTCTTCAGGGCAGAACGTCTGCCGGGACGCCTAGTAATATTATAAATTATAGTATAGAAGTATAGATAATAGTTGTAGAATATTAAGCAAGAACTGAGTGTAGGTTTTGAAAATCTGAAATCTAACATTTAGTCTGCCTTTTCAAGCAAGCAACAGGAACTCTTTCTTTTGGCATCGGTGAAATACCTACAATATGGTAGAGGTTGAAGATTTTTCTAAAGTATAAAATAAGCTGATGTTAAATATCCATGTACTTAAAGTTAATGTTACTTTTAATACCTATGTATGTCCGTGCAGGAATGAAGAAGGAATACAATTTGCTACAGCCGGACGATCTGTCGTAAGTGGCGGCAAAACAACCCACAGTCAGGTGGTACGGTATTTACCCGTTTGGATGACTACCACCTCTGGTCTAGAGTATGGCTACGTGTTGAAAATGTCCATAGGCGATAGTAACCGCTTTCTATCAAGTGGTCCGTTTTCCTGTTAGTTGAACTCATGCAATAAAAAAAAGTAGAAAAATTTGTGAATAATTTAATGAATTGAAACTCTTTATTGTTCAACTGAAATCTAGACTATATATGTACATACTTATTTATATTCATACGTTGCTTCCCATCTGGCCATTCATTTAATTCTTGAGTCTTAATCCAGCTCGCAAACTAGGCGGTCGTCTTTTAAATAATTCTTTCGATTTAATAATCCTTTTTAAAAAACGGGTTCACCCGGTTTCCCATAACAGAACGTTCTTTATAATTCTGATGAAAGTTATTTAATATGTCAGTAAACTACACTTTGTATTTTGTTACTCTATTTCGGGTTTCTTTGCTGTATAATTACGTCACTAAATACAGGTTTTTTTTCTTTTGTAGACAACAGAAACCTTCCAATCAATTTCTGAAAACATTCTGGTATCTGTTGAATAGCCACATCTGCAATATTCTCAAGATCATTTATTAGAAGTGGGTTCATCATCAACTTCGCCTTTTGAAATCCCAAATCAGACACAATCTTAACTCTCTTATGTTTCTTTAGTGTTAAATAACTCTTCTTGCTTTTATTTTTAGAATTACGTATTTCACAGGATCATGTTTAATTTCTTCATATTTTATTTATTTTTTCTTCGTATTCTTGCTTCTTCTTCTGATTTCTTAGCGAGCTTTTTTTACAATTTACTTAAGATATAATTAAATATAAAATAATATATATAATAATATAATTTAGATATAAAAAAAATTATATGATTCGCAAGCGAAAGCTAAAAATATAACTGAACGCAATATTAGGTATGTAATAATTGCACTAGCGCTATCTATGCAAGGGCTATGAATAAACAACTAAGATAAACTTTAAAAATACGCAAATACACATGAAATAACAAAGTTGAGATTTGACTCCAGCACTGTATTTACAGAAACAATAAATACTTTTGATTTTGCTGGTTTTCGATTTTGGGAAACATTCATAAAGCAATCTCTGCTGACTTTGCTGAAAACATTGTTTGATACGAGTTGCAACATGGACATGTGTAACTAAATTTTATGAAGTTTCCCGTCTTCAGTTCTGTACCAGTTTGACGGTGGATGATTATGGACTCCCCAAGCGGACATTAATTTACGATCGTCAGACGTTGCAACCTTGGCTTTACACCCATTCAGTTTCTTTGAACAATACCACCTCCTCTTGCTCGTCATGCTTACGTAAGTATAGTTCCGGTAGAACAACAACTCGCCTTTTCCTCGATTGCTGGGTATAAATTCCAATGTCTCATCTGTTCAACAAAAGACCAAAAATTAATAACTACTGAATAGTTAATGGACAACGTCTAATTATTATTACAAAACTTAAACAATATGTAATCTATTACTCAGGTAAATGACACTAATGAAACGACTACTAAATAGATAAGTACAACAGATTTTTATATTACACTTAATTGCTCACCAAAACAACAGACATAATAACATTAATTACAATATTTTTAGGCAGAACATAGATCTCTTCCAGCCATACTAACCTATAGGTTATGCTATAGCATATTTATGCTTACCTAGCGATGTAGGTCCTGTAAGTCCTGAAATTTAGATTTTCTTAGATTTTAAAAAACTACAAATTTATCACATAAATACATACATACATATTAATGAGATATATTGACTCTAGTAATCATGTAACAATGAAATAATTGCATATAGATAATTTAGACAAGGTTATTTAAGGAAATATAGTCATTCCTGAGTAGATTCTTAAACGTTAGCAACCTGCTGGTCTTTCTAAATTTAAGAAACAACACATTCCAAAGTACTACGTTACAACAAAGTACGAAAAAGCATCTATCTTGTTTAGTTTATCATTTTAATGCTAAAGTTTATCATAAGTATAGTTTTTTTTATATATCCGACTTTCTTATATATCGTAAATTGAGTGTTAGACGATAAATAAATAAGACGCGTAGTTCACGTTCAATACCACCTCTTTCTATTGTTGGGGTAAAATTCTTTTTACTACCTACTGCGCGAGGATATACAGTGGGGGAGTATGGGACTCACTCTGCTGGGGTGATAAGGCGATTCCGTTATGCCCAACGCAACCAAACTCCTAAAATACTCAGAGTTCCTTCTATTGTTCTTACTGGGAGCGTGTCCTCGTTTCCAACATGGCTATCTCCGTGGACTCAAGCAGGCAACAGCCCGTAGGACTGTTTGTTGGCAGGGTGTTTAATAAACCAAGTCACCGTGTATACATTCAATCTCAGTAGGAGGTAAGATGAGCACGCGCGGAACACCGAAGTACCCTCATCTCGGTGATAGAAAAAACCGGTAACAGCAGATTCACCAAGAGCCCTTACCCATAGTTCTTTGATCATGGCGGAAAGAGTTTAATGGACGCATTCGGTTGCCGGCTCATCCTCCTTCGGCAGGAATAAAGCAGCACTATTTTTCAATAAGTAGCCACTAAAAGATCATGCAGGGTATCAATTTCCATACCGTACAGTCGATCGCCATGAAAATTAGTATTTGAATATTGTTACATATCGACAAAAAAATGCGCACACTTGCAAGTCGTAAAACGCAGTTTTATTGCTACCGGATTTAGGAATTCTTTTGTTTACTTTGTGTTTAGAAATTGCAGTTTAGAAAAACATGCTATTGTTTTTCTACTTCTTTTATGGCCGTCATTAATGTCGAACTAATCCTTGCTTGCCAGGTGGGCGGATTAACTCGTTGAACACGGTCCTTTGTTCTATTATACAGTTTAGTATAAAACAATGACCCAACGGAGGGGTGAAGCAGTCGAGCGACGATTACGATACAAGCAAGACCTGTACATTCGACAAGCGACATAGTGACGGACTTTGCACGTGTTATTGATCGTGCAGATTGTAACAAATAGTGTCTACTTTTATTTGTACCTGTTTTATACATGTTTGTATAGTTCTAATAAACTCTATAGTAATTCCAACGGCATTGTAATTCGAGTCCCACACTCGTAACCATATAAATGAGTATGCATGAGATTCGTTAGAATAAACTTTTAAAATAATTTTATACAAAAAGCAGGCCCTAATATCACACTATTAGCTTAATGTTTGTTTAAACAACAATTAAAACGCTATTTTACTCAATTTAGTTATGATAATAGAATTTGCTATCTCGTACAAAATTTTGGCGGCTTGGGTCTTTTATTATATGATAAAAAGTATCTCAATTAACTGGATTGTCAACTACCCCCTTATATGATTTGGTAACAATTTATTTTATAAATTAATTTAAAATAAATCGCTCTTTACACCCAAATAGAATAGTACTACTAATCTCTAAGCTTTTCTGTAATGGTGTACAATAAAGAGTCATCTATCTATCTATCTCTCGATTAATAGTTTTTTAAATATTTTATAAAGTTTTAAGGAATTTTTTAAATGTGTTATATAAAGCTACAGTTGTCAATAACAATTAATAAATAAATGAAGAATTCTATTTAAAATTTAACAGTGATGTATTTATTATTAAACTGATTACATTGCACACCTTAACTATATTATAAATAACCATGCTTACATACAATAAATTAGACGCGAACGATGTTGCATATAGAGAGTTTAGAATGAAATTTCTAATGATATAAATAAAAAGTAAAAATATTATTTTCACAACATCCGATTAAAATACTAAATAAAATAAATATCGCGTCCAAAAAACGTACTTTTAATTCTATTTAACATTCGGCAAAATATTATAAAAATACTATAATTATATTTGGCCTCCAGACAAAAGTTTGCATTAGTTATTTAAATTGATAAGAAGTAAATCGTTTAACCCAGGTGGATTGTCTGAAATCAAATTGAACCAATGTTCGTAGTACCATACGCCAGGACCAACTTGCTCAATAAGGCGCCAATGACACAGGCCTTGCGAACATAGAACAAGATATGTCAACAAATTAACATTTTTATCTGTACTATGACTGAATTCAGTATCTCCTCTACCCACAAGAACTGCATACTATATTATATGTTATGATGATTGAATATATATATATATATATATATATATATATATATATATATATATAAATATATATAATGTATTATGTGTACCACGCTATCGTATTGGTGACAACTGTAATGATATCGATGTAAGTTAATAAATAAATAATTAAAAATACAATAGTTTGTCCAATATCCATACTAAAACTTATTAATATAAATAATAAAGGTCGAGATAAATAAGGTGTCTATTATGTAATAGTCAATTGCAGATTATAATTTTTATGCTTAACATTTATGACAAAGCATTCACCAAAAATAAAAATTAATACTATTTTATATTATGATCTCTGCCAGTAATGCTGCAAGGCAATTATAAGTATATAAATTATTCTTAAATATAATTAATTATTTATCTATGACACTGAAATGAGTTTAGTAAATCAAAACTCAGTGAAGTAACCGTTTTCACTCCATAAAAGAGAGCAAGCAATAAGCAGACCGAAATAAGTGACAATACCTACTTAAATAAATTACGAAATCATGTTTAATACTGATCAACCTAACTAAACCCTTTTAAAAAAATCTAAACCTTTATTTGAAATTAATACGCTGCCATCTTTATTAACAAAAGTGTAAAAACAAGAAAACTATAGAATTACCACTTCACTAAGGATCTGAACTAGTAACGATTCTCATTTCGGCAAATGAAGTAACGAGAAGACCAAATTAAACTACAATCTCTACTAAGTTATACGTTATCATATTTGAACTTAAACTAAACTAATAGTGTTAGTGTTGTTTTATAATGAAGTCTAGCTGGTATCTTTATTTATAATAAAATACTACGACACTAAAATCAGATCAATAATTCGACTATGAGTTTAGTGACCGCACTCAATGTATAAAAGGAAATAAAGAGCAGACCGAAATAATTAACAAATTTTTATGTCATAAGCCTAAACACTACTAAACAGATTTAATTAATGCTGATTAGTATATTTTACAAAGGTATATAACTGCCATATTTATTTACAATAAAATAATCTTAAATATGCCACTGATATCACTAATACAAATCTGAGCCAAGCGACGGTCTACTATACGAGGGTGAATTAAGAAGTTCTTGGAATCAATATTAAAATATGCAACAATTTAAACAAAAATATTTTATGTTTCTACGTAATCCCCCTATGCAATGCAATTAAAATAACGCGTTTCCAATTTCCTTATTCCGTTCTCGAAAAACTCCCCAAAGCCAGTCATAACCGCGTCATTATCGGGAAATTTAGTTCCACGAATTTCCTCTTTTAATAATTTGAGACGTTTTTCTTTAATCGCGTCACGCACTTTCGGAATTAAAGCATAATAAGGTCCAGTAATCGTCTGGCCTTTTGGCATGTAATCAATAAAAAGGATTCCTTCACTATCCCAAAATCCTGAGGCCATAACTTTTCCAGCGGTAGAAGCAACTGTAAATTTGTTAATGGATAGAGAGGATGGTTGTTTCCAAGACGAAATGGTGGACCCAAATTTCATCCATGGTCACAAGGCGACGGCAAAAATTATCCCAATCACTGGAACATTTTGAGATTACGCTTAGAAATTTTCAAACGTCACTTTTTGTCGTCGTCGATTAACATTCGTGGCACACATCTTGCCGACACGTTTTTAAACCCCAGAGAATCAATTAAAACGGGGTGAACGCTACGAAAAGATATCCTTAGAATCTCAGCTGTAGACTCTCAACCTTTTTGACATTTTCTTCCGTAAAGGAGGTTGGAGACCGCCCAGAATGCGGGTCTTCCTTACAGCTTGATCTACCTCTTTTAAATTCAGCCACCCAGTACGCAACTGTAGAATAGGGTACAGAATCATCCCCTAATGTGTGCTGAATGTCCAAAGAAATTTCTTTCCTAGACTTTTTTACAAGCTGAGATGTTTTATCATCGCACGTAACTCACTTTTATCCATAATTTTGCGTTTTTAGCAACTCGTTGCACAAAGCAATTTATTACGTGCGAACGAACTGACAAAAACAAGTGACAGTTGGCATAAATATTATGTGATTAACTCTTTAATTTGAATATTGAACTTCTCCCAAAAAGATTTTATATATATGTACTTCTAAGAACTTTTTGATTCACCTAAGTACAAAAGGCTAGGAACACTGAAATAAATAAATATCTATCTTTACCATTTTTTACAATATCATGTCAAGACACAGTTGAGATAATTCTCTCTTACACCGGTATATAGGTACCATCTTCTGTTAAAAACAATTTCCTTGGCGGATGGTCATGATAACAGTTATGTACCAGAACATTTCCATTTGGGCCGATTTTTAAGTTTCCTTTACAACGTGTCTTAACTGAACAATAACACCATCCAGAAGAACGAACCGAGTATGTATATCCACCAAATAATATCAAATCTTTACCGCGATTCGATCTGATTATTTTATACTGCATATCTGAAAAAGATTTACATTGAATAAAACTATTTGTCTGTCCTAATTATTGTATCTTATTTAAATAGATATTTTATAGTGTATTAGAAATAAATATTTTTATTGTTACGGGTGCGGGACTCGAATTAAAAATACCGTTAGAATTATTATAGAATTTATTAGAACTATACAAACACGTATAACACAGGTACAAATATAACTGAACACAATCAGTTCAAACGTAATGCGCGATTCAATAACACGCGCAAAGTCCGTCACTATATAGGTTGTCGAATGCACACAAGTCTCGCCTTGATCGTGGTTGTCACTAAAGTGACGATCTCTCCATTGGGCCATTGATTTGGAATGCACCGATGCAATATGTCTACCTTGCAAGCGTCGGCGCAATTTCCCAGAAAACGTAATCCGCAGACCTGCGTAATTATGCCTGCGAACGGCCATAAACTAGTACAATACACAATAGGCTGTTTTCTAATTACAAATTTTAAAGTAAACAAAAGAAGATAGTCATAAAACAGTTTTAATGTTATTAGCTGAAACGCCGCGACAGGTAATAAATGTGCTATGTCTACAGGTATGCAGGTGGCCCAACTTGTAACTTTATAATATAACTGTAATACCTATAGTATATATACGTATATATACGTATACATACATATAACACTGCACTTGCTATATCTCGCTTGGTAGGCATTTAGGAATACTAGAAGAATACTCTTTTAGGCTCAATGCTTACACACTGCGCGGCTACCCGCAGCCCGGTTGGCTATCTGGTAAGAAAAATTATGTAAAAGTGATTTCTATACGCACTATGCGGTGCGGCTACTGACGAACCGGTGCAGTCACTCAAAGCGCTGCGGTCCCATTGCCGGTTATCCGGACGTTTGCTATACACAATAGACAATATGCGATTGCGATTCCGACTGCCACAATCCGGCTAGACACATATTATTTTAACCGCATACTGCAGTCAACCGGACGGTCGACCGGACTGTGGCAAGCCGCCTAGTATGTATGAGGGCTAAAACTCTCCCTTGTACATACATACATACATACATAACTTCACGCCAGTTCCCTTGCGGGGTAGGCACGAACTACAGAGCGCCATTTAGGCTTATTCTTACACACCTCACTTGCTTCCCTTGTAGATCATTAGTATTTTAAATGTAACTCTTTTTACAATAATTAAAAGTTAAATACACTTTTATTTATTTAAAAACACTTTTATCATATAAATAGTCTCGTAGATTTTCGCGACCTTTAATCACATTTAAAAGTACGTTGCCAATACAAGCAGTAAACAAATAAAAACCTCGGTTAAATGTATTTAGTCCCAATGAAATATAGCAAAGGCTTCTGAAGTTGCGACCAACCTTCACTGATTCGCTAAAACCTCGGAAGCATAAATTTAATTATAAAGAAATTAATACATTGCATTATATATTATACATTAGAACAATGTGTGCTATAGCGTGAGTAAGTACAGCAATAACTTTAGCCGTTGCCTATTATTTGAAACACAAAACTAAATAGAAATTACCATTAAAAGCGATTCCCAACACTAATTGATAGTATAAATTTATGCCACTATGCATATATATTAGTAAGCATTATTCATGAAATATTAGAACTAATATTGAAATATATCATTGGAAACAAACAGAAATAAATATAGATTTATTACTAATTTATACCTATGTTTAATTTAACAATGCCTTTACATTGAAAATGAAGTGTTTGATAATATTATGCGATTTTTTCCTCATGAAATCAATTTTGCATCGTCCCTCTATTAATATATGTCGGTATTGTATTACCATCTCTTGTTACAATAAGTTTCTTGGCGGGTGACTATGACAATCCTTATGCATTAGGATCTCTTTATTTCTTCCAATTTTTACCTGCCCCTTGCAATGCTTTTTATTCACTGAACAAGCCTACCGCCCTGGCTTGCGTCTTGAATAAGTATACCCTCCGATCAATATCAAGTTCTTGCCAAGTTGGGATTTAACAAATTTGTATCTATAATCTGAAAAACATATTTTCACAATTTACATCATACTTAATACACACTGAATAGTGTATAAAAGTGCGCATTGATAGGTTTAGTCCATATGGACTGACAGCCGCGGCCTGTTTCTATATCTTACTACCCATTGATTTGTCTTAGGTACATGGTACTAATGATTAAAAGTTTATAATAATCTCCATACAAGTAGGTAATGTTAATTTTTTTACCAATGGTAAGGTGAAAATATAGGAAAAAAGAAAGGTATGGATAAAAGACGTAGAAACCCGGCTTGAATATCATATATATTCAATTCTAGATTTGATGGAATGTCTTATTTAGCAACAGAGGGTTACGTAATAACGGTTTGTCATATATTATCACTCACTGCATAATCTTAACGGTTATAGAAAAATCATAATGTTAGCAGTTAAGTAGCGCGAAATATAGCACACCTCCTGCAATTGATTTAACACTTATCACTACATGATCCTGCGTATACTGTTTGTCTTTTTAATAATAAAACATATTTTTTTTGTATCTGTACCTTTATTAATATTCAAAAATTAACAAATCCATACGTTATAATCCCTATAGTTTGAAATGACTACGAAAAATATTCATATTTTCTAATTTTGTACTAATAAATGTATATCACTCATTTTTATATTAATGTATTGAAGCATTAAATCAAATTCTCAGAATCATGAATGTTAAAATACATACAAAAAATTTAATTTTCTTAGTAAATAACAAAAACTTGCAAGACAATTGCTGTAGACTGACTACTACATTCATAAGTAAAATAATAAAAGTATGGTATTGCATCTTCAGCCACCGATCGCCGACTAGTGATTAAAGCCCATTGTTTTACTTCTCTCCCAAATCTATCTTCTCCCCATGCTTATAATTTGCATATTTATGTCATCTATCATGTTTTGTGTTCTCTGTTTTTTCTTGTTTCCGTATTATCAATAAGAAGTACTTGTTCATCTTTTTAATTGTATCTAGCAATACGGGCCTTTAAAATGAGTTTGGAACATTCTCCAATTTCATTAATTTATTATGCCTGAAGTAACATAACATCCATACCATTATCATTATTATAGTTACTCCTTGGTTCGTATTCTTGTATCTCAGAAAGAAAATTTTACATATACTCCAAAAAATATTACCCAAACATAAATATTGAGAGAGAAATTGCCTAATCTAGAGCCACTGTTCACAATTTTAACAACTTTTTACTCGCAGAATAAATAAATTCTATGTATGCTAAAGTAATATATAAATATATTTTAATAATGTGTATAAGTACCATCATCGTTTAAAAACAATTTCCTGGGTGGGTGACTATGACTATCGTTATGTATTATAATCTCTCCATTCGCTCCAACTTTTATGAGCCCCTTGCAATCCGTTTTATTCACTGAACAAGACCACCATCCTGGCTTACGTCTAGAATAAGTATACCCTCGGATATATATCAGACTCTTGCCACGCTGCGATTTAATAATTTTGTATTCATAATCTGTAATAAAACATTTGTTTAAAATTTACATTATACTTAACAGACTGAATATAGTATAAGAGTACGCGGCGACGTTTTGGTTTTTGTCGGATTCTGATTCTCGGGTATAGTTAGAATCAATACGGGGCTTCATCCGGATTAGTATTAAAGATTTAGGCCTTTTCATGCAAATATGACGATAGATTTAATGTATTATTTAAGATGCGACATTGTTAATCATGTTAAATATTGACAGATAGCCTGTGTATACACACTAATGTGGCTAGACGTTAACGACGTTATTTTTTAACGCTAACACAGATGAAGCCCAGTATCGAAGAATATGAACAGTCTTAGTAACAATTGGCTGCACAATATACGGTTTTTTATATAAAATCATATGCTGTCCAGGTTTTTAGAGCTGCAGAGAGATTTAGACACCACAAAGACGGCGCGGAGTACGGTAACACTTTTTATGCGACTCTGTTTATGTACTGCGTCTCCGTGATAATAAAACAATTAAACTACTGTATCTGTATATCTTTACTGGACAGCAAAATATATCCAATACATCTTACATTTCATTAATCGTTTCACGAAATTTATTAAAGTCTTGTATTCATAAACAGTAATAACTAAATATAGAAATACAATATCATGAAAAATCTTATAAAAACAAAGGAAATAAATTATAAATTAACTTTGTTAAATTTATAGTGTAGATATAGTTAAAATATAATTCTAATACCTACGTAGTACATTTCCATTTTCTTCAAATGTATTGTAGTTGTCAAGTTATAGGATACCTTATGGGCGAAGCCAACAACGCACTATAAAATTTGCGGATGTGTGGCCGCATTGTACAAATTCGCTACTAGTAGTAAAGACGAATGCACTCAGTGATTTCTTCTCTGATTTTTATGTATGCGTCTTAACGCAAGCAAAAGTAAAAATTGCGTTGCGGTCATTTGCGGTGCGACTGCGACGTCGTTTTCGGGATTCGTAGTCGCATCGTAGCATTGTAGCTTCGCCCTATAGGCGAATAACTTTCTCTTTATATCATCTCTCTTATTCTGTGTTCTTCTTTCCATTCTATGAGTACACGTTTCCAGAAGTTATTGATCTTATTAAATATGTAAAATAATCCTTAGGGTAACTTAACGACTTCCAGATACGACTCGATATATTTTTTACTCCTCCTATTATAATATTATAAACGTGAAAGTAACTCTGTTTAGTCTGAAAAACTGTCTGTATATTTGGCTGAAACTCGGTATATTTGTAGTTTCGATACCGAGAATGGACACAGGATATTTTTTGTTCCGGAAAGTGGTATATATAGTTCGCGATATACAATTAAGTAAATCTTTCAGGGGCGAATAACGCTTAGATAAGAATTTAATGCAATGTAACCTGTGTGAAAGCTTGCTGGCAAAAGAAACAGGGGTTACGTACTAAGGTTTGACTCGAGGAGAATCCACGGCGAAAACTCTAAATGTATATATAAGTGCCATCTTTTTTTTTAAACATTTTTCTTGGTGGATGATTATGAGTGTTGTTATGCAACAATACCTCTCCATATGGTCCGGTTTTCACGTTTCCCCTACAATTCGCTGTATTCACTGAACAATACCACCACCCTGACTTGCGTTGTGAATACGTGTATCCTCCAATTAACATCAAATCCTTACCGCGTTGCGATTTAACGAATGTGTATTCCAAATCTGTAAAAAAACATTTTGATAATTAAAATTATAATTATTATAGGCACATATATCTACTAACAAACACACACAGATAATTAGTATTTATTGTGTTATCACGAACATAATTGTCCCAATTAGTAAGGATGTTTGCATAATACAGATTAACATAGTTTGATGGTTAAAGAACCTAAGCAATACGAGTTACGTGTTACTTAATAAACAATTAATATTATTACTTAACGTAAAGCAATTAGACGAAGAAGCATACGTCGATGGGGTGAATATACGTAAGCAGACGAATAACAGGTTAGGAGGTTAAAATAAACTTTCGCAGATCCGTATTACGAATATGACAAGTGTTAAAATAACGTGGAAACTCATGCAAAGTCTTGCATCTACCAATACATTTAAAAATAGTTAAATTTTACAACACCCCAAAAGAAACTTTCCTGATTAGCGAAAAACTTTACAGTCATCATGGCAACAGATGGCTAAGCAGTAAACAAATTATCATATAAGGTTAGTTACTGTCCAGGTACAGTTGGAAAAAATTCTAAAGCGGCCATAAAGTTATAACACCCCGAGCTCTGAAGAGAACTCAGAACCCAGGCAGGATTTAATATTAGAAGGATGATGATTATGATCCATACTTCGCCACTGGTTCTTCGTTTACGGAAATCACTGGTGGAAAATCGCCTAGGTATGAAGGGGGCTGTAGGGGGTTTCCCTACATAATCATGTTAATGATAACAATAACAACAACACACAATAACAGCCCATAAATGTCCCACTGCTTGGCTCGGGCCTCCCATTATAGGACAGTAACCCCGCCACGCTTGTCCAAGGCGGCTTGGAAGGTTTGACACATCAGTTAAATCGATATGCAGGTTGTGTCACGATGTTTTCCTTCACCGTTGTTAGCACGTGGTAATTGTAACAATATGCACATTGGGTCAGAAAACTGCCCAAGTGTCGATCCCGCGCCCTTTGAGAATGGGATGCGTGCGCTAGTCATTACGCTACCACGACTTGGCCGTGATCGTCTATGGTTATAAAGAAAAGAATAATAGAAGATCAGAGGCTGTGTGCCGACCGAACGTTAAACGAATCCTGATGCGAATTGGCATGTGAATATGCACAGCGGTTAACGCTGACACGGCCGTTTATGATCTGTAAAATTGCATATAGTCCTGTTTGAAGATTACCTTATTAACAGCACAGACGATTTCGCCGTGGTACAGTTTTATAGAGTTCCTGTTACCCAACGTGACAAATCTCATTCTCGTTGCCACAGGGTTTACAGCATAATAAAAATAAAAAGAAGTGACTTATAATAACAAACTTTATTCAAACAGATGTCCGAATGATGAAGATGTATATATACATCGACTTGATGACTTTTTTGCGTTTGTAGTAGATAGAGTATGTGTATACACAGCGACTAAAACAGAAATAAACCAGTTGCGCTAGTTACTACGTGCTTGCAGTGATAAAAGCCTATAGGCCCCCCGCCCGCCAAGATTTTCGGAATTGGTCTTGCTTCCGCTTTTCCGTAGCCCTGGCATAAAGCACAGGACGGGACACCGGAGTATTTTAGTGGGTATCCCCGACTCAATGCCATTACCACCGCAACGCGACGAATCCCACGCTCCTCCCACAGCTTTTTCCCCGCAGTGATTACTTCTCAATCGGAATTCCCCTCATCAAAATAAACTACTATGTGCCTCACACTCTTGCATTAATGGCTTATAAGTAACGTACTACAAACACAAGAACGTCTCCTGACTGATTGTACTGTATTCCCACTATTTTAACAATGTATATAGGTACCATCTTTATTAACAAATAATTTTCTTGGTGGATGATTATGAGAGTTGCTTTGTACTAAGATTTTTCCATTTAGATCGATTTTAATGCGCCCTTTACATTGTGTCGTATTTGCAGAACAGTAACACCATCCAGTAGACCGCACTGAGTAGGTGTATCCTCCGATTAATATCAAGTCTTTGCCACGTTGCGATTTGACAATTTGGTACTCAGACTCTGTAAAAGATATTTTTATACCTACAGTATAATCAACAAAATAATTAAGTTTAAGTTATTTTTTGCAATGATTCTTGACGCTTTAATGACCCGATGTTATAAGAGATGACATTACACATTTTACGTTTATCCGATTCGTATTAACGGACTAGTTTAGAGCGTGGACGGATAATGGACCAACAAAAATGTAAACTTATAAAACCACTTTTCCGACCAGCGGATCATTCTAATAGAGCGCTTTTCCCGCCAACAGAGTGCACCTATCCAAAATCCCAATACCACATGCTGGGAGTGCTGGATGTGGTCGGATACATCGGTTCAGAATTCTACTAGGATAGTATTGACAAATTCAATTTGAAAAGTTCTAGCGTCTGCAACTGTACTCGCAGTGCATGACACCTACCAGTAACCTACACAAAAGAGTATTTTTGAGACAACATCATTATTTTTAAAGACCTGTCAAACCTTATCTCGAAGGCCTCCCTCGGCACAGATTTTTTTATAATATAAAATCCATCCGTAATTCTTATTTTCTTTACAGCATTATACCTTAGTTTACTGAAGACACCTTTCTGAATTTCATCTATACTATTCTATACAGTAACAGAGTCCAAAGTTTTTGCTTTTTTATTTGTGCAGAAACGAATAAAGAATACAATTTGCTGCCACCGCAAGGCCTGTCGTAAGAGGCAACAAAACAACTCACAACTAGGTGGTAGGATATTTGACCGTCTAGATGGCTACCACCCTTGGTCTAAAGTGCATCACCGTAACAACCTTGAGTTGTGTTCCGGCATTAGTGACCAGGTTCCAGTCTCCCTTTAGCAAACGGTAGCACATTGGTAACACCTTTGGGGTTACAAATGTCCATAGGCGATGGTGACCGCTTTACATCAGGTCGGCCGTCTGCCTGTCTGCTGAACGCATGCAATAAAAATATATTTTATTTTAATCTCATGACAGTATATTATTAAATTCCTATTGAAAATAACCGGGAAGAACTGCCCCCTGGGCTCTGTTGTCGACAGCAGTTTAATTATGTAAGTATTTTTTACATTCGAGTATAATTCCCAACTTCGTCTATATATATTTTTCTTGCAGGATGGTTATGAATGACTTTACACTTAATCATTTCGCCCTTGTGAAATCTGATCTTTGCTTTACACGAAGGCGCGTTAGTCGAGCAACGCCACACGTAAAAACTAGCTTTAGAGAAGGTGTAGCCATCAAAGTATATCAATTCTCTCCCCCTTATTGACTTGATTATTTTATAGTCTGAAAAGAAAAATATTTTTGTAACAATACGCGTGAAAGGCATTAGAGATGTAGTGGCGTATAAAATACTTCTTCAGCCAGTGTCCTGCCTTTTTTGCGCAAGTCGTCATTCCACCAGGCTGGAGGGCGTCCTGCGCTATGTTTGCCGAGACGAAGTCTCCCCTCCAGGACACGTTTGCCCCATCAGCCGTCGGTCCTGCGACAGACTTGACTGGCCCATTGCCCCTTCAAATTGCTAATTTTGCGAGCTTCGTCGATTACCTTGGTTCTCTTAGGGATATGCTCATTTCTGATTTTATCCATAAAAGAAACACCTAACATAGCTTACTCTATAGCCCGTTGAGCGACTTAGAATTTGTGGGCCAGTCTCACCGTCAATGTCCATGTCTCGGCATCGTATGTCATAATGGTTAGGAAGCATATAGTAGTAGTACACGTATAAAATACACCATAATTCCATTGCACCGTTCGTCGAATCGCCTATCGCTAAGCACAAGATCGTGGGCGGACCCTAAGGTGCCACGGAATGGTGATTTATACATACATATGTTACGGAGCGTTAGGTAAACTTCTAGGCGCTAAGAACCTCAGCCCGAAGGCCTAGCTCGCCGTACACAATGCGGTGCTGGTACCTACGCTCACGTATGGAAGCGAGAGTTGGGTATGGAAGAGAGAGCATGAAAGTAGAGTAAACGCGGTCAAGATGCGAGCACTGCGCAAAATCTGCGGAGTGACGCTCGCGGACCGCGTTCGTAATACCGAAGTAAGAAAGAGAGTTGGTCTGAAAGAGAGTGTCGGGGTGAAGGTAAGGAAAGGAATGCTCCGGTGGTTCGGGCATGTGGAAAGAATGCATGATGAAAGAATGACTAAACAGATATACAATGCAAAAGTGGATGGTTGCATAAGTCGTGGAAGGCCACGATACACCTTCCATGATCAAATTGATCGTCTACTAGCAGAAGGTGATGTCAGGGGCCTTAAGAACAAACGAGCGTGCATGACAAGAGCTATGAATGTCAAAGAAGCAAGTGAGGTATGTAAGAATAAGCCTGGATGGCGCTCTGTTGTTCGTGCCTACCCCGCAAGGGCACTGGCGTGAAGTTATGTATGTATGTATTTTATTTTTTTATTTTTTCCAGAATTATTAACATATAGCCTAACATAATACAATTTATTCTCGACAGATAACTCGAATCATTTATGATGATAAAAATCGCGAATTCACGCTTCGCTTTTGATAATCATACATAACCAAATATGTATCGACGTATCAACAATAAAATAAAACTCAATCATTATTGCTAGCTATTATTATTTAAAAAAGAAATAAAACATTTATAATTCACAAACTTAAAATAAGTAACACTAAACGGAGATCAGAATTAGACCCAACTCAGCAAATTGCTGGTCAAATATATAACTGTGACCATTATAATGAGGAAAGGAAAAACATTAATAACGTGAAAACAATTTTTACAACAACCACAATTAAAATATTAATTATAAAAATATACAATTTTCATCGTTCATATAAAAATGAACCATATTTTAATTAAAGTTATAGTGTAGGCACAAAATTCAAATATTGATTAACGTAATAATTTTAATACTTCATTTATTACTTCCTTTACAACCTTTAGCAAAGAATCAAACATAAAAAGGAAGAACAATCTTCCTGTAAAAATTTAAAAACTCCTACATTTCTACTATTGATCAGAGGGCGCTACGAATAAAATTAATTGTTCTCTCACTCCTTTTATACAAAGACGGAAGTAATATATTAAATCAAGGTTTTAATGAAAGAAAACCCTCATATAGAGCAAAGCAGTATACCTATATAGGAAATGTTAACAAATATATTTTCAATTTTACATTTACATAGAATCTTTTTTCTATAAAATCTATTACAGATTTCCACATCTATAGGTACATATGTCCATCCTTAGGTTGCCCGAAAAATATTAGTTTAAGCAATAGGTTCGCCCTTTTATAATAGTAAACTGTATACCATTGATGACACCCCACCCAATGACTGACCCCCTGTCAATTTATTCAAGTTACTAAGAAATCTTAGCATATTTTATTTTGCAGCTATTATGATCAGTCTATGACTACAAAATAATAAAAATAAGTGTTAGATTTGGCTGTATTTTAATTTAATTCCACTTAAATTAAGGGCTGTTTATAAATAAAAAAGTCACGGAGCGAACTGTAAATTGCGTGTATTGCTCTCAACGGTTGGAGGCGGGAGGAAGGGGTGGGAGACAAAAGGCATGCAACAACGGATGAGGTTTTCAGTGTTGCTTGTGCAGAATCAGTGTTGCAAGTAAACTAAATATTGTGAATGTTAGGTAATCCAACAATAAGATTTTTTATTGTTACAGGGTGCTAATAATCGATGGCAACAACAATGGTATACTTTCCCTTAGTATGCAAAATTATAAAGTACGTGGTCTCTTGTTGCGTTACAATAAATTAAAATAAAAAGAATTGTATTTTATACAAAGAATATGATACCATCAGGATTCATAAAATATTTCCTTGGCGGATGTGTGTGAACATTGTTAATCCTCATAATATTTCCATCATCATCCAGCCGAATGCGTGCAGTGCATTTGTATTTATTTTTCACTGAACAATCCCAATAGGCATAGTGTTTGTAAAATGTGTAGTCATTTATTAATATCAGTTTATTTCCTTTCGTCGATGTGACAATGTCGTAGGATCGGGCTGAAAAGTAGTTTTAGTGTAGCAAAACCGTTATTACCTTAGTGCACTATTAAACTGCGTTCCTAAAAGGCTTAGTGTGACACCTGCCGAACGTACAGCGTTAAAAGTTCGGCTACTAAAGGATCGGTTGGCATGACACACCAAATGCGCCGAACGGTCGGTATTACGTGGCATGTAGTTCAGCGCGTTACATGATGAAAAATAGTACGGTACGAAACTTCTCGCCAAACATCTTAAATATAGTATTATATAAACTAATCCTTTAAAGTATTAAATTTATCAGTGTTGGCAATATGAAGAGGTGAAATCATGTAACTACATTACTTTTCAGATCCGTAAAAGTAAAGAAGCATGTACACAACATGGTTCAACAACTTTCGTCGAACTTTCGGTCGCATAACGTGTCGTATGATATGTTGATTGCTATACAAAATACAATGAATGCGTTTTCATGGAAACAGTCGCTGGATGAAAGGTTCGACGATGCATCGAACGCCGCGTAGATTCCGGTGATGTGCCATAGGTTACTTAAAAATCCTGTGAGCATGTTTAGCCGAACTTTCAGCGCCGCACGTTCGGCAAGTGTGTCGTTAACCTTTCTTAAACACCTTCGTTGTTTGTTTTCGTCAAAACCGTTCGATAGATTTTATAGATGAAAACATCACTAAACCTATTTAATTCATATTAGATATGTGCGGGCCACGTTCATAATTTATGGGTTATAGAAATACTCAATATACATGTGTGTAGTATTATTGAACACGGTAGAATCAGTACTGCGACGCGAACACATATTGTCGCTCTCACATACAAGTACATATCGCGAAAAACACAATATACTAACATTTTACATCATACTTATCCATCATTATATAATTAGCATTATGACAAGTTTAGCATTTAGTATTCTATTTAATAATACATACATAGAAGCAAAGCCACCCAAGTGATTATCATTTATCATAACATCAACACCAGTAATATTACGGACATTGTCCCGTAGCTCATACAACATTATATTGTATTCAACTTATAATTAATTCCTCAAGAAGTAAGATACTTAAGCCTAGGTCGTTATCATCTAAGGATAAGGCTTGTAACGTTACCTTGTTGAATCACCTTACTGATCCATAATCCAAGACAGCCCTAGATTTTGGTAAAGAGAGACTGACAGAATCCTAAGTGTATTTTCTTTTTTTGAACTTGTGGTGAAAATTCTAAAAAAATACATTCAATGAAAATTCAATTGAAAGAGATCCGTCAACTAGCTTTTGAGACATAAAGGTATTTTTCATTTAATCCTTTTTTAGACATCTGTAATCAAATAACAAGAGCAGAGGACGTGGTGATTTGGAACTTTTTTCGTTAGGGGGCGTCCATTAATTACGTGAGGCATTTTTGAGAAATTTTCGACACCCCCTCCCCTCTTGGTGAGATTTCGTAAGATTTTCCTCAACTCCCTCCCCCTCCCCTAATCTCACGCGAGATTCTTCAAAATGTATGTTTTGGCTGTAGGTGTTGGATTATTGGGAAAACAAAACAAAAACACAACTTTATTTAATAAATAATCGAGCGCTATTTTACTGCTATGCGGGGTTCGGACAAATACGATAAAAACTATTGTGTCAGATTTGGCCATATTTTATTCTAGAAATAAATTGTCATGCAATATTACACCGTTTTCTGCTAGAAAAAAAAATTTAAACAATCACATGATATTTACTAAGACCCTCCTTGCCCCTAAGTGAGATTTGGAAAGATTTTGCTTGATCCCCTCCCCCTCTAGAACACCTCACGTAATTAATGGACGCCCCCTTATACTAGGATAACTTAAATGTGATACTCACTAAGACAAAAGTATGAGCTTTCCATCACTTCCCTTAACTGTATGCCTAGGGCCGTGGGTATGGGAATTATGTAATTTTGTGACATTTCCTTGATGGTCTACCGTAAGGCGTGCAATGCAACCATTCTTTCGCTGGGAACATGTCCAAGTATTGGTCGACGTTCGTCCATATGAATAGCCATTTATTATGATAAGCTTAGCACCTTTCTGAGACACACCAAAGTCGTATTGGATTCCTAAAATAAAAGAATATATAAATGTATTTAGTTTCAAGTACCAATATACTTATACAAACTTTAGAGTACACCACCCTGCTTCTTGTTTTCCCCTTCTTACTAGAAGCTTAGGTTTGCTGGAAGAAAACTCTTTTTAGGGTTAAGCTTGCCTTTGTACATCACCACTTTTTTGTATTCTTATAATTGCTAGTGGTCGGTCATTGGTCGAAATTCGACCTAAGGTTCTGTTGTCAATGACTATTCTTCTATAATCACAGATTTCGCCAAGGCTACACTGTTAATTCGACTTTAACAATAAACAAAAGAGTATATATGCGTGTGTCAAAACCATGATAGTGTGTGTAATGTTTTTTTTTTATTGATTTAATGTATTTTTATGCATAATGTTTAAAAATATTAGCATTCTGCACTTCTTCTCTATATAAACTGTAAGTGTGCGAAATTTCATACTCCTCCTTCCGCGCAATTTACGTAAAAGTTCCTGCTTCACGTATTAATATAATGATGTAACTACATATTTTGTAAAACAATACAATAAAGAACTACATACAATAAAGAATAATGAAAGAGATAGAAAACAAAACTATATACACGCCTGACAGAAGCATGATGATAACCTTGAAATAGCGATGGAATTGATGAGAATGATAAAATCTGTATAAATTAAAAGAGTACGCTTAATATTACAAAACAAAGCGTTACAGGACAACACAACGTTTAAGTTTTTGAGCCTGAGAAGCCTCTGTAATTTCAAAATGCATATATCGCAGGAAAATCCATTAAAGGGACGTAAGCAACATACATAATTTAATTTAAATAGTGTTATAACCATAACTAGGCATTATAAAATAACAAATAAATATGACAAAAAATAAAAATATATAAAAAGACCAAAAATTTAAAATTTAATTACATCAAATTATTACTACAATTTTTATAGATAATTTTAATCGATTTTGGGAAGCTGATGCAGTAAATAGCAAGTCACCGCTCGTCCACTTCGTCCATGTTGTTCAAACATTACGACGCGAAGGCTATCGCTGTCATAGGTCATTGAATAGTCCCATATATCCACTATCTTTACAAAAAAAATTACTCTTATGTGTTATACTTATGTTTCCTTACTATTTAGTGTAGACTAAACGTGGCTTATTATTGAATATATTCCTATAATGCATGCAGCCTGTATGCACTATAGAAACACACGACACCTTATAATACAGGAACAAGGTGTAAGTTAGTGTCCGCACTTATATCAAATTGGCAAATATTATCCGGGTCATTTTTGTAGCCCTTGAATGAGATTAATAAGTTATTTACAAACACATTTGAGTGCATAATCTTGATGAATAAAATTTGAATATTGAATGAATTGTTAGTAAGAATACAAATAGACAATTAAATCAATCTTTATTTGCTGAAGACATGATATAAAAGATAAAATAGTTAAGGTTCTATGTATTCGTTGTACAGTATAGTTCGTTATTTAAATATAACAGCAGTTATAGCTAAATTATTACTTTTTTTTATAACCCATATTTTATTTAATATAATTTAGTAAAAAGGTCAATAAAGCTTTATTCATAACACAAGAAAGATACAAAAACATTTATTTACCATTAGGTTTGGCGGAAAGACATTCAACGTAACAAGGATTACAAGGTCAGTCCACAGAATGCTTGTAGCATCAAAACGCATATTAATCATAATCATGAAAGAGATATACTATGAATGTTAATCATCCAGTAAAAAACATAAATCTATAGAAACCCTTAAAACTTCACTTCTGTCAACCAGGAGGCAACACAACCAACGTACGCGACAAACATGCAGTTTATCTGTTACGGATATGAAGGCTGCCACAGACGACAAAGTTCCTAACATAACCCTTCCGCTTAACTCCCCAGTTGCATTGCGTTATCTTAGTGACAACCGATTATTGCTTATATCTCTCTCAGAATAGCCCCCTAGACAAGTGGCATTAGCGCTATATGAATAGAACGAAAATATATGGGAATGATGCAATACCTAGGCTAAGGAAATGTTAAGAGTGAGATCCCAATCACCCCAGACTTACGTGATTTTAGGAAAGATGAAATTTTTAGGATTGGTAGTTTTACATAAACTTAGTAAGTAATGGATACTCGCTAAGGTGAAACGGGGCTGTTTTTCAGGTAGCAAGTATCAAAGGTGGAAAAAAAACCATGCTAACTTACGTCAAAGTAGCAAGGCTAGGTTTTACATATGCCATATATGATATTGTTATAAACAAAGATATACAGTTGGCAGACACTTCCGCACATTATAAACAATCAAATAAAATTTAAAAATCTAAATAAAAATTAAACTAACCATCGTTACGCGATAACGTTGCCCGATATCTAAGAATTCTACCAGTAATAGACTAAATAGCTTCATGAAGATTTTTATACAAAAATATATTTTATGATTACTTAATAAAACTAATTAATCTACGTAATAAAAAAGTGGAATACATGAATATAAAAAACATTAATGTTTAATGTAAATTATATTGAAATACAGTATAATGTTACAATATTACAATACAATAAGTGAACCATCAGGACACTTGCGAGGTTTTCGTGGCGGATGCGTGTGAATGTCATCAATATAAACTATCTTGTTGTAATCATCCAACGTCAGTTTGGCTTTACAATGATTCTTGTTGCTTTGCATTGAACAAGTCCAAACGCGACTACCAATTTTCTGCCTATATGTAAACCCTTTGATGAGCAATAAGCACTTGCCTTTCTTGGATCTCATTAATTCGTAATGTATATCTGTTAACAAACATTAATCATTAGCTAGATATATTAAATAACATCCTATAAACGTTCTATAATGTGGATTTTTAAATTAAGTAAATAATTTTGTTTTATGTAGACCAATACAAAATCAACATAGAAACTATAAAACTAATTTTAATATCATTGAATTATTATTAAAATTAGTTTTATTAAAAATGCTCCAAATGCATATTTTTTTGGGGCCCATGCAGGGAGCGGCGAGTCACCGTCTGTCCATTTTTCCATGTTCCCTGAACATTGGGTCGGATAAACGCTATAGTCCCCATAGTTCCAGATCCCCATTACCACTAACAGTTCCGTATCCCCGTAGCTCGGAACCTTTACAAAAACAAAGACAAAAATTCATTTACATAGCAGCTAGCTCCAACCTCTTATACCATATTTTGTATAACGTTTTTATCTTGCCAAGCTTGTAAGGAATTTATGGAGATATATTGCAGCATAACATTTTAGTACGTAATGTTATTATTATTTTTTTCTTTTATTGTATCTTGGTCTTATTGAGTATGCACTGTTTGCTACAACTCCATTAATTCTTCAAAAAGTAATTCTGTATAAAACTTATTAAAAAAGAAGAGAACTTGAGATATAAATAGAATAAAAAATGGAAAGAAAAAAATATTTAGTTAGACGTGTTGTTGGAGAGTTTCTTGCTGCTTCTTCTCCTTTACAGCAATAACACGTTGCGAAGCGGTGTAGAATAGGAAGTAAAATTAAATTTTAACTTATATCTATGACCTTCCAAAAGTGTTCTCCAGTGGAACTTATTTTGAATAAAAACTTTTCGAATTTGAATTTCAAATTTGAATTTTTTCCTTGGGTGTATTTATAAATGATGTAGACAAGCATAATCGCCGGTCAGTGTCACGCCACATTTACATTAAAATTGTCTAGGGACCTCTACGTGTGGGCTTCTCCATGACCCCACGCAACCCCTTTAAAAGTCCGGGCCATTTTTATGGCCTGTGGTGTACAATGAATCGGCACATAAATACATACCTTGTATATCTCCAAACTAAGCATGTCACGCCTGTTATGGGTAATATACGTCCAACGACTTTGGAGTCGATCTCAAACCCCCAAATCTTAGTAAATAACGGAATGCTCGTTTATAAAGTTTACCATCCCAGAAACTGAAGCCGGGGGCCAGGACCTCTGCATTCTAGAGAGCTACACGGGGGCAAAGGCTTAGTCTTCACCACTCAAACTGAGAAACCGTCATTTTACTATACTCGTATGTCTTCCAGAAAACCCCAGGATTAAATTAGAGTAATATTAACCTATCAATTCAGGTTAATATAAAATTTAAAAAGTTTAATCGCTAAGCTTACTTTGTTATTATAAATTAAGGAACACTTTTTAGTGATTTACATTGTATGGAATGAAATGAATTTACAATTTTATACTGCTTTCCCGATATAACAAATTTACATTATGTTTTGGCTTTGAATTTAAAAACATTCATAATGTTAATTACAGCCCATAAAATGCTGAGCTCCCGATCAGTTGATATTTTTAGTACTATTTTATGGTAGGGTATTTAATCCCAAATGGTAAAGTTGCCAGACTTCTGACAACTTTATTACTAGTAGTAATTTTTCTTCTAAATACAGCGATAAATTCAGCGACTGTTTGAAAATCAAATTATTCTAATCCATAAAAAATGTATGTATGTATATATTGTATTTATTAAATATACATAAACATGAATTCAGAATTAAACCGTCATTATAAAAAAATGAGTTATTACCGCCATACAGTGAAATTACTCTTTGAAAACATGATGCAAAACGCTCACAGCGTTATATCACTAGCGTCATTATGCCTTAGGATGGGGGTGAATGCAACCTATAATAGCAATATTGACCAGCTTACATTGTATAAGTAAAAAGTACTAATTTACGTGGTGAATAAGACTTTCGTTTATGCAAATAACATATTTAAATGCAAGTATTGACATGCTTTTCTGTAAAAACTGCGAATTAGCTAGTTAACTATATAAGTAACACTATATAGAGGCGAATATTTCAAAAACATATTATTCAAACAATTTATTGGATTCAAAATTAAAACTGGATCAACAACGAATTTATCCGTGCAGGAACGGAGAAAGAATATAATTTCCTGCGGCCAACCCACAGCCAGGTGGTAGGGCATTTGCCCGACTGGATGGCTACCACCCCTGGTCTAAAGTATGTCGCCATAACAACCTTGAGTTGTGTTCCGGCATTATTGACCAGTTTCCCTTAAGACAGCAGCAGAGCATTTGTAACAACTTTGCTGTTGCAAATGTCCATAGGCGATGGTAACCGCTTTCCATCAAGTGGGTCGTCTGCCTGCCTGCTGATCTCCTGCAAAAAAAAAACGGGGTACAAAATAAATCGATTGTATTTTATTTATTTCTACAATAGATTTTTATTTGGAAACTTGAAGTGAAAAATTGCCGGTCTGATTCTAAAGATATGTACGATATTGTTATTAGTTAACAGATAGCACTTTTTACTTTATACCCGGGACTATAAGAGGACAAGCTTTCCATCGTAACACATATGACGTTTTCTCGGCGGGTGTGTATGGTCTTCATCAATATAATCTACCTGGTTATCAGAATTTAATATTAATTTAGCTTTACACTGATTCTTGTTGCTTCGCATTGAACACGCCCAAACGCGACTGCCAAGTCTCTGATTATAATATGTAAACCCATTTATGAGTAATAGGGACTTGCCTTTCCTGGACGTAACTTCTTCGTAAGGCGTATCTGTATGACAAACATTAATATAATCAATAGAGTAATAATATATATACAAGTGAATTTTTCAAGTGGGCCTTCAGGGCTAAATCCTAAACCATGCTAAATAGCGAAATATACTTAAAGGAGTTTCGAGGCCGATCTTAACGAAAACTGTATGGAAATTAGAATATTTTGTTCAAAAACAACCCCTTCCCTTGGTTTGCAGTTTAAGAATTGTCTACAGAGATCCTTACAAGCTACACTATGTCTTCGTATAAATATAGTATAATCAGCCGATACGATTCCTGACAAGGGTAATTACTTTAAAAAAATTTAATGATATCAGTAGTTTTCGTCCAAATCGGCGAAACTCCTTTGAGTGTTTTTCGCTATGTAGCATAGATTCGGATATGACCCTGAACGCCAACTTGAAAGATTCAACCTATATATATAATATATGCTAGTAGCAGAATTAATATTTCATTGTTAAGGCTGCCGCCACTCCCCAAAGCCCTAATTCAAATAGTTATTCAATCACTTGATAGCAACACATTTAGATATGTTACCAAGATGACATAAATAATGGGCCCAACCTGGCCCGGTGACCTCGAAACTCCCCTTACAGTCACCTCCTTCTTTACAGTTAGTCTTTATATCATCTCAATTCTACACATTTATCAAATCACACATGGATATTTCCATAAATAAAAATTTTACATGAGTAAGGCGCTACGGTAAACTGAGTAGTTTACCGAAGAACGCAGCGCCTGGTGAATAGTAGAACAACTGTATCTGTCTGGCCTCATACGCCGCTTAAATACTATAAATTACTTGAAAGTACCGTCAATTAAATGTCGCAATCTAAAATGTCCAGCAACTAGTTAATAATAATGTTAAAAATAAATAGTGTTACAAATGCCACCAAAACGTTTAGCGAATATAACAGTATCGTATTCACTAATTAACATGTTATACATTGTAACAAATCAATAAACATCTGCCTTTAAATATTCTTAAGCTATTGTTTCGTGATACTTATCTAAATCTATAAAATTATGACATTATTATTCGAGTAATTACTACAACTGTAGATTCATAATATCTCCTACAAATATATATTAGCTGCCATAAATTTAGGTTGCCAACACACGGAAGGACTAGATAAAATCGCGTTCGCACTGTAATGGCAGCAACCGTGTAAACTTTAGCTCATTTGCATTATGTTACAGACAGCCATGACACTGTGTAAGCTTTAGTCTACGCGGCACATAATTTAAAGTATAGTCAAGGGGATTGTTCACAATATGCGGATACAAACTTTAATTTAGTATTATAAAATAATATTTATAAAAAATAATCATATCTTATTGACAATGAAATAACATTGTTTGAATAATCAAACAATTTTAATAGATTCCAATACTTATTGTCTTAATAAATTTCATCTAAAGTGACTATACTACTTTGGTGACCCGCGAGGGGACTGTTTTTGAAGACTATAGTTTGAATACAATAAAGTTTTTTACGCTAAGCAGTGATAAATAAAATAGTTTAAAATCTTTTAAAGTTATCTACGACATGTACAAGTATAACATTTGTACCTACTTTTTTATACAATAAATGCCTGAGACAATGAGTCGCCTAGTTTACATAGAAACCCTCATATAACTATGTTCATCTTCGCTACCGAAAGTACATAAGTAACTAAAGAAAAAATAAATAAACCATTTTTATTTTATTTCTTGGCAATTAGTTCATTAGTCTAAGTCTAAGGCTATTAAAAGGGAAGAAACAACGTCGCCTTTTTTGCCGTGGTAGAACGCCCCTGCTTTTATACAAACATTGTACATTGACTGTACCACTCGATGTACCTCCAACTACTCGAACTAGGGCGCTGCCTAACTAACACCGCAACCCTGGCACTTGTTAGCAGCCTACCCGCATCTTCAACAGCAGGCATGCCAGACGAGTACGCGCTTTACACCATGACAGTTGTCTCCGTTTCAGCGGTTTTGTTACAAGTTTCCACTAATGATTACAGATAAATAACAAAAAGAAATAGGAACCCAAAGAATAAAAAAAAGATTACCTAGAAGAGATTGCTTTAAACATTAAGGCCGCGCATTGTACTACCTTATACTTACTTCTTACGGTCTTATTCATATTGAGTTAGGCAAGTTTGTAGGCTTCATTAAATTAAAAAGTGTTTTTGTTTTATTCATAAATGTTTAATTTACTCTTAATAAGGTATTTTTAGTTAATCAGCTCGATAGTTAAAAAACTGTTATACATAACATAATCGCATTTTAGCTCTAAAACGCGCTAACATTCCTTGTTAATTTAAAACAGCTCGGACCCTACTTTAACGCTATTACAATAATGGACGATTTCAATCAGCTGTTTACTATTTGTCATTTGAATTGTTTTTCTTCTTTATTTGTGTATCCAGCCAGTATCAAATATCCATAAATATTCAAGTTTGTATGTAGTATGACCATGTGTAAAGAGGTTGTACTCACCGTATTAACTCACACTGGATAACGCGCGGATTAAAAATATAAATGTTCTATGACATGATATGGTCACTAATAAGAAATACAATTTTATCTCTATATATAAAAAAAAATATAGCATCCGTATATTTGTGGCAGCAAAACTCGTAGAGTACCCGTGGATTGACTTGAAACTTTTCATAACCTTATACATTAGTAGAAGAGTATTTTTATTATACAGTGACTTTGCCCGCGTTATTATTTAAATTAACTAATAATATCACACTAAGCTAGAGCAAAGCGTTGCTGGATTTAGCCAGTTTATACTGCTATATTTCTAAATCTCTGGGATTCAGTGTGTAGATTTAATTTTTTTGACAAAATTTGTGATCTTGAAAACTTGTTCTTTTGAAGATTCATTAACCCAAATTCCACCACTTTTTAAACGTTGTCTCTCTCTTTCTGTATATTTCGCTTTATTATACAAAGGCAGAACCTGGAGAACGGACGTCGCTGAAGGTTACGTCCATATTGCGAATGTTCAAAACAAACGCAGGAGAAGTCACCAGTGGTCGCTAGTTTATGTATATATTTTATCAATGTTTTCTAATTGCAGATTTTAAAACCATAAAAAGTGTATTATCATTAAAATTTATACAATAATTTTCAAACAAGTCTCAGCCAGATTGTAGATCTTTGTCTGACACGAAACGAGGGAATTCTTAAGATAGTTCGAAAAGGCACAATTATTTCACTACGAAATTGTGATTTTTGGGCTGAAGCAGGCAAACAAGCAGTCGGCCCACTTGATGGAAATGTTTACCGTCGCCTATGAACATTTGCAACAGCTAGGGCGTTGGCAACGCGTAGCCAACCTCTAAGAAATTTTATAACGCCTTTCTTAAATAACCAGAAATAGCATTGTTCGTCAAAAATCACTAATACTCTTAAGATTTTTTATTTATTAGAGTTCCTTGGTCATTTTGACAATTAGTAAAACAATAACGACAACAAAAAAATTACTCCTGGGTCTATATGTATGAAATTTTAACAAAATAGCAAGCAACATTCAACATCGGAGGCTCGTGAAATCATTACGAATCATTCTTTCAAACGAACGTTTTCTCTATTTAATGTATGTTCTAACTAAAGAGCGTTTTGAGCTTGCATTAGCATTCTTCTATGAATAAGACGGTTAGTATGTAATGCGAGCACTACGCAAAATCTGCGGAGTGACGCTCGCGGACCGCGTTCGTAATACCGAAGTAAGAAAGAGAGTTGGTCTGAAAGAGAGTGTCGGGGTGAAGGTAAGGAAAGGAATGCTCCGGTGGTTCGGGCATGTGGAAAGAATGCATGATGAAAGAATGACTAAACAGATATACAATGCAAAAGTGGATGGATGCAGAAGTCGTGGAAGGCCACGACACACCTTCCATGATCAAATTGATCGTGTACTAGCAGAAGGTGATGTCAGGAGCCTTAAGAACAGACGAGTGTGCATGACAAGAGTTATGAATGTCAAAGAGGCAAGTGAGGTGTGTAAGAATAAGCCTAAATGGCACTCTGTTGTTCGTGCCTACCCCGCAAGGGAACTGGCGTGAAGTTATGTATGTATGTATGTATGTATAGTATGTAATTTTATCGTGTATTTTTTTCTGTCATTTTGATGTACAATAAAGAGCCATTGTATTTGTGAGAACACTACCTACTCAGCGGATTGCATCGAATGTCATGCAATGCACTCCAAGAGGCAGTTGTCTTCTTTCACCCATCTCGGCGACTCGAAACATCAATCGGTTTAATATTTTTGTACATAGAAGTTAATAAATAATCATTGACTTTATAGATTATTATAAACCTAACCCATTAAATATGTGCATAGTATTCTTAAAAATGTTATACAAGATGTACATACACCTCAATTTTCAGTCAGGAGAAAGATATAAAAAAATGAGGACAGATACTGTTAAAACAATTTTTTTATTACTGGTATCCAATTAATTCTTTCTTTTTATTTCTATAGTATCTATTACTGTAATTCAACAGAGACTATCGGCCCACTTGGTAATAATATGTTAACTTCGTCATTGAAGATTTGAAATATCAGAGGTGTCACCAATATACTGCCGCCGGCCACGAAGAATTTTAATGATAAACGTGACTTGGAAATAATTAACACGAAGTCTTAGTAATTTTGGAAGACAACTCAAACGTACAAGCAAAAAATCACAATATTTATTCATTTTTTATCTGTATATACCTATCATAATTTCACTAATTACAATTTGTACTCACATCATAAGTATATTTAAATGGTAAAATTTTACTAAATACGAACAGACTGTCATGTCTCCTTTTCATACATACGTCCATTATTCGGATTTAAGGCCACGTATACATTATACCATTGAAGATCAACAAAACCGTTGTTGGCTCAATGTGTACGCGAGAACAAAAGATTATCTATCTATACTGTAAGAAATCTGTAATTGTTTCGAGTTGGTACAATACGTTCAAGATTGTGAAAAAAATCAGGAGGGATAATTCGCACCAGGAGATTCCGAAAATGCAATTTTTAGACTTTTTTCTGTCTGTCTGTTAGAGCAGCACGTGAAAACTACTGAACGCTAGGTTATATCCCGGGGCGTAACTTAGAAAACTTTTTAACCCGATAAATGACTTAGTTTCCTGAGGATAGCCAAAAATAGCGAAAAACATGGCGCTGACATCGTAATTTTTATTGGAAACTACTGAACGTATATGAATGAAACTCGACATAGTGCTGGTTTATAACCCGAATCAACACTTAGGATACATTTTATTCCGACAAAAGGCGTTTGCTTGGAATAGACGGATTAGCAAAATAGATGGCGCCGCAATTGCGATGTAGGCTCGCTGTAATTCAATAACAAATAGGTTTTTAGTTTGCCCACATGTCCTTCATTAAGTATTAAGTAATTGAAATCAGGTTGACTGCGACTTCTCTTTATGTTTTGCTATGCAGTTGTCCACACTATATTGATTTAGTTTTTTTGTAATTGTAGTGAATTCAACAAAAAAGTAAAGTATTGAAGGTTTGTATATATAAAACACCTAATAATTTTGTTTATGTTAGTAACATAAAGCTAATAGCTAGGGCTTTTCACGCGGCGTTGCCGACGGGAAAACTATATTAATTGATAAATAAGTATCAACCGGTATAACGTTTACTATGATAATTTAAATTTTAAAATCCACTCAAAAATCAAAAACAATATCGAAATAAGGTACTTGCGAACACACATATTGTACATGATTCATATCATCTCACAACTCCAATTCACAACTTACCTCAAAATAATACTTTTACACAAGACACGGACATCACAATAATTTTATCTCATACATAATGTATAATACTTTCAAACTAAAGAATTTTACTAGCAATAATAATTATACGCAAATATTTTATATTTATTTGTACGTGTGATAATACAACGAAATAATTAAAAATGGACAAACAGTTCATACTCATAGTCTTATTAGAATTAGAGTGAAAGTCATATTTGAACTTTTTACATTTCTAATGTCCTTGATCCATCTGGGATAATGTTAATGCAAGTGACCGTTTTACGCGAATGTAGCGATGGGTGTAATGCCTTGTTTGTGATGCGATATAGTTATTAATTGTTAATGACTTTAAACATTCGACAGATAACGCATGTATATACAATATACACGAATGTAATAAATTAGTAACGGCGTTATTATTAACGCTATAAACAAGACACATTTGGTCACAGTGACTAATTAACACTAACATTATTCTAGGTGGAGCCCGAACATTAAAAAGCATTTGCAAGCAGTGTTCAATAAATGCTAAAAACATAATACAGTTGATTAGTTATTGAGTTTTTTTGTATAAGTTATATAGATTGACTACAGTAAGATGCCTATTGCATCTAGCTATGAAATTAGTTTCGTTAAGTTTCATCAAGATGTTTACCTTCATTTCCAGCACGTGGTAATTGTAACAAAATATGCACATTAAAGTCAAAAAACTACCGAAGTTATGCATGCCTCCACGTTACTTGAAACGCAAGAGCTTTACTTGTTAGACTACCACGGCTTTACATACAACACACACAACTTAACACTTATGTATTAGTTTGAATCAATTTAAACATGATTGATTATAAGATAGGGACTACTCATTATGTATTGCAAGCAAATTCTGTCTAGTGAGTGTCTGGTGAGTCGTGGAAGGCCACGACACACCTTCCATGATCAAATTGATCGTGTACTAGCAGAAGGTGATGTCAGGAGCCTTAAGAACAGACGAGCGTGCATGACAAGAGTTATGAATGTCAAAGAAGCAAGTGAGGTGTGTAAGAATAAGCCTAAATGGCGCTCTGTTGTTCGTGCCTACCCCGTAAGGGAACTGGGGTGAAGTTATGATTGTAAATTCTGTATATTTAAAATATACACGTTATGTTTGTATGTAGAGTTATGTTTGAAGAGAGAGCATGAAAGTAGAGTAAACGCGGTCGAGATGCGAGCACTGCGCCAAATCTGCGGAGTGACGCTCGCGGACCGCGTTCGTAATACCGAAGTAAGAAAGAGAGTTGGTCTGAAAGAGAGTGTCGGGGTGAAGGTAAGGAAAGGAATGCTCCGGTGGTTCGGGCATGTGGAAAGAATGCATGATGAAAGAATGACTAAACAAATATACAATGCAAAAGTGGATGGGTGCAGAAGTCGTGGAAGGCCACGACACACCTTCCATGATCAAATTGATCATGTACTAGCAGAAGGTGATGTCAGGAGCCTTAAGAACAGACGAGCGTGCATGACAAGAGCTATGAATGTCAAAGAAGCAAGTGAGGTGTTTAAGAATATGCCTGAATGGCGCTCTGTTATTCGTGCCTACCTCGCAAGGGAACTGCCGTGAAATTATGTATGTATGTATGTATGTTTGTATGTGACTACATAAAAAGCATCCGACTGAAATATTTAAAAGCCTTTTAAATCAATTCATAAATATCTAAGGAAAATAACAAAAAAAAATTAGTACCACAAAATTATGTTGTGTCTACGTCTTTAGAATCTTTAACTCGTTTTTAATTTAATTTTTTCATTTTTGGAGAGTCCACATGTTAGATGGCACGGATGCGGCAAACACAGTTCAAAAACGTGCGACAGTGAATCGTCGGCATTTCTACTACCTACTTCAGTAACCACTATTTCGAAACGATTCTTGTCGGATTTCTATATCTTACTACACATTCATTCAAATATAAGATAAAAGAGATATACACGTACGACATAAGGACATCGATTATATCGTCCTCAACAACTCGACACGCCGCATTTACGATATCAGACATCTTTATGACGTAGGCGTAGTAAAGCTTATATGTATTTGCCGAATCCGTAACGATTAGTATGGGGAGTTCCTAGTCGATATTTCTGCCACTTCAGTAGCCGCTATTTCAAAACGATTGATGCTAGATTTCTGTATTTTATTATACATTCATTTGTCTTACTATTAACCAGTAGTATAGAGCAAAAGAATGGATATTAAAATATAGCCGGTATTAAATGTAATTCATATTAAATACTGTCGCAATTAACTACGCCTACTTTACTTCTTGATCATCCCTCGTCCTTCCACAAACAATAGTTCTCCCAAAATTTCTAGGTTCATGTGTGTGGAAGCTGCTTATAAATGTGATCCTTGCGTTGGAATCAAGCCTGATTCTTGCTGAACAGTAATTCGTCCTTTGCGAGCAGACCCAAGCATTTCCTTTTTTTCCATAAGTGTATCCATTCAATACAATCAACTGACCTCCTTTCTGAGACGGAATAATGTCGTAAGGTATGTCTGGAATAATTAACACCACCAAATTGGATGAGTTATTATAGCAGGCTCGTTTCAGTTACACATATTATGAACACAAGTAAGCTTTAAAGCCAAACGTAGACGGTTCCTTTCTATCTTTCAATTTAATTAAAAAAGAGACAAAAATAATATAAAGAAATAAAGTAAATTAATTGTTGCAACTTTTTTTCACATGTGACTTTTAACTGTTTAAAAATACAATAATTATTGTGTTTTTAACTACTTGAATAAGCAATTAAGTATTTCACTTATGAAAAATATGGTTAGAATTATATTCGTTAATTTTTGCCTCATTTCTATCGAAATTGAAAGAAAGAAGTAACCCCGTGTAATTTTGATTTTATAGGAATAAGGTTGATCTAAAATGCCACTCTCTATATAACATTGTTAATTAAAGAACTTGTCAAAAACTAAAGGAACAATGAAAAAATATTTTTTCTTCTATTACGTTTATTAAACATCATAAGCATGGTATACTTGTGTCGTGATGCATTAAACGCAAAGATCGGTGACTTAAGCCGTAACACGTGTCGCCGCTTTGTTATAAATATAGACCTAATATATCAAACAGACTAAATTATATATACATATTTAGATATAGAACAAAAACTGTAACATTTACCTCTAAATTTTAATATATTACTCTAGAGCTTTTCACAGTTTTTCTTTCGTAAACTTGGTAACCGTAACCTGCGAAAACTATAGCATTCCCTGGGATATAAGTCGACACTATCTATCCCTTATTTTTCCCTAGAAAATAATTATGATACTTCACAGACCACGTTTTTGCACTCACACTATTAAATTCAACATAAAAAATACCTAAAATTACAAACTAAAGTAGAAGTCTTCCATTGACCATATGACCATAATATTTTGCTTTTAAAAAAGTTTATTCAACAATATATCGCGTCAGAAAAAACTAGGCATACATATACTGTGCTACTCATACAATACCTACAGATAGAAATGAAATTAGCGTGGTTTAGATAGTTTACATAGATAGTGTCGAAGTATCGTCTAATATTCAAAGTACAATAAAGCAAGTTTAATGGTAAATATAGACCTAAAATACCTAAATATGGAATAATAAACACTCCGTTATTTAAGAATTCTAGAAATCAATCAAATATTATGTGTACATATTAGGATGTTAAAACAATAGTATAAGGTGTCATTTACTTCTTGCCTACATTACACAATCTAATCTAGTACTCGTAAGTCGCAATAGAATATATTCTACATAAAGGGAAGTATTTACTATAACATCTAATATAATAGTAGATCATATTACATTATAGTGCATTATTCAAAACCATGCCTGTAATTGCTTCGAGCCTGTGTCTTTTCTGTCTAGGAACTAATTCATATCATAACGATCGTAACACTTTATGCATAGACGGTGTCAAAGAAGATATCAGCAGCTTTTTAATAATCATGTTGTTCTTATTTTCTTAAGACTTCGGATATACTGGATATTGCTAGCAAGTCGGCATTACTGAAATAATTCTTTTTTCTAACATTATTTGGTCTTCTTTCCTTTTCTTAGGCTCTTTCTAAAAGCGATTTATTAACGTGACCTTTTGCTATATTGCTAAAATCCTCTTTCACTTGAATTTATTATGCTTTTCACTCCTAATTCAGTAAATTAATAGTATTTTTCATGTAAATTATCAAGCTGTAGTCAGTACTGTTTATTTCAATTGATTTTCGTATGTCTTCGAATTATAATAGTTTATAATTCACTTTAATGATCTTGAAAAACACATTCTTTACTAATATTTTCCCTCTATGTAAAGTGTCTAGTAGTTATTTTTCATAAAATGTTTTAAAGTCCCTTACCAAGGTTACATTATACGATTCATCTGTCTTTCTGCCTTTTTTCTATAGTAATATGCTTTATCTTTTTCTTTCTTTATTGCCAATTGTTCTGGAGTCATTCTTTGTAAAAATCTGCGTTTTCTGGCATTCGCTTTCTCACGGGCTCTTATATATGCTGCACTATTTCGATTTATTTTCTTTTTGATAACATGTTTTGAAGTGATCCTGTTATAACAATCCAGTAAAGTAGCTAAAACAATGAACAAAAGTTTTAGGCTGTATGCTTTGTACTTCCATCGAGTGATTGAATATTTTGAGAACGCACACATGATTTCGGAAACAACTTAGACCGTTTCCGAAATTATGTTTTACCAGTATTTTCAAATCAATAATTTAAAGTTACTTTTTAAATTTTGTTTTGAATTAAATCCCGTATTACTGTATTTTCTTTCAAACCAATAAATAAAGGCGTTCTCGCTATGATAGTAACCTACATTTTTAAACCACTTTTCATGTTTGATCTGACATTTCGTACATTTAGCAACAAGCATATTATTAACATCATATAGACCATGTAATTTTAACACAATCACTACAATGTAATCGAATCGAAACGTCAGGCAAAACATACTTCTAAAATAAAATAAAAGACGAGAATATTTTTCTAAAATATAATTCGAAATTAAGCATTAAAATTAAACGTATGGGGAAGAGTTTCGTAAGGGTAACGAATGTCCCCTTTATATAAATAATTGTTACATTTCATTAAGTATTGGTTCAGTAGGTTAGCCGTTAAACAAAAAAATAAACACAAACATTATTGTCGTATTTATTATATTAGTATAATAGAAACATACAATTAAATAGTAAAACTAAACTACAGTATGAAAAATAAACCTAAAATTAAAAACTAGAACTAAATAAAAAAAAGAAGGCCATAATTATAGATAAAATATTGGTCCTAAACCACTGTCACTTATCGGGAACGTTTCCAAAAGCTGGCGGCGTTACCACGTTGAATAGCAATACTAAGCCTTTAAGCAAAATAGACGCCGGCCTTTTGATCGCGTGAGAGGTCTACCAACGTTCGGCGACATCTCGATAAAATTTTAAAGCGTTAGGACCCCACGGACTCAAAGTATAGAGTTAGTCTAATAGATTAGTATTTATAATACGAATGTAGACAAGTGAGCGATTTAAATGGTATTCATAAAAGTATTGGTGCTAATGTTCATAATCAAGATTTATATATACCTCACCAACTTTAAAATCAAACAAAAATAATTAACAATATAATAGTAATAAAATAAAACAATGATTCTCTTAATATACAATAATAAAGATTTTTTAATTAGTCGGAAAAAAGATTTTTGCTGTTTTTTCTCCTTACCAGCGATAACACGTAGCGAAGCGGTGCAAATAGAATACGGAATAAATTTATAAGTAAATGTATGATTTAAAAAAAAAAATGTTTAAGTGGAACTTATTAATAGTTTCAATAAATACTTTTGAATATCTCATAATACCCACTTGTGATTATTTCATTTGTAAAAGAAATGTGGTTACCGACGAAATTTTCAAACTTTTGATGCCAGGTTTCTATATCTTCCTATCCATTCTTATACCCTACCGTAAACAATTGACTTTATTTATGTACAATCTGTGTCAAATTCTAACTAGTAGTAAGGCATATGAACTTATAGTAAGATATAGAAACACGGCTCAATGACAACGGTCTTTAGAAAATTAATTTGTGATATTGCATGTAATAAATCCAACGCTGTACTTTATTTTTCTTTGCTTACGTTTATTCCATTTGAGTATAATTTAATGTTGTTACATCAATGTACGTGTTATAAATTACTATTGTTTGAATTAATGATTCCTGCTGGTTTTAAAATCTTAATGCTACCATCAAGTGTTTTTACACGCGACCTTCCTGGATGATTATGTTTCGCTAAGGATAACCTCACTAGAACGCCATCGGGAGATGTATAAGCCATGGCCTTGCAGTTAGTGTTTCTGGTGGAACACCTCCACACCCATTTCGACTTTTTCGTATATGTGTACCCTTGAACTAGTAGTAGATGTTTATGCCGTTCTGATAGCACGTACTCATAATCATTCAAGTCTAGCTCTGTAAATAATAAAACAAATAACAATTACCAAACAAAATTACACATTATGTGACTTTACTTAAAACTCATACATACATATATATCGAGCCTATTTCTCATAGGAGTAGTCAGAGATAGATCATTCATTACTCGCTACGATCTTATCAGATACCTACCTCACGAGTCATTTACTTTCATTAATCTCTTCATAGACCATGTCTATTTGAATGTCAACGGTTTGGTCTTGGTAACACACTGTCTGATCTACACTACTAGCATATACCTGTTTCATCCACCTTTCATTCTTTCCCTCTAATGTCAAGGACCTACCTTTATCCATATTGTTTACCCACACATAAATTAATAGTAAGAGCTGTGATTCTAAACTTAGTTCTGAAGAAGTATTATTTGAACGATTACGGTTAAGTATAACATAAATCTTCTACCATATCAATATACTGTTATATATACATACAACGCTTTCCAATAATAATGTTAATATAATTTTCAGAGCCGGAATGAATCGTCTTAGGAACATGCTAGTAAGATTTAATCTGTTCATTTTGTCATTAATTTGTTCTTTTGTATATTATTTTAACAAACATGTTACAGTTAGACGAAATATTTTCGAAATTTTGATAAAGTTGTTGTTACATACGTACAAAAAAATAACAAAATCTACTTTTGTAGTAAAAATTTGAGCGAACATAAATAACAGATTTTGATTGGAAACTATTATTCACAATGCCTAACCATAAGTTGCCAAACTTAGAATGTTTCTCTAAAAGTTTGTCTTAACAGACTTGGAACCACTCAATAGATTTCAAGATAATTGTAGGTATTAAAAATCATTTTTTAAAACAGTTCTGTGGGTTTTGCACAGCAGTAAACTGCCAGAATTTTCATTTTAGGTTTCTTCAATTTATTTTACTTCACCTCCAAGGCACATATAGCAAATAGATATATTGTAACAACATACACTTTAGGGTAATAAAATTGCTTAAGAATTCTATGCTCCATTTGTTTCCGAACCCATATCATTGTAATGATACGACCTTAGCCATTACGCTACCATGACTTGACTCTACCAGCACAACGAAGTAAGTGTTTTAATAATAAGAATCATCTCATTTATTTTGAAAATATAAAAATAAGTTACTAAATCCAAAACATGTTTATTATTCAATTGATTGTAACATAATTAAGAATATTTCACAGCAATATTAATAATAAATATATAATAGTTCCCGATTTAATCTTGCTTATATACAAATACAACCCTTAATATATTTTATGTAAAAAATTATTATCCAACAAGATTTTCATAATAATCTAATTCCCTTATTCATAATTGTTATACGAGGTTTATAGGCTCGTGAAAAAGTAAAAAAGTTGTATTAATAATCGTATTAACAACACCTGTTGATAAATGTCAAAGAGGCAAGTGAGGTGTGTAAGAATAAGCCTAAATGGCACTCTGTTGTCCGTGCCTACCCCGCGAGGGAACTGGCGTGAAGTTATGTATGTATGTATGTATGTTGATAAAAAATAACGAGCCTATAAAACCGAATAATAACTATTATTAAGGTGGTAAACATACAGAATTAATATTTCAAAAAACAACTATACGAAACAGCGATAAATACTCAAAGGAGTTTCGTGCCCAGTTTGATGAAAAAGTAACATCAATAAATTTTCGAAAAATCAATTACCCTAGTCAGGAACTGTGTCGGTTTATTTTGGAAAAAAAGCTTGCTTATATTACTTTACTTTTACCTGTGCAAAAACGAAGAGAGGCAATTTCCTGCGGCCGAGTGGTCAGTCATAAGAGACGACAAAACAACCCACAGGTAGGGTATTTGCGCGACTGGATGGCTACTACCCCTGGTCTAAAGTATGTCGCATAACAACCTTAAGTTTTGTTCCGGCATTAGTGGCCAAGTTCCGGTCTTCCTCTAGACGTGCGGCAGCGTATTGATAGCACCTTCGGTGTTACAAATGTCCATAGGCGACGGTAACCGCTTTCCATCAAGTCACGGGCCATCTGCCTGTGTGCTGAACTCAGGCAATAAAAAAAATATTATTACACCAACCCATAGTGTAAGGATTAATTTCTTTCGATTTTATCACCCCAAGACTCCTTTGAGTGTTTTTCACTTTCTCGTATTGTTTAAAATTTGGCGTTATAAGTCCATTTGAAAAGTTCAGCTATATACTACGATTTTATGACATAAATACACATATACATCGAAGGCTGAAACGTTGTTTCAAGTAGCGTTTTGTGATTTAATTGTCATAATGGTTGTTTCCACTTAAGTTATTTGAGGAAAATTAAAGAGCCTGGTTTCTAATTGAAAACTATGGTGTCTTCCTTTTCAAATATGATACATATTTTACTACTGATGCGCTTTTCTGGGCCAATTGAAACTAAATTAAGCTCATAACACATTTTTAAAATGTCACCTCATACAAATAAGCTATCATACCTCGATATTATAATAGTTTCATACACATTTCAGAACAACGGGCGGAAATTATTACTATTACTAATGAAAAAAAAATGTTACAATGAAGGTCCGTCTGCGTTAGAGTTCAATATTTGCGTTTTACACAGATATGCCAAAGTAATTATTCGCTTATCCGAAAATCATTGTTAGCTAAATTGATTTACGGATAAGCAAATAATAAACATAAAATCTTTCGTAATTAAAGCTGTAAATATATTTGTGCTATGCGTGACGGCGTTATTTTTATCACTTTAAATAAGACACATTCGGCCACAACCTACAACTCTAACACTAACGCAGATAAAGCCTTAGTATAAGAATAACAAAATGTAACTGATAAAGTCGATATTCACATTTAGGCATATCTAAATGTAAATATCGACTTTATCAGTTACAATTTACACGAAATTACTATCAACTTTTTTTGTTGCTATTTTGACAAAAATAAACCATTATTCTATTAGAGGTAACCCTATATACCTTAACCTATACAGCCAGTCTATTTCGGTAAGAAAAAACGGCCTTGTCCGAGTGCGAAAAATTTCGTAGTGGTGGTTTATTACTTCTAAACTTTATCCATATAATGCCAACAGGGGTGCAATAAAATCACTATAAGATACAGACAAACAACAGGTCGAAAATATAAGGATTCCATCAAAAAAACTACAAAAAAAAACCTAAGACTAATGTTTCTTAAGTACAAATATGTAATCACCAATTGATTTGTCGTTTAATACCTAATTAAGATAATCCAATAATATAGTGTGTGAATTATATGACGTATATCAGGAAGGATATGGAAGGCAGAGACATATTGTGGCGACCCCGAATTAATGGGAAAAGGTGAAGATATAATTATAAAATATTTAGCGTAACCCTGAAGTAGAAGCACCTAAAAGAACTATTGTACTGCCTGCTGATATATACTAATATCTGATAACCTATCTCACTCACGCATTATCACATTTATGAGAATAACATTGAAAGAATTTACTATAAATCTGTCTTCTATAAATCTCAACAATAATATGAATTTTTCACAAAAAACTAAAAAACAAAAAAGTATAAAATAACTTATTTCTAAAGCTATTATTATTAATATATATTATCTAAAACATCTTGAAGTCGGTGCAAAGTAAAACATAAAAATTACTATATTTTGAAAATTACTAAGCACCGACTTAAATAGACAACTCTTTATTGTACACCATTACATAAAAAGCTTACAACTAGAAGCTCTAGAAGCGCTAGAACTTCTAATTTGGTACAAATGGAGGTATTGTCTCTAAAAAGCGATCTCTTCCAGACAACCTGTGGCAGGAATAAATTAGATTGGAAACGGCGATGGCGGTATACATAATTATTGTACAATTGCTTACGTTTTAATAATAACTCTAATTCTTTTTATATTTATATATACGTATTAAAAAAACATAAAAAATAATCAATAATTATATAAGTGAAATTCTAATTAGATTTCATACATAAAAATATGATCTATTGGACCGTCCTGAAGGCATGAGCCTCCAACTAAATTTATCAAAACGACTTATTGACTCTTCAGGAGAATAGAGGTTTGGTGCCTACCTCTGCCAACGGATCAGGAGCCTTCTGGGTACTTTACGTATAGAAGACTGTAATCTTGGCTTAGTATTCTACTTATAGTCTTGAGAGACTATAAATAAGTTAGGTTTTCTTTTATTGTATTAGTTTATAAAGTCATTATATAAAATAAATATTTTTTTCACAAGAATGGTTTTTTATATATAAAGATGTACATGAATCAAAATCACAAGGTATTTCATAGAACACCTTGTGATTTGTAGTAAGTAAATTCTGTCAACTCATCATTTTCAAAAATGTGGCAATGCGTACATTACATGGCGAACTTCATTGAGATAGCCCCTTAAACATAAATAAAAGAAAACTTTATGCCCCATATAAAAACACAATAGTTCCATCACTGCCCCTCACAAATTGCCTCGGTTTGTGTGTATGACAATTAAATATCTCAGTAATTCGGCCAAAGAAATCCATACGAAGTCTTGCTTTACAATCGTTTTTTCTTTGTGAGCACACCCACATCCTGTTCTTCTGTCGGAATGTGTATCCATCGACTACTATTAATTGAAATCCTTTTTGAGATATCACAGATTCGTAATATATTTCTGAAAAGAAGAATTACTATTAGAATATTGTCAATACAATTAGTTTAAAAACATCGTAACTGGCTTATTTAATAATTACTTCAAAGATATACACAACTAAGCTGTATGTTACTGCTTGGAAATATAGTCGTAAATTGTCTTTTCCTACTAATACCTGTAAAAATAAAATCGGCCAATTAGGTAACATCGCACGAACTAGAAAATATTACGTTGAAATAACCAATATGTACTCTTTTTGTCATTCAGGTACGTAACCTTAAAAATAATTTAATCGAAAATAGAGTAATAAATCGACTTGCGCGAACTCGGAGTTACGGCATTTCAAATCTCGTCCATTTTTCTTTTGTTTAGTCTTCACAGAACTCTTTATTACTTACTTTTCTCACACCAGATAACTATTACACATCGACTGCCTAGAATTAGACTTCGTGGTTATCGCCGAGTCCCAACTATGGCGGAAGTTCAGGATATACACCATATTTTAAAAACTTCATAAGTCATAAGTATTTTATTTAGTACAATAATATAAAATTATATGTACACGTCGTTTCAGTTACATCATTACAATTATCATAATAAAAAATACATACACAATGTAATTCAATCATATTTATATTTAAAAAATCCTCTATTGAGTAGGGTATCTGCTTGATAAGATAACTTTATAATCTTTTCTTAAAAGAACCGAGGCTTCCGGATTATTTTGAGTGGTAGTCTATTGTAGATTAAATGGCCCATTACATCCAGCTAATCTTAGAGAGCGAGCATGATATGGACTTCTTTATGGACCTTGTTCAAACCAATTTTCATTGCAAGTATTTCTAAGCTCTAACATATCGATTTCTTTAGAATTTTCCCCTTCATAGTTCAAAAGTTAGAGGGGCATGCATACTCAGGTATCTATCTATATACCTGAGTATGCATGCACCATGTCTATACATAAAACAAATATGTATATTTGACTGCAAAAATAAGTAAAAAAAATTAAACTATTCTTGAGATAGAGGTTCTTAAATAAATAAATATAGTATTGAATCTGACGTCGGTCATATCTACTTGTATAGTATGAGCATAGTGTCCTTTTGGATTTGCACTTATGTACTCACACATGGCTTTATTATCTATTTTAGCGAATACTTTGACTACAAAGTTTGACTTTGCACATATAAACCTTGCTAGCCAGACAGGTAATAAAAACAAAAAAACGTTAACCTTATATTATTATATTAATCTGTAATCATTTTAACACCCTGATAAAACCTACAGTATAATACAATTTACACTAAACATAATGCCATTTTTAAAGGTTTTGAACCCATTTTAATAATAACAGTAAGTAATATTAACGTAACATAATAGAAAGAAAAAACATTTATTTGGCAAGAACTCATTGCGAGACATACTACATATTAAAAAAGAAGTAACGCATAAAATACGGACTCGTAACAAAGGATATATCTCGCGATGGTTCCAAATAGGTACACTCTGACGCTGGTTTTTAACTGCGCCCTGGGATTGATGGTTATCTCACTCTTAATTTAATTAACATGTTTCATTTCATTAAAAGGATATTAACATTTGATTATAGTTTATCCCCACCCTAATGTCACCTCTATTATAACTATGGCATATCAGTTGCCCCAAAAATCATAAAAAACCAAACTAGGAAAACTTTTAATACGTTTATTAATATATAGAAATAAATAATTATAACGTAAACCATGTAAAAGGATTTCATTGCCTAAAACTTAGATATTTTATAATACACAATTATAATTCAAAATACATACTCTTAATTTTCTTACATTCCATATAATATAGTCCTGTTGTTTAATTTATATTTGTCTTGGTACTTGAATATTTATGAATAGATGACTAGATACACAGCGAAGTATTATTTAAAACCTTACGTAATCTTCAAAACACTTCGCTGCAGCCCCAGATCTAGGCCATGTCGCGCAAGGATCACTGAGCTCTGTTATTGCCACTGGCTGGACTGACTTCTAATATAAATGACATGTATATTTTTGTGTTCATTTGTAGCGCCAATAACCAGTCTCTGAAACTAATACTAGTAATAACATAAGTAATTTTTTAATTCACTGGGACTCTTGTAATCAGAGGCTTGACTACCAACGCCAAATTGACCCTAATCAAGTAAGTATAAAAATAAATCGATAGGAGCCTGGCCAGTGGCAATAATAGATTAAGGGGCCTTAAGGCGGCTGCTTTCATAGCGTATTACGATAATGACAAGTATCAAAATAAAGTGCAACTTTCTGCTATATCTTAGACCTATCTAAGTATATATATATATTTGACAATTACACTGATTCTCCAAAAGCAGCCGCTTTAAGGCATAAGCAATTTTTTAACTCACTGGGACTCTCGCAATCAGTGCCTGACTATCAGCGCCAAAATGGCGCCAATCAGACAGGCATAACATTAAAATGACAGCGGCCTGGCCAATGATAACAATTCGTAATCTACGAATATGACAAGTATCAAAATAAAGTGAAATTTTATCCTACATCTTAGACCTACCAGTGTATCTAGACTTTTCAATATCCCTAAGTAATGCAATAAATACCCTGGCGCCCTTTAGGCAGGCAGGCATGCGCGGTCTTAGCGGGCGCGCCCTTATAACCTTGCACCACCTACACTGTAGGTAAATCCGATACTGCTTCACAGTCATTTTTGCTCAACAGATTACTCATGGTACATTTATAAACGCTTAAATTTCGCACTCTGCATAGTTTTTTCTTTGGTACTAGCCGGACCATCAAACGTACACATAAAACAGTTTCTGGTCTGCCTTCTTCACATACTGTAGACGGCGCAAAATTAACGGCCGGTTCCTTATCCTTACTATTCATTCACCATCAGTAGAAATTTGACATTACACGTATGATAGAGCTTATGTCAAATTTTAACCAATAGGAATCAGCTAATTCCAAATGTTAGCGCACTGAAGTGATAGACCGCAAACATCTGAGATGAGAATGTTGTGATGGATTTGTGATGTTACAAGAATGAATAAGGTAAGAAATGAGTACATAAGGGGATCTTTGAAATTTGCACCCGTGACTGAAAAATTGAGAGGAAGAAGATTAACGTGATATGAGCATGTAATGGGGAGGGAAAAAAAGTAACGTGACAAAAAGAATTAAACTACAAGAGTGACGGATACAAATGTAAAGGTATACAAAAAAAGGGATAGATGGATTGTGTGAAGGATGACCTGATTATTTGTGGAGTGATAGAGGACGTATGTTAGAATAGAGGAGTATGGAAGGAAACGACCTATTGTGCCGAACCCAAATAATTGGGAGAAAGTGAAAGAAAAGAGAGAGAAACCTGCAGTTAAAGATGACATTCAATAACGATGCATGATTCAATTTTATATTTACATGAATAAATTGTATTGCTTCATTCAAATTAAAAGACCAAAGTAAACCGTGTAATATAAGTTTTGAAATTAATGTACAATTCTTAACGAAGTCGTATATATTTCCCATTTGCTAGCAGCTTGTATTGAGGTGGTTCATGATTATGGAACTCTCTTGCAACTATTATATTACCGCACGGGTCCAATTTCACCCTAGCTTTACATTGTTTGTCCTTTTTGGAACAATTGAACGCTCTTGTGTTCCTTATCTGAGAATATGTATATCCGTTTAACATCAGCAAATGTTTACCTCTTCTTGTAGGTATAAATGCATATTCGTTAATAGTACTTGTACCTGCAAAATAATTAGTATATTTATAAGTTTATATTCTTGTCGTTTAACGTATTGCCGCCACTAATCATCATTTTTTTCGCGATTTCAGTACGTAACGTTGTAGCTATACAAACTACATCTTGTAAAATTTCAAATATGTAGACCCGGTCTGTAGTTTCTAAAAAAAATGACTGTAAAATATATAGACAGACAGGCAGCCGGACATGACAAATAAATAGGGGCTTCGTATTATATGAATGTAAGTAATAGGCTATTGCGTCCCAACGCCATCGACTTTATCGAGAGCTATCATCTCGCTTGATAGAAGTCTCAGATGACCAAAAGGTTGGCCTGTACTTAAGGTAACTCATCTGCATTGCCATCGAGTGTTTGCAGCCAGCATTTTGAGCACCTTCCCAACTGACAACGATTTGAGACCCATATACTATTTGTATTTTTTTTTTCGGGTAATTATATTTAATAAAGTTAATTATATCTATCTTGTATAATAAAAACATCTCTATCAAATAATTAAATCATAAATTTATAGTTTTTATTTTATTTATTTTAGCTTTTTTAATCACTGCATATATAAATAAAAGTAACATTACAGATTAATATTAAATTAGATTATATATACAAAATAGAGAGATATACATTACAACTATTAAACATTAACAGAGTATTTTTTTTTAATCCATCGCATGTCCTATGTACTTAAGATTCGCGTTCATGCAATGCAAATGAAATCGAATCCACATCATGATATAAAACCAGAAACTTAAACTTAGAAATGAGCAGTGCAAATCATAGTTGAATACTTATAAACCAGTGGTTAAAACTTTGTTATTACGTTTCATTAGGAAAAGTTAATTTACATACAGTTAAGATACGACATAAACAGCTGTTTCAAATAAAACCGCCATCTTGTCCCTTAACTGTTTCTTAAACTACGTCGCGACGTTGGTCATTTTTGACAGCTATTTAAGAATTATATTGCTACCTCTAATCCTTATAGGTAAGATTTTCACTATTCATTTGCTAACCAATTGCTTGAAATTTAAGAAGCGTTTATAAGTAACACCGAAAGTGATTAAAATCAGTAAATACTTCATTTACTTAGGTATTACGTGATTCAAAAATACGTTGCAGTTACATGATTATTGTATTTTATAAGTATTGGTTGTTGCGTAAATCATCTCTACTTTTCCAGCACAGGACGTGATAGTCGTAATAGTATGTCGTAGCAAAATGAATCATTGACTAGAATTGACATAACACTATGTGCGACATACGTTCTAATGTGTTATTTATACAAGATATCCAAAGAAAATAAACTATTATTATGTCTCGTCAGTTCTTATACTTAGAGGATATATTATACACTCGTAGGTATTGTAGACGAAGATAGATAGATACGAAGATAAATATAATTATGATGGTTTCAAGTTTTATAGCCTAATTTTAAATTTCATAGGAAGGTTTAAATTTTAAAATGGAACACTACTTTTCTAGTATTTTAGATCAAACTTTAGGCATGTTGTCATGCTGTGCAGTTTTATTTTCAAAAAATATTAGATATACCGGTAATTTTTTGAAAATTAACAATAAAAAACTAGGCTTAATTCTATGAAAAAATAATGCTTTTAAAAATTAACAAGTTAAGTTATATTTTATGTCTATATCTACAAATATAACCAATACATACATAATTGAGACGAGAATGTTAACACAAATATGTGGTATTACGACTGGTAAAATGGGTAAGGAGAAAAAATAAGCATACATTGTCTTCCTTAGAAGATCATTTTGGTACAATACTCAGTTTTTGCAATGAACTCCATCATTTGATGATGTTTAAATGTCTTAGTCAACTTAAGGAACATTTAAATACTGAATTATAAAATATTTTTCAACACACTTGCTCATAAAGTGGCTCTATGGTCACCGCAATTAGGCACAGAATGACACCCATAATCAAACTGTGACTAAAAAACATTATAACTCACTAGTGAGTTATAGATTTTTTTTTAAATTTTATTGGTTGGGTTGCTTTGTTCTTAAAAAAGTTTTTATTCAAAAAAAAAGATCGTGTTCTATAGAACAAATAAATTAATGTTCCTATTGCTTGCTCATTTCATGCAACTTCTTATTTAAATAGATAATTGTAACTCGTACGTGTTTAACAAATAAAACTTTCACTCATATATAACTTTTTTTATCTACTAAATAAAATGAGTTTTTGTTGTTATTTTATTCACAAGTGTGTTGAAAAACGTCGTATGATACACGTGTGTATTGATGATTACCGTCCTCGGCTCTCTTAAGACCCTCGCTTACGGCTCGAGTCTCAATGGCGCCTCGGCGGTAATCACCAATGTTACACACTAGTACCATAATGTACTATTAATCCATCCATCTAAACACACAACTTAACTAAAATTTTATTAATAAATTTATCGCGTGAGAAAAACAAGTCATAACATAAGAGGATTTTTAAAAATTACACTAGTGCCTGAAAAATTGAAACAAAGATGATCAAGGTGGTATGGGTACATTAATAAGGGAGGTAGAAATAACGACAAAAATATTATACTAAAAAGTTGATGATATGAAAATAAAGGAAAGTCAAAGAGATGGATTTTAAACATTTATGTGAAGGATAATATGAAGATCCGTCTGGATGGTTACCACCCGTGGTCTAGAATATGCCTCTATACCTTGAGTTGTGTTCCGGCATTAGTGCCCAGGTTCCAGTCTCCCTTTAGAGAACGACATTGGTAGCACCTGCGGTGTTACAAATGTCCATATGCGACGGTAACCACTTTCTATCAGATGGGCTGTCTGCTAAACTCAGCAAAAATAAAAAATGTTGATGTCAAGGGCGTATGTCAGAATAAAGGTTTATGAAAGAAAATAAACGCTATGCCGATCCCCAATGTTTGGGAAAAGGTAAAAACCAAGAGACTAATATATTTTACTAGAAATTTCCCCGCGGCTACACCCGCGTGAAAAATCCGAGCTAGTAAGTACCTCTATGTTACGCACATAAAATTTGATTAGGTGTTTTATATACATAAACCTTTAATACTTTAGTTTCTGGTTCAATTCATTACAATTACAAAGAAACCACAAACTGCTAAAGAAACTAAGTCAATATAGTGTAGACAACTGCACAGCAAAACATAAAGAAAAGGCCCAGGCAACCTGATTTGAAGTACTAATACGTAATGAATGACATTTGGGCAATTTGACAAAGTAATTGCTATTGAATTACAGCGATGGTTGTCTACGTCGCAATTGCAGCGACATCTATTTTGCTAATCCATCTATTTTAAAGAAACGACGTCATTTGTCGGGATAAAATGTATCCTAAGGGTTAATTCGGGTTATAAGCCAGCACTATATCGAGTTTCAATGTTCAGTGCTGGCTAAACGCCTTACTTATAATAATCTCGTTTAGAAACGATAAGCCATCTCTTAAGTAAGAGAATCAGAATCAGACCCTAATCAATGAATATCTTTCTTTTTTACTTATAAACGTGTATTACCTTTTGTTTACCTAAGATGAGCATAGATAAACGAAATTTGAATGATTAACGTAGGTTGTACCCAAAATAATCGACTAAAGAGGAGTTTATGGGTAAGATTTTCACTATTCAATTGCTGAGCAATTTCTTTAAATTTAAGAAACGATTATAAGTAAGGCCCTTAGTAGTCTCCAAATAGGATGCAATCGCAGCGTCATCTCTTTCACTATTTATGTCTATCCCACGGAAACGTCTTCATTTATCGGGATAAAAAGTAGCCTAAATTACGACCCGGGATATAAGATAGCTCTATGTCGAGTTTAATTTAAATCCGTTCGGTAGTTTTCACGTGATGCTCTAACAGACAAACAGACAGACAAAAATTCTAAAAATTGTAATTTCGGAATCTGCTGGTTCGAATTAGCCTTCCTGATTTTTTTCACATTTTTAAACCCATTGTGCAAACTAGAACCATTTACAGATTTATAGTACATATATAGAATAGACAGAATAATTTTCTAGAGTAAAATGTTATAAACTAATACAATAAAGACGACTAAAAAAGAGAGTATGCTGTGCTAATTTTTTGCATTCAAATATTTCTTTGTATGTTCGATATGTTTATTTTACATCCACGCAACAATTTTTGGCAAAATAAAATTCATCCAATCCGAAAAGGAGAAAAATGAGTTCATCAAATAACTACTCGTATATACACTACTTAGCCTCTTATAAAATAGTTATTGCCTACATTTACTAAATTGCCAAATTTTAAAACTAGTTTATTTGAAATAACAATAACTATGGCAAATAATAAAATACTGTTAATTAATTACGACTTTAACATAAAGTTATTATCACAATTGAAAGGATTCAAAAATGCTTCAACAACTTATATGATTACTTAAAAAAGGAGACGGATACGCTTCTATGCATTCTTAGGCCCAGATTGCAAAAAGATGAGTGATTTAAACATTTATTTATATTATGTTGATATTTTATATAATTGTAGTCGGTTTAGTTGCTTGGAATGATTTAACAGTGTGATTTATTTTATTTACATGTGTTTTTATTTTATTAATTACTGAAATTCAGTCACATAAATCAATTATGGTGATAAATAACTTATTTTTTTAAGATTTCTCGTCTTCTACGTGGAATTTAGGGCTGGTGTTTTCTATTTTGTAATAGAAAAATATTACGCTATTTAAATCCATATTTCAATTCATTACATTTCTTTGGCCTAAAAGACTCCGTCTCCTTTTAATTATAAACATTAATACACTTTCATATATATCCCGGACTGCAACAATTTATATGTCGGTGGATAATGGTTATGAACAAATTCATCCCCTAGAATTAGTCTATTGTACTTATCTATCTTGAGCCTCGCTTTGCAACCCTTGTTTTTACTCGAACAATAATATAAACGTTTGCTCCTTGTGTTCATTGCGAAAGTGTACCCGTGGAACATCAATAACATGTGTCCACGATTGGTCGTTATAAACCGGCAAGCTGAAAATAATTTCTCATTAAACACGTGTTCAATTCTGTATATGTAAGTTTTTTTATAATAACAATAATTCATTTTTCCATGTTCCTTGAACTTTGCGACGGACAGACGCCATAGTCTCCATAGTCCCAGATTCGTAGTTCTACTAGCAGTTCATCCCAATATATTTCATTTCCCTACAATGACCGGGCCTTGTACTTATGTGAATTTGTATATAATGTCGACAGGGATAATCGCCGGTCAATGTCACGCCACATTTAGATTAAAGTCAAGGGCCTCTACGTTCTAGCCTTCCCATAGCCCCACGCAAGCCCTCAAAAAGTCTGGGTTATTTTTGTCTGCAGAGACATACACATAAATAACAATAATTCATTTATTTAATTAGACAGATGGAATAATAGTACAATTTTCATTTTTTATTGGATTGGATTTTCTTTGGCAAAACTATTGAACTTCTTAATTTATTTAGAAATTGTAATCGATTTCATTATTGGAAAAGATGTAGATTTTTATTACTACATATGTACCACACTACAGAATGATGTAAAATTACTAAGAACTGGAATTTCTGGACTTTTCCAGTGATGGTTTATGTTAAGCAAATCAGAGGAATTCTAAACTATCCTGTTTATCTATGTTTTAAATAAAAGAAATAGAAAAGTGCATAAATCACATTGATTATTTAATTTTATGAGTAACATAACATAAAGTTTATATTAAGCCTTTGTGTGACATAATATGAACCGTGTTTACCTAAATAATAGACACCGTTAGCCAAAACGATGCTATGCCAAGAAAATCTAAAGACTTATTAAAGTGCTTACAACTTTCATACTTTACCAACATAGACTACCTTTGGTCGATTGAGAACCGCCTGCGGACGCTGACAAGACTGCAAGCATGACCAAAACATATGAGTCTTATGAACACGTAGGATAGGTGACGTCTGAAACTTAAGACTAATGTGATTGAATGTTTTCTCAAATTGTATCCTTATTGATATGTTAATATATTACAATACATATTATTGTTGATAAAACTATTACTATACAGAATATAATGTAACATAATTGTATATAGAACACAAGAAAGTCCTTGTAAACAAAAATAAAAAAGTAGTAATATTGTAAGTGTTATTATAAAAGTTTCTCAAAAAATTCATAACGGTAACTTGATAGGCCTGCATATCAACAGGAGAGAACCCCCGCCCGCTAAAGAAATATCCAGTCCGTGTAAAAGAGATAGTAAGTATACAACGCAGTATTAACGTTTCAAATATATTCAGATTCGTTTATTTGCATATAACACTTTTATAAAGATGTTACATAAAGTTTTAAAAAGTACACACGATCTTAAGAATACGATAACATAATTCTTAATATTTCCAGATTTACCTTAATATACACTTCATATTATATATTATTAATTTTATATTATAAGAAGGAACTTAAATACGACTGCTTAATTTTACTCGTTATCTATTACCTACTACTAGGTAATGTTTGTTTTAACATAATAGCACTTTCAGTTACTGTTATAAGAAAGTGTGAAAACCATTAAACTGTTTCATTGTATATTTGTTACATACATATTTTAGTACAAGTAATACTATAATTTGTTAAGTAATAATAAACAACGGTACAAGTACTTAGGATAGAATTCAATAGCAGTCAATTTGCAAATAAACACAATAATAATTAAAAATCAAGAAATAGATACTTTCTAAAAGAATTTAATACTTATTTCTTGATTTATATACATATATATTTCGAAAACGGTACCAAGAAAAAACTTAAACTCGATTTGCCTGGAACCGTCTTCAAAATTGTATCAAACATATATTATGGTTTTTAATTACTTTTGTATTTTTCGTGAAATCGGTTGTGATTTATTTAGATTTATTTATATTAGTATTTTAAGTTACAAGTAGACTCACTTAAGAATGCTTCACAAATGAGAATGCAATTAAACTGAAACACGGTTTATCTTTAGCTAAAAAATTAAACCACAAATTGTCAAATGAGTTATGAATTAATGTAAAACCTTATTTCTTATTTTATATTTATGCGTATAGTAATATAATACACAACAACTCAATTTATATATTCATATTTGTCGTTAAAGACTATAATTTCGAAGGCAGAGTGGTCTTCTTCTTCTTTTAAAAGAAGGCAGAGTGGTCAATTACCAATGATATTAAACCAGACCACCTTAACTATATATACAGATGAATTAAGAACCTCATTCTTTTTAGGAGTCAGTTGAAAATCTTAAAACTATCACCATATTCATACGACAGACTACTCGGATTGCTCAATTGCAATTACTGCGATTTGGTCACCGTCGTGGCTTACAATTTCTTGCTCAGGATGGTATTCTGCAATATGCTTAAGCACAACATCTTTGTCATCTTTATATGGTAAAACAATGTCACAAAGTCTACACATGAAAACGCCCTCCTTTATTTCGTAACTGACTCTTCCATCGGGTTTTGCTACTGAAATTAAATTATTTTATAATTCCTAGACCTTGTATTGAATAAAATTATATTAACGATAATAACTGAATTCTTTTTTATGTTACTGATTTTACTTTACAATATGTCAGTGGGAGTGATATGGAAGTTGGCGTATTTAAAAGAGAATGTAATTTAGTAAACAAATAAACATACCTTTACTGGGAATATCGCTTTGTTTCTCATCCATGCTTGGTTTTTTAAAAGTATCATATTTCAAAATTATCTTATATTGTTTCTTATGTTTCAAAGAAATATGTCTCCTCAAGTTACCGATACCACCTCGCCCTAGAGCTATATTTCTATTACAAAACAGACAGGCGTACATACGATTCTGTAGGACAACTTTGTAAAAATTCCAAATACAACTGGAACCTGAAATGATTTTTTAATTTTATCATATATGTAAATACAATTAGCTTTTTTGATATACAAAAGATATAGAAGAAGAAAGGAATGAAGTAGGTTAATAGATCTCACTCCCACTCATCGCACGAAAGAGGACTAACTGAAGACTATCTATCTAATAGATTTTCATTCATTATTAATGTTGCCTAATCCTTGAGCTATCGATATTATAGAATAAAAAGTCATGGAATGGCATGGTATATGACATATCTGCTAAGAGTCATGAGTCCCTTGGCACACAAGGGTTGCCGAAGATTGCCTAAGCTGTAAAGAGGACCCTAGGCTCCGAAGCACAAGCAGCGATCGAAACCGGGATTAGACGCTTGGTCATCCTAGCAGATGAGAATAAAGGAAAAGCAATATTTTTAGTTAGTACAATTTAAATCACGAAACTTACGCTTCCCTTTTACGTGTGTTTCACACAGTGTTTTGATCTTATTCTCTAGGTCTGGGTCATCTATTGACGTAAGATCTATATCTTCAGCGGAGTCAAATATCTCTCGAACTAATTCTGATTTCTTTTTAATTGATTCCGAGTCCCCAGAATATGATTGTAATTCTTCCGAAACCAATTCATGGTCCTCCAAAGTCTCAGGATTGGTTTCACTTTTAAGCTTATTGAAATCAGTTTCTTCAGAACTATCTTCTGGTAACACCCCTGCATTTGACTCAGTATTTTTTAAATTATTCATATCTACATATTCTACAAGGTAATCTATTTCTTCTTCACTAGCATTATTACTTTCGTTCTTCTCTTTGGTAATTATCTTTAAGTTCTTTTTGTATGCTTTTGGATGTAAGTCTCTAATATGTCGCTTCAAATTAGCTAGATATCCAAGCGACATTTGTAACTTTAATGCACAAAAATTACATTTGTATTCTCCATTATCGCCTTCTTCATAATATTGTCTAATCCAAGCTTGTTGTTTTGCATGTCTCTCTTTAATTTCTTTTATGGTACATCTGGTATTAACGGAAATATTTTCTTTGAATTGTCTCATTAGTTCATCATAGCGAGAGGGATGTTTCTTAGCAATGTGTCTTCTCAAACTCCATAACTTATATACGTCCAATCTAAGTTCTCTCTTACATATGTTACATTGGTAACACCCATCACCGACACTAGTGCACATTTGTCGTAAATAAGTATTTAATGAAAGTCTACGCTTTGAGACAGCAGAAACATCATACTCTTCTCTCTCTTCTAAAATTAATAAAACTTCTTGTTATACACGACCAAAAATAGTAAAAAAACTCCATATAAAACTTCCCACAAGATTCTTTCAAATTTATACATTGACAGAGATATTAATTCCTTTACATATATATATTTTAATTTTTACTATAACAAATCTGCAAATGGTTTGAGTTTGTACAATGCGTTTAAAAATGTGAAAAATAATCAGTGGGACTAATTCGGACCAGCAGATTCCGAAAATTTTTAGAAATTTGTATGTTTATTTGTCTGTCCTTCCGTCTATCTGTCTGTTAGAGCATCACGTGAAAACTAGTGAACGGATTTAAATGAAACTCGACACAGAATAAGCTCATATCCCGGGACGTAACTTTGATATTTTTGATCCCGATAAATGACGTCGTTTCCGCGGGATAGCTATCAGTAACATTTAGTTATATCACTATACCGTCTTATAAAAGACAGTTTCCTTCCAAATGTTATGCATATAGACCCAATACTATTCGAGAAGTGATATAAATAGACGGACGGACATGCCGTAATTCCTTTCCATTATTACTATCTAGGTTCGGAATCTTGACAAGTGTTTTGTCATCATAGTTAAAAATAAATGTATATATATGTATTTACATTCATACTGTAAATTACTTATCTTATTTATATATGATGGACATGAAAGAGGTTTATATCTATATGCGAAACTATATCCGTTCCAAGCATTTATTTTACTTACAGAGGAATTTAGAACCTACTCTTTCTAAAGTTGGTAAATACAAATAATATTCGATACAGTATCCAGGATTAGTACCTTCGTTGTCATCCGGATTGCTCGCCAGTCTTTGCTCTTCATACTCAAGATAAGTTTTCGAATGCTTTGTGCGTAGATGCCGGGACATGCTATTTCCTCGTATCTTCAAGTCACAAATTTGGCATCGCACCGTCCTATTTCCCAGGTCATCAAAGAATGCCCATAAAGGGTTTCTTCGGCGATCTCGACATTGACTACGTAGCAACTCTCGACCTTTTCCCTGTTCCTTGGTTTCTGTTTAGAAACAATCATTATAGAGAGTTTAAAGGAAGCGGAATATATAAAATATCAATTATAAAAATCTTACATCTTAAACTTATTATGATCGACAACCATACACAATTATGTAATTGCTTAGTAAAAGTAAATGTTAAGCACGTTGCGCTTGTATTATGGATAATACTCAACGGACAACTCTAAGACTGGTCCGAGTCAAACAGATCAAACAGAAAATTCGTTTACAAAATTTACCACACCAAAGACCAACCCGGAGCTTCTGTTTTTCAGTAATATCACCTAACCATAGAAGCTGCCTTTGGAAATAAAAAAAAAGTATTTTCGGTGGGAACTACAAGAGGACTGTTGTCAATCAAAGAGTAGTTGGGACTATATGAGTCTAAATTCTGTACCATCTGTTACCAATTTGCTTAAAGATTATTCGAAAACCTATAAATATAATATTCAATGTTTGACACACAAATCTTGCAAACGTATTTAAATGAGACCAAAAAATATAGAAAGAAACTTACTTGCAACTCTGATTTCCGACCGGATTTTTCTATATTTCAAAAATGTTACTGGATGCCTCATTCGCAGATGGCTACCCATGTTACTAGTTATTATTGTTGTACATAGTCGACAGCGCAGCTTGTTGTACTTGAGCTTGTCAAAATACGTCCATATATTGCCTTTCTTAACATTTTCATCTTTCGCTGAATGCAAATGAAAATACATGTTAGGATACAATTTAGTTTACGATAAATTAATTATGACCATAACTAATCGCTATAAGTGAAGATATTTGTATGGTACTGTCATTTGTCTTCAGAATAAGGTCTACGGATGATTACGAACATTTAATTTCTAAATGCCCTATGATTACATGATTTTAGTCCTTCGAAAATGGATCTTATACTGCCAGAGATTTGTAATGCTTCGTCACTATAAGGTCCATTTATTTAAATAATATCTACATCATAACTTTAATAGTGCAATTTATTTTTTTCATTGTAATAATTTATATAATACACACAGTTAATCATTATTACTAGTACAAAATACAATAGAATATGGGAAACAACATTTAGAGAGTGTAACACAATTAAAATTCAATATTATTTATTTACAATCTTACAAAGCTTAAGTTAAAATAACAACAGAATTTAACAGCAGACGATAACTTTCAGATGCATGTGTAGTACAATTTTGACTGGTTTTAAATGCTATTGAAACATACCAAAGATATTTATATAAACATATAATTAAAACGTTGAATTATCTGATGATGGCTGCTGTACTATCTTGGGACTGTAGTGTGTAAATAAAAAATAATATTTTAGGCGTCAGATTTTTATTTATACATTTTACATTTAAGCTTACTTCGTATCAGAACCAACGTACATTCTTTATTCGGAAATAGCAACAGTGTGGGTATGACTAAGTCACTGCAATGAAGTATTACCTATACAGATTAATACGTATATACTATACAAATATAACTTATAATTAGCATTCGTTCTTAAATTTCATAGAAACGTAAAATGAGTAGTCATTTAAAATAGTTAAGGTAGAGATTTGTGCTATGTGTAAGTATTTTACTTGAAACTAGAATCTTAAACATTTTTATTGGAGGTGATTAAGTAATCACCACTTTCAAAAAATTTTACTTACTGTTCAAGAGAAAAAATAGTGCAACTAATTCACTAGTAACAATTATTCTACCTTTACCTCCCCATATTTGCTTTTACCTCCCATCTTTGTTTTTATGATTGCTATCTTTAAGTTTTAGGAATATAGTGTAAGCTTTTGGATGTGATCTTCTCAAATGTCTAGACATATTTCTGCTCATCTTAACTCCACAAAGCTTGCAGCGCACCAAATTTCTTTCTAATTCTTTATAAAAATTCCACATTAAGCTCCTCCTTCGGTCCAAATTTCTTTCTGGCGTCTCTTTTATGTACTCTAGTATTTCGCTGTCGGTCTCGTCTTCCCTAGAAACTAAAACAGAAGCCGTTTTATGAACGCAGAATACTAAAACCGATTTTTTATTACAACTGTTTCAGATAACCTGTTTTTTTAAAAACATGTGAATTATAAGTTTCTGTGCGTCATATAATAATTATCTCAGTCGCCTCGAGTTGTTCGTCTTATGTAAATATTGATTAGTAATCAAGTTTTACACAATCTTAACTATTTAGTTTTAAATCGACACCACAAAAATGTTGTGTTCTGCATGTACTGTAAAAGTACAACGAGGTTTTGAATACAGGTCAGTCGCGCTTTAGATGCCTAGAACACTATTAACCTATGAACCAGACACTGCTATGCTCGGGCCTCTCCATTTTAGAGGAACATACAATATATAGATATTTTAAATTAATTTAAGTATTCATGTATCTGTTCACACACATTGCCAGATTAGCTAAGAAATTCCTTTAATTTAGGTTGTCTGGAAGAGATCGCTTTAATTAAGTGATAATGCCGCTTATTGTATTGCCTAGAAAATATTGTAAATATGGTTTGTTTTCGTATATTTTGGTATGCAATAAAGTATTATCTATATATATCTATATCGACCACGCCTGTCTAAAGCAGATTGGCTGGTTTCACACATCGATAAATCTGTCGATTTTTAGAAGATGTTTTCCTGCACGATCAATAAGTGATAATTATAATATGAGCATAAATACACAGACACAGAAAACTAAGTGTTGCATGCTCCATGGTCAGAATTTGATCCTACCTAACTGAAATGAGACGTGGATGTCTTACCTACTATGAGAGCTCAACACGACACCAAATACAATTACATGAATTTGAGTAATCACAAAGTAATATAGGAAGGATCATATTTAGATGTCTATATTTCATTATAGATGAATATGAAAAAAAATATTCTAAAAATTTTGAAATGTGCAAAACAAGAGTCCTTTCATTTGATATCTTACTCAGAGTTTCCTTTCAACTTTTAAATTTCAAAATAATATATCAGACCCAATTTAAACATCCAAAAAATGTTTTAGAGTATTAACACTATATATTTTTGTAGACAGCATACATTTTTAGTCTCGTGACTTAAAAATCAAAGATGTATTACCGATTTCTAACCCTACTGTTAATAGTTACTGAGATTATCAGCTACGACACACAGACAGGTATCAGAACGAGACAATAAGAGTTTCTTTTTTTGCCTTTAGATAAGAACCCTAAAGGTCCAGAAGACCTCTACAAACACCTTAGGGTAAATAAAAATATTGGAAAAAATATTAACAAATCCTTGAAATCATTATTTTGTAACACCTAAATAAAACATCAATTTTGGGGTAAAATTGAAATAAACCTCTTATAATCATAGAAACATTACAGTAATTTATATGTTATAATAATCGTGACACGCAGTACTACTACATTGTATTTAAAACATTTAGTCCCTAGAATTTCTAAACTACGTTCCACAAATATTCAATGCTAAGTACGTATCGAATGTACCATGAAGTAATATGATTTTTAGTCTTATTTCACACAAGTATATGAACAAACAATTAAATAGACCATTCACTATCTAACTTACTAAGTTAAATAAACAACTAGGATCGTAAAATTGGCTTGTTACCATCCCGCAACTTTGATTGGCTAGAATCAACTATAATATATAGATACTGCTTGCCAATCCAGTTAACCCTTCTTTCTCGTTAGTTCAGATATAACAAACCTTTTTAATGGGAATTTTATATTTACTAAGATATAAACACCGAACATTAATTACATTTATATATTTTCACTACTTTAATCAAAGACTTTGATGCCAATTGTTTTGGCAATCACCGTAGCCCGTGACAAGAAACCGAGGTGTTATCAATGAGCGTCCGGCAGCCGCCGCGTGCCCCATACTATCTTGTCCCGGTCAGTAAAATTGCCATAACACATTTCCAACCTTGAAATATAGCCTAATAATATGACTTAAATATCCTTAGTATGTATATGCAACATTATTCAAGTATACGGTATTGATATAAACTCAAATCCAACCACTTTCATAATAATTATAGGTGGTACAGAAGCCCGCTAATAATAATTTTAAAAAATCAGAATTCAAAGTTTTTATGAGCCCTATAAACCTCATAAACTATAATGAATAAAGGAGTAAGAGTCTTTGTCGTTTACCTTCATTAGTGTAAGGAAGGTAATTAACATAAAATTTATTAGTAGTATAAATATTGACTTATCGGATTATACTGCTGATTCTGTACAATAAGTGTTTCTTAAATCGCATATGTGTACCAAAACCAGACGTGTATAGTAAAATGCTATTTGCACATACCCTAATACTTGGAAACCTGCAGTGAAGTAGTCCTACAGTGAAAAGGTCCTCCAGCTAGGCTGGTCTTTAGTATTCCTAAAACAACCCAATGTTTCTGTCGTTCCTCCTTCATCGTGGAGTAGGGTCGACAAAACAAAGGCATTGCCAACATCGCGACAGAATTTATTATCGTCGTTCGTCGGCGTCAGTGCAGGATCTGTGACTACATATTTTGGTGATATTATTATTTTATTAAATTATTAACAAGTATTCGGTATATGTATGACTAAAAACATAATTTAAAAAAATGTTACAAGTCACGCACTGACTGAAACTTGTGCTTAAGGCTTAACCTAAAATATAATATTGTAGATTGTAATAATGGTATATCTCTAAATTGATTATTATGTATAAATTATTAAATAAAACATAATTTATATCAATAACATTATGGCTTATTTCAACATGCTTTTACCGTAACCTTAACAATACTTAAACTACTCGTCATTTCAACAAAAAATACATTTATAATGTAAACAAAAACAAATTAAATTATTTTTATATTGAATATGGAGTTAAATCTTTAAAAATCTATAATATTAATAAAAAAATACAATTAAAAATAAATTAACATTTTTTTGTATCGAACACGTAATTACATAGTTAAAAAATAAACTATTAACTGCCCGCCCACAGGGTATCCAACATTCTAGAATTCAACGAATTATAATGTTTTTTTTTACATATAGATAATAATAATATATTGTTTGCACATAGTACTTAACTACATCGTTCATTTCTTTTTTGCTCTATTTTAATATAAAAACAACAGCGATTTACGAATACAAACGTCTTTAAAAGTAAATTTTATTCACGTACATACCTTTATGGAAACTCTATAAATGCTACAAAAGATTGCATTTCATGCAATACTTATCCGAAAATACGGGCGAAGGTGTGTGAATAGCTGAATGAATGAATGAATATGCTTTATTTTGTTTTAAAAGATACAGTTAACAGAAATAAAAATTTACAATACAATAGGCAGTCTTATCGCTATTAGCGATTTCTTCCAGACAACCTTTGGATGGGCAAAAAATTTGATAAGAACAGAGATATGTTGCATTATTCTCACTTCCGAATCAGTAGGTATCTTATAAATATATACATAAATTAAAGTTATATTATTTTACATAAATATTTATATGATTTTACAGTTACGTGAACAAAAAGAACATAGTAATTTATATTTTAATACGTGCAACGAAACCTTTATACTCCTTTTACACCTACCCTTCTACAATTAAAAAACATTAGTTATGGGCATAAGCAAGTGTGAGATTTTGAAAATATGTGAATAAAGCTATTATTTATATCTAATAATGTTACAAATACATTTAATAAAATAAATTGATAATGCAAAAGACGCAGGGCTTAGTATATGAGACAACACTAAAGTGGCTTACTGACAAGCTCTGTGTAGGTAATTACAGTGAAACAGGGGCAGCATAATCGGTTATTCACAAAGGCGTTCGATCAATTAACGGCGGACCTATTACTCCACACTCGTCTCAGTTGCGACTATTTCTTGATCAGGGTGGTGCTCCTGAATATGCTTGATCACGGTACTGTCATCCCCGTCATAAGCCATAACGGTGTCACAAAGTTTACACGTGAATTTTTTGTCAATTACTTCAAAATTTATTACTTCGGTTTCGGTTTCTGTTACAAGTTCTGTTGCAGCTTCTGGTTCCGTTTCGGAATCTGTTTCTACTTCTGTTTCTGGATCTGAAATAAAATAAGATTAATTTATAATTCCACGTTTTCTTCGTCTTCGTTCGGGTAAATTTCAAATCCATACCTCGCGAATATTGTGCTATTAGTCAAGATAAACTGGGTCCTAGAGTCATTTTCTTTACCAGAAGTACTCTTAATATACCAAAATTATCACAATCATCTCTTCAGCTTTGCTCATGGAACACTGAATTCTTATTCCGAGAAAATTATTCCATATTTCGGGATTACAGCGTTGCAGTAAATTGAAAAGAGACCCAAGAGATTGATTGGAGACAACCAGCATCGATGCAAGGTTTCAAACCTAGGGCGTCGATGCAGGCTTGCTAGTGTATTAGTATTTTATCAGATACAATTTAGAAAGTTTACAACTAAACTATTTGACTTGACCCATCCCCCTTTCCACTCTTACTTTGAAAGGCAAAACTCTTTGACCCACGTCACTGTTTCATAGTGAAACACTACCGGTGCTAACGAATGATTTACTACCACGTATTTTATGCAGACGGCAGAGTTGTCAAACACCTTACTGTATAAACACTACTTAACGGATATCATCTATACGTTGATCTTCTTAAAAAATCATTTAGATACTTTACACATTACGATTTTTTACTGAATGACATTATTTATTTTTTAAATATCTTAGTCAACTTAGGCTACATTCCATTAATGACCACGTTCACGACCGCGATTTTTTCCGTTCCACTTGCTTGCTGGCATTACAAGCGTAAACCCAAGTGGAACGGTTATTCGACCCACCTCTTGATATGGGTCTTTGTAAGCGTTGTGTGATCGAAACTGATGATGTCATTAGTGACGTTTTCGCCTCGACCACAACGACCGCGGTCACCTTGTCGAACGGCTAACGGAACATTTTTGGCGTTATGAGCTACTAATGGAACGCGCTGTTAAGGATATTAAAATACAAAAAGTTTTAAATTAACAATCTAAATAAACCCAATTTAATTAAAAATTAATTCTCATTATTTCGTGAGAAAAATCAGGTATAGTTTATTTTTTCTAGAATTTTCCATTTCACAGCTCAAAATTTACAGGGGTCAGTAATTTTATATTTTAAGAAGCGATTACGTCCCTAGCCACCTATCTATATTAATATTATAAAGCTGACGAGTTTCTAATCTCAGGAACCGCTGGTCCGATTTGAAAAATTCTTTCAGTGTTGAATAGTAAATTTATCGAGGAAGGCTATAGGCTATATTATATTTTCAAAAAAATTAGGGATCCTTACTAAAAGTCCAATAATGTAACCCAAGGTGTAAAAAATGACCCAAAAAAATCCCACACACATACTAATATTATATGTACATGAACATGATCACATACATATTACATGCAAATAATTTTAACACTGGTAACTGGCGTGAGGAACCTCTGATTGTCTCATATTGCAGGTTAATAAGGTAATTACACCTAGTTTGAGAGTCAGTGACAACTTAACATTTTGTATGGTGTTTTCAGCCTCTAGAATGTGTTTCATGCTTGTATATTGTGCTTTGTTTTTTTCTAAAAGGCTTAATAAAGATATTTATACATAAGCTTACCTAAACTCGGCATATCAGCGTCCAGATATCGATTTTGATTTAGTTTCTTATTAATATCATATTTATTGATAATCGCATATTGTTTCTTATGCTTCATGGCAAGATGTCTTTTCAAATTAGCACAACTACCTGGAGAAATTGTTAGGTCCTGATTACAGAACAAACATACATATAAACGACTACCGGTGATGGGTTTGAAAAAGTTCCAACTGCAATCTAAGTTATATCCTGAAACGTATAGTCAGATTATGAACATGTCACAAGATCATATTGAGCCTATTAACCCCTGAAATGTCAGCAGACTTCTTTTTCGTAAAATGAGCTAAACAAAAAAATATTTTCAGTGGAATTCTTCATTATATTTGGCAGGAAACGTAACCAATGGCAAAAATTCGGATTTTACCACTGTCTAACAGTGGCCGCGCAACATGAGGGTAGCTAAAAAGTTCATGACACGAACGATGTGTCGCCGACATTCCAGGTCTTAAAATTTATATTTACACCATGTGATTTTTCTCGTTTGTATTCTTCGTTCATATATATATATTCCGCGAAATTATCAGAAGAAGTACAAAAAAATAGAAAAACACACCCTGAGACTCAAAATGAACACTTCGAACACAGCCGGGAACACTATGATTATAACGATTCCTCAAAGAAGATTGTATATTTGAGCTGAAGAGAAGTATAAAATAATCGAACGGAAAAGACACTACTTACGTTTCCCTTTGACTGGTGTCTCACAAAGCATTTTAATCTTATTTTCTAGATCGGGATCCTTTAGAGAAAGAACTTCTATAACTAGTTTTTGCACTGATTGTTTATCCATTCGAACCACTAGAGGTTCGTCGTCACTTGATTCTATGACTTCTACATTTGATTCTAACTCTTGAACCGACTCCTCTACCAAGTACTCTGTATGCTGATCACTGTCTACCTCTTTTGAGTCAGAGTCTTGGGAACTATTATCTAATAAATCATCGATATTTGACTTATTCTTTTCTATATCATCGGTATCTACATATTCTACAATATATCCTACTACATCATCATTAACATTGTCTGCATTAGCCTCGCTTAATATCAGTTCCTCTTGATACGCTCTGGGATGTAAAGATTTCACATGTCGCTTCATATTACCATATAATCCTTCGCGCATTCGTAATTGTTCTCCGCATAAATTACATCTATACACTCCCTCTTCAACTGCCTCACAATATTTTTTAATCCAACCTGTTCGGGCTTTTGGGGTATGTTTCGTTTCTCCTGTTTCACGTTTATTAAAAGCAATACTTTCTTTGCATAAGTCAATTAATTCTTTAAAACGAGTCGGATGTTTCTTTTCAATATGTCTTCTCAAATTCCATAAAGAACCTTGTGGTAACTTAAGTTGTTTTTTGCAAAGATTACATTCGTAATAGCCATTATCAAGTCCAGAGCACAATTGTCGCAAACAAGTATTTAACGATGGTTTATTTCCTGAGTCAGCTGTTTGTGAACCATCTTCATTCAAAACCACTAAAATTGTATAATAATACGTATTAATTTGAAATACATGTATAAATTATATAAGTATAACTAATTTGGCTATATAACCGCCGGACCGCTATGATCGCTGGATTATGTTCCCACTAATAGTACGATCGAGTAAATGGTTTCAAATACATATAACACAATGGCGGCCTTCGGGGTAGCGTGAAGGCCACCGTCCGTCTCCATGCTTTTTTTTTTAGAACCCCGCACATCAAGCCGTATAGTAAAACGTTTTTATTTAAAACTTTGTATCATCTTATACTAAGTTTGTTTCTAGTAGGTCCGGTTAAAACAGAAGTTTTATTTTATATAATATCAGTTGCTTCAAGAACAAATAATTTAAAGTTATTATTACTCTACCATTAAAAGAAAAGAAATAGTAAAATCCAAAATTTAAAAAATATATATACATACCTTTAGGGGTCTCCATTTCCTTCACCTTCTTCTGTTTCTGATACTGCATATAAGCTTTCGTATGTTTAGTCTGTAAATGTCTGGCCATATTTTTACTCATCTTCGAATCACAAAGTTTGCAACGTACCGCATTATTTCCGAGATCGTCAAAATATGTCCACAAAGTGCTACTTTTGCGGTCACGGCCGTTATCACGTAACAACTCATTGGATGACATTAATTCTTCTGCTCCTGTAAATAAATCAAGATTACGAGTTTTATAAATATAGCGAAAACAACGAACAGATAGTTTCTAAAACTAATGTTATAATTTTTGTCCCATTCTATATATGACTGTCCGTAAAATGATTAATCGTAGATACAAAATGGTACGATTACCAACGCGCTAATGTATTAGACGCCATAGACAAAAAAACAAATATTTTGCTTTATACGTATTCTATTTATGAAATCTCCAAAAGCTTGAAGGTAAAGATTTATCGTGTTCTACTACTAAGGCGCGCAAATTGATAATAATTAGTATCTTTGCTTAAATATCAGGACCTGTATTTTATAACAAGACTCATACGTAAACCAGCGCTCAAGTTAATTATTACATACATACATACATACATACATACATAACTTCACGCCAGTTCCCTTGCGGGGTAGGCACGAACAACAGAGTGCCATTTAGGCTTATTCTTACACACCTCACTTGCCTCTTTGACATTCATAACTCTTGTCATGCAAGCTCGTCTGTTCTTAAGGCTCCCGACATCACCTTCCGCTAGTACACGATCAATTTGATCATGGAAGGTGTGTCGTGGCCTTCCACGACTTCTGCATCGATCCACTTTTGCATTGTATATTTGTTTATTCATTCTTTCATCATGCATTCTTTCCACATGCCCGAACCACCGGAGCATTCCTTTCCTTACCTTCACCCCGACACTCTCTTTCAGACCAACTCTCTTTCTTACTTCGGTATTACGAACGCGGTCCGGTTAATTATTCATTCAAATATAAATGTTTTCCAATGTTTCAAGATGAAGAAGAATTGTTTTACTTGTTATTCTAAGGTAAGAGACATTACAGTTCCTAGATACTTTTAATTTTGGCGTATTATGGAATTCAAGCGTCGGCTTATGCACGTGCATCTATGTAGATATATATATGAAGCCAGTTGTCTAGAAGGATGTCCTTCTAAACAACTGGCTTCATATACGTGTAAACTGTTATAAAATTACCTTCCACTTCAGTTTGCTGTCGCCGTTTTTGTACTTGTTTAAATGTCACTGGATGCTTCGTTTTCATGTGCCTTTCCTTATTTCTTGACATTACTACAGTGCACAATCTACACCGTACCCTCTTATCGTCCAGAATATCGTAATATTCCCACATAATGCTTCGGTTCCTCCTGTTTAGTTTATATCCTAAACACACGAACATGATGTAATGATGTAAAAATCTAATTTATATTAACTGTCACTTATATATAGCATGAAGTTAATTTGCCCGAGCAAAACCAAATACAAATGTGAGAAAATAAGACTGCCATCAAATTTGAACATTTTATTGCTAGGTATTTGAATTTGCTCTGTCTAATCAAACCAAGTTATAGTGTCCCGTCAGGGACGAATCTGCAATGTGATATTATATTACCAAAGAACTCCAACTCTTTATCAGCTAAGATAAACTTACTAAATAATACAACATAGTTAATACAAAACTAGAGTTTATTTCTTCTTTAAAGACATTTCATACAATATTAATTAGTATTATTAAAAATGCTTTCTTGACAAACATGGAATGTTATAAAAAGTTTTCTAATCTTACATTTTCCTTTCATGCATTGATTTATTCATTACTGAAATCATGATTATTAAAAACAAAACACACAATTTTTCACACTATTTTAATTTTCAGTCCTTACGCTATTAATGAAAGAATAATCAATTAATTGATAAATTGGATGTATTTATATATAAGCTTAAAGTTAAATAATACCTAAATACAAAAGAAACGACTACAACGGACTGGTAACAAGCCCCAGGTTTGCGAGACTGGCCCAGTTCCCATATCTTACCGACCGTTCAACCTTACTATCGGTTAAAATTTGACATAAGCTCCACACAAGTAATGTCAAAATTCAACCGATGGTAGGGCAAATGATAAAAGAACCGGGCAGTTATCAACCATTTGTTAATCACTCGATATAATGTGAAGGGATCTATGGGAACTTTACATTATATTAGTTGATCTGTATCGCGGCTTGTATGTTTCCACCCGATGTAATATGGGTCATCCCACAAGGGTTAAGTAACAGGGCTTGGAAACCGGTAAAAAGTCCAACCGGTTACAGCCTAAGTACATACATTTATTATATAAACATAAATTATATAAACGAAATAGTTGACTGAAACCGGTTAAAACCGTTTCCATGCCTTGTTAAGTAACATGTATAGTTCGCGCCACGTAAAAAGAACGCTGGCTCTGAACCTGCGCATGCGCAGTGAGCGTTTTATCGATCAAATTGGTGGTATGAAGGGGGCGAGACGGGAATTTCAGCCAATTCCAAAGTACTAAGTAGTAAGTAAAGTACCTAATAAGATTCTACAATAAAACAATTACTGATAAAACATTACCCTAGTACTTTAGGATACGACTGTACACCTGCGCAGACACATCCCCTCCGCTACCGCTCAGCGTTCTTTTTACGTGGCGGGACCTATATTTATATTCTTATTTAACGCAACAAAAAAAATAAGATTAAAGTGTAAAATTTCTTACTAATCGTGTCTATGTATAAAACTGGATCAACATTTCATGTCTTCTTAAGCTTAAATGATAACAATTCACTTAAATATGTATTACTTAAATTGTATATCTACTGAAATGCAAAAGGGCAGAAATTTAATATTTATTGTAAACGTAAAGTATTTATAGTTAGATATAAGTATTTAAAATGAGATTTACTTGGGAAATATGTTATTTGTCGACACGATTAAGAATTAACACTAACATTTCACCATAAATTTATAATTAACTATTTGGTAGATTTTTATAAGACATAAAAGATCAACGTGTTCATGAAATCTTCACATATTGTCCTGAAGAGCGACGCACATACTTCGGTGGTTCATGATTATGTTGGACAAAAGCGAAACCAATTTTTCCATCCTTCATAAGTTTCACCCGGCCTCGGCAGCCAGAATTCCTTTTCGAACAATTATAGCTCAAACTGTGGTGATCTTGACAGAATGTATATCCCTTGTACATTAATAAATGCTTTCCTTTGTACGTTGGTATAAAAGAATATGAATCTGAAACAGTAATATGATAATTTTAATATCGTACTTACATGTCGAGCACACCTTCTATAATCATGAGGAGTTTATATCCCATAATATGATATAATTTAGATTTTATTTATGACCTGTGAACTGATGTAGAAATTGACGTGTAACTTTGTTATGAATAAATGATTTCTGATTTCTGTTTTCATGCATTGTTTTATAGCAAAAACATAACAATAGATTATTTAACAGAATGCTCTAAATGAAATCGTTAAATTAAACCTTGTTATATTTTTTTAAAATATCAAACAGCAGGCGATCCAGAATGTCATAAAATCAAGGAACCTAATGATATTATAGTTTCTCAAAACACTTCTCTCATTAAACAGACAAAAATCATCAGTCATCTGTGAAGGCTTATGATAGTTCAATTTTACTTATCTTAGTTTATAACTGTCTTATTCATAGAGTTAGAAGAAGTTTGAACGCTTCTTTATAGTTTTTAAACAACCATTCAAACTTACTCTAACTCTCTATGAATAAGACCGTAAGACTATAGCTATTAGCCCCCCAAATAAAATACAAATTTCTACAATATTATCATACTTCGACAATCCTATACTAACAAATTCGTTATAATTTGAGTGCCTACAAGCAGTATAAGGATGTTCACAATTTCAACACCAGGCATTGTAATAGACTGATATTGCCATCTTTTAGATTAGCTATTAGCTTCTTCAATAAGATTCCGAGTGAAATGTTAGATCTGCCTTTCACTAAATTTAAAACTAAATTAAAAAGCATCTTGCTAAAAAAGGGATACTACACTATTGAAGAATACTTAAATGATAAAACTTCATTTACATAACAGCTCGCTCCAACCTCTTATACTATATTTTGTATAACGTTTTTATCTTGCCAAGCTTGTAAGGAATTTATGGAGACATATTGCAGCACAACATTTTAGTACGTCATGTCATTATTATAACTATAACATTATTTTTATTATCATTATTTTTTTGTATGCATTGTTTGCTACAACTCCATTCATTCATCAAAAAGTAATTCTGTAGGTAACATACTTCTGTATTAAAGTTATAAAAAAAAAGGGTTTGAGATATAAATATAATATGAAATATAAAGAAAAACGATATTCAGCTAGACCGTGTTGCTGAGGAGTTTCTTGCCGTTTCTTCTCCTTAACAGCATTAACACGTTGCGAAGCGGTGTACATAAAATAGGAAGTAAAATTAAATTTTAACTTACATGTATGACCTTCAAAAAGTGTTCTCCAGTGGAACTTATTTTGAATAAAAACTTTTGAATTTGAATTTGAACTGCTTAAAATCGTTTATCCTTCAAAGATTTCGCGTTATTCATTGTCACAGTTTTCTACCGTCTGTACAACGAGGTGTTCCGAAAAAATATTTGATCTGCTACCAAACCTCCATTTACCGAAACGTAGTTACTCTGTTACTTGACGTAGGCAGGACTTTCACCAGCAGCTGTATGAAATACCTGCGCTTGTGCCTGTGCTTGAACGCACGCCAAGGGTCTCTAGAAATTCTATTTTACGTAACTTTTGCCAAAGTTTTTCGTCTGCGTTACGACGTGAGATCAAGAAGGATGTCATACAATTTGTAAGTGGTCAGCAACGCGTTGGCAACGCACGTAGTGTTATAAACGTGCATGGGCGACGGTGGAGATAGACCATCAGGTGAAACGGTTGCCTGTTTGTTGGTTCAGGTAATAAAAAATATTTAAGATGTAGGACAAAAAATACATCTAGATAAAATAAGTTAAGTTGTAGTTAACATAATTTATCTATAGTATAATAAATTTGTAAATAGTTCGAGTTTGTACAATGTATTTAAAAATGTGATAATAATCAGGGGAGATAATTCGGACCAGGAGATTCCGAAAATGCAATTTTTAAATTTTTTGTCTGTCTGTCTGTTAGAGCATCACGTGAAAACTTCTAAACGGATTTAAATGTAACTCGAGATAAAGCTAGCTTATATCCCGGGGCGTAATTTAAGATACTTTTTATATTGATAAACGACGTCGTATTCGTGGAATGAGATGGCACTGTGATCGCATTATTTTTTTTAACTTTTAAACGTATATAATTGAAACTTGACATTAACACTTAGGATACATTTTATCCCCACAAATTACGTTATTTCTATGGAATAAACGGATTAGCAAAATAGATGGTGCAATCGCGTTTTTCCATTCGCTAACAAATTTAATTAAAGTATATAAAGCGTAGAGCTACTATGCTCTATATATATATATATATATATATATATATATATATATATATATATATATATATATATATACACATACATACATATATACATATATATATATGTGTGTGTGTGTGTGTGTGTGTGTAAAGTTCTGGCAATCTGTAACGCCAAAGAGAGGCGTCAAAATAAATACTCTATATTACCTAATAAAAATCATAATTAAACTAGCATTTACTTAAATCTATATTTGAACTGAGTTCATAGACAACTGCTATTCCAACATTACACCAACATATTACTATCAATCAGGGAGTTAGTCAGATTTTTAAAGTAATCCGACATAGAGATAAAAATATTATATTAAGGTACATACAAGTCAATCTACGTTTTAAGGGTTTTATGCTTTGTCAAGAAGAAAAAAACCTGAAACCATGAAAACTTTAATTCTGTCTAATAATTATTGATTCCGGTTGTGGCTGAAGTTTGCCTCCTAATTCAATCTAAATCCACTTTAAACGATTCTCAACTTCTTAATTGTTAGTCCAATATTTCGCATGTCGTCCTATCGCTTTCTTGGGCACCCATGAGGACTTCCTCTAGGTACTACGGCCACAGGCGACGTTTCTGGAGTTTATTCGCCAATGTTTGTAAATACGGCCAATCAACGTGGACCTCCTGAGGCTGGTACACGCAATGAATTTGGAACCATATATTATATTTTACAGTATCTTCCACTATGATAGATATAATTCGGTGGTTCATGGTCATGTCGTCCAATTATTAATTTTACGGTATTTTCCACGATTTTAACGCGTGCTTTACATCCAGCATCTTTTTTTGAACAGTAGTAGAACGAACTTGTGTTCTTTTGAGAATACGTATACCTGTTCAACATTAGCAACTGTTTTTTTCCTCTAGAACTTGGTATGAACCTAATATCTGTAATTAAAAAATCATTATGTTATACATAATGCAAAAGTCGTGGAAGGCCACCACACACCTTCAATGATCAAATTGATCGTGTACTAGCAGAAGGTGATGTCAGGAGCCTTAAGAACAGACGAGCGTGCATGACAAGAGCTATGAATGTCAAAGAAGCAAGTGAGGTGTGTAAGAATAAGCCTGAATGGCGCTCTGTTGTTCGTGCCTACCCCGCAAGGGAACTGGCGTGAAGTTATGTATGTATGTATGTATTATGTTATACTTGTTATTCCTTGAAAAATTAAGTAATTACTGTGCGTTTATTTTTAAAGTATAATGCAAGCTAGAAACCCATTAGTGGCATGTGATTACCCAAAACACAAACCCAATGTGTAACCCAAACATTTGTATGACCTGAATGAAGTAGGTTTTGACGTACTTAAGGTCATACAAATAAGTCTACAGTGAGACACTTTGAATTTGTTATCATGTCATGTACAACTATTACCTATTTTTATACAAATACAAAAAAAAATGTACCCCTTTTTACGAAAATTGCGCGGACGCAGGAGTATGAAATTTCGCACACTTATATTTTATATAGAGAAGGAGTGCAGAATGCTAATATTTTTTATTTATATTATACATAAAAAATACAGTAAATCAATAAAAAAAAATACACACACACGCATACAAACTCTTTTATTTATTGTTAAAGTCAAATTAACAGTGTATGTAGCCTTGGCGAAATCTGTGATTATAGAAGTATATAGTCTTTGGCAACAGAACCTTAATAATGTTCAAACTTATAATTTAAAATAATTATTATGGTCGAATTTCGACCACTGGGCGACCACTAATATAAATAAAGATTCATTCATTCAATACCTAGAGACACTGCATATTATAGAATATTTTTTGATATTGACAAATGATTTTCCAGTCATAATCACTTCAGTTATATAGAGCATTAATACTATAGCTGCCATTAACATTATAATTGATAAGTAAATAGGTTGAACAGAAAGACGAAAATACTTTTTTTTTTTTTATTGCAGGAGTTCAGCAGACAGGCAGACGGCCCACTTAGTGGAAAGCGGTTACCATCGCCTATGGACATTTGCAACACCAAAGGTGCTACAAATGCGCTGCTGCTCTCTTAAAGGAGACTGGAACCTGGTCACTAATGCCGGAACACAATACAAGATTGTTATGGCGGCATACTCTAGACCAAGGGTGGTCGCCATCCAGTCGAGCAAATACTCTACCACCTGGCTGTGGGTTGTTTAGTCGCCTCTTACGACAGGCCGCCGGGCCGCAGGAAATTGTATTCAAAAAATACTTAAAAATGTTAATATTTTTACAATTAAAACTGCGCTGTTTATAAAAATAAACTTAGTTAAATAAATCATTTGAATCAATTTTAAAGGTTTTATTCCCAAGTTGGTTTATGGGCGAACTATAAACTAAAGATTTATTTGCTATTTTATCGTAATCTGGTTAAAATACTGCATTTGTATTGTAAATAATCGTAATGTTTCACTGTTTTAGGCTATCGTAGTCGAAACTAAACCACGCCAACTCGTCCACTAGTAATCATCTTGCAATGTAACTAACTCTGAACCTAACTCTGCCCTACTAATTACGCTTGCAGTAATCAATACTTTAGGTTTTGCATTTTTTGCAGAAATGGTATCCCAAGGCGCTATATATAAATTATTAATATTTTTGTTTTTTTTAGGTACATTAAAAAGTTATATAACATGGACATGTTGTTTAGATACCTAAAGCTGAATTTACCACGTTGTCTCCTTTTTGCAAGTACTCCGTTTGCTATAAGGAGGGCAGAACTAGTAATCCAAGTCCAAGACTGTACTAGCTGCATCAGAGCAGATGTTCTATGAAACTATTCATCCCATCACGAATATGGTCGCTTAGCCTAGTCGTTCTAAAATCTAATTTGCATACAGTGTTCTGGACTTAATATATTAGTGCGCAAGATTCCTTATATGCTATATGTTCACGTACATTTAGCATTGTTATGTAGATCGTGTTGATACCAAACCACGTCGTAGTAAGTGTACGTTGTAATCTCCACTCAAGGACAGCATTGTTATTTTATCATTGTACTATGATAGTTAAAGAAGCAAAATCGGTTTGCGTTGTAACATAAAAATACATTACACTCGGGACATTTCATAAATGTCAATTTGTCGCAACCTTTGAAACGGCACCTTGATCGACTCTTCTGAATTCCTTTTGCAGATGTCGGCGCGTGATTTTTCTTTTCCAATCTGGTGGCACTGGATTGAATTTCTGTTATAATTATAGAATCGATTTCTTCTTTTTTAATTGTAGTAGGTGGACATTCTAGAAACACAGAATTAAATCCATAAACGCCTTGCACAGAGTTTAATTACATACAATCGTACAGGTGATTTTTTTAATGCGACTTTAAGTCAGATTTTAAACAAAAGGTAGCAGCGAAAAATACTGAAATGAATGTGTATATAATTTTTATAATAATTAAAGTACGTCACTAAATCTTCAAAAACTCGTTAATCCTAGTCAAGAATTTTTTATTTTTTATTGCATGAGTTCAGCAGACAGGCAGACGGCCCACTGGATGGAAAGCGGTTACCATCGCCTATGGACATTTGCAACACCAAAGGTTCTACAAATGCGCTGCTGCCCTTTTAAGGGAGACTGGAACCTGGTCACTAATGCCGGAACACAACACAAGGTTGTTATGGCGGCATACTCTAGATCAGGGGTGGTCGCCATCCAGTCGGGCAAATACCCTACCACCTGGCTGTGGGTTGTTTTGTCGCCTCTTACAACAGGCCGCCTGGCCGCAAGAAATTGTATTCTTTCCCCGTTCCTGCACGGATGAAAAGAGGAAAGAATCAAATCAACCAATCAAACAATATCATACTAGTGTACAATTCCCCTTGCGTTTTGACAGTTGGTAACTACCAATCTGGGCTTCTGATTAGAAGCCTATTTTGGTATTCTATGTTGTATGTTCGTGATAGTAGGGGAGCCCAAGATGATAAGTGTGGAGTTACTCGAGCGTCGCGGGGACCTTATGGATTGTGAAGATTAGATGCTAAAAAGAAAAAGGTTACATGATGGATGCCCTTTCACTGGTGGGGGGGGAGCTTGTACAGGTTTTCAAAATAAAAGTAGCACAGAAATACTCAAGCGCGTTAGATATTCAAAAGAGATGTTAAGTAAACCCTAAGGGAACTCCTATTCAAAAGACTGCCGATTTGGACGCAACCAAAAGTCATGGCCGATTTTTGGAAAGCCAAAAAAAAACGTAACGTTGAAATACTCGAGCGCGTCAGATTAATATACAGACGGTTCAGCTTGATGTCCTTGTCGTACTGACCCATAATCTGACAATTATGTGGAGGAATTTCTTTAATCTCATTTGAAAAAAAAATTAAGAATAAAAAATACCCCCACCCTATATGAAGGGTTAATATATGGTGGGGGTGCATAACAGGATGCTAAGTTTCTCCCCTTATGTTATTCTGCCACGCTCGAGTAAATCCCAAAATCCCCGCTTGGCCTACTATGAGCTTTCCTCACTATGAGATTATTAATAAGTATAATTAAAGTGTCACGATTGTAAACTAGCATTTCTTAGGCCTACCTCTTATACTTGGTCCTGGCAGTAATGCTGTAACTAAACGTTTATTCCTTACAATAACTATATACAGGTTTTCGTAAACAGAGGAGAATCAGACTTGTTGAGAAAATAAAATACCTTTTAATGTTGATAATCAAATTAAATTTTATTTTAAAATAAATAACAAATTAGGAGCTTAATACAAACCAAAGTTTTATCCATTCTTAATTAGCAAGCAATAAATGTATGTTGTGCTAGCATCCACATGCCCTCACACTCTCGTATAAGTCGCTTAAAAGTAGCGTTAGAAAACAATACTACTACAACCGCATAGTTGTCTCCAAAAGTCCACTGTTTGTTAGCTATGTGTACATATGAAGCATAAAAACACAAAAAGTTCATATGAACACGTTTATAAACACAGTAACCTCACTTATGACTAAAATTAGACAGTAATAGATTAGTTTGGCATACATGGCGCACATATTTAATTTTATGCCTACTTAATAATATTGTTGATGAAAGAATGACTAAACAGATATACAATGCAAAAGTGGATGGATGCAGAAGTCGTGGAAGGCCACGACACACCTTCCATGATCAAATTGATCGTGTACTAGCAGAAGGTGATGTCAGGAGCCTTAAGAACAGACGAGCGTGCATGACAAGAGTTATGAATGTCAAAGAAGCAAGTGAGGTGTGTAAGAATAAGTCTGAATGGCGCTCTGTTGTTCGTGCCTACTCCGCAAGGGAACTGGCGTGAAGTTATGTATGTATGTTAATAATATTGTAATTTGTACCACAAAACAAAACAATTTCATATTTTTTTTTAATTCAGAGTTTAAGTACTCCTCTTTTGACTTATTAATGAGTCAAAAACTTTTATTAAAATTAAGTTTTAACTATAAAATATAGAAAGTAATATTTTCTTTGATTTTAGTGACTATTACACATTTAATAAAAAATGTGTTAATTTTATAAAGAAAGTAAAAATTAAAACTCACTTAAAATAGCTAAAACCTTACAATTATTTCTCTATGCAAGTTGTGAAAATTTAATAAGTATCTAAAATGAAACAAGAAAGAAAGATAAATTTATTTTATTAGCTTCTAATTCAATTTGAAAATGATTACTTGTCACTGACAACAAAATTATTGTACCCTTACATAGGTATTGTAGCATTTACATGATTTTTTATTCCAAAAATTGTATGCCAGGGACATGACTTCCAAGCGCAAAGGAATGACTATTTGAAGATCAAGATTTTTGATTGGAAAATTTTATTTGTTATTTGTGGTCACCAACATTAGTCTTTTCTGGGTCAAAACTTTTCCTCTAAGTTTGTACTTTTTGATTATATTTCCGACCTCAGAACATGCTTTGTTCTGTGATCTCAATATATTCTAACCTTTTCAAACAACTGCTTTTATATTACCTCAGGGACTTAATTTTCTTTCAGTTACTTTTGATATTCTTTTTTAATATTTTTCATTATTATATGGTATGAAACTTTTTCTGATAAAACTGAAGTTTGGCTTTCAAGTTTGATATTATTTCATATATTTCTTACTACAATTTATTCCACATCTCATTTCTTAGTGTTCCTGTTGGAGACTGGTGTATCTAGTAATAAGCACCTTATGTTTTATTACATAACAAGATTGGTCCCTTCTTCTGAATCAGGTGGTGTTCTATCTATCATATATGATTTTGCTTGTTTAGCTTATTCCTTTTTTTATTTCTATGCTTACTACTATTCTTCTTCCACTCCTTTCTTTTTAATATCTGATCTCTGGCAGGCAAATTTTTAATATCCTTATATTCCCTTCATTTTTCATCTTTTCATAGTACTGTTTCTTTCTTTCTTTTAGCTCGAATAACTTTGCTCCATTCTGTTTCAAAAGCTGATACCTCTCTTTTTCCAATTGCCTTTTCCTTGCCAGAATTTCTTCACAACTCTTTTTTTTCTTAGGTAACCATTTCTGATCTACAAAATAAAAAACTACTACAATAATTTTTGTTTTTAGATAAATATTTTAAGTGAGCATAAGCAAACACAAAAAAGTTATTAACAGACAACATATAACCTTATATCACACATAAAGGTATGTCACTGGTGCAGGAATGAAGAAAGAATATGTGAAATCATAGTTAGGGTGTACATATTATTATTTATTCTTGGGTGGTGTCATTATCTTACCCTTGCCCAGGAATCAAGACAAAGAAAGCTTCAGGTCAAAATGATGTAACTTCTATTAAATAAAGAGAAGACATGAACAAAGAATTCTCACAGCAGGAAATATAATGTCATGCCTTAAAATTTTAATACCTTAATTATTATTACCGTAATTACTTGATATAATTAATAATATAATAATACAAATTTTCAATACAATACAATTCAATTAAAAAAATCGAAATTTTCTTGACAGAAATGTTAGGAATTTGAATTAGTCACTTTTCTAATTTTACCCACATACATATATATTTAACAAACTAGTCTAAAAGATAAATAAGGAACTTTTTATGCCTAAATAGTTTTACAATAGGAAATAACTAAACCTAGACAGTGGAGAAGGAAAGTACAAATCTGGCCCTCAGGCTCTAATGCAAAGCTTAAACTTAACTGAGTTTAAGCCAACATTTAATACTAAGTAGAATATTTTATAATAGGCATCAATCTATAAAGGTGTTCCAAATATTCCTATATAGAGTACGCACATAGATACAGTTAAAAAGGTGATGTTAAGAGATTGAGAATGCTTAGTAGCAATGGGTTCGGTTTAGGAGCAATCAATCTATAAATACTCATAATATATATATACTATATGTTTTATATGTATGTATATATATATATATATATATATATATATATGTAAACATATAAATATATATATATATATATATATATATATATATGTAAACATATAAATATATATATATTAGGGTGGTCCTTATTTAGGGTTTGTCCGAATTTTTTTTCACGATAGTCCTAAATTGGTTCTAAATCTATTAAAAAAAATTCATGCCAAGTTATAGCTCTTAATTTTAATTTTAACCCGGCCCCCCAATAACCAAACTTTTAAATGGAAATAACAGGGGAAAAAATCTGTTATTACTTTGGAATTTTTTACGTCATGAAGGGATGAACAAATCATGTCGACAAATAATAATTCTTGTAGAAAATTTAACGCTCTACAAAAAAGGTCTCGTATGATTTTTTGCTAACTCTAACGGTTTCTAAGTTATTTAAGGTCATAGTTGAAGCTTAAGTCAATTTTACGTTTTTTTTTAAAGTAAAATCAGATATATATATATATGTTATTATACACATGTAATTATTAAATATTCATATTAAAATTAGCTGTTTAAAGGCCGTAACTATGCTAGGGTTGAAGCTGGATCTGATGGGCCTTTATTTTATAATTTAAAAAAAATACTCATACTCAAAAAACATGATGATAATGTTACAAAACTGTGCTCCAACAATAAAGAAGAGGCATTCTAAGATGCTTTTGCTGACACATTACAATTAATAATAATCCTAGAGATAATCTCCATAATCATTCATTTTAATTAATGTATTATCCTTAGTAATCATGTACTTCTCCTTTGGATGATCATGTTCATTCAATACAACATCAATGTATTTTCCATCTCTGCTGAGTTTTATTTTAGCTTTACATCCAGATGATATACGTCTTGAACAATACCAATTCAAATAATTGGATTTACTATATGTAAAATCTTCATGGAGTATAATTACACCATGTTTATAAAAAACATAATTAGGTTTGTCTGTAATAATAAAAAAATATGTGCATTACAAACATACAACATAATGACTACTATCTACATTATCTACTTAAACTATTCTATGTCATCCGACTATTACACACAAAATTCACTTATCAAAGTGAAGATAAATTATGTTAAGTGTCATTTTATATGTATGTCTTTGGATAGTTAATAAAGACAACATAAGAAAAGATCTATAAGTACACTACCTAGATACACAAAAACACACTCCTGTCATATTTCCTTAAAATATGAAAACTTGAAGATAATGTAATGACCTAAACCAGTGTTTGGCTAACTTACTAGCCAGAGCCAAATATGAACATTACAACAATTTAAAAAAAATCGGGAGCCAAATCTGCTTATTTAGTAAACTTTTATTACACTAAATAAGTAGTACACTAAATAAAACTAAATTTCATACTTAATAAATATTTATTAATGCGAGCAATGTGCTTGCATCTCCTTGGAAACTTTGAGTAAGTCAGGTTTGTATGTTGTTGTTTTTAATTTTAGATATGATTTCAAGTTCCATGGATATTTGTGCCAGAGCCACACTTAAGGAGCCAAAGAGCCACATGCGGCTCTGGGGCCGCACTTTACAGACCCCTGACCTAGACGAAAGTAAATATTGATTTGTGAATACCATGTGTTTGCTGAAAAATAACAATGGTAGTAATTTTTTATGATAAAACAATATAGAAAATTAATAGACTCTCAAAAGTTCCTTCATGTAGTAAATAAAACCTGAAAAAAGTACTGTCAAGAAAAATACCTAAAATAATACACAATGTAAAAATTAAAAGAATTAAAAAAAAATGTTTAAATAAATAAGAGAATAAATTTTATGGAGAAGCAAAATAGCAAATAAACTTGATATCAAAAAGGAAACCTCTATTATTGCTAGAATATAGTTTAGCTATTTTAAAATAAGTTTCCTTTATAATAAAACTATGTTTTAACGGTTTTAAGCACGGTAATTTTTTTTTAGTCTTCCTCGATCACGGCCACTGAAAAGTGGCGGAAACATCGAAAATATCAAAATCAAATAAAATTACAGCACTTAATACCGTTAAAACATAGTTTTATTATGTATACAAGTCGTGAAAACTTAAGAAAATATTAAGTTTCCTTTATCTTATTCACTTCAGCCTATAAGCTTAAACTGAGTGATTCATGATTTCTCAGTACATCAATATGCATTTATAACAGAAATATACACACAACTAAAGATTCTCATTTCCAAAACTAGACATTACTATATAATTATTCATACAGAAACAGAGAAGGAATAATAAAACTTACAGTGGAGCTATGTATCGTAAGACATAACAAAACAGCTATGTCATACAGCATTTGCTTATCTGGATGTCTACCAACCCTGGTCTAGAGTATGCTGCCAGACTTCCAGCATTAAAGTGCAAGTCCCAGTACACTTTTTGGGTCCAGTAGAACATATATCAGACATACATGCACATGCCATATCCATAGGTGATGGTAACTACTTGCCATCAGGTCGGCAATCAGCCTTTCTGCTGTAATCCAGCAATAAAAATCATCAAATTAATAAAAGCGATAACAACAGTGACTTCAGAAAGTTCAAGCAGAGAGTTCAACAAAATAATTATTTGTGTTTAGAAGCAGTGGTTGAGTAATAAATAGACAAGGGTTTCAAAAATCTAAATTCAACTAGTAATCCATGGCCAAGTGTAAACTTTCTGAAATTAAAGGAACTGTATCAAAAATATATAATAAATATCATGACAATTTATTCATTCCTATAAAGAAATTTATAATACAAACTAGCTTTCACATTTGTATGTATTTGTTAAGTTATAGCTGTTCGGTTAAAAATAAATTTAAACTTTAAAAAACTGCAGTTCAATTACAGAAAATATGTAAACACTATAACTAACCCGAATACTCTACTACTACAGATGTATTAAAAGAATATTAGCAAAAGTAATGAATAAGACTTATATGTTACTAAAAAAAATTAGAAATAAGGCAATGTTTACCAGTACAAAATATAAACACTAACCAAAGTTGACCAAAAGTTTTGCACCTTAAATCTACCTACTTACCCCCTTTCAGCGTGCTAAATACAGCAAATTATATCCGTATATCACTCATAATCACTATGACAACACAAAATATATCGCATTCTTAACAAAAATGAACACAAAACCAGAAAATTTCACACACATCCTTTTGAGGTTATATTTCCTTGTTAATCACCAAAAGAACACAATAATAACTTTAAAGACATTTTCCAGTAATCAAACATTGTCCCAAATAACATACGTAACATATTCTGATAATTTTTCTGGGAAAACAACGGTAACATCCAAATAAATTTAGGATATTTATTTGTCATTTTGATAAAATCAAAATGTTTACAACAGACTGACATTTTCAATGTTGCCAAATGCCAAGTGGTTTGAGTGTTTTGGCTGACTTGATTGTTGTTGTTTTGATCATAAGTTTTATTTCTGAACCCTAAAATGTATAAATAAATGTACGTATACTATTTATTACAATAGTTAAAAACGAATAATTGTCTTGGTTGTAATATATTGATTATTTTTAAGCAAGAGTTGTGTCAATGTGTAGAATGTGCATTAGGTCTCTTTAAATGCCACAATACTCCGGTGTTTGGAATCACTCAAACTTTGATATACTTGATACTACATACATACATAACTTCACGCCAGTTCCCTTGCGGGGTAGGCACGAACAACAGAGCTCGATTTAGGCCTATTCTTACACACCTCACTTGCTTCTTTGACATTCATAACTCTTGTCATGCACGCTCATCTGTTCTTAAGGCTCCTGACATTACCTTCTGCTAGTACACGATCAATTTGATCATGGAAGGTGTGTCGTGGCCTTCCACGACTTCTGCATCCATCCATTTTTGCATTGTATATCTGTTTAGTCATTCTTTCATCATGCATTCTTTCCTCATGTCCGAACCACCGGAGCATTCCTTTCGTTACCTTCACCCCGACACTCTCTTTCAGACCAACTCTCTTTCTTACTTCGGTATTACGAACGCGGTCCGCGAGCGTCACTCCGCAGATTTTGCGCAGTGCTCGCATCTCGACAGCGTTTACTCTACTTGATACTGATAGTATTATAATAAATGCATCCAATTATATAATGTCTAAGGACTTATTATAGTTTCTTTATCTACTTTTCTGATAAACGAAGTAATAACAACAACCAAGTGGTTTATAAACTGAGACTGACTTGAATCATTACAGTTAGCTTAAGTTTTTGTTAGATAATTATTAAGCTAAAAGCATTGGAGCCAAAACTGCAAATATATGAATACAAAGAACTTTTCAACATCTTGGGAGCTGCATAAGAGGTACTAATTTTAAGATATTTTATGTCAATTAACTGCACAATACTATTTCGCTTGTGTACAATATTATATAATATTGGTATACAATTCAAATATAGAAGTTATTTGTATTTGTTAACTTAAAGCTAATTTTATTTTTATATAGTTACTAAAATTAGAACGACATAGCTAAAATCACTTCATACTCCCCAAAAACGACTTTAAGGCTGTTTTGTGATTTAACGATGCAGCAATGGCGCGGAAATAATATACTTGGTACACGTCGTACCGAAAGTTCACTGAGGGTCTAGATCTCTCGTTAGAAAGTATTAGTGTTCTGTAGTATAGATTTCTATGGGCGCTTTCTGATTTGCTCGCTAATGCCTCTCCCGTCACTGATACCGAGAGTTGAAGAAACACTGTATTAAGCTTTAAGTTTTCAGTATAGCTCAACAAATTGTAGGCCCAATCAACGAAGTTCTTGTAACAACATAAAAGACCTAATTTCACCATACAGTTCACATTTGTCCCAAGAATGCATAACTATTACTTAAACACTATTGATATCTTATAGGTAACTACTGTTCATATTAAAGTAATATTATACATTATTAGAAAATAAAACTGTACAGTACAACATCACCCTTTATTCCCACCAAATCCTTTCCAAAAAAAAACTACATCATATACAACCCGTGCCACTAGTAACTCACAAGCCCAAAATACTCCGTTAGCCGTTCGACAAGGCAACCGCAGTCGTTATGGTCGTGGTGAAAATGTCACACAACGCTCAGAACGACCCATGTCAAGAGGTGGGTCGAATAACCGTTCCACTTGGGTTTACTATTGTAAAGCCGGCAAGCAAGTGGAACGGGTTACGGTCCTGAACGTGGTCGTTGTGAGTCTCTAATAGAACGTAGCCAAAGTGTTGAAAAAACGTCAATTCTTTTTTAATAAACAAAAATTGTAACATACTTAAAAATTGATAGTCATTGTAGGATATTGAATGAGTTTAAGTTAGCGTTACAATTTGTACAATAAAATGTAGGTTACATGCTATTGGAGCTGCCACAAGCGTTGATCAAAGAATAAAAATTAAGTAAGGCTGTATGTGCTGATGTTCATTGCCTACTATTCGAATTTAACAACGTTTGATTGTTAATTTGACATACTGACATTATTCCTCATTTTCGTTTTACTATTAGTATAATATTAACCTTAAAGTTTAGTTGTTTATTTCGCTTTTCAGTTTGTATGTTATATTATAGCTATAATAATTTATTATTACTAAAGTATTACATATAAATTCATACTTCTAAGTGAAAGTGAAAAGTGTTTGAATATTTTCTTTTCTAATAACTTTTTATAAATTCATTATAGTCGTTTAAACAATCTCGTCTTGTTTTTAAGAACTACTTTAGTGCTTCATATTATATGTTTTGTTTTTTAAAGTGTAGTGTTAAACTATAGTGCAAGATTTGTTTGAACAAATTCATTCAAGTGTTATCGTTTCTGAGGCTACTTTGATTACATACTAGTTAGTAGTTCATTTTAAAGTTCTAAGAAGTATTGTTTGATTAAATTCTAAATTATAATATTCCCTGTGTTGACAAAGTACTAGTTTAGTAGTAGATATTTAGAAGACATTCCATGAAGGTATAAGTGTAACATGTTATTTCCTTTTTTGGAACAAATGACTAGTCTAATAAGAATCATAGAATTCTTTCTACTGCTATTTTCAGGGGTGCGGTATAGTCATAGGGCACATTTATTATTTGAGATATAAAGTGAATTTCAGGTGGTTATAAAAAAAATAACCACAAAGGCTCTTCTAACCTATATTAAAAAAAGTTCGGATCTGTTCATAATTGCTTATAATAAATAAATGTGCTCTATAACCACTCATTTCCAGTTTTACAAAAGGATTCTTTGTCTGATTGAAGTTAGTTTTCTGTTTTTAATTTTCTGCCCTATATAATCATATTGTGCTGAGAGTTTTATACATGTAATAAAACTTCAAACCAGAGAGCAGTCTTTAGCATTCACCAAAATCATGCATAGTATTTATTGTTAATGTTTCAATAAATGTTAGAACAACTGGAGTGTTTTATTGAAGTTACTATAATTTTGGATGGATAGAGGTGTTCAGTCTGGTAAGAAGCAATTGTGCTCAGTAATAGAAAAAATGGGTTTTACTTTTAAAGTTGCCATAAGAACTCAGATGTTTTTTAAAGAGATTTTCTAGACAGTTTCAATCATTATTATATGAGAGGTGTTTCAATACTCGCTATAATGTATTCTTTCATTTATTTTAGCAGGTTTTGAAACTACAGCCCTCATATAAGTATTGTTTATTTTCTACAAAAATTCTACAATATATTATGTTTTTTGAAATATAACTGAATAGCAAAGCTCTTTTCTAACCAAAATTTTCAAAATGCTATATTTTTATTACAACTTATGATTGGTTCTCACCTTTAATAATATTTTCAGAAGTTCTGTTCCTTCCATCAAATCGCAGCACAAATGGTCATGGAATGTTACTGTTTCGTGATTATACCTATGCTTGGCGGAATTTCAAAAAGAATGGCAGTTACTGGACATGTTCATCGCATCACAAGAAAGGCTGCAAAGCTAATATCAGCACATCATGCGAACCATTCAAAGTGATCAAGCTTAATGATAGTCACAACCATCCACCAAAATTATCTTCAAGATATCTAAAATCGCTGGGTTTATGTAAAAAGAAATAACTTATTATTTAAATAAGTATGATGGTCTAGGTTAGGGTTACCACTTTGTGATTATAAAAGACAAGACATTTTACTAGACATTACCAAAACAGGTTTGAGAATCTACCTAACGAATGAAACACTAATAAAACTTACACTCATTAGTCTTGAAATACTAGTAATTGATATAATAGTTACATTTTATTTTTAAATATGAATATTTAAATTAATTAAGATTTTTCCACATCAAAATTCCATCACAAATTGAAAAATCAATAAAATCTGAATGAATTAATGAGGATGCAAAAATGCATGTGATGTTGTAGAAATAGAATTTTGCAAATTGTGGCACTAGATTATTCTCATGTTTATAATTTTTTTACATTTCATTCAATCAAGAATTCATTTATCTTTGAAATAAATATTTCATCTCACTTTATAAAGTTTTTAACTTTACCTTTGATGTAGGTGAGGGAATGCGGAAATGTAAGAGACAATTATAATAATTATATATAAATATTTTAAGCATAATACATCAATCAACTCATAGATGGGTCTGGAACCTGGCCACTAATGCCAGAACACAAGTCAAGGTTGTTATGGCGGCATGCTCTAGATCAGGGGTGGTAGCCTTCCAGATGGGCAAATACCCTACCATCTGGCTGTGGGTTGTTTTGTCGCCTCTTAAGAAAGGCCACCTGAAAGCAGGCATTAGTGTTCTTTCTCAGTTCCTGCACACATAAAAAGTCAGTAACGAGTCTTAAATTATATTGTATTACTAATACATACATACATACATACATAACTTCACGCCAGTTCCCTTGCGGGGTAGGCACGAACAACAGAGTGCCATTTAGGCTTATTCTTACACACCTCACTTGCCTCTTTAACATTCATAACACTTGTCATGCAAGCTCGTATTACTAATGTAAGTAAGTAATATTGTTCACACTTGCAGGTCCAGTTCTAGTGAAAACTAAGAAGAAAGGCAAATACAATCTTTTGTACAAGAGTTATTCATACAGAAAAATTACAAAATCGAAGAAAGGTTTAGTATGGAAATGTACAGCCAGCAAGACGGACGATTGCAACGCTATGCTTACAACAGATGATAACTTGAACATTGTAGCTTCTAAAGGTGAACATTCACATAAACAGACGGCTGAGGAGGAAATGCCTAAACATGTTTATTTTACTACCCAGTAGCTATAAAGAGACAGTAAGGTAGCAATAAAATGACAATAAGTTGTGAATAGAGATTTAAAAATATTACTCTTTATTGTGTATCATAACCCAATGTTGCTGCCCCTGGAGTATTGATTTTACATTAATTTTTTTACAATTCATCACAGTTTTATTTAACTAAACTGAAATATTTTTTTTAGAATGTGAATATTCAACATAATTATAATAATTGTAATTCTTTTTTAGTTTTGGCTTAAAAAGAGCTAATGCAAGATAGTTTTTTTTTTATAAAAAAACGAGGTTGGGATTAATTTTGGCAGGTAATTTTACGTGCTTTTTAATGTTATGTTTTAAGAAATTTATTATTTTTAAATTCAAAGCAAGTGTTTTTAAAAATAGAATGTCTGTGTCGTTGATGATAAAAAAAATCCGGAGGTGACATCCTGCTTGCAGACTGTCCACCGCGAGGGGACCATGGTAGGGTGTGTGAAATTTGCTGGCTTATTGGCCCGAATACCCAATAAAACACCTCACTGTTCCTTCTGGCGTCCATTCTCCGCTCGGGGGTTTTCTTAGGCATGCTACTCCAGTCAAAATGGACGATAGCCAGGTCCATGTAGCCCATGTTGTCTTTGTATCCGATTGGTCTCATCGCCTCGATAAGTGCTAAGCCAACTCTGAGTTTTACCACTCTGTCATCTGAATCTGGAGTAACTTCTGTCTGCGTTCTGACCTCCCGGAGCGCAGGTCAGCTCATGCTGGCCTACTCTTTTACAATTATGCCAGAACTCGTGCCCCCGATATGGGCGGAGTCCCTGACGGCCAAGACCGCCGCGTTGCTGCGACGTCCGCAGCGCGTGCTGGCCGTCAGGGCTATAAGGGGGTATCGTACGATCTCCTTCGAGGCGGCCTCCCTCCTAGCCGGATCCCCACCATGGGACCTAGAGGCGCGCGTCCTTGCGGCCGTGTACGATTGGCGCAAGGACGCCCTCAGTCGGGACTTCCGTCCTGCGCCTCGGGAAATCGAGGCTAAAAGGGCGGAGTTCCGGCAGGATCTCATGGTGGGATGGCGGAACCGACTTGCGCACCCCAGCGCCGGTCATAGGACCATAGAGGCAGTAAGGCCCGTCCTGCCACAATGGATTGACCGGAGGCACGGCACCCTGACGTTCCGCCAGACGCAGGTACTGACCGGGCACGGCTGCTTCGGCCGGTACCTGTGTCGGATAGGGCGTGAGTCGTCGTCAGGGTGCCAGCACTGCAGTGCCAGCGTCGAGGACACGGCGTTGCACACTCTGCAGGAGTGTCCAGCCTGGGATGGGGAGCGCCGTGTCCTCGGCGCAAACATCGGACCAGACCTGTCGCTCCCGGCCGTGGTCCAGGCCATGGTCGGGGGCCAACCTGAATGGGACGCCGTCGCCTCCTTTTGCGAGGCAGTCATGTCCGCAAAGGAGGCGGCGGAGCGGGAGAGAGAGCGAGCAGCCGCGCTCCTCTCCCGCCGCAATAACCGGTCTCGGCGCCGGAGGAATACGGCCCTCCGGCCGCCATGAACGCGCGGCGCGGGTGACGGTCAGGGGAGGCTATAAGGCCGTCACCCGCATCTAAGGCCGCCGAGTAGGGGGCGCGTCAGTGCCCGCGCGCGCCCCTCAATTATGAGTACGGAGAGGCCTGCCCCAGTGCTGGGGTGGGCCCACGCCAGGCGGGGTCGCGGTAGAAAAGCTCACTCATTTCCCGTGACCCCGGCTCATGGCTAAAATCAGGTGGCACCAAGGGGTTTTAGTGGGTATTCCGGCTCCTCTAGCTGGCGAGCCCCACCCTCCCCCGCCGAAGTCTCCCCGGCGGGGGGTCCGCAAACGGATTTACCCTTGTAAAAAAAAAAAGGGCAACATTACTTATGCTTAACGGATATTCCTTCACTAACCCATCACCGATGTCAGGCGGGGAGCGATGGTACTGTTCCGGTAGGATCCGTTGGAAATGCAACGTTTGTTTGCATGTCAATGACGATTATGAACTCGTCTGTATATCCAATGAGCATACACATAATCCACCTGTATACGAGAAAACTCCCAGTGGACTATACGTGGAAACTATACCATAAGTGAATTAATCCAAATTAATATTTTAGAACGTACGACATATGATGTCAGTTCTATTATGCCAGCTACAGCTGATGAAATATCAATCGTCTATATTATATAAGATAAATATAAAAAATAGAGAAAAAAATATTTATCAAGACTTACTTGTACAGGGTATACCATGGAAATTGATTTAATTAGAGATTAGTTGAATTGATGTATTCTTGAATGATGTTAATTCAAATTTCTTTGTATATAATGTAATATTTGTAAATATAGTATGTTAAGATGATCTCGTCTTCTTCGGAAGAGTATTGTGATTTTATTACTTTGCAGAAAGTATTATGTTTTGCAGTATTTAATGATACCTACTTCAACGCGTATTTTTTTAGTAAGTATTAATGTTGTTAACATATATTATAAAAATAAATGAATATTGTTATTTTGGTATTAATTATATAATATCAAAAAAAGAGCAGGTGATGCGACAGCTGCGGGGAAGTTGCGCAAGAGTAGGTAAGGGTAGATTGGGGTGGTCGTTGACGCTGTAATCCCCCAACATTACATCACGTCGCGTGTGCATATCTCTGTATTTTTCATTTATTTAAATTAGACTCCTAAATTCAAAAGATATTGTTTTCATTTTCAATTATCTATATTCCATAAATACAGTAGTCGCAAACAATATTTTATACTATATCATAAATAATAACCTAACATCTTGTGACGGTCTCTGTGGTCTAAGGCCGCCCTAATTATCTGGAAAGCGAAGTACTGGGTTCAATTCTCTGGTCTGGAAATATACATATAATGTGTGTTTTAATCTAAAGATTTATTTAAAAAAAATTACTGGTATGTGAGCTATACATATGTGTGCATGAGAATAATCTTATCTCTAATATTAATCTACTTAAATAATAATTTTAAGTCTCTTCCAACACAAGTTTAAAACACGTTGGTGTAATAAAATTTATTTTTTAAATGAACTGTACTGCAAATGCATCTGAAAGTTAGATGACAGTTTGTAATAAACGTATTGAGTATTTCTATTAAATTTTGTGCTCGATTTATCGACGGTATTAAAATACTAAAGCATTTGGTATTTGCAGGTAAATATAAACCAACACATCATACATTAAATAAAATGGAGGGTCCTGGCAAGAAACCAAGGAGACGCTGTGTTGGCTGTTACAGAAATTACGCATCAATATACGGCAGCGTGAAAGCGAAAAATATAACTAAAAAAGTTCTGACATACTGCGAGAAATGTCCCAATAAACCTGCATTATGCTCTCACTGTTTCCTTAAAAGCCACGGATATTTACCCCCTCGAGCAAAGGTTGAAAAACCAGATGAAACTTTAGCTAAACCTGAGAAGGAATCATCTAGTAACAACCCATTGTTGGAAAAGTCTAATATATTTGAAGCTGGTGAAGTAACATTCCCTAAGTTTGATGACGAAGATAATCAAAGTAATCCTATATCAGATCAGATTACTCCAAACGTAATTCACACTGAATTTGGTGAGAAAGATACAGAAACATCTAAAACAAATGATCCTACATGGAATGTATGCGTTCTTTAATTCTTTTCTTAACTACAACTGGGAACAGCCATTTTTAGGCCGGCCACAGATATCAACACAAAAAAGTTGTTTTTGTAAAATTTCCACCTTAGTTTTCGACAGCTAAAGGTTACAAGAAACTTATAATATCTCTTGTCTCTGTGTCAGAGCTAATTTCCTTAGGTACAACGGTATTTAAAAATATGAAATTATGCACACTTATTGATTGTAGTCTTGTGTCTAAAAATATATATATGTATAGTGTCAAATTTGTGGAAAATATTTTTTATATTCATGAGATTTTCTGAAGTTAAAATTGAAATTTAGACAAAACTAGAGAGCAATATCAAATGAAAGAGTTACTTTATTAACACATTTTACAAATATTTTCTATTTATTGTACCTATTTTAATTATTTTGTGTGTTAAATGAAAAAAAGGCAATCTATAGTTCTATAATTACAAATTTTAAACTAAAAAAATCATTGTTAATATTTATAATTTTAGCTAAGCGTTTCAGATATCATCAAGCTATGGGTTGATTATACAAACATTGTATTAAATAAATCATTATTCCATCTATAAATAAAATTAAAATATGGTTTTTGTAAAAACATCATAGATGTAAATAATTTCATCAAACTTTTTAGTAACCTCATCAGCACGATATCCTTAAGTACCATTATTAAATTAACAAATCAAACTTTTTGTCGTATTATATAAGTAGGTTTTAATTATAGCAAAAATGTGGAAAGTCCTAAACATGGATTATAAAAAGATATTAAAAGTATTTGAGAAGCAACAACTAGTTTTGTTTCATATCTACATTTAAATAATCTGTCTGGTTTGATACCCATTTGCAAGTTGGCTATTTAATTCCACACTAAGGCAGCTTTCTGATTTGTAGGTGCAGTAGCGGTATGGATCGGATACGCGGTACTGTAGTTGATCAACTATGAACATTTCCTGATTCACTCTGTATCGACGCAGGAGTGGCACATTTGAGCGAATTGGGAAAGGCTCATAGCCATTCGGTACCGCGTGCATCGATACCACACCGTTGATGCACCGACAAATCCAAAAGTGGCATTAGTCTTAATATTAAATAATTAATTTCTTGTGAATTAAGTCGTTTGTAGTGAGACTGTAACTAATTTTAATTTTTACCAGAATTATCTGATAAGAATTAAATTTAGTCAAACAAAAATTAGTCAAATTCAATTAAAATTGCGCAATTTTTATTTGATTATTTACTTAATTCTGTGGTTTTGGCCACATTAAAATACTATAAGAATGAATAAACAAACATCCAGACCTGAGAAAAGACACGTGCGTGTCAACCTAAGCAAAGGCAGTACCTAAAAGCTTCGGTAATGAGGACTTAGAATTCATTGTTTCATCGCTTGGTTGTCCCAAGTCGTGAAACCAATTATGAATTCAACAAATTAAGTAATACTAATTATCGTAAAATATATTTTTTAAGTTCTATCAACGTAATTTCTTCAGAAAATGTCACCATTTAGTTGAAAAACTATAAGGCATGCAATATTTTGGATTTAAAAATTATTTTGAAAAAGCATATGGGGTATTTATTATGTTACCTTGCTTTTTTATCCCTCATTCATTTCATCCATTGTAAATGTCTAGGTACCTGCAAATATGTACCAATATGATGAGCTACCCCTAGTTTCTCGTGATTTCCCTGCTCCATTACATAGTAGTTAACAAAATGTCTTCAGATTTTTATCTAGTGCTAATTGTTGTAGTGTTGTCACTTAAAATAGGTGTAGCTTACGAAAGAACTAAGGCTCAATGAAGTAATATTTGTCGTTACACTGGCAGATCTAGATCTGAGGGCCTAAAGCGGCCGGTTTTGGAGAACCTCTTAGTGAATTTGACACGTCTAGATATACAGGTAATTGCAAGATACTCCTATAGCCTAAAGTGCCACTTTATTTTGGTACTCGTCATGTTCGTCATACGAATCTGCGAAAGTGGCCGCTTTAGGCTTTTTGCTCTAAGAAAATTCAATAGAAGTCACAACTCAATTTATTTTTGAAACATGACGTAGTTACTTAAGTTTGTGAATTCTAATTAAAATTTAATATGCATAGATTTCACATCAGAATACTTTTGATGCTTTGTCTGCCTGGTTTATAAACATACTAATAATGTTTTACTTATTTGTGCATAGGCAATAAAATTAAATATATTTAAAAACTTACGAGAGTTTGAAAATGATGTAAAGAGTGATGTGGGAAATATTTGTACATTATCTTATAGATAGATACAAGTAATTCAATTCTCAAAGTAGTATTAGACGTAGCTCTTTGTAAATCACGCTATATCTAACAATTTAGATAACCAGTAAACGACTGCGCACTGCGCAGCTAATGCAACATTTTTTAAATTTCTAACTAGCAAAATATTGCTTATTAATTTGTTTTGGTATACGTTAGTTTTGCATTTCAGTCACAGTAGTAACATTAGCAACAGGAAAGACGTTATTGATTGTCAACGGATACACTTTTAATAAAGGAGTACGTAACAAGAATGGCACTGTGTGGTTCTGCAACGAGCCCAATCAAACCAAGTGCAACGTGTATCTCCACGTCAACGATAAGTACGAAGTAGTACTAATGGATAACGTCCACACACATGAACCGATTCTTTGTAGAGTGTTCCAAGACCGTATTATGTAAAACTTTGCTTGGTATATGCACTTAAATTCAAACGCATCTTTTGAAGTGTTAGGTCTAGTGCGCATCAAATCTAAAACAGTGTTTATATACATAGTTCCATAGGTTACAGATTTTGCGAGAAAAGAAATCGCACCAAAATGTTCGTGGTGCGAGCACGGACTTGCAAGGAATTAATATCAAAACAATAATAAAATAAAGCGAACGCTGTCTCTATTGTCCAAATGTTGCCTGGAAAAGATTGCTTTAAGCGATAAAGGCCGTTCATTGTTACTTTACAGGGTATAAAATTATAAAGTAGGTATTTTATTATCATGTTGGTTTAGGCACAATAGTGTATTAATTTCGATTAGAATTTATAAATTATTAAGAAAAGAAAACTGAAGAGTAAAGAGCTTAATATGTTTATTTACAAAATTTATTTTTCTCTAGAGAGACTACAGTTACTGTTTGGCGTAGACTATATGTATCTACATGTAGATATTCTTATTACCAGTTCTTAATTTTTGATATTCGATATTTTATTTGCTTTAGAAAATAATTGAATAAGTACATGTTATTATTTTAATTAACAAGGAAAGGAGGATAGTTTTATATTTGTTTTGATTAGGTACTTCTAATCTCGGAAGAATTGTTTTTGTTATATAATAAGAATTTTAATAAAGTTAATTTTGATTTAATTTGAACATTTGTTTTGATGCCTTATAAATGCTGTATCATATACAATAGTATAAAAGCATGGGGTTTGTAAGTATTTTCTCACGTCATTGTTATTCTTATTCAATCCCATCTGCCTAAAATATAGTGTTGTTGCCTGTTTCTATAAGCTTTTCCTGATTTACCTACTCTGTATGGGTGTGTGTGTACATACCTAAGCTTCTGGTACTGCGTATACCGAGCATACCAAATCTGCGCCGCTGATGAACCAACAAACCAGAAAGCGGCCTTAATATAAAAGTTCCCACATAATACCATGTTAATATTTCAGCGGCCAGAAGGCGTTAGGTAAAATATTTTAAGAGCGTTACGGTTTATAAAAATAATTAAGTAAAAATCTTTATAAACATATACATCGTACTTATTAGACGTTTTGATTTTATCTAGAATGTAATTAATTGAAATTAGATACAATAAAATTGGACCAAACACTTTTAGTTTGGTGAATGTTGACTTTTATCTCATAATTTATAATAAATTAACTGTCGTAGTAAAACGCCTCTCTAAACAAAGCTACTGGAAATTAATTTAATTTTAAAGTATAATACTACTAGCAATATATTATTTATTGAGTTGAAAGATGTATATTAAGTTTAGGTAAATTTTGTTTCTACCGAACATTATCGATCATTTTCAATATTTTCCACAGATATTAAGACGCAGCATTTAGAAATAACGCAAGATTACGAGAACTATGAGTCCTATGATTCAACAATCGAATGGCTTGATGAAGGTATGAATAAAAAATATAAATTCAAAGTCATCGAAAAGGCGAACAATTCAGACACCAATTTCGTAGTGTCTCGTAAGGGGAAGACGATCCTTCAATATAATGGCCATACGTACAGAAGAGCTTATAGAAACAAAATAGGCAACCGATGGATATGTTCTAAAAACAAGAACTGTAATGCCTACATCTACACTGATGACGATAGTCAAGTTTTAGATGCATACGAAGAGCATTTTCACAAACAATTTCTCAGACATCAAGATGTAGGCAGTGACGAAAATGGTAAGTCATATACTGCATTACATTTTAAATAAGTTACATTATTCTTTCTCTGCATAGGCTAAATAAGTACCAAATTTCAAAAATATCGATTCAGGTGGAGATGTTTGCCTAAGAAAACAGCTTTTTTTATACGGTATTTCAAATTTGCTGATCATCTTTGGGCAAGAAGTCGTGGAAGGCCACGACACACCTTCCATGATCAAATTGGTCGTGTACTAGCAGAAGGTGATGTCAGGAGCCTTAAGAACAGACGAGCGTGCATGACAAGAGTTATGAATGTCAAAGAAGCAAATGAGGTATGTAAGAATAAGCCTAAATGGCGCTCTGTTCTTCGTGCCTACCCCGCAAGGGAACTGGCGTGAAGTTATGTATGTATGTATGTATGTATCTTTGGGCAAATCTGGTAGGATAAAATATATCCATTCCTCGAGTATTGGAAATGTTAAAGTTCAGCAGTGAACCATAATGGGCTGCATCTAGGAAAAAGCATTAAAGTCCTATTTGTATAATTTCTCCGAATACCCAGCGTGCAGACCGCTTTTAGGTATTCTTTTGATTAGCAATAAAATAATTTTTCGAGAGCCGAACTTCGGTATTTTGCATATCAGGACCATTAGCATACATATAATACCTTCGGTCACGACGTAAAGCCAAGCTTTTTAGGCCACCCCTTTTGCCGGGATGTGAGTGAGGAAAGTAGCAAGGCTAGACAAAAATTTCAACCTGAATGTATGAAGCGTAATTTATAAAAGAGATTAACCAATCGGAAGCAACGACTCTTCGCTACCTTATAATATAAAGTTTATCTTTTCTTATAAATAATTAAATTTAAAAAGTGGAGCCTGTGTTTTTTTACTGAATGGTGGAACGCGGTTACCGTCGCTTTATAAACATTGGTAACACCAAAGGCGTACCAATATGCTGCCGCTCTTTAAAGGCAGACTAAAACCTGGCCACTATGCCGGAAAACACTAAAGGTTATTAAGGCGGCATACTCTAGACCCGGGGTGGTAGATATCCAGACGGGCAAATAACCACCTGGGCCGTGGGTTGTTTTGTCGCCTCTCACGACAGGCCGTCCGGCCGCAGGAAATTGTATTCTTTCTCCGTACCAGGACGGTGTTTTCACAAATAGCAAGTTATGATTCTTTTAAGAAATAAGCGATATATCTTCTTTCAATTCTCGTCATCCCTCCTCTGTGGTTAGCAGCTTAATCTCTTGAGCACTCTTCTTTGACAGATTCAGCAGTCGTCATCACTTCACGCAAAGGCAAAGAGATGTTGCTGTTCCGTCAGTACACCTACAGAAAACAGTACAACAAACGCGATCGCGCTCGCTGGGTCTGTTCCACTTTAAAGAACTGCCGTGGTTGCGTCTTCACCGACAAGAATAACGTCATCATATCAGTCTTTGAAAACCATTGCCACGATCCACCTAAGTATTATTTAAAGCCTGACAATGTTTTGGATGCTTTAAGAGAACCAGTAATCCTGGAAACTGATTAGTTTAACAATAGGGTGGGTAGTTTGTAGTCTAATCAACTGAGATATTTTTAATCAACTTACAAAACGCCAAGGCAACCTACGTTTTGTACAAGCGTTGCAAATTATGACATCATTTCTGTAAAAAGTAAAATAGCGTATAATTCTAGTTTAAACAGTACTGTAAAATTATTTCTATGATGATATTTTAAAGTCATGATGATGTTAACATTTGAACGCCAGCGGTTTTATATGCACATTGTTTCAGAATTTACCTATGTGATATGTGTCAACATAATATACATATATGTTTTATCTATGGTGTCAACTATCCCATTGTCCGTAGTGGGTTAGCGTTACCGACTAGAAAACTATTCGGTTTTGTCCGTTGCAAGCATTAATATTTTGTACAATATCTAATAAAACTACGTTTTAACGGTTTTAAGCGCGGTAATTTTATTTGATTTTGGTTTTTCCGACGTTTCGGCCACTTTTCAGTGGCCGTGATCACGGAAGACAAAGATGTCAAGTGTCAACGAGTATTGTTAAAGTTTTATTTAGCCTACCGCCAACTTATTAATTTTAATTATTTAATTTTTAATTTTGTTTATGGTTATTATTTAATCTATGGGAGCCTAATCTAATTTACTACCGCTTCGCAACATGTTATGGCTTGAAGAGAAGAAGCGGCGCAAGAAACTCTTCAGCAAACATGCCTAGCTCTAATAATTTTATATAATATTAAAATGGGTGGAAGGAAAAATAAAAGTAATTATCAGTCAAGTTGGTTTGTGTTCCGTTGTACGCAGAAAGAGCTCACAGTGTCTTGAGGTCTGGCAGCTGGTTTTTGCTGGGTTTGGGTCTTAATAGTTTTGATAATTGGATCCCAAACAGGTGGTACTTGCCAACCATCTTCTCTATTGAAATTTGGGTTAACCTTTTTGGTTAACCTGTCAAAACAAACATTCGATAAAAACACCGTTTCGGTATTAGAAAAAGGCCTTAATTACGCAATAACCCCGCGAAAAATACCTTTTGAAAACATAATCTGCAATGTAGAGGAATGTCTGGTAAGGAACAGCATGCAGAAAGAGGATGCGGAAGCTATTCGACAAGATATCTCATCGGTTTTACGCCGTAGTCGTCTACCCAAACCGAATCTCACTCGTGCTGAATATATTGCCTTAAAAAACATTCGCAATAAACCAGAAATAACCGTGCTCCGTGCAGATAAAGGTAACGCGACTGTCGTCATGGATACGTCTGATTACAATAGTAAAATACAAGATCTTTTATCGGACGAAAGCACTTATAAAAAGGTCAAAACTGACCCCACGGATAAAGTAACCAAACAAACAATCGCGGTTATGAAAAAACACTCCGAAAAATTAAGCTTAGACGTATCCGCACTCACACCATCTTGCGCCAAAGCGCCTAAACTGTATGGGTTACCTAAAATTCACAAAAACAACATCCCCTTGCGCCCTATAGTTAGCCAGCTTGACTCACCAACATACAGACTGGCACAACATCTCGCGAAGACACTCAACAATCTCCGCGGCAACACACCCTACCATGTCAAGGATTCCTTCGACTTCATCAGCGCAATTGAAAATTTGACATTGGCTGAGGATGAAGTACTAGTCAGTTTTGATGTCCAGTCCTTATTTACCAGTTTACCAGTGGAAGACTGCATTGAGATTGTCAAAAGGAAGCTAATAGATAATAACATGCCTGAGGAATATGCAGATCTACTAAAACATTGCCTCACATCTGGCTATTTCGTGTGGGACTACGGCTTCTACGACCAAATCAACGGTGTAGCCATGGGCTCACCGGTGTCTCCTGTCGTAGCTGACATTTTTATGGAAGACTTCGAGCAGAAGGCACTGGATACCGCTCCGGCTAAGCCGAAGATGTATAAAAGGTACGTAGACGATACTTTTGCCGTCCTCCCAAACGATAAAGTCTCTGCATTTCTAGATCATCTCAATTCCATTAGCAGTAATATTAAATTTACTATGGAACTAGAGGCAAATAATAAATTAGCTTTTCTGGATGTGCTCATCCTAAGGAACCCTGACAATACTCTTGGTCATACGGTGTATAGGAAACCTACCCATACAGATAAATACCTTAATGGTTCGTCTCACCACCATCCTAGTCAGTTAGCTACCGTGGGCAAATCTTTGTTTCAGAGAGCACGGAAAATTTGTGACGAGAACCACATAGCTGGAGAGCTTCAGCATGTCAAGCGAGTTCTACAACGCAATCAGCTGAAGACTCCACACCAACGTCACAAAGGCCCCAAACCACCTTCAGTTGAGCGGTGCCCTGCTACCCTACCCTACATCAAGGGGGTCACAGACAGAATTGGTCACATCCTCAGGCGAGCTTCAATCAAAACATATTTCAAGCCGCAGAAAAAGATTACCCAATTTCTGAGACCTGTGAAATGCAATATCCCACTCCAGGATGCAGGGGTTTACAAGCTTGATTGTGAGTGTGGATTGTCATACATTGGGCAAACAAAGAGGAGCATAAAAACACGAGTAAAAGAACACATTGCTGACATGAAACACACAAGGTCTACGAAGTCTGCGATCAGTGAACACACGCTGGATAAACCCAACCACTACATCAGATTCGATAACCCACAAATCCTCGCGAAAGAGAATCGTTTCATACCTAGAATGATACGTGAGGCTATTGAAATCAAAAAACACCCAAATTTCAATAGAGAAGATGGTTGGCAAGTACCACCTGTTTGGGATCCAATTATCAAAACTATTAAGACCCAAACCCAGCAAAAACCAGCTGGACTGTGAGCTCTTTCTGCGTACAACGGAACACAAACCAACTTGACTGATAATTACTTTTATTTTTCCTTCCACCCATTTTAATATTATATAAAATTATTAGAGCTAGGCATGTTTGCTGAAGAGTTTCTTGCGCCGCTTCTTCTCTTCAAGCCATAACATGTTGCGAAGCGGTAGTAAATTAGATTAGGCTCCCATAGATTACATAATAACCATAAACAAAATTAAAAATTAAATAATTAAAATTAATAAGTTGGCGGTAGGCTAAATAAAACTTTAACAATACTCGTTGACACTTGACATCTTTGTCTTCCGTGATCACGGCCACTGAAAAGTGGCCGAAACGTCGGAAAAACCAAAATCAAATAAAATTACCGCGCTTAAAACCGTTAAAACGTAGTTTTATTATGTATACAAGTCGCGAAAACTTAAGAAAATATTGTACAATATCTATCACGTAACTAATATATTGGGGTTCTTGTCTTGAAGTCCTACCACATTAACCGGATGGGTTATTCAAAATCGAAGACTTTATACACGTCATAATTCCCCTTTTCTCTAGCACCTTGGCTGCGGCAATTAAAATCATAACCTTCATCTAGTGCGGCGACGGGTCGAAATGCGCCCCCAACGATATTTCAGCCAGTGCGTGGCAGGTCTCTCTCGAGCACTAGGGTAGATTAAAATGCTATAACTTTGCAAAAACATGATGTACGTATACAATTTTTTTGTACTGTTAGAATAACCTTGAACCCAACTTCCTTAGGTTCGATTCGCCCCGGGATCTACCAAACAGGAAAAGAGGAATAAACCAGGGTAAGCGGCAGGCCGATATCGACCTGAACCGCACTAGAAAGTATTTTTAGTAGTGATGGGACAGACAAAAATAAGGGGATATCGAAAATAAAACAGAATTATCGTAAATGAAAGGAAAAAAACTTTTTATTTATATATGTCTGTTTTTAAAACATGTTACGCAAAGGTTTTGATTACATTTCCTGCAAATTTTTTTTCTCTTTTTTTTGCTTCGACACTATTAAATGTTCTTCGCAGTCTCTCGTAGCACCCTGCACAGTTCCTCCGATTAGCGCTCATCTTAAGGACATGATCATTCTTCTTAGGTTTTTCTTGATTTTCTGAAATGATTTTTTTAAATTCCGTGTGGTTTATTTACCATCTGAGAATAGGTTATGATGAATAGTGCAATTTAATAAATGTAAACTCCAGTTCCCATTATGTTAACTTTTGCTCAAAACCGGTGTTCGAACATAGTGCGTTCACATTAGACTGGATTCCTCGATAAACAGAGTGCTCACTTCAGTTAAGGTTAGACCTCATAATCACTAAATGGCGGGGCGCGCGCTCTGTGCGGCATCAGATCGCCGGCGGCCTGTTGGGACGGCGGGCCGAAATAGGCCGTAACTGCCGCACTGAGCGGATGTATTTCACCGTCTGTGCGTGGTAGGCCGAAAAGGGCCTGCCGTGATGTTTTGATGGGCAACTCCTACAAGTGGAAATATTTATCTCTGTCGAACTCTTACAAACACCTGAGATAATCGTTCCGCACAAGCGAGAGGGACATAGTTTTCTTCGTCCGCATTAGCTGAAGTACCGCGGCAGGCCGATATGGGACTGTTCCGCAGTGAAGGTGCTAGTGTATGTATACTATATAGAACAATATGTGTTACGTTTATGTACAACAATAATGTTTATGAATTTAATACTACGGTGATAATAATTAAGAATTGTTAAGAATATTAATTTTAAATTAGAAACATATTGTTTTTCTGATACACAATTCGTATTTAATGTTAGCTTTATAGATGATAAGTGAATTTCAGTTATAGGTAGTCAAATGGATTATAAATGTACTATCCAGATTTTGTTTTCTATTTAAATTTTATTTAGTCGGTAGTTAATTTATTTTGTCTATATTGCTTTGTAAATAAATATCAATGCAACTTGAAAATACTCTTTTTGTTTTCATAATGTAAAAAGCTTTTAAATATTACTTTTTTAATAAACAGATAGAACTTTGTGATGATAACTTAATTGGGTTTTATTTCCGTATTTCACTAGGTACATATTTTATACTAAAAAAACATAATTATATTAATACTAGATTCATTGCCGGTTCCTATATTTTACCGACCTTTCATTAGCCTTAATATCGGTTAAAATTCGACATAAGCTCTATACAACTCATGTCAAAATTCAACCAACGGTAAGTGAATGGATAGTACCTATAAGATATTTAAATCGTCCATAAGCAAACAACGTTTGCCAAGGTCATAACAAATTGAGATTCATAATCTCGGGCTATCTCTCTGCGAAAAAGCAGTGTGGCTTTGCACTGTTTGCGTATAACTAATCAGTATTGTATTTATGAATATTCAAGTTTTATAATGCTTTTCAGTCAAAAAGTCACCAGGCGTAACTCAGACCTATACCCACCCCCACCCCCCCCAAACTTGGGGGGGTGGGGTCAAGACCCATAACTATGGGTCTTGACTGACGCCAACAAACCGAGGTCTGTCGTAGTAATTGTAAAGTCGCATAACAGTAGTTCTTTACACTAAAACGCAATTCTTGCTTGGACGCAATTAATACACTATCAACACACGGCTATGGTTCATATAGTTTTCGCAATTAGCCGATTGCAATTCATTTGACTGCGCCTCCCCAAATCCCCTGCGCCACAAATCCCAACTCCCGGTTTTCGCTATCTAGCCCCTACCAACCAACTAAAGTGATACTAAAAACCTCAATATGTACCTCAATAGTATTTACATGTATATTAACTGCTTGGTCAATAATAATGATATAGGGTATAGGTACTACATACAACAGGAGTTTACAGATTACGAACGAAAAGGAATATCTTAGGTAAGTATGTATCCACCTATATTATAAATTTAATAATATCTAGTCAAACGCTAATTTATTTTTGCACCTAGCCTATTAACTCTCCTTACGATAAAATACAAGCTTGAATCGATTTATAAATAAAAAAACTCGTTCAAATTTATTTTTAATATTTAGACAAAATTTTACAAAATATATTTTAATACTAAGGTACAAGACTTAAATAGGGTTGACAATGAGTATAAAAAATAAAAAAATCAGTCTTCATTATTTAGTCTTTAAATCAGTCTAAAGTAGAAAGGTAGTCTTTGCTCTAATTGTTATAAGGATTATATATTGAATTCGCTTTATGCAGTTGAGACTGTCATTATTTCAATACAAGTTAATATTTTAGTACATATATCTACAAAAAACATGCTCGAGGGTCTGAAGAAACTGAAATACTCACCAAAGCTTGATTTTCACTTGTATTGGTTAAGTATCTACTTATCCAATACAATACAGAGTGTAAACAATACAATGCAGATAGGTGTATAATAAAAAGTTATCTTCTATCTAGAAGATACCTCTTTATTGTACACCGAAGCATAAGCAAACAGTAGTAGAAGAATATAAGACAATACAACGGGTGGCTTTACCGCTATAAAGCGATCTTTTATAGGGAACCCTTGACAGCACTGGATAGGTTTTTAATACAAAGTAGTAGAAGTAGCTAGTTAACTTGTGAATAACCTCTTATCAGCGTTTGGTCGGACAATTACTTAACCGCCACTTATTACTTAATTGGAAAATATCTATCTAAAGTCTAAACTATAACAAGGTCTTAACTCGCCAGTTTCGCAAATTAACTAATTACTTAATACAAATGTAAATCAAGGTTCAGATCATATACACGTCATTAGTGACTGAATTTTTCATTAAACATTTTATAATGTACAAGTCCAATATGAACTCATAGTTTGACAAAGGCAACCGCCAACTGACAGCGAATCACATAAGTATTTATTAGTACTTAAAACTAGTAAAAAAGTCTGTAAAATTAATTCTAAAAACATTTAAATTCAAATACACGTAAAAATGAGGTAGAATGGAAAAATCATCAGTCTTAAAGATTTCAAACAGTACACGACTTAAAACTACATTTAAGCTCATAGTCTAGAACAAAACTTACACAAACCGAGATTTGAGGTGAAGTTTTATTAATTAAAATTTTCGTATACCAATGGTGATACAAAATCTTTACTCGCTCTATACTTGGGTTTTAATTCAAGTCTGAATACAATTCTAAAACGTATAATATCTCAGCCCATCAATGTCCAACTAGACTCGAGCCACGTCATTTTGAAAGGTAAGGTAGGAATCTACTGACAAGCGCCTTGGGACCGACTGCTGGGTACAGCTAATGTTGATACGTATATTTCCTCGTAGTGATTTATTTCACCTATACGTGATATATTATATGACACACTTGACAGTGCATGTCCGCCGGTCAGATTCGATCCCAAGTCATTGGACCGTTGGACTAATTGTAGTTCTAGAAAACGAACCTAGAACTCTTTATAAGTACAAAAAATCATTATAATCATGTAAATAAAATCAACAATCACTATAAAATAGATTACAAAATATTTGTTTCTTTCTGGAAATCATACATAAAAAATCAATACATGCTATGTCCTGGCTAATACATCTTTTAAGGACATATGACCAAAAAACTAATAGCTTATTACTAATTACAAAACAATAATAACGTTATAACAAAGCTATTCAATACATTTTTTCTGGAAAAAAATTAGTACAATCAAATCGATAATGGCGCTCTGTTGTTCGTGCCTACCCTGCAAGGGAACTGGCGTGAAGTTATGTATGTATGTATGTGTGTAAATCGATAATTGAATGTATAGTGAATTAATTGAATGCATGAATAAATATCAACTAATTTGAATTGAATTTTATCAGACATTTAAATCTTGGGATATGGCTTGAACACAAAATCATGTAAGATGTGAAAAAGTTCATCAATTAATCACGTGAGACTTGTGGGGTTTCGAAAAAATCACGAAATATCATAAATAGCGAGAAGCTCTGTCATGTGGTATTTATGTATATTGGTTTATTTCCATTACATTATGCCATATAATATAATATTATGAACATTTTTTAAGATGATAATAATAAATAATTAATACACGTGTTTTTTTTGGGGACTGACTAAAAGCTCAAAATGTATCGCTAGGAGAGAGGGGTTAAAAGGTTGCTAAAAACATCACGTGATTAACGTATGACACCATTAACGTTTTGCCAACATAAATCAGGACAAACCCATTATTGCTTGTAGTTAAATGTGGGAATGAGTTAAATTTATTCTGTTTATGCATTTTTAACCACAAGAAATGCTGGCTTGACGTCATGGGGATTGATATGATTACCTAACATGGTTTTATGTAAACAGGAAACTGGGCTCTAGGCTTCCAAGCAGACCAACAGAACTGGAATTTCAGACTAGGATGACAACTTAAACTACTTTGAAAGATCCATCATTACGCCTATAAAATCCTGGTGGAGGATGATTGTGTTTGTTACGCACTCTCTTAATAATATTTCCAAGACGGTGTAAAACTGTTGTGACATCAACTTGGCATCCAATTTTTGCCCTTGAAGTGCAATACCACTGCTTCTTACCATACGCCAGTTTGTTTTTTAAACGAAATGCATATCCATTGTGAACCAGCAGTAGGCTGCCTTTTCTCGTTGGTATGAAGTTTGCCACTGTAACAAATACTCCATTAATATCAAAATGAAAAAAACTTATTATTAAGTTTAGTCAGTTGCCAACAAGTTTCACTCACAGGTAATGCTTTATATGTCTATCAAAGGTAAAACGTGTTCTGTATAGTCTGTACTACTTACTTAGCATGACATCTTGCAAAAATTTACATGTTTCAAGCAAAATAATATTGCTTTGACTTTAAACATACATTATACTATATTCTAACTAGTCTGTACCTGAGAAATATAGAGTAGCTTCTGTCACTCTAAAGGCATTTTAAAGAAGAACCAATCAAAGGTATGAAATCTTACAGCAACTTACAAGTCCAAGGCATTATGAAATTAATTATAAAACTATTTTATTATCTCTCCTGCATTTTAATAGATATTTTATAATTACAGTAAAATCCTCAAATATAGAAATATAAAAGTCATCTGAAAGTTAAGATGTATTTAGCATGCTCCAAAGATAATTAAAAAAAAAGACATTTCTTTATGCAACTTAGTAAATGTGGTATGAATTTTGTTTGAAAATAGTTTCATATTTAAAGCCATGTTGAAGTAATGACTTCAACATGACTTTAAATATGAAACTATTTTCATGAAACTAAGGATATTCTTATAATAAATACATGAATTGCTATTGGATAGAGAGCTGAGGATATGCTCCAGTACAAAAATAGGGGGTATTACAATATCTATATAACTGGGATAATTCTGAATGGTTTATACTATTTAGTTAAAAACTATTTATAAATAGTGGTAAGGAACAATAATTATCATTGAGATTAATATAAAAATACATTATGCTTAATTAGATATTTTAGTAGTTATTGGATTCTTAAATGAAACACTAAGATTATAAAACTAGTTTATTAAATTGCAAAAAACATACAACTATACAAAAAAAATTATAACAAAATCAACAATATTTATACTAAGATAATTTTTGATACCAGTCTAATTCTGAATGTTCAATATTTAAATATTGTTCAACAGCAGACTGCCTACTATTGTTTTATTTTATATGTAGGTAACACATAAGCTAATAAATTATAGAAATAATAAATTCCCAGACCAAGCAACTTAATGGTTGTTATGGTTAACACATGACTGACCAGTGTAGAATAATACCAGACACAGACACCAAAGTAAATAACTAAAAATTAATTTTCAAAATTTACAGTGCCAGGAAACAATTCATAGTTCATTGAGTTTTAACATAGTGACAATTATTTAGACCAGTAAACCACATGGTCCAATTAATCAATGTTTAATTTATTTAGAAATACATCGGGTGTAGTATAGATATGAGACACTTTTATTTATTATTTGAGATATAAAGTGAATTTTGGGTGGTTATAAAAGAACCTTCTGACCTCTATAAAAAAAAGTTCAGATTTGTTCATAATAATTAAAAGGTTTCCTATAACTATACCTCGCCTGTAGAGGTATTCTAAAACAATATTTATTTTGATAGAAACTTAAGATGAGAGTATACCATCGCAATGTTGTTTCACCCAGTAGGTGCATCATGCATTCAAAACAAAAATAATTCCCTAGGTAAGAAGACATGGTTAAACTTTACAATAGTGATCACTGAATTTTAAGTAGTGGGGGGGCGGAGGGGGAAGGAGGGGAGGAGTACTTCTCCTTTCTGCAACCCCCATGTCTAGGAGACATGTAATTTTTGAGATATGATTTTTTTGTAAACGTAACTTTACTAATTTCCTTTAAAATGGTGTGCTTATTTCTTATGTCTAAAGACGAGAAATGCAGAAGACAGGTAGTGGTCAATGTAAAAAACATTTAAAACAGTCTAAAAATGCAGACTAAAGCCCACAAGCCGAGCGAGCAAAGCGAGTGTGCCATGACAACGGTCAGCAAATGTCACAACCGATTTGTAACCACCATTTAAATAGATATCAATTAACAAATGGTGACAGTCGGTTCTGGCACTCGCCGGCCGCGGCACACTCGCTTCACTCGCTCGGCTCGTGTGCTTTGGTCTAAAGACTAACCCAACCTAACCAACTCACCGTTTTAGTCATAGGTCGCGACTTTCGATCATGCCTCACAACCTTAGTGGCTATAAATAAACTGTAAGGAACCCTAACTTAAATCATCATTAATTTACCTCCCCTTTATCTATATCACACCCAAAAATTCAGATAGAGGATTTCGCCAAAATCCAAAGTCCAGTGAGAAAACCAGTCAACGTAAAAATAATTAATATAATCCAAAACAGCGCAAGTTGTCGAAAAATCCATAACAAAACACAAAGTACACTCATATAACTAAAAGAGAAATGTAATAAAAAAGGCGGCAAATAGAGTACAGGAAATTATACATCGATTTTTTTAATAAAAATAAATTGTTTATAAACATACTACTAATTCAAACTCGCAATATATAAACAAAAAAAAAACAATTTTCGTATTTAAAAATCAATATTATTGACATATCAAATTGTTAACTTTTTTTATCGTTCTTATGCCTATTATCGTCGTAAAGAAAAAAAAAGTGACAGTACTGTGGTTTATTATTATGAACTTAAAATTATAATAACTAATTAAAAGCTTGTTTACTAAATTAAAAAACAGTGTGTGTTTCTATATCAGGTGTAAGTGTACTCCTAAACACAAATCAAACTTTTTCAACAAAAGTGACATAACCTTGTTTATTAAAAACATATTTTTGTTTTTCCCATTATTCATTCAAAACTTGTTGGTGGACCCTAAAAACATGTTTCCTAGCCCAAATAACAGGTCTAGTGTCTATACTATATATAAGGCGTATGTATACCCCTAAACTTACTTTCCGTTAATCTGATTACACTCTGTGCAAAAGTTTAGCCCAAGAGACTAATAAAAATGAAAAAAAAAACATTTTATCAAGTTATTACATAATTTACTGTGCAAGGTTAAACTTCCAAGTTTTGTAAAACACGGCATATATTCAAGATAACTTTTGTAGTGAATTTTACAAGTTTAAAGACATAAACAAGCTATAAAAGCCACACAATAATTTAATATTTTTAATGTAGGTTAAATTATAACAAGTATTATAGTGAGCAATTTCCTATACATATTTTAGATATAAACGCTGCTCTTCAAAAGATAATCATAATACTCACCGCTGATATTACAAATTTATATTATTATTTACATATCTAGAAGACAGGAAATAAATACAACACAACTCCTTATCACTTACTGTGTTTTTGAACATAACCTAGTTGTAGCCTTTATAAACAGTGTTATTATTGCCTCAGAGTCAAATTAAAGCCACAAAAAAATTGTTTTTTACCTCTGTAACTTTAAATTGTTATAATATATTATACAATAAATAATAATATCTTACAGTGTCATTAATAAGTACACGCCACGATAAGTAGGTGCCTAAAATTACCTATACGACTTTTTTAGTTCATTTAAATGTCATTATCAAACGTCAAACTCGAGCGTTCAGAATTGATTGGAAAAATCAATGCCGAAGGCGTTGAAGCCTTAATTAAAAAAAAAAGCGTTCTGAGAAAAAACTAAAACTTCATGAATTTTAGCTAGATGGGCAGATGTACAAACATGACCTATTCTCATTCGAGTAAGATACACGACACCCTTTTGCCCAACGTCAATTTGGAGAACCAAGGTTTCAAAGGAATTTCGGATTGAACTGATTTATAAAATCTGCCTTTATTATTAGAGAGATTAGACCACACCTTACTCCACGAACTATGTAGGTTATAATAGTTAAAGTTATACTTTATTTTAAAAGTTCAATGCGGTACAATTTGTATATTATTCCAAGCTTGGAAAATTAGATAGATACACTATATTGCTACCCAAACAAATAATTTAAAAAGTGCACGATTACAATGTTGTCTTAATAAAAACAATATACAACCTTAAAGTGCCTTAAAGCAATCTCTTCCAGTCTATCTAACTTACATAAAATAATTTAATGCAATACAAAGAACGCAAAGGCGTAACCGCTTTCTGTCTGATAGCACCCTAAGAATTAGGGCAAAATTATTTAAGAAGTTGTATTTTCTGAGTGCGTTCTTAAATGTGGGCAATGTTTTGGCCTCTGACAGTAAGAGGCAGCATATTTCAATTTAACAGCCTGCACTGTAGAAAGGCCCATTCATTATCCTGCATGACAGACCTGCAGTGGGCGGAGCTTCCAGGACTCAAGGTGCTCACATATTATGGAACGCGTCCGTCAGCCGCAATATACCAGAATCGTAACATACTAAATTGCTTTAGGACGTCCGAACGCTCAAGGTTACGTCTGCGACTTACGACTCATAATGTGCACACTTTAATGGATTTTCCTTATTCAGATACGTTGTAATTCGCGCCCCTCAACCGCGTCCGTCAGCCGTGACTTATAATATGAACACACCTCAAGAGGCGTCCCGTTCTGTGTTGCCGGACACAATGCAGGCCATAACAATATTCTTAATTCCACATTACGCGGCGGACTGCCATGCAGGATAGTGAATGGGCGCCCATATAAAGAGTTACTAACGAGAAAGAAAATTACTTGGGCTAATCACCTTTTTTGTAGGCTTGTTCTTGCTCGGTCACTGAACGGAGCGATCCGTAGTAGTACAAATTGTCACATGTCCTAATTCGATCTTTTAGTACATTTAGTACAGTTTAGTACACTGAACGAATATGAATTATATTTTAATTTTCCTTCATACTTTGCAGGCTTAGGACTAGCATTCTAATCAATATTTTAGTGCATTTAGTACAGTTTAGTACACTGAATGAATAGTGAATTATATTTTGATTTTCCTTCATACTTTGCAGGCTTAGGACTGTCATTCTAATCAATACCCGTTTATTTTTTACATAAGTTATTTAGATATTAAAATATCTGTGATATTTTTTTCTTAATGCATTATATAAGATATCAAAATTTTATAGGTATTTGTCGGGTTATTTTAGAATCAGAATGTAACCATATTGTTGCCGCTCGTTCTGTTAGTCAGCTGCGTTCCGTGTTTGTTGTGTGACAGTTCGTAGTATAGTACCAGTGACAAAGAATACATCGCGAATTCAGACTATTCTATACGATCACGAACGACGAAGTACTAATGAACGATGTCCTAAAACGGAAAAGGAATAGTCCGTTCAATTCAGTGTCGGGAATTTATTCCTTTTAGTACATAGTACATGTACTACACAAGGCTACTTTTTTGCATGGAAAGTGGTAAATTCCTTATATAGTTCTAAATATTATAGGCACATATTGTATATAAATATATATGTCCTAAGGATATTTGTTAAATTCTAAATAATATACTTACAAGCGATTTGTAGCTCTTAGAAGTTTATAGTTTTAATATAATTTTGCAAATAAATCTTGTTATACATATAATATAATATTACATTGAAGTTTCAAGTAATACACAAATTGTGCAAGTATTCAGAAACTATAAACTATCAAATTTTCGCTACAAAAAATATTTTTGTGGTAGGAAAAAACTTTTTTTTTTAATATTATAATGCCAAGACGTTTTGGATGACTCAATTATTGGAAATAATTATTACTTTTTATATGAATTTTAATTTTTTTACAGTTGCTACCATAAACTTGGCTAAAAATGCTTATATTCAAAGTTATTACAAAAAACCGAATGGCAAGAGACCGGACGGGATGTCTTTGGTACCATGGAAGATGGGACGACCATTAGTTTGGGACGCAACGTGCGTTGACACTTTGGCAGCGTCCCATCTTCCGGATACGGCTGTGGTAGCTGGTGCAGCTGCCGCCCGACAAGAGGACCTAAAACGCCGCAAATATGCATCCGTTGGTAGTGGATATATATTTGCGGCTTTTGGTGTCGAAACTCTCGGGCCATGGGGTCCAGAAGCCCATCGCCTTTATCGAGACCTATCAAAACGGTTGATAGATGTCTCATGAAACCAAAACGCTGGCCTGTGTTTTGGGCAACGCATAAGCGTTGCCATACAACGTGGCAATGCAGCCAGCGTTTTGGGAACGTTCCCAACTGACGGTGATTTGGGACCTATTTACTATTTGTAGTTTTTATCTTTAATAAATTAAGTTGTATATATATATATATATATATATATATATATATATATATATATATGTATATATATATATATACATATATATTATCTTCTTCGATGTCAATTTTCAGCTGTCAATTAAATTTAATAAAAAATTTTGAACAAAAACCGAATATGTCTCACATCACATTGGAGTTTTTGGCGGGAACTGAAAGGGGACGTTGTGCTGTGCAGTTTTGTTTTCTAGGAATGTGTAGATTCACTCTAAACTGAACAATATGTGTTTTTGTGAGAAATGTGAACTGTATAGTCAGGTGTGGCCTTTCGAGTTTTCACAAGAGCTCCGTTATACGGCGTCGATTGTAGCCTACAATACAATTGAGCCTGGCTTAAAGGCCTAGTTGCCAAGCCATAAACATAAAAAAAAATCACATCACATTCACACTTCACAGTGACAAATAAACGTGTTTTGTCAAAGAAGGAAAACGAATTTATACTTTTTTTGGAAGTAATAATTAATATACCGGGGTTTCCTTTTTGCTATTTTCTCAAAGGACGTAATACTATATTAATCAAAACTTTAGTGGATGATAAACTTTAAAAGTAGTTCAATAACTATGCAGAGTTTAAGTAATTAGTGAAGTAAAATAGTTTAAAAGTGCTGCCTTTAATGTAATAAATTAAATTAAAACTTTATACTAAGTACTATTTTTAACGTGTACTGTGCAGTATTGAACATTATTTATCTTCATTAGACATGTTTCGTAAGTTTAGAAAAGTTTATTGTTAATTTAACTTATTAAAATAAGTTTGGTTATGTGTAGTTTTTAAATATTCTATTATATATACGATTTTTATTAATGCATCTATATTAATCCATCCTTCTTTAAACATAATAAAGTCCTCCCTGATCTTATACGAGAATTTCTGAAATTTGCATGCATTTTTAGGACTAAGAATATAATATCAGCACGCCAACACTATCTTTGTAATTACAATAATCACAATATAAAAAGCCTGATTTGACACTTAAGAAACTCGATAGAACGTAACTATATTTCAATTATTACTTTCCTCCAAATAATGAAATAGGTAACATGAAATTATTATTAATTCTGTTATGTTGTATTAATCTAAAAAACTGTTACATTCTAAGGCATCTTATTTGTAATTTTAATGTTGCTAGCAAAGGATTGCCGCAGTGCATTAATTCTTATTTGATTCAGAAAAAATATTAAATACTTATTTATTCCAAAACCTGAGATTATTGATGTATTTATACTAAAACAATACTAAATAATTGTACATATAAGCATTGAAAACAAAAACGATTGTGTAAATATATATTATACGGGTGCAATCATAAAAAATTCAATAAATTAATTGTGGTGTGTGATAAATGCATGTGGTGGTACACGAAAGGCGACTTGAGAGAAAACTTTAGTGCTCCGATTTTATGAAGTATTTATGTGACTGAAAAAGTAAATAACTTAAAATAAATCAAATGATCACAACTTGGTTAATAATTTGTAGATTTCAATCACTAAATATGTTGTAATGAGAACTGTTAAATTGGGCCTATTATTTTGTGATAATTATTGCTCTTAATCCTTTTTAGAATATGATTTAAGTATTATGTGTCACTTCATGTTAAATTTACTTGCTGCTATGGAACTCATTGATTTAATGACTAATAAATAATACTCTTTTGAAATACAAAATTGAAAAAAAAAACTTAATAGTTACTAAAAAGTAATTATTATAATGTAGGAATATTATATATTCAATTTATTATTTGTAAATAATAGTTACATTGTATCTTGAGTTTATCAAGTGGTAAGTTTATCTAGATTACTAATAACAATATTATGTAACACATATTTTATAAGAATGAATAGAACATTTTTAAAAATGTTTAAGTTATATTTGATGTACACTACTTTAAAATATTTAATAAGAAGTGAAGATATTTATATAGTAAAACAAACTTTATTCTAAAATCTTTCTATAATTGTTTGTGCTGTATTATGCCAATTCTAAAACTTTAGAACAACAAACATCATATAGGTCTAGGTATGAACAGTAAGTGGTTGGTGGAAAACTAGGGATTGCTTTGTAAATTTGCAAAGCATATTATTCGATTAATAATATTATGTTTTTGTCTCTTTACTTGAAATGAACTAATGGTCAGTTCCTAAAAAAAATCATTCGCACAAGCCAAGCTTAAGAATCATGTTGGAGTTTATACAAGTGGTGAATCATAAACGGCCTTACTTATAATTATCTCATTAAGAAACAATTAGCCATCTCTTAAGTAAGAGAATCAGAATCAGACCCTAATCAATGAATAGCTTTTTTTTCACTTATAAATGTGTATTACCTGTTGTTTACCTAAGAGGAGCAAAGATAAACGAAATTTGAATGATTAATGTAGGTTGTACACAAAATATTCGACTAAAGAAGAGTTTATGAGTAAGATTTTCACTAATCAGTTGCTGAGCAGTTTTTTTAATTTAAGAAATGATTCTAAGTAAGGCCTAAAATGTTAAAATTTTTATTATTAGATAGAAAAAAGTGTAATATAAAATTATTATAATAGCTCTAAAGAAAAACTTAGGTTAATTTTTATTTCTAATTGTACTAGGAAAATATTTAATACCAAAAGTCAATAACTGCCTCTTACTGTACAGATTTTTACTTTAGTGTATATAGTATTTTCTTAAGTTCTTGTGACTAGTATACATAATTTAAAACTGTGTTTTAACAGTTTTTTTAATGTCCATTTTATTTGTATGATTTTTAATTAGATGTTTCAGCTAAGTGTATATTTTTTAATTTAATATTTTGTATTTATTATACAAGATTAGTTTCCAGGAAAGTCCAATGTACAAACTATTAAATTATACAAGACTAGTTGCCAGGAAAGCCCAATGTAAAAATTATTAAATTATTTTAGATTGTTTATTTGTTTTATTTTCCTTCCTCATACATTTAGTTACCTAATTAAGTAAGACAAATATGATTACCACATGTTATAAAAACTTTATTCCTTTTTAGGCATCTTCATAAACACAAGGGGAAATTCAAAACTTTTTATGTACCAGAACCATACATTCAGGTTTATGTATAAAAAGGCTTATGGTAGTCAGCTATGGTATTGCTGGTACTTCTTCAGTAGATGCTGTCCTGCGAAGCTAAGGATAAATAATGCTGGAAAAGTGACAGAAAGTATTGGAAGACACAACCATGATCCTCCCACATGCTGGATGACACCAGATGGCAAATCATATAATTTACCACCACTACCTGATAGGAATTCATCATAATGTATGTAAATAAAAGTATTCAGAAACAAGTTTTCACTGCCTATAGTTATTGTGTTCAAGTTGTGGAATTTTGCATATTTTGTACATTATTTTACAAATATTGGATACATTGTGATTTTGTATATTGATATGTGCATGAAATAATTTCATGTTTCTATACTCGGAAGTATAATAATTGCAACATTATTCCATATAGTCATCAAACTCTCTTTTCTTTCACCATATCTTAATTAATTGGGGTCAGCACAAAAGCCTTTTCCTTCCACACTCTTCTATTCTAACATACATCTTCTGTCACACCACATATCATCATATCATTCTTCACACAATCCATCCATCTTTCTTTTGGTCTACCTTTATATTTGTACCCATCCATCTTGTAGTTTAATATTCTTTTTGTCACATGACTCGTCAATATAAATTCAATAATGGCTGCACTAGTGTGACTAGAAGAAAATTTTACATTGTGATTCAGATATAAATATTTGTTAAAGTTTTTTAACTCTAAAATTCTCTTGATAAGACAATAATGATTTGATAGGGTTTGTTGATGTAAGGCAATGGCTGTATACTTTTCACAGTTTACCCCCGAGCTTGAGTCAGAATAGAAATTACCCTTATATTTTTAATGTTTTGTTACTTGTTATATATACTGCCACTATGGAGTAATGATGGCATAAAACAAAGTACAAAATATGCATAGTGTGTATGAACTTTTGTTGTAAAAAGAATAATTGTAATTGAGATTCTATATGAATTGTGTTTTTTATGTGGAATGTTGAGTAAATCTATTATATAGTAGTTCATAAATTTTAATCAATTTTATTTAACTTTATGTTATAAAATGACAGTGTTATTATTAATTATGTTACTTTTATTATATTTGAGAGCTCTATGAAGTGTGCGAGAGTTCCTTTACATTAACCGAAAATATTAAAAGCTAATAAAGCTCTGATTAAACTGAGACGATTTGCTCGCTCGCTTACGGCCTGATCATGCACTTGTCGCTGACGTCGCTGTGAACAACAGTCCAGCTAAGTGTAGCACGACGGGCGAGAAAAACAGATGTAAGAAGCATGCCATGAGATTTCACTCGCGACGCCGAAACGCTTCGTATCGCTCGTCGCTAAGAAATTAGATGGTTCATACCCATCTCTCAATTTGGAAGCATCAACCAAAAATATAAATAATTCAATATCATTGAATACCGTCGTGTTCTTTCAGTCCTGTACTTTTCAATCAAATGGAATCAATTTGGTTGATTCGTCTAATATTATAATATAACGGCTTGTTAGAATCTCTATCAAATGTAGCTGTCTGCGTTTTATTTTTTAAAGAATATTCTCATATTGAATGGAAACCGAGATAGAAACAAAATACCGCGGTGTCCCGCCGATAGTGTGATATTCACTTGCGACTATTCGCACCAATTTGAAGACGCCAATAAAGGCCCTCATATACGGAACGATCCGTCGTTTAAGACCGATCGCAACGACGAATCGATGTTGTATGTCCAAATCGTTAATGATTTATTTGATCGAAGACGATATCGTGACGGCAACAGAAACCAATACAATTATGAATATCGCGACGCTAGACCGAAGGTGTATAGCCCTTCATATACGGAATGACTCGTCGTTATGATGGATTTGAAGAAAATCGATCTATCGGTTCGGTCATTCTCGTATACTTGTGCCAGTATTTTGATTAGAATTTTAATTCATTATAACATGTGAATATAGGTTTCGCTTTAATAGCCATTTCTTAACCCACACAGTAAATCGGCAGACAAACACACACACTGTATATCCCCAAATTAAGCAACAAACCACTACAACGGACCACTCTGGAGCCGGTCCCAGACACCCAGCCCATAGTAAATAACTGAGAAAAATAGTTTCCCAAATTTACCATATCAGGAATCGAATCCGGAGCCCTCTGCGGCCTTCAAATGAACATAAGTTCGTTATCTGTTTTCAAAGTAGGCACGTATTGAATTTCTGTGATGACACGCGTCTTTTTTCGCGTACGAATAATCGTAAACGACCAATCGTTTCGCGTGTTGAGCGGCAATTCGACTTGTTGGATCGTTACGATTTTCTTCAGATCCATTGTAACGACGAATAGTTCCGTATATGGGGGCCTTAAGATGTTACAAGTTAGTCAAAATCGGAAGCGACACTTATCCTATGCGGGATTCACCCAAATTTTTTTGGCCAGGAGAAATCCGATCGAAGACCATAGACCACGCAAGCGATAGGGGGGAAAGTCACGGCCCGTGTGTGGGACTCGCCATGTCGAGGCACTAGCACCTAAATGGAACTAAGGATGCTATTGCGACTCTACAGTTAGGGATATCCACTAAAACCCCCGGGTGTTCCGTTCTTCGAATTATGCTAAGGCTACGGGTACATGACCTAGCCTCGCCGCTAACCCTTGTAGGGGGATTCGCCCTCAGTCTAAACAGAACTTAATGGCAATCATCTACCGCCCAGTTCGTCTTTCGTCGTCTTTTAAGCTGTGAGTGCGGCAGCATGATTTTTTTAAAGCTGAGCCCAACAGAATACCTTGCAATGCGGGTTGGCCATTCTAAGCTTACCCAGACTATGTGAGTACTGCAAAACAGAGGCAATTAATTTATGAAAAAAAAACTAAACTATATATACATACATACATAACTTCACGCCAGTTCCCTTGCGGGGTAGGCACGAACAACAGAGTGCCATTTAGGCTTATTCTAAAACTAAACTATATTGTTACTAATTATATTTAGGTACGGTCCGCGCAAATTTTTATGGCTTCCAACTGATTTTTATGAAAACATGTCTATTGTGTAGCCAATTATTGCTGAAGCGGTTATGAAATTTAGAACAAACTAGATATAGCAATATTAGTTATTACGCGCATCTTGGGAACTTGGTTTAAACTTTTCCCGTGGTTTGTTACGGTAGCCTATAAGTTCTACGTTGCACTGCTATCTTCCGTAGATTTCTGGAATACATTATATAAATACATAACTACATATTGCACACTCAATCCAATACTGAAACTATTCAAAATGTTGCCATATCGACTTAAATGCCATCTATCGTAAAACATGGAAATACGTATAATAGTGCTAATTCTGGTTTAAAAGTAACAGAAATATCCACTAGGAAGGCATTGTAATAAGGCAATATAATAATACTGATATTCATGCCTAAAAAAAGTTTTTTGGCTCTCCTGTAAAATTTACTTTTTCGGATACTGTCAGTATTGGATTAAGCGCGCGATATGTATATAATGTACTCCATAAAAATATAGAGATAAGAACCGTGTAATAATATTTTGGTACGATATCTGAGATATGTTTTGTGTTTATAATAAATTACGTAAAAGCAAGTGATATTTCCAAAATATGGAAACTAACGTCCATAGATCGAATTGTTACGACCAATGGGTACGGATTCTAATCAGCTTCCAAGTCCAAGGTCGATATTATAATTATTACAGACAAAGCAGTAAGTAGCCTTATATTCAAACCAATGCCTGCAATGATAGTCTATCCAAATTAAAAACATTCCAAGTAAAAAAATGTCCAATGTGTGAAATTGTTATATCATCTCCAGCGGAGGTTGATATATGAATATTGTTCTAGAATACAAACGTTAAGTAATTATTTATTTCACATATAAGGTACACTATATTATTGTTGACTCAAGAATAATTACTATTCCTTTCAATTTTAAAGATATTGAGAAATCTTGATATTTTTTATTTTATAGCCATATAATTAGAATAATACTATTATTATATGGCTACAAAATATTACAATTTAATGCGAAGAATTACTTTGAACAGCTGTAATAATTTATATAATGATTTTAAAACTGCGAAGAAATATAAAAGTTCACCGTACGGTGTACACCGCAATTTGAGAGCTTAATATATATTTAAATTAAAGAAAGTAGCAAGCTTGATACCTAAATTATAAAAGGTAATAATTATTTACGCAATCATTTATAATTATTGGAATAAAGTTAAATTTTGTTGCGATAGACAAATTCAAAATAAATTCAGAAATAACGAACTAAATTGTAACAATTCAGGAATAACGAAACATTATTTAATTCTGGGTGGAGCGGAGTAATTTGCTGATCATATTTTTATGATGCTGATTGGTAATATTTTATATATTATGTCCCCAAGAAGTTTAAACATGGACAAATAAAATCGCATATCTACGCACGTGACCTTGGCTTAATTACAAAAAATAATTAAAGACAGGCGCAGAAATGATAAGGAGACTTGTACCCAGAATTTTATCAAAACAACGAAGTCTATAGCTTATCAAATAGGGAAAACCGATGTAGCTAAGATCTAAAAAAGAAATACAGCAGGAAAAACTATTATTGTTTAGGCTCAATAATGATTCATAGTCATCATTAGCTGACATTGAATAATGTTTTGGGGTATTTCTAAACCTCGCTTTTGGCTTAGACGTTTATTTTTAAAAATAATATTGCACTGTGTTAATAGTAATAATATACGTGTTGTTTTAAAAATTTTCTGGGTTGTGTTCTGGAACAATCTTTAGTAGTTACTAGTACTCGTGCAGGAACGGAGAAAAAATACAATTTCTGGCGGCCGGAGGACTTGTTGTAAGAGGCGACAAAACAACCCACAGTCAGGTGGTCTGTCTGGATGATTACCACCCCTGGTCTAGATTATGCCGCAATAAGAACTTTGAGGTCTGTTCTGGCATTACTGGTCAGGTTCCAGTAGCGGAGTGCGGCAGCACACGAGTAGCGCCTTTGGTGTTAAAACTGCTGAATGATGCAAAATAAAAAGACTTAACGAATGCATGCAACGGATACTAAACTACATCTAAAGCGTTACGGTCCGGGGACGAGCTTATGGATATTTGCCATAACTAAGCATGACGCGACTTCACGCGGCGATGGGAAGAATAAAAGTAGTTAAGATCATAAAATGTACGAAGCACAGCTGTTGTGATCATTAGAAACGCAGGAGTTTTCGTCCTGTCACGACTTAAAATGTCGTGGCCAGGCTCTTGGAACTCAAATAAAAATCTACAGTAAAAGTTTTAACGCAACTGTTTCTACATAAGCACTCCGTATCAAAGCTTATTACATTACCGGAGCCTTCTAAGCCCCGGCAAACAAATAAAAGTATAGATGGAGCTTGAGCGAACAAAACTGTCATATGAGTTATTTTAAAACTTGTGTGCATAAAGTAATGTAGTAAACACGTATTTTACCTCTGCGTGGTTAATAGTATTTATTGTATGCACTGGAAACTACCACACTATATACCATACCACATTTATCCCTATTAATTCGATTATTTAATACTAAATAGTCCTAACGCTTTCCGGCGCAATCGGCTTCCTATTCCAAAATCGGCACACCTTAGCCGGCTTCACTCTGAAAGCTCGAGGCTCGGTCTAGCTATTTTGTTCGTTCTGAGCTTCTAAGTAAGCGAATTCCATCATTGACCGGTTCATCCGCTGTAGTGATGTAAGACATTGACCAAATGTGAATGTGAAAATAAAGTTCGTGTTCTAGTACTACTTTTTATAATATGACTATTATTAATAAATAAAGTTACAAGCAGTGTAATAACATGTATAATACTGACAAAACAACACGCACTTTTTGTTTTGTAACTTATTAACTTGCATTTCTTAATATTGTGTTTAAACATTAAACCTTAACTTAATGAAACTAAGTTCCTCAAACAAAATTTAAGCAGTCATATAAAATTAGTTTATTTTTATAGAGCCTCAGTAACAAATGTCATTTGCGTTAGTTAAGTATAGTTAGTTAACTCGCGAATAAATCCATATCATCGCTTGGATGGACATTAATCGACAACTAAACTGGAAAATATCTGTCGAAATCAGGCTAAGGATTTAACTCGCCAGTTTCGCGCTACTTAACTGATGCAAATGTAAATCACACTTTAGTAAATGAAATTGTGTTATGGCAATCCCAGATAAGAAATTAGAATTAGCGTTTTAATACGAACATACGTTGCGATAAGTGATTATCTTTTTACTTAATGCCCCTGCTCTATTTGGGATAATGTTAGTATTAGTGACTATGTCCAAATGTAACTTAATTATAGCGTGAAAGAATAACGCTGGTAATTTTTACCTATAATAGTGTATATACATGAGGTATCTATCAATGTTTAACGTTATTAACAATGTCGCATCTCAACATTATTCCAGGTACGGTGTATATAACGAAGATTATTATAGGTAATTATTATATTTAAATATTGTAAACAAGCATTGAATTTCTTTGATATTTACGTGATGTTGACTTGGTTAAATGCTCTCGCCAATTATAAAGAGGTAGGGATCAGGCAGGTAGCCTTTTGTGAAAACGTAGTGTTTTTTTTAATCAAAAGGTTTAATTTTTGTTTTCGTTGTTTTTACTCAAATTCGGTTAACAGGTACATATTACAAATTTAGCGAAGCCATAAAATTAATGTCATCATCTTTGTATTTTACATACATACATACATAACTTCACGCCAGTTCCCTTGCGGGGTAGGCACGAACAGCAGAGCGCCATTCAGGCTTATTCTTACACACCTCACTTGCTTCTTTGACATTCATAACTCTTGACATGCACGCTCGTCTGTTCTTTGTATTTTGACATAAAAAATATTTGCAAAAGCTATTTAACTCAATTTAATTCTTTTTCATAATCCTAATTTTAAATAATAAAAAAATATTAAAATTGGACTCTGTTCTTTGTTGCCGCTTATAAACAAAAATATTTTTTGTGGAATTTTACAGTGCGAGGGAATGTTGGTAGAAAAGTAGGAACTCCAAACATGAGATTCCTAAACGAAAATCTTTCAAAAATACTCTACTACAATATGAACCACGAAATAAAAGTTATCAGCTGTAGCAAGTATTGTGATAAAGAAACTTCTTAGAAGTAAATTGCCTATATTTAACGTAAAGCATTATAAATGATCTTACTTTTGCCACTCACTATCTGTAGATAGCTTTGTAATTGTGTTTACAAAATATTATATGAATTGATTGACAAAAATAATGTTGAATAAGTTTTTAAACAATGAAGTAAGGACAACCATTGTACCTATTGACCAGTTTTGCAGAAGTACTTTCTTGAGATTTATTCTAACAAAAATAGCGCTATTGCCATTAACATTTATAACATAATTTTAATTATGTTATAAATTTTAATAGCAATTGTAATTTTTTTTGTCGTTTCGCTGATCTATTACGTATCTTTTTATTATAGTTCTCTGATAGGTTCTGCATAACTTGGTCCATACATATAGTGCCTTATAAAGATTTATATAAACCAAATACATAAATTTTAAAAGAAATAAATAATGTAATAAATATTTTAGTGGGATTTTTCTTTTCTAACCTGTTCTTAACACGAATTACGTTCTCTAAATGTTTTTATGGTGTAATAATTATGGAAAGTCCATTTCCACCAGAAGAGCATTTAAAACATAAATAAAAGAAATGTATTAATATAAGAAACATTTTTCAAAGTGCTAAATGCTTGCTACTTACCCACGTGGAAATTTGCACAAGCCGTATTTATTATATTAGGTTTGAAATATGACAATAAATTAATAGTCTTATATGCTCTGTAATCATTCAGGAGTTGAATCGTTAAAGTTGTGACTTGATGATATAATATTAACCATAACACTAAGCAATGCTTTCGCATAAAATCAAGGACGACCATTTTGTAAGGTGATAAATGTAATCTAAATTATTTGATAATGAAAAAGAATCAAGCTCGTTAACATCCCAATGTTCAAGAAAATTGGATATTATCAAAAACTAGGAAATGACCACGTGGTGAGAGTGGAAAATAAATATTTGACGACAAAACTACGTGGTGCAGAACTTTCTTACAGGAGTCTGTACTACGAACTCTAGCTTCGACATGTTACATAATATTTTCTTAAGTTTTAAAGGACTATCACACATAATTAAAACTACGTTTTAACGGTTGTAAGTGCGGCATTTTATTTGATTCTTGTTTCGACGTTTCAGTCACTTTTCAGTACCCGTGATTACGGAAGACAAAGACGGACATGTGAATTGTTAGTGCTCAAAATACTCAAAAATGTTATGCAAGGCATTCGTTAATAAGTACTTATTAGTTACACTTTTCGTATTGCATGCTAATATTATTGATATGATTTTGTTAAATGTAACGATGTTTAATAATTGTGGTGGAAAGGTTATAATTATCTATAGGACACTAATCGCATATTGCCGACGTACATTTATTTGGGTTTGATCCACAATCAGAATAAGGTTTATATTAATTACATCCCATTTTTCTTCGCTCTGGATGTGCTTTGGATCCGTCATTTGCATGCTTAGAACATCCCCGCAGGAGTCGTTTTACCTTGTGCAGGAGTTTTTATTGTTTACCCAGACGAATAAAAGTATAGACGCATACTATTTTGTGTGTGTAAACTTATGTACCTGGTATACATGTGGCTAATAGTAATGTATCCATTGGAAACAATTTCACTTTAAAATTTATCTGTAATAATGCGATTTGTTAATACTAAGCTCTCGTAACGCACTGCGGCTCGATCGGCGGTTTCCTTTAGCAGGTTTCACTTTGAAAGTTCGGGATTCGGCCTACCTATTTTGTCCGTATGAGATTGTACATTAATGGTACAATCTCATACGGCAGTTATTAGTAATCGACAAGTAACAACTTCATATGATACGATTTTAGTCATCTTTTTAATTTCAATTTGATCTTAAATCTGTTATCAATTAAGGCTCTATTTTATTTGACACCAATAACACCCACAGCCGACATTGCAACAAGACGGGTCCATCGATTGATTAATAAAAGCGAGATCAATCGTAATTGATATCATTAGTATATGATAGCCGAAAAGTAAACCTTAACATGAGGAATATAAGGATGATTATTATATGTTGCTTGGTTATCTAAATATCACTAATAATGCCTATCGAGGCATAAAATGTGTGGGTTGATCTAATGAATCGTCCAAGAATCTACTATTTTAAGTCTACAGTTTTGTTTATTTACATCGATATTGAACTTCATTTGATTAGCAACACAATTTGATAATAATTTGGTCATTCGAAAATAAATAACAAAGAACAAATTTATAATTTAGCGTAAATTATCTATTTATGATTTATCTTGAAATTTGGTATATATGTATGTAAGAATGTAGGTACTTTGATAACGGAGATGCAATGTACCCTTTATCGTAGGAAATCGGATAAATTTTGACACCATCATTGACCAGATCACATAATTGAGCGATCAAACAAAGCCGAATGCCCTTTATTCCCTACTGGAGTTTTACTCGCGGCTACTCCACAGTTCATATGCAGTTAAGTAGTTCTATTTTACTTACATAAAAACTTGATGAGGTTTTATATATCATGAGCGAAGCCACGGGTAAAAGTTAAAATATATAAAAAAATACCTAACTGATGGTGAAAACTGATTAAAGTTCCGTTGCGTGTTTTAGGAGTTAGCTGATATACAGACAGACGCGGAAAGCGACTTTGTTACTATGTAAAGATAGTGAATTTGAATGTATAAGTAGTAAAAGACATAACTGACAGGATAATTCTTTTTCCTGGAAAACTGGATCCGCAGGACTCAGTTCCGAATTCGCGTGACTGAACCGTGACAATTTTAAAAGTAGTGACTGTGGCCGAACGAGTCTCATTTAAAGCATTGAAAATAAAGTTCTTATCAAATAAATGTGATCATTAACAATTAAAAAACTATATCGCATCACAAATAATGCATTACTTCTATCGCCACATCTGCGTAAAGTGACCTATAACATTTTGACAGTTGCGGTCCCAGCGTTCCTATAATTGTGAATCAAAATTTGATAAGTCACTGTTTAATCCATACAAAAACTTTCAGATTTAGTAAAGTTCACGACGACTATAAGGGGCAGGCCAAGAATGGAAATCGGACGCTTCAGTTTCGTGATCCACTCCAGGGACAGTGGCAAGATAAGATGGCAATGCACCCAGCAAAGGAAAAACAAATGCAAAGCAAGAATTATTACAATAGGCAACACTATAGTCAAAACTCTTAGCAACCACAATCATGATTGCTGGTGATTATTTTTTATAAAAAATGTTATTCTACATCACGTTAAGCCGATATTAGATAGTTCTCTCTTTCAATTAGGGTGAATCAACCAAAGTGATCTCCATATACATGAATTGAATCCTTCAATGTCGTTGCCAGTGTGCTTTCAGTACTATGCCTTGAATCAGTTTGGTTAATTTGTCTGGAATCGACAATATGATCAGATTTACAGGGCAAGCAAATGAATGGATGAAATAAGATATACTAGGCATTAGTCAAAACTCTTGGCAATCACAATTGTTAATAAAACATCTACAGGGCAATGCATAAATTTTAAGCCATGAGAAATCGTTTTTGGAAACTTATATTGGTATTAAAAAATAATGTGGTCGATTGGGTATTAATTATCAACAATATTTCAGTGGTACTATGAAAACATCAACGGAAACGTAGATGCCAATGTGTGTTTGCTAAGTTACTTTTGACGAGGATCCAACTAAGTGTTACTAAATTGATATAATTCTTTATATATTCTCAAATGTTATTTTTAAATAAAGAGATAAGTTTCGTTATATGCAGTTTATTCTTTAATTGGTGCAATTAAAACGTGTAAATCTGATTTTTGCCTTAACTTCTTATATGTTAATCACATAATTATTTAATTAAGCGTTTTACTTAAAACTTTAATGTCCATATAGTCTACACAGCTGCGCAGCGGAACAGAGGCGAGTCACAGCCAACCTGATTTGAAGTAATACAATGAATACTTATACTTTTATAATAAATAATAAAACTACGTTTTAACGTTCAGCACGGTAATTTATTTGATACTTTTGCTAATCCGTTTATTCCATAGAAACGACATGACTTGTTGGAATAAAAACTGTTCTAAGTGTTAACTCGCATTATAAGCCAACACTATGTCAAGTTTCAATCATATACGTTCGGTAGTTCCCAAAAAAGATGCGATCGCAACGCCATCTTTTTCGCCATTTTAGTCTATCCCACAGAACCCACGTCATTTATCAGGATAAAAGTATCCTAAGTTACGACCCGGGATATAAGTATAGAGATATATGCTGAGTTTCATTTAAATCCTTTCAGTAGTTTCAGATTATTTTGAAGAGCGATAATAACATTTCTTTCGAAATACATAATTTTCGTACTTAAAATAATTTTATAATATTATATCTAATGTTCTGAAATCTAAAGACCTTATTTTTTTATTGCGAAGCTGGTTAACAGGCAGACGGCCCACCTAAAGTGGTTATTGGCGCCTATAGATGCTTACAACACTAGGGGGCTAGGGCCGAAGCCAAAGTGTTGCCTGCTTTTAGAGTGAATTGGATAGAGGGAAGGAAGAGTGAGTCATCCAAACGTACTCAAGCTACGAAATACGATCACTTTTTCGTCACGTAGTGGAAATCTCACCCTTTTTAAAGCTATATTCAAATATGACACTTAGCTTTTAGCGATTTTTAAACGGCTAATGAGCAAAATATTTTTTTTAACTTTCTGTTTACAAAAAATTATTTAAAACCATATTTATGAATTACTACGTAAAAACTAGAGGAGAGGGGTCTTGGCAAACTACGGGTGGTCACCGACTTGGTTTACGTAGTATGAATTTGTTTTCTTTGTATTTTATCCAAATGTACATAGTTGCTTTTCTTCAACAATGAAGGCCGTCTTGTCTGTTTCAGACAATAAAACAATATTACAACGGTTTCACTTTTACAATTAGCTAATTTGCATGTAAATTGATGTATAGATGTGTTTTCTAATGCACATTTATCGAGCCTTTGCCGCCATTTTATCGTAAGCGACTTTTGTATTTGACTACTTTTTTGTTGCATGATATTTTTAACAATTATTTTTTTTAAGACATTCAGTTTTTGGTTCAATAAAGTGTAATATTACTAAAATTGAAAGTCTTAAAACAAAAACGTACCTAATAGTTAAAAATACCTTTTCCACCTAACAATATATTTAAGTACAAATGTCTCTTACGATATATAAATCGGCGGCAATGGCTTCATACTATGTGAACCTTTTAAATGCAGTTTTGAGTGAACATCGATTGTTTTAAATTTCTAAGGTAAAATCCTGAATAAAGATTTAGCACAATCGGATATAAGTAGAATGTAAACGAAAGTGAATCAAATATAAACAGTTCGTATTACATTCTTGAAACTTTATCTTATCGGATCTCCTGATTGAGTGACGTAGTTTCTAATAAATAGTGTTTGTTTACGTGAGATCAAAGTCCAAAATGCGATACGAGTGGCCTTCTCAAAATTAACAGTCTACGTATATGGTGCTGCAAAGATTAAACACATGCAACCAAAATATTAAAAAAATAAGTAAACGACAGGCAAACACACATCGTATATTTCCAAACTAATTACGTTAAGCAGTGTTACGGGTAGTATGGATACGACGGCAACTATGGGGCAGTCCCTGACACCTAAACCAGAGTAAATCTATCTTGTGTTATCAAGGCGAGTTGGCGCGTTTAACGAATCGGTTATCTCGATTTATAGGTCTCATCGCGATGTTTTCCTTCATCGTTAAAACGTGTACACGTGTACTGTGTTTATTTCATGCTTTTCGTCCATATAATTGACGGCCTGTGGTTGAGCGGGCTAAGTCTTAGCCGGCCGAAATCGCTGGAACGCAGAAGCGCCGGGTTCGATTCCTGGAATAGTAAATTTCGAAAAGGAATTTTTTGTTAATTTCTATGGTCTGGGTGTTGGGGATCGGTCACAGAGTGGTCCGTTGTAACCCATAATACAAGCATAACTTGCTTAGCTTGGAGATATACAATGTGTGTGTTTGTTTACCAATTATTATTAATGTATGTTTGAAGACTAACGGTCATAAAAATTGCCCGGACTTTTGGAGGGCTTGCGTGGGGCCATAGGAAGACCAACACGTAGAGGCCCCTTGACAAATTTAACGTAAAAGTGGCATGACACTGATGGGCGATTATCCCTATCTACACCATATAATAATGCACCCAAGGACAAGCTCCGGCCAGTGTAGGAATATTGTGGGAAATGAGGACAAAAAGTACCGGGCTATTGGGGTGAATTGCTAGTGGTACTAGGAGTTTGGGTACATGGGGACTATGGCCTCTGCCCCTCGCAATGTTCAGGGAACATGAAAAAATGGGCAAACGGCTACTCGCCACTCCCCAGAAAATGGCATATAAGACAGGGGCAACATGGGTGTGAGTGGCTAAAGGGTGTAGAGAGGTGGGATTCAGATTCACTGAAGCTACTTTTAACGTTATTCCATTTATCACTTCCACCCCTGGAGCTAGAGTCTTAGCTCTAGCGATCTTCACTCCGTGCCGGCTGACTAAGGCAAGCATGGAGGCGGGGGGGGGGCCTTATTATAATTCATAATTAACTTATTTCGTAACGAGAGACATACATACACCAAATCCATACTTCAATATTATCATTACAAAACCGTTTTTTCATCTAAACTAGCGCATCGGCATAACGCAACGACGCTGGATTGCCCAAAATGTTACAGATGTGAACGCAACATAATATCAAAAATAATTTACTACGCTACAAACTATGACCTTTAAAACGAGATAACTGGAGTCTATATTCGGTTTTATATCATATACAGTCTTCCTGTTCCATTGCTTTATCTGTCGCACGCTTACAATGTAAGCCATTGATTATAACTTGCACAGAAAATATTTAAAAGTCCCAAATGAACTTGATTTGTAATTTTAATGAAATTTTCTTTATTATAGAATCGAAGTATATGCTTAATATCTTGACTTAAGCACATAACAGCTAAATAAACTTGAGTGACTTAGAATTTTTGCATTAAGTTCATATTTTGCTTGCGAAAGTATGACCATGTTTCTGAATTTCATGAAATTTTTGAATTGAAAATTTCATGAAGTAGCTCCCTATTCACTTTCGCCATAATACTCACATTCTCACACTACTTTATAACATGTTATTTATTCCTAGTAGTCCTCTTTACCTTAAGGAACGTTTTGAATTCCTTCGTCTTTATACTTTCCACAATTTGCGCACTCATACGTATCGTAAACTCACGACACCTGCACACACTTCATCCTTTTTTGATGACTCTTTTAGTTTTTCTTAAATAATGATACCTAATTATTATACTAACTACTCATTAATATGTATATTCTTCGTTCTACCTAAACATCTGCACCACTTCATCGTCGGACTAGGTTAAATTATTCCTTAAGCTAGGTTGCCTGGAAGAGATTGCTGTAAGCGACAAGCCGCCTATTGTTTCTACCATGACAATATTGTTATCGTGCATTTTTGTAATTGTATATTTGGTGAGTAATAAATTGTTACCTATCTATTTATCTTAAAAATCTAGTAGGTATCTTACAAATCTAAGAACATTTGAATTTATGCGCCACTGAAAAATAAAATAAATACTAAAAAGAAAATAATTAATATAAACATGTAAAACGTCGTTGTTAGAGGGAAGCGTGCCCAGAAGGCTGGCTGGATTGCCAAACTATATGGCAATGCTGATTCGCTTGGCGAAATACGAACCAGCTTTCATGAAAAACTTAATTACCTTAAAACAATTAAACTAAAATTCAGTTTCTCGTATACATAAACTTTAAAAGAATAGATTTTCTTTTTTGTATAAATGTAGTTTCAGTAACGGACATAAACGTAGACCACTTTTTATATCGGATCTATCAGTATTTCCGATTGGAGAATAATAGTTTATTTAGGGCAAAGACAAACGAAATAAACAAACTTAGTTTATTTGTTAGCTTTCCTTGTAATATTTTATTTTTTAAGATATTTTACTGTCTTAAAAAAAAACCAAAGAAAATTAACTTCTCAACCCTACCTTTATGCGTCTGAGTCACAACCTTAGAAAATGAGGTACTTAATTTTTAACCTTATTAATTCAAAACTCAATAAAACTAATTTACAAACACACGAATTGTACTACTTGTAATTGTTACTAGTTACTTTTCCAATAAGTAAACATGTCTAAGGATTACTTTTACAAATATTGTGAAATATTAATATAATTTCTAATTTTCTATTACAATCTCTTAATTAGCGTTTTAGTTCATTGATTGATTGGTTACATTGGAGCGCATAACTCATGTTTGTGTTTGCCACGGGTCGCCTGATTTGACGTCATTTTTATCGCATATTTTAAAGTATGTAGGTAATTCAATTTTCTTTATCAGTAACTATAAATAAAGACGATATAAGTGTATCGTATGATACATATCTATATCATATATGCATATCTCAAACTCCTTTTAAATTTCATGAACGAAATTAGAAAGGAGACATTTATAACTAATTTAGTTAATGTTTTTTAAATATTAAATAAAACGGTACTGAAAGTTTTAATTTAGATTTTCTAGTAATAATAACATACCGGTGGCGTCAACGCGGCTAACTGTGATTGCAGTGTGTTACGACTTAGTTTTTTTATTGGACGTACAATTACTTTAATTATATTCTTTGTCATGTTACTATGTAGCCTAAAGCCTAGAAAAGCATGTAAATAAAAAAAGCTTACTCTAACTCGATATGAATAAGATCGATTATTTTTCTACCGACCTAAAATAGTATAACTTGTAATATATAAAATAGACAGGAAAAAAAAAATAGTAACAAAAGTAGGGAAGTATATACGCATGGGCACGATCATCTTCCCGGGCCAAGTTAGCTGACATAAACACAAATCGTGTACGCTAACTTGATCCGGGAAGGCAACGCGTGCACATGGGTATGTATTGTAACAAACACAGCCTTCCTAAGTAACCATATATATAAACCTAACCCAATCCCATACCCTAATAATATATATATAAAAACCCTAGATAAAATAACAAAGTTAAGATATCTCTGTCTTGACCAATGACAGAGGCCCTGGAGCACCAACAAAAAAAAAATAGTATAACTTGAACTTGCGTAGGAAATTAATGGAAACAGTTTTTCGGAGCTCTTATTACAACTAGCGCCGTCTTTTGACGAGTAGTACAACCAGAAAGACAACATTCAACGAAAAACGATCGTGATGAGAATATGCATTTTTAAGTACATAGATATAATTATTACATTTATTATTTTAAAGATGCAAAAGGTAATTGGATAGGAAAAAACTATGAATGTCCGTTATATAGTACTATTCTATTCTACAATATTGGTTATATATTCGTTACGCCATCTATTATTGAATTGATAATAAGCTTTTCATTAATTAAAACTAATTTATACTAATAACGAGCTGGTAATTTCAATTGATGAAATATTGCACATTTATATCATAATTATTTTTAATTGAAATTAAATTAATGTTTTAAAGAGATTAAGACGGAAAAATAATTTAGTAGCTCCATCTATACGTATAATTTTGTTATTGTTAAATTCACCACAATGAGAAACAAGCCAAGGATCTATGTACATACAGCCTTATTAACCTGTCAAAGTAAAGGTCTCTGAACGACGACAAACAATGTTGTTCTTGTAGCAACTGTTTCTTATAGTGTAAAGGCACATTTCACTGAATAGTCGAGATTTTTAACTGTTTATTTGCCTCACTACTGGAGTTTTAATGGCTGCAATTATGATATAGCATTGGCAAAATTTTATAATTATATATTATAAGAACTATACTGATAAATTTCTACCAATGCTTAGACATGTGAATAAAAAGCAGGACATAGGACTAAGCCATTAAAAACGTATTATATACTACAACTATTCTCAATTGTAACTAGTACAGAACACGTTTTTTGGAAATAAAACTGCACGGCGAGACGTCACTGTCGAAGTTCTAATAAAAAAAACTGCCGCTGCTGCGCCGCCACATAGAATAAAAATTTTTGAAGAAAGCTTTGTGCAAATATATATTTTTTGTTTTGAAATACATAATCGTTAATAATATTAACGAAAAATAGTGAACTAAGCGCAAAGGCGTTAATTGAATGAAAATATATCAGTCAGCAAGGATTGTACGTAACTTTTAATAACACAGTTTCTAGACGAGACTAGTTACGGAGTACGTTGCTACTTTACAAAGTTAGTTACACGCATACACATGTACGTCATATTGACAGCAGTGGGCAATGACAATCAATTGCGTCATTTTGATTTAAATTGTTTTCTTGTCTAATTTAAAATAATTTTCTCTATTTCAGTCTAAAGTATCCAGATTCTGCATATGAATCCATTCAACTTATAATTTCTGCTTTTCTAAACTAATGTGCATACTATGTTGTATCCTCAATAAAAACAAAATTACGTCCAACTAATCTCTTGTTTATGTTGTGATCTTAATGGTTTCACTACATATTTTGTGGTGGAATCAAATATTAATTGGGTTAAAATGTTTCAGGTGACGATTTAGTGTTGTGCGTACCCACCAAAAAGGGCCACCAAATTCTTTATAAAGGTTATACTTACATTTTTAAAAGTATGTTACCATGCGGCTCTGAGCAGTGGATATGCTCATTTCGACAAAAAACAGGTTGTATATCAATTATAAATATGCAGACTACTGGAGTAGAAGTGGTGAGAGACTTTCACAATCATAAGAAGCCAATGTTTTCAGAGTAGAATATGTTTGTTTACAAGGTCAAAACACTCATAATGACTAAGCAGGTAATTTAGACAATATTTATAATCTTTACAGGTTGATAAAGTATATATACCAAATAAACTCCACTAGTTCACATCTACTAGAAAAACTTTTTATAGTTTCAAAATGCTTAATTAAGTAATAAATACATTTTTATGATTATGTTGTAATGTCACTCCCAACCAAGTATTAAAGTGAAAACATTAATAATTTATAGAACTATTTTTATTTGTTGATGTTCCACCTGGTTTACTAGGATGCAAAGATATTGGGTACTAATTCTACGAGGGTATATTAACAGAATGTTCCATTGTTTACTTTGGTCTGGGTGTTTGGGATTAGCCCTAAGTAGTTTGTTCTTTACTATGCCCATAATACAAGCCTAACTGATTTAGATTAGGATTATACAATGTGTGCATGTATGTGTGTTTATCTTTCTATTTATTTATGTCAGTATTATTAGCAGTAAGTTTAATTGATATTATGAATCAAAAAAAGGTTATATATACAGCAATTTTTTCACCAATTGGATACAGGCATACAACCTTTATGTAATTAAGCAATTTCAGCTACATTTTATATGAGAAAACTTGAAAATTGCAACCATATATGCAATTATCATAATCATATATATACCAAAATGTAATTTTTATAACAGGTAATTCAATATCATAACAACATTAAAGTGAATGATTAATTATGAGTAATATACAATTTAAGAACCATCTAGTAAGCAATATAGAACATTAAGAAAAATATAATGTACTGAACATGTTAGATGAATAACATTAAATGATGTATTAAAATCTGTTTATTATAATTGTGTTTTATTTCAGACCTTGATATCTATATGTCATTATATATTTATTCAAGAATGTACAAATATATTTCACATTCAATTTCTACAAAAAGTTATCTTATACTGTATGATGTTTAAATTATACAAACCCTGAAACATTTTGATTTAGAAAAGGGAAACTAACAATTCATCCTGCTACTAAAATCTATTCTACTATTGATTTGTTTAAATTCCATTTTGGTATGTAAACATTTGTTATATGAAAGTGACTGGACTTAATTTTTTAGGCACAACAGTATTTTGTTCAATAAGATTTTAGTAACAAGATGCAAGGCTCCAATTTGTCAAAAATATCCAATTGCTTCTTTCATGGCAAGCTGATTTAAATTGAATTTTTAAAAACAGATTAAATTGCTTTATAGCCACTTCTAATATCTTATTAACCATTCACTTGTCTTATCTTCCATGAAATTTAACATTGCATGTATGAAGCTTATGTTAGATTTCAACCTATAGTGAGGCAAATGAATGGTATGCAATCAGGAGATAAAAACCTCTTTTATAAGTATATACATACTTATACATGTAATTTTAATTGTTGTAAGGTAAAAACCATAATTTTTGTAGATCTAATAAAATTAGTTTTTCATTTTATAATTCTTGTAACTTTTTTATTTGTAATTTTTTTGATATTCATAAAACATTTCAAATTCTAACAGAATTAACTAAATTAACAGTTACAATGATTATAAGAAGAAATAAATAGTTTTATTTGCTTATCTGAGAAAATGAATTTGTGTATGAGCATCTCAATTATATTAATAAACAAAATTGTCCACAGTTATTGTTATACCAGACTGGTTAACAAGCTACTTCCAAACAATAGAAGGAACAAACAAATCAAAGTGCAATCTGTGTGAAGAAACCCTCGATGCAGATATAAAGTCTCCCGATCTACTTGAACATCTCAAAACACAGCACAAAGTGATCTTTGAACTCCATGAAAGCAATCCAGAATCAAATATGGGGTTTCGTATTGAGTTTCTAAATTTTAGCATGATGAAAGAAGATGAATTTAAAGATAAACCTATAATATTGGAAGAAATGATTGGTGCTACTGAGACTGTGCAAGATATTGTTGAGCCTCCTCCAGAAAATACCGACGAGGTTGGTTTACAGTATGTTCTGATTGAAAGGAGGAAAAAGAAGAGAGTTTTGCAAGGAAGTGTTGGTAAGTGAATTGCACTTGATATATTTTTCTAATGAAAAATCTAATTTATTCAAAAATATTTTTATACCCCTCTTAGAAATTATAGGGGTAGTCATGACATGTGGCAAAATATAACTGTTAACATTACAATACTCATGACTAGAAAGATAGAATAAGCAGATTTAATTTTATAGGTATTAAGCAAAAATAACATCTGATCTATTTATTAGTATGTATTTAATATTTAAAATAACTGTAATTATATTGCAATAAGAAAATCATTATAATATATGAATGAACACTCTTTTAATTCACAGCCATAAAATTCGTGTCCTATAGCTATTAAATTGTATGCACATAAAAAAGTTGAAAAATGTAAACATTATCACACTTATCAAATTTCAGAATCCCGTAAAAGAAGTTGGGTGTGGAAATACTTCGTGAAATTGAGCAGCATACTATATCGGTGTAATTTGTGCAATGTTCTGCTCTCAATCAAAGGATGCAATACAAATAACATGAATCGTCACATAAGGACTAGACATCCAGTAGAATTCAGTCGTGAGATATCCAAGATTGATTGTGGTGGTCTGGAAGTTAGTGATGATACTGAAACTCCTTATGCTATCAAAACTGAGGAAATATATGCCAGTGATAGCTTGGATAAGAGTAAAACTGAGAAAGGTAAGTATTTTTAGTAATATCTGTTAACTCCCAAATAGCCACAAAATGTAGGATTATAAACAGGCTTAAGTGGGTGACAGATGTGCAAGGAAGTATCTGTACATAAGGTTGTACAATCTTCACTTTTGAAAGTGGTCATTGAGCTATAGGCTCACACATCTATAACCCGCTATAGTTTTAAGGTCATGAAAACATCTGCTGTTTAGTTTATGGTCATTTGACTGGGTCTATTCTAGAAATCTGTGGTTCCAGTTTAGTAACTGGAGTCAGAGTTCTGATTCAGCGACCCAGCAGGTGTAAATTTTATATATAGACTCTGTTACTGTAATCTGGTTATTACTATGACCAGCCTTAAAGTTGCATTTTGTATGTTAAGAGTAACCTGATTAACTTGGGTATATATTATAATGGATTATCCCTGACAGCCATGATTTGGGGCCCAATTCTGCTATTTCAATATCTTGGCGTAGCAAAGATATTCAAAATTCGATTCCATTGTGATAATGTCAAAAATTCATATTCTACTAAATCCAGAATATCTTCTCAATATTGTTGTGGAAGTATAATAGGAAAAAATTACTTTTACCATTAGCAAAATGAAGTTAGCTGAAATGAATATTGAAAAGCTACCAAATATGTAAACATTTATTTTGTGAGTTTTCGTTTATAAATATTTATAAAGATTGGAGTTAACGGAATACTGAAATCAGGCAAACCTACTATTAAAATAATAGTTTCTGTTGATTTGACGAGGTAGTAAGAGCAGAATTGGGCCCCTGTTGGAGATTGTCAGTATTGTAACTCCGCTGAATTTTTCCCTATGAGTTAGCAAGTGCAGTTAAGTGATAACTTTACTTTGCCAGACGGTATATGGTGAGAAAGGAGTTATCATGTAATTCATTCATTCTGAATGCAGGTGATGAAGGTATATCAAGTTATGATATTTCAAACCAAAGTGAGCCCTGTGAGCAATAAATTAACTATGTTATCAAAGTTGATTCTTTGTGATGTAGTGGCCCGCAAAATCAAGTTTACTGGTACCCTGAGGTTCCCGGTTCCATTCCCGGCAGGGTAAACCCTTAAACGATTTTTTCAGAGCTGTCGGTTTAATATTTTGTATAACATAACTGTAACCAGTGAATATGTAATATATTTTATTATCTAAAATTGTACATTGTTTTTCCGCAGAATCTAACACCCCTCGCCGCAGTTGGGTGTGGTCTTATTTCGAGCGCATCACTAGCACTCAAGCGAAGTGTAACATTTGCAAGAGAAACATCTCCCACGGCGGCAACGCTACCGGCAATATGAATAGGCATCTCAAGATGATACATAACAAGACTGGCTGTGAGTATATCCTCAATTTGAGAACTCACACTACATTATAACTTACATACATACATACATACATAACTTCACGCCAGTTCCCTTGCGGGGTAGGCACGAACAACAGAGCGCCATTTAGGTTTATTCTTACACACCTCACTTGCTTCTTTGACATTCATAACTCTTGTCATGCAAGCTCGTTTGTTCTTAAGGCTCCTGACATCACCTTCTGCTAGTACACGATCAATTTGATCATGGAAGGTGTGTCGTGGCCTTCCACGACTTCTGCATCCATCCACTTTTGCATTGTATATCTGTTTATTCATTCTTTCATCATGCATTCTTTCCACATGCCCGAACCACATTATAACTTCTTAATATTTATCATGTCTTTGTACAACTATATGTACCTATTTAAAACTAAATATTAAATACTGGTTACTCTTAATACTCATTGTTCCTGAAGCTCTACATAGTGTCTAAAAGATGTTCCAAATAATATTGGTTTAAAGATTGGCCAGAAAATATCACTTCGGTAATTTCTGAGCGATTAGGCATACAATTACCAATTGCCGACTGCGAAGAAAGATATCATGAAGAAACATACGCAATCAGATAACGTGGAGTGGAATCTGCTAATTCGAGTTGGACAAGAGTGGCGAATATGCTATCCATTCCCTTAAAGTATGGGGAAGCTCGAACCTATCAATAAGTATAGACGTTGATATTATTCTAAATATTTATTTGTCTTTGAGTTGGTGCTTCTTTAAGTACCCGGATAATAAATAAAAATTAAATACATAAAAATGGTATTTAATAACTTTGTTAAGCAGTCTTTACTGTATAATCATTGCGGTTTTCCCAGAATCCTACAATATGGGCATAAACAGATACTTAAAGTCTTAATGCGGTAGGCAATTGCTCTCTGAATGATGCAGAAGTCCATGGCCCGTACTTAGGTAGCATCAGACGAACCACTCACCTACAAGCAAACATAAACAAAAAATCTATATTCCACTTCCATTGCTTTCAGCTGACGATGCAGAAAACAGCTGGGTGTGGAAAGTAATGGAGACAAACGACGATGACGATTCATATACTTGCAAGATATGCCAGTACAATAAAAAGAAACTCAGTGATCCCACAAAGAATATGTCATTCATTTTGCAGCATTTGAAATATGTGCACGGTGTTGAGTCTGGGGATCAAATCATCACCGGTTCAGACTGGACTCCTTAAGTGTGAAGATGGGAAGGGAAGACGAATACTAGGAATCATGAAAAGCTATATGTACTACAGGAATTACGATTAAAAAATGAAACTGAAGTTTCCTAAATCAAAATTCCTGGAGGATGCTTTTTTTTGTCTTTTGATATACCAAAACACCTCTAGACTTTGAACTTACATTATATTATTTATCCAATTTTTTAAACTCATTAAGACACAAGATAAAACTTATCAATGTATGGTTCCAATATCTTACTATTCGAATTAATAGTCAAGCGAATACTAATCTTAACACTGGTAGAAATTTGGCGTTAGGGGCCATTCATAAATTACGTCACACGACTTTCATGATTTTTTGACCCCTCCCCCATTCTTGTCACAGCAGGTGACATTCGTGAGACTCCTGCCTCCCTAGTGTGACATAACAAATTTTGCAATTTTACATCAAGAAATTATTAAATTAAAACAGCAGTTCCGTAATTAGTATTTCCATTTAAATTATTTTCTAATAATTTTAATACCTATAATAGAGATAGAGCTGGAAATATTTGGATTTTTTTTGTTAAATTTCGTGTTTTAAAGCTTAAATATATTAGATTTTGAAATGTGACATCACGAAATTTAGGACTCCTTCCACCGCTTGTCGCACTTTGTTGACCCATTAACGTGTAACGTTTATAGATGGCCCGTTATTTGTATAGGGTTCATTTTAAAATTTAACTGATAGTAAGGGAAGTTAGTAAGATATATGAACCTGCCATTATGTGTCTGCTACACCTGGGATGACGATAATGACTGTTTCATACGGATGTAGTAGTTTAATGCGTTAATTGTGATGCGATATTGTTAATGATGTTAAACATTGACAGATAAAGATAAAACTACGTTAATGTAGCTATTCGTTAACGGCGTTACTTTTCAGCGCTATAAATAAGAATAATTTGGCCACAAGATGTCGCAGGAATATTAGACATTTTTCTTGTTTGTCTGAAAGTCTGAACGTGTTTTTCTTTAATATACAAATGCAAAAGAATGATGTTTTAGTCCCGTCTATGACGATTTACGAGTATTCACATTTTTTTTTTGGGTAATAAAGCAGCGGAAAACCGTGTCATCTGAGAAACTTTTTATCATCTTACAAAATGTCACAGCCTTGTAGATGATGTACATATGACGTCAGAAGTATATACAAGTAAAAGGAATCAAATAGCACAATCATTATTTTTTTTAACAGTAGTTGAAAATTATTTTTGTTATAATATGTTAAAAGTAAGATGGTAAGATGTTCTTTTACATGTAAATAATTTTAGAATGTATAGTAATATGTGTCCGCATCCCTGTTATCAATCTAGTAGTCTTCTATGTTAAGAATAACGACTACCCAGTAAAGTTTTTCAGCGTAACATTTTTACAGGCCATTGTAGCTTAGAAGTTAGCGCACTCGCGTCGCAAACTCAAAGGGTGCTGGTTCGAATCTTGATCGCTAATAATGGTGAAGGAAATCACCGTTGATAAAATCTGCAGACTAAGGTACTACATGTATCAAACAGGCTAATCCGCCTTGTGGCCGATTCCTATAGCTTACCAACCATTCATTTGCCCTGCTATCGGTTAAAATTTACATAGGCTCTATATGAGTAATGTCAAAATTTAACCGATAGTAGTGAATGAATAGTGAAATATAGCCGGCCATTAGACAAACTTGGCGGGTTATTGCCCATTATTATAAATGGCAGGCCCGAACCCAGCAGAGGGATGATTATGGGTTATTATTATTATATTTTTAGTGGCTGATTCACATCTACCTACACTTATACCTAGTATTTACTTTCATGCACTTATATTGGTATTCACTAACATTGTTATCACATTATTGCTTCAGCTGGGAGCATGTTATGGTTATAGGCTGTTTCACGAAGATGTAGCGAATGCGTTATTTGTGATGCGATATTGTTATTTTGTTAATGGCGTTAAATATTGACGGATAACGTATGTATTACGATAGCTACACTATTGTAGCTATGCATTAATGGCGTTATTTTTCACGCTATTAATCTGACGCATTTGACCACAGTCAATAACCATAAAGTTATTTTCGCTGGTGAAGGCCCATGGTCGTCACATCAGCTTATCATATCACTTTAGATAGATGGCGTTGTTTAATGTGTCTTTTAATTATTTTTTGGTTTTAAGTGAAAGTAACACAATGAACACATTCTGTAAACATTTGAATACATCCTTAATACATAACAAGCATAATGCTGATATTAGATCAATCAACCAAATGAAATCAATTTGGTTGAAAGGTACAGAACTGAAAGGGCACGAAGTTATTCAATGACATTGAATGATTCACGTTTATGATTATATGGAACACTGGGTGTTTCATCCAAATTGAACGACAGAAATGAATCATCTAATTTCGGCTTATCATAAAACAATAATAACAACAATAGGGAGTGACGAGTCATCGTCTGCCCAATTTTCCATGTTTTCCGAATATAGCCCAGATGCCTAGTTCCACTAACAGTTCCTCCGAATAGCCCGGTAACTTTTGTTCTCATTTCTTACACTGACCAGGGCTTGTCCTGGCTTGTCCTTGGGTGCATTTTTATATGGCGTGGACCCGGATAATCGCCGGTCAGTGTCACGCCACATTTAGGACATTAAATTTGTCAAGGAGCTTCTGTATTGGCCTTTCCATGGCCCCACTCAAGCCCTCCAAAAGTCCGGGTCATTTTTATGGCCCATAGTCTTCAGAGCCATGACAACACGAGATAAACTTCTATTTTAACTTATATGTTGCTTGTCCAAATTTGTTCTTTAGTGGAATTTACTTTGAAATTTTTTTAAATTTGAATAACTTAAAGAAATAGTAATGTCTAAGTTTTTTCTAATGTGACCACGCTAACAAATCTCGCTTGTGGCATAAAAGTTGCAGACATTTTTGTGTGTTTTATGTATAAAGATGTATTGAATTGGTCGCAGAATATGCTTTGAATGTATCGCCTTTGAAGCCTTAAGTAATTACAAATAAGTACAATAATTAACCTAAATAAGTGCTTTGTGGAAATTAATCATATTTTCGTGTTTAGTGTCAAATATTCTCTAACCGTAGGTGCCTACATATATCTTACCGGCCGTTCATTTGCTTTACTGTCTATTAAAATTTGACATAAGCTCTATATTATTAATGTCAAAATTTAACCGATGGTAGGGCAAGTGAATAAATAGTAAGATATAAAAACAGGCCGTAAGAATGAATTAACAGCAGGGTCTTTAGACCGACTGGCAATTTCCCCATTTCATGAATTTATTATGCCAGAATTTCCATGACATCCAAACCGTTGTCATTATTACATATAATTTACGTGATTGGCTCGAATTTCTACATTGTATAAAGACAAAATCTTGATTCTCAAAATAATTTGACACTAAACAATATATTTGGGGAAACTCCACAATTTGGAGACATAGGTTAATATACAAGTGACTTCAACTTAGCACATATATACTGTTTATTATGTTACATGCACCTCCTATGTATTGTATGAGACACAATTTATTATCATTTGTGATAATAACGGTGTATGAATACAAAAGTTATTATGTAATTTATTAGTATTACTTAAATAATTTTATTTCATGAGTAACAATAATGGTGAGTGATTTTTTGTTATTTTATAAGGTACACATAGTGGCATTATTGCTTAGATAAATTTCAAGGTGTGCGTAAATAATAATATTCTTTTCAACACACTTGCTCATAAAGTGGCTCTATGGTCACCGCAATTAGGCACAGAATGACACCCATAATCAAACTGTGACTAAAAAACATTATAACTCACTAGTAAGTTATAGATTTTTTTTTAATTTTATTGGTTGAGTTGCTTTGTTCCTAAAAAGTTTTTATTAAAAAAAAAGATCGTGTTACAAACAATGATGAACAAATAAATTAATGTTCCTATTGTTTGCTCATTTCATGCAACTTCTTATTTAAATAGATAATTTTAACTCGTACGTGTTTAATAAATAAAACTTTCACTCATATATATTTTTTTATCTACTAAATAAAATGAGTTTTTGTTGTTATTTTATTCACAAGTGTGTTGAAAAAAGTCGTATGATACACGTGTGTATTGATGATTACCGTCCTCGGCTCTCTTAAGACCCTCGCCTACTCGAGTCTCAATGGCGCCTCGGCGGTAATCACCAATGTTACACACTAGTACCATAATGTACTATTACAGGTACTTTTTGAGGTAGGTAATGTAAACACTTTGGGTCTGTGTCATATATATATGTTATATATATATATATATATATATATATATATATATATATATATATATATATATATATATATATATATATATATATATATATATATGACATGAGATAGATAAATTCAATACAAATCGACCGTTAACTACGAAAGTTGGCACTTCTGTTGTTTTTCATGTTGAAGATGTTTAAACTACCCATTTCGCTTTATTCCGCTAATAGATGGCGCTGTAGCACATCAAATTGTATACTATTCAACTGTGCGCCATGAAAATTGGCGTACATACGGAAAATGTCTGCGTGCCAACAATGTGCTATAAGTAGCCATTAGATGATGTATGTTAGTGTTTCTGTTGCATTTTTACTTTATTCAGAAAGTTAAAAAATAAATTTGGTTGAAGTTCTTGATAACAACTAGTTTTGTATCAAGAATCAATTATCGATTGAACTATTATTTGTGTAATGTATACATTCTTTCATATGTGTATATACTAATGGCTGGCAAGGTCATGCGTGACATATCCATGGTCGGTGGGTAATGGTGGACATAACAGTGGCGGTGAAGGGGTAAGAGGGACGCCTTATTGACGTTTATGCTGAAGCTGTTATTACACTACGCTGATTTCTGAATCCTTTCTCTAATCCAGGGTGGTGTAATAAGAGAGTAGGAATCTTTATACCTTGTTTTTTACTAAGAGATCATTGTGGTATTTTAGACATCATAATTTTTGCACTCAATTACACTGTTTAATGTTTAAATATCTTATCGTCGGATCTTGTATCTTACTCACTTTCATTTATCATAAGTAGAAATTGGAATTGCTTGTGTGGCAGATGAACAGTTAGTAAGACATAGGAACCGGCCATTAGTCATCTTAAGAAACACCTTAAATTACATATTAAAGTAGGAAAGGTTTTAAATTAACTATTTAAACGCAATATTTAATTAAAGTTCTATTTTTTATTATTTATATCGTAAGAAAAAGCAAGGTATTTAGGCTGTACACCTACCCTCCAGTACTTGGTTCCTAAATTAGTGTAGTGTAAGGTTTAACATTCTTTACCTACTTCTGCCTTCTTGCCGTCATGCTTCCTCGTATTTAAGAACATTTTGTGGCCTATAGTAGGTAATAATATTTTGTGTTGTTAGATATTATCGCTACAATGCTGCTGTGTGTAAGATAATATAAGATTTGATTTCTTAAACTTAATAATTATAAATCTATTATATCTTATTAAATCAAGAGAGCGTTGTTCTTATATTTAGTTAAAAGTAATTAATAAAGTTCGAATTGTAAACGCTTATTTTATTCCATAAATCCGCTATTATTTTATGTTTTTAACTTTTTTTTGTTACTATTTACTTTTAAGTTTTGTTTCTGGTGTTGTAAAAGTAAATACACAGTGTCTAATCAACTTATTTAATACAACTGGGGTTATATTATTAGGCGGAGCGGGGACGTACATGATGCAGCGGGGTGTGAGTATTAGCGTGGGAGCTTCTCAAATTTACATGACCTGTGGGCCTTATGCGGCTGCTTTCGAAGAATCGCTTATTGAAATTGGCACGTATCTAGATATAGTACTAGGTATAAGATATAGTAACACGTTCCACTATATTTTGATACTTGTCATGTTCGTAATATGAATCTGCCAAAGCGGCCGCCTTATGCCCTCAGATGGCGCTACAGATCACGAGTTATAACTTTATTATTTAAGATCAAATGGGTCGATAATAGAAGGTTTTAATATAATATGTTGCTTTTATGCCCGGTTTTTATATCACACTATTCATTTACTTGCCTTACCGTCGGTTGAATTTCATATTACTTGTATGAAGCTTATATTACATGTTAAGCGATAGTAAGGAAAATGAATTGTCGGCAAGATGTAGGAACGGGCTGTTAATGTTTTGTCTGTTCCTTTGAAATTGGGGGAGGCCCAAACATAACAGCAGGACGTTTATGGGCTGCTATTATTGTAATATTAGTCAATAAACTTCTACTATTAATCTTGAGCTTATTCTCCATTTCATTACTCGTTACATACCACGCCTATCCAAGATGGATTGGTCGATTTTACAAATCATTGATCTTGGCGTGTAGGCTGCCTCGTATTGATTTTTTATTGCCGTGGAAATGTTATTATCGTATTAATATTTACATATGGCAAAACACGCAGCCTAAAAGGTATATGCCTTTGGGACGAATAGAGCCAATGTCATTCAAATGCTCATCCACGGAGTCAAAAGAAAAATATTAGGAATGATAATGTCGTAGTAAAAAGTGTAGCTTTAACAAGACCAGTACAATCTACTTATCTAGGTGGAGCCACAAGTTTCAACTTGCGTTTTGATAATAATATAGAAGAACACCACTGGAAATTCAACCAACATTAGCATTTAAAACATATTATTAAACCAAATTAGTCAAAACATTGAAAAGAAATTGATTAAGACCTAACTTTTGTCTCAGATTTATTTAAAATAATGTTTGAAAATCGAATAGTGTTCTGCTATATCAAAAGTAAGTAAATTAAGACATGCGATGTCCTCTGAATATATGATTTAGAAGTTAAGAAATCTATTTTTTACTGCGCTATTATCATTTCTAAATCGTCTTCCAATGATCGCGTCACCACGAATATGCTAATCGACAGTCAAGTGAGATACCTTTTATCATCTTACGCTTAAGCCTCCTGAGTTTAGAATTACCGTAGCAACTTATGACGCCATATCTTTGACAATTGAAATTATTTTTATCGTCATATTTAAAAAGATAATAATAGCAATATATTTTAATGCTCATTCTTTGATATGGGCATTGTTTTAAAATCCATTTTATTCCTGTTTGATATAAAGAAAAAAACAAACAACAGTTATGACTAGTTTTATTCCTTTTGTAAACATCGAATTACACATCCAAAGTTTTTTCTTATTTTTTAATTACAATATAACAACTACTTCAAAAAATTTGGCAAGTGTTTTACTACCATGATATTTTGTCAACACACAACCGTACAGACGTATTTGTTATTACTAGAGGTAGGTTAGGTATGTATATACTAATATCATTTACTCGTATATAGTACATGAAATATTGTCATATAATTATAGAGGGATAAAATTTAATTTTTTGAAAATATACCATTCAAAGAACATTATTAAAATTCGAATTAAAATATTTGTTTCTGTCTGTTTCGTCTACATTGTGCCCACTTCCACGGCAGGAAACAGAAACGTGGCGAGGAAAATGGGCAGCCCGAGTATGTAAACGCAACATATTTGAACATTAGATACTCGCGCTGTCCACTTCCCTCCCCACTTTCCTGCTAATTTCCGTTGAAGTGGACGAAGTGAATGTAAACAAAGGGTTGATTATAAAGCTTTGGCCACAACGATTCGGTGTAGTGCAAGTATGCGACAGACAGTAAAAAATGGCACATTTATTTATTCTAAAAGTTAGTATTATTACTACGAAAAAAATATTATAAATAACAATAGCCGTGTGAAAAACGTAACTATAGAAAGCTTTTCAATCTGAAGTTACTATAGTTTTTACTCTACTCTACACTATTGTCATTTGTAGTATTCCTTTTTAATTGTATTTATTAAACGCATTATCTCAAATTGCTAAGTGGTATCTCTCTTATGTGTCACTTATCACACACACAACTTTGTAAAAATGTTGCTTTCTTTGCAACTCTTTGTTCTTTACTTTGATATGTTTTGTCCTTTTAAATACTTCAAATATTTTCTACAACCTGGGGATTGTAACAGGATACGGTTGGACTTATATAAATAATAAAAAAATGAGAAGATTAAGGTGGTATGGGCATGAGGCATGGTGGTGTGGTAATGAGGGGGGATGTCACGTGACAAAAGAATGTTAAACTACAAGATGGGTGGGTACAAATATAAAGCTAGACCAAAAAAGAGATGGATGGATTGTGTGATGGATGATATGATGATTCGTGGTGCGACAGAGGCTGTATGTCAGAATAGAAGTGTGGAAGGAAAAGTCATTGTGCCGACCCCAAATAATTGGGATATGGTGAAAGAAAAGAAGAAAGAAATTTTAATTCGCAATATACCTTTTGGTTTGAAAAAATTATGATATGGTCTTTTCGTTGTGGTCTAAGCTACTTTTTTTCCAAATTACAAGTATAATTTATTTTAATATATAGTAAATAAACGTTTGAAAATACCTATATTGTAAATTATGTAAGATCAAATAACCATCTTTTTACTAAAGAACCAGATACAAAATGTTAGAATGACATTTTTTTACTATCTGATACTGATTTATTTTTGACAAAAATTGAAGAAATTGCTTAGCATGTAACAAACCCTGTATTTGATCCTAAGTCAGTAATATACTCTTTTCAGATAATTTCATTGTACATTATGGTAACCTATCATTATATATGTATATTATTATTTTTAAATTAAAATGAAATGTTAAGTAATATAAATACTTTTGTACATAATTTCGTAGTTATTTTCGAAAGCACTACAAATTGGTTTTATAGATTAGAAATTATCTTGAGAGCATATTACGATTACTAAAATTAACTCCAAACTAGTACATACAGATTTATAAATTCTATACAAACACACTATTATTTTATACTTAATATAATATTATGAAGAATGAGGTAACACATATTCAAAATTAGTCATATTGACCCGATATGCCCTGTCAACGTTACAATCTTTTGTACAATCAAATTTTTTAAAATAATTATTATCAATATTTATACAATTCCACAAAACGATAAAATGAGAAATATTTCATATAAAAAGGACGGTAACTATTTCGAGATTTTAATTAAAAAATAAATATAGGTACACAGTGATATCATCGAAAAACTTACAAAAATAATTTTATATTATAATTAGCCTATTTTTTTTTTGAGCTAAATAATATTTTAATTTTTATTTACAATTGTGATGACCTTATGGGTAAAGCTGCTTCTAGTTTTTCCACAGTCTATTAGTTCTTCGGTTTTTAGCCCTATCGCAATATCATGTATATTAAACAGTAATATATAATGTAGTTACCTGTTTTTTTAATTACATATTTTGTAAATGATTCAAATTTCGATGTTGATTTTCCAACATATCCGCCAAGTAAGAAATCGAAAAAAAGTTGTTTATACATTATAAATAAAGGATTTTAATATAAATAAACATTTATAAATATCTTAAAACTAGGTTTATACATGTTTTGTGTACGTAAATTTAATTCAGATTTGTACTAGACAGATAGATATACATTTCAAAACGATTAGTTCAGGTAACTCTAAAAGACTGCACAGTGTTCATTTTGAAATTCCAATCGAGGAGGTCTTGTTTCATAATTGTGTTTCGACATAGTTAGTATCTTTAAACTAATCTGCGTTGACACTGCACTCTAGCAACAAAATGTATTTTGGAAGCGATTTAGATGTATTTGATATTATAACTGCATCAAGACTGACAAATGCCTGTATAATCCTGCAGTACTTCTCAATGCACGCAGACTGCAATTGCTTCATCAATTAGTAGGTTCTATGCAGTTATATGGGCTGCTTTAAAATCACATTCAGTTAGCAATTTTCCAGAAAGCTTGCAGTCCTAATACAAGACATCTATACACGCTAGGTATAATTGTTAAACACGACTACTGCGGACCCATCTGCTATATAAGTGGACCTGACAATTCATAGTGAGCACATTAGAGTTATATATTATGGTTTAAAACAGTCCATCCAAGATAACAAGTTTATGTTCTACTCACAGAATTTTCGTGGTAACGTTGTTAAATATATCAATATTTTCAACTGCTTTGATGGCAACAATCAAGTTATTATGGATAATTTTAAAAGCTTAAATGAGAGGTGGCCGTGGTCCACAGTTATGTGTACTCTGTATATACACTATCCTTCCTCTGTAAGTATGAAGAGCTGCTTTACACCAGGGCCCTCTAGAACACCTCCATCGGATCTTGCCGTTCCTCGCACAGCCGTTGAATCTGAATCTGTAGCCGCCTACGTTGATACCCATCTTTCCTTGCTTACTGAGACAGTAGGATGCAAAGCAGTCCAAACCCGTACCAATGAGTCCAACTGAAAAATAAAGAAACTGTCAAATCTGATAACATTTTGTATGTGTTTTATTAGAATCTAACTTTTTATATTAATAGCCGGATATTTAATAATGCTTAGAAAATATTTTATTTCTATGTGCAATGACAACAGCAGTCGTTTATCGTATATTTTATAAGCTTTTATTAAATTTGCAATGGATGTACTTATGTATGTATGTAAGTTCGGGTGGAATCTTGCAAGTTAAATTTGACCAACTTGACAATAATATTATACCATGTAGCTGATCTGATGATGGAGTCGGAAGGTGGCCATAGGAACTCCTGTACTAAACAAATCTGTCAAAAACCATTACCTTAGTTTATAATAAAATGTACATTTTTATATTCTTCTTAACTTAGCTGTTTACTGTCCACATTGTACTGTTCTTCCTTTTTTATTTTACTTCTTATTAATTTCATTATACCTTGACATAAGTTGTTAAAAGTATCCTCTCAGTCCGGCTGGGCGTAACTATGTTCTAAATCTCAGCCTTTCCAACACATTCAAAGCGCAGGGTCGTCAGGGAGGAGGGGGTTTTTAGTGGGTATTGGGGTTGCTCGCCCGTGCAGCAACGCTCGGAGTCTTCCACACTATTCTGTGACGTCGATCGCGGACGGAGCGCTGCCAAGAGCATACTATTGCTGCAGTGTTATCGCCCCCGACCGACGCGTGTCGTTCCCCTAGCAACGACCCAGTTTGTGCGTAAATCGGTTAAGCATTTTCCCTCGCCTCAAAAAAAAAAAAAAAGTATCCTCTCAGTCAGGTTGCCTGGAAGAGATCGCTTTAAGCGATAAGGCCGCTTTTTGTTTTGCCCTTAAATTATTGTAATTATTTATTCCGTATTTTTTATTTGGTGGACAATAAAGTGTTTTCTATTCTATTCTAAACAAGATAGACCGGTCGTATTTGGGCTCGTTTCACTTGTCTTGGCTAGCACTCTGCGGCTACATGATATCCAGAATCTCAAAAGCTTGTATTTAAAAACCTTAAAAAAAAATCTTTTCAAACTTATAGTACACATATTCCGTAAGTAAATGTCTAAATGTAAGGTTTAATTTTAATTTCATCGATCAAATTTAACAAAATCCTCTTCATTTCAGTGGTGTTCGGAATTTCGCGGCGAGGTCATCCCGTGGTTATTGTAAGCGGTCACAAATTCATCAAACATGAGTGTTATAAGAAGCGGACGAGATGGGCTTGCGCTAAGAGGATCCAGTATGGATGCAAAGCGAACATTACCACAATGCAGAACGCCATCGTTAGATCCGTTTTAAACCACAATCATTCCTAGTGCACGGTTAAATTGTATTTTTGTATATATTTACAGATGTATATTTTCAGAATAACGTATTGCCTTGTTAACATATATATTGAACTATTTCTTTATATTGTGATATTTTGGAACTGTAAGGTGAATAATGTTCACTGTATTTTGAAATAGGTATTTATATTCATGGACTTACATGTGTCTGTTTGGAAATATTTTATAACAAGCAGGCGTCTTGTTAAACTTAATTGGTTGAAACGAATTTAAATGTGCTCTCTAATTAAGTCGTTAGATATACATAAATAAGGTGTTGATATTTTTGATAATAACTTTTTACTTATGACGAAGTTAAAAAAGTGAACACAATGCAAATATAATTTTGTAACATCAGCTATTTTACGATGAGTGCTCAAAGCTTGAATGAAAAATTATTGCATATTAGGATAATAATGTAATGAAATCATTCCTTGTATACCTACAATCCCAGCGAAAATCATTTTTTAAAATCATGTAGGATTACAACTGTAAATTAAGTGCCTTAGATATAAAAATGACGATTTCATGTGCCTTAAACATAAAGACATGAATGCATTCGATGCATAAAACTGCAGAGAGCTGAAAAGAGATACTTTGTAAGTGACAAATAAGATATTGTTATTTTCATGGTTCTTCTTTTAATCAGAGAGGAGAGGAATAAGTTCATTTTTCTAAATGTATATGCAGCGGAGAAGTGATCAGTGTCTCGCGAATATCGGAAATTTGTGATGAGCGCTTAACTAGGAGCCTAAAGAGGTTGTTTTCGCAGGATACATGTGATGAACATGACAAGTATCAACATAAAAGTGGAAATTTATGCTATGTTCTATTACTACCAGTATATGTAGACACGTCAATTTCACTAAGCGATTCTCCAAAGCCGACCGCTTTAGGCACTCAGGTCTCTAATTGGAAGATTGCGATAGCCACCTTACAATTCCGCTCGGCATGTGTGCAAACACTTTGCCAGGTTCGATGTATGTCTCTACAAATCTCTTCTCTCCGCTTTGCTGGAAAACGGGCCTAATAATTAAAACAGCTTTAATTTTGTTAGAATAATGTTTTTAAAATGTGTCAATTTTTAGAATAAAGTTCAATTAGTTATAACCGGATTTTTCTTTATATACAATTTCGTATATTATTACATTTAACGTTTATTCTATACCTCTGACTATTGTTGTAGAAATCATTCACCAATTTTGTTTTGTTATTTTAAATTACTTATGTGCTTTTCTTGTTGTTGGTTATAACATAAAAATATATTATTTCTTTTCCATGTATGTATATCATTTTTGGTAGATAATTTGAAAGCTTAAAAAAATAAAAATAATATAAATATAAACATACCATGATATTTAATGTATTTAGGCGTGACTGTACTTTAATGAATCAGTTATGCCCATCTTGTAAAGTAATAACACAACGTGCCCACTCCATATTTGGGAAGACAGAAAGAGAGACTAAATTGTCTATAATATTATTAAATTCGTATTGTTCGTGCCTACCCCGCAAGGGAACTGGCGTGAAGTTATGTATGTATGTATGTATTATTAAATTCTAAACATGCCGTGTCTGTACATTAAAGCTATATAAAAAAGCCGTTACTGAAATAGACTATATAAGCGATGGAGAACACGATGCAATTTTTTTTAGATTTCTTGTTGTAATTATAAATAAAATTATATATTGAATACAAGAGAAGCCGAAGTTCTTGCTTCAATTAAAATAAAAGTATAAAATATTTTTTAATAATTTATTTCGTAAATTATGACTTTCAAATTCATAATAGTGCTTACATATTCTGTATCTATAAATATTACCTACGTACTATCTACATAATAATTCAAAAATTATACATACATATATAGTAATTTTTCAGATCATAGGTTTTTTAATAGTATTACATACCGAGGAAGAACGCACACCTGGCTGTCGTAAAACGCAGTTTATTGCCTTTCCTGCATTCGCAGTTCTTTTGTTTACTTCGTGTTTAAAATTTAAAAACATCCTATTGTTATCGTACTTATTTTATGGCTGTCATTAGAGTCGAACTAATCCTTTTTTTATTGCATTGCGTCAAAGCTTGCCAGATGTGCGAATTAACTCATAACGCGGCCCCTTTGTCGGTATTATACAGTTTAGTATAAAACAATGCCCGAACGAAGCGGTGGGGCAGTCGAGCGACGATTACGATACCAGCAAGACGTGTACATTCAACAAGCGATATAGCGACGGACTTTGCGCGTGTTATTGATCGTGCAGATTGTAACAAGTAGTGTTACTGGTTGTATCCAGTATATTTGTACCTGTTTTATACGTGTTTGTACAGTTCAAATAAACTCTATAGTAATTCCAACGGCATTTTAATTCGAGTCCTGTGTAGCTCGTAACAATAGTTATTATTAAGTATACTGAATGTATCTCGCGTTTTTGATGAAACAGGAAAAATAAACTATAGTGGTTAAAAACGCAATGTTTCCAGCATTGACGTTCACCATAGAGGATGGAATTTCTTATCACTACTTTTACAATAATCTTTAAAAATTAAACGATGGGTGTGAAACCAGCATTATGTTGAGCACAGGCTCTTTAGGGGCACAGTTATATTTATTATTCTGCATTTAGTTGTGACATTCCTAAATAAAGACATTTCTATCTTTCTTTTTGCTTTAAAGGTAAGGGTAACTGTAGTGGTAACTTAAGATTAGTGTTCTTAATATGTGTATGTAAACATTGTATTCGATTTTAAGATTTGGTACAAAGAAAATAAAAATAGACTACTCCCACTTATTATCTCTAGAATTGTAATAAAAAAGATAAAAATAAGACACGAAAAAGAATATATCTGCCTTGACCTATGACGGAGGAGTAGGAGACTAAAAAAAAGTATGTAAATGTACCTTTATATACTTACATTAATTACTTTATTCGTGCAGGAACGGAAAAAGAATAAGGGTGCCTTTTCACCAGAGACGTGCTATGTAGTTATAAGCTAAGGCTAAGCTACGAAACTATGTGATCGTTTCCACTGATGCTAAGCTATGTGGCGGAGCGAGTAAGATATGCTATGAAAATACGCCGCCTCATTTCGGTGACAAACGCGCGCCTACTGTAAGTGCACTGCTCTGCGCATAGCTACACCACGCGCGATCTTCCATAGCATGCATCCTTCCATATAAAAACGTAGCTTAGTTGAATCAGTTCCCGCCAGTGCAATGCTATATGGATCAATTAATATTATTTACGGATATCAAACGCATCCATAGCAACGTTGTATAGCACATCTCTGGTGGAAAGGCATCCCCTAAAGTTCCTGCGGCCGAGCGGCCTGTCATAAGAAACGAAAAACACACACACACAGCCTGGTAGTAGAGTATTTGTTCGTCTGGAAGGCTACCTCCCCTGGTCTAGTAGTGTTCCGGCATTAATGACCAGGTTTCAGTCTCCCTTGAGAGCAGAAGCGCAGCGCATTTGAACCGCCTTAGGTGTTGCAAATATTAATAGGCGATGGTAACCGCTTTCCATCACGTGCGCCGTGTGCTTGTCTGCTGAATTGATGCAACAAATTCCAGAAAAACGAGGTAAACATATCTTTAGACATCTAAACTACAATAATATACTAAAAAGATACATATCCATGTTATGCATCTGTTTAGTCTAAAAAACAATTTAAAAAATCAAACTTTATATATAGATTAGCGCCTTAGGGTACTATTCTGCAAAAACTTAAAATTCCAAAAATGTTGATTACTGCAAATGCAATTAGTAGGGCAGCGTTCTGTAGCTGTTTTTAGCAGACATGAAATCATCTATGGAGTCAGCTAACTCGTTCGTTCATTACCATGGTTTTGGAAATATAATATGACAGAATTCACTTACGACAAACCTGTATTACACAAATTTCAACAATAAAATTACAAATGCTCCTACAGCTGGAAGAAAATGTCGAATTCATAAGGTTTTTTTAAACAAAATTACTTCGACGCTCTTAATATAACTAAGTTATTGTATAGACTAGAGTTTTTCCTGGGGTTTCAAGCTCGTAACTATCGAATTCATATTTCGCGAACGCTATCCCTGTTTTTGGGATAAGTATCTTATTTATTCCCTGTACCAAAAATATGTACAGGAAATTTCATAAAATCGGTCTCTATAAATTCGGTCACGTGAATTGGTTTAGAATTCAATGGTTATGAATGTTGGTAAGTTTGACAATTTTATTTCCTTCGCTGATAGCTATAGCACGGCACCTGTTGAATGATTTGTAACATCGCCACCTTATCCTGCCTTGTCTGCTAATATAGTGTTTCATAAAGCGATCATTTCCAATCATAAGTACGTGTCGGCCTTTTCTTACATATTTTCGTGCGGTGATATTACCTGGAATACGAAAGATAAATAATTCTTTATGGTTTACTAATTATTAACATATGAAAGGAAACTAATTCCACTCAGATGTTAAGAAAAAACTTGAAGATCTGTTAAGTTTAGTAAATCATTATGCAAGTCGAGAGTAAGAAGAGGTTAATTGATATTTTTAAATAGATCTAATATACTGTATGGGCTAACAATAGTATATTTTCGTGTCTACGATTTAGCCACATACTTTGTTTATAAATTTTTCCTTCTAAACTAAACCACACTTGGTTACAATAATACCAAACCAAAGTAAATATAGTAAGGACGTTTCTGTAATTTGGTCCACCAGGAATCGTACTTGAGATTGTTTAATTCAAGGAATTGAGTAGCTAAGAGAATCTACTACAACCAGTCTTTAAATATAAACTACTTCTAGTAAACAGTACATTATATAAAAGTAATTTTACAATTGAACTTACCGAAACAAGAGGTATTGAGTGCAATTGGATGGGTGTTGACAAGACCTAGAAACAATATTATAATGTTAATTAAAGGTAACAATAATAAAAATTATACACACTTGAAAGATTATTAATGAACAACTAAGGAAAAAGATTAAGGTATGGGCATATCATAAGGGGAGATGAAAATCACGTGACAAAAAGAATGTGAAACTGAAATATCGATGAGTTAAAATTTATGGTGTGATTGAGGACATATTATGCCACAAGAGAGTGGTATGGTAGGCAAACACTGGAAAAGGAAAAAAAGACTGGGAAAGGGTAAAAGAAAAGAGACAGGAAAATATTCAATGTAACCAATCACGTCAGATGTAGAAGAATAATCATGTAGAAGGCGTGGTAGCGTAATGGCTAGCGTACGCGTCCCAAACTCAAATTCTAACTCGGGTTTGAATCCTGGCCGGAACGCATGCACCGCTTAGGCAGTTTTCTGATCTAATGTGTCTATTTTTACAATTACAACGGTGAAGGAAAACATCGTGTTGAAACCTGCACATCGAGATAATTGATGTGTCAAACCTGTCAAGCCGCCTTGGACAAGCGTGGCGGGTATTCCCTCTCCCCGTTCCCCTATAGTGGGAGGTTTATGGGCTGTTATTACATAACAAATCATGTCAATAATTTTTATAAGGGTTGTTTATAAATTATAGCTGAGTCGAATACATTATACCACCTTCAAGCCAAGTCTTAATTGATTTATTTATCTCTGCACTTGAATCACATTTGGTTACTATTGAGATTCTTCTCACACAATTCTTGAGCAAAACAGACAATTTCACATACCTACGTCTTTGAAGAAAGAAACTCCAAGGGCAATCGTGTTTTTTATTCAATTCCTGTTAAAAACTCTTGAAGATTGATGAAATGTTATTGCTTGTTGAAAAATATGTAAAATTAAAACAGACAGACAAATTGATAGTTTGACATACTCCGCTATCACCATTTCTAGATAGTTTTTATGACAGTTCTTAAGTAACTGAAACAGTTCACGCATTTTTTATGTTACTGTTAGGTGTATCCCTTGTTGGAGATTTTAATAAGTAAATAACTCAAATTTCCCATGTTGTGATGGCGGGCAAATAGAGTACTCTTTTAGGCACTCTACATTCTTGCGAGGACGCGAAAATGTAACACGAACCCGTACCACATTTCATTTTCTCGTGTGAACGCGGGAATGCGGAGGGCCCTTCAGAGAACTCTTTTGCAACTCTTTTGTAGAGAGGACAGTGCAAAAGCGATGAATACAAGTAGAAAAGGATAGAAAACACTTTATTGGTCATCAAAATAAACAATTATAAAATGAATAATTACAATTATTTTACGGCAAAACAAAGGGCGGCCTTATCGTTTACAGCGATCTCTTCTAGGCAACCTGACTTAGAGGATACTTTTAATAGCTTGTGTCTAGGTATAATTAAATTAAAAAGAATTAAAATAAAAAAGCTAAGAAGGATAGAAAAAAATGATTATAAACTAAGGTAATGGTTTTTGATAGTTTTTTTTTAATATGGCAAGTGATTTAGCTTTTCTGACATCTATGGAGAAAGAGTTCCAAAGGCAAACAGCCTGCACAGCGAAAAATTTGGAGTAAAATGTTGAAGAATGTGCAAGTGTGAGGAGAGACGGTTGGGTATTATGTGATCGGCTAAGTTGTCTTGCCGTGCGCGAACTGACCTTCGCTATACGGATTTATATCCGAGTTTTTTTGCCCGTTTTACTTATCGTCTCAATTTTGTGGTGTAGTTCTTTACTGACCTTGACTGCTAACTAATAGATTTCATAACGCATAGAGAAATAATTTTGTTTAAGAGGATCTAATCGAAATGATTCAACTAGGTGATATTGTAGTTAGTAATTACACAGTATAATTTTTATAGGGTTTGCAATAAAATAAATACATATACACGTTTAGTGCATGAGTACACACACATATGAGATATATATAATAAAAATCAGTGCAAGATATATTTATAATATTAAATTATCGCAAAAATGTGTTCATATTCATGAGTGTATTCCACTTCAAACCCCTATAAAACTTCAATTACTGACTATACCACCGTTTGCTTCAAACAGATGTATATCGAATTCCCTTGACATTGCGCCATATTTATTGTAAATTGTAAAAATTTCCGTCTAAATGTGCTGGCTTAGCTTTGGCCCCAAGTACTAGCTCTAGCTCCAATTTTGATTGGACTGTGAAACATATTTGAAATATATCGAGATCAATTAAACACTGCCATATTTTTTTTTATTTATTAATTAATTATCAAATAACATTTCCCATAGGTATTATCAACATTAAATTGGATTGCAAAATCCGTTCAAATTCGAACTTAAAGAGGAAATCTTCATATTTCCATTACAATTACGTGCTGTTGTTATAAATTGTAATACGTTACCACAAATGAACAGTAATGTATGGTCAATTTACTTAATGGAGACAAGATACGACATAAAGTGATTAAAGCACTAAAAGATGCTAATTTATTGTTTCTTGCTGTTTATGAAATGTATTGTAATGTCAGTTTTTCTGCTAGTTTGTTATAAAAAAATACATTTTGAATTTGAATTTGATTGATTTGTCTGCACACGTTCTACCTAATAGAATGAAAAATGGTTTACATATTGATTATTATGTTATGAATTAAAATTGTATATTATCTTGATGAATTGTAATTCAGTTGTTTTGTTCTTATGTAATTTGTATAAATTGTCAGTGGCAATTTTTGGAAAGATATACTTCTTACTCTATATATATAGATTTACAACGTGTTCATTGATGTTTAAAGCGCATCTATATCATGTCACTTCGCCAATTTTAAATTAATTAGCGCTACTCTTTCGACAATTATTTAGTTATCGTCATGATTTCATATCATTATACTTTGTCTTCTTTACAATGATTATGGTTACCCACAAACTTTGTAATTTCTCCTTCATAGTGTCTAGTAGTAGTGTCTCATCATTATAAGGCATTTACATTTAATTTTACGTCGTTGCACACATCTCCATGTTATTCTCTCACCACAATAATATTGTTTATGATATTTAAATCCACCGTGACATAAAATAGTGTTCCCTCTCTGACTACTTAAAAACGTATAATTTGTCTGTAGTGCTCCTGAAAGTCATAAATTATATATATTTTTTACTTAACATGAAATTATGTAACTTGACCGATACTTCTATAAAAGACGTCTATAGCACTTTTTTTATGATTCTAATAATTATTTTCTTTTTAATTTTTTTTTAGAGAATTTCATGCACATGGACATGTCGATCCCAATAGGCAACACTAAACTAAATCTATCTAGATTACTAGTTAGCAATAATATGTAAAAAACAGTGACTAATTATTTTGATAATGATATGTGATCTAAATTAAATAAACCTTACTTTTTATATTATAAATTTGAATAAAAAAACTTTACTTTTCATACTATAAATTTGAAGTCGAATTTTTTTTGTATTTATTCCTTGTTCATGGCGTCTAAAGTCATCTGGCTGAAACAACACGACCTATGTCAAGTGTTTCTATATATGTATAGACAAAAAAAGAGATGTATACAATGGATAACTTTTTAATTAGCAGATTTAAACTAAAACATAAAGCAATATACATATTTATATAAATAATCTATCAAAATTAGCAACACATTTTCATGTATAGCTGCAGTCGACTAAGTATGACAAAATTATAATTCATTTTATGATCCTTCTTATACCTTGCTTTTAAACAAATAAATTTCAATTCGTTCCATAAATAAGAAATTGAAAAAAGGCATACTGCGCGCGAGGTTTCAGCGACATATATTACAAATGTCCTTAATGTTTAAATTAAAGCCATATTCGGCACGATATTATAACTTCAAAACACTGCATAATTTTAAACTTGGAAAGATATTAGTGTGAAATTTTATCGGTATAAATTCTTATCGTACAGTAATACCCCAAACTTACGCGATAGATGAAACCCGGCGATAATCATGTAAGTCAAATTCGCGTAGGTACGGATATTCATATATAACTGGTTCCTATATTTTACTAAACATCGCTTGCCTTACCATCACTAAAATTTCTCCATAAGCTCTATACAAGTAATGTCGAATTTCTAACAATGGTAAGGCAAGTAGACTAGTAATATACAGGAACTAACCATTAATAGCGTTGGGAGGAGTTGAGAGTCTTGTACGCTTAAACAAAAAACTAAAGGTGAAATTTGAAAATCGCGTAACTCGAACGGAATTCGCGTAAATCGGAGTAGCATAAGTCGAGATATTTATTTACTTTTATTTTCATTTTGTCAATTTCAATTATTAATTAATATTTGCTCGCGACATTGACCTTGTAGAAGTGAACAGCAGTAGAAATGGTCTAAGTCGTAATAATGACAATATTTATAAGACTGCAATCGTTGCGGGTTTCCCGTGATAAAAATCATTGCAGATTGTAAGAGTGTGCACCCTACGCAGTTTATTCGCACACACATTGATACCAATTGCAAAAATTAAATGTTTCAGCGTTATCTACTCCCATAAGCAATGCAATGCAAAGCAAAAAGGGATAGAAATATTTCTCACAACTCTGCCTCAATATTAATATAGCTTAAGCTCGGAATCATACAACTTACTTATAACACAATTCTATGATTTAAAAAACCTGCTTCGAAATCATTTAAAAACTATCATTGTCAATCTTTCAGTTTCAAAATTGTCGTTATAAACTGTTGCATTTCGATGACCTAACAATAACAGTAAATCAATTTATTTAAAATAAAATAATATTATCAGAAACCGTGTATACGTTTATACTTCTAGCTTTTATATATTCAAAGATCAGGTTTTAAACATAAGGAGGATTCGTAACCTTAACTCAGAAAATTTTATGTCGATCATCGAAAACTGTATTCTAAATGGCTCAATAGTTTTTACGTGAATCTCCAACAAACAAAAATATTTTGAAGATAATAATATGTTCTACATCGATCATGCAGTAAATCACAAATAGATTTTTTTACAATAAATCTCATAAAACTAAACATAAACACTGTGATGAACTTAAACATGAATTGCAATGTTAAGTGTTGATTTTCTCGTTAATGTTGGCGTTATCGGGTTTGTCAACAGAAACGTCGCTTTTAGTTTCATTGTCGATCATATTATCCCTAACACTACCACCATTATCCGCCCTAGGCACTTCTAAATCGATACCTGTTTCAATCGGTGGTAGTATATTCTGGGTAGGCTTCTCAACATTATCGATTAAATTATTACATTCTATATTTACGTCATTTGTTACTGTTTGGTCTTTAAAAACACATATATTAGAAGGTAATACGAATTCTGTATCAGTGTGGACCTCCGACATATTATCAGCAATATTATTCTGGGATACACTGTTCAGCGGGTCAATTAGATTGCTAATAAAATTATTTTTATCATCAGCATTATCAGAAGAGTCAGGTAAAGATGTAAAATGAAAGTTTTGAATAACAGAACAATGCGATAGCATGCTCTTGTTTTGTTCGGCTTCTTCATCATCAGAAAGAATCTCTATAGGAGCCTCGTCTCTTACTACTTCTATTACGTCGTCATCAGATGTATTGTCAACATTTATTTGCGATGTGACACCGCTTATTAGAAGATTCATTAACTCAGTTCCTGTAAAAAAATATATATATATAAAATTACAATATTATGACAAAATTGACTCTACAATATTTTTCTTATATGGAATTTGTTCAATTCTACAATCCTATCAAAAATAATGTACTATCTAAATGTTAATTATGTAGAAGAAATAAAAATTAAGGCTACAAAAGGATGTTTGTTATGCTAAAAATATAGACATATTAAGAAAACCTTGTTGATAATTAATTAAATGGTTTTATTAAATTTTTAAAATGCAATATAGCTAACTACAAATGAATTAAAATTCAATTAAAAGCATACAAGTAAATTGAAAACCAAAACCCCACAATTAAATATTAAATATTGACTAAATAGTAAAAAGACACTAATTTAAAAAACAGGAATAACACCCATAATAATATTTATATAGAAATAAAAATGTAAGGGAATATGTGTAGAATTTAATATAAGTTTTCTTTATTGTAGTAGATTATGTTTTATGTTTTTAATTTAGTATTTGCCCTATTTCTGGATTAATTTAAATTGATGTTTAAATGTAGAAAGTAAGTTAGTTCATTAGAATGTATGTTTCTACTTATACTTCGGATAACGGGAATGAATATGGAATGCCTATATGCGTCATATGAATCTGAGATTTTTGCAAACGAAACCAAGTGGTAAAATAAATAAAAAGAAACTTATACATCGTTATTATAAGGTAACTGGAACGTTATATACGATAAATAAAATATTGTGCACCATTCGACATTTAGCTTGACACTGCTGTATTACGCCTAAGTAAGAAAATATACGATTCTTTCTTTACTTGATACGTTGACATATGGTTTATTGCTGTTTCGAAAAAAAACGAATGTCATCTTATTTTTGCAAGTTGAATAGTAAAGAGTCTGTTGATTGTTTGTTGTAATAGGTTAACGATTTGTTTCATACTAGACCCACGGGGTTGAGAATGAATGTTGTTCTTCTTTAACGTGGACTGGACCAACGCTTTGCATATGTGTGTGCTGGTTGGTGACGAAAATTTTTCCGTTGATGATGTGAACCTTGCACTTACAGCCATATGTGGCACGCTTGGAACAACGCCAGTAACTGCGCGATTCATTGCCATATTCCCGATGAAAACGGTTTCCGTCAAGTATTAACACCTGTCCGCCTTTCAATGTTGTGAAAATCTCACCTAGAAGCAAACAATAAATATTCAATTATAGTGTCACAATGTAAAATATGTTCATAGTAATAATTAAAAAAATATATGTTTTTATTGATATGCACAATGATCCTGGTAACTGGATAAATGTAAAAATAAGTTCGTTTATTTCATCTTCATATGTCCATAAATTTTCAACACATTTGCTATGAATGTGTTGATGATAATAAAGGCCAGATATGAACAATTTTTTTTAGTTTATAAAAACAAGGGTTCCTGTAGGTTTTCAAGACGCATGATAATTTGACAGTAAAAAAACAGTTTCGTAATGTACACACATTACAGAAACGTAGAAGAAGAAACGACGATATACGTGCGAGTGAGTACGAGTACTTGCGGCCTAGCAAACTTTTCGCCCATATGTCAACGTAAGAACACAAACTTTCAGAAGAGAAGAAAGTCGTTAAGTCATAAGTACACATACTTGCTTGTACGTCTCTTACCCGCATTAAAAATAGGAATATAAAACTTCAAGATCAGTCTGATGGGCCTTAACTTGTTCTCTACATACCGGCATAAAATTTATAACACTCTTACTGTCAGAGAGGCCAAATCCTTACCAAAATTTAGAAACGTACTTAAAAAACACTATTTGTCCACAAATAGCTATGTCTGATTAACACAATATAATAATGCTAATACGTTTATTATAATAACTTGAGTATTTTGAAAAATGTTATTGTATATATGTATATATATGACTATGTATAAATGTATATATTTGTATATTTAATTCTTAAATTAGTTTGAGTATTTATGTATCTATTGCCTTTTCCTGCACCACCTACATGGCCTGATTCAAATTTCTTTGATTTAGGTAGCCTAGAAGAGATCGCTTTGAGCGATAAGGCCGCCTATTGTATTGCCTAAAAATATTGTAAATATGGTCTGCTTTTGTAGCTGGTGTGCAATAAAGCGTTATCTCTCTCTCTCTTGGTACGTATTTCTTACAAGCACAATACAGATGTAAAACTAATTTGGATCAAATAAAACAAGGAGATATATTCATTAACATAACACACATAATTGACTAAGATCTTATATCATACACGATTCCAATCGTAGTATTTTATGGTTAAAACAGTTATAAGTGGGTGTGCGTATTGTTCAGAATAACGATTTCGTCTTCAAGCGTGTGTACTTTGGCCGTACATCCAGAGTGAGTGGCACATTTCCAGGTCTTCTTTACATGGTTAAGACAATATGATCTGCAGATAAAGGCATGTCCATCTACCATGAGATTTCTTGTACCTCTTGCTGAAGTCACATAAAACACTGCAATGATAATATTACGATCAATTGAATCACAGCTAAATTAAAATAGTCATCCTCATCATGACAATGTTTGACCAGTGCAACTTGGTTTTTCAAAATACACAAAAAAATATATCAAAATCGTTCCAGAGGTTTAGGAGGATCCTAGAACTCGATTCCAGCGCCACCTATCGGTTTTAATCGTGAATCTAAACCATCCGGGACCAACTCAAACACAGAAAAAATAAGCTATAATATATCAATTGCGGAAGAAGGCTCGAGTCCCAAACCTAATTTAAATTAAATTATTTTGTTTTAGAAAGGTTTCTGCGAATTTTCTCGGTATATTAATAGTTATTCTGCTATTTAATTTGGAGACAAATCCAACAAATTAAAGATTATAAAACTGGGTCCTGCCGTTCTTCAGTTGTAAATGATGTAACTAACCCGACTTCGTTTTATATATTCGATAAATACTTAATGTCTTAAATCTCTCGAACATATGTTTAATGTAGTTTAAAATTAATGTCAAACGAATGGCTAAATAGCCATACACTAAAGATTATTGTTCCAAACATTCGTCATTGCTCAGTACAAACGCCTAAAGAAAGATATGTTTAAATTTCATAATGATGTTGAATTTCTATTACGTATATGTGTAGTAGGTACTTTTTTTAAAGAAATTTCTTAAATTATGAGATTTATTAATTATTACCTTATAATATATTATTTCTTAAATTAATAATTGTGAAAGGACAACGTTTATAGTAGCGACAACATTTCGCTGGACAGATTTATATATTAAAATTATAATGAAAAACAAGTAGTTCAGAATCATAAATCAACCCGATTTAGCGTAATGGGCAATATTTGTATAGGCTGTTTGTCTAGTTCGTTATTTAAAAACTAGAAAATAACGCATTTATGAATAGTAAAAGATAAATAATTTATTATTACTTAGTCATTAAAATAATAATTCAGACCTATTAAATACTATAACTATAATATAACACCAATTATACGAATCTTGTATAACAATACATTAGCATATATGAGATATCTTGCATGTCTTAGAATTGATTTTTTACTCTATTAGATATGCCATTGTCCAGGAATGTGTGGCATAGATAAGTTGTCTAAAATAAACCTAGATTGTGCATCTATTAAATCAATACTCGAACTTCGAGTATCTTGCGTTTGTGGAGGCCACAAGAAAGGCTCATAGTCAGGTAATCTTGTTCTATTCCTCCTATTTCTTTTGTTTTCTAACCATTGATTGTACAGCTCCGGGTCATTTCTAATACGCTGCATCCTGATCCGTTCAGCGATTCTCTTTTTCTCCAATCGGATACTTTCTTCGGGAGTATTTTTTAATCTCTGTTTTCTAAGACGTTCGGCAACTCTTTTCTTGTGCAACCACTCTTCCCTTGACATTTTAGACCTTTGTGGTGGCATATATGTTATACCTAATTTAATATCTGCAATTTTAAGACAACATTATTAAAATTGTTTTTACTTGTTATAATATCTTAGCCGTTAAGGCATCCACTTCTTATCTCAATATCTGCAGTTTGATACCTGCTAGAAAACTTGCGTCGCTTTGGCCAATTATTTGATCTATTGTGCATATTATTACCATTACCATGTACTAAAGCTAAAAGAAAACCTGATCAAGGAGACTATTGATGAGTGTGACACTCATTAATAGCGTCAGTCACGTCTTTGGAATAATTTATTGCTACATAATTAGCAAGGTTAAAACAGAGTAGTTCATGTACGTACCAAAATCTGTCAATACAGAAACCAGAAAACCTTCGGAGATGCCTCTACAAGCATGTTTACGTTTTACATATTTTCACGTAGCAGTGAAGATGGATCCAGACCTACTTTGTGTAATGCAATCACAGCGATTCGGTTCTCTTTATCGCCCCACTCCATTTTAATATCACTAAATGTTGTACAATGTATTGGCGCCAAAATGAGAAAACACAATGAACAATCATAAAAAAATGACAGATTCCAAATTCAAATGTAATATTTTGTGTCTTTTTAATTGTAACAGTATTTATGGCCAGACTAAGTATATTTAAACCCCCACAATGAGTAAAACCCGCCAATGCATTCTGAAAAAACATGGCGGGTACTCATACTACCCATCCTTCTTATAACCATACATTAAAAATTTAATTTTAACACATCTTTAAAATAAATAGACAATGAAGAATGCCCAAGACTGTACAAAATGAAGAAGTAACAAAATCGGGTTCCAAGCTCTGACGTGAAGGTTGGGACAGAACAGTGATCTCTCTGTGATTATTAACTCTAGCTGGCTTATACATATTACAAATCGGTATATTTGTAAAGGAACATTCAGAATATTTTTCAGCGTATACAGACCAAATATATTCGAAGATCAAGAAAAGAGACCCAACTACACTAATAATTCCTATGCGTAGGACTGCATTAAGCACAAAAATATACCAGTAATAACAATATAAGTATATAATCGAATACCTGCGTCAATAAGAGAATTGCCTCTCAAACAATTTAAAAGAAAATAATTCTCATGGCTGGTTGGCAAATGTTTTTATGGGGTATCAGAATTATTTAGTGACATCAAATAACATTTATTTTTTATTTTATTTTTTTCCAACGTGCGATCATTGTTCAATTATTCAATATATTCGACAATTCAGTATTACTAATAAATTGACATTCATAAAATATATAATTGTATTTAACTTTGACACAAAGGTGACAAAATTGTGCAGCAAATTGTAATGATTATAAATGACTATTGAATAAAATTACATAATGTTTATAAACCATATTAGTTTTTAAGAAAATTTGTATGCCAGTAAATGGCGAAACATGTTCTCATTATATCATAAGACCTTGTTATCCATGTTTCATACAAATAAAGATTTCATTTCATTTCATTTCTGCTGGTGAAGTTGGTCACTCGGGGTAACCAAAGCTTGATGCGCGGATAAACATGTGAGTGACTTTGTTCTAGACCTTATGCTCTTCCAACACAAGCACGGATAATGGAACGCAGGTTTAGGTTTAACGAGGTATTTGGGAACGACTTGACCAGAGTACACGCACGCGCTGCGCGGCGCTTCTTGCCGCGTTTTGGTCCTCTCCCCATTAATTGGACACACTATGGTAGGAAAGGTATTCCCTATGCGCATGAAATAAAAAAAAGTGATCTCACAGTATATAATTACACAAAAATGAAACATGTTACTGAGGAGTTTGTTCTGCCGTTTCTTCTCTTAGAACAATAATTAAAATTGTTTTGGAAGCGATGGTAGATTGATTTGATTGATGTAAGATTCCATTTTGAAGTAAATATATTAATTTTCAACTGGGATTTTGGCTTGGGTGATGATTTTAAACCCCTTATTTTATATTCTTCAGATCAAGATGGTATGCTTGCCTCTGACGTATCTTTGGTCAAAAGTTTTATGACTTCTTGTATACGTACGAAGTAATTAAGAACAAATTCAAATTAATTTGTTTTGCACAAAATACGGTATAAAAGTTGTTAACATCAATTATAAATCTGGTACACGTATTTTTGCCAGATTGGCGTTTAAAAGTTCAGACAATTCATTTTAGTTTAAACGAATTAATTACTCCTATATAGTGGTCGCCTGTGCTCGAAATTGAACCATAATAATTAATATCAAAGACTATACTTCTATAATCACAGATTTCGCCAAGACTACAGCTTGAACAATAAACAAAAGAGTATATATGTGTGTGTGTCAAATACATGGTAGCGTGTGTTATGTTTTTTTATTGATTTAATGTATTTTATAAGCATAATTTTAAAAAATTATTAGCTTTCGTCGCTTCTTCTCTATATAAATTTATAAGTGTGCGAAATTTTATATTCCTCCGTCCGCACAATTTTCGTAAAAAGGAGTACAAAGTTTTTGCTTCACGTATTAATATATAGATTAAAACATTATTAAAGATATGTAATTAAATTACAATTAACTATAAAGGAATAAAATTACAAAAAGAATCAACATTTTAAAAAATGTCATAGAATTTTTGCATACATGCATACTCAAACATATTGTATTTATTATCTACAAGTATGTCTACCTCTATGAGTACTCATACTCATACTTATATTTACGTACTAACTAATTGTATCTCTGCCTCATATTTTGCTCATATTATATCATTCGTAAATAAGAATTTTGTTTATCATAAAGCAGGCAGGTCTTCTCGAAGTGAAAATTAGGTGTGTTAATAAACAGATTATTATTTGTCAGAAATACAACTATTGTCTTTTTATTTGAGTCATATATTTAAGACTAAACAAAAATAATACAGACCGTGTAATTTATCTCATTAGAAACAGTTTACAAATAATGTGATATATAATAAATAATTTTTCATCTCTTCACATGATTATTTTTTAATTTCTAGTCACTATGGAATACGCAAAAATCACTATCGTAATTTCACATAACGTCCATCGTGAGTTCTTAAATACTTTGCTTCAGCATGATTGTGCTCGCCATTGAAGCACACTAGCCCCATTAAAGGGTTTTCGTTTATCGAAACCACTGTAGCTACACATCCTTTATAGTAATAAGAACATCTCCAACTCACTCGCCCGCTTGCATTCTTGTTGTGTCGACGGTAAGTGTAACCCCTTGTGTACAGCATTGGATGTATCCGTCCTGGTATCAATTCGACTGTGGGTTGAAATTAAAAATTTATTATTTATAAAAAAGTTAAATCATATAATGTATTCATTGAGTAAAATATCCTATGTACAATATTTATAGTACTTTTACTCCGTGTACCCATAGCCTTGGGGATCCGTATATAGAAGACGACAAAGACTAGACAACTTGATATCCGTTTATTTATACATATATTATATCATTGATTATAATTATTTACTTGATAAGACAAAATGTCTATTGACAAAGAATTTAGGAACATTATTTTAAATGACGAAGTTTTGATTTTATTAATAGCGTTTACGTGTGTTTACGTGTAATACCAAAAATTTCTTATTAAATAATTAATAAACTAATTTTGATGGCGACGATGATTTTCGAACCTTTTCTTTAAATCAGGGTGGTGTATAAGTATTAGTGTTAAAACTTTTAGCTAAGCCACGACTACCCTCTGTATTTGGTCCTTAAATAAGTGTAGTGTAAGGGTTTTCATTTTGTTTGTACCCATAACAGATATATAATTAGCAAGAGTTAACTTGAGACCTGAGCGGAATGCGCGCTCGCCTCCTGACCCCCGACTTCCCAACGCTCTCGCCATCGACGCTTACGATTGAGTCAGTACCTCGCGCTTACGTCATCCGAGCGAAGTCTCAAGTTAAGTCTTGCGGGTTGTAAGTGTTGCCAACTTGTCAATAGCACGACGAATTTGAGAACTACCCAGCAAGATTCGATGCCGTAAAAATTATCGAATAACTTCAAGCTCATAAACACATATTCATGAAACAGTTACAATGTTAATGTATAATTAGTTGTATGGATGTATATGACGATATATTGCTAGCAAATAGTTATAAATTATTTATTACTTGCGATTATATAATGTCGATATTTTGCAGTCACATTTACATTCAAATACTTATTACCTACATATTTGTATCATAGAATAATATTTGAATTTCTAACATACAAGATACAACTAAACCGGTTACCTTAATAAGTACAACTTTTGTAGAATTATGATGCAGATCTGACATGTATGAAACTGGCAGAGCTATACATACATAACGATATTTAAAACATGTGAAGATAACTTTGTTTAGACAGCTGTTGCAAAGTTTATGCGTGTAAAGTAGCTGCAAATGGCTTTAATTTATTTTTAACATAATACTATGTTTGTTATGTCTATGTATACTTGTCAGATTTGAGTATAAAAACATGATACATAAAAGATATAAAAGCAAATTTTTTATACATAGACCACACATATATTTTGACTGTTCGGCATAAAGTTTCTAATCCTATTTTTGTCATATTGTTTAACATCCCTAAACTAATGTCTGCTTAATTCTGCTTTAACAATAATAATAACTTAATAATATATAATAACTTTGACAAAAAATATGATAACATAAAAAAGCTACTTTTATACGGTTCCTATAGTTGATATTTATCTGAGATCATAAGATAACATTAAAACATAGTAGTTAATCTCAGAGAGAAGTAATATTTTATTATATAGAGATGAAATAAATATTTACATCTTATTAGAGTATTAAATATTTATTATATAAGTTAAGTAATAAGTATACCTAATGTCATATATTGACCATAGAAGGGATGACCGTATTGCAATATAACGTACAAATAATATTATTAATCTTAATTCAGCAGTCTAGAAAGATTTCACCTAATCAGTGCTATATATAAACGTGAGTACTGAGTCGAGAGTGTGATTTGGTCGAAAGGAATATGTTTTAAAAAATAAAAAGTAAAAAATTGGGCGAAGAATGACCTATGGCAACATTTATGGCCCGTTATTATATTTTACTAACCGTCCATTTTGCCTTACTACTGGTTAAAATTTGACACAAGCTCCACACAAGTAATGTCAATTTTCTACCAATGGTAAAGGCAAAGGAATGAATAGTTAGATAGAGAAACCAGCCATTAGTCATATAGGATTTAAAAGATTTATAAAATTAGATTTTAATTGGAAATTGGTATGCTTTGTATTCTTCTTCCATTTTAAACACAATTTTGATTGATTATTTTGGGACTATAACCTTCATAATCTATGAACTTGATGTAGTCTACTTAACTAGCATATCATTCACACGCTAGTACGTACATAATATTTCCAATACAAACATAATCATCTATATTTTATACATTTCTAAATATTTTAGGCAAGTACTTTGGCATGTTCTCAGCTTATTTCATTTTGTACAGTCTGCATTAAACCGACCGACATTTGCGAACTTAAAGTGGAAATATTTTAAAGAGAGAGTCTATGAAGTACCATTGTCTTACTGCCGCACTCACACAATTTGAAGGAATATTAAATTAAAGAACAATGGAAACTTATAAATAAATCTTAACCCATTTAACGTAATTCGTTTCGTAATTTGAAATTAATGCATATAATTTCCACGTCTTATTAAGTATACTTGGCTAATAACTAAAGTACAAACCGAAATGTAATGAGTATAAAAGAATGAAATGAGAAAATTGATCGCTGCTATTTAAGATGAATATCATCGACTAATATTAAACTGCTTCTGTCAGCCAGACAAAACACCGGTTGGATGATGTTGAAATATAATGATACTCAAAGCAATTATTCGGAATTTGTTTTAAACTTCTACGTAACTGAGTATAAGATATCACACGTATAACATATTTTGTGAGCAGCTATTAATATTCTAGCTTTACCAAACATTCAAACTTTAATATTAAAAATTTAAAACTTTGAATGATGGCTTGAATTACATGTATCTATCTACATATTATTGTAAAAGTCAGCTGTAACAGTAAGTCAATTTAAAAAGTCTAGAGTAATATGTATACTGCTAATAATGTTGAAAACATTATCACTCTAATCGATGGGTGACTTTGAGATATTTTAAAATTGAAAGAACTACAGGCAACTTAAAATTAGAATCGAGTCAAGAATCGACTCACTCCTCAACCGGACAATCAATATGCTTTCCGATTGTTATGAGTCAAATTATAAGATCATCCACTAGATATCCAGTCCCCGGACGAGACCTAGTTGTGCCTCGTAATCAAAGTAGTATCTGATCGATTGATCTGATTACAACGCACAACTAGGATTCGAAACCGTGGACTACGAGTGAAAATCATGTCGAATTACATTTGAACAATCGATACAATTGATTTGAATTGTATAGAATCGATACAAACGCGGATCGCTACGGCATACTACCTATATATTACATCGCAAATAGACTTGTATTATCAATGCGTAAATGCGTTGTATAATTTATCAATTACAGGTATGTTATTTTCAAGTACATAAGGAGCTTCGACGTGATCAGGTAATTTAGGTGGTGCGTGATCATGTGGATTATGTGCAAATGCACGATTCCCAAAGCTAATAGCTGACGCTTTGCAGCCCTTTAACCTTCTAGAACAATACCAAGACACCCTGCCGTCCGCATTCCGTTTTTGATAGCTGTAGGTGTACCCTGAGAGAAGAAGAAGTGGATGCTTTCCGCCTCTTTTCGTCCAAAGGAATGTTCCTGTGCAAATATGTTTTTGTAAGTATCTCAAAAAATATAACATTTATTACCACAATCTCCCAGTTAAAGTGTAGAAATACGTACCTGCTTCTGTAAATCTTTTCTTCGCTCGTAACTAAAAATACGTAAGGGCAACCTTGGGTAAAAAGCATTTAGAAATCAACAGCATTCTAAAATATTTTTAATATCTAAATCCATATTACGTTATTTACTTCTTAAAAGTAAGCAATTATTTTAATATTTAACAGCTGCTAAAGTTATTGGTTAATTTAATACTACATAGATATTTAGATTATGGATATAAATTAGGATTCATCTCGTTATATAAAATAGGGAGTGTTGTCAATGGGTTCGGCATTGAAGAATACTAAAAACGACAATAAGCCAGTAAAAATATAATTCTAAAACCTTCTACATCCTTTTTTCTACTGTTGATCAGACGACGCCACTACTCATATTTGAAAATATTTTCTTGACTGAATAAGTCAAGAACTTATAATAAAATCAATAAAACCGTTATATTACATACTTTAAAAAATGTTCAGTATTACATCGATATGTTTTGCAGATGTACATGAAATTAATATGAATCGATACTATTGAGATATTTAGATGGCAAAAATAGCCATCAAAGCAAATAAGTGCTAAATGTAACACAGGTTTAATTCTTGTACGGGGTTTTGGTAACCACCTGATTACACCGCTTGCTTCTTGTAGAATTTTGCCTTTTTGTACCTTTTACTAGTAACATAAGGGTCAAAAAATAAAGATTTTATTTATTTTTAACCTCATAAAAGTACTACTCGTGTCATTCCCAGTTTTCTTCATCCATGGCCCAAAGTAATATCTATCTAATCTATAAAAGAATTGTATCTCGAGCGAGAGAATCCTCATCCTGATCTGATATACATTCCACAAGCAGAAATATAAAATTTTGGAGGTAAATGATTATGTTCGTTGAGAGATTTAACAAATTCACCATTCATTGATATGAAAATTTTAGCATTGCAGCCTTGTGTACACCTATATCTAATAACATTCTTGCATTTTATTGGACCACCAAAGGTGTACCCATTGTACATCTTGTACTGTTTGCCATTGCTGAGTGTTATATCATGAACCTCGCCATCTGAAAGCAATAAATACGCATTTATTAAACATTTCATCAGCTGTTTAGTTTGGACTTGCATTCTAAGTATGAAAGTCAAATTAGGATAGCCCGTTAGATTTATTTGTCATTTGATGATTTGATTTGGTGATTTCAAATGCCACATTTTATTCTAAAGCCGATATAATAAGAATGATTCACCCAAAGCGATTCATATAAACATAAACTTAAATAGAATATAATAGACAAAACCAATTACAATATATAAACCACCCAGACACAAAAATACATTAACACTCTAGGCACTACGATCAAGAATAGAATTATATAAGTTATATGTTACAATAGAAAAAAACCCAAAAGCATATATCATATTAATAAAAATAAAAATTGTAAGCAACACATTGCACGAGCACTCTACACCACGTCATTGTAACAGTCTCCACATAGAATAAGTATTATAAGATAGATTTAATATTAATATATAAGTAAATTAAGGTACACCTCAACACAACATATAAGCAATAAAATGTCACGCACACCAAAATATTAAAAATAAGCGGATAAAAATCAATATCTTTCCAAATTCAATTCATCTAAGCATAGGTACGGAAAATCCGTAGTTGTTAAAAAAAATACAAACGATTCGTTTAATGTCGTTGAATACCGTAGTGTTCTTTCATTTCTATGGCTGTCAAACAAAATGATTCAATCTGGTTGATTCATCTAATATCAGCGTTACTCAGATTTTGAAAAATCGTTACGATGTTACTAAATGACGGTTTTATCTAAGTCAACTGGTACGGAAACATTCGTTTTGTCTTATAAAATGTGTCGTGTGGCTCTAACTTTTGAATTTTGAAGTGAAAAATTTCGAAAATACTTCTTCAAAAATACTTTTAACGAAAATTGGTTTGAACAATTCCGATTTTTCAAATTTTTAATTTCGATTTATGAGATATTTTAAAGTTAATGCTTTTTAATGGTTCTGCTGGCAAACGACCAGAATTGTGGACATTTGTCACATGTAAGAAATCCTAACTACAACACTAAAGTACAATTATATGAATGGATAATTTTTTGTACTTACTAATTTAATAGAGCACTGTCTTGTATAATCTACCTTTAATATTAGTTAATAATTTCCATGCTAGTTATTTCTTAATAAGGAACAACTTACCCATGTGGGTGTGTGAGCTGAGAGTCTCCTCAACCTTGAATACTGAAAATATAAAAATAATAATAAATACAACACCATAAAATATATTCAACGTCAATGCTTAAGATCAAACAATTAATTTCGTCTTAAATAAAAACCACAAAAGATAAAATAAAACTATATATCACAGTTACAATTATCTCTCAAGACAATATTATGTAATGTAAGTACTCACTAAAAAGGAAACTTTGATTGTATCAAGGATTTAATTAAAAAGCAATATTTCTTCGGCTTAACCTAAAAATATTTTATTTAATCATAATTATCAGGATTGATTAATTTGATATAAAAAAATAACAAAATCTGGTAAGTGAAAACCACGCACAACGTTAAAATTAAATTACACAATTCTCACGACTTTGTAAGTGAATATTTCGCCGCTACTTAAATAAAAAAAGTCATGAAGACGCTTCGTTATGATATTTTAAGTGCTGTATAGGTCAGACTGTCCGCTGAATACGGAACGGATTAGACGTATTCAGCTGGTTCAAAGTTCTAAAACTGTATATTTAAGAACTAAAATTAATTAACATTTAAATAATACATTTTAATTAATATTCAAAATTTCATACTACATGCACTATTAACATAATTCCGCAATACGAGTATGTACATACAAACCTTATTATTTATAAATCATTTACAATTCAACATCAAACTTTAATATAATAAACCTAACATATTTTAAATATCTACATATATCGTAGGTAATTATATAGATAACACTTGATTGCTCACCGAAATAACACACAATACATTAGTTACAATATTTTTAGGGAAAACAATAGGCGGCCTTTTTGCTAAAAGCGATCTCTTCCAACCTAACTTATAGGATATTCTTAGCTAATCTGGCGATGTAGGTTATGCATAGGATTGTCAACCGTACTATAATATACAGTATTGTACTATATTTCGGGTCGGCGTACTATATAGTGTTGAAGAAATATATAGTACGCAATAATACTATATTTTCAACACCGAACGAAATCTAAGAAACAAATATTTATTTAAAAAAATAATTAACGCGGCTTTTCATTAAATTTTGAGTGAGGCGAGTTCGTGTAACCAAATTCCGGACTCCGAACGCATCTACAATCGCTTGTCTTCGGCTCCCATTGATCTCTATTTTCTATACTAACTGGAGGCGCTGGTAGCACGTCAAAGTTGTCAATATCAAATTGACAACATCAAAATAATTTGATTTAATTGAATAATTGAATTTGAAGCATTTGACACATTTATTTCAGACTAAGCATTGTTAAAAAATGAAAGAAGTGCAAAGAAATATAGTTTTTATAAAAAAAAGTAACAAATAGATCTTTGTTTATTTTTTTTCCATAAAATACCATATTTTTTAGAAGCGTACTATATTTTTTTATAACCTATTTTGAAAAATACTGTATTTCGCTGAGAAAATGTTGGCAACCCTAGTTGTGCATAAGTTATTACTTCTTAAAGAGTAATTATTCTAAAATTAAACAACGAAGGTCTAGTCTACTGCCTGTGCTGCATGATATTTTTGTTACCAGGCCCTGTAGACAACTGGCATTAGAACTAAACGAATAGAAAAAAAAAATTATGGGAATGACATATTATTACGCTAAGTATTATGTTTAGATAATATACTAGATACATATCTCTACTAGAATAAAAAAGTATGTATATGTATATACACTTTTTTATTATAGTTATATTGCAAAACCCACATGTAGAAATATTTCTTTTTCTAATCCATTCTAAGGTTTTCTGCAAGAACTTGCTTTTAGTGAGAAGACCACCTATCGTTTTCTGTGCTTAAACTTCTTGAATTGTATCTTAATGTTATGCAATAAAATATATTAATTTAGCTCTAATGCTATCTGTCTGCATGGCCAGGTATTAAAATCGTTATAAATTAATTTTGAATTATGTTATTATTTGTATTGATGATTTCCTTTCATTTTTCCTTACATAGAGGCCATTTATTGAAACAAAATACTCGGGAGGCGGATGATTGTGATTGTGCAACCTCCTGATGAGCTGGCCGTTTGAATTTAGAAATATCCTCGCCTTACAGCCCTTGGTGCATCTGTACCGATATACGTTCCTTGAAACGGTAGGGGCGCCATAAGTATAACCTCTGTACATTTTATATTCCTTACCGTTGGTCAGCCTGATGTCGTGTATCTCATTGTCTGTAACGAAAATAATTATTTTATTGTTGTACCCTACTTGTTATATTGAAATAGAAGGTGAGTTCATTGTTTTTTTTTAATTTTCATTGCACAGAGTACAAATCTTTGATCTAACTGTAGGCTCTATCGGTAGACAGAGAAGATTGACGAGACCTATTAAGTTAACAGCACAATGGCGAGGCTCCAGAACTTTTGGATGCATTTAGATTAAGTCTATATGTTCGGATACAACATCTACGGTTTTAGCCAATATAAATTTGAATTGTATGTACCCAACCAAACCAGTGATAATTTACAATAGAAATTTACCCCTACTTCCAGAACCCAACTTGAACCTGTTGTGGACCATAGGTTATTAGCCCATATACATATTGTTACGACCGACAAAAACCGATTCACACCTGAAGTTTATTACCTTCCCGCATTTGGACTTCTTTTGTTTACTTATTTATTGGCATACGGACCATTGTCCTATTGTACTCGTTTATGGCCGTTTGCAGGCATAATTAGCCAGGTGTGCGGATTACGATTTCTAGGAAATTAAGTCGACAAAACGGTTGGGCACACTTATATTTGAGAAGTATAAAAAGACGGCAGGATGTCGAGAGGAGACAATCTAGCGAGAACCTCAGTCAAAGCGATAACACAAGCGAGGCAAGGCGTGAGTACGTTTAGGGACGGACTTTGCGCGTGTTATTGAATTGTGCATTACATTTGGACTTATTGCGTCCGGATATATTTGTACCTGTGTTAAACGTGTTCGTATAGTTCTAATAAATTCTATAGTAATTCCAACGGCATTTTTAATGCCAGTCTCGCACTCGTAACAATAAAATTTAACATACATACACCATAATTACATACAAAATAAATTGGTACGTAGAATTGTTATGACAACAGACGGTCTTATTGCTGGAAGCAATTGCTACGATACTACTAAGACAATGACATACTAATCTTTGGATGGACAGAAACGTGGGTAGGTATTCAGGTCACATATAATGTATTTACAGACTTAATAGAAAATAACAATGTAATTTATAACACAAATCTAAACATTACATACAATACATTTTTTTTATATACTCGTAACTTACACTTACTTACTTAGATATAAATTATTTGGATATTTTATAATGTACAATTTTAAAGTAGTGTTAGTTAATGAGATCAATAAAAGAATGCAACAATGCACTACTTTTTTAAGACTGTGTTTTTTAAATTAAATTAAATCTATACTAATATTATAAAGAGGTAAAGTTTGTGAGTTTGTGACGTTGTAGGTAGGTGGTAATCTCTGGATCTACTAAACCGATTTAAAAAATTCTTTTACTGTTCGAAAGCTACGTTAACAGGGAGTGTCATAGGCTATATAACATGACGCTATATACCACGGGAGCGGGACAGAGCGCGGGTGAACTGCGCCGGGCCGCTAGTCGGTAATATGGAAAAGTCTCTGTTAAATATAACATAGCATCCACGACACATAATTTTTATTTTCTAGTGTGGGTGCCACAGTATACCTTTCCATTTACGATATAAAATGATTAACAATGATATTAATGTATTATAAATAATATACTACTAATAATAATGTAAATTTCTTGGAAATGTCAATATCCAATATCAACTGGGCTGTCTTATGTAAAAATATTATTAAAATGAAATATACAAACATGTTGCTTACTTAGTGTACAATAAAAGTAAACTTAAAAACAAGCCGCAGCAATTTGTTTCCAAATTCGATTACCTTATTTCAATTAGATCTCAGTTTCTTTAAAGTTTGAAACTCTGATGCCAACCGTGACCAAAAGGCCGATTCATATTTCTCCCAGCAAATCAGTATTGCCATAGAGCGTGAAAACGCAGGTAGCGTTTCAGACACGTTTTTCTCTTGCAGTGATTTGTCACATAGTCTACAATAATTTAAAATATAGGTCTTACAGCTACTTATATGTATGAGTATATCTCAAATATCTATTTATATTGCACGTCTAAAAACCCTGTGAGAATAAATGCAGACAACTTCATACTCTGTTTTATTAAATATATTTAATATTTATTTATTTATTAATGAACAGCATTTTGGAATCAATTTTTACATATAGATTTATTTTGTAAGTATAGTTTTATTTAATATACAATTAGGTGGGTAAGTGTACACATTATAGTATGTACATTAGACTGGGCCAAAAAGATCGTCTATTTTTTTATATATATCAACAATATTATTTAAGGTGCCAAAAAAGATTATTGTGAGAATTTGAATCATTATTAATATTAAGAGGTCTATCATCGCAAATTTAGATATGTTTTTTAACTGAGCGGGTTTTTGTCTCCGAACTCCTAAATCATTGACTTAACGAAATTGATTCCGAGACATTTTTTAAAGGGAATGCTATACAAGAAAGGTCTAATTAAAATTTTCCGTCAGATGAACCATTCCGTATAATCATGCCTTAAACATTGGTAGAGTCATACAAATTTGATCTTTCAATTTTGGAATTTTGTAATTCATGTAAAAGTCAACACCCGGAAAAATCGATAAATATTTTTATGGGAAATCAAATGTTCTAGAAAAAAGTCTACATTTTCGACTAAATTGATTGCTTTAAAAGTTGTTTGCAATTTCTTAAACGAAATCGCTTCAAATCTAACGTTGAATAAATTTTGAAGGAATTAATTTACCAAACATTGTCAAGAGACTTTCTAAAGCATTTATTTGATTTGTACATAGAATAATTAAAAAAAAAAGTTAATTTTAAAGAGTAGTACATTTTAAGACCTGTGTTCAACGTACTTTTAAACTACCATGATATTAATATTTTAGATTATTGAACAATAATTAATGCTCTATTTGGCTCGTTAAAGTTATAACGCCGTAACTGAAAAGCTAGGCGGATCGACGTTTGGTAGGATGATAAAAAATGTATCCGTATACTGTTTTGTAAGTGAAGTTAATATACGATCTACATTGTTGTAAGGAAGGATTGATTTGTATTAATATGTGTATACTATTTACACATTTTCATACTTTCACGTTTGACACGAAAATATAAAAAAATATATAACAGCCCATAACTGTCCCACTGCTGAACTCGGGCCTCCCACTATAGGGGGAACGGACAGTATACCCACCACGCTTGTCCAAGGCGGCTTGGCAGGTTTGGCACATCGGTTATCTCGATGTGCAGGTTGCATCACGATGTTTTCCTTCACCGTTGTTAGCACGTGGTAATTGTAAAAATATGCACATTAGGTCAGAAAACTGCCTAAGTGGTGCATGTGTTCCGGCCAGGATCGAACCCGCGCCCTTTGAGTATGAGACGCGTGCACTAGCCATTACGCCACCACGACTTGACTTGACACGAAAAGTATTGAGAAAAATATTATAAATTTTTTAATTGCTCTGCTGTTGTTTTACATTTTTTGTTGTAAAAGTTGTTTCTTTAAAGATTCGGTATGGTATATATTTGTATGGTATCTTTTAAACTAAGTTATATATCTGTAACAACTTTTAAAATAGTCATTGTTTACTTTAGGCTCTATAGGTATATACCTAATATAGTAAGTTTAAGACCTCTAAGTCTTAAGTAACAGTAAGTTTTAGACTAGACATACTAACGTTGAAATAACTACTTCCTACTGTTTCTGCATCGATAAGCAGAAAAAATTATTCAAGATAACCGATGGACTCAAATATTTTTTTGTCACGTTTTTTCGAATCTTTCTCTAAGGTATTACATCATTCAAATCAATTAACGTTATATAAATCGTTCAGGTTGTTTCAAATTAAGCATGATTCTATTTATCTAGTACTCTTCGCAATTTAACAGCAAATTCTACTTGAACTGTTTGTAGGAATGTGTCAAAGTAATATTTTTTCTATAGACTTATGGTTACAGACGCCTTTATCACGTCAAGAGTCAACATTATTAGCAATATTAATACATCTATTTCCTTAAAGTACTAACATGTATTGTCATCAAAAACATGCTTCTTAACCACCTTAAGTCTAGTATTTTGGTAACTACTAACTCCTAAGTAATCGATATTTAAAAAAATACTCATGCGTAAATAAATTATGTGAGATGATAATCAACATAATTCAAAAATCGTGAAGTACGAAGATACCCTATGCATTAGGAATTACTTTTTAATTCAATTGGAAATTAAGTCAAGCATCACTTACTCATCAGTATTACTTATAACCGCATATGAAATAATGTTAACGCCAAATAAAATTTTATAATATTTTTCGAAATGGGTCACAAAACCCCGTTTTACGTCTAATACTAATTTAAATATTTTTCTTGTATTTCCCTCGTGGTTTTCTCTCAGTCGACCTTATATAGAACCCATTCTGAGTTATATAATAGTTGGAAGGCGGGTGATGATGTTCCCCGGTTGTGCGCATTAGCTTTCCATCGACTGTTACCTGTATAATCGCTTTGCAGCCCAAAGAACTAGCTGTACTGCAACGCCACTTTTCCCCGAGATTGGTCGTGAACCACCGGCAATATGTATAACCTCTGTACATATATAGTTGTTTGCCATTTAACATTGTTATAACTTTTAAATCTGAAAATGTTATTTAATATAAAAAATAGACTATATTTAAGAAATTTAAATATGAACATCAACATTTTTATCATCAAATAGGGATCAAATACGCAAATAAGTAAACAATTTTTTTTTTTAAATTTATTTTAGAAAAGGACGAAAGATAATAAACATTATAAATATACTGCTGTTTACGTTTTTGCGATAACAGCATTGCGATTTGTAAATTAGACTGCCACAAACGTCAAAAATGTAAAACAGCCAAGTGCGTGTCAGTTCAAGACAGATTTCTGTAGAGGTGATGAATGTAGAATTTAAAAACCATTTAAACGAAAATTGGTTTCAACATGAGTGCTTATTGAAATGTGCCCCACACCTTCACTTATATTTTAGGATTCCATAGCCATATAAAAGTATTCACCACTTCAGAAACATTAATTGTACTTACACATAATGAATAATGAATGATTAATGTTTCATTTTTGTCTCAATATTACCCTAACCACTTTAAATTAGTATTGTTTTGGAGGCTTGATTTTGGATTTTCTATCCCGAGTTGGTCTATATTTATAGTGATTATTACGACATGCCAGTTTAACCATCATTCTACTTCTGTTCCTTGCTGGATTTATGAAGATTTTTAAACCTAAAAAAATATAATTTTATTGACACAATATATATATTCAACACAATTATGTATCTACGATAGATATGAGTGGTAAGTGTATCGATAGTTCTTTGTTGTACATTATTAAAGAAGACTTATGTGCAACAGTCGTCTCCTTCTCCAAGACAGTAATTGTCTGCTAAGGAGCAGGTGGGGAGGGGGATAAACCGAGTCTTCTGGTTTCTCTTCCGCACGCACGGAACTACTGGAGGGCGTCTAATGACTTCCGGTCAATGTAGACACACTACCCCGGGTCACAACCCTCGGGGCACAATATCAACCGTGACTCGCAATAAGCTTGCCGAGATAATCATGTAATTTTTTGACTGCTCGCAGTTAATAACATCAACAAAATTAATAACATCTTTGTTCTTATTAATATTCACTTCCTTAATAACAAACATATAATATATCGTACGATATATTTTAAAAGGGATCGCAACAACAATTACCTGGTGGTTTTTTAAAAGCGCACTTTATCATCTACATTTGCCCTTTGGGAACTATGCTCCAGAATAAAATCGAGCTATAATATCTATAACCTAAGGAACACCGATGCTAAATAATTATCATCATCATCATTATTCATGACGTCAAAAAGGTAAACAAAAATAAAATAACATCAATTTAAAGCAAACTAAGATCTATTGAATAAAACATAAAAGTATAAACACTTGATTATCAACTACTTATATAAAAAACCATATACATTAATTTTGAAGTTTATAATTACAGCAACTATGGCTTAGGACATTAATGGATCCTGTATAGTTCGCCATTCTTCACAAGCTTCTGATGATAAAATTTCACACGCTCTCATGCGGTTGTTTATGAATAGGTCTTAAGCATCTCTTACTGTATTTATACAATGTGAAGAATAAATGAGAATTAATTACAACACATGTCAGGAGCCTTAAGAACAGACGAGCGTGCATGACAAGAGCTATGAATGTCAAAGAAGCGAGTGAGGTGTGTAAGAAAGAACAAGCCTGAATGGCGCTCTGTTGTTCGTGCCTACCCCGCAAGGGAACTGGCGTGAAGCTATGTATGTATGTAATTACAACACAAGGGCAGTCAAATTATTCTATACCTAATACATAATAAAATAAGTAAAACCGTGTTTAGACAGTTTACTGTTTTGAAGAACAAATTCTTCATTCCCATATTGTGCTCTGCTGCGTTTATGTGATATCTATGTCTAATTTAATGCCTTATTATCTCGAATAACCATCTAATTTTCGAATTCATAAAAAGCTACTAAAGACACAAGGCGATTACGTATTCCAATGTTCCATGATTACAGTTTTTTTATTACATGAGTTCAGCACGCAGGCAGTCGGCCCACCTGATGGGAAGCGGTTACCATCGCCTATGGACGTTTGTAACACCAAAGGTGCAACCAATGTGTTGCCGCTCTCTAAGGGGGACTGGAACCTGGCCACTAATGCCGAACAGAACTCAAGGTTGTTATGGCGGCATATTATGAACAAGGGGTGGTAGCTATTAAGACGGGCAAATACCCTATCACCGAGCTGGCTGGTTGTTTTGTTGCCTCTTACGGCAGGCCGCCCGGCCGCAAGAAATTATATTATTTTTCCGTTCCTGCACGGATATTAAAGTTTTATTGTTTATCAGACATATAAAGCTAAAATTCTTACTGTGTGACTCAACTCAAATATGTTTGTGTGAGTGTATATAATATACTGTATATATAATACACATAATGAATCTAAGTTGTTTGTATGAACTTATGTAATCAGTATTACGGGACCTTATACAGGCTTTAGCTTCCTTCAGCTTCTTCATTCTACTTATAGTCTTTAGAGGTTATAGGTAAAATATAAATCACGAATAATATTAATTAAAAGCATACAGACGGATGATAATTAATCCATCTTTCATTCATGTTTAAACTCACTGGTCTCCGTCCTTACTCTAGAAAAACTAAAAATGTTATTAACTTAAACTACATTAACTAAAATTATTTTACTATTTATGAATAAAGGGAAATTGATTATATGACTAAGTTTTTAGTTTTTATCATATAAAATATACTGATAGTCTAATGAATCGTTAAGAATAAAAAAAATATATTAACTAAGTAAAATATTAAATATCCTTAATTAAAAAAATCAGTATTTGATGAATATATGTAATATTTAAAAATATACGATTAAAGTAATTTTAATTATTCTGGTGATGCAGTACATTTAACTTATTTATTTAAACGCAAAAAAATCGCAATTTCCATTACTTCGATGGAAACCGCTGAAAGTATCTCAATAGTACCTAATTCGAATGTACCTAAGAATGTTGTATTGACTTTTTTTAATCCAAATAAAAACAAAACTGTTAATTGTTGATTCATCGAATGTAAAAAAAAGTATGTATCAATAAATAAAGTTAAATAATAATGATTTACACTATTTGTGCGATGTTGGAGTTATGTTAGTGACGTAACTCTAACAACGCTTTATTCATACTAAAATATCAACAAATTATGATTATTTTGCATGCTTAGTACTATTTTGAATTGTGTATGTTGCAGTATTTTATCATATACAGTTAAATTTTTCAAATGGGCTTTCAGGACTAAATCCTAAACTACACTAGATAACGAAATCACTCCAAAGAATTTTGAGGCGGATTTTGAAGAAAACTAAAATGGTATCATTAGATGTTTGAAAAGTTTACCCTTGTCAGGAATCGAATCGGCTGATTTTGAGAAAATAAACACACCTGTATTATTTATTATACCAAATCATTGTGTAGCTTGTAAGGATAAATTTCTGTGTGAAGGAACGTGCAACAGCAAACCTAGGGAAATGGTTTTTGAACAAAATGTTCTATTTTGCATAGATTTTTCATAAATCTACTGATGACACTTTAGGTTTTGTCAAAATCGGCCTCGAGACTACTTTGAGTGTTTTTCGCTATTTCGTATATGTTTAGGATTTGTCCCTAAAGGCCCACTTGAAAATATCATTCTGTTGTATATGATATCAAATTGTTATTTATTTATATCTATTCGATGTACAAATATTTTTGGCAAACAAGTCCAAAACACTGCACCCCAAGTGGCAGTTTTAAATGTTTTTAAACACGTTTACCATTAAATTGTCAATTTCAACTTAACACGTTGTCCTTGTGAGTCTAAAGTCCTTCTAAGGACAACAGAATTATTAGAAGACTTATAAAATTAATTACGAATAAGTAATTGTCCTCGTGAGGCTGTGGATTATAATTACTTAGAAACAGTGAAATTAAAAGAAGACTTATGAAATTAACTACAAACTATTCATTTGAGCAATTTCAAAAACTAGCAACTGACATTGCTGTTCAAATTAATGTCTTGCTAGGCATTTGCTGATCAATGCATTGTTGGTCAAAAACTATGAAAACTTAATCAAAATATGGTATTGCTGCCATTAAGCTTAAAAAATAGTTCTGAACTAACATCTATTAGAAGATCATGACATTTTTTTTGTGTTGTGATGTAATATTTTTTGGGAAGCTCTTGCTAGGTTTTGAAATTGTCTTCCTCCTATTTGCTTTCACATTGATTCCGCATTATTATAGTTTACTTCACAAGTGATATAATCGCATATTTTTCTCAAGTCCTTAACTATCTTGTATCTACCATCTGCAAGTTGTACGAATATTTTTGGATTATGGTTATGTTCTTCGGGCTCCTTGATAACAGAGAAATCATTATCCACACTCATTCCGACAAAACACGTATTTGTGTTGATGCATCTCCATTTCTTCTTTAAATACGGCGTCTTTGAGTAATAGTGTCCTTTGTATTGTAACAACATCTTGTTATTGACTGTAGTTATGGGTTTTACTGTAAAAAAAAAATGTTTATAGAATCTATTTTGAATACATACTTTAAACTTTTCAACAGCATGTATACTTCGCTAAGTCATACAACTAATATATACAGAAATCGACCTAACGTTGTTTAGATAGTTTAGGTGTATCTCGTAAAACTTAACGTAGTTTTTGTAAATAACCGATTTGCTTAGCTAATTTTTATAATAAAATTAAAATATCAAGTCATATATACACATGTGGTATATGGGTATAAACCTTTAAACATTACCTAGTTAAGAGAGTGCTTAAGCTTGTACTCGTATAGGACCTGATATATTTAGATCTCAGAACGCAGGTTTACCTCGGTAATGTTGTTACGAAATTTTCTCTTGTAGTCAAGACTTGATAGAGGCACTTTAGTTCAGAAATATGAAGCACTGTATATAGAGCCGGAACTCGAGACAATGTTAGTGCAATGAAATTTCCTAAATCCACTTAGCAACATTGTCTTTTTACTATTTAAGGCTTACAATTTAAACGAATGATGATTTAAAAATATATTTCAATATACATATTTATAAGATTTCCACTAAAATAGTGTAACAAAGACAATCTGTCGTCGGTGATAGACGTGCAAGCAAGTACGCGTACTTCCAGCTCGACGACTTTCTTCACTTCTGAAAGTCCGTGTACATAGGAGACAGACTGGCGAAAAAGCTGTAAATACGCGTACTTACTTGCACATCTGTCACCGTCATATAATAAAAAATAAATAAAAATACATTGCTTTAATAATCTTTTGAAACAAACTTTAGTAGACATTAGCAGTCCACGACCTGTCTCTTTTGTAGGTGCCATTACAAGCTCTACGGAATATTATCGGCAGATGATTGTGTTCGCCTTTAATTCTGATCACTTCGTTGTTTTTGTTTAATTTAATACGTACAAAACATCTGTTTGTCACGTAACATCTCCAGCCATATTTGGTCCGTGGAGTTCTTGAATAATAATGATATTTATATCTCATTACTTGCCTGTTGCCTTCAGTCAGAAAAAAGTGTACTGTAAAAAAATTATATAAAGTTCTGTATTAAAGATTAAAAATGTATTAATTAATCAGATACCCGCATTAAAAAAAAATATAAATATGCTTCATATTTTTATTTTACTATTAAAAATTAGGTACCACGTTATTTCTTGCAGGAAAACGTGCCTAGGGTACCGTATTCCCAAATTAAAAGGTTGCTCAAAGTTTGAACTAATATTTCTGTAGCTGCTTGTGTTAAAGAATTTCCTTTACCTCTTTTGAAGAATCATTGAAGAAGTTTAGGTATTTTAAATTACCATTATAAGTAAAATATGACATGTCAAATTATAATCTATCTCAGTGACACCTTTAATAAAGGTTATAAAACCAGTCCAAAATCATCTTACTGTGAGTCTTGGAGCCCTCAAGGTCAGAGAAATTGCCCGAGCAGAGCATGCTCTCCAGCCAAGCTTCGAGGCGATGATATTAGAGTAAGATGCACGTGCATTAGCCATTGAGCTGCCACAATTTCTGATACAATCTGAACCATAGTGGAATAGGATAAAGATTCCAAAATAGACAACCAACATAAAAAGTCTTTGGAGCTATGGAGGTCGGTTCTAGTGTAAATTGTCATTCTTAAAAGATGGTGAATCATCTGCAGAATTTTTAAATAAAACATACAATTTAAAAGTTTTTATTCCAACTAAGTTAGTTGCAGTGAAGAATATTTTTTACAGCACAACGATCGTCAAACACGAACCATAGATACTATTTAAAAATCGTACACACAAGTTAAGATTTATCCACAAATATGCATTCTACTCTATGCACACCGCTTGTAACGCCTAATTGGCAAAAGATCAATAAAAGAAAAGAGACAAAAGAAAGAAAGAATAATAAAAGAAAAACGACCCCCTAAAAAGTGATAAGCCCGAGCAATCTCGTTCACTCGGAGAGAGAAACAAAAAGCCTGATTGGCCTGTTAAAAAGAATGCAAGAAACTTACAATAGTCGTAATAATTGAAAACAACGTTTTCGACTTCATAGCAAAATGATTGAAAGACGCGAAATAAAATCTTAATTTCGTACTCCAAGTTAAGATATAATGGATCTTAACATTTAGTGACAGCGATAGAATGAATTTTCTTTATTATTTTGTTAAAGTTTCCTCCTATGGTTACATTAATTTATAGAATGCATTTGTCTGTTGATCATTAATTATTAGGCAAATAAAGGAATAAGTTGCGAACATTATTTACAATTATTTAAAGGTAAGTAAAGTTATAGTGCTGCAGCACAAAAGTTGCCACCTTTTACAAAAAAAATAGTAGTACTCTTTTATTTGAGAAAATAAATAGTATTTTTGTTTTTCATTAATTATTTTACATTTAATTTGTCACATTATGGAATTTTCTATGTGGATTTATAACTACTTTTTGCTTTGGCCAGCAAAAGTTTATTATTTTAAATATTTACGAGAATCTTAACAAAAAGATCGACTATAATATATTATAGTAGTATTCGTATTATATTATTACAGTGTATATTAAAATTAGCTAAAATATAGTACGATACTATATATTATTAGTACGGTTGGGAACCTTAGACAGTACTGGCAGTTAGTCATTAAGTAAAATGTGAAAATAGGTTGTGAATAGTTAAAGTTAAGAGATCATTAGATATATATGAATATACTCCACGTTTTCATCAACGTCCAATAAATATTACCTAACAAATTCTCACTAACAAGTCCTTGATACAATTATTATGAGGGTTGTCTTATGACTAAGTTAATTATATAAGGGTCTTATTTTATTAGTGGAACAAAACATAACTATTAAAGCTCAGACTGTTCTCCTTGTTTAAATATGTTTTTGCATTGTTTGAGGAGCTAGCCTGCGTAACTTAACCCAAATTTTCAAGTTAAAGAACAATTTTTAAGCAAATAGCCGCTTGGTGAAAGCTGGACCCATATAACCCCAAAGTACAATTTCCTCGAATTGGACCGGTATCAAACAAAGGGGCTTTAGTGGTAACTGAAAGATCATATCTCACTAAAAAGTTGTGATTTGTGGACACAAACACAATTCTTATTTAATCACAATGAACATCCAACTATGTTACTTTTGTGAAGCAATACTTCAAGTTTCAACCTACTATAGGTTCTAAGTTATAGTGCCACACCATTGAATGCAAGATTCCTTAAATGCAATCTTATATATATTCTCCAAAATTCGTCCGGTGAAATTTTTTAGGCGGATGTATATGCTCCCTGGACTGCTTAACGACGTTCAAATAGGCACCTAGTGTAATACTGGCGTAGCACATATTCGTGTTGACGCATCGCCATTTCCTCGGAGAGTAGGGCACTTTCGTATAATAATATCCTCTGTACTTGATGAACGGCCTGCCCATAGTCTCGATGACTGCAACAGAAGAAATAAATTAGGATCGGAACATACAACAGACTTGAAAGCTAAAACATCAAATATCTATCTATATTATAAAATTCTAAAATTGTCGTTTCTGTAAATTGATTCTATTTAAAAAATAAAACAACTGGAATAGATTATATAGCCTATGAAGAAGACGATGCAATTTTTTTTATATATCTTGTTTGTTTGGCAGTATGTCTGTTTGTTCGGGATACACATAAAAACTACGGAGCCGATTTCGATTCAGTTTCCGCTGATCGATAGCAAATACTTGGACTTAAAATCTGCGCTACTTTTTATCCCGGGACCCCGTGGGAAATTTTCTGGGAATGATTTGAAATGGCCAGATTTAAAAATATCGAATACTAATGTGATTGTTTCACTGATCGATAGCAAATATTATGTAATAAAAAGTGTGGTATTTTTTTATCCAGGGAATAAAAATTAGCTTATTCTGACAGTTTTCACTAGAATAATCCGGGAATTTTCCCGGGAGTGGTTTACGAGTATATGCATAAAATGAGTTGTTTTGCATACACTTATACTAAAAGAATATTTTACATTCTTTTTCAAATGCAGTGATACTAATTGTGCCGGTAATGCTGCGGAAATTTTACCGGGAATGGAATAAATTAGTTAAGTTGCATAAAATTAGCTAATGCCCATACGATATGATTTGCTGATTACAGATTTCCTGACTCCGACACGATTTTTAGTAGGAAGATAGCTTGCGTTCTTTTTTAATTGCTATGGTATATTACAACCTGGGAAACTCGGTGGTTTTTCTTGAGAATGGATCACACAGCTAAAAATAGCACGAAAATCAGTCGCGTTACTCTTATTACGGCATAGTAATTATATAATAATTTTCATATCGGACTATTCCGGGACTTTTGTGTTTCCCGGGATTTACTAATTTCGGAACCACGTAATTTTAGGACTTGCTTGCTATGTCAGTTTCTATATTTATTAGACATCTTGAGTAGAACAGTTGTGTTTGTGTTTATCTTTAGTGACATTGCTTATCCCGGGGTTTTTACGGGAGTTTTCGGGATTCATATATTTTAATACTGAAAAATTCATTGTCCTGGTGGAAATTATCGTTTGATTTTAAATATTGGCAAAATAACTGATTTTGGTTACCTGTCCAGTGTGGACGAAGTCGCGGGAAAATCCTAGGTTTTAATAAAAAAAAAGTAAAACGGGTCGAAGAAAAGAAAATACAGATGATGATCTATCAATTTTATTTAAGAGCTGTGCTCAGGGCCTTCGGATTGAATTTTGGAAACATAACCTTGATTATGCCAGGAGTAACATGAGATCTAGACCGTGATCTATATTAGCTACAAAATTTTATACCTACCTCAAAATTTTCTTACCCCAAACAAAATTTTTGGTGGAAAAAATCCCCAATCTGGAGACCCTAGCTGTACGTAAATTCCACCAATCTTCTCGAAAATGGCCCAGTTGCTTCATTTCTTTGTATGGCATTAACTGTTTACTGACATGATATATGACTTTCACTTCCGTTTCTTCTCATTTCTTCCTTTTGCCTTTAATTTCTCTTACATAACATACAGCAAAGACCGAGATAATGATCGCCAGATGCAGCATTTATGAAGCCAAGTTTTATAAGGATTTTAACGTTACTGTGATTTATTATTCAGAGGTAGATTCAAAACCTTCATTCTAGAGCCGATATAATGCTCATATATGCATATGCTATAACATGTAAATAGTCTGTAAAGAGGCATGTCTGATCATACTTTAAATAAATGAAAGACACCAAAATAACAGTATATGCTTATAGGTCTAATATCGATACGCAGAGCCTAAATCTCCTTTTCTATCTTTAAGGTAGTGTTTACTATAACGATTCTTATTTTATTGATTGTGCATTTACCTTTATGATTGGTTGTATTTTGACCGTACTTGTATGGAGCTTATGTCAATTTTTAACCGATAAGGCAAATGTATGATCGGTGAGATATAAAAAGAACCGGTCATAAGTGGGACCTATTTTCAAAATTATTTAGAAATTGGTCTATATTGGGCATATTAAAAAACGACACCTTCAAGGAATACTATCCGCTAACTGAATTTTAGATATTTTCTGTTTTTAAGAGAAAAACATTTATTAATATCTAAAGGGTCTAAAAAGTTTTCAGATTCCTTAACATTGTTTAAGAAATTTTAGAAATATAATATTAAGAGATTATAAGTGCTTTTTTCCTTAAAACAGAAAATACCTTAAATTAAGTAATGTCATAGTATTTGTTGGAAGTGTCGAAAAAGGTGGTTAGGCTTTACACGCTTGATGCAAAAAGGAGATTTAATTAAGCCGATATTAGACGAATTACTTCTATTTCAGTTTGGATTAATTACCCAAATTCATCCATTTAAACATGAACTTGAATCATTCAATTTAGGCTCCGGGTTCGATACCTGGGATGATAAATTTCGGAAACAAATTTTCTTTGTTATTTACTATGGTCTTGGTGTCTGGGATGGGCCCCAGAGTAATTCGTTGTATATTGCCATAACACAAACATAGTTTGCTTAATTTGGGGATATAGAGTATGTGTGTTTGTCTGCCGATTATTTATTCAATATCATTGAATACCTTCAAGTCCTTTCTGTACTGTGCCTTTCAACCAAATTGAATAAATTTGGTTGATATGTCTAATATCAGCATTAATTTTATTTCGTGAAGGAATATGAGGTAATTATTGTTACCGTCAAAATATAAAAAAAAATATTTCGTCGTTCAAAGTAATGTATTAATGCTAAAAAAACCGGTTTACTTAATGCTATGAAAATCTATTGCCTAATTGAGGGGTGTAGTTTCAAACCATTTCAAAATGAATGAAAGGTCATATATAATAGCAAGTTCGTTTCATTTTTTATTGTAGTTAAGGTTCGTGCTTGACTACAATCTCGCCCTATGTGGAGCGAAGATATGGTCTAGGATGGAGCATGCTTACCTAGAAGGTATCTATTCACACGGGGCTTGAAGACACCCAGGTTATAAGTATCGGGAAAGACAGACTCCGGCATTGAGTTCAGACCTGATTCATGATCATGACTTTTCATTCATTTTAGGATGGTTTGAAACTACACCCCTCAATTAATTTGTAAAATTAGATTGTACAAATGAAACGAATAAAATAAATACGATAATTATAACTAAAAAAAAGGAATACGTAAAGACTGAACAAAGAACTTGTCAAACAAACTTTAACAAAGACAAAGAAAAAATCTAAACTTAAAAAATATTTCCATCAGATTTAACATATTAAGGCTTTAATATTATTTAGTATTAATTAAAAAATATTAATAATATATCCTCTACAGTACGATTCTTTACACTATTAAGGACACGTCCAGTAACTAAGTTCAAATATATATAAGTATATATAAAAATCAATTGCTGTTCGTTAGTCTCGCTAAAACTCGAGAATGGCTTTACTGGTTTAGCTAATTTTGGTTTTGATTATTTGTGGAAATCCAGGGAAGGTTTAAAAGTAAAGTTAAAAGTAATATAGTAAAAACAACAATTTCGCTTTCCCTTAGAAACTATTCCCACCTGTCAAACATTTGATGTTCGTCCCGTCGTTTAGAAATCAATTAAATTTAAAAGTCGTTCAGAAATCAAATTAAATTTAAAAGTGAGGTTTTTTTCTGTTTTTTGGTTTTGAATGTCAAACGTTTGATGTTTGTCCCGTCGTTCAGAAATCAACATTTTTTATTTATTGATTCTGAGGCGGTACGAAGTTTGCCGGGTCAGCTAGTGAGATAATAAACATTTGTAACTAAATACGTTAAAAGAAAATAGTTCTGCCATAGACATTCTGTAATGTAAGGTAAATCTCAAGTGATGTCTCACCAAGACTGAATTATTTTCCAAATTCAAGACAATTTGATTCTGATCTGAAAAATGTATCTCTAGTAAAGTATTCGCTACTATCTCTAAATTCTTAAGTAGGATTTGATTCTAATTGGGACTGTGTGAGAACTTTAGGTGAGAAACGAACATGTTAATAGATCACCTAGGCTCAGTATTCTACTTATAGTCTTAAGGGATTACAGGTAGAATACAATGTAAGTTAAATTTCCTGCACTCTTCTAGTTTAGACTGTAACGTAAAATATATTTATAACGTATTGTAATAGATCGTATTGTGTCTATCTAAATTGGCAACAGTAGGCCCTGTTATTTCTGAAAGTGTTGTTTTGCATGATTGTGTCGATTATCTACTTTCAATAATTTATGCTTGTTGTTAGTAATTAAAAAGGCTTTACAAATAGGGAAATTACTACAAATCCATCTTCTGGTATATTTACTGTTATATTGTGAGATGAATATGCATCCGTCGTATTCTAGAACTTTATCTTCGGTCATCATGATTATTTTCTTGTTTGCTGAAAATTAATACTTCTATTTAGAAACAAATATTTTACAAGACCTTCTACCACATCTTTGTCGAGATAGCATAACACAAACAGTTGCCACGCGAAGATGGCCTCAACAGCATCAAGTAACACTAAAGTCTGATTTACATTTGCTTCAGTGAAGTAGTTAATTAATTTGCGGAACTGGCGACTTAAAACCAGCCAGTCTGCCAGTCGTTTGGACAGAATTTTTCCAGTTAATAAGTTCTTGCGCAGATGTCTTAACAATGATAATAACTTATACGCAAGTTAACACTTAACTAATGCAAATGTAGATCAAGCTTAATGCGCGGAACGAAAAGTTTTTTGAAAGTCAACATTTGCTGGGCCGTTTCTTTGCGTTTTGCGTTGCTTGCTATTTAGACAATTATATTTGATTGTCCGGTTATAGAATTGGTGAAATTGAAACATCAACTATTGGGTTCATGGTTGAAAAATGAAAAGATTTTATCTCAAAAGAGCATTTTTAGTCTGTCCATTGAAATTCATGTCATTATTATGTCGCTTTCGACACGTTTAAGAAATGTTGTATGGACTAAGGTCCGATCAAACAGAAATGAGGCGCCAGTGATGACACAAAGTACAGTTATATACTTATTTTTTTATTATTTTAAAACAACAGCACAATTTAAGTTAAATATAATCTCTATACATCTATCTACTAAAAATAGTTAAGTAAGTAAGTTAACCAGCATGTTACAAAGCAGTTTCCTGTAATTCATTTTAAAATAATTTTTATATCCTAAATTTGGATGATATACATTTTTTGGAGATCATTTAGTTAGAATTAATACTTTCTTTTATTTATTACACCGCTTTAAGTCGTGTTGTCGCTATGAAAAAGAAAGAGAAACTCCCCAGAAACTCAGACTAAATGGAAAACTTTTTAACACTGTTTCCGACACTGTGATCACCACGACGGTATGTATAGCTAAAGCACACTCCAAAGGAGGCCTTTCAAGTAATTTTCATGTTAAAATAAAAGCATCGCAAACTTTATCTAGACAGTGAAACGCCTGGTAGACGTCTCACGTGACGAAAAGACTGGCCGATACCTTGGACAACGCATTACCGTTGCCATACATTGAGGTAATGTGACCCGCCTCCATGATCGCCATCTGGTCTCAAGAGCTCGACAACCCTGCGGCCTATGGCGGCTACACGGTGGATGCAATCAGGCCACAGCTGACGGAATGGGTCAACCGCACCAGCGGCACCCTGACCTTCAGGACGACACAGATACTTACCGGACACGGATGTTTCGATAAGTATCTGTGTCGCATTGTGGGCTGCTTGCCTTCCCCGGACTGCCTCCAGTGCGGCGCGCTCGACACGGCGTTACACACGCTAGTCGAATGCGCCGCATGGGCGCCGCAGCGTTTCGAACTTGAGACGCACGTAGGTCCAGTCGACTCGCTCTGCGACTTGGTCAAAGCCATGTTGCAGAGCAGCGACAATTGGGGGGCTGCGGTTACTTTTTGCGAGACAGTAATGTCACTCAAGGAGGCCGCAGAACGAGACAGGGAGAGAAGTCCTGCAGCGCGTGCCAATGCGTCTTCTCGAGGTCGCCGGCCTTCAGCTGGCACCCGGAGAGGCAGGTACGCGCATTACTTCCCTCCCTGAGTTAGGTTCCGTTTACCGCGGGGGGCCTTTAGCTTGCTAGGAGAGCAAAGGACCTTGTACCCCCGCACAACGAAGTGGGGTGTGTTCTCCCAGGGCACACTCCAGGCACTTTATTGCGCTGGATCGGCTGGGCGTAACTATGTTCTAAATCTCAGCCTTTCCAACACATACAAAGCGCAGGGTCGTCAGGGAGGAGGGGGTTTTTAGTGGGTATTGGGGTTGCTCGCCCGTGCAGCAACGCTCGGAGTCTTCCACACTATTCTGTGACGTCGATCGCGGACGGAGCGCTGCCAAGAGCATACTATTGCTGCAGTGTTATCGCCCCCGACCGACGCGTGTCGTTCCCCTAGCAATGAAAAATGTGACCAGTCTTTTGAGCTTTCTGGGCACGTTTCCAACTGACAGCGGTCTGGCACTAGATTTTATATTTTGTTTTAATTTATATATATACTTAGTTTAATGTATAACATACTTTTAACTGTATTATTAATTTGTTATATTTTAGATCGTATCACGCATATCAAGTTAAATAAATTACAAAAATATTATCAAATGCTTTCAAATCGCCGCCTATTGTATTGCCTAGAAAATATTGTAAATATGGTCTATTTTTGTAATTGTATATTTTGGTGTGCAATAAAGTGTTATCTCTCTCTCTCTCAAATGTCAATATCATATTTTATAACATGCATCGCTAGCCAAAGAGATTACTTTGAATAAGATTAAATTATATTTAAACTTATTAGATAACAATAAAATATGTATAATAGATCTATAGAAGGGTTGAATTATATTATTATAATATTATTATAACACAATGAATTAAAACTATGTTTTAAAGGTTTTAAGAGCGACATTTTATTTGATTCTTATTTGAACGTCGCCACTTTTCAGTAGCCGTCGTTTGTCATCCGTGATTAGGGCTACTAAAAAGTGGCCTAATGTAGAAATAAGACAATCAAATAAAAAGTAGCACTTAAAACCGTTAATACTACAACATAGTCTTAACTTGTACTTGGGTCATGTACTTAAGAAAATACTTTCTACGTTGAATTTTAAAATTGCGAGAATAATCTGAATTGCTAATTCGAACTAGCTGATTTCGAAAATGCAAAATTTAGATTTTTTGTACATTTGTCAGATCAGCACGTGAAAACTAATGAACGAATATATGTAAATGAAATTCAACACAGAGATAGCTTAATCACAACACTTGGGATACTTTTGATCCCGATAAATGAAGTCCTTTCTGTGGCATAGACAAATATAGTCAAAAACGTGGAGCTGAGGTCGCATTTTCTTTTTGCTAATGCCGTTTCTGTTCATTACTAACAACCGGATCCTATATTTTACCAACCGTTTATTTGCATTACTATCGCTTAAAATTTGACATAAGCTCCATACAAGTAATATTCAAATTCAACCGATGATAGGGCAAGTGAATAGTAGGGCAAGTAAATAGTAAGATATAGGAGCCAGCCACAAACCACGTAATTACGTCATCATGGCATCGCGAACTAAGTGACACTGCTAGTTGTTAATAAAATAATATAAGTACACCATATTTTTTAATAAACGGTTTATGCAATTAAATTTTACAATCGTGCATAATACCCTGTTTTAGTTCTATATAGAATTCTTTTAGCGTGATTATGTTTGATATTACTCTTTACGATATTAAGATCTTTATCGGTCGAGATATGTGATCTGCAAGTAGGGTGGCTGGTGCAGACCCATCGTTTTGAACTTAAACCGGTGTAAGTGGCGAAGAATGTGTATCCTTCGTATAAAATCAGCTTCTTGCCTGACAACATTGTTATTTCTCTTACTGAAATTTAAATTTATAAGTAATTTATTCGTTTGAAATAGAAAGCGTTTATTAGATAAATTAGCATTTTAAATGGTTCCGTAACCAGAAGACAAAAGCGGACTCTTATAATTCGTCATGCTGATCCTTCAGTCTGTATCTGTATTTTTCTTCGTTGCATGAGTTCAGCAGAGATGCAGACGACCCACCTGGTGGAAACCAATGTATGTCGCAATGACGTATATATGCATACAATCATTATACTTGCAGATATTTATTTTAACAATTTAAATGAAATTTGGAAGATATCGCATCATAGAAGACACCTAGTCTTCTATGATGCGATGACGAATACAAATCGCGACAATAAAAAAAAGCTTCATAGGCACCTGCAGCTATAGGATGGCAAAAGACTTTTTTGTTGCTGGGGCAATACGTTTGTTTACGCATACACCCGGCCCCGGGAGTGGTCAATTAGGTATGTAAAGCTCTGCGCACTCCCTCTCTGTGCTAGTTGTGATATCGACTACCAAACTATACACTAAAATTACCAACGTTCCTTCGTGTCTGATGCGGCGTCACGATGTCTCGATGCATGTCCTCAATAAGGGTATCCCTGATAATATGGCACCTCACGGACTTGAATGTGGCTCGTCGGGGAGATTCCCCGATATTGACCCTGTCTCGCTATGTTATTGTTCAGTGTAGATAAGGGTAGTGATGCCTTCAACGCCATATTCGTCGCCAGCAGCGACGATGGGAATACAAAGAGACTAAGTTTAAAGGTTAAGTGTCTGAGGTTATTCAGTGTAAAAGAGATGTTTCTTATTTTACTTTTTTATTATTTTTATTCTTTATATTAAAAAGAGTTTTATAAAGAAAAGATTAGAATACGCATAATTTACAGCCGCATATATTGTCCAGTCCTAGTTCGATGAAGAACTCTTCTGACGTGATTATGGTTTGTATTTCTTTTTATGAATCTATAGTTGTTGTCAATTAATAGAAATGCTTTACACGTAACGTGGTTGCTGCAAATCCATCTGCTGCTTAAATTACGCTTGTAATGTGAACAGTAAGTATATCCATCGTATTCCAGCAACTTTTTTCCCGTTACCATTGTTATTTCATTTACTGTAAATAATAATAACATAAAAGAATGTATGATTAAATTCTTTAAAAAATGTAATGTAGGAACCAATAAAGGAATAGTGTATATTATAATGATAATGGGCAGACAAACATACACATTGTACATACATTCTGAAGCTAAGCAAGATACATTTGTATTATGCGACATATACAACAGACAACTCTGAGGTCAATCCCAGTCACACAGACTATATAAATAATGGAAAGTTCGTTTACAAATTTACCATGCCAGGAAACGAAACTAGGACCTTTGTGTTCCAGTGAGCTACTCGAGCAAATGTTAGACCACTTGATCAATAACCATATAATGTATGTATTCAAATCGCGAAAAGAAAAAATTAGGACACTTCATATTTGTCACTGGCGGAAGACAAAAAATTAAGTGTACATGCATAAGTATGTGAACCCTTATACCCTTATGCATGTACAATTAATTATAAGTAAGATGTTGAAAAATTATAACAATTTTGATACAAAACTGTTTATATTTAAAAGGGTTTTATAAAGAAAAGGTTAGGATACCTATCATTTACAATCGCACATATAGCCCTGTTTTAGTTCGATGAAAAACCCTTCTGACATGATTATGGTTTGTATTTTTTTTTATGAACCTATTGTTTTTGTCAATTGAAAAAAATGCTTTACAGGTAACGTGGTTGCTACAAATCCATCTGCTGCTCGATTTACTCTTGTAATGTAAGCAGTAAGTATATCCATCATATTCCAGCAACTTTTTTCCCGTTACTAGTGTTATTTCTTTTACTGTAAATAATAATGATACAAAAGATTGTAAGTTTATAATATTTAAAAAATGTAATTTAGGAATAATAATAATTAATAAATACATGAATAAATTATAATAATAATTGGCAAACAACCATACACAATGTAGAGCGTTATGTGTAATATACAATGGCCAACTCTGCGATCGATCCCAGACCAAAAGAATAATGGATAGTTCGTTCGCAAAATTTACTATGCCAGAAATCGAAAGTAGCATCTTTGTGTTCCAATGAGTTAGTTAAGCTAACCAATCAATCACCAGACAACATTTATTTGAAAGATCAAATACAAGATAAAACACAAAAAATAAATTATAATAATAGGTAATTGTTTAACTTTGTGTATATTTCGATTATTATAACTTTTAATAAGTATATAATTGAAAAATCGGTCCTTAGGCAACTGAATTAGTTTGAAATATACAACATTTAATATAGCGTTTATGAGATAAATTGAAATAAAATCTTTAGGCTTTCGTAGATAAAAATGGAATCTTTATAATCTCGTCATCATAGTGTATGTGGATACATTGTCTTGCATGTTCATTGATTATGTTACTACGTCAGTACGACCACAGCTATAGGCGAGAGTGAATAAGTAAGAGTTGGTTCGTAAGCATCTTGCGAAGGAGGAGGCGGAACGGGAGCGTGAGCGCACATCACTGCTCCGCTCCCGCCAAAGGAGGACGCGTCGGCGCCGGAGGGCCAGCCAGGACCTTCGGCCACCGTAAGCGGGCGGCGCGGGTGGGGCCTCTTGGGGTATAGAGGTTCTCACTCACCTGCACATGCCGTCGAGATGGGGGCGTGGCGTGTTCCGCGCGCGCTTACCTCTCCTCCTGTGGGGCGAGTTACAGACCGCCCCACGCCTAGAGAGACTGAAGATGCCGGGGGTGAAGTAGTCCCCCGGCAGTGGAAGAGGCCTCGCGGGCCCACGCTTGCCAGGGCTGCGGAGAGGCCAGGTCATATACCCGTAGCCCTGGCAAAGGTGAAGGACGGAACACCCAGGGGTTTTAGTGGGTATCCCTAACCGGGAGTGGCAATAGCATGGCACCAGTTCTGACTGGGCATGCCAGTGCCACCCCCGATCTGGCGAATCCCACACTAGGTCGCGAATTATCCCCCCAAGGTTCTGCCCTTGTCGCGGCTTAGTCCTCAATCGGGTTTCTCCTGGTCAAAAAAAAAGAATCACACAATCGTGTGCGCCCCTGCCGCCAGGTTTTATAAATACTTTAAGCACGGAAAAAACAAGTAATGGAGGTAGTTAACCGGAAATGTCAGTCACATCAGTATTTTCGTAAGTTGTTCTCTTAATTTGATTACAATAAAGGTATTGAGTATTCATAAATACTGATTTGATTTTTTTTATATTTAAAAGGATTTTATAAGAAAAAAAACTTAGTTATGCATCATCTACACCCGCACATATTGTCCAGTTTTAGTTCGATGAAGAAATCTTTTGGCATGATTATGACTCGAGTTTCTTTTTATGAATTTGAAATTGTTTTCGATTAATAGAAACGCTCTACAAGACGGATGGCTAGTACAAATCCATCTGCTACTTGATTTACACTTGTACTGTGAGAAGTAGGTATATCCTTCGTATTCTAGCAACTTTTTCTCGTTACCATAGTTATTTCATTAACTGTAAATAATAATAATAATATAAAAGAATGGAGTTTTATAATCTTTAAAAAATATTTAGGGACCAATAAAAAAAATTGTATAATACTAATCGGCAGACAATCACACATTTTAAATCCTCAAGCTAAGCAAAATACTCTCGCTCTCTCGCTAACGCTCGCGTTATCTTTAATATACAACGTACAACTTTGATATCGCTCTCACACATCTAGGCCATATAAATAATGGGAAGTTCGTTTACAAAATTACGATGAAAGGGACCGAACTTGGATCAGTGAGCTACTTAAACAAATATTTATACCTCTTAATCAATCAGCCAATAAAGTTATTAAAAAGACAAAAACAACATAAAAATAAAAAATAAATTTATTATAATAATAGTTTCATCATTTTATTTTTGTGTACTGTCGGGTTATAATTTAATTGGTAGATAGCGTTTATACGATTAAACTGAAAATACGAACATTAATTAAATTGGATAGAAATACACAACATATAATATAGCATTTACGTGATAAATTAATATTAAATTTTTAGGCTCTCGTAACAAAAAAAACTGAATGTTTATGATTTCGTTACGCCTGACTATCAGCCTAATCTGTGTATGTATGTATGATACGGTTACTTTTTTTGGAGTCCATTGACTAATCGAAATTTAATAGTAGTTTTCTGTGAACCGACATCAAACGGTGTATTCAAATCGCGAAAAGTAAAAATTAGGACACTTCATATTTATCACTGGCGGATGACAAAATCTTAAGTATAAATGCATAAGTATGTGAACCCTTACACACTTAATTGTAAGTAAGATGTTGAAAAATTATAACAATTTTGATACAAAACTTTTTTTTATATTTAAAAGGGTTTTACAAAGAAAAAGTAAATGATGCGTACGCAGCGCATCATTTACAACCGCACATATTCTCCAGTTTTAGTTTTATAAAGAACTTTTTTCACGTGATTATGATCAGTGTTTCTTTTTAAGAACCTAAAGTTATTGTCAAATAATAGAAACGCTTTACAGGTCGGATGGCTGGTACAAACCCATCTACTGGTTAATTTACGCTTGTAATTTGAATAGTATGTATATCCATCGTATTCCAGTAACTTGTTTCCCTTTATCATTGTTATTACTTTTACTGAAAATATTAATAATATTATAAAAAAAATATTTTTATCATCTTTAAAAAATCTATTAAGAACAAACAAAAGAATAGTATATACAATTGGCAGACAAGTACACAATATATTCTATATCCATAAACTACCTTTCGGTGAAAAGTCCGTAAATAGGACTGTTCCACACCATGTAAAAAAGTAATATACATTTGATACATGCGTACAAGACACAACTATGAAGTCGGTCAATCCCAGACAGCTGGACTATATAAAGAATGGAAGGCTAGTTTACAAAATTTGGCATGCGAAATATCGAACCTAGGACTTCTGTCTTCCAGTGAGCGGGGCGAGCAATGATTTATTACTAACTAGAATTGTAGTAATATACATTTGATACATGCGTACAAGACACAACTATGAAGTCGGTCAATCCCAGACAGCTGGACTATATAAAGCAACTACCAAAACTACCACAACTCTCAAAACTAACAAAACTACCACAACTATCAAAACTATCAAAACTACCAAAACTACCACAACTATCAAAACTACCAAAACTACCACAACTACCAAAACTACCACATCTATCAAAACTACCACCACTAAAAAACTACCAAAACTACCACAACTATCAAAACTACCAAAACTATCAAAACTACAAAAACTACCACAACTATCAAAACTACCAAAACTACCACAACTACCAAAACTACCACAACTATCAAAACTAACACAACTATCAAAACTACCACAACTATCAAAACTACCACAACTATCAAAACTACCACAACTATCAAAACTACCAAAACTACCACAACTATCAAAACTACCAAAACTACCACAACTATCAAAACTACCAAAACTACCACAACTACCAAAACTACCACAACTATCAAAACTACCGCAACTACCAAAACAACTGAATATACCAAATCGACCAACCAAAACTACCGCAACTACCAAAACAACTGAATATACCAAATCGACCAACCAAAACTACCAAATCTACAAACCAAAACTACCACAACCACCAAAATAACCAAATCTACCAACCAAAACTACCATAACTACCAAATCTACAAACCAAAACTACCACAACTACCTAAACTACCACAACTACCTAAACTACCACAATTACTAAATCTACCAATCAAAACTACCACCACTACCAAATCTACCGAAACTCCCAAATCTACAAAACAAAACTACCACAACTACCAAAACTATCACGACTACCAAAACAACCGAAACTACCAAAACTACCAGCATAAACTACCGAAAATAGCAAAACTACCAACCAAAACTACCACAACTACCAAAACAACTAAACTAAACAAAACTACCTAAACGACCAAATTGACCAAAATAAACAAAATGACGAAAATGGCCAACCACAAATAAAAAACCTATCCTAGTTTCCGGGATAAACTTTACATAAATCTATCCCAAAATCTATTCCAGAAGGCTAGTTTACAAAATTTGGCATGCGAAATATCGAACCTAGGACTTCTGTCTTCCAGTGAGCGGGGCGAGCAATGATTTATTACTAATGAATCACCAAATAAAAGTTATTCGAAAGATAAAATACAAAATAAAAAGGAATAAATAAATGTCCATAATAATAAATGAACTGGTTTGTTTTATACAATAAGGTTATAATTCATTCGATAGATAACTTTTATTTGCTAAAATTGAAAAATCTGGATTTATTTGACTTTTTTTAATGACATAACTTTAATTTAACTTAAATGATAAAATTAAATAAATAAGTCTAAATTTGGCCTGTAAAGTGGGATTTTTTGTTCGCTTATGCGCTGTTGTAAAATGTTTTGATTATTAATTGTATTTTGAAAAATCTGTGTGATCTATGTTAAATAAGCAATATATATACAGCATTTAATATAGCATATATGAGGTGTACTAACATTATTTTTTTAGGTTTCCGTAGACAAAAACGGAACCTTTATAATTTCATCATGCCCGTCTACCCGCCTGTCTATGTATGACATGATACAATTATTTTCTTGGAGACCATTGTTTCTATGTGGATGAAAATTGGAAGGAGGCTTATATCAAATGGAATATCGAAATCGTGAAAAAGTAAAAATTAGCGCGCTTCATACGTAACTTGGGGATGAAAAAAATCTAAGTTTACATATGCATAAGTGTGTGAGGGTAGTGTGGTGGAAAGGTGTTGAAAAATTATAACAATTTTCATAGAAATTTTTTTATATTGAAAAGATTTTAAAAATAAAGATTAGGTACGAACCATTTACAACCGCACATATTTTCCGGTTTTAGTTTGATGAAGAATTGTTTTGGCATGATTATGATTCGTGTTTTTTTTGGTGACCTTAAAGTTGTTGTCAATTGATAAAAACGCTTTACAAGTCGGATGTCTGCTACAAGTCCATCTGCTGCTTGATTTACCCTTGTAAAGTGAGCGGTAAGTATAGCCATCGTATTCCAGCAACTTTTTTCCCGTTGTCATTGTTATTTCTTTTACTATAAATAATAAGATAAAAATATGTTTTTTTTAGTCTGTAAACCACAAATAAACGAATAGTGTATAACAATAATCGGAAGAGAAACATACATATTGCATATCCTCAAACTAAGCAAAATACGCTTTTACAAATATTATGATCTGTTTAATTAGTAATGCAATTGGTATGATTTATGCGACTACGGAAATTATAGAAAAATTTATATAAATGGCGAAACATATCAGATATTGAATTATTTGAGTGGATTTAATAAACATTTAATCAAAATAAATAAGAATCTTTCAGTTTCTGCAAGACGAAGAAAGACCCCAACTTTGGCGCCCCTAAAACCTTAGGCTTAAATTCTGCATGCTGGTCAATACAACACTGAGAAAAATTTAAAAAAATTATAACAATTCTGATACGAAAATCTTTATATTCTTAAAGGTTTTATAAACGCATCATTTATAGCCGCATATATTGTCCAGTTTTAGTTCGATGAAGAACTCTTCTGACATGATTATGGTTCGTATTTCTTTTTATGAACCTATAGTTGTTGTCAATTAATAGAAACGCTTTGCAGGTAACATGGTTGCTACAAATCCATCTGCTGCTTAATTTACGCTTGTAATTTGAACAGTAAGTATATCCATCGTATTCCAGCAATTTTTTTCCTGTTACCATTGTTATTTCTTTCACTGTAAATAATAATAATATAATATAATGTATTCATAAAGTCTTCATAAAAAGTAATGTAATTTAGGAACAAATAAAGGAAAGGTGTATAATATTAATCGACATACAAACATACACATTGTATATTACAAGCTAAACAAGATATACTTGTGTTATGCATAACATACAACTAACATCTCTGTGTTCGATCCCAGACAGCCAGACTATAAAAATACGGGGAAAGTCGTTGGTTTACAAAATTTATTATGCCCGGAATTGAAACTTGGACCTTTGTGACCCAGTGAGCTAGTGGAACAAACCAATTAATAAACAGACAAAAGGTATTCCAAAGATAAAATATAATATTAAAAAATTAAAACTTAAATTTGTTATAATAATAGTTAAACTGTTTCATTTTTGAGTACAGTTGTGTTATAATTTAGTTAATATATGACTTTTATGTGATTATTAAAAGAAACTTGTCCTTGGGTAAATGAATTCGTTTGAAATATTTAACACTAGCGGCTCGGCGTGGTATCACCCGCGCTCTGTTCCGCTCCCGTGGTATATAGCGTCATGTTATATAAGCCTATGACACTCCCTGTTAACATAACTTTCTAACAGTAAAGAATTTTTAAAATCGGTTTAGTAGATCCAGAGATTACCACCTACCTACAACGTCACAAACTCACAAATTTTACCTCTTTATAATATTAGTATAGATTTAAAAACAGGATTTGTGACATAAATGAATATTAACTTTAGGGTTCCGTAATTAAAAGCAACATGGAACCTTTATAGTTTTGTCATGCCCACCTGTCAGCCTGTCTATGTATTATTTATGGCCGGTTCCTATATCTTACTATTCACTCACTTGCCTTAAAATTGGTTGAATTTTGACATTACTCGTATGGAGCTTTTATCATAGATTCACACAATGTGTGTTAATAGTAAGGCGACAGTATTTCTTTTGGAGACCATTGGCTCTTATGTAAAGGAAATTTATAAATAGGCTCTAAATTGTTTGAATACGACACAACATGTTTTTTACATTCGTATGAATCGTAAGGAGGTTTCTACGAACCTAGATCAGGTGGTGTTGCAATCCAATCGTGCAAAAGCAAAAATTAGAGCGCTTCATATTTGTCATAGGGGGATGAGTAAAACCTAAGTAAGTGTACATATGCATAATAGGGTGAAGGGAGAGTAATATAAATAAGGTGTTGGAAATATGCAACAATATTGAAACGATACTTTTTATATTCAATAGTGTTTTATAAAGAAAAGGTTGGATACACATCATCATCATAGACGTACATATTTTCCAGTTTTAGTTTGATAAAGGATTTTTTTAACATGATTATGAGCAGTATTTCTTTTTACGAACTGCAAGTTGTTGTCAAATAATAGAAACGCTTTACAGGACGGGTGGCTGGTACAAACCCATCTACTGCTTAATTCACGCTTGTAATTTGAACAGTAAGTATACCCATCGTATTCCAGCAACTTTCTTCCTGTTACCATTGTTATTTCTTTTACTGAAAATAAGAAAAATATTGTTTGTCATTAAATAATACCTTCTTATAACCTTTTTTTTTTTAAATATTAAAATTAAGAACATATGAAGGAAAAGCGTATAATAATTGGCCGACAAGCACACACATTGTATATATATCCTCAAGCTAAGCAAGTTTTTTTTTTTGTGTAATATATATCTAACAACTCCTAAGGCAACTCGATACCACACTCCCACACAATATAAATATTCTAAAGTTTATTTATAAAATTTACTACACCAAGATTAAAACCCAGAACCTCTTGCTCCAGTGAGCAAATTATCAGACCACTTAACCAAAAAAAAGAAATCTATTTTTTTCATAATAACATTTCAATTGTTAAATTTCTATATAGTCGGGTTATAATTTAAAGTGACAGATAACTATTACGTGTTAATTGTAAAATCGGTCCGCGAGCAAAATAATTACTTTAAAAATATATAGCATATAATATAGCGTTTATGTGACAGAGTCTATTAAGGCGGTTTCTATGAACCGATGTCAAATGATGTAATTAAGTCGCGAAAAAGTAAAAAGTAGGGCGTTTCACATTTGTCATTGGAGGGTGAGAAAAAACCTAAGTGTACATAGGCGTGTGAGGATATAACAAAATAGGTGTTGAAAGATAATAAAAAAATATATATGAATCTTTTTATATTCAAAATCTTTTATTTAAATAAACAACAAGTTAGGGCCCGTTAGGGTACGCATCATTTACAGCCGCATATATCGTCCAGTTTTAGTTCGATGAAGAACTCTTCTGGCATGATTATGATTCGTGTTTTTTTTGGTAAACTTAAAGTTCTTGTCAATTAATAGAAACGCTTTACAAGACGGATGCCTGGTACAAATCCATCTGATGTTTGCTTTACCCTTGTAATTTAAGCAGTAAGTATATCCTTCGTATTCTAGTAACTTTTTTCCCGATACCATTGTTATTTCTTTTACTGAAAATAATAATTATATTACAAGATGTTGTTTTTATATAATCTTAAAAAAATAGCAACAAATAAAGGAATAGTGAAAAACAATAATTAGCAGATAAATGCACGCGTTGTATACCTCCAAGCTAAGCAAGATACGCTTGTGTTACGCGTATTATTCAACGGACATCTCCCAGGTCGATCCCTGACCCACAGATCATATAAATAACATAAAATTGGTTTACAAAGTTGAGTCGTCAGGAATTGAACCTATAACCTTTCTCTACCAGTTATCTCGGCCAGTAAAGGTTTAGACCACTAAAGCAATCTATCACCAATCAAAGTTATTTGAAAAATTAAAAAGAACATAAAAATTGTCATAATATATTTTAGCTTAGTTGATTTTAACTTACTTTGTTAATTTTTATTTGCCATAATTGGAAAATAGGGCATTAAGCAAATTAATCAGTTTGAAATTACAGTATTTAAAATAACGTTGACGAGCTAATTTAACATTAAACTTTTAGGTTTCCGTAGACAAAAACAGAATCCTTATAAATCTTCAATGTCTATGCGCTAGCCTGTGTGATACGGTCATTTTCCTGGAGACCATTAAGTATATGTAGACGAAATATGGAAGGAGGCTTATACGAACCGATAGCAATTGGTGTATTCTAGACTGGGGGATGATAAACAAAAACCTAGTGTAAATATATATATAAGCGAGGGTATTGCAAGAATAGTGTTAAAAATTATAACAATTTTGATACGAAATTGTTTATATTCAAATGGGATTATAAAAAAAAGGTTAGATACGTATAATTTACACCCGCATATACTGTCCAGTTTTAGTTTGATAGAGAACTCTTTTGGCATGATTATGATTTGTGTTTTTTTTTATGAATTTAAAATTCTTGATTAATAGAAACGCTTTACAGGACGGCTGGCTGGTACAAATCCATCTGCTGCTTGATTTACCCTTGTAATGTATGTAGTAAGTGTATCCTTCGTATTCTAGTAACTTTTTTCCCGATACCGTTGTTATTTCTTTTACTAAAAATAATAATGCAAAAGAATGATATTTTTATAACTTAAAAAAAAATGTAAATCAGGAACAAATAAAGGAATAGTGTATAATAATAATCGTCACACAAAGGTAAACATTGTATATCTTCAATCTAAGGAAGATACACTATGTTATGCCCATGCGCAACAAAATTTACTATGCCATCGACCTTAGGACCTCTGTGTTCCCGTGATTTAGATGAGCGAAGGCTTTGACCATTTTACCAATCACCAGACTATAGTTCGAAAAATAAAATACGTCATAAAAATCATATTAATAGGTTGTAATTTATACATAACTTTTAACTAATATAATTGAAAACTTGGGCCTCAAGTAATAGTGTTTATGAAATAAATTAACATAAAATTTTTACATTTCCTTACACATAAACGAACTTATTATAATTTCATCATGCCCGATGAATATCAATCAGCTTTTTATGATACAGTCATTTTCATTTTAGACGTAATTAAGAAGCAGAGTGCTATGAATCAATATCAACTGAGTATAGTCCAGTAGCGAAAAACTAAACATTATAGCGCTTCATACATGTAATTGAGTGTTAATAAAAAACCTAAATGTACCTGCATAAGCATAAGCGTATGAGGGTATTGTAAGAAAGGTAGGTATTAAAAAAATTATAAAATTTTGATACGAAACTCTTTATATTCAAAAGGCTTTTATAAAAAATAGGTTTGTTACATCATTTGCGGCCTCATGTATTTTCCAGTTTTAGTTTGATAAAGAACTTTTTTGACATGATTATGACGGGTGTTTTTTTTATAAACTTAAAGCTGTTATCGATTATTAGAGACGCTTTACAAGACGGAGAGCTGCTGCAAATCCATCTTTTACTTGTTTTACCCTTATAATTTAAGCAGTAAGTATATCCTTCGTATTCCAGTAACTTTGTGCCCGATACCATTATTATTTCTCTTACTGAAAACAATAATAATATTGTACAAGAACTAGCATTTGGCCGCGACTTTGTCCACGTTGGACAGGTAACAAAGTTTACAGTTATTTTACTAAACATAAAAAAATCAAAGGTTATTTTTAGCAGGTAAATGGATTTTTTTGTATAAAAATAAATTCCGGAAATTCCCATAAAAACTCGGGGTAAGTAATTACTGAAGGCATAAACAACTACAATTGTTTTACTAATTATTTTATCCATCAGTAAGAATTTCGCATCGAAATCATTTTTTTTTGACCTGGCCATTTTAAACCTCTCCCAAGAAAATTTCCGGACGATTCTTGGGATATAAAGTAACGCAGATAATTTACTATTGATCAGCGAAAACCGCATCGAAATCGGGGCAGTAGTTTTTATGCGAATCCCGAACTAACAGACAAAAACAAAAAATGTAAGAAACAAAAGACTAGACTTTTATAATCTTATAGATGTCTTTTTGCAATATTAAAAACAATTAGAAATAAACAAAGGATTAGTGAATAATAATAATCAACATACAAATAGACGCGTCGTATACCTTCAAGCTAAGTAAAATATGCTTGTGTTATGTGCAATATACAACGGACAACTCTGAGACGGATTCCAAACCATATAAATAACGGAAAGGTTGTTTACAAAATTGACTATGCTAGGTATCGAACATAGGACCTCCGCGTTCCCGTGAACTAGGGGAGCAAAGGCTTTTTCAAACTTTCCATTTATTCAATAGAATTTTTTTCCCAGAGGAAATCCGCTTGAGGACAGTCGTCGAGGGGGAAGCGCGTTACTTTAATACAGTGATTTACGGTTTATTTGTACATAACTAATCGTTAGGCAGTTTTCTGACCTAATGTGCATATTGTTACAATTACCATGTGCTAATAACGGTTAAAGAAAACATCGTGATGAAACCTGCACATCGAGATAACAGATGTGTCAAACCTGCCAAACTGCTTTGGACAGGCGTAGCGGGAATATTGTCGTTCCCCTATGGTGGGACACCTGAGCCTGACGGTGGGACGTTTTTGGGTTGTTATTATTAATCGTAATAATTTTATTTTTTTCATGTGAACAATCACCTCAAAAGCACGTGCATTTTCTTGCATGATAGTGAAATAATCGTCCTAAACCTTTAATGTACATGCATAAGCATAATAAGCGCATGAGGGTATTGTAAGAAAGGTAGATATTGAAAAATTATTATAATTTTGATAAGAAAATTCTTATATTCAAAAGGCTTTTTAAAAAATAGGTTAGTTAGACATAATTTACAGCCGCATATATTTTCCAGTTTTAGTTTGATAAAGAATTTTTTTGGCATGATTGTGACTTGTGTTTTTTTTGATGAGCTTAAAGCTGTTGTCGATTATCAGAGACGCTTTACAGGACGGAGTGCTCGTACAAATCCATCTGCTTCTTGATTGGCGTTTATAATGTGTGCAGTAAGTATATCCTTCGTATTCCAGTAACTTCTTTCCCGTTACCATTGTTATTTGTTTTACTGAAAATAATTAAGTGTTTTGATTTTTTTAATCTTTAAAAAAAAAAGAAATATTGCTAATATAAAATTAAATTATTTACATACATAAGGTCAGTTTTTAGTCTGTAGTTGATTACATTTATGTAGTCATATCAAAATTTATGCTTTGTACCAGATAATCTTTGTTTTCAGATTTTGTACCATACCAATTTATAATCAATTTAATGAATTATAATCGAATATCGTACCACAGGAAAGCTACTATGAATAATGATTAAATAATAAAAAATTACATTTGAAATATTTTATTGAAAAATATATCAGTAATATATTTGATGCACATATATTTTAAATCGGCATATTTAAACCAACAAGGAGGTTTTTACTTTGTTGTTACATTTTTATTTTATAGTGTACACGAATGAAATAATGTGTCGTATCCAAAAAGGTTGCAAACATAAATTCACATTACGCTACACTGCTTTAGTGACCTGGACAGAGGAGGGACTCGGCTTAGCTAAAGATTCCGACTCTTGGTTTTTATTACACCACTCTAATTTATAGAAAGAATTCCAAAATCATCGTTGTGTAGTTATTATTATTATTCATTTTTATCCATAAAAACAATTTGAACAATTACATTAAATATTAGAAATTAAAATTAATAAGTGTCAATCAGTCAGTCAGTTCTTAAGTTGAGCATTATATTAATATATATTTTACATAAATTAATTATTCCATGCAGCAGTCTGCAAACAGTCCCAATATATTTTAATAATGTATTAAAAGCTTTAAGATTGGCTACTTCTTTTTAGTCGAGCGAATTGTCCATATTTAGTTTTAAAAAGAATTTGTTTACAATGATTGTGATTCAAATTACTTCTAACGAGCCTATAGTTGTTATCAACTGAAATAAATGCTTTACATGAATGATGGTTGCTACAAACGTATCTGCTGCTCGCTTTACCCCTATAATGTAGCCAGTACGTATATCCATCATATTCTAGAAGTTTATGTCCTGTTACCATAGTTATCTCCCTTGCTAAAAATAAAAATTAACTTTGTTAAATAGAGACGCATGGAGAGCATAAGTTGGACAGAAAAGAAGACCAATGAAGAAGTATTGGACAATGTAAAGGCGAAGCGCAGATTTTTAAAAAGTGGAAGAAAGAAGGGGGATTATGTTTGGTCATTTGCTACGATACGACACCCTTAACGCGTTAATTGAAGGTAAAGTGGAAGCAAGGAGAGGGAAGGGAAGGCCAAGGCGAGCATTCATGGACCAAATAAAGGAAAAGTGTGTGTTGTGTCGTACAGAGAAGTAAAACAACTGGCCCTTAATAGAGAAGATTGGAGGAGGCTCCACCGACAAGTGCACAGCTCTTAAATGATGATGATGAAATAAGTACCATTATAGTGGTTTATTAAATTATAACCAATTACATATATTTAACCCATCATTTCGTGCTCTTTTTAAATCGGCAAACACACACACACACACACACACACACATTGTATATTGGGAAACTAAGTAAGATGCGTTTTTGTTATGGTAATATACACAATATAACGTAATATCTATATTATAAAATTTTAAAACATGCCGTGTCTGTGTAAAGCTATTTAAAAAAGAACTGGAATAGACTATATAAACGATGGAGAACAGGATGCAATTTATTTTAGGTTTCTTATCTATTTATCTGGTTGTTCGGGATTCACGTAAAAACTACTGGGCCGATTTCAATGCGGTTTTCGTTGATCGACAACAAATTCTTAGTCTTAAAGCCGTTTTTAGTTTCTCGGAGGCATAACAATTAGCTTATTCCGACACCGTTTTCACAAAAACGATAGCTTACATTCTTTTTTAAACGCTGGTACTTTGTGTCACGGGACACCCGCGGGAATTTAAAGTCAAGCGTAGACGAAGTGGCGGGAAATCTTAGTATAATAATAGGCGACCACCCAGATACCCACACCATACTAAATAACAAAAACTGCATTTACAAAATTTAATATGCTAGGAATCGAACATCTGCGTTTCAATAAGGTTGACCGGCAAGGGCTTAGCCCGCTCAACAACTGACGCCGTCAATTTTTTTAAATAAGTGTTTATTTTGATATAATATGTTCTATTGTTCAATCTGCATGATAGTGTTTAAGCCGAAATTACACGGGTTAACTCCCGTCTTTCAATTTCGATGGAAGAGATGCCAAAAAATAAATGCATTTAATTGTTACAACTTTTTTCACGAGTGACATTTTTAACTACTTACCTATTGAAGCAGTTGAAAAGTGCATTAATACAGTCAGCGGCACGGAATATGGCCCAAAGATAAACAGACCGATAACAGGCGATTTTTGTACCGCGTATGAGTATTTCGAGTGGCAGTTTGTCAGAAACAATTTTTTTGTTAATTTAAGAGGGTAAGCGCTCAAAAATGTTCATTTGTTTAATTTCTGTGACATTTAACGTTAGTTCGTTAGTGTAAAGCACAAAAGACGGGTGAGTTAAAATTAGATATTCCAATAGTCGTGCATTTAATCTTTAATGTTTATTTTTTTTATTAATCAGTAGTAATTTACGCTTCCAGAATTGGAAAATAATGACCCTAACACCTGCTCAAGTTGCTCAGACTGTGTTACTTCGAAGTCAGGGGCGAACGCAGCGAGAAATCGCTGAAACTTTAAATGTACCGCGTACAACTCTCAGGTACGCCTTAACAAGGTACGACCAGACTGGTCTATACACAAGGAGACCAGGTAGTGGCGGTATTAGGTGTACATCAGTGCGAGATGACCGATTTATCACTCTCGCAATTTTGCGAAATCGGTTCCTTACTGCGGTCGAAATTCGGCAGCGGTTACAAATTGCAAGAGGAATCAACGTAAGTGAGCGAACAATAAGAAGGAGAATGGAGGAACGAGATCTGCGTGCTCGATGACCAGCTCTTGGTCCAGAATTGCTCCGACACCATCGCGTAGCACGACTACGGTTCGCTCGCGGATACGCAAATTGGACTCACGAGCAGTGGAGTAAAGTTCTGTGGACTGACGAATGCCGAGTAGCCTTAAGAGCTCCAGACGGACGCGAACGTGTGTGGAGAAGACATGAGGAGAGGTTTCTGCCAATCACTACCAGGCAAACCGTCAGTTTCCACGGTGGGTCCGTTATGGTTTGGGGAGGTATCTGTTCAGACGCACGCACAGAGTTGGTAGTTGTTGAAGGTCGTCTAACAGCAGTGCGATACATTAAGAGATCCTCCAGGAACATGTTTTACCATTCGTGAGATTCATCGGCGGCGAAGACTTCATCCTCATGCAAGATAATGCCCGACCTCACACAGCACGTTGCGTCGATGATTACCTGTCTGAGGTGAGCATTAGAAAATTGGAGTGGCCAGCACGAAGTCCAGACATGAATCCCATAGAACATGTCTGGGATATGCTTAAAAGGCGAATTCGATCCAGTCCCAACCTTCCAGAGACCATCAGTCAATTGAAACCCGCCCTGACGGCCGCCTGGGAAGAAATACCCCAGGTGGACATTAAAAACATTATCCATAGCATGCCTGATCGTATGCAGGCGGTTATCAGGGCCATAGGTGGAAACACCCGTTGTTAATTTTAAATAATATACCCTAATTTTGTAAAAAAAAATCAAAAGATTTTTTAAACATAGAGCTGTAATGACCTTTTTGTAATTTTCAAAATTTTTAACAAATTTAACTTGCTTTTTGTTAATTAATCATTTGCATTTAAGTTCCAAATAAAGATTTAATTTTTACCACAAAAAAAGAACCTTGTGTCGCGTATCATTTTGATAATAAACCACATAACGGGCTTGGGGCACATTCGGTGCCGCTTAGTTTATATTTTTCTATTCATTTCTATGCAAATTAAAAGAGAGAAATGAAGGGTTTGTTTTCGGTTTAATTGTATCTTCATCTATACTAATATTATAAAGAGGTAAAGTTTGTGACGTTGTAGGGGGTGATCTCTGTATCTACTTAACCGATTTTAAAAATTCTTTTACTGTTAGAAAGCTACGCTAACAGGGAATATCATAAGCTATATAACATGACGCTATATACCACGGGAGCGGGACAGAGCGCGGGTGAAACCACGCCGGGCCGATAGTTTTCAATAAAATTCTAGATGTCGTTGAACCCATTTGAGCACATTTACTTTAGAATAGAGTAATAAACTACTACTACTAAACCCTGCCCTATCTTTTATGCCATTTTCTCTCTCCATCCCTGGGTCGTCTGGAAGAGATCGCTGCCAGCGATAAAGCCGCCATTTGTACTTAATTCTAAGTTGTTTTTGTCTATTGTTCCATAAATAATATTGTACAATAAAGTATATTATATACTATAAATGTGAGGGACTTATTAAACACGTTATCACCATACATTCATAATATATATTTCGGATTAATCGAGGCGTTCATATTGCATTATTATTATTATATTATATATATTTAAATTCAAATTTTTGAAACAATTTGAATAGATGTTTATTGTAAATTGAGTGTTTGAACTTTCTGTAACATCGTCGGTGTCAGTGCAGGACCTTGTAGCTATATTTTTGAGGACATTAATTTTTTTGTCAAAATTGATATATATTAGATACATGTATAATTGTATATATAAATATCACAATTTTGACGTGAAAAATTACGTCACCAAAATTATAAGTTCCTGCACTCATGCCGATGATATTTATCATTTTAATTTAACTTGAAAAAAATAACTGTAAATTATTATTCTGTGAATTAAATAAAATAAATTGTAAAATAGTAGATTATTATTATTACGTATGTAAGTTAAATAAATTTATATTCGCATGTAACACCCGTTTGTAGTTTTATAAAGTACTCTACTACAATGATTATGATTGATATTTGTCTTTAGAAATTGAAGGTTGCTACCACATAAGATAAAAGCTCTACAAGAAGGATAGCTGCTACAGACATATCTGCTACTCGATTTACGCTTATAATGGCACCAATATGTATATCCCTCATATTCAAGTACCTTGTTTCCATTCACCATAGTTATTTCTTTTGCTGAAATGTAAAAGTATTATTATTTTTCGAGTATTCATTTAGAATGTTTTTTTTATAAAACATTAACTTTATGAAAAAAAATACTAACTTATTGTATTTCAAAATTTCTTTTATATAAGACAATTATTTATTTATACATTATTACATGTACAAAACTAATTTTAAAAATTACAATTAAATGTTAAAAATTGTTCGCCGGCAGCGGAGCCTTCAGAGACGGGAATTTCATCATAATTCGTGCCGTATCCAGTTTTTAATTAATTATTGCCTTCTGTACTTTATATATGAAAAAAAATCCTATCTAGTGGGAATGATTAAAGCCGTAGATTTTATTCCAGAAAAAACTTGTCGTTTATTCTGGGATAGGAAAGATGATGCAGCAAATTGCAGCTTATCGGATTTCTGTACAGTACCATTCATATATCTTACCATTAGTTAAAATTTAATATAAAGTCCATACAATAATATCAAATTACATACTACAAATGATAAGGTAAAATAATCGTTAGAACACTAGCCTAAATGTCTAGAAGTGGCACCGCAGAATGTTAGGCGCGAAGCATACATAAGCGGCGTTGGGCGTAGACGAACTCGAGATCATTACGTGTTTCTGTTTGATACAACATGTATGTCACTGTCAATTTGTAAATGCCGTTACATTATAATCTATGTTGCGAGATTGTAAACTGTATATTTCTAGCTCCATGGCCACAGAACAACATACCGTAAGACCGATAAATCAGCCGCGCGCTGATTGATAGGTACGTTCCCTCGCATACCATTCACAATATGAGGATTTCACGTCGATAGATTAGAATCCATCGAAAAATAATGTGTTAAAATGTAAGCACTATATTACGGTTCACAATATTTCGTCAGTTTACAATCTCACAATATAGATTATAATCTAACGCTATTTACAATTTGACGGTGATATATACAAGCGGCGCGGCACGGGCAAGATGCGGATGCCACTCGCGTGCCGCATCCTTGCCCGCACCGCGCCACAGCAGCGACGAGTCCAAATACAGAGGCTTTAAGCTTTAGTCTTTTATTTCTCAAAGAACTCACTATTACTAACTTAAAGAGAAAAATAGATTAGTATGAGTCTAGCAAAATACATCGAGTATACTTCATACATATAAGTCAACTTAATTTACAACTATATATACTACCTTATTATTATAGGAATATTGATATAATATAAGAGTAGCAATTTGTCTGTCTGCCAGGTTTTATGTATTTAAATAAGGTTTCCTACATATTTTATAGCTTGTTTTAAAAATATTGATGGAGTTACTCTTATGTCTAAAGGTAAATTCAAAGGCAATCAATATAATTTACAATAGTTATAATCAATATCGTGCAAAATGGCCACTTTTCAGAATCCTATTACGATGTTGCTAAAAATTAAACTGGCACAATTAATATTCCACTACTAATAATATATCTATCTAGACACAATTTAGACTCATAATGGCTGCAAAAATGTTCGTTCTAAAACCATGGAATCAGAATCAGAATTTGTTAATACATCATCTTTATATATTGAGATTTATCACTGAGTCTACAGTTTAGCATATCGTCCGCATTTAGTTTTAAAAAGAACTCTTTTAACGTGATTATGAGACGTGTTTTTCTTTATAATAGCAAAATTGTTATCAATTAAGAGAAAAGCTCTACACGAGGGATAGCTGGTACAAGTCCATCTGCTTGTCTTTTTGCTTTTATAGTTTGAAAAGTAAGTATATCCTTCACATTCCAGTAGCTTTCTACCGGTCATCATTGTTATTTCTTTTACTGAAAATTATAAAAAAATACATACATTTACAATATTAATATTTTATAAGGTCTTTGCAACTGGTGAATATATTTCAAACTGCACATGACATAGTTTTGTACATGATGTTTATATTCATTTAGATGTATATATTATAAAATAATACTTTCATATAGTATATAAAAAATTACAACCTTAGGATTAAATTAGGTCTGCACATTAGGATAAATGACAGTTAAATCAATTGAGACACTTTTTATTATCTTACAAAATGTCGTGGCCTCCTAGATTTTACACGAATTTACAAAATTACGTAAAATATGTCTCTATTTTGTACAAGTAAAAGGAGCCAAATAGCGCATTATGTATTGTTTACACAGTAATTTTCGTGATATATTAAAAGTAAGATCATAAGACACTACTCAATTATTTAATATATTTAAAATCGTACGTTTTAAATCTTTAGGCTCGATCCACACTATGGTGGCGTTCACGGTTCTTTCTCGCTCCGTTCCGGGTCCAGTTAAATATTCTTAAACCAGAAAGTATCCAAGTATTGTTACAACCTAGGCGCCGACAAAGACAAATTCCATGTACAGATTTGTAGAAGCATATTTATTACCCATCGGCATTTGAACTAATGACTAATAACATTGAAACTATTATAATTCTTTTCGTCTTCTTTTGTTTACTTATTTATTGGCATACGTTTCTAGAGAACAATCTATTGTTCTATTGTTACGGATATAAAGTACAAGCTGATTCTAGGAAATTCGGTCCACATTGCCGGGTGGGCACATTGCATTTGTGCAGTATAAAACGAGGGCCTGATTGAGGAAGGGGAGCAGTCGATCGAGAACCACGATCAAGGTGAGACGTGTGTACATTCGGGAATCTATTAGTGACGGACTTTGCGCGTTTTATTGAATTATGACCTTCTGGATTACGTTTGGATTTGTTGTGTTCGGTTATATTTGTACTTGTGTTATACGTGTTTGTATAGTTCTAATAAACTCTATAATGATTCTAACGGCATTTTAATTCTTCGAGTCCCGCAACTCATAACAGTATTATCGCTATCGCATTGCTCTATTCGATCCGATATTGTGTCGGTTTCGATGTGTCTGTCATGACTTGTAACGACATTTTGAATACGGTTTTGTTTCTACTACTTTATAGTACTAGACTATTAGTGTAAATACAGTGAGATATAATCGCATCGAGACTGAAACATGTTGTGAAACTAGAAATGTATTTACAGAGAGATTTGATCGAAACGAGACCGGAACGAGATAGAACCGTGAACGGTATTATATTGTGAACTGAGCCTTACAATCGTACAATCGCACAATCGTGCTATTTGAAAATTAGTGAACATTTATTTCATATTTGCAAACTAATTTTTCATTGTTTCTTTCTGAACTATATTTTCTTTACAATAGAATATACAAACATGTATTAAGATAAGTAAAGCTGTGTAATCTTAAAACTGACTTCATATTGAATTTAATCCCTGTTTTATAGTCGCATGTATTGCCCGATTGCTGTCTTATAAAGATTTCTTTTAATGTGATTATGATCTGTGGTTTTCTTTACAATAATAAGATTATTATTAGCTAAGAGGAATGCCCTACACGAGGGATAGCTGCTACAAACCCATCTGGTGTTTGTTTTTCCCCTATAATTCGACCAGTATGTATATCCTTCAAATTCAAACAATTTTTTTCCATTCATCATTATTATTTCCCTTCCTGAAAATAATTTTGTACACGAAAAATTATAGTCTTAGTATATTATTAGGTTTGCGTATTAGTAGAATATTTAACGAGGAAGGAGAGTTCGTTGGTAGGTTTCGTACTCAGTTATGTGTTGTTTCCATTGAGGATTTGGAGAGTATTAAATAGTCCAAGATCCCAGTCACCCCAGACTTACGTGATTTTAGGAAAGATGAAATTTTTAGAGTTTGTTGTTTGCGAAAGCATTAGGGCATTATTTAAGCGTGTAAGTAGAAGTGAGATGCACTCTGACGCGTGAATATATAATATATATAAAATTTACATATAAATAATATTGAATTGATTTGAATAATTCTCTCGCGCTTCCTCGCATAGCGGAACTCTTAACGAGTCTGGGAGGATTTTTGGTCCGCCAGATTTGTCTGGCTCATTGGAAAATATTTTAAAATATTATACTTGATAATATATATAAAATTCAGCCTTCCTAAAATGGCGTAAGTTCCCACATTTTTTTAAGTGTCTGTCAAAAGTTATGCCCCACAGAAAGTGTCTGGCAACTGTATATCTTTGTTTATAACAATATCATATATGACATATGTAAAAACTAGCCTTGCTACTTTGACGTAAGTTAGCATGGTTTTTTTCCACCTTTGATACCTGCTACCTGAAAAACGGCCCCGCTTTCAGCTTAGCGAGTATCCATTCCTTTTTAAGTTTATGTTATGTTTTATTAACGATCCCTTGTCTGTTAAGTTTGGTTAGAATTTGCCTTGCAGCTGCGAAAAAGCTGTATAAAATCCTGCCGTATTTTCTGGTATAACCTTCACAAAAATCTATCCCTTTTTTTCAGGATGAAAAGTAGTCCAATTTTTTTTTATTTCAGGAGTTCAGCAGACGGGCAGACGACCCACTTGATGGAAAGCGGTGACCATCGCCTATGGACATTTGCAACACCAAAGGTGCTACAAATGCGCTGCTGCTCTCTTAAGGGATACTGGAACCTGGTGGTGGTAGCCATCCAATCGAGCAAATGCCCTACCACCTGGCAAAACCAAATCTATGCTAGATATTAAACTGACATATATATCGAGTATCAGTCAAGTCGATCCAAAAGATTTTCCGTGAAAGCACAACAGCCAAACAGAAAATATACTTTTATCCCGGAAACTATCCCATGTCCATCCTCGATATCAAAAAAAATATGCATACTGAGTTTCAGCCATACTGGCCATGTAGTTTTTCCGTGAAAACGTAACAGACAGAGTTACTTTGGCATTTATAATATTAATTATGGGGATTACAAGACTGTATAGAAATAGATGTATCAAAATTAGTAAAGGTGTAATTCATAAACTGACTTTATATAGAGGTATAAAAGCTATTTCATAGTCGCATATACTGCCCGTTTGTAGTCTTAAAAAGAGGTCTTTTAGCGTGATTATGATTCGTGTTTTTCTTTATGATACTAAGATTGTTATCGACTAAGAGGAACGCCACACACGAGGAATAGCGGCTACAAAACCATTTGCTAGTTGATTTCCCCTGATAACTAAACCAGTACGTATATCCTTCATACTCAAGCAATTTTTTTCCATTCACCATTATTATTTCCCTTGCTGAAAATTAGAAAAATATTACACTATCTTTATAATCACAACTTGATATTTTATTTTTGTCAGCAAGATGGTAGCTGAAATTTTCTGGATTATTTTACAATATAATTACTCTGTTCTTTATATATAGAAAATTTATTTCGTAAAAACTAAATTTTCACCCTTTCTCAATTATGTTCGGTTTCCACCTGGGATAATGTTACTGTTATTGACTGTGGCCAAACGCGTCTTGTTTATAGCGTTAAAAATAATGTCGCTAATGAATAGTGTATATACATAAGTTATCTATCAATATTTAACGTCATAAACAATTAATAACAATATCGATCACTAAATAAGCCCATCACTACATCTGTATGAAATGGTGACTAAAACTAAAAGTATCCCAGATAGAGCAGTAACATTATAATAGTGCATAGAAAGAGATGCACCAAAATGAGTAAAGATAAATTGACCACTTCAAACTGACCTCATATTGAGGTCATATTAATTGCTGTTTTAGAGTCGCATGTAGAGGCCGTTGTCAGTTTTATAAAGAACTCTCTTAATGTGATTATGATCCGTGTTTTTCTTTAAAATAATAAGATTGTTATCAGCTAAGAGGAACGCCCTACACGAGGGATAGCTACTACAAATCCATCTGCTAGTTAATTTTCTTTTATAATTAGAACAGTACGTATATCCTTCATATTCTAGCAATTGTTTTCCAGTCACCATTGTTATTTCCTTTGCTGAAATTTGAAAACAATCACACATGAACGTTTAGAGTTCAAAAATATAATTAGATCGTCGCAGTTGGTAAATATATTTCAAATTGTATATTTCATACTCCGCCATTAGGTGTTTTGACTAATATTTTCACATATCCGATCGTTCTATTTCAATCCCTTTTATACCATTTCAAAGACTGGCAAACCGTTGGCTTTGTTTCTGGTGTTGCCAACGTCTGTAGGCGACGGTAACCATTTTCCTTTAAGTGAATCGTCTGTCCATTTGCCAGCTTCGGAATAAAAAAAGCCTATTTGTGTTGCAATTCTTTTCACATGATCGTGCTAGCTGGTAATTAGTAACTTTAACATATAGTCACTCAGCCACTTACACACAGAAATCGTTTGTTTAATTAAAGTTAAGTTCTCATTATTCCTTTCTTTATTTCCTTTTATTAAGAATTAGAGTTTGTTTACCCCAAGCTAGGCCGCGTGTCAAACCCTAGGCAGTAGCTTTATTTTACTTACATAAAACTTAATTCTGATTTTTACATATAATATTATAAAATTCTAAACAGTCATGTCTGTACATGGAAGTTATTAAAAAAAAAACAACTGGAATACACGTTATAAACAATGGAAAGCACGATACATTTTTTTTAGATTTCTTGTCTGTTTATCTATTTGTTGGTTTGTTCTGGAGTTACATAAAAACTACTGGGCCAATTTCGATGCGGTTGTCGCTGACCGATAGCAATTTCTACTTCTTACCTCGGGAATACCGCAAGAATTTTCCCGGGAGCGTTTTGAAGTTTTTCGGATGCATAAAAAGTAGCTTATCCCGACACAGTTTCCACTAAAACGACAGCTACGGTACTTTGTGTCCCGGGAATCCTGCAGGAATTTCAAGTCAAGTGTGCATGAGGTCGTAATTACATAGAAACTAATTCTATATAATCTAGACAACTGCGCAGCACAGAGGTGAGTCGAAGTCAACTTGATTTGAAGTAATATAACGAATAACACTCCCGGAAAAATTCCCGCGGGATTCTCAAAGTACAAAGCATTGTATCATTTAAAAAGGACTTAAGCTATCATTTTAGTAAAATCGTATCGAAATCAGGTAATATTTATGCAATCTAACTAATTTGAACCATACCCGGAAAAATTCCCGGAACACAAAGAATCGTAGCATTTAAAAGGAATGTAACCTATCGTTTTAGGGTAAACTGTGTCGGAATAAGCAAATTTTTATGCACCTGAACAATTTTCAACCGCTCCCGGGAAAATCCCCGCAGGATTCCCGGGATAAAAAATATTATTAATAATGATATTGATCGATAGATCAATTAAAAAATCATATTGAAATTCGATTATTCCCAAATTCCCAAAAAAATTCCGTGGGATTCCTGAGATAAAAAGTAGCGCAGATTTTAAATCTAAAAATTTGCTACCGATTAGCGAAAACAGCATCAAAATTGGCCCAGTAGTTTTTACGTAAATTCCGAACAAACAGATAGACAAGAAATAAAAAAAAATATGCAAAATTGAAAATTTAAAGATGACTGCTAGAATATATGAGAATCGCCCAAAGATAGTACGACAAGATCAGAATGATTTCTAAAATAACGCTTATGAGAAATTTGAGTTTATATTTACAAATGTATTATAAAAAATATGGTAGGACTAATACTCGCGATAATTAATAATGAACGTTTTTAATCGTGTATTCTATACAAATGAGTATCGATGGTCTAAAATTATTAAATGTACTTCATACTGGTATTATTTTTTGTATTATAGTCGAATATAGTGTTCGTATTCAGTTTTACAATGAACTCATTTAATTTTAGTGTGATTGTGATTCGTATTTTTCTGTACAATAACAAGATTGCTATCAACCAATAGAAATGCTCTACACATAGAATAGCTGTTGCAAACCCATCTACTAGTTGATTCTCTCCTATAATTAATAAAGTACGTATATCCTTCATATTCCAGCAATTTTTTTCCATTCACCATTGTTATTTCCTTAACTGAAAATTTAAAATAATTATGACTATAGTAGGACAGTTGTTCATTACATTTGAAGTCTCTATCGCACGACCGTGATTGTGACTACTCAGAATCTTGTAACTAATTCAAAATGTTTACTAAAAAGTTCAGTCATGTGATATTGTGAGAACCAATCGCATCGTAGCATCCTTCAACTGGAGAGTTGCCGATATAACGCTGTTTCACACATTTTAACCTACCCCTAGGGCCGAACATTCACCTTTTATATTCTAGACCACCTTACCATAGCCCGAACAAAATGATCTGTCTTTTTAAAAGTTTTTATTTTTACATACATACATACATACATACATAACTTCACGCCAGTTCCCTTGCGGGGTAGGCACGAACAACAGAGTGCCATTTAGGCTTATTCTTACACACCTCACTTGCCTCTTTGACATTCATAACTCTTGTCATGCACACTCGTCTGTTCTTAAGGCTCCTGACATCACCTTCTGCTAGTACACGATCAATTTGATCATGGAAGGTGTCTCGTGGCCTTCCACGACTTCTGCATCCATCCACTTTTGCATTGTATATCTGTTTAGTCATTCTTTCATCATGCATTCTTTCCACATGCCCGAACCACCGGAGCATTCCTTTCCTTACCTTCACCCCGACACTCTCTTTCAGACCAACTCTCTTTCTTATTTCGGTATTACGAACGCGGTCCGCGAGCGTCACTCCGCAGATTTTGCGCAGTGCTCGCATCTCGACCGCGTTTACTCTACTTTCATGCTCTCTCTTCCATACCCAACTCTCGCATCCATACGTGAGCGTAGGTACCAGCACCGCGTTGTGTACGGCGAGCTGGGCCTTCTGGCGTTTTTATTTTTAACTACCAATATTCCTCTGTTACAATCTGAATATGTTTTAGAACTTAAACACTAAAATTAAAGGTAGTAAAATTTAAAAACGCAAAAATTTTAAAAAATTTCATTAAAAATTTAAGACTCGGGATAAGACCGTCTATCCTTCAACCGGGTTTGCGTGTCTTTATTCAGATATCATAAGTATTGTATAAGCTTTACCGAGGCCTCAAGTAACTAACCAACAGGTCAGTTCTCCTACTATATATAACAGGCGGTGGGGGCGAGCAATTTGGAAATAGAGTTGTCATGAGAAAAAAAAATAGATTAAGGGCCGATTTTTCAATCGTCAGATAATAATTATCTGATATCTATAACTAGTCTGAATTTAAAAGTGAAACAATTCACCTGCTTGATTTATGTAACTCTAATTTTAAATTTTCCCGTGTTGTGTTTTGTTCTATAGAATAACTTTTATCTGGTGATTAAAAAATCGGCCGTTAATCAAAATTATGTTATTCATTCGATTAATATTTATCTATATAATAATTAGCATTAAAAATTACTAAGACATGAAAAGCTGATTTCATTACCATTATGCAAATTTGCTTGGTTTTGTTGTCAAATAATAATGGTTGTACATAAAACTTTTACTATGCAAAATAAAAATTCGAAATTAAGGCAGAATCTTAAATAAGTTAATCATAGTAAATTTAGCGATGTGAAGTGATTAATTAATTACGTGATCGATCACCACACACACCATGATTGAATTATTCAATAATTTGGTTCTTAGTTATTAGTGACAGATTTAGTCTTAATCATAGATCAAATTATATTATGCCCAGCGCAGAGCATACCAACTCTGGATGGCGATATATGTCTGGCTGGTGAGAATGTAAGTTAAGGTATAACCGAAGTGTCAGTTGTTTCAGCAGATTCTTGATGTGATTGTTCAACAATAGCAATAAAAGCTACGAAATCTTCTTCGCCAATAACATTTCTATCACATGGCCATAAGCCTGTTGCTCTAAATCCATTTATTGCTATTTCCGTATGAACAGACCTAAGATATGCATTACCAAAAAGTTCTGTAATGTTAGCCTGTTCTATAACAGTTCCAGGATTTAAGCGAAGCCATGTAGATGCCACTTCATTGTAGTTCCTTTTTAGTGATTTAAGGAACAATCTGTCTAATGGCTGTAGTCGATGTGTTGTATAATTAGGAAACGATAACATGATTATACCGTAATCACGAGCTAGCTGAATTGCTTCCAAATTTTCTATATGTGTGCTATGACCATCCAGTAAAAGTAAAATTTGTTTTTGGTCGCTTTTTTCCACTTTGGTACATTTTATAAAATGTTCTAGCCATTGGACAAATAGTCCAGATGTTAACCATCCATTTTGTGAGTATCCAAATACCGTGTTGGAAGGAGAGACTTTTTTAAAAATGTCATTCGATATGCTGCACTTAAATATTAACATGGGTGGTAAGAATTCTCCCGCTGCATTCATCGCACATATACATGTCGTTGTTAGATCTCCCTCTCCGCTTGTGAGTAAACTTACTTGTTGTTTGCATTTTGGAGCAACGATTTCGGCAGGTTTGTGAATGCTAGATAAAGCTGTTTCATTCATATTGTATATATGCTCAGAAGTAAACTTGTGTTCGTCTAGTAATCTTTCATACTTATCAATAAACTCATAAACACGCTTCTTATACAATTCATTAGTTTTATCTATCGCCTTTATTTATGGACTATGTAAGGACAAAATATTATGTTCTCTTATGAAGTTATAAAACCATTTTTTGCCGGCTATTTTTTGTTGCTTGTTGAAGCGATGAGGTAATTGATATTTTTCAGCAAGTTGGTAGGCCAGCTTTCTTATATCAGTAGTAGTTAAACTGAAGAAACTCGACCTTAAATGAATTATCAGCTGTGCTAACTCATTTTCCAATTCTAATGTTATATCATTCGGTCTTCCAAACTTGGTATTCTTATTTAAACCTTTTAAATGACGGCGTAGTGTTGGCTTTGGTATGTTATATCTTCTACATGCTTCATTGAACCCAATTTCGCTATTCCAAACTTTTAGTAAAGCTTCAGTCATATCTTCTTGCTTCCATGTATTGTAAGTTCTTTTCTTCAGATAAGCTGAAACTATTATATGGAATTAGTAAAAAATATATCTATTAATGCCTATATTGTAAACGTACGATTAACAAACTAACCACGTAGTGATTACTTTTAAATGCCTTTTGTCGTCTATTTTTTTCGAATTAGTTCATAAATAAAAACGACCATAAAAAGGTGTTTGAGGTAAAGCCCTTAAGCACGACATAAGCGTCGAGACTTGATACTTTCAAACCTAAATCATTGAAATTCTTCTTACCTGCATCCATTAAGGGCGTATAGGCGCTTAGAAATCTCTCTTTCTTGCCTGTTTTCTTTGCTTTCAAGTGAGCTGTACAGTACATCGTTTCTTGTATATTTCATTGGATTAGCGGGGCGGGATTTGATTAAGGTATGGCGGTGATGGCAAAGGGGTTGACGTTTATCTTAATATCAAATAGCTACCACTACCGCCCATCGACAAGTGCAGGACTAAGGAAGTCAATACTTTGCCTACCTTGTCGAAACTTTATATATCTGTTTACGTCCTTTTTGAAGAGCCTTCATTCTTCAGATTGCACACATATGGCATGTGTTTAGCACGGAAACTCAAATAAATAAATGGAACACAATGACTGTTACTATATATTTCTTTCAACAAAGAATATACATGGAGACTTTTATTGTAAGAATTTTTATTATCAGAATTTATTGAACTGTACTACTACTACCTCTTTCCATGTTTTCCTTATCATGTGGTGTTCGTAGTGTGAGCATTATTTATCACAAATGAGGGTAGTTATCTGTGTGACTACCCTCAAGTACGTGTTGTATTGGAAAATGAAACTCGTATTTTGGCATTAGTTTTGGCCATAGTCTTAGTTTCTTGTATCGTGAATTAAGTATATGGTAAAATCTTAGGGAGACTTATGTCCCGTAATGGACTTCCATTGACTAACGACTAACGCATGAGGATTATATAACAAATATTTCAAGTTTAAGCTCATTTACAGATTACCACTTTATTGCAATACTAGTCTGAATAGTATAGTTTTTCAAATGGAAAACTAACGGAACGAAAAATAAAAGAAAATTTATTATAATCATTTAGGTTATAATATTCACAATTTACTATTTGATTTCCTACTGACACAAAATACAGGTTAAAATAAGAGCACAGCTCAAAAAAATATGCTATATCCATTATAACAATTTAATGGACCATTGTCGAACTCAGTACGGCAGCTAGTGTACTTGATTTACATAAATTGGTTTTTATTTTTAACTTCAAAATATAAAAAGCGTAATAATCGATAATATTAGAAAATTCTAAACATGCCGCGTCTGTACATTGGAGCTATTTAAAAAAAAAACCTGAATACACTATATAAACGATGGAGAACACGATACATTTTTTATATATTTCTTGTCTGTTTGTTCGGGATTCACGTAAAAACTACTGAGCCGTTCTCAATGCGTTTTTCGGTGATCGACAGCAAATTCTTATACTTAAAATCTGGGCTACTTTTTAGCCTGGGAATAGGTAGAAAATTTTATGTAATAAAATGTGTGATATTTTTTATCACGGGAATCCCGAGTAAAATTTCCCGGGAGCGGATTTTAATTTTTCGGATGCATAAAAATTGGCTTATTTCGACACAGTTTTCGATTAAACCATAGCTTACATTATTTTGTGTCCCGGGACTTCCGCGGGAATTTCAAGTCAAACGTGGCTGAAGTCGTGGGGGCATATCTTAATTGATTAATAAGACTAATACTACTAGGGCATTACATATATCAATATATCAATATTTTACTACTCCGCGGCGACAAGAGGGACATCTACACTACGATTTATTTCAAGTATGGACTCGGCTGTCGGCCCTTGTTTTTTTAAGGTCTACAACCTCGTGTAAAGTCCAGTCTTGGTTTTATATAGAACTTTCTTAGTGTGAGAATGATTGGTATCTTTCTCTACGACGTAAAGGTTATTATTTGTTCTGACATATGCTTTACAATTCGGGTAGGTGGTGCAAACCCATCGTGAGTTCTTTTTTAACTTTTGTTGAACATAGTATGTATATCCTTGGTATTCAAGCACCTGTTTTCCAGTCACCATGGTTATTAATTGCGCTGAAAAGTAAAAATTTACTATATTGAATGTATGTTACATTTATTATACATTGTTAAAATCAAAAGTAAAGTGTTTTGATGATTGTTTGTTTTATCTATACTGCCTTGGCAATGAACCGATTATGATAATATTTGAATATGTGTACTTTAGATAATAGGGACTGAATATAAGATACTTTTTTCCCAGAATTCGATGATTGTCGGTTAGAAAATTTATCCTAACCTCATAAGGTCTATATCGTTCCTAACCTAATGCGATTACTTTTAAAATATAAATACTTGAAAAAAATTAATAAAATACATTTTTTTCAAGTATTTACGCCATCTAAAATAATATATAACAAACCTAATATCCTATAATGGACATATTTACAAGTAAAAATTGATTCCAGGTCATTTTTGGTGGGAAGCGCTGCCATATTGATTGCTGTAAAGTATTTACCTATATATAAGTAAAAGTATCGTGTATTTATTTTTCATCTATTCTTCTCTTTATATCCATATATATGGTTTTTTGCCTTTTCGTTTTTCAAACTAAAACCCACTTGTATTTTACTGTTTTTTTTCAAAATGGACAACTTTAAATGCTTGTATATTATGTTATTAGTTTTAAGTAACTGTTTAATACATTACACACATATTTGTATATATATATATATATATATATATACACACACACACACACACACACACGCATATATATATATATATATATATATATATATTGAAATGTGTTTGTATTTCAAAGATATATATGTAATGTATTAAATATACACTATTTTAAAATAAAATACATACATAACTTCACGCCAGTTCCCTTGCGGAGTAGGCACGAACGACAGAGCGCCATTCAGGCTTATTCTAAAATCAAATAAATAGGTACAAAATGAACTTACACTGTGGGCTGTGTGGCGCTTAGGTGCTTACCCGTAGAATAGAGAAGCTCAAGCAAGTAGGACGTTTATGAGCTAGTATTATATGTATATAATTTTTTTCTTAGCCAAGACGCCGAGTGCCCAATTTATTGACATCAACCGATACTTATCACTGTATGCTAATGATAAGCTTCCGATATGTATGGGAAATGGGAACAAAAGTAACTGTGCTTTTAGATTATAATGCTAACACTAAAAACAAAAAATGAATTAAATAATCTCTTTTATACTGTAAACTATAGGCGACAGTTAGATACTCCATATAATTAAACAACACCTGTAAACGCGCAGTAAATTTTATATACAAATATGTATATAAATGTTTTACACGGCATATATTAATTAAAACAACATTTTTCAGTAGTTTATAAAATACCCTGATATTCGGTTTTTATTTCAAAAATAATACATTCAATTAGCAACAAAATACATTATTCATCGTAAAAAAGTTCTTACAATAAATTTGATATACTAAAAATACTTTGTAAATATCTGTAAAGAAAAACCTCGTTGCTGTAAAATCTTCTTTTCTACTTTCTCTTCTTTTATATTATATCATTTACTGAATACATATTTTCCTCAAGTTGTTATAATTACAAATATATAAAAATTGCTAAACATTTAGGTAATTAATGTAACACATATACTTTTTATCTATTTACAAGTGTACCACATTACATACTTGATTTAGTTTAGAATTCTCTTTTCTGTCTCTGGCCTTTGTGTATATAATAGTTTTGATAATAGAGTAGAGTTAGACTTAGGCCCGCCCCGTTTGTACTAAAGCGGAGAAGAGAGGAAATATGCGGAGACGAGTGGGGCGTTTATATTATTGCGGAACGGAAATATGAGTTGGCTACACTACACCAGGGCACTCTCTGAATTTGGTTAGTTGCGGCTGTGAGGAATTTGGTGGGAGCCATAATCCTCAGTGATTCTAACTGGTAGGCGGCTTGCGGCTGAGAGAGAGACAGGGAGAGGATTGTGCGTGCAGCCTTCGGACGTCGTCATCAAACGCGGGATAGGAGGCGTTACGCTCAGGAATTGCTCCCGTAATCTCGTGCTAGAGGGCCACCGTTTACGGGGGTATGGGTGGAATCACCTCTACTGTACGAAGTGGTACAGCTCTGCTTCCCGGGGCTTAGTACACAATTGGAGCACCAGAACGAGACAGTCGACTGTCAATAGGCGTAAACCCTGTGTCGTTCTGATTAAGTGCCCTGGTGGTGATCTTTAGATCAAAGCCCACAACCCGAGCGAGTGAAGCGAGCGTCCGCGGCAGCGGCCGGCGAGTGACAGAACCGACTGGTCTCCATTTATTCGTTGATAATTTAAACAAAAGTTAAAAGTCGGTTCTGCCATGGCATTGGTCTGCAGATAACCTAACCTAACCCACTGTCTTTGTCATATGTCACCTTCGAACACCCCTCACACCTATATATTGTTTGTCTAACATTGGTATTGCATGTTGTCGGTAATTATATATACAAACTACAAAAATATAATAATTATCTTAATCACATAAATGTGAAAAATCTAAAATTCCGTATTTTCATGTCATTCAAAGGTGTTCAGTTTGATTGAATAACATTGATATTCATGCTGTATGGATTTAGTTCCTTTGCCTAACATTTAGCAAAGTGAGGTAAAAGCTTTGTCTCTGAATATTATTAATCTGAGGTTTTACCTACAGATTACAAAGTATAGTGGTTTTTTAGCAATGCCGTAATATTTGATTTTATAATTATTAATTATTTTGATAATGTCATATATGTTACATTTGCAGACTAATCCCAAAATTAAGGTAATTGTGTTTTAATTATAATTAGTAGGTAAGTCGTCACGCTAAAATTGAACATTATTCCTATCGATATAATGCACGTATTTCGTAATTGATTGTATTTTGTATTAATTTTTTGTCTAAATGATGGCTTACCGATGATTTTAGTGTCGTTATTATACCATAGCAAACCATATGTAAAGTCTTTGAATACAATAAATGCGTAATTTTCAGGTTCCGCGTTTATGCATATTTACCTAAACTTAATATTTCTTTACTTAATAACTTTATTTTACTGAAAATACGAATTTTATAATAACGTAATTATTTGAAATTATATTTATTCTTTTTTTTTCTTTTTAAATGTGAATTTGTAATAGGTGCATAACATTTTTTTAAATATTATCAGGTTGTGATTCGATATTTGAAAATTTCTAAAAATAGAATCCGCGTGTTGCTTGGAAATCATATATATATAACTATATAATAACATAAGCATATAATGTATCATCTATGGTTGGGACAATCAGCGTTTCAGGATGCATTCAGCTATTAGCATTTGACTGGTGTAATCCTTCCCGTAAACTAATATAATATCTACGATAGGCAGCTCTTCTCTCATATAACCCTGCTATCTGAAGCAGGAACATAAAGTCTTTTTAACCAGAAAGCCGTGCAGCTCCGAGATTTCGACGTTGCCTTGCAACCAAGCCCATTTACTGGTCTGAGTACGGGCCTCTGTACGCTGGCTCTGTACCCTACCGGCGCCCTGAGCATCCTGCCGGCGCACTAAGCGTCCTGCCAACGCTTTGACCGGGGCTACGAACTACTAGGGTCGCTGCGGATCGTGCGGGAGCCGCCCTGCTGCCGCCTATTTATCGGTCGGCAACCCACCTGCCGCCGCCCTGCTGCAGCTGACGCGACTGCAACTGTCACCGGCGGGTGCTCTAGTCTACTCTCAAAGGAGTCGGAACTTTTAAGATAAGTGACGCGTTTAGGGCCTCAATAGGTTTCCTAGTTGCTGTTGCAAATGAGACCTGGTTATTTTATTTCACTATATGCTGCATACACAGTTCATTTCCGACCCACTTGAAGAGTAATTTCCTCTCCTCTCCGATAAAACGATAACCACCGAATTTAAGCAAAGAGGAACTGTAGTAATAAGAATATTTTTGTGATTATTTATAAAGCATCCTCTCTCCTCTCTGCTCCTTTTAGCTTTGGTGGAAACCGTTTAAGGTAAAGTCCCATTTCGTCGCGATGATTTTTGAGCAAGTTCTATGCGAAGAAATGTATTTTTGTTGAAAATTCGACAGCAAGTGGTTGAGTGGTCTAAACCTTCACCCGCCTAGCTCACAGAAACCCCGAGTTCCATTCTTGGTATGGTTAATTTCGTAAACAAACTTTCTGCTAATTGTGGTCTAGATTTCTGGGACCGATTTCAGAGTTATCCTTTGCGAATATTACTTATAACACGGGCGTAATATGCTTAGTTTGGTGATGTAGACCGTGTGTTTATCTGGCGATTTGATTATGCGTCAGAATCTTCGCGACGATTAGGCTAAATACAAACATACATCCGATGCAAGGACATGAATCTTTCCGCTTTCACGGTGTTCATAGTACATATTTAGGTGACCATACCATAATATTTTAAACGAGAAAAGAGCTTTACATGCCAGCTAGTTTCTTGCCTTATCGTGATTAAAAATCTTAATTATATTTGGCACAGGTATACCTTAGACTAAATATGAACATATATATTCTTTTGTCACAAAAAATGTAACTTCTCGAAGGACTCAGATTCAATATTTACGCTGGCGAAGTACCAATAATAAATATTTATACAAAATATTCAAGGAACGGAATGTAATACGTGTTTTACACATTATATATATCGACTAGCACTACAACATATTGACAATCACAGGCAGGCCGCCACAATCTAGGTTGTAGTCAACGTGTTATCTTCAAAAATAACATTCTGAAAGTTCAGGTTTCATCCTGGTCCCACAGGATATTATAAGCTTGCTCAATCATCCGCCATTCTTTGTCTTCTTCCGCTAAAGAGATGAAGCATAATTCTTAGACAGTTCTACTTCGAGAAATTTCTTTGCAGTTTGAGTACATCAATTAAATACAGAAACAAATAGGACGTGGGTATTTTTTATATTTGGAGATAAGAGAAATGTCAGGCAATCGTGGGGTAATAAGTGGTGGACAGCACCAAGATGATGATGTGTTGTTGATAGCCACATAGGCGTCGTTGGGACATTTTTAAAAAATCCCGATATTACAGTAAAAATAGATTGATTATAAAATCGGCCACTTCACACAATTCTTTTTTCTTATGTTAAATTAACTGAATCGACATTTCTTGAAGATCAATTTACTATTTGCACATGCACTAATCCTGATGTTTGATAAAATGTAATTATGTAGTTGTGGTGCTACTGTAGCTGAGGTATTCGCATCTGGAATCCTGACGAAGAACCTGGCCGGACTAGCGCTCTGATATAATTACCATATTTATTACAAATAACACATACTGATGGTCAAGGAAAATACATTTATATCCAGATTGTGAGCGCTGACAAGGTTGTCTAGGTAGACGTCGGTTTAGCATGTCTAAGTAGGTACTTAGACACGCTAAACCGACGTCTAAAGTCGAGCCGCTCTTGTCCAACAGTGAGACGTTTATGGACGGATATAATAAATATATACGAATATGTAAGCTGTACGCAGAAGGTTTGCCGATGGTCGCCCCATCCCTCTTCCTACGACTGGGACCGGGACTTGTCTAAGTAGTACTAAGAACTAGACGACTGCGGGTCGCGGTTGTGGGAGGCGGGAGGGGTTGTCATCGGCAAACCTCCTGCGTACGACTTATAATGAAATCTTTATTTTCTATACCTCCATTCAGATGCTGAATCTGAATAACTTTAAAATACCTCAAGTTATTAAACCCCGTAATTGTTTTTATAAGTACAAAAATATTTACGTACCCAGTCTTGCCATAAATATTGTAACAAAGTATTTTTTTTTTCTTTTGCACATAACATTTATAAGTTTTACAGTGTGTTAGTTTAATACATAAATATAAAACAATTTAAAATATAGAAAGTTTATTCGAAGTGGTCTCCATTGGCTGCAATACAGTCCTTTAAACGTTGAGGACAGTTATCAATAGAAGCACGCGCTCTCTCCATGGGAAAATTCTTCACTGCCAATCGTATGGATTGTTTTAGGGACTCCAAATGATCATGGCGTTTAAAGCAAGCCGTACTCTCTAAAACTGACCATAAATCATAATCTAGCGGATTAAGATCGGGACTAGACGACAGGTAGTCTTCAGCTCTGATGAAGTCCGAAACGTTCATTTGCAACCAAGACTGCGTGGTGGACCGAGCTTTATGACCCGGCGCCGGGTCTTGCTGGAAGGACCATTCTTGGTTATTGAACATGGTGTTGTTAAGGGGCTTGACTACCTTCTCAAGAAGGGTATCTTGATACACTTATGCCGATGTTCTGATACCTTTTTCACAAAATATGGCTCAGTCACTCCTTCATAGCTAACACCCCACCAAACCATCACTGAATTTTTTTTTATTTTTTTTATTGCAGGAGTTCAGCAGACAGGCAGACGGCCCACTAGATGTAAAGCGGTTACCATCGCCTATGGACATTTGCAACAACAAAGGTGCTACAAATGCGCTGCTGCTCTCTTAAGGGAGACTGGAACCTGGTCACTAATGCCGGAACACAACACAAGGTTGTTATGGCGGCATACTTTAGACCAGGGGTGGTCGCCATCCAGTCGAGCAAATACTCTACCACCTGGCTGTGGGTTGTTTAGTCGCCTCTTACGATAGGCCGCCGGGCCGCAGGAAATTGTATTCTTTCTCCGTTCTTGCACGGATAATCACTGAAGATGGATAATGCCCATGTTGCACTCTGTCGACTAATTGGGAAGCTTCCTTAGAGCTTTGAGCATAAATACGGTCATTTTGTTTGTTAAAACGTTGCTCATTTGTAAAAATTTTCTTATCCGTAAATAATTTTTTTCTGTGACCTCCTTTTGCGTACCGCTTCAGTAGTTGTTTCGATTTTACCAAACTATTCTTTTTTAAATTATGAGTTAAGAAATGACCAGTGCGTCTCTTATAGGCTGCAAGTCCTAAGTCATCTTTTAAAATACGCGACATGATTCTGGGTGATATCTTCATCTCCCGAAATAAAATCTTTTGCTTTCGAACAGGATTTCTTCGAATTCTTTCCCTTACTGCTTTGACCACCTTTTTCGTACGAACACTACGTGGATGGCCAGATCTTTTTCTTTCACAGACAGAGAAGGTCTCATTGTACCTATTAATAGCCCGGTACACAAACATTTGACCAATACCAAGCGTATGGAGAGTTTTGAAAATTACATTTGTCTCCATACCTACTTTGTGTAATGCAATCACAGTGATTCGGTTCTCTTTATCGCCCCACTCCATTTTAATATCGCAAAATGTTGTACAGTGTATTGGCGCCAAAATGAGAAAACACAATGAACAATCATATAAAAATGACAAATTCCAAATTCAAATGTAATATTGTGTTTCTTTTTAATTGTATCAATATTTATGGCCAGATTAAGTACTCGTCTATTTTTGTATAATAAAGAATATTATTAAGAATACAAGTATTTACAAAGACAAAAATATTAAAATTTATTTTTGTAAAATAAACTTTGAATTATTATAGTTTAATCTTATATTATCACAAAATATTATATTTAAATTTTAGTTTTGAAAACCGAATGAATGTATTTGTATTTAGTTTGTCATATGTATTTTATTTAATTATTTAATTTAATTTAACTAATTTGAGTCAAATTATTATTTCTTAAATTAAAATTTCAATCACTTTAATGTGTATTTCTGAAATATCTACAGCATGTATTCTGGAATATGTATCTGGATATTTCTTCCCCGTATATACGAGTATAGTCTCAAATATTTATTATAGCCAAAAAAGTTGCCAAATTTCATCAATCATAAACTTTATAATACTCAATTTTGTAATACTATAAATACAAAAAAGGTTTCAAGAAACAAAAATATTTGATAAAATCAATGATTGGTTTATTAATTATAATACATACAAAAAAAGACAAAAAATATCAACACCATCACCTTATCAAAAGTAACATACAGAAAAGTCACATTTAAAACTAATTACAAAATAATAGTCGAGTCAATATGGTGTACTAAAACATAAAAAGAAATTTATTTAAAATACAAAATTATAAAATTATCATATTTTTTAAGTTCCTAAAACAGTAATAAAGTTCCTGTGGGAAACATATTTGCACATTACGCCAGGAACATCACATGGGAAATCTTACTACCTTTCTTTTAATATTATTGCCTTCTTGATTCCAAAAACAAAGAAAAAATTATATATCTAAAATATACAAGTTTAACTGCCACGACTAGGGTTACCATGTTAAAAAATGAAAAAAGAAAGAAAAAACATTTCAGATTTTCATGTAAAATATGTGAATAGATCGATTAAACGGCGCACACAAAACATTATATTTAAAAATTATAAGCGTGTTAACGTTTATATTGCATTTTTAATATTAAATAATGCTAGTATTAAATTTATTTTATTTTTTAACTACATTGCACAAATATCGGAAGGCAAAAAGTTCCCGAAAATTCCTGAACTGAACTGAATTCCATCGATGCTTCAATTGGAAAACTAGCTAACTTGATACGATAAAACTTTTAGGAGACACATAAAACGTGATATTTGTAGACTATGTCTATAAAAAAAAAATACCATTAGCAGAAAATATTTTGATAAAGAAACCCTCATGAGGATAACAGCGTTTTTTTTAAAGCTCGTGAACAGCAAGCAGGCAGAATTTTATGAATCCCTTTTTAAAAAACCCCATTGTAGCGCTGTGGGAAAACCACGATTGAGACCTCATTTCAAATCCCCACGGTGCGCAAGAGAAACGTTCTGGAGAATCGTTGCGTACAAGAGTGAAGCGGCTCGAGAAAGTGAAGGTAGGTATAAGGTAAAAAGAAGACGAAGGCATCATTCTGAACAGTTCCTCGGTGCACTCCCCATTTCTACAGTCGGTAGATTACGCAGAGAGACGCGAAGTCTCAACGAAGGCCAAGCGTATCAAAACTGTCTACGAGTTTGGGAACATCGACAATGCGAACGGCTCGACGTTGAATACTGTCCAGGGGACTTAGCTGGTAGGCGGGTGGCCCGGCCCACAAGTGTGAGCAGAACTTCATATGCGGCCTCACGTGGGCTTTGTAAAGCAGAAGGCATTGCATTGCACTGCTTGGACCAGTTTAGAACTCTCAGCCTCCAGTTTCTCTTATCTTATTAAAAATATAATAAAAATTTACTCACTTGCCAATTAAGGTTTTGGTATATGGCAGCCCTAGCCATGTCAGGTAAAATAGTGTCGCTTAATTTCCTTATAAAATAGTTGTTTTACCATAAGGTTTTAACTTATAGTAGTAAAAATGTCTTGAACATAAACTCTGGATGGTTTTAATTTATATCTTAGATTCTTGTACGGGTTTCGAGTGAGAATATGTATCTAATTGAATGAAAATATTAAAACAACTTAAGCCGGATGAGACGTATTGAAATCATAAGTCCACATAATATCTATAATTTAGGTTTCCTCGTTTTAATATAAGTGCCGTCAGCACATTTATGGAGGTAATTTCGAACATGTTCATGAAACTCACTTATTTGAAGTATGTCGTTATTTTCATCTAAATATAAGTGAGATTTACATTTGGGAAACAGAGTACAGCACCACTTTCGTCCCATTCTGCATTTATACCGATAGAAAAACGTATAACCATTGAAGAGAAGGCACGTCCTTCCGCCAGACATGTTGATGAACTCCACTGGAAAGGCAAAAACGTAATTATCATTTCGATTCGCTTGTGTTAATAACTAGATGTCAAAATCCGTGAGACACTTAAATATTAATAAATTAAAATATAACACACTATAACGACATTATTTCAAAGAATTTTCAACATTTCATATCACTAAAATTCGCCTTAAGCTGTATAGTAAATAAAAAATTAATTAATGCCCACAGAATAAAAGATTTTTTCTTGACACTTATAAATTTCATACTAATTGGTTTCTTAACATAATCATGGACAAAAAATTAAGTAAGAAAATAACTAGATAAAACATTAAAAATCACCAGAAGGCGCCACAAGTCACTCTCGACCTTCTTAATTTAAAATATATTATACAGATAAAATCCGTTAAAAATTGAAAATTTTAATGAAGCTGATATTAGACGGATCAAGCTTACTGAATCACAGAACTGCATGGACATGGCGGTATTTAATTAGAATAATTAATGAAGTTTATGTTTACATGGAACACTGTAGTTGAGTCAATGAAATTGAAGAACAGAAATAAACCGTCGTACAACTTAAGCAGTTAATTTTTAACTGATTTGATCTAAAAATATGTTTTAAATAATAAAACAATATGAATGTATCCTACCATGATATGTGGAGCATGTGGATTCAGGTGTTTGATGACCGGTTCCTATATCTTTCTATTCATTCACTTGTCTCACCATCGGTTGAATTTTGACATTACTTGTATGCAGCTTATGTCAAATTTTAACCAATAGTAAAGCAAATGAACGATCGGTAAGATATAGGAACCGGCCATTAAAGAGTTACCTTTTATTGAGCGATTGTCATCCAGTTGCCAGTACATTTTTCTTTCATGACATAGTGTGTTAGGATTAATTAAATTTTGTTACAAGCGCGTAATCATGATATAAACATGATATTATATTTCAAAATATATATTATTACTAGAGACAGACAACAAAAGATAAACCTCAATAAAATATATTTCCTTGGTTTCTATTATGCGGTGAAGTAAATTAGTTTAAAAAAAAAACAATTTTGAATAAAATCGCTATATTATGCATAAAATTACACCTTATAAAGATAAAATATGATTTAATATATTTTTGGTACACACGTGTATTAATAAAATAATAACATATTGACAAAATATACTCTTGATTTTTATTGCGATGGTGTTAGGGATGTCACAACGACATGCAAATTCATGGATTTTAAAAGGAAGTGTTTTCAAGGCATAAAAAAGTAAATATGATCAATCAGCAGAGAACCTCTTTAAAATCTCAACCAGATCACAAGCATGGTTAGTTACTCTTCGGTGACATTTGGGAGGCCCATGCAATCATGGACGAGTCGTCCTCTAACTTAAGTAACATAATTGGACGTAGTTTAGCAGAAAGGACACAACCCACATTGTGGCCAAAAATGAGTTGTATATACCAATTTACCAGGAATTTATGTCTAAACTTAAAACCTAAATAACTCAAAAACGACTTTTTGTGTGTTAGGTCGTTTCTGATAAACTACGTCCAATTTTGCGTCAGACAATTTCAATTGTACTTTCTTTCATAAAAATCCGAATTCAAACTCACTAAAACTAATTTAACTTAAGGAACATTAATCGTAAAAGATAAATATTTGAAATTAAACATCTACCCACAATTTAATTAAAAATATTTCATTAGGAAAAACCAGGTATCGTTTTTAAATCACGTAACCCAGTGCATTACATTCTGATTTTCTGTAATACAATATCCCTAGTAATATTATCATTAATAATAATATATATAATAAACCCGCAGGGGGGCTTTGTGGCGAAGCCTTAGGTGAGTAGCGACACCTCGTACCTGACTCCGGGGGCCAGGGCGAGGCCCCCGCCTCCGTGCTTGCCTTAGCCAGCCGACACGGAGTGGAGATCGCTAGAGCTAAGACTCAAGCTCCAGGGGTGGAAGTGATAAATGGCATCACGTCAGAAGTAGCTTCGGTGAACCTGCAGCCCACCTCTCGACACCCCTTAGCTACTCACACCCATGTTGCCCCTGCCTTTTATGGCATTTTTTGGGGCCCATGCAGGGAGTGGCGAGTCACCGTCTGCCCATTTTTCCATGTTCCCTGAACATTGCGACGGGCAGACGCCATAGTCCCTATATTCCCAGACCCCTAGTACCACTAGCAGTTCACCACAATAGCCCGGTACTTTTTGTCCTCATTTCCCACAATAGTCCTACACTGGCCGGGGATTGTCCTTGGGTGCATTACTATATAGTGTAGACAAAGATAGTCGCCGGTCAGTGTCACGCCACATTTACATTAAATTTGTCAAGGGGCCTCTACGTGTTGGCCTTTCAATGGCCCCACGCAAGCCCTCCAAATGTCCGGGCCATTTTTGTGGCCCGTGGTCTTGAAAGACATACAAATATATATAAGAATACAAACCAGTTCCTGGCCTAGTCTTGTAATGCGTACAGGGATATCTAGCAGATAAGAGTCATCTATGCTACACTTGACTTTGGCCACATAAAGGAAGGTAACTATTATTAACCTATGATTATATTTGACACACATAGTAAAAATATGATATCACACACAGGATTTTTTTTAAAGACAAATGTGCCTATTTATTTTGACTTTTATACAGGTATGTTGTAATTTTTTTTTATCTTGTGCTTCACATTAATTAAAAGAAAGCATTATATTAGCTTTATATTCTTATACCATTAACATTATCATCCATATGCACTTGCATGAAAATGCTGCCAGCAGTCTGAATCCTCTGTATTCTGGCAGTGATTTGGTACATAAACATAATCTATTATATAATATAGCCTTAAAATAAATACATTTCAATCGTTGATGTTTCTAACAAAGTTGATTTAAAAGAGCGGAAATATATATTAAAATTAGCAGCTGCCAATGAATCATCATCATGTAGATGTAGGAATAAGTATTGGTAGTCCAAATTGGAAGCAGTCAGTTTGCAAAATCAATAGCCGCTTATCGAAACTCAAACACGTTAATAAATTTACACAGAGCCAACCCAGCATATATAAGCCAAGCATCTACGACCAAGTTTCAAATATTTCGTATGAACAAATCTATATATATATATATATATATATATATATATATATATATATATATATATATATATATATATATATATATATATATATATATATATATATATATATATATATATATACATATCCGACTATCTGCGTTGATTTCTATGTTAAACTGGCACACGAATACGCCTTATTTATAGTTACACTATTACTTTTATTATGTTATTTAACTTTGCTGGAATGCATATAAATATATTGGGAAAGGTGTTCTAGCGTATTTTATTGTTAAGACCATAGACACAATGTTAACTTTACACGTACTTTGTTTTGTATCTCAATTACAATATAATAAGCTTCCCAGTTATTTAAACTACTGCTGAATTATAGCAATTGACAAATTAGAATCTTCAAACCGCTCTATTTATTATACGTAATTTGATTAATGACTTTCTATTGGGTTCAGATATGCTGTTAAAGCTCGTATTGCAACTGACTACTATTCTAGAATACGAAACTTCATTCCAACGATTTTAATATCGACCATTATCGGGTGGAGGATGTATATGAGGGCCTTTAAAATGTACTATATTATTTATAATATGTACACGTGCGTGACATTTTGATGAATATGTACAACTCCACCGTACACCATTTCTCAGCAACATATGGAGGTAAAATCTGTAATTTTGATACACCAGCTGCGTTTTGCCTGTTCTCTTCGATCTCAGGTATTGGATGCCTGAAAATAATAATTTTATATTAATACAGTAACTATGATGCAATGAAGCTTAAAGCAGCATAAAAAGCTTGTGCCTACCAAGACTAAATTAGTAACCAAATAGTCGGTGTCAATATTTGTTTATTACTTTTGAATAGCAGCCCATAAACATGTCCTTGTCAGGTTAGAACCTTACTTTTAATGTGATCTGATGCTTATCCAATGCGAATTAGCAGGTTACACTTATCGCTAAGTTCGATTTGAACCGAATCGAGTGGTACATCTTTGTCACGTATTTTTAGTACCGTCAGGTGAATTTAACGTTACCATAAGGAGTAAAACTGCTTATGTAGTTACTAAGGATGTTTAAAAAGTAGACAGAAATATACTAGTAGATGAGCTTTGTATAGCAGAAAATCCACACCTTTGTGAAGAAGCGGAGGAATGACGTTCAGGGGCTTGGCGCTAAGTGTGTTTAAATTAAAGTCCGCACAGTTATTATCTTATTAAACTACAGTGTAATATTATGGTACGAGGTGTTTATATTATCCATCTGCTAAGATCATTTATTTTAGTTTAACATAATATACTATGCGCCTTAAACAAATGCCACTCTTGAAAACAAAAAAAAAGATCCACGATTTTTATGGAAATCTTTATTTATTTCTTTTAACGTATAAAGAATAATCTATCTTATATATCTTTTTAAATACATTAATAAAACATTATATTTCATTAAAAAATGTTAAGTACATTTTTGTGTGTAAAAGAAGATACAAATATCAACAGAAAAGAAAAAATATACTCGAGGTCAAATAGATACTCTTAAACATACAACAAAGTTGCAGTATTTCCAATTGCATAGTAATTGAACTACAATAAGAGAAAATAGGGTTTTAGAATTAAAAATAAAATACGTTGTCCACAGAAAACCCTTTGAAACCTTTAAAAACACTTTTTTGTCCCTTCTGTAGACGGAAAGGCATAAAAACCAATAATATGAATTACTAGGATATGCCTGCGACTTCATCCACGTCTGACAGGTAACGTAGATTAGTTATTTCGCCAGTAATTAAAATCAAAGGGTATTTCAGCAGGGAAGGATTTAGCTATCGTTCTAGTCAAATCCTATCGGAATCACTAGATTTTTATGTACCGCAACAACTTCAAACCGCTTCCGGGACAATCTGCGCGGGATTCCTGGGATAAAATGTATCACACATTTTATTACATAAAATTTGATATTGATCAGTGAAAAAATCGCATTGAAATTCGTTTTTTCCAGTTGGCACCATTTTAAATAATATCCGGAAATATTCCCAGGAGGTTCCCAGGATAAAAAGTAGCGCAGACATTAAGTCTAAGAATTAGCTATCGATTAATGATCCGCATCGAAATCGGTCCCGTAGTTGTTAAGTGAATTCCAAACAAACAGACAAGAAATCTAAAAAAAATGCATCCATCGTTTATGTAGTGTATATCAGTTGTTTCTTTTAATAGCTTCAATGCACAGCCACGGCATTTTTATAATTTTATAATATAGATATATAGCTGCTCTCAGTGTCATCGTTCAAAAAAATAAAAAAATATTCTTTTTCGGTCTCTGTGCCTGTTAGAAATCAACGTAAACTAGTCGCAGGCTGAAAATATCAGAGCAATTAGAATCATACAACATAATCAATAGTCTTCTCTTTGATGAATAAGGGTACCATGAGAGTTACGATGAAACAAGGCTATTGTATTTATCCTAAATCGAAAAATGGTGAATAGCTTTTCTGTTTTCTCTTCCTTTTCCTGTTTTCTTTTTTGTCAAAATTAGCGATATGTACCACTATAATCTTTTGCTTTGTTACTAATATTTTTACATCCATTTTATATGTATATATTTTTAAGGCACGTGTTATTGTGAACTCTTGTTTGATTTTTGAGTGAACAATTTCTCTTTTCACATCTTTACTATTCCGGACGGTTACGGAGGACTATTCTGTTTGAGATTAAAGTCCGCTTCTTTTTTTATTTTTAAAAGGTCTCTTCGTTTTTTTGACCTTTCGCGCCACATTTTTCTGATTTGACGCTGTTCTTTAGGAGCATACATATCTATAGTTTTTATGCCCTTTTCTTTTCTTCTACAATATCTTTCGTGATCTTTCCTTCGTAATTCTGCAAGTGTAGCCTCATCCATTTTTGCTCGTGCTCTGCGCATACTTAACTTCTTTTGTTCACGTCGCCTTATTATTTTTTCTTCATCAGTTAGACGAGATCTAGATTTACGTGGTTTACGCATAGTACCTGCGTATGAAATAAAAATACACATGTAAAAAGTACATACCATGTATTACGAGCGAACGAACTGACTAGGTCACGGCGACCAAGCCACGGTAGCCAGTGAGATCTGATTACACCGGCACATCCAGACCCACCTACCTGCGTATATTTCTACGCGCGGAATTCGAATCCCTTGGACTCAAAATCTTGAGCAAATTGGGAAAAACCGCTAAAGGTGGGTCTGGACAAATGTACAGAGCACTTTTTTTGGGGTGACTGTACTATTATAGTTTTGTAAATTTTAAACATTGCACGCACTGGCTGACATATAACCAGCGTTCAAGTTTGGCCGTGGAGGCATGCGTGCTCTGTTGCGAAGCACGCGAAGCGACCTATTGCTGCCGCCAAGTTCACTCAAGTTGTGTGAAACTTACTCAATGCGAGTGCATTGGCTGCGGCAGCTCTCCCTTTCATACGGGCAATATTACGATGTCTAGCCATGACCTTTTCGATAACGAAACATTTATAACATAAATTAAAATGAGAAGAAGAGTACAAGATATTACGTCGCTAAGCAAATATTCAAAGAGAGATATTAGGCGATAAATATGGATAGAATTTTGTATACACTAGTATTGGGTGCACTCAATATTTCTTCGTATATATTATGTTTTTCATTCTTTCGCATAACTAGGTACACAAGTACAAGTATATATAAAAAAACAACTTGTATTGTCTAATCAGATATCTTGGTCGCCACTTTAGTCGCTTAAAATCGCCTGGCCGCCGCGGCTTGCTCGCTAGTGCGTTCATAGGCTGAACATTGATTACAAAGTATAAAATAAAATAATTTGTCAATTATAACAAAACATAAATTAGACCAAATAAAACATTTTTAAATATTTATTTTAACACATATATGTACATGGAAAAATTAAATTAAACATTAACAATTTAAGGACAATCTTAAATAAAGTTTATACTGAAATTATTTCAGTTTTTTTTTAATAAAAACATAGATTTAAGCAAACATTATTTAAATTATATAAAAATGTTAAATGGAGTTTTTTTTTTAAATATAATATAATTTAAATATTTTAGTAACGAAATAATGTATTTTTTGTTATATTCTATTTATTATGGAAAATAGTTATCAATCAGATCAATTACTTTGTGTTCAAAGAATATGCTTCGAGAAGACACGTTTAAAATTAGAAAATTTAAAAGCAAGTCTTAGGGCCGCTTGCATAACGATCGCCTTTAAATAAAATTAGTTAATCATATTAAACTGCCTAAGTACGTTTTACACAAAACGCATTGACGTTGCGTTGTGCAAGACGCTAATTGTATTTAAGGGTGTTTAATACGTTTTGTGTTTCTTAAATAAATTTAAGCCACCTTCTGCAAGCGGCCCTTAGAATATTTGCAGCCGAAACGAATAAAGTCAAAATTAAACTAACTAGTCAAGACCATTACGTCTAACTAATATTATAAATGCGAATGTAACAGTATTATAACAGTATGTATGACACGAAATTCTCGCAAGGACAGGTGAAATTCTTAACAATCCACATCCAATAAAAAAAAAGGAAAGAGACGATGGATCTCCAACTGTGACGATCCTGACAAAGACTTTTCTTTTCATAAACTTTCATTAAAATCGTCATACATACACGCTTATTTGAAGTGCTTTTTACCTGACCTTTCTTCAAAATATGTTCATTTTGATTATGGTGAGTACTTCGCGGTCTACCGGTACTGACTCTACCCGCAAATAGTAAACAATTCATAAAATATAAACCAAAAATACCTAGACTTAGGGAGTTCCTTATATTATGACGCATATTTTTCGTATTTAAAACAACAAGCTTACCATCTAAACACTTAGACGAACAAAATAGATAGACCGAGTCCCGAGCTGTGAAGTGAAGCTGGCTAAAGGAAGCCGATCGCGCTGCAGTGCGTTACGAGAACTGTATTTAGTTATCGAATTAGTATGGAAAAAGTGGAATAGGTTCCAGTGGATACATTATTATTACTCACACCGACGCAAACCCTGTGTTTACGCACACAAGTTTATAAAGAACGCTTCACAACATTAGCGCTTTTCTTCCACGTAGGCTCCGTCTTTACTTTCATTCGTCTGAGCCTAAACATTAGCACTTAAAATAGGACTTCTTTGCTTTCAATAATTGTTCTCTGCCTATATTTTTTTCAATTGATTTAATTTAACTTTTTTCAACAATTTACTACCAAGCTTAGACGCTGTGGGTTTATGATTGTGAGTCATCTTGTTCTCCATCATTTGGTTAAAATCCTTCATCAAGATATAAGCTGGACAATTATTTGCTTCGCCTCTGGTGCACCTCCACTTAACCACACCCGCTGTATTTGTCCAATGTTCGCTGTATACATAATCCTTAAGAATTAAAACTCTCTTCCCGGTGGGTATTTCAAAAATTCCACCAACAACTTCTTGAGTTTTACCTAGAAGAAATTACACAATTACAACTGATATACAAAGTAGACACAAATAAAGGGTAAACTACCTTCTACCTACCTTAAAGATCTATTTAAGGTTAATAAAACAAAAAAAGTTAAATTTTATACAAGCACTAGTTTTCCCCGCGGCTACGCCGCGTAAAAAACTCCAGGTAGTATATATAGGTCTATGTTACGTACATAAAAGTTTGATTCGGTGTTTCAATACTTTAGTTTCTTGTTGAATTTACTACAATTACAAAGAAACTAAGTCAATATAGTGTAGACAACTGCCTAGCAAAACATAAAGAAAAGTCACAGCCAACCTGATTTAAAGTACCTAATAGGTAATGAATGACATGTGAGCAATCTGACAACGTCTTTGTTATTGAACTACAGCGATGGTTGTCTACATCGCAATCGCAGTGCCATCTGTTTTGCTAATCCATCCATTTTCTTTTTCGTCCTTCCATTTTAAGGAAATAATGTCATTTATCGGGATAAAATGTATCCTACGTGTTAACTCGGGTTATAAGCCAGCTACGTCGAGTTTCATTCATATACATTCAGGAGTTTCTAAAATAAATGCGATCACAACGTCATCTTTTTCGCTATTTTCGTCTGTCCCACGGAAACGACGTTATTTATCGGGATAAAAATATCCTAAGTTACGCCCCATGATATAAGTTAGCTGCGGTTCAAATTTCATTTAGATACCCTCAGTAGTTTTTACGTGATGCCGCTAACAGACAGAAATTCTTAAAATTGCATTTTCGAAATCTCCTGGTCCGAATTATCCCCCGTGATTTTTTTCACATTTTTAAATGCAACGTACAAACTCGAAACATTTGTAGATTTATTATACTATAGATATATATTTCATATTAAAGTCCTTCAATAAAATCATGAAAATAATTCTAAAAATAATTTTAATTTTGACTGCTGAATGCAAGTTAAAAAGAATGTACGAAACACGATTTTACATGACTGAGTTTTTAATCTTATTTTCACTTTAATTTACATTTTGTCTGAAGTAGGTACATAACGTACGACCCACTTGATGGAAAGTAGTGATAAACAATTTGAAAGACTAAGGCCGTTGCCTACTATTAGTATTTCTAAATATGTACCACATACGAGTATAACGTAGAAGGCTGGTAGGGGTGAAATTGAATATCTTGCGAATGAAACTGCGAGGATTGTTTTCAATGATTACGAAGTTTAATTGGACTTTGCATTAGAGGTTTTTTATGATCGGAATGATTGAGGCAATGTTTTAAAATAGTATCGCATTCTGAGTTGGTGATAACGTACGCCTTGCACCCCTTTCTTCTTGCTGCTGAGCATCTCCACCTTTGTGTTCCTGTGACTACTGAACTAACAAACTTTTTGCTAAACGTGTAACCATTTATCTTAAGGAGAACTGTTCCATTTGAGTAACTGATAAGTCCCATGTCTGCAATCAAATTTAGTTTCATTTACATTTCTTGTATGATTATTAAAAATGTAGTCTTCAAGTTTTTTTTCTGTAGTGAATTCATGTAATTCCAAGGGTGTAGTTAGAGACAAGTTTTACCACTACACTTCGTTGTAATGTACGTAGTTTTAATTTGGGTCTTACTAACATAGGAGAATCACAACTTTTACCATCACCAGATTAACTAAGAATGTAATTTAATCGCATTAAGCTATAAGTGCGCCTATTCTTACACAAAGAAAGTATTGTACAAACATGTATTATTTAATTGTTTATTTTTGTTACCTTTCCTGTACACCTATAAGTTTTGCTCGCATGAGGTACTTGTATAGGGTAAGGACGCACTACGATTTATCAATACTGAACTCAACTGTGAAAGAATGGGTCCGATATCAATAAGGTAGGTAGTGTAAGCTTGACATTAGTAATAGTGTTACTTATCCTTAGATATTGTTTAATTTGCTTACAGTAAGAAAGTTACCTAAATATATTGGTTCATCTTTTGAAACAACTCGAAAATTATGTCTTACTGAAAGCAAAAACATTTGTACAAAAGAGACAGGAAACACTGATACTTTGAGGATATATGTTGTTAGGATATTTGTCTCACTGTGTGATGATTTTTCTCCGTTCCGCACGCCCTTCGATTATATATAGTATTTGTATATTGTCAGACCTTTTATATTTTTGTCTTATTGTTTTATCATAATGTCTTAGGGTCTATGTGATGGTTATACTACATTTTTTTAAATAAAGCAAACGAATATCTATATTTATTGTGGCTCAGAGGAGGTCTTACATTATATATAGTATTGCCCTGTTCTAACTATTATACAAAATAAAATTTGGCAGTGTTTTCTCGATATAAACCAGGTACCTACTGAAAGCAATCAAATAGGTAAATCTGTGTCAAAAGTTCAAAGTGGTGACATGGACGTCACACAAAGACTACAGCGCAGATAAAATAAATGCCAAAATAATTGTACAATCTTTATTGAATTTTTCACGAAATCCATTCTTGGGTTTGGCGTCATAAATTTACTGATTATATAAAATAAATTAAAATAAGAATATCAAACATCGTAGTTCTTCTATGTTCTGAAAATTTTATACGTCTCTATTGATATGATCGAAAACTTCTGTGTGAGGAATTCTTCAAACAGTTTCCAACTTTAGTTTTTATTATATTTTGTTACCATCGTATTAAAATAAGTTGACTATAGATTTAGATACATTGCTGTTGACAACTATTTCTCTTCACAAAGACTATTAAGCCCATATCATGCCTAACAACGTTAGTATATAAATATATTTTTGTATCAAATTTTAATTGCTATCTGGATAACAAGTATACAGAGAATATAATTATGTTTATATGTATTTTTATCTTGCCAAGCATGTAAGGAATTTATGGGATATGTTGCAGTATAAAATTTTAGTACGTCATGTCATTATTATAACTATAATAATATTTTTCTTTCCTTTTAATGTGTCTTTGTCTTACTGAGTATGCACTGTTTGCTAGTACTCCATTAATTCTTCGAAAAGTAATTGTATAAAATATTACTGTATAAAATTAATAAAAAAAAAGTTTGGTATAATCAATTTTTAACTAGACATGTTGCTGGGGAGTTTCTTGCCGCTTCTTCTCCTTAACAGTAATAACATGTTGCGAAGCGGTGAACCTAGACTAGGGAGTAAAATTAAAATTTAAGTTTTATGTATGACCTTCAAAAAGTGTTCTCTAGTGGAACTTACTTTGAATAAAAACTTTTGAATTTAACGACAAAAATATACAGACAGTTTCGAGAATTGATTACATTTTCTGATAGCACCTTAAAATAATTGGAGAAAATGTTAACACATTCATAACTTTCTTTGTGGTGTAGACGCAGCTTTATGCATAGAAAACAGATGTTTGAAGGACTGTTGCAAACTGGCATTAATTAGCTTACAATATTTTTAGATCCAAATCACCTATATAGTCATTGCAATTAAGCTTCATCATTATAATCTTAAGAACTGCATAGCAGTGTCGATCTATATTGGACAACTCATTGCTATCTGTCTATGTCCGTTGGCTCAGCGACCCAAAATGAGTCTTGGCCTTCGAAACGAGAGCACGCCACTTTCCTCCGTCCTGTGCAGTGTCTTGCCAGTTGCGGCCTTGTAGGGTCAGTTCAGCTTCCACTCTATCCTTCCAGCGATACTTGGGACGACCAACCGACAACAAAGTATGATTTCTTCATTCCCCAATCCTCTTCCATTCGTTCTACATGACCGAGCCAGCGGAGGCGGTGAGATTTTATCTCCCCTATTATGTTGGGCTATATATGAGCTTATTACTACAGATAGGATTAATGTCTTATAACGGTTCTTTCTTGAGAGCCTTTCCGTAATCTGATGATTTGTTTGTGGGCGGCATTTCGTGATTGTGATTAAGTCTGGATCGAAGCATCGCAGTCTCGCCTTCACTCATTACGACGTATGCTGTACATTTCTTACCGTGGCCTGAACATCTCCATTTACTGCCATTGACCACAGGTTTGTGTTTATGGAAGGTATATCCATTGACCATCAGCAGTATTGTTTTACTGATTTGTGTTATAAATTTAATACCTGAAATTGTCATACACATTTATTAAAGAGATTTAAATGATTGTCAGAAAATGTTCAATAGTTCTAAGTATATTTACACTTCACCCAACAACTTAATTAGCATAAAATATAAATAAACTTTAACTACTTCATAATTAATTATAAAAAAATTATACCACCTTGAGAATCTGTTAAGTTATAAAATCTTTATAGGGGAAAACATAACAAAGGGCCTTCACGACATATTCTAGCGGTCAGGAAATATCTATGCATACAAGAATACATAGGGCCCTTGCCCATAGGGACGCGTCTCCAAATGGGCAAGGTCGTGCGGCGCACAACGGCGTCAAAGCGTGAAAGGCTTCGTCGAGCTTCGTTACGGCTTCGTCGTCGTGACCGCATGCAAGAATGCTTGATAGTGAATGCGTGCCAGTCACTAGGGTCTGAATGTTTTGTGTAGTCACAGAAAATGCAAATCAAATGTTAGTATATATATATATATATATATATATATATATATATATATATATATATATATATATATATATATATATATACATACACACACATACATGCAAAACATACGTCTAATTAACGTAATCGCCAGAAACCTGTCAAAAAAAAACGTGGAGAGTGGATATTAATAGAATTATACACTATTAAAATATTATATAACATTTCTTTACTTACCAATTACAAATTTATATTAAACCATGCATTAGAAATAATTCAGACACTGATTTAATTGCTTATATTACAATAAATTTTAACATTATTTGCATATAAAAAACAGGGTTTAATATACCACCTTATCATCTTTAGAATATCAAGATAAAAATAATGTTACTTACTGCCTAACAGTAAAAATATGTCGGTTAGATGACTCGCTAAATATATGATGTCATTACTGGCTACGCTTATAAAAAGTTTAGGAAGCTGCGGCGTTTTGCAACATGACAAAAAAATTGTGTGTGTGTGTGTGTGTGCAGTTCACACGCAGTAGAAGTGAAACTTCAGAGAATATACTCACCGATAATTCTTCTCTAACTTTTATTAATATAAAATATAATTCCTTTAGTCTACATCCGTCAACATACTATAATTCAAAAAATAAAAAATGTAAATTGTAATACAGTTCACACACACAGTAGAAATGAAACAAAGTGTGACAAGGTATGGAAGGGATTTTAAATTTCGTGACGTCACAGTCATATATTATAACTTTATATTTATATTTAAACTTTAAAACACAAAATATGAAGTATTAACGAAAAACTTCAAAATATTTTCAACTCCCTGTATGATGAGCACACACATTTAAACACTATAAATTATTAAATATAATGTATTCTATCTCATTCTCTCGCAGGCTTAGCCCTATAGATTTATATGTTTATATATTTTTAGTGTCGCTTTTTCGTTTCATCGAGAATCACAAGGATTCTAAAGAAGTTTCACTTCAATAAAAGTAACAGGTTTCATGATCCTTTAAACCTCGTGTAACTATTGTGGATAAGGGCTACATGGCGAGAGATTTCCGTATTAAAACTTTGTTACATAAAAGTAGCCTTCCTTACTCCTATATATCCCTGGTGGGTTGTGGTTATGTCTTGTGTCAGCTTTTGTAATAGAATTATCCACCGTTACATGGACGACAGCTGTACATTTTTTTGTTAGTCTCCTTGAACATGCATACCTGGAGCCCCCTTTCCGTATTGACCCATTCTTATTATATGTGAATCCGTCGAGTAGTAATAACGTGCACCCTTTTGACGTTGTTATAAATTTCACTAAAATAAATAAAAATACATTAATATACTTATATTTTTGCTGATTTGCATTTAATATTGCCTGTCAGTACTACTTGTAACACGCATAATGAATATAATCCTTTTTTATTTATTATTATTAACATCTCTACGGACTCGAGTTCCGTACCCTTTTTTACTACTTAATTTCTATGAAAATTTTAGGGTCCATAGAAGCTTATTAAAATTAAAATTACATTTTAAGTTTTAATAGCGGTAATTTACTTGATTTTTATGCCGATGTTCCGGCTACATTTCATTAGTCGTGTTTATGGGAGATACAGATGCCAAGTGTCAAAGAAAGAAGTTGGGGGTAGACTAAATAATAACTTTAACATTATTGATTGACACTTGACATCTTTGTTTTACGTGATCATGGTTAATGAAAAGTGAAAACGTCGAAATAAAAATAAAAATCAAACAAATTGCTGCGCTTAAAACCTTTATAAGGTAGGTTTAATTATAATCATATATAAATGTCGTAACCGTATCAGTTTTATACAGAAAAGGTTATGAATATCTTTTTTTATTAATTAAAGACACAACTCAGTGAGTTTTTATTATTTGTCCGTCTATTGATAATAACAGAAAAAACCTTTTAATAATATCAGTCAGAAACGGCTTGTGTAGATTATGGTTGTGGTCGATTACAGCGTTTGTAATACAATTATCTGCGACGAAATCAACGTACGCTTTCCATTTTTTCAATTGGACACTGGAACAAGCGAATCTGGTCCTGTCATTCTTGAGTATACCATTTTTACTAAAAGTATATCCGCCCAGAAGCAACATGTTTGCAGTTTTCTTTAAATTTATGAAACGTGCTAGAACGAAAGTAGGTAAAGATTGTGACAATTATGTGACCTCATCTCGACTGCAAAGCTCTTCCCACAAGTTATTCCCCGTAGAGTACAGATGTTGGAAATTTTTTCATCAATAAAAGATACAACTTAATGACTATTCTTTTTTTGTAATACAGGTTTGCTTTTGACCATGATCTCGCCTTGTTGAGCAGAAATACCAGTCTAGAATGGAGTACGTTACCTAGACAGTATACATTCAAACGGGTCTTGCAGATACCAAAGTTGTAGATATTACCATTGATACATGACCAACACTTAAAGTAACGATAGTGAAACAAAAAAAAAATGTAATAAGTTAGTTTAATTTTATGTATCCACGATCAGTAAAAAAAAGCTTAGGTGGATCATGATTATGACCGAATTCACCTCTTATAATAACATTATCCATCGTAAGGTGGACGTACGCTTTGCATCTTTTGGATTGCAAACTGGAACAAGCGAATCTGCTGCCGCCATTCCTAATTTTAGCATTTTTACTAAAAGTATATCCTCCAAGAAGCAACATCTTTGCACCTTTCTTCGAGCTTATGAAACGTCCTAAAACAAATTAAAGACTGTGATTTTACTCTATATTATGATACTCTAGGAGGATGCCGAGGAACCGTTCGATCTGGTGCCAACGCCTCACTTTTACAACCGCACCACTCGCCAGCGACGGGATATTCACCCCCATTTCCTTGAGCTCCCACGCTCAACTACGCAACGGCTCTATAAAACAATTATTCCGCGTACAACAATGATCTGTATTGCGCTATGACATGGGGTTCTTTAAGAACGTTATAAAATTTCTCAGAGGTCGGCAACGTTTTGGCGACACCCCTGGTGTTGCCAACGTCCATAGGCGACTGTTACCAATTTCCATCAGGTGGGCCGTCTGCCTGGTTGCGTGCTTCAGGCCGTAATAAAAAGAACTCTGCCTGTTTGTTTTCTCATAATAATGTTATTACACGTTAGAGCAGGTTTCGCAAATATTTTTATCAATAAAAGATATAGCTCAGTATATTTTTTTATGATTTACTATTTCTTAAGGCTTAGCAAAAATTATTATTATGAATTACTTCAACTTAATGTAGCTATGTTGAGACAGAACAATCTTGGGTGGATCATGATTATGTTCGAGATAAGCTTTTGTTATAACATTTTCAGTGGTAAGATGTATATACGCCCTGCATTTTTTGGACGACGAATTGGAACAAGTGAATCTGCTTCCGCCATTCCTAATATTAGCATTTTTACTAAAAGTATATCCTCCAAGAAGCAACATCTTTGCACCTTTCTTCGAGCTTATGAAATATGCTAAAACAAAAATAAAAACGGATTACTTGAATGTTATTAGATTTTGACTGCAATGTTAGTTAATTCCTCACGTGTTATTCTCTGTAGAGAACAAATGTTGTTAATTTCATCGAAAATTCATTCGTATTGCCATAACAAAAAAAAACATTTAGTAAGTTAGTAATTCATTTAGTAAGTTTCAACTGATGCTCTAACAAACAGGCCGAAACAAAGAATCTAAAAGTTGCATTTTCGAATTAGAATATTGCTGGTCTGAATTAGCCCCCGATTATTTTTATTTTTTTATATTCATTGTACAAACTTATACACCCCCAAATTTATACTAGTAAAAATAGATAAAATATATAGATTTAGATTTTTATTATAAACCCATTATTTGACAGTAGTGGTGGTCAAAAAAATCGGTACACCTAATACGTTAATTCAACTTGATATATCCATGCTTAGTCAAAAATTTCTTGGGTGGATCATGGTTGTGCTTGAATTCAGCTCTTGTAATAACATTATTCGTGGTGAGATGGAGGTACGCCTTGCAATTTCTGGATTGCTTACTGGAACAAGCGAATCTAGTCCCGCCGTCCCTAATTCTAGCATTTTTACTAAAAGTATATCCGCCAAGAAGCAGCATTTTTGAGCCATTCTTCGAATTTATAAAACACGCTAAAACAAAAATAATGACTGACAATTTTGATGCTATTAATACTTAAAACAGTTTTCAAGACTGGAAACTGATGTCTTGCCATGTATTGACTTAAATAAGACATCATTAAGAAATATAACTATGACTTAAGATCTGTCCAGTAATACTTAGCAAGCGTATGGAGTTGCAAACGCTTGCTTTCATCCCTCAATTACATTAATTCGGTACTTAAATTTGGATTTTATTAATAACTCCACTACAGCATTGTTACACGTTTATACTAAACTAGCTGTCTGCGACTTCATCCATGTGGAGGTTTTTACGCGGGACCCTAAAAAAAGTAAGGCCCTAGCGGAAGATCAGTGCTGGTTATATTAACCGGCAGTTTTGCTGAGCTCCGGCCAGTTTAGGACTACATTTATTTATTGTTTTTATTTTAATAGTTTAAGTGAGTTTTATTGTGGTTCTAAATATTTTTTTTTTCTTTCTTCTTTATTTAAGTAGCCTAAGTTACTTCTTATAACATCAGCTACCTACCAGTGAAAGTCCAGTTAAAATTGGTCCAGCCGTTTCAAAGATTAGCCGGAACATCCAGACAGACAAAATATTTTAAAATTGATTTAGGTATAACTACTGTATATATTTTTATATGCATTTAAAAAAAGCTGTTATTTTGACATTAGTAACAGGTACTTCAATTTCATCTATCTGTATAGGTTCCGTCCATATAAACCTACCAGTTTAAGCAAGTACTAGTTTTGCGATAAATAGCTGGTTTATTACAGCATGATATGTATAATATCATCACTCTACAATCCAAAGAAGCAGTTAATATAACACGGTTTAAAACCCAGGGCACACCTGGTGTAACTATCAATCTACAAGTATATATACAGGCGAACTATGCTAAATAGTAAAAAACACTAAAGGAGTCTCGAGGTCGATATTGATGTAAACTAAAGTGGTATCATTAAATTTTTGAATGATCAATTACTGTTGTCAGGAATTGAATAGACTGATTTCGAAAAAATAAACATTCTGAATTATTATACCAAGTTATAGTATAGCTTGAAGAATCAATTTCTGTGAAGGAATGTTTTATTTTCCATACATTGATTAAACATAAAATTGCGCCGGTCATATGACCGCCCCTCATTTAAACGCAAAGTTAACCAATTGACTGATTTAAGTAAATTAAAGTGCGTTTCGAATATTAATTTATAGATGCCTAATAAAAATAGAATAATTTTCATCATTTCCATATTGACTAAATTGAGGTGAGGTTTAATAAATGTATGGAAAATAGACATTTTGTTCAAAAACAACCTTTTCCCTTGGTTTTTCGTTTGACTTTCTTTCACAGAAATTTACCCTTATAAGCTATACTATGATTTGTTATAATACAGATGTTTTTTTTTCAAAATAGCCGATTCGATACTTGACGTGTATTTAATTTTTCAAAAATCTAATGACTCTTACCACTTTAATTTACCTTATATCGGCCTCAAGACTTCTTTGTGTGTTTTTCGCTATTAAGCATAGTTTAGGATTTGGCCTTGAAGGCCCAGTTGAAAAATTCACCTGTATATCATCTATAAACATTTTTGATAGTTAAGAAAGTTATTAACGCATTTTTCTAAGTCTCATGATCTAGTCTCTAGAGTACACAAAATTTATCAGACGAGATAGGTTATAGTCATTTAGATTATTAGGGTTCGAGTGGCGACGTAGTCACAAACTCCACCTATAGTTTACCGAAATGAACAATAACATCGCCACTACTCTAGAATCCTTCGTGCATCTGTGGTCATAGTAGTTTAGAAACGGTGCCGCACATTTGATTCCTTGAACGCAATAGATATGGCATGGAAGTGACAATGAGATCTATAAAGCATGACGCAATTTCCGAGTTGATAGGCAATACACGTCTCGAAGATTATATGACGTGTTGTAGAAAGTAGCTATTAGACTTATACACAGATAGGAATAGTGCATTACTTTGCTGTATAATTAGTATATAACATAAAAATGTAATACAATTAGTAGTAGATACAAAAATCCATGTAAAAACTCTGTATACATGAGACGAGATACATACATACATATACATACATACATAACTTCACGCCAGTTCCCTTGCGGGGTAGGCACGAACAACAGAGTGCCATTTAGGCTTATTCTTACACACCTCACTTGCCTCTTTGACATTCATAACTGTTGTCATGTAAGCTCGTCTGTTCTTAAGGCTTCTGACATCACCTTCTGCTAGTACACGATCAATTTGATCATGGAAGGTGTGTCGTGGCCTTCCACGACTTCTGCATCCATCCACTTTTGCATTGTATATCTGTTTAGTCGAGAGATTTTTTTATATTTATTTATATCATGAGACGAGATGATGTAAATAAAGGAAGAAAATAAAATATATAAAAAGAAACAAAGATTTAAAAAATAAATATTACTCCAACAGTCGTTGATCGTTACGAGGATAATAAAAAGAACTTCAATTAGTGTTTGTGCTATATTCAAAGAAAGAGTTCACGAAAACTTTTGTATTTACAATGGAAAACATAATTTTGATTACATAAAATCAAATGCGTATATACAGATTGTTTATCACCTGCATATACTTGACAGGGTCATGATTGTGATCAGTAACACTAGAAATAACATTGTTGCTTTCCACATACGCGATCGATTTACAACCGTTATTTTTATTAGAGCAGACGTATTTCCATCTGCCAGATTTAAGAGGCGCTCGTTTATAAAATGTATGTTCTCCTATCATAAGTAACCTGGCTCCTCGAGTTGTGTTGATAAATTTTGCTGTAACAAGAGAAAAAAATTATAAAGCAGTTATTTTCAAAAATTAGATCACAAGAATATAGTTCGAGGTTTTATTTTGTTTGTTTGTTACAGAATCTAATTATAGAAAGAAAAAAGAATAATATTGAATCTTGAATATGGTTATGTATTAGTGTTGAAATGAAGGAATTTTGACTTTAAGATTGAGACATATCTGAAAATTCTTCAGAATGAACTGTAGGCATTTAGCTTGTTTGTTTGAACTGATTTGTTATTTTAATTGCAAGTATTTCTTTATTATCAAGTTTACATTTATTATGAGGGTTATTGAAATCAAAAGAATATTTGATAACGAAAAAACTAGACAACTAAACGTATATTATATTTATTCCATTATCAAAGTATACTACATACAGCAAACACCGAATTCTAGCTAATCGGTCCATTCTCAAGGCCGTAAAGAAAGAACACACAAACTAGCTAACGTTTATAATTTTATTCAACAACAAACCAAAGAAATAATATAACTTCAAAACAGTTCTTATCATTTTATTATTTAACATAATAATTTCGTAATGTTGTCTTACTGTTCTGACTATGGACGAAGAATACTAAGGTATTATGACAATTGCCTAATAAAAAATTAAACTCGTAACACAATCGGCATACATTTTTGCATGGTGCTGTTCTTATTTTTTATAGAAAATATCAATTTAATCTTTCAGTCATAATTGAAGTGTTATTTAAAACATATTTTTCATTTTAAATCAGTCTTAATTAGTCATTTTTCAATCTTATAAATTTTATATAACTTATTTGAATTATTATCTTGGGATATATTGAAATGTAGGTATGATATTATGACATATTCTTAGAAATACCAAACCTAATTTTAATTTTATTAAAATAATGAATCGGTAGTACCCGTAACATACATACATACATACATACATACATAATTTCACGCCAGTTCCCTTGCGGGGTAGGCACGAACAGCAGAGCGCCATTTAGGCTTATTCTTACACACCTCACTTGCTTCTTTGACATTCCTAACTCTTGTCATGCACGCTCGTCTGTTCTTAAGGCTCCTGACATCACCCTCCGCTAGTACACGATCAATTTGATCATGGAAGATGTGTCGTGGCCTTCCACGACTTCTGCATCCATCCACTTTTGCATTGTATATCTGTTTAGTCATTCTTTCATCATGCATTCTTTCCACACGCCCGAACCACCGGAGCATTCCTTAACGTAGTACCCGTAACGCTATTTATATACATAATTTAGAGGTGGACTAACTATTAAGGCAACACATTATAACACTTGCACTATCATTCTTAAGGCCTCATTTGGATTAGTGTTACAATTCTAAGTCGTTTCACGAAGATGTGGCGATGGGTGTAATGCGATTTTGTTTTTAATTAATAACATTATATATTAACAGATAACGTACATTACATTAATGTGGGTATTTGTCGACGGCGTTATTTTTACATACATACATACATACATAACTTCACGCCAGTTCCCTTGCGGGGTAGGCACGAACAACAGAGTGCCATTTAGGCTTATTCTTACACACCTCACTTGCCTCTTTGACATTCATAACTCTTGTCATGCAAGCTCGTCTGTTCTTAAGGCTCCTGACATCACCTTCTGCTAGTACACGATCAACGTTACGTGCGTTATTTTTAACTCTATAAATAAGTGTAATCTAGTGGCCAAGTTCCAGTGTCTCTTTAGAAAGCGGCAGCACGTTGGTAGTACCTTTGGTCTCACAAATATCCATAGGTGATGATAACCGCTTTCCATCAGGTGGGCCGCCCATAACAATAACTTTAATTTTATCGCAGATGATGCCTCACTCTTATTTACTATTGTTTTCAATAATCAAACTATAATAAACGTCCCGTCCTTTAGTTTCGTATAATGATTTGGTAGATGGTTGTGCACATTGACGGATTTCAAAATGACATTATCACAAGAGACATTAGCAAACGCTTTACAACCTAGATGCAATTTTGAACACGCAAACTTTCTAATTCCGTTATCACATATAGGACCGGCCTTAAAGTAGGTATGATTACCAATAACCAACAAACTTCCTTTTTTTCCTGATAAAGTTATAAACTTTGCTGTAAAAAATAATAATTAATCAATAGTAATTAAAATGCTTGAAACAAAAGTTACATATAAGTACTTAACAGGTAACAGAGAGCATTGTACCCAAAACAGACTGTACTCCCACGTTGGTTGGCAATGCAAATATTGTCTACAAAACACTTCGATAATTTTATTAATATAATAATTAATTAATATATTTTAGATTGTTCACACAGTAATAAATCAGACCATATTGGATTTGTCGGCGACTTCTTCTACGTTGAACGGAATAAGCTAATTTAAATGCTAACTAAATTTGAATCTATTCCCAGGAAAAATCCCGCAAGACTCCTGAGATACAAAGTATCATAGATTTTATGACAGAGAATTTGCTAACGATAAGCGAAAACATTACATCGGAATTAGATTTTTTTCCACCGGGCCGATTTAAACGCTTCTAAGAAAATCCCCGCGGGATTTACGGGATACAAAGCACCGCAGATTTTAAGTCCGGGAATTTGCTATCGTTCTGCGAAAACGAAATCGGCCAAGTAGTTTTTACGTGAATCCCGCACAAACAGATAAACACAAAAATCTAACAAAACATTTTTACAATGTTATAATATTACAAATAAAATTATAATAATATATACAAATTAAAATTAAGCTATAAAATCTTCCAGGCGGCTGTCAGTTGGAAACGTGCCAAAAGACTGGTGATATCTTGCTGAATGGCAACGCTAATGCGTTGCCCGAGGTTGCCTCTTTTCGTCACGTGAGACACCTACCAGTCGTAAGACTGTGTCTCGCTAAAGCTTGTACTGTAGTAAAATGAAACAGCTGGGTCACATTGACAAAATTTATTTGGGTGCTTTACAAATTTACAATTAAAATATTAAAGAAAACCTATCGCGGCCCTATATGCGGCTGTCACTTATCAAAGTGTCCGGGGTCCTATGATATTCTGGGTAGACAAGTCGCAGATGTAGTCGTGGCTAGCAACAGTAGGACAGCATCGTACTTTTATATTGTTTACTTAAAGATGTAAAATATAATTTATAGTAATTGATACGAGGAGATCGTCTTGTGTGTATACTGTACTATTACATTGAACCTGTTTGCAACTGTGTAACTGTTTTATGCAAAATAATGAAATTTGTATAAAATATTCAGCTTAGGTTGCGTAATTTTTTTTGTAACATTTTTAAAAATATTGTGGTGCAAAGCTCTGGTACCCTAAGCTTTTGTGCTATATTTCTCTCTCCATCTCAAGGTAGTCTGGAAGAGATCGCTGTCAGCAATAAGACCGCCGTTTGTATCTAATTTTAAGCTCTTTTTTGTGTATTATTTCATTATTCTTTGTACAATAAAGTATATTCTGCTCTATTCTAAATTACAGTAGATTTTTGTAGTAAAGAAAAAATCAGTGTAGACGATAATTTTAACATTAGTCGTGGACACTTAAAATCTTTGCCCTCCGTGATCATAGATAGGTACTGAAAAGTAGCCGAAACGTCAAAATAAAAATCGAGTAAAAGTTGTCATTATGTGCACTAGCCGCGAAACCTTAATAAATGACTAGAGTATTAGATTATTACAGTAAAATACATATTACATTAATTTTTATCATTTTCATATTCGTACTTTTCTAATATTACTCTTTCCTAATTAAACTACAATCTAACATACGTGCCGTCCTTTAATTTCATATACTTGTTTGGTTCATGGTCATGTTGAATGACAGCTTTTATAATGTAATTATCAGGAGAGACATTAGCAAACGCTTTACAACCTTGATGCAATTTTGAACAAACAAACTTTCTGATTCCATTACCCCATATCGGACCAGCCTTAAAATAGGTATGATCGCCTACTTTAAGCAACCTAATTCCCCTGTTTCCTGATAACGTTATAAATTCACCTGTAAAAAAATATATATTAATAGGGATGCAGAGAATGTTGCAGTAAATTTTAATATTATTTATATATAAAAAAAGCAACTGTTAAAATAACATCTTATCAACTTACGTTAAAAATATGATGATAAATATAACTTATATTAAATTTTCGAATAATTGCGTTATAATAATAATAATAATTCATTTATTTCAGAAAATTGAGTATTTTCATATTATACAGTTTTATATTATAAAATTATTTCAATGTTTCAAAGTTCAAATTAATTCACGGTACAAATAAAAAAAACATACAAATACTAAGGCATTACACCCGCGTCACTATAATTATTATCAAAAGTTTCTACTCCACGGCGTCAAAGGGACATGTATACCAAAATGACTCCAAGTATGGACTCTGCCACCGGGCCGCGAGGCGGCAGAAATCAAACAAACTCATGTATTTAACTGGGTGTGCAGTTGCACCTATTTACGTAGCAGTGGCGAGTCCCATCGATCTACGAAAAGACTGAGCATGCTGTTGGTGCTGCCGTTATTGACTCATTTTACTTGTACACAATTATGACGTCATAAGTATGTATACTCATACAAAATCTATGAGGTCGCGACGTTTTGTAAGATAATAAAAAGTATTTATCTCAGTTATTTGACTGTCCGCTCCCTTATTGTTTCATTAAAGAAAATAAATTATACTAGCAGTCTCGGTAGAGCTTGTCCTGCCCTGAAAAAATAAAAATCTAGGACCCCATTTCAACGCCACCTACCGGGTCTAATTGTGAATCTAAACAACCCCGGGACGTTTGAGTGGGCTCAAACACACCTAATATTTCATCAAATAAGTAAAACCCAATTCCAGCGCCAAGTATTTTGTTTAGATTGATGGGTTTCATTATTGAAGTTATAGTAGGGATCTTTAATTTTTATATAGCCTATATCAATCAAGAATAATATAGGAGTCTAAAGGCGAAAAATTTTTTGAAATCGAACTAGTAGTTCATGAGTTTACAAACATACAAAAATACAAATCAAATCCTCTTTACAATATTAGTATAGATAAGATATATTTTTTATATGGCAAAATAATGAAATTTGTATAAAATGAATCATCGAGTAAGATCATAAAGGGTTAATGTTTATAGTAAAATACATATTACTTTAATTTTTATATTTTAATATTAGTACTGTTAGTATTCTTCTTTCATAATTAAACTATAGTTTAATATACGTCCCGTCCCTTAATTTCATATACTTATTCGGTTCATGGTTATGTTCCGTGACAGCTTTTAAAATGACATTATCACGGGAGACGTTAGCAAACGCCCTACAACCATGATGCAATTTTGAACACGCAAACTTTCTGATTCCATTGCCCCATTTAGGACCCGCTTTAAAATAGGTGTGATCACCAATTTTAAGCAGCATATTGCCTCTTTTCCCTGATGACATTATAAATTCCGCTGTGAAAAAATAAAATGTTTATCCATAAATTAAATATAAAAAACTTATTTTTAAATAAATGCATACTCGCGAAAGACACGTGTCTGGAAGACTAGCTGGATTGCTATACGGGGTGGCAATGCTGATTTGCTGTATGAAATATAAACCAGGCATCATGTGTAACATCGAAAACTTTATAATTTTAATATTGTTCACAAAATACTCTTATATTGTTTAAATAAAGAAATATCACAATAGATAATTTATTTTATTCGACAAAGAGATCATCGTGTTACCTAAATTATAATAATTAGTTACTTTACTATTTTTATGACCCGTAGTTTTCAGGGACATACAAGTTACTTCATATTTATGTACAAAAAAGAAAAAAAAAACTAAACTTAAATTACTTCGTTTGCTTTGACATTTTACAAGAAATACGTAGTAATGAAAATGGTATCTCATATATGGCACCTTTACCCGTATATATGTAAGAATAATTTTTTACATTTACATATATATAAGCGTATTTATGTGCATATATATTATACACACATGCATTGTTGTCAAGTGCTTGTCTCTATCAACAACAATGCATGATGATACAATGTAACGGTAATCCGTCCATATTGATGTAAATAACAAAGATGAATAGACAAAATATCACACATACTATAGAATAAGAATACTTATGTAGCTAAATATAGTCCTTGGCTACGTTAGGGAAGATGCTGGACTCCCCAGGCCATTTGGTAAAAAAAATATACTCTATTTTGGTAGGAACTGAATACAAAAAAAAAATCGATTATGTAAATTTGTATCCTTCAAAGAAGCAAAACATGCTGTAGTGCATGGGTGCATTAAACTTGTTTGCATCTGTGTAGCTGTCTAATATACGTTCCATCCTTCAGTTTCATATACTTATTCGGTTCATGATTATGCTGGGTGACGGCTTTCAAAATTAGATTATCAGGAGAAACGTTAGCGAATGCTTTGCATCCTTGATGCAATTTTAAACACGCAAATTTCTGGCTTCCATTGTCCCATTCAGAATCCGCCTTAATATAGGTGTAATCACCAATTTTGAGCAAAATGTTTCCCTCGTTTCCTGATAAAGTTATAAATTCCGCTAAGAAAAAAAATACATTTATGTTAATTCTTTCATTAAAGAGATATATATTTTACAATCGCCAGACAAACACAGATAGATATCCCAAAACTAAGCCAGTTACGCTTGTTTTATAGGTAATAAATAACGGATCACTTTGGGACAGACCCCATACACCGTAACTATAGTAAATAACGGAAATTTTGTTTACGAAATTTAACATGCCAGGAATCATACTAGGTGTCTCTGCATTCCAGTGAGCTAAGCCGGTAAATGATTACCCTACTCAACCACAGACGTCGGCAACGTTAATTGCAATTTAAAAAAGAAGTTACCTTGTTGCCTGCCTGTAGTCGTCTTGTATTATATTAAAGAAAAACAATTATTTTCTAATATAATTCAAAGAATGGGTCTATTACTTGGGCTCCATCTGGGATATGTTTATACTTATTGACTGTGACACCATAAGTTATATGTCAATAGTTAACGTCATTAAAAATTAATAACAATATCTCATCTCAAATAAAGCATTAAACCCTTGACTACATCTGCGTGACACAGGCACTAACACTAACATTATCCCAGATGTAGCAGTAACATAAAACAAATCATATCACTATTGTACAGGGTTTTTCATGCGACGAGACGTATGTGCTCTAAAGAATAAAAGGATTGTTGCAAGAGAACCACTTTATTATTTGGATTACAAGATCCCGTTCAGCTTAAGCCCGGCTATAGTTTTAAAACCTTCCCATCAGTTCAACTGTTTTGTGTAAAACGAATCGGAAATCTAATTAAATTATTCAGCGTCGCTCGTGTTAGTTGCGGCTGAATTCTTTTTTAAATAAAAAGAGTTATACTTACCTACTTACAGTAAAATACCTACAACTGATGAGCTTATTTATGTAACAGACACAATTAGCTATTTACATTTTAGTATACCATCGCTAAATGCATACATTTAATTAGTTTATAGTTATATAAATTGAATAAGAATCAGCTTTCATAATGAACCTATAATTTTTGATTCAAGCATATCATGCTGTGCAGCCTTTGAACGAGAAATATTTCTATACATCGTTTTCCTACAGTCGACCATACTTGGTAAGTGAAAAGCCTATCTGTCGCCTATCAAGGTATCGCAAATCTTCTTGTGGCAGTTATAGATATGAATTTTAGGGTGTCAAGATTAGGGTGAAAAAATTAATTCTTGACAGAGGTAAAGATTTTTTATTTATTCTTAAAGATCTTTATGCCAATATATAATGACGGAAACAAGTCCAAGTGACATTTATTTAAAAAAATAGATTGTATGTACATTTAGATATTCCGTAAATATGTTTACCTGACTATCATCTTGTACTTTGATACAGAAATGTGTATATCAATATATTTTTTATTATAGATTAAACCATGAAAAAGAACACACGTGATATTTAATAGTTCTTAAAAATATCAAAGTAGTTGCTGATTAAGTATTATGAAGAATTAATACCCGTAACGCCATTTAAGGAAGGAGGTGGAACTAACTATGTAATGCATTATTGTGTATTCCTCCATAATTAAACTATAATCTAATATACGTCCCCTCGGTCACTTTCATATACTTATTCGTCGATTCGTGGGTATGCTCAGTGACAGCTTTCAAAATGACATTGTCACGAGAGATGTTAACGAATGCCTTACAACCTTGACGCATCCTTGAACAAACAAACTTTCTAATTCCATTACCCCATATATCACCGGCCCTAGAGTAGGTGTGATCACCTATTTTAAGCAACATAACTCCCTTTCTTCCAGCTAACGTTATAAATTCCACTGCAAAAAAAATATGTTTTATTAAAGAAATGAAATATCATACAATTTGTAGTATTTAAAATAAAGAGAGGCCTGTTGTTACCTCCAATTATATAATACTAGGATATGCCCGCGACTTCGTCTACGCTTGACTTGAAATTCCCGCGGGATTTCCGGGACACAAAGTACCACAGTATTTAAAAAAAAAATGTAAACTATCGTTTTAGTGGAAATTGTGTCAGAATAAGCCTAATTTTTTATGCAAACGAACAACTTCAAAATTCCCGCGGGATTCCCGAGATAAACAACAGCGCAGGTTTTAAGTAAGAATTTGCTATCGATCAGCAAAAGCCGCATTGAAATCGGCCCAATAGTATTTATGTGAATTCCGAAGAAACTGACAAACCGACAAACACAAGATATCTAAAAAAATTGCATCGTGTTCTCCATCGTTTATATAGTCTATTTCATATTTTTTTTATAGTTCCAATGTACAGACACGACATTATAGATATGTTATGCGCTGCAAAAAGGCAAAACATGCTGTATGTACATTAAAGTTGTTTTCGTCTGTGTTGTGCATGTTTTGCGCAACAAAAAACAATTGAAATTAAATAAATTAAGACAGGTAACCCTAACTAAAAAAAAAGTTAAGTAGCTAGCATAGTTATTAAAAAAGCTCTGCACGATAGAGACAAAAAATGGTTTAATCTCCTCAAGAAAGGGGAGACGTTAAAAAAATATTTTACCATTCAATTTTGTCAGATCTTTTCTTAACTTATCGGTTCACTTTTTAAAAAATAAAAATATTTATACAAAATTCGTCAATTCTCTTTTTAACCTCAGGGACTAATTCCTTTCCAATCTAAACGAGACCTGCAAAAATAAAATGGACATTTTAGCCAATCAGCCAAGTTACGACTGATAGATGATAAGTCGATAAGCCACTTAAGACAGCAATGTATGGTGTATTTATTTAAATCGACAAACAAATACACACGTCGTGTATTCCTGTTAAAAAAGTAACATATAACTCTAAAACGGACCCAGATACTCAGATCAGAGTAAATACTGTACCAGGAATCGAATCCGGGGTTTCTGTATACCAGTCAACTAGGTTAACAAGGCCTAGCTCACCAGGTCACAGCAGGAGTGAATAAAGTAAATATTTTTTAAAAAAGATTATTATTTATTTCACATACAGACTACTACTGATTTACATTTTTATATATTTCCCATCCTTTAGTTTCATATATAGAATAGGATCGTGGCAATGTTGAGTGTTAGCTTTTAATATACTGCTATTATTTTTGATATTAACATAAGCTTTACAGCCTTTACTCATCCTAGAACAAACATATTTTTGTATGCCGTTGCCCCATGGTGAACCGTATTTGGAAAATGTATGATCATCTACTTTAAGTAACGTAGTATCTCTTGCACCCGCTAACTTTATAAATTCCAGCCTTGTACCTATTTGAAAAAAAAAACTCACATCAAATTATATGCATGGTCAAATTATGCAATGTAAAGCACTATCGTTTTGTTTCTTGTCTGTATATAAAATACAAGAATAGAATGAAAATATCTGAGGCCCGATTGGACTTTTATTTTGTACAAGTTGTGTCCATCGCTTCGCTCGCGCTGGGCTTAGACATTATATTCATCCATTATGGAACCTTGCAAGATATCGAAATGAAATATACACGAAAGTTTAATAAAAAAATTGCGTTTTAATTAGGTGAATTTTTTTATTAAAATACCGAAATATTCATTAAAATGAGCCTTCCTGGAGGAGCAGATTGAAGTGTTTTTCAAGCATTTATTAGTTGTTTCTCCTTATGGCGTAATTTTAAAATATTGTAGAGAAAACTGTATATTATTATAGATAAATTTAAAACATAATGGAAGTGTCGCAAAACTGTATTAGTTGTCCGACTATTTTAATGGCTAAAAACAATAAAATACAACTTATGAAGTAAAAATATGTTGTTGGCAAGTTTGTTGCGCCACTTCTTCTACTTTAACAGTAACTAAAATTGCTTTGGAAGCGATGGTAGACTCATGACTTTCAATAAGTAATCCGTAAGATTCCTTTTTGAAATAAATACATTCATTTATTCTTTTAAGTATTTTTTTAATTACAAATATATTTCTACATGAATACGACTTACTCCCTTTATTAATAAGAAGAACAAATAATTTTACAAAACTTACGACGTTGCAACACTATTCTGCAAACACTTCTAATAATAGGGGAGCGGACAGTCAAAGCCACTGAGCTATTTTTTATCATCTTCTAAAACGTCGCAGACTCATAGATTTTGTCCGAGCGTACCTATTTATCACATCATAATTAAAAAGAGGCAAATAGCGCATTTTATATGTGCAGCCTACAGCCTGGCAGCCTGTTTTAAGAGGTGACAAAACAATCCACCCCCAGGTGATAGGGTATTTGCCCGTCTCGATGGCTACCACCCCTAGTCTAGCGTAGAGTATGTCGCCATAACAACCTTGCGTTCCGGCATTAGTGGCCAGATTCCAATCTCATCAGTTTTCATCACATCACCCGTCAACCTGTCTGTTGAACTTATGCAATAAATAAAAATAAAGTTGTTTATAGAGCATACACACATAACTTCACGCCAGTTCCCTTGCGGGGTAGGCACGAACAACAGAGCAATATAGTTTATAGAGTAATTAAAATTATTTTTATGATGATATTTTAAAAGAAATACGATGAGAAGTTATATTGAAGTCTGTTCTTTTATTTGTAAATAACGATAGAATTTCTAGTAACAAGTGTCCGCATCCCTATTATCTATGTTTAATATCAAGAAGTGTGATTTTTGTATCTTATACATTGTAAATATTTGAGTTACCGTTCCGTATTACATTTAATTATGATACATCAAGGATGGATCATTTCAGATTTATTTAATCAAAATAGGATACTTTTCAGGTTTCGGGTTAGGACGGAAACATGAGAAATGATCAATTTTCAATAATTATGAGGTTTTAATTTAATTATTAGACATTACAAGTTTAAAATATTTGTCAAACTACAAACAATATGTATATATAACATTTTCATACTCTACTATTACAAGTATTTAAATGTCACTTTATAAAATATTACCAGTTTAATTCAGTACAGTCGAAAAACAGAGGTGTGTAATAATCCTTAATTATATTTAGGTTGTATTTTACTGCAACGAGACATTTTACACACACTTTAAGGCTTGTATTAATGCCAACGACTAACAGTTTGGGAGGAGTCTCTGTACCGCTCTTTACGCCGCGGGGTTACACGCGGGGGGGGCGGGGGAGCGGGCAAGCAACCGATACGAATGCGGCCGGCTTACCTATAGTAGGGGAGCCCAGGCGGGAATTTTAGGATTTACTCAAGCGTGGCAGAATAACAAGAGGGGGGACACCTGGCACTCTATTATGTACCCTCACCATACATGAACGCACCATAAGTGTCATGCATTTAGATCAGCCGTTCAGAATAGTAAAAAAAAATCAATAGACCTTGTTACGCAGTATTTATTACAAAGCCTATGAAGTGAAAAATAAAGATGTTATTTTGATTACACTGAACATTTGAAACCACAACTAAAGGCTATTATTATAAACCGACTTCAAAAAAGAAGGAGCATCGCAATTCGTCTTGAAACTACTTTTTTATTTAAGAACGTCAAAGAAGGCTTACTCTAACTCAATATGAATAAGATCGTATGTCTGTAACTGTATTTTGTGTTGGCGTACAATCAATTATTTTCTATATACTAGCATCTTATTAAATACATATAACATTAGTCAGCATTTAAACATAATTTCTTGTAGAGACGTGAGGCTTATCAACTTTATCGAGACCTTTTAAGGCGATTGAAAGAAGTCTCGCGTGACCAAAGGGCTGGCCTATATTTAGGGCAACGGATTAGCGTTGCCATACAACGTGGGAATGCGGCCAGCATTTTGGGAACTCTCTACCCACCGATAGCGATCTAAACTACATCTTTTACTTGTAAATATGTTTATAATAATACTTAATTTTTTTTGTAACGTAATTTCTTACGTATCTACCATCCTTTAACTTAAAGTATTTAATCGGTTCATGGTTGTGATCAAGATTAGATTTCAGAACAATAATATTTCCATCGGTTCTGATATGGGCATACGCTGCACAGCCGGCGGCGTTTTTCGAACAGAAATATTTTTGTACGCCGTTCCCCCACATTCGACCGTTCTTGTAAAAGCTGTATTCACCTATCATAAGTAAAGTAGTTCTTCTTGCACCAGCCAAACATATGAATTCCAATCTACAATCTGTTTGAAAATAAAAATCCATTAGAAATAAGCTTTTTTAAATACAAGCTTTTGAGATCCTGTATATCAAGTAGCAGCAGAGTGCTAGTCAAGACAAGTAAAACGAGCCCAAACACGACGGGTCTATATTGTTTAGTACAGGAGTTCCTATGGCCACCTTCCGACTCCATTATCAGATCAGCTCCAAGGTACCATATTATTGCATTGTCACGCGATATAAATATGCGTGCAAAATTTCAGCTCAATCGGAAACCGGGAAGTTGGTCAAATTTAACTTGCAAGATTGCAAGCAACCCTTGATTTGAACTTACATACATACATACATCCATTGCAAGTTAAATAAAAGTTTGTAAAAAATAACCAGTTAGTTTCACTCTTTTCTTTCAGCTTCTCCAAATAATTGGGGGTCGGCATAACATGTCTTTTGTCTACTCTATTCTGGCATATGTTATCGGTCACACCACAAATCATTGTCATTTTTATTCGAAGCAAATAGAAGTGATAACAGGGGACCAAAAGCGGCCGCTTTGGCAGATTCGTATCACTAATATGATAGTATCAAAATAAAGTGAAACTTTATGCTATCTCTAACACATAACAGTATACCTATACACGTGTTAATTTTACCGAGAGAGAGAGAGAGAGAGAGAGAGAGAGAGAGAGAGAGCTTTGTCCCATTCACAATAACTTGAGGCGCAAGGTTACCAAATTCTAAAAATTATCATCACTTAATACCATATTATAAACTAGGTTATAAATTAAGATCATTACACAGTGTAAGTTATTCTTAATTTTTGTTGGAATTTTCTAGTAATTATCCCGATTTTAGGTGTTTCTGACTCTAGCTTTAGGTGTTAATAATTTTCATTGTTGGCAACCCTGCGCGCATCAAGTTATCGTAAACGTGGAATACTTAAAGATACTATAAATGTTGCTCGCAGGAAACTCAAAAAATATTTAATTGCCTGCAAGCAATAGTAGATTGTTACACGAGGGTTGAAAGTGATTTATTTAGGCATGAGATGGTTTGGCGCACGAGCGTAGCAAGTGCGCTAATATTTCGAGTACCTAAATAGACCTTTTAACCGAGGTTAAAACTTTGCTTTTCATTTCGAATATGAGGAAAGTAAATAACTGAATAAACAAACAACTACCTCTCTAATGAAATCAGGCGTTAAATCCATATCTAAATCTGATGAACTCATTTAATGACATATGAAACCTCAAGTAAATTAATTTTTCTATGACATTCAGCCAGTATTTCTTTGTCACCGATGATAGTAAATATTTAGGTGAAATTTATGTAAATTAAACAATAATTGGGCGAAAAGTTATTTATAAGTATAAAATCATGTTAAAAAATTGTTGATGTTTTTTATTACAATTTTTGCTGCGATTTAAAAAAGTTGCGACATCGCATATTTTTATTACATATGACTCGCATAATTTTTTTTTTTGACAGCACGGAAAATCGTTTCCTAGGGACGAAGAGTACTGTTTTCATCCCTCTGATCAGATAACTTCAAGCATACTTTCAGAATATGAGAAGTGACAAACTCATTTTTGTAACCTAATAATAATATAATAATTATTAATATACATTTTTTATTGGGCTGCAAAATTGAATATAGATTACAAACATTTTTTTTATATATTGACTAAACCGTTTCATAGCTTAACACTATATTATGTTTATGCAAACACGGCACGCCTAATATAATTGATTATTTACGGCCTATGTATGTATGATTTTACAGTGGAAAAACAAAATACAAGTAGGTGTAACAAAGTTAAGAAGAGGATTTGAACAAAGCATTGACACGTTTTTTAATAGAAGGAGCAGCGTCGGCGAATATATCGAGCTTTGTACGTACGGAATTACTATAGTTCATCATTCTGTATAGGGGAGAATGTTGACCTATATTAGTTCTTACTTGTGGTAAATTAAAAGTTTTGCGATTAATTAAGCGACTTCCGTTCAGGGGGACACAAATGATTGAATTTCGAAGTGTAATACTATTAATTATTATTTATTTAATTATCACAGTTTATTCTTTAATTAAAATATATTCTTATACATGTTGAAAAACATCACATATTGTTTCGTGATAGCCATAACTTTGTGATTTTCTAAATTATTTGTGTATAATTTTTCATTTTCGTCCGGATGATTGACATTACACATGTCATAGTAATAAATATCTATTGAATATTAATGAAGGAGATTTCTTGTAAATAATGTATAAATACCGGTAAACTGTTTTTATGTATGTGGAGGACTATTGTAACACGTAGAATCACTGTTTTATTTAAATTTAGTACAAATTATACGGGACAGACGATTAGGTGACAGCAGATTTTTATTTATTAAAAAAACGGCTAGCGGCCGACCGAATATATTTATAATAATAAAGTGGGAGGCGGGGAAAATGCCCGTTAACACGGCTCACGTGTTTGAATCCGTGGGTCGTAGCGATGCAAAGACCCTTTGGATAGGCCAGGATCTATGATGTACTGAAATTAGTTATAAGGATAATATAAAATAAGGCTAGGTTTTGTATACAAATAAAAAATAAAGGGAAGCGGTTGTTACAACTAAGTGGAGACCGAAGAGAAAAAGCTTCTATAAATATAAGGCGCCTTGTAAGGCCATTTATAATTCGTGACAAGCAGTAGTACGCGCAAAGCTGCCAAGTGAAAGAAGCTCCCTCCCGACGTCGCTTACGAAGTTGCAAGCCTCCCGTAGTATCATTTTCGTGGTTTTATTTCAGAGCTCCAGTTCAGACCAGCGAATCCACCTACACTCCACTCGTGTCACCAACATAATTAATCTAAAAATGTTGTATATTGTTATAGCCCCCGAACTCGTTAGGAGTTAGGGCTATACACGTCGTGAATTCCTGTTAAGAAAGTAACATACAACTCTGAAACTGAATCCGAATACTCAGATTAGAGTATATACCGTACTAGGAATGGAACCCGAGGTTTCTATACACCGGTCAACTAGGTTGACAAGGCCTAGCTCACCAGGTCACAGCGGGAGTGAATAAAAGTAAATAAATATTTTTTTCAAATATATTTATTCATGACAAGAGTTATGAATGTCAAAGAAGCAAGTGAGGTGTGTAAGAATAAGCCTAAATGGCGCTCTGTTATTCGTGCCTACCCCGCAAGGGCACTGGCGTGAAGTTATGTATGTATGTATAATTATTTATTTCACATACAGACTATTGATTTACATTTTTATATATTTCCCATCCTTTAGTTTTATATATGGAATAGGATCGTGGTAATGTTGAATGTTAGCTTTTAATATGCTATTATTTTTGATATTAACATATGCTTTACAGCCACTGTTCATCCTAGAACATATATATTTTTGTACGCCGTTGCCCCATGGAGAACCGTATTTGGAAAATGTATAATCGTCTACTTTAAGTAACGTAGTATCTCTTGCACTTGCTATCTTTATGAATTCTACTCTTGCACCTGCTTGAAAAAAAAACACAACTTATATAATAGCAAATCTTTTTGTCTGTCGACAATATTATATTATTATATATTATAATATTATAAAGAGGTAAAGTTTGTGAGTTTGTGACGTTGTAGGGGGTAATCTCTGGAACTACTAAACCGATTTAAAAATTATTTTACTGTTGAAAACCTACGTTAACAGGGAGTGTCATGGGCTATATAACATGACGCTATATACCACGGGAGCGGGGGTGAAACCGCGCGGGGCTGCTAGTATAAAATATAGAAAAATATGAAAGTTTCTGAGAGGACTGAATACACTTTTATTTTGTGCTAGCTCTGTCCACCATTTCAATGGATTATATTTTATATTCATAACTTCTAAACCCTACAAGATATCGAAATAAAACACACGTTGTAACATAAAATTGTTGTATCTTATCTTAAATTCTAGTGTTTTTCAAAAAATTATTATTTTTTGTTTTGTGTCCAGGTATTGTAGATAAAATTTTAAACTATTTAAAATGTGTACTTATATTGTGAATAAATGTAAATCATACTGAGTGTCGCAAATATATATTAGTTGTCTAACTTTTCTTAGTGGCCCAAATCAAACAAAATGTAACTTAACGTAGTTTTATTGTAAACTAGTTTTACTTGCGGCTACGCCGTGGGTCAAACCCTAGGGTAAAAAGTATCCTAAGTTAGCCCCAGGGCGTTAGCTAGCTCTACGTCTAATTTCATTTAAATCCGTTCAGTATTTTTCACGTGATACTCTAACAGTCAGACAGACAGATACAAATTTTAAATATTGCATTTTCGGAAGCTCCTGGTCCGAACTAACCCTGGTATTTTCACATTTTTACACGCATTGTACAAACTCGAACCATTTACAGATTTATTATAGTATATTGTATATGTAATTTGATTTCAAATTATAACTTATTTAACAAAACCACGTTTTAACGGTTTTAAGCGCGGTAATTTTATTTGATTTTGGTTTTAGAAGACTCCACACCAACGTCACAAAGGCCCCAAACCACCTTCAGTTGAGCGGTGCCCTGCTACCCTACCCTACATCAAGGGGGTCACAGACAGAATTGGTCACATCCTCAGGCGAGCTTCAATCAAAACATATTTCAAGCCGCAGAAAAAGATTACCCAATTTCTGAGACCTGTGAAATGCAATATCCCACTCCAGGATGCAGGGGTTTACAAGCTTGATTGTGAGTGTGGATTGTCATACATTGGGCAAACAAAGAGGAGCATAAAAACACGAGTAAAAGAACACATTGCTGACATGAAACACACAAGGTCTACGAAGTCTGCGATCAGTGAACACACGCTGGATAAACCCAACCACTACATCAGATTCGATAACCCACAAATCCTCGCGAAAGAGAATCGTTTCATACCTAGAATGATACGTGAGGCTATTGAAATCAAAAAACACCCAAATTTCAATAGAGAAGATGGTTGGCAAGTACCACCTGTTTGGGATCCAATTATCAAAACTATTAAGACCCAAACCCAGCAAAAACCAGCTGCCAGACCTCAAGACACTGTGAGCTCTTTCTGCGTACAACGGAACACAAACCAACTTGACTGATAATTACTTTTATTTTTCCTTCCACCCATTTTAATATTATATAAAATTATTAGAGCTAGGCATGTTTGCTGAAGAGTTTCTTGCGCCGCTTCTTCTCTTCAAGCCATAACATGTTGCGAAGCGGTAGTAAATTAGATTAGGCTCCCATAGATTAAATAATAACCATAAACAAAATTAAAAATTAAATAATTAAAATTAATAAGTTGGCGGTAGGCTAAATAATACTTTAACAATACTCGTTGACACTTGACATCTTTGTCTTCCGTGATCACGGCCACTGAAAAGTGGCCGAAACGTCGGAAAAACCAAAATCAAATAAAATTACCGCGCTTAAAACCGTTAAAACGTGGTTTTGTTATGTATACGGGTCGCGAAAACTTAAGAAAATATTATAACTTATTATTACTTATGTTATTAATCACAACTTACGACGTTGCAACACTATACTCCCAATAATCCTAATACAATTGCATCTAGGCTTAGCAAGAAATATGATAATCAGTAATGTGACTGAGGAAGCATCATGTGTTTACGTATATGTTTCTCCATAATTAAGAGGTTTAACACAACACACATACAACAAGTAAGAGGTTTGAATATAAAAATTATATAATTTAAAACATTATTCAGACCACAAAAATTATATACATATATTTTTTTCTACATCGTACAGTTAAAAACATTCAAAGGTCACTTAATAAGATTTTAATTCAATGGACATTCGAAATGCAGTGGTGTATGGTAATTCTCAATTATACTTTCGTTTCATTTTGTCAAAACGGGACATTTACTTGCAGCTTAAAATGGAACTGTTTCAGTCAAAGTGGATCATATTGATCACTTTAGTTAGGAGGATGACTATATAATTTTTTTTATGTATAAAACAAATTTATACCAGCAATTTACTTTAGAACACATTCTATTCTTTTGTATTCTGGTTAGATACATTGTAAATGCACATTTACAGTTATTTACATAAGTATGTAAATGAATGTTTACATATTGTTACGAGTGGCGGGACTCGAATTAAAATGCCGTTAGAATTACTATAGAGTTTATTAGAACTATACAAACACGTATAACACAGGTACAAATATAACTGAATAAGCCTGAATCGCGCTCTGTTGTCCGTGCCTACCCCGCAAGGGAACTGGCGTGAAGTTATGTATGTATGTACAAATATAACCGAACACAATCAGTCCACACTTAATGCAGAAGGTCGTAATTCAATAAAACGCGCAAATTTCGTCACTTATTAGATTCCCGATTGTAGTACACACGTCTCGCTTCGCTGGTGGTTCTCGTTCGACTAACTCCCGCCTCAATTGGGCCATTGCTTTATACTGCACAGACGCAATATGTCCGCCCGACTGCGTGGACCGAATTTCCTAGAATCAGCTTGTACTTTAAATCCGTAACACCTGGCTAATGATCACAATACAACAATAGGCCGTATGCCAATAAGTAAACAAAAGAAGACGACCATAAAAGAATTTCAATGTTATTAGTTCAAATGCCGACGGGTAATAAATGTGCTTTGTTTCAGATATGCAGGTGGGTTTTGTGTTTGTCGGGATCTGAGTTGTAACAATATCATAAACGAAAAGCAAAAATTAATACAGTGTTACTATTTATTTTAATCAGATGTAAAATGTCATTCAGGATTTCTTATCTTATACTACATGAAACTACCAGAACATTGCAGAGTTAGTAAAAAAATATCCTATCGAGATAGATAACAGAGATGCTAAAATGCAAGTAATTACATATTTTTAAATCTACAAGTAATAATTACGTTGCAACAACAAAAATACTATACACACAAATAGTTCTGACAAATCACGAAGGCGAGTGGGTTTTACTCAGTCGTAGTTGAAGGTGTACTGAACTGAAGGTGTAGGTGCAGTCATATCCGCTTTTAAATGTAAGTAGTACTCGTACTATATAAACTACGTATACCATACGTACACCTTCATTGTTATCAATATAATATATTCCTGGGATTGTTTCGAAGTAATAGCTATTTGGCTATAAGTCCTTCCTTTGGCAGAATTAGGCATACCATACAGTTTTATTCTGTAACTTTATTTTGTATTGGTGTAGAATAAATAATATATATTATAAAATTCTAAACATGCCGTGTTTGTGCATTGAAGCTGTTTAAAAAAAAACATTTGGAATAGACTATACAAACGATGGAAAACACAATGCATTTTTTTTAGTTTTCTTGTCTGTTTGCCAGTTTGTTTGTTCGGGATTCACGTAAAAACTACTAGGTCGATTTCGATGCGGATTTCGCTAATCGACAGCAAATTAGACTTAAAATCTACGCTACTTTTTATTTAAAATGCTAGATTTAAAAAAATCAAATTCCAATGTGATCTTTTTACTGTATGATAGTAAATTTAATGTAATAAAATGTGACATTTTTGATCCCGGAAACCCCGCGGGAATTTTCCCGGGAGCGGTTTGTAATTGTTCGGATGCATAAAAATTATCTTACCAATTCCGACACAGTTTTCACTAAAATGATAGCATAGCTTACATTCTTTTCTCAAATACTGCGGTACTTGCGGTGTCCTGGGAATCCCGCGGGAATTTCAAGTCAAGCGTGGACGAAGTCGCGTGCATATCTTAGTTGACTATATATCTTATCAAATGCACATAGCATTAGTAATCATAATCTCTTATGTATCTTCCATCCTCCAACTTAAAGTATTTAATCGGCTCGTGATTATGATCAATGTTACATTTTAGAACAATAATATTTCCATTCCATTCCATTCTAACATGGGCATACGCTGTACAGCCGGCGGAGTTTTTTGAACAGAAATATTTTTGTATGCCATTCCCCCACATTCGACCGTTCTTACTAAAGCTGTATTCCCCTATCATTAGTAAAGTAGTCTTTCTCGCACCAGCCAATGATATGAATTCCAATCTACAACCTGTTTAAAAATAAAAACTTATTGGAAATAAAAAACATTTCACTTTTTGTTTTTTTTTCCACTTCTCCGAATCATTTGGGGTCGGCAGAACATGTCTTTTCCTTCTCTATTCTGGCATACGTCGCCTGTCACACCACAGATCATCATTCATTTTTATAGGAGCAGATAAATGTCTTAATAGGGGCCTAAAACCGCCGCTGTCGCAGATTTCTATCACTAAGATGATAAGTATCAAAACAAAGTGAAATGTTATGCTATTTCTAACACATACCAGTATATGTATACACGAGTCTTTTCACTAAGCGATTCTTCAAAGGCGGCTGGTTTAGGCCCCCTAAGCTGATACATCTTTGTATTTAAAGGCACTATAGTCTCTAAATTTTGCTCTCAGGGTACTAAAAAAAAACATTAATTGCTTGCAATAAAAAACAAATTTTATCATAAAATATATTTATGTAATTATTACCGTTTATCCTTTACTTTGCTACAGACGTGTTACAGTTTTTTTTTTACATAAAATTAGGAAGTATATAACGTCATGTAATTTAGTACACATAAACCCGTGCGCGCACGCTTTACATAGATTTTAGTTTTAAGGTAATTGTTAATTTTATTCTATTTAAATAATAAGAAAATTGTGCTAGTTGCCGCGATATAGACCTAGAATCTAGTGCTGTAATCGCAGCTAAAAATAGGAGCCTCATTTTTAAACAATATAAATAAAATGTGTGACTGTAAAATTAAGGCCCAGAAATAAGTTTATTGAAATAAATAAATTTGATATTAACCGTTGAGTGCACAAATGTTTGAATTTAATTTAAATGTGTAGTTAAATAAAATTATAAAAGAGACGGATACGCTTTTCATACATTCTTGGGGCCATATTGAAAAATTATGAGAGTGATTTTAAGATATCTTTTTAATATGATGATATTTTCTGTAATTGTAGTGGGTTTAGTTATTTTAAATGAATTAATCGTATGGTGTGGTTTCATATTATTAATATTCATTCACACAAATCGATAACTTATTTTATTTGCACCTTATTTTTAAGATTACGCGTCTTACAACTAGAATTTAGTTCTTGTGTTTTCCATTTTGTAATAAAAAAATATAGCGCTTTTTTAATCTATATCACAACTCGTTACATTTCTTTGGTCGAAATGTGCCGTCTCCTTTATTTATTCAATTTAAATTATAACTTCATGAAGGTCCCGTCTTTTAGCTTAGCAAATGCAATTGGTTCATGGCTGTGGTTAGCGTCAATTTTCACAATGACGTCATCATTGCTGACATGCGCAAATGCTTTACAGCCCGTTCTCGTTCTTGAACATGTATATTTGCGCAAACCATTCCCCCATACGGGGCCTGATTTGGAAAACGTGTAATCTCCCACTTTAAGTAACTTTATTATTTTCTCTCCTATTTTCACCATTATAAACTGTGCTGCAAAAATATATATTTTTTTTTAATTAAATAAAAATAGATGACTATTTGTTTGAAGGGACATTTAAAAAATAGCAAATAACAAAACCGACTTCATAAGTAACTAAAAAATGAAAAATTTAGATATTTTAGAGTACATATGCGTGTGTGTATCAAATACGTGATAGTGTGTGTAATGTTTTTTTATTGATTTAATATATTTTTATGCATAATATAAAAAATATTAGCATTCTGCACTCCTTCTCTCTCTACTTCACGTATGTACATATGTACCATATCTAAATAAAAAATCTGTAGATTTCGATTAGAATCCAAGTTGTTATGTATTCTTAGATTGAGAATAAAATTAAACTACGTCAAGTCATTCTGTAAATGCCGCTTTAAACAAATAGTAAATAGTCTTTCAGCCTTCGATGTGAAGTTTTAATTATTTGTATTCACTAGTTGTTGTGATTGCGACTTTATTCGGCCTGGATTACAAATATTTATATTCATATCAAAATAGAAAGTAACTACATGAATTTTAAGCTTATACATACATACATAACTTCACGCCAGTTCCCTTGCGGGGTAGGCACGAACAACAGAGCGCAATTTAGGCCCATTCTTACACATTATGCTTATAATTCTGTTATAATCCTTAACTTTTTTGTAAATCTGTTGAACCGTTTCGGAGTCTATTTAAAACCGACTTTCAGACTGACAAACATTCTAAAAATAATATAATTACAGTTCGTATAAATCCGAAAGGTATGTTTATTCATGCAGGTCCGAAGAAAGAATAGAATTTCCTGCGGCTAGGCAGCCTGCCGTAAGAGGCGACAAAACAACCCACAGCCAGGTGGGTAGGGTATTTGCCTGTGTGGATGGCTACCACCCCTGATTTAAAGTATGCCGCCATAACAACCTTGAGTTCTGTTCCGGCATTAATGGCCAGGTTCCAGACTCCCTTTAGAGAGCGGCAGCGCATTAGTAGCACGTTTGGTCTTACAAATATCCAAAGGCGATGGTAACCGTTTTCCATTAGGTGGGCCGTCTGCCTGTCGGCTGAAGACATGCAATTAAAAAATTGTCATTTTCAATATGGACCTGCTTGCCCACTGTTAATCTCTGCCACACTTGACGAGACACTTGGAGGATGACATGGAAGTCGAGTGGGTTACTTGCTTCTTCCGGTATCTTTCCATGACCTTGAAAGTTTCGGCCATGCCATTCCAAAGGCCCTTATCTTGGTCTTAAAGAAAGGTCATACATACCTTCCTATGTATTGTGATTGAGGAGACTTTTTGATAACGGATCTTTCGAATAAGAAATCCAGAGTAGCTCTTACTCTTTCCAGTATAGCACCGCTGATATCTTTTTCCTCAACAGAGGATATGATATAGTGTTTTGGTTTTGGTATTTATTCAGCCCGTTCAATCGACATTCCATCACATCTAATAATAATAACTGTCATATCACTCGGATTTATGATCGTCTATGCAAAACGGTTTGTAATGTATGATCAACCATCTTTTTGAATTGGTTAAAGTAACGAAACGAATTGTTGTACGCGCAAACATTCTTTAATTGCAATATATTTATTAATTTAAATAAATAATAATAAGAGATAAACACTTCAATTACATTGGTGTGGTGGTTTGTGTGACTTTAACTTCATGAATGTTCCATCTTCCAACTTTACAAACGTAGGTGGTTCATGGTTGTGATAGCCGTCGATCTTCAAAATGAAGTCATCATTGCGGACATGAACGAACGCTTTACAGCCTGCTCTCATTCTTGAACATTTGTACTTTTGCAATATTTTCCCCCAGACGGGGCCTGTTTTGGAAAACGTATAACCTTGTATTTTAAGTAACTTTATTGCTTTATCACCCATTTTCACCAGTATAAATTCTGCTGCAAAAACAAAAATACTTAATAAAGCTGCGACACAATTAACACACACACGCGCAAACACACACTCATTAGCACGCTACACAAACACGTGCACTGTTCATAACACACAAAAACAAAATCACCCAGATATGCAGTGTTTAAAAAACAAAGTGTAGTAGATTAAGTGCACACTGCACATACATACATCAACACAACATTTACACAAATAACACAAAAATTGTCACAGCACTACAAAAACACAACACACAGGATAAATATAAGTAATAAAATAGAGTCAATATACATTACTAACATACAATATGTGAAAATGGTTACTAATACCACAAGAAACAATACCCCTTGTAATAATATATTATAACTAGGATATGCCCGCGACTGCGTCTACGCTTGACTTGAAATTTCCCCGCGATACCCGGGCCACAAAGCTTTTAACAATGAATGTAAGCTATCGTTTTAGTGAAAACTGTGTCGGAATGAGCTAATTTCAATCACCCGAACAACTACAAACCGCTTCCGGGAAAATTACTGCGAGATTTCCGCGATAAAAATTATGACACATTTTATTACGTAAAATTTGCTATCGATCAGTGAAAACCGCATCGAAATCGGCACAGAAGTTTTTACGTGAATCCATCCACTACAAATAAATTAAGTAAAATTTCTATCGAAGGTAAGGTAAGCGAATGAATAGTAAGATACAGGAAACGGCCATCAGACGAATAAAAGTATAGACGGAATCTACGTGAACAGAGGCGTCAAATGAAGTAAAGCATTAATGGCCTATTCCTATATCTTACTATTCATTCACTTGCCTTACCATTGGTTGCACGGAGCTTATGTCAAATTTTGACCGATAGTAAGGGAAATGAACGGTCGGTAATAGGAATCGGCCATAAATCATTTAGTATACTTACATGTGGATTGCGTCTGTGTGGTTAGTGTTAACTTGGTTTCTGTTAACCTCTTTATACATTCTCCTTCAAATAACTCTAAATAAACTTTATTTTCTTTCTTTCATGCTTACCTATTTTCTTCGTCTGAGGTTTTGTGGTTATTTAGTGAAAGTAAAAAAAATATATTTATGTTGGCTAAAAATTATTATTAATAAAAGAGTAACATTTAACATCGAGTTTATCAAACATTTTCGAAGAAAAAACAATCTGATGTAATTTTTATTTCACATCTGTTTAAAGATATCTGTCATAAACTACCCGAGGTCAGAAGGTTGGCTTATATTTAGCAAAACAAATAAGCATTGCCATACCGCGTGGCAATGCAACCAGCCTTCTGGGCTCTCTCCCCGTTGGCAATGATATATTTTTAACTTGTTTTTTAAATATAATTTTATTAATAATAATGTTCGGCAGACAAACACATATAGTATATTCACAAATTAAGCAAGATACGCTTGTGTAATGGGTAATATACAACGGAGTACTCTGGAGCCGATCTCAGACACCCAGACCATAGTAAAAAACGGAGAAAATTCGTTTCCGAATTTACCATACCAAGACTTAAATCTGGAGCCTCTGCGTTTCAGTGAGATAAGCCGGCAAAGGTTAAGCTCACTCAATTACAGAGCCATAACCATAATGTATTTTAGTTTTAATTATTTAGTTTACATTTGAATGTTTATTTTGCATATATAGTAACTAGTGGTCGCCCGTGGTCGAAATTCTACCATAATAATTAATATCAAAGACCTTCTTTAATAACGGATTTCGCCAAGGCTACACTGTTAATTTGACTTGAACAAGAAACAAAAGAGTATGTATATATGCGTGTGTGTCAAATACATGGTAGTGTGTGGTAATGTTTTTTTATTGATTAAATGTATTTATTATGCATAATTTAAAAAAAAATATTAGCATTCGTCACTTCTTCTCTATATAAACTACTAGCTGTCCCGGCAGACGTTGTTCTGCCCTGAACTAATAAAATTTAGAACCCGATTCCAGCGCCACCTACCGGGTCCAAATGTTAGCTATCCTATCTTTCAAGTCGGATCAAACTGCACACGGTGTGCAAATTTGATTAAAATCGGTCAAGTAGTTTAGGAGTCCATTGAGGACAAACATTGTGACACGAGATTTATATATATTAAGATAAGATAAGATTTAGTCTAGCCATAAATACTGTTACAATTAAAAAGAAACAAAATATTACATTTGAATTTGGAATCTGTTATTTTTATATGATTGTCCATTGTGTTTTCTCATTTTGGCGCCAATACATTGTACAACATTTAGCGATATTAAAATGGAGTGGGGCGATAAAGAGAACCGAATCGCTGTGATTGCATTACACAAAGTAGGTATGGAGCCAAATGCAATTTTTAAAACTCTCCATACGCTTGGCATTAGTCAAATGTTTGTGTACCGGGCTATTAATAGGTACAATGAGACCTCCTCTGTACGCAAAGGGAGATCACAGAAAATTTTTACAATTGAGCAACATTTTAACATACAAAATGACCGTATGTATGCTCAAAGCTCTAAGGAAGCATCTCAATTAGTCGGAGTGCAACGTGGGCATTACCCGTCTTCAGTGATGGTTTGGTGGGGTGTTAGCTAGGAAGGAGTGACTGAGCCATATTTTTGTGCTGAAGACTGGCTGTCGTCTAGTCCCGATCTTAATCCGCTGGATTATGATTTATGGTCAGTTTTAGAAAGTACGGCTTGCTCTAAACGCCATGATAATTTGGAGTTCCTAAAACAATCCATGCGATTGGCAGTGAAGAATTTTCCCATGGAAAGAGTGCATGCTTCTATTGATAACTGGCCTCAACGTTTAAAGGACTGTATTGCAGCCAATGGATACCACTTCGAATAAGCTTTTTATATTTTAAATTGTTTTATATTTATGTATTAAACTAACACACTGTAAAACTTATAAATGTTATTTGTAATATTTTTTTTTTCTTTGTTACAATATTTATGGTAAGACTAGTTATAAGTGTGTGAAATTTCGTACTCCTCCGTCCGCGCAATTCTCGTAAAAATGGGTACAAAGTTTTTGCTTCACGTATTAATATATAGAGACTAATACTCTACCATATACTAAGATAATAAAATCTTATTGTTTTTACTTTTTATCACATTTTCACATTAGTTCCATCTTTCAACTTGACGACATACTTAATTGGTTCATGGTTGTGATTATTATCAAACGTCTCGATGATATTGCCCCTGCTGATATGAGCATGCGCTTTACAGCCTCTGCCCTTTTCCGGACAACAGTATATTTTGATGGCGTCGCCCAACATTCGGCCACTTTTGGAAAACGTGTAATCACCTATCTTCAGAACCCTGATTGGTTTGGAATTCCCTTTCGTTATAAATAGTGCTAAAAATAAAGTTTTTACAAAATATCAAATTATAATATATTAGAACATTAGTCTAGTTTGGTCAATTCTCTTTCCAATAGAAAGTTATATTCACGGCCTGGCCACGACTTTGGGTTTAACGACGGGGAGCCTGGCTATTCTTGGCATAGCCATACATGTTAGTTACTCATTGCGTCGCGACGTGATAATTGTCAGTGTTAGTTGACAAGGCTGTGGCCAGGGCGTTAGTTTATTGAGCAAAATATTATTCAGGTAACGGGATTGTCGGTTTCTTTGCTTGAACGGACTAAGCCTTTGCCAGCTGAGTTCTTTGGGACATATAGGCTCGGGGTTCAAATGGCATGGTGAATTTTGTATGTGGAGTTTCCGTTATTTACTATGGTCTGGTTGTCTATGATCACTCCCAAAGTGGTCCGTTGTAAGGGATGTTTTTTACCCAGAACACAAGCGTAACTTGCTTAGCTTGGGGATATGTAGTACAATATGTGTTTCTCTGCCGATTATTTTTTATTTTATTGTTCGTTCTCCAACCAATGGAGAAGCTCGATTTCAGCAATGGGTATGTTAGTGGGCTGACTAACATTATTATACCTATCTCAACAATAACAAAATATGGTTTTAAATAAATAAACATAAATAAATCGGCAAATAAATTCACATATTGCGTTATATATTCCCATGCTAAGAATTTACGCTCGTGTTATGTATGGCAACATACTACGGAAAGCTCTGGAGCCGATCTTAGACACCCAAACCAAAGTAAATATCGGATAAATCGTTTACAAAAACCCTGCGGGAGTTAAACACGGGATCTCTAGGTTCCAGCGAACAAGGCGGGTCAACCCTAAGCCTAGTACATCACAGAGACAGTCAAATATTACTCATCACCTCGACTAATTTTCGTCAAGAATTTTGCATACACGTTGTACGGGGTATAGCAAACCTTATCTAGAAAACAAGTACTATTCCCGAGGAATAGACGAATGTAGCCGAAGAGATGGCGCCCCGATCGCGTTTTGTTAGTGCCACAGTTGCAGTTCACCAACAAATACATTGTCACGGCAAAGATAATGAGAATACAACTTTAACGTGATTCCCTCATGATTAATGCTACTTGGTATTTGTTATTAGGCATTTCAAATTTAAATTTGACATTTATAAGAATTCTAATATGCCCACTTCATGATATGTTCCCTTTTTTAAGTCAGAGAAGCCGCGGGCAAAAGCTAGTCCCTCGTAAATTAAGATATTATTATCATAATTACCGTCTTTTGATTTCATAAGTTGCGTTGACTCATGATTGTGGTCATTCCCAGTTTCTATGATGGTGTTTTGATTGCTAACATGAACATATGCTTTACAGCCTTCTTTGTGTTCACTTGCACACTTGTATCTGAAGTCCCCAGTTCGAAGTACACCGCCCTTACGAAATGTGTAACCATCGAAAATTAAGAAATCTCTTTGTCCTCCCGCCAATGTTATGAATCTTGCTGTAAACGTAATTGTTATATTAAATCGTACACAATATTTTGTAGAAAAACTTAGTTTATAGGTTCTATCGCCATTTTGGCAAAAACTATATACCTCAAATTTAATAGAAAGGTATTTACATTTCAAAAAGTAACTATAAAAAATGTCTACGTCGGATTCTACACTGCATTGCATCTATCTTTTAATTGGACAAATTTAGTTGTTTTTTTTAAATCCAACATTATAAAATAAATTCCAATCTCTTATCAAACAATAGAGTACGTAGTAGATATTTCGCCCGGACCTAATAATAACATTATACTACCCTTAGCAGTAATGTATGCATTTAGATTTTCCTACGATCCTATAATAAATAACAACACTCAGTAATTGCAGAATATTATTTTTTTATTATACACAACAATTGCATACAACAAGCGCGTAACTGTATACGCCACTTTCGATAGCGAATAATAAAATAGAATCGACGCCATGACACATAGATGCAAAAATATATTCAAGCATAACTAAGTACATATAAAATAGTAAATGATCCAGAACTTTTAGAGATGCAAATATATAAGAGAATACACTATGTATAATATACCCAATAGAACAACACGCGAGCAGTAAAAACGTATCTTTAAAAATGTATTAAATCCTACCTACATGACAAGATGTCGCCAGTGGGCCCACACTTCTGTAATGTTTTATTAAATAAAATATATTTTTCGATGAAGGGCAGATTTTTCATTCATCAGATAAATATTCAAAGGATAAAATAATACATAATAAAAAAAATGAGAGTTGTGTGAATAATAATAACTCGAATCGACGGGTCCTACGTAGACTAATGCAAGTGCGAAAACGCAACTTTACAGGAGAACGTTTTAAAGGTTCAAACGGTTGTAACTCTAACATAGTTCAACATTTTTTTTAAATTTGGAAATGTTATATATGAACATGTTTAAAAAAAGACTGCATACTTATATTTTTATATTTTTTTGTAGTTTAGAAATTAGCTTCACTTGCATTTACCTATATGGTTTCCCTTAAAGTGTTTTAACACGAAAACCAGTATAAGTGACCACTTGTACCAGTTTACAGTGTTTTAGGTTTTTTGAAAATTAAGGAAAATAGAAAAAAATACAATATCTAACATGTTTTATTTTTGTGAATATTGGTGAGCTACTGAAGCTTATTATAAATTTAAGATATTTTTTAACAACTTTTGTCACTTGCACCAATTTACATGTGCCAGTTACACCTGTAGTGCTCTAGTAAAAGATTAAACTAAATTTGCGGTTAAATAAAACAAATGTATTAAAATAAATAATCAAATACAACGATTTATTCTAAATTAAAATAAAATTCAATGGCTTTTCCACCAAAAAAAAAAACAAATATCTTCTTATCATATTATTTTTTTTTCATAATAATCAAAATCTAGAAAATAAAGTATTTCTTTACATACGAGAGCACATTGCCTGTATTATTAGTAATTATTCACGGAATACTTCAGTCTTTCAGACTTATCAGAATAAAATATCTCATCTAATGGTAGCTAGATTAAGTATCACATTCGAAATTAAAGAGTAAGGATTGCACAATTAAATAAAATGATTCAGTCAGGTACATGTCCAGTAGTATTCTTTGAGATAACTTTCAAATTATTGTAATATGAATGGGATTGGTTCAGGAATCACGTTGGATTTGCAAAGATCTTGTAATCTTTGAACTTGTTTTTATCTATAGGTAACAAGCTACTGTAAGCTACATTTAAGCCATCAAATTTTTTCGTCAAGTTTTGTACACTGGTCCGTGTGTTACTTCTCAGACATTGTATTGTTTTGTAGGCGCTTTCTTCAAAAGCATTTTTATAATTAATCAAGAATAAATCTTTGGCTTGAACATTAACTTCGCAAATTTTACTCCACATGACAAGTTCCCCGGTGGATTTTTTTTCCAATTATCAAAAAAGGCAAGGCAAGGTTTAAAATCGAAGACGTGAGATTGAGTAATTTCTTTTACAATGTATGGTTTTGCATTATCCGTTGCCATTTTGAAAGCCAAAGTCCATTGATCTGGAGTATAAATCAAAACATTTCTAGTTTTTCTTTCAATCACAGAGTCAATGCTGTCACCCTCGTTTTGGGTGTGACCAACAACAAGAAATCTATGAGTAATATCCACTTTAAATTTTCAAGAGCAGTACATATGCATAAGCAAAATAATTCTGTTTCTATTTTATCCTCCACAATTGTCCGACCAGAATATAAAGGATTTAACTCCTTCCTTTACTTTCATACAAATAAAATCATAAACACAGCTGGCTATTTCATTTGCTCCTTTTTTTGCAGTCTGTTCATCCCAACAATAACAATATCCTTGCAGATCAGCCATGTCAAATGGAGTAAAATTGTGAAAATGCAATTTTCTTTTGTAGTAAAAAGTACTAATGTTTCTATGTGGTAAGTTTTATGTTTTTTGCAAGTCGAAAGTGACAGCCACTAGAGTTTTATCGTCTTTTGGTAATTGTTTATCCATTTCTTTCAACTGCCGAGCTTTATCTTTTTCGGCCAGTTGCCAATTGTGTTTTGATTTTTGTTCATCTGTAGGATTTTGTAAATTTTCAAATGCGTGACAAAACTTATCCTTTTTCTGTATATGAAACGGGAGGTTGAAGTTTTTATTAACAATGTCTCTATATTGTCGCAACGTTTCAACCCTGCAATTTTGGGGAATCTCTTCTTTATCACACCATTCTTTGTAAAAATTAAACATTCGGAAAAAAATCAATGACCCGTCTAGGTAAATTTTACTCGTTTCCTTTCTTGTATAGTGAGACTACGGGTTGAAACATATTTACATGAGAACACACACTTTCTTTGGCAGTTTGAGGTATCTTTACTGGGTGGTTTGTATGTTTTCCCCTACGATCTTCTGCTACTACCCCAAAACCTTGATCGAGTTTGTCTAATGCCGTTTTTACAAAGTTATAACTTATAGACAATGTGTTCAAGAACATAGTCTTACAGATATAAACTATTTCGATGTTACTACTGCCTTCTGATACCGGAATTGAATATCGCAGAGTGCATTTTCTTTGGGAATTTTCAGTAACTACCCTCTTCTTTTCTAGCTTCGAAACATATTTCGTAATAAAATCCCACTGTCGAGTATGATCGCCTAGATCCCAGAAGTTTTTAAATGTCTGATATCTTGCAGTCTCTTTTATTTTTTCAGAACATTTTCTTGGGCATTTGCAAGCAGCTTTCATTTCTTTTTTTTCATGTATTTTTCCAGTCCGACTCATATATTCTAAGCCTCTGTTCAAATTGTACTTTCGTTTATTATCTAACCATTTGTTTTGGAATCTCTCTCGCAATCTGCCTGTGTCTTTATTTTTTTGGCTTTTCCTCTTTGTGCTTGCTGGACTACGTAACGGTGTATCAGTGTAATCGGAATCGATGTGTGAAAAAGTATCAATCTCACGTTCAGTTTGTGGACAGGTTGATGAAAAAGAAACTGATGGTGAAGGCATTGGTGTTATGCTCTCAATTTCATCTTGACAAAAGTTATTCGGCTTAGACACAATCAACTCAGAAATAGGCGCAAGTAAAGGCTGCGGCTCTCTTTCTTGTACATTATGCACAATCGCAGTTACTGTCTGGACGTTAGAACAGCTAGTACAACTATCGAAATCTGACGGTATATTTGATAAATTTCTATACAAATTTTCCACCGATGGCGTTACATCGCATATGTCACCTGGATCGCTGAAGTCGATAACTTGATTAATGAATGACATCTCTTCAGCTACCAATGATGCATTTGGAGGTAGATGGGAGTCTAAAAGAAAATATTAAAAATGTACTTAATTGCGAATAAAATGTACTTGCTCGTTATTATAAGTGAATTATATGTTTTAATTTAATCCTATGTAGTATGAGTAACCGAATTAGTAGTTTAAAAACTATTTACGTAAGTATGTTACAATAGCGGGAAATTAAAAAGATAGACGAATCGACGTATACTGATATAAGTGTAAAGTTGGTCGAAATTGGATACAAACATTAAAAGCAAAAATATTTCACCTATATAAAAAGAATCATTACCTGGCTTGGCTATTAAATTTTCAGTCGAAAAATTTAATTTATCGTTTATATCGATTGGTTCATTAGCTCGAGACATATTCAAATTTAAATCTAATTCTTAACATGGACTTCGTTTTAGAACTGAAGACGATTCTAAAATATTAATAGAATAATATTAAAACATAATTTGAAGAATGTAATTAAAAAATAACAATAATAATAACAGAATTTTACTTAAACCTCTATACACAGGTATAACCAACAATAATACGAACATTGTCTACTGGTTTAAGTGAAAATATACTAAAAACGTACATAATTTGAATTAAAAAAATATTATGATCAATTAAATAAAAGTAAAAGATATAATTACAGTACTCAAAATGTTAAAATGATTCTTACCGTCGTAACTTTCGGGTGTGTTTGATTTGCTGCGTTTATTTTCTAATAAATTTATCATTAATTGACCCCGTGACCACTTCATGCTTGTATATTACTGTCACTTTAATCAAATAGCATAGCAACAAGGACTAGAACATTTTTACCCATTAAACACATAAACAAAAACTTTTTGCAGTTGTACTAGTGTCGTACGTGCACCCGGTAACGTCGCCGCGCGCGCGCTGGTGTGAATACCACTTGCACTCGCGCGCCGCGCGGCTCGCGACTACCTACACTGGTGCAAAGCACTTACACCAGCGTTGACAGTCGTTTGGCTTAAAACAGCGTCACTTGCACTAGGATACAAGTTTGTTTCTTCGAAATTAATTGATATTTATTTTTTTTGTTTCAGGATATGAAAATATAAGTTATTTTAGGGCTGTTCATGCAAAAAAACTATTTTCGTCATTTTGTCGGTTGCATTAGTCTACGTAGGACCCGTCGAAATGGTTCACTTTTATATTCAGTAAGGTTATATAGGTTATGGGTGGGTTAGTCGAAATAGAGCGAGAGTTGAAGGTATGCAAAATTGAGGACCACTTTATATTAGTATAAATTGTGTTAAGCACAGGAAATCTTGCAGAATACGAATAGAAACTTTGCCAGAAACTTTATTCATACCTCCTAATAGGTCTATTTTTTCATACGTTAGATATCAAGTTTTTTTGGGCGACGCCATCAACACACATCCACAGATAGCACGCTACACAAACACATACACTACTCATAACACACAACGTCAAATGAAAAACCTATTTATGCAATGTTTAAAAAAAAATGTAGTGGACTTACGGTCTTATTCATAAAGAGTCAGAGTAAGTTTGAACGCTTCTTTACGGTTCTGAAAGTGTACATTGCACATACATCTACACACAACACACAAATAACACAAAAATTAACACAATAACACTGCAAAAACACAACACATATAAGATAAGCCTAAATATAAATCAAATACACATGTACAACGTAAATTACTAACATCCAAAAGTGAATATAGTAACATCACAAGAAACAATACCCCTTGTAATAATAATTATACTTAATAATAATTTAACGCGTAAGAACTAAAAATTCTACGTAGACTATTAAGGTTACGGGCTTAGAATCTGTAGAAGCAGAAAAATATATTTAAAAACATAGTATTCTGAGAAAAAGAATTCATTCGATTTTTTGGACATCTAACGGATGGGGGAATCATAATCTGCTAGTTTTTCTGAGGTTAAACCAATTTATCCCCATATTTGACATACTCAACTATCTTTAACACCTGCTCTAATAATAGATAACTTTACCCGATGAATAAATATCGTCGTATATTTAAATCAGCAAAATAGTTAAGGGTTAAATAAATTTCTCATCAATAGTCATACTCTTAGCTAAATCTAGTCATACAAAGTGTATAAGCTTTTCAAAGTCAAACGTTTTTACTGCGCTATTGTCATCTAGTGTTTTAACCATATTTATACTCTACATGTCATTTTTCATAACATTAAGGTTTTAAATAAGTTCCGTCTTTTAACTTTATATATTCCGTTGGCTTATGATTGTGATCATTCACAGTCTTTATGATGGTGTTTTTGTCGCTGATATGGACGTATGCTTTACAGCCTTTGCTTTCGCTTGAACACTTGTATCTGAAGCCGCCAGTACGAAGTGCGCAGTTCTTGCCAAATGTATAATCACGTATCATTAATAATGTGCTTCGTTTCCCATGCGCCAGTGTTATGAAATGTGCTGTAGAAACAATAATTATGAATCAATTAGAATGTACACACACAGCACACAACTCACCATTGTCTTATTGGATAAAATTTATTTTAATTCCGTATTTAAAATTAATCGTAACTCACTCAATACTTGTAATTTTATGTTAACTTAAAATTAGGTTTTTAACGGTTTTAAGTGCGGCATTTTATTTCAATTTTCTTTGGACGTTTCGGCTACTTTTCCGTACAGAGGAACTCATAAGCAAAAACTAAATAAATTGGGGGTAGGCTAAATAACCACTGTAACATTACTCATTTACACTTGTCATCTTTCGGGAGCCGTCCGTGATAACGGCTAAAGAAGTGGCCGGAACGTCGAATTAAAATTAATAAACAAAATGCCGCACTTAAAACTGTTAAAACGTAGTTATAATTATGTGTACTAGTCGTAAAAAAGAAAATGTTTTTTTTAAATTTATTTGTGCACATATCACGACTTACATATCTACAGATTTTTAACAGCGAACATTAAAGTAGGGTAGCTGCAAGGAGATATAGATCCCAAGTATAGTCAAGAAAGTTCATGTGTAAACTTCTAATAGTTTACGGTTTCAGACATTTAGGGCCGCTTGCATAACGATCGCCTTCAAATAAAATTAATTAAACATATTAAATTGCCTAAATACGTTTTACACAAAACGTATTGACAGTTCTTTAAACATATTTAGCGGCAAATTATACGTTGTGCAAGACGCTAGGTGTATTTAAGGGTGTTAAATACGTTTTGTGTTTCTTAAATAAATTTAAGCAACCTTATGCAAGCGGCCCTTATTTATCTACAGAATCTATAATTAATTTAAAGAGAAACAGCTATGATTACAGCGAATCTATATATGCTATCTATCTATACTAATATTACAAATAGGTAAAGTTTGTGACGTGGCAGGGGAGTAATCTCTGGATCTACTAAACCGATTTTAAAAATTCTTTTACTTTTGGAAAGCTACGTTAACAGGGACTATCATAGGCTATATAAAATGACGCTATATACCACGGGAGCGGGACAGAGCGCGGGTGAAACCGCACCGGGCCGCTAGTACTTAATATTATAAATGTGAAAGTTTAGATGGATGTTTGTTGCTCAATCACGCCAGAACGGTTAAACGGATCTGGATAAAGTTTGGCACAGAGAAAGATTATGGTCTGGAATAGCACATAGGCTACTTTTTATCCCGGAAAAATATACAGTTCCCGTGGCATACATAATAATTCTGTGTATAAAATTTACATTAACGCGAGCGAAGCCGCGAAAAAAAGCTTCTAATTACATAAAACACAGTCATATTCAATCTCATTGTGAGCATCCATCCATTTATGGTTGTAATAATTTAACATTTAAATTAGAAATTGATTTTAGTTTTTGGTTCTACAAGAGGGTAAGTCTTAAAAAAATGTCATTTAATTATTAAGTAAGTAACATTACACATACAATAAGAAAGCAGACGATTGTTATAAAATTACAAAACGTCGCAGCATAGAATTTGTACGAGCGTAGCTACTTATGACGTCATAAATAGGTCACAAGTAAATTAAGTCCAATAGCGAATTAGTTTATTGTATAAATTTCTCTTAACGTTAGTAAAAAAAATACTAATTACAGAAAAAGTACATTTATGTCAATTATGCGTTTGCAACACCGATGGCGAAGCCAACGCGTTGCCAGCTATTATGATGGGATAAAAAAGATGAGATAGGGGAGGAGAAAGTGGGCCATCGGAATTGTCACTCAGCTCAAGGCTAACAGTTTCACGATGATATTCTGGGAGAGCATGGTATCATACCGATCTAGCGGGCCCTAAGAGCTGCAATCGAGATAGTGATTATAGCATGGCTCTACCAACGTAGATAATACGGAAATTAGGTGAAAAATTATCCCAAAAATTCGTTAACGGAGTTAAAAAATTTATCCAACAGCCATTTGTATAGTTTCGTTTAAATATATTTGTGGACAGTTATCTAAATCTTCGGGAAGTATTCTTATTCCATGTTTACACTTTACTTATCACCCTTTTCTTTTTAGGATTAAGTTTCATATAAGTTCCGTCACATAATATTAAAAAGCGCGGTGGCACATGATTGTGGTCAGTCATACACTTTACTATGGTGTTGTTATTACTGACTTTAACGAATGCTCGACATCCGATACGTTCACTGGAACACAGGTATTTGCAGCCATTGAGACGAGTTACGTGCTTGTAAAATGTATAATTATGCAGCATGAGCAATGTGCTCCTTCTTCCTTGCGCTAGTGTTATGAATTTAACTGTAAACGTAATCAATATATTAATATTATGTTATACACCCTAACTGCTATGGTAGCTTAGTGGTTAACGCACTCTCGCCCTAAACTCATGGCCGATTCCTATATCTTTCTATTCATTCACTTGCCTCACTAACGCTTGAATTTTTACATTATTTGTATGAAGCTTATGTAAAATTTTAACCGATAGTAAGGCAAATAAACGGTTGGAAAGATATAGAAACGGTTCATCAGATCAAATACCCTAGTTCAAATCTTGCCCAGAAAACCATTCAAACACCATAGAATATAATTTATTGTGCAATAAAATTAATAATACGATACATAAATACAGCTTTAACAATTAGGTAACAATAGCGGCCTTAAGGCTGACAGCGATCTCTTCCAGGCAACCTTAGGATAGAGAGAGAAATATGGGACAAAATCTAGGGCATGGTTTTGCTGCACAATAGTCTCTAAAATAAACTTGGCAGTTTTCTGACTTGATTTGTATATTATCATACATGCTTACGGTAAAAGAAAACATCGTGATGAAATCAGCACTTTGAAATAACCAATGTGTCGTTGGTTAGGTAGCTGGTTGGTGGTCGTTTTGTCGTAAAAACAATTAAAGTTGCTAGAACGTTCTATCCTCTGTCTCCACAATCTGTTACAACGTTACCGTCAGGTTATAATATTATTACTTAGGTATTGTTGTAAAATGGGGGACTAATTTTAAAAAGAGAAGAATTTGCTCCATACCCAGTTAATATATTTATTATAATTACTAATCTATAATGTTATACAATACATTAAAGCTATTTAAAAATAAAACAACTGGACTAGACTTATAAACGATGGAGACTATGATGCATTTTTTTAGATTTCTTATCTATTTATTCGGGATTCATGTAAAACCTACTAGGCCGATTTTTATGCGGCTTTCGCTGATCGACAGCAAATTCTTAGACTTAAAATCTGCACTACTTTTTATCCCGGGAACCCACGGGAATATTCCCGGGAGCGGAATGTAGTTGTTCGGGTGCATAAAAATTAGCTTATTCCGACACAGTTTTCACTAAAACGATAGCTTTTTTAAATACTACGGTACTTTGTATCCTGGGAATCGCGCGGGAATTTCAAGTCAAGCGTGTACAAATTCGTGAACATATATATCGTAGTTTAAAATAGTCAAACAGACGAGAGAAGAATATTATTTGTAGTACCATCAATTATATAGGAAATAGGTGTTATTCAGAGTTTTTACTCGGCGGTTGGCATTTTTAGAATTGTTTTTTCACGTGTATACTTATCACTTTACATACATCCTCTATACATTAATTTTTCATATAGGTTCCGTCCTTTAACTTTATATATGGCGTTGGGGCATGGTTGTGTTCAATCATATACTTTACGATGATATTTTTATCGTTAATATGAACGCGCGCTCGACACCCTTTGCGTTCACTTGAACACAGGTAACTCGATCCGCCATCCCGTAGCTGCTTGTTTTTGTAAAACGTATAATCATACAGCATGAGCAATGTGCTCTTTTTTCCTTCCGCTAATGTTATGAATTGTGCTGTGAATAAATTTTACATTAGTATTGTGCACACCTGTATTAAATTTAAAGACGTGCCTGTATAAAAACATTAGTATACTTTATTACGGCTGTATCGGATATAACGTGCAATGGTGCAAAGGACAAATTAAACAAGGTTTTTAGGGTTTGAAAGTTAGCCGTTGAGGCTTTGAGAGAATCGAATGCATGGCACGTATAGCACTGTCGGTAGTCGTGGGCAACTAACTCACGTCAATCCTGAGTGTAGTTCGTGTGCATTCCCTCGTTCTCTAGGCACTCAAAATGCTATTATTTATTGATTTAAAAGATACAGCTAAAACAACAAATATTTTATCTTTTATATATATGTATATTTATTTTATGTCTATATTATTTATTAACATAATTATAGAGGATGCATGATGAAAGAATGAATAAACAGATATACAATGCATAAGTGGATGGATGTAGAAGTCGTGGAAGGCCACGACACACCTTCCATGATCAAATTGATCGTGTACTAGCAGAGGGTGATGTCAGGAGCCTTAAGAACAGACGAGCGTGCATGACAAGAGTTATGAATGTCAAAGAAGCAAGTGAGGTGTGTAAGAATGGGCCTAAATGGCGCTCTGTTGTTCGTGCCTACCCCGCAAGGGAACTGGCGTGAAGTTATGTATGTGTGTATGTATAATTATAGACAAGGCTTATATTATATTAATTATATACAGGCAACACCGAGCGGGCCGTTCATACAACGCATGGTATCGTCAACAACGGCGTTAAATCTCAGATTCCGCTTTCCTACTTTTTCTTCTCCACTTCCCGCCGTCTCCGGCATCCCCTGTTACGAGATCATTGATACACATGTCTTCCTTCACAACGTTAAGTCAGTATTTGTACCCCACATAATTAGCAGGTCTCTGTAAAACGTGGCCGTACCAGCGGAAGTGACTTTCTTGCTGTGTATCTGCTATGTCACGGACATGGAAATGCCACAAATGACCATTTTCATATAAAAAAATCAGAAAATTAAAAAGTATGACGGAATTAAGAGGTATAAGGGTTGGGTTTCTGCGTGATGCCATTTGCTCGAAAAGATTATTTAAAAACTTAGAAGTGTACGAAACCATATATTTCAACAAAGAAGAAACGATTTGGTCACATAAAAATGTGATCAAATCATTCAACAAAACATGGTATTCTTATCTATCCATAAAACCTTGCTTTCGTGTTAATTAATTTCACATAACTTTAATACATGTATTAAAAATTAGAACTTCCCAAAAAATAAAGATATATAATTATAAAATCAGTAATCAAAAGTGACTTAACACTTAAAGTAATAAACTTTTTCAATATGATAAAACAATGTTAAAAATATGAAATCGGGAAAATGCGTAAAAAAAATAATCCGAAAGCACAAATTAAAGTTATGTTTCTATCACATGGAAATCAATAAAACAATTTCTTTTCATAGTCAAGCATAATGAAATTTTACAATACTGGCATATGATCTGAGTTTTATTGCGATGGCATTGTCGACATCTAGCCCGCTTTTTAGCAATAATAGGCATGTGCAAAGCATGTTTTTGGCGTTTATCTATTGACGAGACCGTTTTTATGGTCGATATCCGTGCTAGTATCTGAATTATCTTGTCCAACGCCTGTGTTCTGAGTTATCAAAGTTTCCAGAAGTTCGAAGTTGGACGAACGTAGTTTCTTGATAGGTACATTTTCGTTTACTTCGTCATTCTTATACTGTATCCATGAATTTGAAACTGCCAAATGTAACTTACTGGCGATAAAAATTTGTGTCCACTTTTTGTTCTATATATTTTTATAATAATATCTTTACAATCCTTCAGTCTTTAACAGCTTTAACAAAGATGTAGGAAATACACTAAAGCCAGGTAATTTGTAAAGACAAAACGTGATGTGTTAAGTTAAAAATACGGCTATAACATTTAAAACAAGTAGGATAACTTTGATGCTAAATTAGGAGAAATAAGGCGTGTGTTATGAGTGAATCGAAGGTACCACTTGACAATTTATTTTTGCTTTCTATATAAATTACCAAACGATTATTCAGGAGTTTTCCTTTCCTGGTCATTTAGACATAGTAGGTGCATTGACATTGGTCGATAAATAAATTGTTCACCACGTCAGCATCACCTTTAGGAATGGGACGAACTGTTACATTTTTAACACACCAGGAAAAGTTTATAAGGACATAAAGCTAAAAACCTATGAGCAAAGTCAACTCTTATTATCAAATCAACGTCACAATTTCAAGGGACTATACTTACGCAGACGACACGTCTATTTTGCCCCCGACATTCTCGATGTTTTCTGATTCGGAAATCCCGAGATCTGTTCTGATGTATTATTCTGTTTTCTGATTCTAATTGTTATGCCAATCAGAACACGAATAAAAACTTCTAGCACGTACTTTAAAATTAATACACGTATTTTTGATTTGGTATATTTTAATCATAATGGCTGAACAGTTTATGTACATTGTTATTAATCATGGGCTGTAAGATAATGTTGGTGTCATACTTAACAACACACAATGAGCCTCACGAGCAGAATACTCGGTACAGGCTACCGTCATGATTGTTAGGTTATTTTTACTGCTTAGCTCAAATTAAACATCTTAGATACAAAATTCCCACCGATCTACCCCAAAATTGTTTGCTCCCAAACAATTATTTTTGGGGGAAACCATTCCCACGTTGGAGACCTTATGAGGGTAATTGACGATTTATGCAAGACCATTCCGAACGTCAACCGTGTACAAATCATGAGGTACGACGACCTGTTGGCGCGCTCGGGCACGATCGTCCGAGTCCGTGCGCCGCATTAAATATACCTTGAGGCTCTTATATATTTTCCATTATCCAACTTAACATATTGTATTGGTTCATGGTTGTGTTGATTAACATTCATCGTTGACATGAATGTATGTTCGACAGCCTTTACGTTCACTTGAACAAAGGTATCTAATGCTACCAGCTCGAAGTACGCGATTTTTATAAAAGGTATAATCACAATACATGAGCAGTGTGCTCTGCTTTCCATCTACCATTGTTATAAGTTACGATGTAACTATGATTATTATTATTACTCTAACATTTAGTCTTTTTTTAAATCGATTACCAAATTGTGTGATTACTTATTTTTTAATTATTCTTATAATTGTGTTTATTTTTGTGACCACGGTGTCTAAAAAGTTGCCGAAAAATCTAATTATAATTAAAATATAAAATGAAAATAAAGATACACCCCGTTAAATTTTCTTTTAATTTTAATTATATTAAAATTACTCTTCATATTCACTCTTCACAATAAACAAAGGCTTTTATTAAATAAATAAAAGCAACAGTAGTAACAAGTTCTTATCGAAATACAGTTCTTATTTTATTTATCAATGGATAACAAATACCTACAGTAAAATATACAATAGCAAAAATACAATACAATCAGGTAATTATTAAAGTATTGAAGCGATAATGATAACAGAAAAACAGTTAAAAATTTACGAAAAGAACAAGAGCTATGACAACAATAAAAAATAAAAAGAAGGATAGACAAATGTCGTGGTACATCCCTATTAATATTATAAATGCGAAAGTAACTCTGTCTGTCTGTCTGTGTCTGTCTGTCTGTCTGTCTGTTCCGTTTTCACGGAAAAACTACTGGACCGATTTGGCTGAAACTCAGTATATATATATATTTTCGATGCCAAGAATGAACATAGGATATTTTTTATCCCGAAAAATGGGATAGTTTCCGGGATAAAAATATATTTGTCTTTTTGTTTGTTATCCTTTTATGGAAAGACTATTGGACCGATTTGGCTGAAACTCGGTACATATATAATTTGAATACCGAGAGTGCCCAAGGGATACTTTTTATCCCGGATAATGGGATACATTTTGGGATAGATTTATGTAAAGTTTATCCCGGAAACTAGGACAGGTTTTGTGATTTTGTCCATTTCGTCCACTGGGTCCACTGGGTCCACTGGGTCCACTGGGTCCACTGGGTCCACTGGGTCCACTGGGTCCACTGGGTCCACTGGGTCCACTGGGTCCACTGGGTCCACTGGGTCCACTGGGTCCACTGGGTCCACTGGGTCCACTGGGTCCACTGGGTCCACTGGGTCCACTGGGTCCACTGGGTCCACTGGGTCCACTGGGTCCACTGGGTCCACTGGGTCCACTGGGTCCACTGGGTCCACTGGGTCCACTGGGTCCACTGGGTCCACTGGGTCCACTGGGTCCACTGGGTCCACTGGGTCCACTGGGTCCACTGGGTCCACTCTGGGTCCACTGGGTCCACTCTGGGTCCACTGGGTCCACTCTGGGTCCACTGGGTGCACTGGGTGCACTGGGTCCACTGGGTCCACTGGGTCCACTGGGTCCACTGGGTCCACTGGGTCCACTGGGTCCATTTGGAACACTTAGCCTACTGAGTCAAGTGGGTCCACTGGGCCCAATGGGTCCACTTTGACCACTGGGTCTATTTGGTCAACTGGGTCCACTTGGACCATGTTATCTATTTTGTCATTTTTGTCAAGTTTTGTCATTTATGTAGTTTACATATAGACGGGGGTGGTATAGTTTGCGATATAAAATGAAGTGAATCTTTCGGGGGCAAATACATACAAATTTAATACAATGTAACCTGTACCACTTGCTTTTTGAACAAGAGATACGCACTAGAGGTTGAGCCGCGGGGTAAACTCTAGTATTACATAAAGAAAGGATTAGAAATGTGAGAAATTTTAGAAACAAAATCTAGTTCAACAAACAGGGGGACACTGTCAAAAATTCGTATTACGAATATAAGATGTATCGAAATATTGTATAGTTATTGTGTCTTACACTTCCTAGTATATCTAGACACGTGCCAATTTCACTAAGCGATTCTCCGAAAACCATCGCTTGAGGATCCCAACTCTGGGTTAATTTTTTAGGTTGTAGGACAACTTATTATATTCACTAAAGCGCGGGACCTGATGAGATATTCCCGAGTACCTAAGTATCATGTGTAATCTTGCTCAATGCAAATAATTTCCCAGGTCGCAGTTTATTACACTGAAGCGACAAGTCTTAATGGATTACAGTACACCATTCGTAATAAATAGATTGTTGTAGAGTTAACAGTGTCATAATATTATCTGCATGTGATGTTACTTGATACGTGTCTCGACTAGTTGGTTTTATTGGGCTCACATGGGGCATGACCGTGGGAGGTGGAATAGAAATATTAAGAAACCGAACCACTCCACAGTGGAAGCTCCAATGAAGTAACAGTCGTATAATAATATCATCATGTCTTTATTGCCTTACGTCAATGTATAGCATGACCGATATATTGGAAGGAAATAAAGACGTTGCAACGTAATTAAGTTCCAGCCGTAAGTCAGTATGATATAGAAAAGATCATAGATTTAAGATTCTTTTCTTTCACTGGTCCAAAGAACCATAATGAAAAAAGTAATAAAACAAATCAAATTTTATAATAAATTCCATCCTTATCTGTAATGAATGATTTAGATGGTCCATGGTTATGATTGTCGTTCATTTTTAGAATGACATGTTCATCACTGACATGAGCCATAGCTTTACAACCTTTATAATAGCCTGAACAGACATACCTAATACCGCCTCGAACAGGTACATGCTTTCGAAATGTATATTCCCCAATTTTAAGGAGCTGGCTTCGTTTTCCGTTGCCTAGTGTTATAAAATGGGCTGAAAAAATACTCACTAATCAGTGGCGAAGGGCAAAAGCATATTATAAGTAAATCTGTCTCTTTTTATAGGATATATACACTTTGGAGAGCGTGCGATGGACGTGTACAACCTCATTGTGTCTTCTATTATATTCCACCACTGGATATCAAGACACTTAATTTGAGTCCTCTCTACTCCGCGGAAATAATATTTCGCAGCAACTGTCCAGAATTCCTACAGAACATTATGTTATACCTAAATTTGTATAAAAAAGCTTCTATTTCGCAGACGCCTGTTGTTAAGGATTGTCATAAATTGAACTACTACGTTCATAATACGAACTAAGAAATATGACATGATTTACCCGAGTCTGTATTTCCTGATAAATACAGTACGAATATCTTCAAATCACATGTGACAGTCTACAGTTTTCCAGGTGTAAGGGAATCTCTATGTAAAATGAAACGAAGCAATAACTTATCGTTCTATCTATTCAATAAATTCTTAAATAGTATAATATTTATATCACAAAATGATTTTAAATACTAAAAACAAACAGATGTAATTTCTAAAATAATGTAAAAAATGGATATTAAGGTATAGATCAAGACTCGGTTATTTGGATGTGCAGCTTGTCTCATCATGTTCTTGCGAATGATTTGAGAATCCAGCAGATATCTAGCTGCCAACCTAATACACATATAAACATACATACAAGTACGTGCACGCAAACACATTACGCTACGTACACACGGAGTCAAGTTTTGCCGGATCGGATTTTTTCGTAGGTATACGACAGAACCGAATGCTCTGTTCTCACGGCTTCTTTTGATTTTCCGCAAAAAACCGAATGATGTAACCCTGTGTGAATATGCAATTCGGTTTTTTACAGCAAAACGCTCAGTCTCTTATTTCCATGTGGAAGTATCCTACCACCCCACTGAGTCGCGCCCACCACCCGACTTGCCATACCTGGTTTTTGCAGCGTACGGTAAAAAACCGAATCTGCATTCGTGTGAACACCTGTATTAAAAAGCTATTGCCACTGGTCCGTATTCGGTATTTATCCGTGTAACCGAATCAGGTTGAAGTCGCAAAATCGGATGTTAAGTTTTGCCCGCTTCGGTTATTTGCTGGATCTTAAAACCGAAAGCACGTGTAAAGTCATACATATAAATTATATTGTAACTAAATCGTATCCTGCGAAGCATGAAAGTAGAGTAAACGCGGTCGAGATGCGAGCACTGCGCAAAATCTGCGGAGCGACGCTTGCGGACCGCGTTCGTAATACCGAAGTAAGAAAGACAGTTGGTCTGAAAGAGAGTGTCGGGGTGAAGGTAAGGAAAGGAATGCTCCGGTGGTTCGGACATGTACAAAGAATGCATGATGAAAGAATGAATAAACAGATATACAATGCAAAAGTGGATGGATGCAGAAGTCGTGGAAGGCCACGACACACTTTCCATGATCAAATTGATCGTGTACTAGCAGAAGGTGATGTTAGGAGCCTTAAGAACAGACGAGCGTGCATGACAAGAGTTATGAATGTCAAAGAAGCAAGTGAGGTGTGTAAGAATAAGCCTAAATGGCGCTCTGTTGTTCGTGCCTACCCCGCAAGGGAACTGGCGTGAAGTTATGTATGTATGTATGTATGTAAATCGTATCCTGCATAAATCAGATTCGGCTTAGAAACTGATGTCTCCGTGTGGATGTAGCGTTAGTAGACATGTAGACAGCATGCCGATAATTAACTAATTGGATAACTGACACAAAGCAATGGTCATATAAATAAGAGTGTGTTAACATACTTTACTATATTCTTACTTTTAAAAATAATTTTAATTACTGTTTAAACAATAATTGATATTATGCTATTTGAGTTGCTACTATAAAATTATATTTTCCTAACATGCTACGCTCATATAAAATATACGAGGTTGGGAAGTTTTTTAAGATCATAAAAAATGTGAATTCGTCTGTTAAACTATCCTTGGTATCGCCAAGTAACCTACTCTCGGTTTATACAAACTTTTATTTTATTAATTTAAATTCTTCCTTTAAATTTGACGGCCTGTATGTTTTTTCGCACGCACGTCAATAAGTCGTTTGTCTCATGACATCATAAATTAAATTAAATTGCCCCGCACATCATTGCATAAAATAACTATATGCATTAATTTGCACCGCGCCGTACCGCTTAAACCTATATAAAAACAATTACATAAATATTATAATAATACCTATGCTGCAAATAAATAATAAAATCAATATAAATACTATAAATAATTTCAACTACACGGCTTCGCCGCCTGTTAAATTCTAAATAAACTATAATAATATAAATTAACAACGGTGAAAGTGAAGTGTACTGAGGGGCAGAGGAGCAGCTGCATTTCATGATCATTAAACAGGTACGTGCGTGCTCTTTCTTTCCACTACCCTTCGAAATTGTACGACTTTTTTTTTCATTTTGAAACATTTGCTTATCACTAAACCCAGCGCCGTCGCAACAACCCTATTCTATTGTAGTGTATCTCCCATCATTCAACTTCAATAATTCCGGTTTTTCGTGGTTGTGAGTGGTGATACATTTTACAATAACGTGGTTTGTCACGTGAGCGAATGCTTTACAGCCTTTAGTAACCCTGGAGCAGCTATATTTACCACCACCTCGAACGGAACCTCTTTTAAAAAACGTGAATCCATCGATCATGAGTAAAACGCTCTGTCTCCTATGCGCCAAAGATATAAATTGGGCTGCGAAAATATAAAAATACATATGTTTATCAAACACAGTAAGTTACATACGATTAGGATTCAAATTTAGACATACTTTATTGTTATTTAATAATTTTATTATTATTAAATTATGTATTATCAACATTACGTTATAATTGAATTTGAATAAAAATCTTCTTTTTTGCAGATGCCTGTTGTTAAGGATGGTCATAAATTGAACTACGACTATGAAATATGAAATGATTTACCCGAATCCTTTCCTGATAAATACAGTACGAATATCTTCAAATCACATGTGACAGTCTAAAGTTTATTAGATATAGGGAATCTCCATGTAAAATGAAACGATGCATTAACTTATAATTCTATGTATTCAACAGATTCTTAAGAAGTACAATATTTATATCACAAAATGATTTTAAATACTAAAATAGGCAGATTTAATTCTTAAAATAATGTAAAAAATGAATATTCATATATAGATCAAGACTCGCTTATTTATATTGATGTGCAGCTTGTCTCATCATGTTCTTGCGAATGATTTAAGAAAAAGCAGCAGATATTTAGATGCCAACCCAATACACATATAAACATACATATACGCACTTGCACGTAAATACATTACCCTACATTCACAAGGAGTCAAGTTTTGCCGGATCGGATTTTTTTCGTATACGACAGAACCGAATGCTCTGTTCTCACGGATTCGGTTTTTCTTTTCCGCAAAAAACCGAATGGTTTGTCACCGTGTGAATATGCAATTCGGTTTCTTACAGCAAAACGCTCAGTCTCTTATTTCCATTTGGAACTATCCCACCACCCTACCGCGTGCGCGCCCACCACCCGACTTGCCGTACCTGGTTTTTTGCGGCATTCGGTAAAAAACCGACACTGCGCTCGTGTGAATGCCTGTTATTAAAATGTTATTGCCACTGATCCGTTTTCGGTATGTTGGCGTGTAACCGAATCAGGTTGAAGTCGCAAAATAGTATGTTGTTAAGTTTTACCCTTTTCAGTTATTTGTTGGATCTTATAAGCGAAAACACGTGTAAACTCATACATATAAATTATATTGTAACTAAACCTTATGCTGCAAAAATCAAATCCGGCTTAGAATTTGATGCCTGCGTGTGAATGTAACGTTAGGAGACATGTAGACAGCATGTCGATAATTAACTAATTGGATAACTGACACAAAGCAATGGTCTTATAAATGAGGGGATGTTGACATACTTTACCATGTCTTACTTTTAAAAGTAACTTAAATTATTGTTTAATGAATAATTGATATTATGCTATTGGAGTTGCTACTATAAAGTTATATTTCCTTAACATGCTACGCTCATACAAAATATAGGAGGTTGGGAAGTTTTTAAGATCATAAAAATGTCTCAATGGATTCGACTGTTAAACTACTGTTACAGTTATTTAGTAGCATAGTTGTTCTTGTCATGTTGCCGTTTAAAGTTAATAATCAATTTTGTTGATATTATTATTTCTAAACCTCTCCCTCTTATTTCTAAACGATACAATCGGCCGTTTCCTTAATTGAATAGTATGTTATATTTTTATTTATTCTATGATTAGCGCCTGTTTTGTAATAATAATAATAATAATCGGCAGACAAACACACACATTGTATATCCCCAAATTAAGCAAGTTACGCTTGTGTTATGGGTAATAATACAACGGACTGCTCTGGGGCCCATCCCAGACACCCAGACCATAGTAAATAACGGAGAAAATACGTTTCCGAAATTTACTATACCAGGAATCGAACCCGGAGCCTCTGCGTTGCAGTGAGGTAGGCCGGCAAAGGCTTAGCCCGCTCAACCACAGAGGCCGTCGAATATGTGTTTGTATAGAGTATTTGTCTATAATTTACAATAATTTTGTTACAATATTTATTTATCCTTTTTAATGTATGATAATTGTATACAGATTATAATTCAAACCTCCCAATTGTATATAGCCGGTATTCACTACAATGTTGGCAGACGCGATAGATTTATACTGTGTTCGGTTTATTTTATTGCATATGAAACTTTAAGTATAATATTTCATACAATATCTTATATCAAATATTATCTGAAATATCCAAATGATAATGTATAAAATTCTTGTCATGCATAACCCTTTAATTAAAATAGTTTATCAATGACTTCATTCCGCTGTCGGTTGTGCCAATATGCTAAGTTTCTAAAACTGTAAAAATTGTAGGGATGGCGAGGTGTTCTAAAAATGCTCGTTGAGTGTTAAAGTTAGTGTCTGTAATGTGTTAAAACCGTAAGGTTCTCTGATTATACAGTATTGTGACCAGTTGCTGTTCTTTTACTACCATAAACCCTTCTGAGTTGTTGCAAGTATTACACTACCTTATTTTATTGTAGTATACCTCCCGTCATTCAACTTTAACAATTCCGGTTTTTCGAGATTGTGAGTGACATGATAGGATGACGGTTTGTCACGTGAGCGAATGCGTTACAGTCTTTAGTAGCTCCGGAGAAGCTATATCTACCACCACCTCGAACAGAACTTCTTTTAAAAAACGTGAATCCATCGATCATGAGTAAAACGCTCTGTCTCTTATGCGCCAAAGATATAAATTGGGCTGCGAAAATATAAAAATAAATATGTTTCCTTAACCAAACACAGTCAGCTACATAAATAAGATTAGGATTAGAATTTAGACATACTTTATTATTGTTTAATAATTTTATTATTATTAAATTATGTATCACGTTAGCGCCATCTAGCAATAAGTACTTAAAAGTCATTCACAGCATCTACTTATCTTATCTTAGACAAAAAACTATTTTAATTTTTGCCGTGAGAACATTATGACGTTAAGTATATTTGGATTTTTTATTACCATTATAATAAGTATATGTATAGGGGAGCGTACGTATCTACATTTAGCCATATATATATATATATATATATATATATATATATATATATATATATATATATATATATATATATATATATATATATGGATGGATGCAGATATATCGTGGATATATATATATATATTGTATAAGATAGCTAAAATGTGAATATCTGCTCTCCCGGGTTGTTGGTTTGAGAATATAGAAAATGGCGAATCGCCTAACACGGGTTATTCTGTGTTCGTCTATTGAATAAAGCGAAGCTATGTCGAATATTATCAATCAGTAATTATGTCTGATGGTATTAGACCAGAGTACGAAACTTAAGTATATAAGATTCTATACTAAATAATAATAATAAAATCGTTTATTAAGTAAAACATAATTGACATTGTTGAAGTACATTCTTATTATGTTATTATTAGTGTAGATCAAGTTTTATAAAATAAATCATTATCTATTATCATTATTAATATATATATTTCATGGATGTTTTACTTTAACTTACAGTAAAATCTAATCTAAGTAATAAGTAAAATAAAATCTAACTTCAAGTAAAGTCTCCATAAAACATTTTTCGATGTGCATGGCCGCAACAGAATCGCTACAGAAGATTGCGCTATAACCTGACTTTGTGTAAAAAATACGTATGTTGCTAAGAACGGCCGTCAATTGAATTTCTACTTTCATGATGCTGGCTACTGAGATAGTGCATAAAATACCAGTTTGTATTTCCTGATAAATGTAATAAGAATGTTTTCAATGACATGTGAAAGCATAAAGTTTTACAAGACAAGGAATTTGCATGTAAATGAAAAGATGCATTAACTTAACACTCTATTTATTCAAGAGATTCTTATAAATTACAATATTTATATCACAACATGATTTTACATACTAAAAACACACAAAAGTGTTTTACATAATGTTAATTTTCTACCAATGGTGAGGTAAAATGATGAATATTAAGATATAGGTCAGGAAACTCCTGTCTAGATGTGCACATTTTCTCATAATGGTTTCTTACATTGTCAGCAGGTAATAATTGCAACAATATGTAGTACATTAAGGTGATAAAAATTCAACCCTATGTTATTCAAATGAGACACAGTTGGGTCAGACACTATTTACCATTATTTAACATCCCTGAATACCACATTTAGGATTTAGGCCTTGTGGGATTTTAATATATACAAACACAAAACATACAAAATATTATTAACATTATCATATTGTTGGGTTGGCAACAAAGTTACTACAGTATTTATAATTGTTCATTGCACTCAACTAGACTGCTAGACGAGGTTCTTCTTTGAGGTCATTATTTTTAACTTGGCATACAATTACGAATGATTTTTTTCAACCCGTCATATACATTAGCAATATATTTGAATAAAAGCAAAAAGAACGAAGTGTCAAAAATGATGTTCTTTAGCAGATTGACATCCATTTATATAATCTAAAAATTGACATAAATGATTACTACGAACACAAAATAGATTTCGGTAAAATAATATCCTTTCAAATGATTTAAGAAACAACAGATACTTAGTTACCAATCTGATACCAATACATACATACATACACGCACGTGCGCACAAACACATTAGTGGATATAGTAGACAGCATGTCGATAATTATTAATAATTAATGAATTGGATAACTGACATCAAACAATGCTATTATAAAAAAGGGGTGTTGAAATGTTTTACAATATTCTCATTTTTTAAAAATCGTTATAAAAATAATTTTAATTACTGTTTAAACAATAATTGATAATATGCTATTTGACTCCTAAAAATTATAATTGTATAAGATGGTACGTTCATACAATATATAGAAGTTGTAAGATGACAAAAATGTCTCAGTAGCTGCGACTGTCAAATTACCCTATTCTAGTATACTTTCCGTTTTTCAACTGTAACAATTTCGGTCTTTCGTGGTTGTGAGTGGTATCCAATTTTACAATAACGTTGTTTGTGACGTGAGCGAATGCTTTACAGCCTTTAGTAAGTCTGGAGCAACTATATCTGCCACCACCTCGAACAACACCGGTCTTAGAAAACGTGTATCCATCGATCATGAGTAAAACGCTCTGTCTCCTATGCGCCAAAGATATAAATTCGGCTGCGGAAATAAAAAAAAACAAATATGTTTACTTAACCAAATACAATAATCAATATATGGTAATTTACTATAATATACATCTATCCTAACTATAACATATTGTTTGTTGTATAATGATTTGATTACTATTAAATCAACCTATAATCATGTTAGCGGCGTCTATCGATAAGTACTTAATTAAAACTCGCTCACAGTACAGTATCATGTATACAAAAACATTATTTTAATATACATACATAATATACACTTACGGCCTTACTTATAATCGTTTGTTAATTTTTAAGAAACTGCTCAGCAACTGATTAGTGAAAATCTTACCCATAAACTGCTTTTAGGGATAAAAGGTGGTAAATCAACTTATAAATAACTTGCAAAAATAACCAATATCGAGAGGTAGTTTAAGTGACTGCTAAAAGGTTTGCTATACTATATTAAATAAATATAATATATTAAAGTTTTATACCAAACCAGAGCTGTTCATGCGGCATCATTGCTTCGGATATGCATCCTATAGAAAATATTATATTTATCGCCGTATTCATAGAGAAAGTTTGAACGCTTCTTTAAGAACCATTAAGAAGCGTTCAAACTTACTTTAACTCGCTTTGAACAAGACCGTTAAAGTATATCATTGGTTTTCTTATAAGAAATAATCATTCAAATAATTGACAATATTGATTGATGATTGCCAAACTGAAGATGAAAAAATAGGAAAGCGGACCCCGGGCTACGAAATGATGTTCCAAATTTATTGGGGATAAAACATTGGGATCACGATGATGATGGTTTGCTGATAACGTTTAGTTTTTAAACAACTCCAAAAAATAGAGTAGGTTCTCGCTGTGATGTTTTTATGTATGTACCTACGTATATTTTTAATGTATATTCAGCCATAACTTTTTTGTTTATAAACCGATTTTGTCAATTCTTTTTGCGTTTTTTACAACATCTTGAAGTCGGTGCCAAGTAAAACATATAAAACTACAATGAATTTGTAATATATAGTAATTTTTATTGGCAAGGACTTCAAGATGCTGTAGAAAATATCTATTTTTTCGCTTTTTAGTTACTTGAACCTGGTTTCTTTTACCTACTTTTTATTTTAGAACAAATTTCTACACCATGTAGGTTAGGTTATAATGTAAGTATTCCAAACATACAAATGAAGGACAACAATTTAGATGCGTTTGTGTTGGAAACTGTGCCAGAAATATTACCTACTTGCAGTACATAAATATGTTTTCACTGTATATGTTAGATCATATCCTGTTCGCAATATAATAGCGCTTGGATAATACATGGTACGTAACTTAATACTGCTAGGAACTGAATTGTTATTGGGGTTTTGTAGTGTTCCTACTAGTACCCCCTTCTTTCGCAATTTGAATGCTATATGCTCACCTTTTTATCTGGAGAAGCAGTAAACTCGGTGTTTCAATACATGAACATTTCCAAAGGTCTGTTTTCTTTATATAGTACCAGCTGACCCGTGCCCATTTCGCTGGGCGTCATTACACAAAAAAATATTATTACTCAAAATCAAGTGTAGCCTATGTTACTCAGGACTAATGTAGCTTTCTACTGGTGAGAGAATTTTCGAAATTGGTTCAATAGTTTGAGAGGTTACATCCTACAAACAAACTTACAAACTTTACTTCTTTATGGTATTAGTATACACAAAACAAAGTCGCTTTCCGCATGTTCGTGTGTATCTCCGCTAACTCCTCCTAAACCATGTAAGGGATTTTTTGCGGTTTTCAACATCAATTAAATAATTTTGCACTGAAAATGAATACATAAAAACCCATTTAAGTTTTCTTGAAAATAAAATGGAGCTACTTCCCAGGGTTAGACCCATGGCGAAGCTGCGGGAATAATATTTACTTCCTAATAAAAATACCTGAAATATGTCCTAATTTTACAAATGGTTCGTTATCCAAATTTGCTATGAATAGGGGAAAATTTTATATAGCTCAATTTTTTTTAAATAATTTGATAGTTATTTGTTTACCCAGTAAGTCAGTTGTCGATTTTTAATGATTATATAGCTAACTTAAACTTGTAATTTTTTTACCATAAGATATATATCAAGGATGCATTTCTCCTTTCGTGGGATAAAAGAAAAATAAAAGCAAAGTAGGTATTTTTTTTTCATTTTTTTTTAATCATCACCTATTTACTATTTCTACTGAACAATCTACAGCTACGATTCTTAATTATAATTTATAACTAACGGTGTGTACAGACCAATGCAAAAATATCCTTTTTAAAAAGACATTGAGCTATATTACTTATATTTCTATTTCACGTTGATTTGAAATATAATTTATTAAAAAAATATTATTTCCGATCGCTATTTTATGGCATCGCGATTTTATTCAGAACTAAAAATAAAACCTTGATATCTGGCAACACATGAGCGTCACTTTTTCACTAGCGTCGAACTGGCATCGGGAACATTAAAACTTTTATTTTGTTTACACGTAAAATACAGTTACTTTAACTTATTTTGCTAGAAAACATGAAAATCATATCAATATGAGCAGTGAAAGAAAAATTTTACGGAAAATAAAAAAATACGAAAAACGGTTACAAAAGTACAAAGAAAGACAACGTGAGAAAAGTAGAAGCAGGTCACCATTAGAAATAGATGACTCATCGCATACTCCTCCAATAAATATAGAAGGTAAGTAATTATTTAACAAAAGTTTTAAAAAGAAAAACTGTTTGTATACTTAAATATCTTTCAAAACATGATTTTTTTTTCACGCTAAGAGTTTGTGTGACTAATACTCCCGTGATTGTACGAGATACATTATTATCACGAAAAGCAAACATGATACGAGATATTATAGATTTGCTTTGGTACGCGATACCAGAAAAACAGATCCAATCTGATACGAGATATCATAGCTTTGATCCGAGCAGACACCCTAACTAATATCTTTCAAAGTTCACTAAAAGCGTTAATCACACGACATTCAACGATATATCACACTAAAACAATACCCATCTGCTATTTCAGTTATGAAAAATAAAGGAGATATAGAAAACACAGACCCAGTAGCTCTCTTTAGAGAAGCCCTGGGAAAGGAATACGAAGAAACAAGCAGCTTTGATTCCCCATTACAAACCGACATTACGAAAAGAAGGAACCATATATTAATAAATGACCTCAGCCAAAAAGAAAAAGATTCCATACTTAAAAAATATAAAATACCTGAAAATTACCGAAATCTAGAAGCACCAGTTATCAATGTAGAAATTAACGCAGTGCTTACAGAGTCCTCCAAACAAAGGGATAAATTACTGGAGAGCAACCAACACCAATTAGGGGTAGCCACGTCTATACTAGGTCAAATAATGACTAACTTTATAAAAAACGAAGATATTGACAATATAAAAACGGTTGCAAAATTCGCTTCAAAATCAATGACTTCATTACCATAACACTAAAACTAGAAAGATACTGATCTCACCACTCCTAGATAAAAAATCCTTAACTTTAATAGAAAAGCAAAATAGAAACCTCTTTGGAAACAGCCTAGTAGAAATCATCAAGGACGGTCAGGAATTTAAGAAAAACACCCATTATATAAAAAACCACTATATATAATAATAATGTAATCCCTGCCAACACCCACAAACACCTCAGCCAACAATATCAAGACCCAGGGAAACCGGTACGGTCCACCTCGAAAACCAACAAAACCAATGACACCACGAGGTGCATCCAAAACTCGTCGATTCCAACCACCACCCAACCGTCAGCGGCCTGCCCTCCGACCTCAAAGATCAGTTCCACGAGCTCCACAGTCGACAATGAAAAATCAGGTTACACGCAGACATTATCATAATTTTTTGTCATGCTGAAAAAATATTAGTTAGGACCCTATCGTATTACAATGGGTCCAAGGCTATTGCATACCATTCATAATAATTCCGCTCAACTGCTCAAAGCAACACACCGAAGAACAATATACATAGAAAAGATATAAATAATATACGTCACGCTATTGCTGACTTATTACAATTGGCGCAGTTTATAAATGTAAACGTATTTCTGGTCAATTTATTTCTAGTATATTCCTTCGGCAAAACCTAATGGAAAATTTAGATTTATTCGTAACTTAAACCCGAATTTAATTTTAGGACCAAACAGCCATGGCGCAGCCACCTTACCCTGGCAGCAAGTGTTTTCTGCGGGAAACATACAAACGCCGAGGCTTGTCTGAAAAGTCATTGAGCATTATGTTAGCATCTATATCACAATGTACATTAAAACAATATAACTCTACATACAAAAGTTAGTGGAGGTTTTGTAGTATACATAATCAGAAGACCTCAGAAATCAAAAAACACCCAAATTTCAATAGGGATCCAATTATCAAAACTATTAAGACCCAAACCCAGCAAAAACCAGCTGCCAGACCTCAAGACACTGTGAGCTCTTTCTGCGTACAACGGAACACAAACCAACTTGACTGATAATTACTTTTATTTTTCCTTCCACCCATTTTAATATTATATAAAATTATTAGAGCTAGGCATGTTTGCTAAAGAGTTTCTTGCGCCGCTTCTTCTCTTCAAGCCATAACATGTTGCGAAGCGGTAGTAAATTAGATTAGGCTCCCATAGATTAAATAATAACCATAAACAAAATTAAAATTAAATAATTAAAATTAATAAGTTAGCGGTAGGCTAAATAAAACTTTAACAATACTCGTTGACACTTGACATCTTTGTCTTCCGTGATCACGGCCACTGAAAAGTGGCCGAAACGTCGGAAAAACCAAAATCAAATAAAATTACCGCGCTTAAAATCGTTAAAACGTAGTTTTATTATGTATACAAGTCGCGAAAACTTAAGAAAATATTATTAGTGCCTCTTATCATAAATTTTTTAACTGAAAAATTCAAAATCGGGGCAGGTTGTTACACTTAACGCCCACAAATCAACATTATCTCACATTATTGGCGAAAAAGTAGGCACAGACAATCGTATATAGCAATTCCTGAAAGGAGTATTTAGGCTGAAATCAGCCCTAACTCGTTACCAAGAAACTTGGGACCCGGGCATTGTACTAAGGCATATAGCTAGCTTACCTTGCAATTCCACTCTGTCACTCGAAGCTTTGACTAAAAAATTATTCAATACTTTGGTCCTGGCAACTGCTCAAAGAGTACAAACCCTTTCGTCTATCAAACTTAAGGATATTAATATATCCAATAATAAGATCACAATTATCATTAGTAATCTGCTCAAAAAATCAGTAATCACCAAAAAACAAACAGATATAGACCGTCCATTCTACATACAAAATCCAAAAATCTGTCCAGCTAGCACACTTCAAGGATACATTGAGTGCACAAAAGCCATAAGAAATCATGAGGAATATCTCCTTAAATAGGAGATATAGCGATGATGAGGCTTTTTGAATCATCACCTCATCACCGCGCTAACAAATAATCCATTAGCAGATGCATAAAAAACATTTTGTATAAGAGTGGCATTGACATCAACAAGTACACTTTACATAGTATCCGTCATTCCGCCACCTCAACCGCTAAAAAGCAGGTGTGTCTCTGAATGTAATGAGGAAAACAGTTGGCTGGTAACAAAACTCACTAACCTTTGCAAAATTTTATAATTTACCAATTCAAGAAAACCATGATAATCCTTATTATCATGGATTTCTTGAATTCATCTTCCGTCTCAACAAGTAAATTATTATTATTATACATAAGTATTTTTATATGGAAATATGAATATGTTTATTAATTAAATACACACTATTGAAAGCATCAGTAAAAATTGTATATGCTTTCAAACTCGTAAGAGACTGACGATTACAAATTATAATTGGCATAACAATATTGTAACAATTAAAATAAGTATATTAATTGTATAGGAATAAACACACGTCATTATTGATTATAAAAACCAAAGAGAAATTAAAATTACTTAATGTAAAAAGAAACAAGTGATATAGGATATAAGTAACAGTATTGATTCTAGAAGTTACAAAAACTTGATTAACAATTATTGAAGATCAAATTAATTATTTAATTTTTATTCAAAGAAAACATTGTTTTTCTATTCAAGGAAAAATGTAACGTTTTCCTATTTGTTGTAAATCTCTACTGTTGCTTTTATTTTTTTTCTTTCCTTCTTCCTTCAAACTACTGAATAAAATATATAAGTGTATAAAACAGGTTGTTTGCATTAGAAATATAAAGGAAACCCAAACCCATTATGCTGTAGCTCTGAACGTCTACTTTTGATAATGAATTATATTTCAAATCAACTTACCTTCAGCCCAATTATAATTTTGTGAACGTTGGTTTAGAATATAATCACCCATCCACCCCTATATCAGCTTACAGGTGATCCCAGGCATAATGGGCAATAGGTCTAGCTCTAAACCAGTGACGCTCATGTGTTGCCAGATATCAAATTTTTATTTTTAGCTCTGAATAAAATCGCGATGCTATAAAGTAGCGATCAGAAATAATAGTTTTTTAATAAATTATATTTCAAATCAACGTTCACAAAATTTAAATTGGACTTTACTTAAGGTAAGTTCGTCGAATTTTTACTACTACTTAAACTACATACTTAAATGGCTAACAACTTTGAATTAACTATGTATACATCGTTGAAATCAGACATAATGAATATACAATACATGTGATATATAACATGGAAGCAGTAGTATGTGCATAGATAAGATCTACGTATACATTTTAATGTGACATCAATGCATCTTAATGTGACAGGCATTATAAAATAGTTAAGCAGTAGGTATTTATATCAAAACATATAAAAAATGAAATCTGCCATGTTTTTATTGAGGAAACATGATGGTAACAAAAATGTGTTTAAAAATTTCCGTCCATGTATTCTATCAATACAATAGAACTGAGATCTTGTCTAATTACTTTCTTTTATAAAACATGATGCCGGTCAAATGTTTCTATACTAGTTACATATTCATTAAGATGTTTCTAAACTATATTAGTTTTTAAGTAAAACACAGTTACCATTTATTTTATAATAATTTCCTAATTAAATAAAACTATTGTATATATAAATTAAAATTAAACTATAAAATCTAGTGCCTGACCGCAGTCAGTTGGAAAAATTCCCAAAATACTGGCTACATTACCTCGCTGTATCGCAACGCTAATGCATCGTCAGAGGGATAGACCAGTCTTTTGGTCACGTGAGACATCTGCCAGGCGTTTCGCTATGTCTCGATAAAGTTTGTGCGTCTCAGGCCCCCATGGTCCCAGTCTCGACCCCAAAAACCGCAAATATGTAACCATTTCCAATGACGGAATATTTGCGGCATTTTAAGGCCTCCTGTTATGCAGCAGCTGTACCAGCAGACATGCTAGAGGCTGAAAGATGGGACGTCGCCAGAGTATCGACGCAAGACGCGTCCCATATTAAAGGGCGACCCATCCTCCGGGGCACCAAAGACATTCCATCAGGTCTCTTGCCATCGTTGCGGCACAAGCCGTTCGGGTCTAGAACGGCAGGTACCCCGTCGGTGACAAGAGCCCGACGGATTATGTCATTAAGTGCTGCTATATTCATTAAGATATATAGATGTTTAGACCTAGTAATCAACATGTCACCAAATTTATTACATGTTTAAAATGTATTCATTGTAACGCTTATTAAATCTTGATTAAAGATCACTAATTTGCGATCAAGAACAAATAATAAAACACACATTTAAAACTTAAAGATGATAATAAAATAGTACTTTAAAACTTAATTTAATCATAGTACTTATGAGTTAGGCAATGAACATAAATTAAAATATTTCATTGGTCGTGGTAACAAACAATAAAAATACATTCATTCAAAATAATAAATGTAAAAAGAACAATTTGTAATAATAATAAAACTACGTTTTAACGGTTTTAAGCGCGGTAATTTTATTTGATTTTGGTTTTTTGGACTGATAATTACTTTTATTTTTCCTTCCACCCATTTTAATATTATATAACATTATTAGAGCTAGGCATGTTTGCTGAAGAGTTTTTTGCGCCGCTTCTTCTCTTCAAGCCATAACATGTTGCGAAGTGGTAGTAAATTAGATTAGGCTCCCATAGAGTAAATAATAACCATAAACAAAATTAAAAATAAAATTACATACATACATACATACATAACTTCACGCCTGTTCCCTTGCGGGGTAGGCACGAACAACAGAGCGCCATTTAGGCCCATTCTTACACACCTCACTTGCTTCTTTGACATTCATAACTCTTGTCATGCACACTCGTCTGTTCTTAAGGCTCCTGACATCACCCTCCGCTAGTACACGATCAATTTGATCATGGAAGGTGTGTCGTGGCCTTCCACGCCTTCTGCATCTATCCACTTTTGCATTGTATATCTGTTTAGTCATTCTTTCATCATGCATTCTTTCCACATGCCCGAACCACCGGAGCATTCCTTTCCTTACCTTCACCCCGACACTCTCTTTCAGACCAACTCTCTTTCTTACTTCGGTATTACGAACGCGGTCCGCGAGCGTCACTCCGCAGATTTTGCGCAGTGCTCGCATCTCAACCGCGTTTACTCTACTTTCATGCTCTCTCTTCCATACCCAACTCTCGCTTCCATACGTGAGCGTAGGTACCAGCACCGCGTTGTGTATGGCGAGCTGGGCCTTCTGGCTGAGGTTCTTAGCGCCTAGAAGTTTACCTAACGCTCCATTCAAACTATTCCCCAAATTTACTCTTCTTTCTATATCAGCGGTGTACCTTCCATCCCTGCTAAAATAAAATTAAATAATTAAAATTAATAAGTTGGCGGTAGGCTAAATAAAACTTTAACAATACTCGTTGACACTTGACATCTTTGTCTTCCGTGATCACGGCCACTGAAAAGTGGCAGAAACGTCGGAAAAGCCAAAATCAAATAAAATTACCGCGCTTAAAACCGTTAAAACGTAGTTTTATTATGTATACAAGTCGCGAAAACTTAAGAAAATTTGTAATAATTTATGAAATTTTGGGTGATACTATATTTTTGTAGCGAGGAATTTTTACCTTTGACTGTACAACTCGCACTACACACGACGAGTTCCACTACGAAATAAATAAGCACATTGACTTATTGTTTCATATAAAAGCCGTTCTTTAACAAAACATACTTGATAGGTTTATGATTGTGTCCAATATCAGCTTTCCGAATAATGTTATCGTTGTCGACGTTAGCATACGCCTTACAGCCTTTACGCTCCCTTGAGCATCGATATTTCGATCCATTGTCACGAAGTAGGCCGTGCTTGTAAAACGTGTATTCGCCTATCATCAACAACTTGCAGCCTCGATTAGTAGTTATAAAATGTGCTGTAATAACATAAGTTATAATTAAAGGTGTACTCAAAATACGAAACTTTGTGTGTGTGAATATCTTCATGACCATCAAACATTTATTGCTATGTGATTAAAATAGAAAGGATATAAATAACATTTTCAACAAACTGTTTTTATTTTAACGATCGAATAATAATTGTATGATTACATTGTAATAGTGACCTATTCAATTTATATAGGGTAGTTTGGAGGAGATTATTTACGTAGAAACAACCACCAATAAAGATGCGGACATATGTTACAACAAATTCTAATATTTTACATGTAAAATTACAGGCGTTAAAATAATATCTTATCAACTAACTTTTTAAATGATGTTGTAAGCCGATACTAATCTTTTGCAGGTGTCTTAATGAATTTGAGTTATCTATTGTTCGCGCTAATCTCTTTCTTCACGTCGCCGAACGACGTCATAAAACCTTCTTTCCTCTGTTGGTTTATTCGAATTCTTGGTAGCCATTAAACCGACCATTTGAGGATGTCAAGAACCAGTGGGCGGCATGTTGCTAGGAGGCCACGTCTAATTTACAACTGGATAAGGGTCGGTCAGTCGGGAAATGACCGACCCATATACGTTTTATCTATGGGTGTCCCCTTATAAAAGATCGGTACCTTAATAATGAGATCGGTTTTAGGAAACGGGCGGCCGCATTCATGGTCATGTCCATTTGGACAGAAACCTGTTCATTCCAGCATTTTAAAGATCTCAATACAATAATTACCTGATACACAAATAACTCCAGTTTTATTTGTACTGCATGAAGTACCAAATAAAACCAGATAAATATAGGTCTATATTGTAAAATTTTAAACATGCCGTGTCCGTATATTGAAGTTATTTAAAATCAAAATCTACTGGAATAAATTATGTAAACGATGGAGAACACGAAGCATTTTTTTGTAGATTTCTTGTCTGTTTGTTTGGGATTCATAATGTAAAAACTATTGAGCCGATTTCGAAGCGGTTTTCGCTGATTGACATCAAATTTTTAGACTTAAAATCTACGCTACTTTTTATTCTTTTTTCTTTACTTCATTTTTTCTTAAAACTATTGAATAAAATATTTAAGTGTATGAACAGGTTGTTTCCATTACAAATATAACGATGCCCACACCCATTATGTTGAAGTTCTGAACATCTACTTTTTTAAGAAATTATATCATATCAACGTGCAATAAAATTAAAAATTGACCAACTTACTTTAAGTCCAATTACAATTTCGTAAACGTTGATTTGAAATATAATCACCCACCCTCCACTAAATCAGCTTGCAGGTGATCCCAGGCATAATAGGCAATAGGTCTAGCACTAAACTAGTGACGCTCATGTGTTGCCAGATATAAAAGTTTTATTTTTAGCTCTAAATAAAATCATGATGTTATAAAGTAGCGATCGAAAATACTACTTTTTAATAAATTATATTTCAAATCAACGTTTACACAATTATAATTGGACTTCACTTAAGGTAAGTTCGTCCAATTTTTATTTATAACTATATACTTAAATGGTTAACAACTTTGTATTAACTATGTATAATCGTCGTTGAAATCAGACATAATTAATATTCAATACACGTGATATATATAACACGTAAGCAGTATTATGTGCATATGCACATAATACTTACTTATATATATAAGATGTACGTATACATTTTAATGTGACATCAATTCATCTTAATGTGACAGCCATTATGAAATTGTTAAACAGTAGGTATTTAAATCAAAATAAAAAAAAAATTAAATCTGCCATGTTTTTACTGAAGAAACATTGTGGTAACAAAAATGTATTTAAAAATTTCTGTCTATGTATTCTATCGATACATTACAACCGAATTGTTGACTAATTACTTTCTTTTATAAAACTTGATTTCGGTCAACTATATATATACTAGTTACATAATTTATTAAGATATATAAATCTTTAGACTTATCAACATGACACCAAATTTATTACATGATTAAGAAGGATTCATTTTAATGCTTATTACATTATATTAAATCTTGATTAAAGATCAGTAATTTGCAATCATGAATAAATAATAGAACACAAATTATAAACTTGAAGATCATAAAAAAATAATATATTAAACTTAATTTAATCATAGTACTTATGAGTTAGGCAATAAATAAAAGAATTAAAACATTTCATTGGTCACCACCAAACAATAAAAATATATTTATTTAATATAAAAAACTCTCCCGATTTTAAAACATTCTTCATTGGTGCTCCGCTCCTATTGGTCTTAGCGTGATGAGATATGGCCTAATTGTTTTTTAATGTATACATTGTTTTATTGTAAGATAATACCGGCAATATCAATACTTAATTAGGTGCATAAGCTGTATAATAAGCTGTTTAAGTAATTAAAGTTTTTTTTAACTATTCCACGGGAACTCTTGAATTTTTCGGGATCAAAAGTATCCTATATGTTGACCAAGGATATAAGCTACCACCGTTCAAAATTTCATTTAAATCAGTCAGTCGTTTCGGAGATTAGCCGGTACAAACTCACAGAGAAACAAAAAAATTGAAAAAAATCTAATTTACTTTTATTTCACTCCATACATCACCCCCCCCCCCCCCTCCCCCTGACTCGGTTTTTAGCATTTTTTTCATTGTACACAAATTTAACATCTACAATTTTATTATAAGAAGAAAGAAATTATAAAAAGAAGAATGTGTAATCATTTATGAACTTTTTGGGTGATACTATATTTTTGTAGCGATGAATTTTTCCGAACTTCACACGACGAGTCCCACTACGAAATAAATAAACACATTGACTTATAGTTTCATATAATAACCGTTCTTTAACATAACATACTTGATAGGATTATGATTGTGTCCAATATCAGCTTTCCAAATAATGTTATCGTTGTCGACGCAAGCATACGCCTTACAGCCTTTACGCTCCCTTGAGCATAGATATTTCGATCCATTGTCACGAAGTAGACCGTTCTTGTAAAACGTGTAATCCCCTATCTTCAACAACTTGCTGCCTCGAACAGTAGTTATAAAATGTGCTGTAATAACATAAGTTATAATTGAAGGTGTACGCAAAATACGAATCTTCGTTGGGTGTGTGTGAATATCTTCATGACCATCAAACATTTATTGCTATTTGATTAAAATAGAAAGGATATACATAACATTTTCAACAAATGTTTTTATTTTAACGATATAATAATAATTGTATGATTACATTGTAACAGTAACCTATTCAATTTATATAGGGTAGTGTGTTGGAGATTATTTACGTAGAAACAACCACCAATAAAGATGCGGACATATGTTACAACAAATTCTAATATTTTACATGTAAAATTACAGGCGTTCAAATAATATCTTATTAACTAACTTTTTAAATGGTGTTGCAAGCTGATACTAATCTTTTCCAGGTGTCTTAATACCCCTTCAAATTTGAGTGATCTATTGTTCACGCTAATCTCTTTGTTCACGCCGCTGTACGACGTCATAAATCCTTCTTTTTTCTGTTGGTATTTCATGCGAATTCTTGTAAGCCATTAGGCTGACCATTTGAGGATTTCAAGAACCAGTGGGCGGTATGTTGCTAGGACGCCACGTGTAATTTACAAATGGATGTTTTTTTTTTAATTGCAGGAGTTCAGCAGATCGGCAGACGGCACACTCGATGGAAAGCGGTTGCCATCGCCTATGGACATTTGCAACACCAAAAGTGATACGTTGCTCTCTTAAGGGAGACTGGTGCCTGGTCACTAATGCCGGAACACAACTCAATGTTATGGCGACATACCTTCGACCAGGAGTGGTAGCCATGCAGTTGGGCAAATGCCCTACCACTTGGCTGTGGGTTGTTTCGTCGCCTTTTACGACAGGCCGCCCGGCCGCAGGAAATTCTATTCTTTCTCCGTTCCTGCACGGATAGTCGTGTTCTGACTGCGAACGAAGCGTTACACGATTTTCTGCCTAACGGTTTGGTTTTTTTGTATTCAGCTATACTTGTACGAACTGCGAACTACGTGTGTGAACTTTTAATAAACTAGACTCCTTTTACTTGTACCTCCGACTTCTATCTATGATCTCATAGGTTGGTGCGCTCCTATAAAATCTATGACGGCTGCGGCGTTCTCTCGGTTTATAAAAAGTATCTTAGTTGATATTTTGACTGTCGGCTCCCCTATTTATTTTGTACAATCCTTATATGAATACATTTATTATTCAATGTTAAAGTTAATCGATAATTTATTATAGGTTAAACATAAAATTACATAGTTCTATATGTATTTTTAAGTATGTCTGTTTAAATATTTTATACATTTTGACTCATGTGTTATTTTTGATTCTTGTCTTTTTTAACTCTTACTTTATATTTGTATATTACGATGGGGTAAAATATTTATTTTCGGTAGTCAAAAAGTTAACAAGTTTAAAGTTACTTTCAAAGTTAAGGTTTTATTTACCGTTAAAAGTAAATTTAACTATATAACTTAAGACATTTGACCGAGTTATTTAATCACCTAATACTGAAATTTAAGCACGTAAAGTAGACATACACTCACACATACATACACGGTATAATTTCTTGTCCTAGATGTTTTATATATACATACATACATACATACATAACTTCACGCCAGTTCCCTTGCGGGGTAGGCACGAACAACAGAGTGCCATTTAGGCTTATTCTTACACACCTCACTTGCCTCTTTGACATTTATAACTCTTGTCATGCACACTCGTCTGTTCTTAAGGCTCCTGACATCACCTTCTGCTAGTACACGATCAATTTGATCATGGAAGGTGTGTCGTGGCCTTCCACGACTTCTGCATCCATCCACTTTTGCATTGTATATCTGTTTAGTCATTCTTTCATCATGCATTCTTTCCACATGCCCGAACCACCGGAGCATTCCTTTCCTTACATTCACCCCGACACTCTCTTTCAGACCAACTCTCTTTCTTACTTCGGTATTACGAACGCGGTCCGCGAGCGTCACTCCGCAGATTTTGCGCAGTGCTCGCATCTCGACCGCGTTTACTCTACTTTCATGTTTTATATATATATATATATATATATATATATATATATATATATACGTTTTATCTATGGGTGTCTCCTTATAAAAGATCGGACCTTAATGATGAGATCGGTTTTAGGAAGTGGGCGGCCGCATTTGTGGTCATCATGTCAATTTGTTCAGAAACCTGTTCGTTCCGGCATTTTAAACATCTCAATACAATAATTACCTGATACACAAACAACTCAAGTTTTATTTGTACTCCATGAAGTACATGCCAAATAAAACCATATATATATATATATGTCTATATTGTACAATTTTAAATATGCAATGTCTGTATACTGACGCTATTTAAAATAAAAAAAACAACAGGAATAAATTCTGTAAACGATGGAGAACATGATGCATTTTTGTTAGATTTCTTGTCTGCTTGTTCGGGATTCATAACGTAAAAACTACTGGGCTGATTTCGATGTGGTTTTCGTTGATCGACAGCAACTTCTTAATACTTAAAATCAGCGCTACTTTTTATCCCGGGATTCCCGGGAGAATTTTCTCGGGAGCGTTTTGAAGTTATTCAGGTGCGTAAACTTATTCCGACACAGTTTTCACTAAAACCATAGCTGCGGTACTTTGTGTCTCGGGAATCTCGCGGAAATTTCAACTCGAGCGAAGTTGTGGGCATATCCCAATACATATATATTTGTATATATATATATATATATAATGAGTTAAAAATCAAATAATTAAATATCCACTTCTATAAGTTCTATAATTCATAATTTAAACCAATTTGATGTATGTACCGTTTGATAACTGCTTAAATTGTGTACGAATATGGTTATGTTCTGACACAGCTTTCAAAATAACATTCTGACTGTTAATGTGAATGTAGGCGTTGCATCCTTTTCGGAATTGATAGCAAGTATATCTGGCGCCTCCGTCTCGAATAGGTCCAGTTTTAAAGAACGGATAGTTCTCGTACATTAGTACTCTAGTACCTCGAGCCAACGTGATGAATTGTGCTGTGAAGGTATAAAAGCCGTGAATGTTGTAAATGGTTAATTGAAATTTTCAATACAAAAAGCAAGGAAAGGCGGAAGTGATAAAGATGTATTTGAAGGTTTGGATAACGCTTGGTCTTCGGAGAGACTTCGCATCTTTTTGTGTTTTCTACCGTTTGAACTGAGGGTCTAAAGAGATCGTTTGCGCAAATTCATGTAATGCACATGACAAATATCAAGATAAAGTGGAATTTTATGATGTTTTTTTATTTTTTTTATTATTAATATCTCTGCGGACTCGAGTTCCGTACCCTTTTTTACTACTTAATTTCTATGAAAAATTTGAGACTCCATACACGCTTATTGTTTATTTTTGTTAGTGTATGTGACATTATATGTAGTAATTTTTCTGTTTTGGTGTACCTTAAGAATAACTTATTATATTAATTTATTTTAATTTTAATACTAAACTTATACTAATGTAGAGTGTATCTGTTACATGTTGGTGTTGCAAGGAAGTGCATGTGCAGTGTTGGCCTTATATCTATACTTATATATAGTCCTATCTAGTGCCATTATTTTTATTTATGATGTATTAAAACTGCTAGTATAGCCAGACACGTGTCAATTAACTAAGCGATTCTCCAAAGTCGACCGCTTTAGGCCCTATGTTCAGAGTGGTACTTTCGTCCTCTTTGTACCATCACACCGCTCGCCATCAGCTGGGAGTTCATCCCCAGTTTCTTAAGTCATTAACCACGTGTACGCAACGGTTCTCAAGAAAGTTTCTTTTGCGCACCGTAGAGGTTTGGCATGAACTACCAGCAGAAGTTTTCGTTAAGCATTACCACATGGGATTACCTTTTTCTAAAAATCCCATGTGGTAGAAAAAGGTATCATTAAATTTCTTCGAGGCCGACAGCTCGTTGGTAATACCTCAGGTGTTGGAAATGTCCATAGGCGACGGCAACCGTTTCCCACCCAAGTGGGCCGACAGCCTGTCTGCTGTACCTACTCCAGCAATAACGGCTCTTTCTTGACGGCGTCTGTGGTTGAGCAGGCTAAGCCTTTGCCGGCCTACCGAACTGCAATGCAGAGGCTCCGGGTACGATTCAGGGTATGGTAAATTTCGAAAAACGAATTTTCTCCGTTATTTACTATGGTCTGGGTGTCTGGGATCAGCCCCAGAGCAGTTCCTTATATATTACCCGCACACAAGCGTAACTTGCTTAAGTTGAGGATATACAATATGTGTGGTTGTTTGTCGATTATTATTTATTTCTTTAAATAAAAAAAACGAAGCTCATTATATATATGAGCAGCGCTATATCAAAAAGTATCGCCCCACACCCACCTCTATGTAGATGTAACTACTACTCATGACTCATGATGTGTGGGGGAGCTCTGCCCATAAATGTCAGAAGAGCTAAACCATTTTCTATATTTAAAAATTCACTCAAGAAACATTATCTTGCCTTATGTAATAGTAAAGTATGTTCTATCTACCTTATCTAAGATTGTAACATGATGTCCATGTGTGACCTTTTTAGTTTATTTCTTTAACAATAATGTGTATGTATACTATCTAAATGCATTGCTCTTTTTTTAAAAGAAGAAATTTGGTTACACTAGTCCACTCTGGCTGTAAAAAATCAAAACTTAGTAAATGGTGCACAATATTTTACAGCTGAGTAAAAACACATGTCACAACTTAACAACATGACATTTTAAAGCAGTTGATTTTAGCAGCTATGTATGCTGGTTTAATACATTGACAAGCACGCCGGTAAATAACAAGTATAGCAAGACAATTAATGCACAAACATATATTTAAAAACAAATATCAGTTGGTATCAGTCTTCCGTGATCACGGCTACTGAAAAGTGGCCGAAACGTCGGAAAAACCAAAATCAAATAAAATTACCGCGCTTAAAACCGTTAAAACGTAGTTTATCAGTTGGTAAGGTTTGAAATTACACAGCTGACCCGCTCTGACACAACTGGGATTAAAAAGGTTTGCTGTTGACGGATATATGTATATGTCATGCTCATGACTATAATAATATGTAAATGTAACAGATTTGTGTAAAGAATGTTGGAGTAAAATTAGTTAATGTAATTTGATCTGCGAGGAAGGAGGCTCCGTTGTCTGGGTGCTTTAAAAGAAACGCACTTTCGTGGCTAAAGGTTTAATCCCTATTATAATATTATAAATGCAAAAGTAACTCTGTCTGTTTTTTACGCTTTGACGGAAAAACTACTGGACCGATTTTGTTGAAACTCAGTATACATATTTTGGTAATTTTCGTTACTTTCGTCATTATCGATATTTTCGTCATTTTTATAGTTTACAAATGATAGACGAGAGTTGACACATAGGCTATACTACTTTTTTATCGCTAAAATAAAACTAGAATGAGTTGAAATAGGGGATGAAAGTTTCTATGGGAGACCAATCATTTCTCAATTTTATACATACAACCCATTCTGGGACATTGGATAGTTTGCAATATAAAATAAAGTGAATCTTCCGGGGGCAAATAGCACTATCATAAAAATGTTATACAACGTAACCTGTAATAATGCTTGCGCTTGCTCTAAACAAGAAGCACGCACTAGGGCTTGACCCGCGGCGCAGCCACGGGGAAAACTCTAGTGCAACAATACGTGTGGCATATACTGTTGACAAATCGATTTCTTAAAAAAATAGACTGTAAAAACAAATGTATGATATATACGCTCCGAGATTCGTCTAAATAAAAAACAATAATTTATGTTTCCTATAAAATTACGAATTAACGATTACAATATTATTCGGTAGAAAGGGTGGTATAATTAAAATTATTAAATTATGATTGTTTAAGGTTAAGTTTTCTTCATTTTTATATGTTGTCTTTGTTACAGTCTATGTTCTTTACACAATTAATTAAAGCGGAAAAAAATTACTGTGAATGGCAAATCTAATAACAATACTTATCAAAGTACACCGAGGAACCGGAGAGGCACATGTCTCCGATTGAAATTTTGAGGAGCTGGCCACCGTTTGTCTCGGCCTGAGGAGAATGTGCAAGCCGGATAATGAACAACAGGAAAAACGGCGATGTGCTTAGTTGATATTTCGGCCCATTAAATCCAGCGAAGTACACACTCCCCCACAGCGGTACGTAGTTAGTAAATAGGTCTAATACCTTTAATACCTCTTAAAAACTTACACAAACACACCATGGACAAATATCAGAAGTTTTAAAGAGAGGTCATAAGTAGAGGTAAGAAGCATCTCAAATAAACATGCATGTATGAAAAGGTTAATGAAAGTACATGAAGCGAAAGTTGTTTGTCAGGATCGTCACAAGTAGATCCATAGTCTCTGGATGGGGGTACCCATGGAAATAGGCGTGATATTATGTATGTAAAAAACTTAGCAAAATAAACAGTATATTAGTTTTATATACAGTATGTTAACAAAAACACAATATTTTTCGAATCTGTTTATACACTTAAAACAACACATAAAAACACATAAAATCACTCTTTATTAATACTAAGCGATATCATAATTTGAGACTCGTTAAACATTAGTGTTATTTAGTAAATACACATACAAAACTGATTTATGGCATAAATTTCCTAAAAGCTGCCAAGTCTTTAAAACAGTATCTATTAGAAAACTGTATTTAGTTTTAAATACAGTTCAAACATAGACGCATCATTGGTAAAATTAGAATGTCACACTACCGGTTAGGTACATCATGCACTAATATAACACTGAAATCGCTCTTAAGATTAATAAACAGTTAATGAATTCTGAGTACGACAATATTTTGAATAACAGTTTATGTCGGGGTTATATACCTTATTATTTGACTTATTATTGGTTAAATTTTGACATGAACTCCATACTACCATACAAATAAAGTCAATTTTCTACCAATGACAAGATAATAGAAGGATATTTCTTTAAATAAAGTCTCCTTCTTTCTTTCATATAGAAAAGCGGAATTACTTGATGATACAGATTTCGGAATATGATTAAAATGATTCAGCTAGGTAATTAAAGCGCGCGTTTATGCGGTCTCGTTTTAGAGCAACGGGAAATACTTAGTTAAAAATTGTAATATTCTTTAATTATATCACCACTCATAACCCGCACTTTAGAACTACATATTACACACATATAAGATGTAAGTGGTGTTTCAATAAGTTATTAAATACGGCCAAGTATCATTCTCTTTGAATGCTAAGCGATGCGTTTACGTTATCGGTTACATACGAAGAATAACTTGGAGCCGATCTAAGTAACATGTAACTTACGGTAAGTGCTAAAATCTTTAAATACAAAGTTGCTGAGCGAGGCTGACATGGAGGTAGCATACCGACGTAAATAACAAAAACCTGTCTGATGATACGAATTATCAACTATATACATAATACACTTACGTAGATGCACTGATTATTTTGCGAATATACTTAAAACTAGTTGACCAAAACGTAAATATATATTAATTTAAAAATGTTCAATGTTACAAACATTTGCATAGGTATTTCACAAAAAGTACGAAATTTAAGCAATTTATAATCAGACATTCAAAATACAGAAATACTGTTATATATGTAACCTAATCTGGTACAATATATTACAATTAATTTAAATAGTGATATTTAATGAAAATTAACACAGGGAATGTCATGGAATGTTTTAAAATAAGTAAAATATCAGTCCAGAGCTCTCGTAATACAAAGCGTCTTTTAATCTCTACTCAAATAAACTAGAGTTAGGCGGCTGTCGAGTTATAATTAATTATTGTTAAAATATCAAAACAATATCTAAATATTAACGTATTTGGAGTGTCATCAATCATCGATAATGAGATAAAAAAGTATATATGCACATAATTTATATGATGCAGTTGATTTATCAGAACCTCTTTAGGCTAAAATACATATAATATAGATACTAAAAACTAAATATTTTTGCTACTTTTTACTTTTCTTTACATATAGGCGATGCATATGGCACATTTCACACAGAAAAGACATAACACTTAACGCTCCTAACATTATAATTTCGTATTTAATCATTATTATCATGTATCCGTGGTGGTTATTATATTTGTAACATAGCTGCTAACTTCAATATAAGAGAGTTGTGTATATTAGCACTGCAAGGTTTACTAAAACCGGCAAGTTATATGAGGAAAAAATTGCGGTAAAATAGGTCCCGGTAAAGGGCGTAGGTTCAAGAAACGTTAGCTTGAGGTCATAAGGTGTTTGTTTACGTTCCATTGATGCTCCGGACACAACTCGTATTTGAAACTAAGGTAATGATGTCTTAACGTAATATTATAAATTGTCAATCATCATAATCGTTGGGCTAAAATACAGATGAACAAAGACGGAGCTAACTTAAAAAGCAAATTTTAGACAAGTTTTCTTGATTTGTTGTAATCAATATTTTTCCTATTTTTTATAATAATTTGGTTAACGACATTTATGTTATACCTATATAATTTACAAACTTCATATTTTGTCAAAAAAATTTACGACCATCATCTATTCAAGAAATTACAAGTTTTTACGTAGTAGGAATGTAATTTTATGTTTAAGTTTGTATTGTTTAAGATAATACTACGGTTATCCCAACAAGCGATATACATATAAATTATACTGTGTATATCATATAGTAAGTTACAACAAATGGGAGTACACCTTGGCACCAGTCTTAAGTCTTTTCTATGCGGCTGGTACCCAAGATCGTGCTTGGTTTCAAATCATACAAAATTTTACAATTATAAATCTAACATTGAGTAAAGCGATAATGTTTAAATCAATTTTTAAGATATCTTAATATATTTCCCTTGTTTTGTCCTGGCGTATCTCGTCGGCTGGTGATTATGGTACGTTTGCGCCTTCAGGATTACATTGTCCTTACTGACATGCACAAAAGCAGTACATCCCCTGCTGAATCCACAACAGCAAGTATATCGGATACCGCCATAAGCTATCGGACCTCTCCTCCAAAATGTGTAGTCACCAATCGCGAGCAACTTCGTACCACGTTCAAGTTCTATGAATGTAGCTGCGAAAATCACAAATTATCTATTTAATAACCATCCTAAATAATATAATTTATTGAATTTACATATATATAAGAAATAAGGCATGTTATACCATGTAGACTCAGACCAGAATTAAGCCTGTTATATTTTGTTTTCACGTACTAGTGAAAATATCAGTTAACCTTAGCTTAAACATAAAAATCCACGTAAAATAAGGCAGACAAGTAAAAACATTTTATTATCTCTATTTAATATAAATTATGTTATAAAGTATAAATTCATATTTATTAAATTATAAATAGTAATTAAACAATAAAAAAATCTAATAAAAAACACGTGAAATAGATTTAAACTTAACGTTAAATACATATAAACTAAAAAAGGAAAACAATATGAAAAATTTAAATTACCAACTTATTTCTACGGGACGACAAATTCTTCTCAAATTTCGTTTACAAAGTTACGTATTACATAAAGGCTTCCGTGATCACGGCTACTGTAAAGTGGCCGAAACGTCGGAATAAAAATCAAATAAAACACCGAGCCGAAAACCGGTAAAACGTTTTTCTATTACAAAATTAGCTTTATTTTCTTAATTATACTTTAATATAACTACCATCACTTATCTTCATATAATTCATCGGTTCATGACAGTGCTCCGTGTTACTAAATAAGATGATGTCATCGGAGCTTACATGCACGTACGCTTTGCATCCCTTACTGAAGGTACACGAACAAGTGTATCTCGATCCACCATTCCTGATAGTACCTCTCTTAAAGAATGTATAGTTGTCAATAACCAGTAACTTGGACCCACGTTTCAGTGTTATGTATTGGGCTATGTCACCTAAAAATTAATAAAAGATTATTGCGACAACTTCGTACGAGTCAGGTCAAGTTTCTGCAAAGGGTAAAATAAAATAATGGATAGCAATACATAGAAATCTGTCATTTTTATCGTATCTGCAAAGACAAGCTGTTATTAAATGAAAAATTTCAATAATTGTGATATTTTTTTTTTTAAATCGGCAGACAAACACACATATCGTATATCCCCAAATTAAGCAAGTTACGCTTGTGTTATGGGTAATATACAACGGACCACTCTGGGGCCGATCCCAGACACCCAGACTATAGTAAATAACGGAGAAAATACGTTTCCGAAATTTACTATACCAGAAATCGAACCCGGAGCCTCTGCGTTGCAACGAGGTAGGCCGGAAAGGCTTAGCCCGCTCAACCACAGAGGCCGTCAATGATATTAATGCCATCTGTCGTAAAATCACGTAAACTTTCAGTATAGCGCCCTAGATGGTGTTAAAAATTTCTGTTATAAAGAGTAAATATGATTGCCATGCTATTATATATACAACATTCATATGTCTACGTCAGTTGAACTTGTTTTTTAAGAGTTATATTGGAAGTTAAAGGGATGGTCTGATTATTTATATAGGTATCTATATATAAGGCTGCACTAAAAATACATACCGAAAAACAATATAATTTTTATATTTGTTCTTGTAAAATTAGATTTTTTTGTTTAAAACGGATTATGTTTGGACGTGCGCTATGACTTATATTGCATGGCAATTTGACCAGCTGGAAAAGGTTAAAATAAACACTCAAGTTATTCTATCTTGTATAATCTTTAAAATGATGAGATCATAATATTTAACGTTTTCGAATAAAAAATAAAGCTAGTAATTAACATAAGTAAATCAATATCACAGCTAAATAGTGAATTATTTTCATTAGTACCTACTAGCGATGAGCAGTACACGTGTGAGCCAGTACATTTTTCCCGTAACAATACATTTGTACGCATACGGGTCAAAACATAAAAAGTGCCACTTCAAAATTTTTGTCGCGCTACCACTCAAGTAAAAGGAAGGACGGAACGAGGCTTATCCTGCAACAGTACAATAACGCCTCTACGGATATTGACATCACAAAGAAGGACAACATGACAATGTCATATTACGACTGTGAGTAAAATCAGGTGATCGAGGCCGATCACGTCCTATTCTTAACAAACATTTCCGAACTAGTTTTGAACGGGACTAATGGGGAATGACGCTCACAGCCTCACCGGCTTCATCGCTTCAAATGTACTGCCACGATACAAGACATACAAATGTCTTCGCCTCAGTTGAAACGGTACATTGTACTGGTTCAGTACAAAATGTCATGTTACTCTTACAAACTCATTTTAATATCATGTACTGCCCAACATTAGTACCTAATACTATGAAAATAATTACTTAACATTTATAATACATATACAATCCCTATTAATATTATAAATGCGAAAGTAACTCTGTCTGTTCTGTTTTCATGGAAAAACTACTAGGAGTACTGGGTCGGTTTTGCTGTAACTTTGTTTAAATGTAGTTTTAATACCGAAAATGGACATAAATACTTTCATCCCAGGAGATGGAATAGATTGCGATATAAAATGAAGTTAATCATCTGGGGGCAAGTAGCACTGACATAAAAATGTAATACATTGTTACCTATATTAACGCCTGCTATTTAAACAAGAGACACGACTAGAGTTTGACTCGCGGCGCAGCCGCGGGGTAATCTCTGGTGAATTAATAAATATGTTAAGTCATCTTTGACATACATAAGTGACTAGATTTTCAGCCTTTAACGTGATCTTATAACCTAACGCGATCAAATATTTATAATTAGCGTTTTCGTGTGTACACATTGTTTTCCACGCAATGTTGAAGGACATGAAAAATGACTTCAATAATATAAATAAAAAAATTGTGTGTGTGCAGTTCACACCCAGTAAAAGTGACACTTCTGAGAATAAACTCACAGACAACTCTTCTCTAACTTCTATTTATATAAATATAATTCCTTTAGCCTACATCCGTCAACATATTATAATTTAAAAAATTCAATCTAAATTAACCTTAAAATCACTAGCATAAAGTTCAAAATTCAATGCACTGTTAAGCACAATTGCCCTTAATCTACGTATAAAAGAATAACTGCCTTAAGTATATACAGATAGTGCTAATTTGAAATTTTTTAAATTTTATTTAAATTGAAAATTAATACTAACAGGTAAAAAAAAAGTTTCAAGTTTGAATTTTACGTGTTTATCTCTTTTTAGTGTCACTTTTTCGTTTCATCGATTTTCAAATCACAATGATTTTAAAGAAATTTCACCACTGTTTTTCATTAATTACCCATGCAATATATAAAAATCTCAAAAGAACAAGACTGTCCGTTTTATACCCATGTCCTTCATATTTTTAAAAATAAGTGCAGAATTATTTTAAATTTTTTATTTATTTGACTCCTGTGTTGTTCGAAAAATCTTGTCAATAATATATCTAAAACATTTTATTTGCTGTCATGTTTCTCTATTTAACCGTATCGTTATCAGATTACCTGACCTTACTTAAATTGTACAATTGTAACTAGATATGTAGACTGTTTAGTGAAATAAGAGACGATATTGTGCGAACTTGTGAACTCAATACATTATGTCAAGATTTTGCGAACATTCCAGAATATTTTTTCTCAGAATTAGAAACTACCATTAATCTATCATTAAATATGAGATCTAACAGAGATGCAATGTTTTATAAATTACAGCCATGCTATAAGCTCTATTCAGCAATTATGTGTCACAAAAATAACAATATACACATCAAAAAATGTTCAGAAATTATCAGACGCTATAAAGATATAACAATGGGCTAAGGCACATATTCTACAACAAAAAGAACTCATGCGCAGACTGAAATTGGAAATGATATTCCGTCCTAAAGTACTTTTCAAAAGGCGTCGTGGAATCGAAATGGGTACTTTTTAATTTGGACTGATTACCATCTCCAGTATCGGTTTGCGAATGCGTGTTTCCTTAGAATACGGGCCTAAGTATATACTTAATTACATATGTAATTAAGATATCAAATCTAAATGCAACCCTGATAATTTTTCTTCTGTGCTCCGTTTCTTCTATTGCAGACAATTGTATACAATCATGGAATGACAATACTAAGAATGTTGATAGTTGTAGTAAAAACTTAACTATATAACATAACCTTAAATTCTATATGACTAGAGAACTCATTAGATCATTCTGTTGCTTTTTTACGTAGAAAAACGTTTTATATTTAAAATATATTTTTGGGGCGAATCAGTAAAAACTTGAGTTTTAATAACTTACATTTAAATTTTTTATACAGACAGCACAGCACAGCAGTATAAAAAATTGAAATGAAAGTTATTAAAACTCAAGGTTACGACGACAGCTGTAGTATGTATGTATACAGCAGTCGTCGAAACAGCGCGGTCCCTAGAAGCTCTGTGGGTTTATTGTCGGTCAGCTGGACAGTGCTATACGCACTGAGCTGTTCTGTGTGCGGCCGGGTAACTGAGCGGACTCCGGCCTTCGAGGTAAATCAATAAGTTGCTATAAATATTATGCACATAAAACTTACTGTTATGTGAAATGCCTGTGTGCATAGATAGATAGATAGATACCACCGTCCTGCGTATTTCTAGACTCAAACAGCTTCGACGTGACCCGGAAAGAAGAGCAGGATAGGCAGTGGAATTATTGGCACCGAAACTAAATAAATTGTCGCAAGACGGGCAACACATTTATGGTGAAAACCTAAAATGTTATAGACGATGATGTCTACTGGATGAGGTTAGAGGCTTGTCTGCTTCATTGCCCATATTTCGCACATAAAAAATAATAAAACGAATCGATAGGAGTACCATAGCGGATAAAGTGGAACTATTAACGCAATATATTAAAATATTCGGATTGCCATTCCTGATATTCTTTATCCACGATTTCAATATAACAACTGCTATCTTTATCTTTGGCTACATGTTTGTTGTGTGTTCCAATGTTCGGGAGCACCTCTGATATAATTTCATAGCACTGATTCCAATAAAGTATTAGTGCATTTTACATTATATGAATATATTTGACTAGATTTTAATTTAAATACTTCTCCACGGGCAAACCAAAGGGACTATGCGTATGCTCCAAATTGCTTCTCACAATCGACATATCATCTGACAAGTGCAAATAAGCCTTGCATCTATGCCATCTGTTTTTGGTACAGCCCCATCTAAACCCACTTCTTGTTCTACTCTGTTTATAGTAAGTGAAGTTATTTAGCACCAGTCTCTCTTTGCCTCTTGTCGTCATAAAAATGTTCACTGAAATTTTAAAGCAATTAGGTATGGTTTCAAAATCTACTACTACTTGCATCTCTACAGTGCACACTTTTGTTCGTTACCAATGTGAGATTAATTTGATAAAAGTAAGATTGGAAAGGCTTCCATTGGAGAGGCTTTTAGTGTTATTTTTTTATAAGTTCTTATTACGACTTTCAATCAAGTTAGACTTGATGTATAAAGGCAATAAAAGTTTTAAAAAACATGTACTATATACAACTATTGAGTATTTGAAATTTCTGTGTATTTTATACAAATTGTTTATTACATAATACATTTTTTATAAGAAAATATTTTAAATAAACAACTATACATACTTGTGAGATCATCTACAGACGCATATAACAAATAGGTAGTAAGTATATAGATAAGTAATACACAATATATACATAATTAAACTTTGTCACGGGGACTGGTGAATATAATATATGTATCTACAATTGAGATATAACTTTAATTTTTTATATGGTAGAAATGGTTTTACAGACGCTACGTTACTCGAGAATAAACAGTGTGGTATTATACGACTGGTCGTACCTGCTAAGTAACAAACACATTTAAACTATCTTGGTGTTTTTCTATGCCCCTAAACCAGGATCATGTGAAAATTGTTTAGACAGGCTGGTAGTTTGGCTTACAGAACGTAGTAGGTGTCGGTGTACCTGCGTTTTGGTACTGCAAGCAGACTACTTCTTTATTGCTGGGGATCGATCCTCTCCTAACAAGGTTCTTCTCACGTTGAGAAAGAAAAGAATCATCGGTGCAGGAACGAAGAAAGAATACTAATTCCTGCGGCCGGGCGTAAGAGATGACAAACAATCCACAGCTAGGTAAGGTATCTGTCCGCCTGTTTTGCTACCCACCCCTAGTTTAGTCATTAGCGGCCAGGCTCCAGTCCTTTCTTCGAGGACGGCAGCACATTGGTAGCATCTTGGTGTTTCTAATATCCTAAGGATTCCACTTTCCATCAGATGAGCCATCAGCTTGTTTCTTGTATTCCAGCAATAAAAAAGGGGCGCGTAGAACATCTGCCTTGGCGGTCTTAGTGCGGCTGACAGCTATCTACGAAGCTGCGACAGCTGTCTCCCGTATGTCCGAACCTCCTTAATATTCTATATTTAACTTTTATTATTGATTTTTTTGACAATAGAGGGTATATTTATTTCTGCTTTACATCAGAACCTTATGGAGAATATCTAAACTTTTACATACATACCAGAAGACAATGCACGATACCTGTCAGGATGATGAGTATGCTCATTTGCCGACATGAAAAGTATCCTCATATTGTCGTCTACGTGTAAATACAACCTACATTTATGGCTTTTAGTACAAACCCATCTTGAGGCGCCACGGTTAACAAGTATACCCTGCTTTGAAAACGTATATCCGTTGTACAGCATCACTCTCCTCCCGTCCACAAGACTTATTAATTGAACTACATGAAAAAAAATATCATTTACACCAATTAAAATCACAAAATTTTGAATTTTAGTATTATTTTTCTAATTAAAAGTAACTGCTTTGACAATCATTACATTAGTTGACCATATAAAATGACGAATATCAAGACAGCATAAACTAATACAAAAAACTTCTTAGTTATATTATATTCTACCTATAGTCAATCATCAAGCATCAAGACTTTAAATAGAACTCTTGACTATTTCGTTAAAATTACACGGTTCAACTAAATTGAATCAATTTGGTTGAAAGGATACGACTATATTGAGTGAATCAATCTTATGTTTAAATATATTACTTTACTTGGTTCATCCAAATTGAAACTCAGAAATGAAACATAATATCATCTCATTTACCTTCTAGCGGTTGTACTGACAAATTCTACTGAACGAGAAATAAATAAATTTATTATATTAAAATTCTCACTTTATTCCATTATATGGTATTCATTATATGCATTATAAAAGCTTAATACGTAAAGTTATATATTATACTAAAACAGTCGAAAGTTACACCATATAAATGTGTATTATAATAATGAATAGCATAACAACCTTGTATATAATTATATAATTGGACATTTGACAGTGAAATCAACTGAGACACTTTTTATCACCAAAACTTCAGAGTACCTTTGTTAAAATTATGACGTCACAATTTTAACGAGTCAGATAGCTTATCAAATATTGTTTCAACTATAATTAATATTATTTCTATAATGAACTGGTAAACGTAAGATGATAACAAGATATTTTGATACTTGCTCTTTTATATGAATACCATTTTAGAATTTGTTGTAATATGTGTCAAATACCCAATTTAATTAATCTGTTAATAGTCGCTGTTAAATATTGAGATATACGTATGGACGAGACAAGCCGTATTTACCGACAAATACTTTAACATCCGTAGATATCTGTACTTGTATTTATTTTATAAGTAGACTCGTAGATTGCAAAATGGATAGAGAAAACTATTTTATCGTTGGAAACTATATCTTCAGTATTCTCTTAATTTACTTTATACTTTTAGATACTTTCCTCCTATAGTAATTCGGAATATATCCCTTGGGTGAGTATGAACACTTTTCGACATGAATATAATCTTCATATACCTGTTGAGGTGCAGATAGGCACTACATATGTTGTTCTTAGTACAAGCCCATCTTGTGGCGTTACCATTAGAAAGTGAATTTCTCTTATAATAAGTAAAGCCCATGTGCATGTAAACACGCCTCCCGTTTGCAAATTCAATTAATTTCCCTGGAAAACAGACTACTGATTATTTAATAAAATTATGTTATAGTATGTAGGGTTGTGATTGGTCACATTTATGTAGTTATTTATTCAATTTCACGGGGTAGAGTGGTACTAGGCAATAAATAGGATAAGTGCATGTCAGCAATGCTTGGAACCGGTTTAAAATTAATAGTGTATAACCGGTTTTAACTATTTCGTTCATAGTGTAAACTTTAAGAAGGGTTATCTACGCCAGCAATAATCGGTTTATTCCGCGCGAATTATTCTCATTCTCACTTTCTCAACATGTGTTGTGTGCGCAGAAACCTTGTTGTACTGTACTACATGGTTGCGTTTTGAAGGTGTGCGGTGGAAAAACCTTTCCAAACCAGTTTATTCAATAAAACCTAATTAACGAACTTTTGTTACCGAAAACCGTTTGGTTGCGGTTAAAGTTAGAACAAAACTGAAAAGAAAAGTACCTACGTGTTTACGCTGTAACCGGTTCGTCTTTTTTATCGGTTACGAAGCTCTCGCTATGTCAGTCTATACTAATAAAGAATTCCGCAGAAATGACAAAAGTTCCGCTTTCTTCACTCGTCTACAGAATCATTCAAAAACACCTCATACCTGAAAAACTACTTGGCGGATCTTGTTATAATCAATATAAGAACTATTTTTTAAAAATCTTTACCATCTTGAATTATTTGTAAAATTTGCATCTCATAGTTAGCAACTAATTTCTTGCTACCTATTTACTTAAAAATGTCATTAAAGAACATCATTATGATTTTCAAGATCTGACTAACGATACTCCACACTATGTACAGTAAATTCTTATTTCAATCATCAATTGCATATTTGTGGTAAACACACTTAGCTTTTGCTCGTTTCTATTCAAAACTACTTCAAAAATTGTTTAAAGCGTATAACGTGAGATGAGTAAAATAGCCTCGAGATTGTTTTGGGTGTTTTTTGCTAGTTATCATAGTTAAGGATTTGGTCCTGAAGGCCCAATTGAAAAATTCACCTGTATATTCAAACGAAACTATAATAAAGTAAAAAAAAATAACCTAAAATGTAAATAACAAAACAAAAACTAAAACTACTAAACGTTTTTAAAACCATTTATGTAAACCACATTACTTAAAACTAAAATAATATATTTTTTTTAAATTTATATTTAAACAATAATTTATTTATACAGATTATTAGAAATAAACAAGAGAACACGAAAGAGAAATGAAACATTTCAGCAATATTATCAAATAAGATACTTAAAAAACAACTTTTAAATTTTAAAAACTATTAAATATTTCGTAATTTTTATTTATTGATTTCTATTTAAAAATACCCAAAAATTATCTTTACCCAACATTTCCGATGTTTACCAGTAAATTTTAATTCATTTTCAAAGTTGGATAATATGTATAAAAAATTACAGTACTGTATAGTATTTTATAGAGAAAAATGCGCTAGTGTGATTCGTATAATCCCCGGCACGCAACTTGGCCAAAGCCGTAAGATGCGCAAAGGTCGTTTTTTAGGTCTCATTGGTTGTCAAGCGGGATGCGAGATGTCTACTCAATTGTCTCCTTCATACTCATAAGCTTAACCGTGCGCGAGAGAGACGGACAGACTTTTCATGATGCGAATGCAGTGCGATGTCACGCCACACGGTTATTCACAGACACTACACAAGCACAACATTTATACATGTGTTGAACGTGCCATGCGCGAGCTTACCCCCAATACACCAAAATGTGGCCAAGTTGCGTGCCGCGTACTATATACACTGCAACTTGTTCGTATTTTTCATTCTTTGGTTATGCATTTTTTACTTTTTAAAGTTTCTCCAATATAAAGAGTAGGAATCGGTTAAATCCTGACATAAAACCCTGCTTTTGTTTGTAAAAAACGGTCAGGATCATGATTGTGTTTTAGATTAGGGTCAAATACAATACTATATTCGTCATCCAAATGAAGGTATAAATTACACTTTGTGTTCTTGGTACAATGCCATCTTGTGGCACCGTTGAGTAATTTGTGTTTTCTGGAGTATGTATAACCTTTGTATAAATAGGCTTGTCTACCACTGGCCAAAGTTATAAGTTTACCTGAAAAAAATAATAGATTTATTATACACTCATCGAGAAATCAAAGGCAGTCTTTTAAAAGGCCTACGTGCTGGATAAAAACTATAAGTGACGGCTTTTAGTCGTTAATTAGTCGTCGGTATAGTTCTAATATGGCGCTGATCTGCAGGTGAGATCTGTTCAATGTCAACAGATACGGACAGGCCTATGTCTGTCGAAGCTTCTTGGGACGGCTTCAATAAGCTACTGTCTTACAATACAGGCAGTGGGAATATTAGGGTGGCTTTATTGTGCATTCACCAGCCATAGAGATTCACTGTGAGTCCCCCACTGTATATACATGAAGTTACAAACACATAAATCCCCATCAATCTTGAAATTTAACATTCGTTTTGTTTCGTAACTTTCATCCATAATCATTACATGTCCATACCACCTTAATCTTCTTCCTCTCAATTTTTCAGTCACGTGTGTAACTTTGAATGGTACCTTATGTACTCATTTGAATAGGCTATGTACGTGATAAAATCTTCAAATATAGAAAATAGAAAATGGAGATGCATCTCCGAAAGTTGACATACTTGTAATATGCCAATTGCTTAATGGCCGGTTCCTATATCTTATTATTCATTTACTTGCCTTACCATCGATTAAATTTTGACACTACTTGTATGGAGCTTATGTTTAATTTTAACCGATAGTAAGGAAAATGAAAGTCGGTTAGATATAGTAACCGGTCATAAGTGGTCTCTCAGATTTTTTTTCGAATTTCAAAGTCCCTGACTTTGAAATTTGACGAATTAGCTAAAGAACTAGCACGGCTACAAAAGAGCGTGCCCTTGAAATAAACATACTAATGCGGTTTATAATAAAAATAATGTATACATACAGAAGCTGGTTTAATTCGACATAATTAACACAATTTTGTATCGTACGTCGCGTTGGTTGTCATGCCGTCAAATGCACGACGATCCCAGGGCAACCGCGGTCTGCGACACAGCAGTGGTCGTGGGGCGGCACGTCCTCCCCAACGCGTATCTACCAAGAAATGGTCCAAATACTACCACAGACACTACTGATTCCTATCAGGACCCTAGAACGATCACCTCCTGTTGTTTCTTTCTTCTATTCAGTTTAACCTTAGCTCTATATCTTGCAGAGTATTCTCTCCATTTTGCTCTGTGAGCAGCATATTTTGCAGGGTCACTTCTCAAACGCTGTCTATATTGTTTTTGTCGTTCTGCATTCAAACTGCGCTGGCTTGTAAGTACTGTAAAAAGACCCAAACTAAACTTATCATTGTTACCTAAAAATGTTCACGACGCTTCGCTCCAGTGATATTGGAATCCATTTGCCATTAAATTTGACCTATTTTAAGCGATAAAAAGTATTTCATATTCATCTTTGTTAACAAAATGTACCAAATTTTATTAGCTATATGGCTCATCCGTAAACGCGCATGTACATTACACCGCCACCGCGCCGCTGTATACGTATAGTATACAGTATACTCAGAAATTCAGATTCGCAGCGCGTCTCCACGAACGCTAAGTCTGTGGAGAAAGAAGAAATAAATATCTAAAAGCAAGCCATTATTATATTTTCGTAAGTATGGTAATATTAAGTAAGGATGAATCAATATCAAAATTGATTTGAAATATCTAATAGTAAAAATTTCAAAGTAAATGGTAAAAAGTTAAACTGAAAACTACTATTTACTCAATAATATAATAAATGGGCGTTTAGTTTTGTTTTGTATGTCTGAAAGCTTGCCCCGATAGGCTCTGAAACGACTCAACGGATTTCAGGGAGAATATTAGCGATTAAAACAGCACTTTTCTTTTAAATTGTTTTGTGTTTCATTTGAAATATTATACTGATGATAATGCAACACACCACCGTTTTTACTGCACTTCTTATCCATCCGAAGGTGGCCTAGAAGAAATTGCTCGTATAGGTAAGGTACTGGCATTACTGTTAACAGTAGCTTTCAGCAATAATGCATATTCATTTATTTATCTGACACTTGGATTGCAAACTTAGATGGATTATCGTTGTGTTCGTAAATAATATCTAATTTCTAACATTTCCGGCAACAAATTACAAATGAATATTAGATTAATTCATATAAACGCACTTATAATTTTTCAGTAAATCCCTCGTCTCGTTATTTTTATCATTGTTGTATGATATTAAATTGATTTACATGCTTTTTGTAGTACGACTTGTTTGAATGTAACTTTTTCTACTTTCGATTAGTGTGTTTTAACTCTTTTGTTTCAATTTTCGCCATATATAACGTCTTATAGTTTGTTCATTTTCCGATAACTCAGATATTTTTTTATAGTTTCTTCTTTTTTTCTCTGCGTCTTTTTGTTTCTTTTCCATCCATCTTTCAGGGTTATTTTGCTTTATACGCTCTCTATACATTTTTTGTCGTTGAGCCGCTGTCATAGGAACTCTTCCTAAAATAATACTAAACTTTATACAAGCCCATAACATGCAAGTGTCCAGGCGTCCGCTAATTATAAATAACAGCCTGGTTGTCTTCCGATAGACAGACGTTTTTTTTATTTGTTTATTTGTATTAAGCTGATATTAGAAAATAGTTGGATACCTTTACATAAATACTCATTAAAACTTTAAAAAACCAGTTAGGTATATATACCAACTGAAACACATGAAACATACTGATTAATATTAATGGTTAGAAGACTTTCTTGGCATAAGTTAGCTTTAGTCAATGGAGCGCCCAAAATACATAGTTTTAGGATTTTTTGTTAAAGTACTTACTTTACGCACGGGTCGAACTAGTAATGCCAGTGTACTTGTAACCATTAATTAATTAATCCAAACTTAAAAATATCAAAACAAAAAAAAAACATTTTTAAATTTGACTATTTATTAAATATTTATCTAGTAATTAAATGAATAAACTTTATTACATTTTAATATATCCTGTTTAAGCTGTTGATCAGTTATTTTCAACATAAATTAAAAAGTCGCGAGTCTTTAGTTTCAATGTATCTGTTTTAATTTTATTCTTTTTTTTATCTTAGATAGATCATTGATCCTGTATTTATTTATTCAATGATCGGAACCTACAGCTAATGGAGACTGCCTTTAATATATTGATTAAATAACACGCTGACATACAATTCTATATAAAACTAGTCATCGAAAAATTTATGGATTAGACACCGCTCCCGAACTACTGATCCTAAATGCATCAACATGATGCTACTTATTTATATTAAATTATTTAAATAATTGCCTACTGGCACTTGCCTATAGATGGTGTAATCAAAAGATACAATCACCGCCACAATAGAACTCTGCTGCACCGGGCGCAGCGGGTTCTGGCCGTGAGGACCATTCAAGGGTACCGTACAGTGTCGTGGACGGCGTCAACACTTCTGGCAGGCGATTCGCCCTGGCCTCTCCAGGCGGACGTATTGGCGAAAGTGCGGCGCTCCCGACAGGATGCTCTCGCTCGCGGCCTGGTCTTCTGCCAGGTCGAAATCGAGGCGATCAGGAAGCGGGAAACCGCCTCCATGCTCACCATCTGGTCTCAAGAGTTGGAAAACCCTGCGGCCGGCGGCTACACGGTGGAGGCAATCAGGCCGCAGCTGATGGAATGGGTCACCCGCGAAAGCGGAACCCTGACCTTCAGGATGACACAGATACTTACCGGACACGGGTGTTTCGATAAGTATCTGTGTCGCATTGTGGGCTGCTTGCCTTCCCCGGAATGCCGCCAGTGCGGCACACCCGACACGGCGTTTCACACGCTAGTCGAGTGCGCGGCATGGGCGCCGCAGCGTTTCGAACTCGAGACACAAGTAGGAGCGATCGACTCGCTCTGCAGTTTGGTAAAAGCCATGCTGTATAGCAGCGATACCTGGGGGGCTGCGGTTACTTTTACTTAGACGGTAATGTCTCTCAAAGAGGCCGCCGAACGAGATAGGGAGAGGAGTATTATTGCGCGTACTAATGCGACTCCACGCGGACGCCGGCGGTTGGCTGGCATCCGGAGACGCAGGTATGCGCATGACTTCCCACCCTGAATAATACCGCTTCGGGGGGCCTTTAGCTATCAAGGGAGCAAAGGATTCATCACCTCCGCTGACGAAGTGAATGTGTTCTGATTCCCGGGGCACATTCAGGCACTTTTTGCGCTGGATCGGACTGGGCGTAACTACGTTCTAAGTCTCAGCCTTTCCTTCATAAAAAGCGCGGGGCACATGGGAGGAGGGTGGTTTTAGTGGGTAGTGGGTGTTGCCCGTGCAACTTCTCTGAGTCTCCACACAAGCTGGCTTGATTATTGTTCGGATTGCCTCTTGTCAAAGGCGAAAGCCTTCATGATCAACTATGGTCTAATCCCTTGCAAAGGACCCAGTATTGTGCGTAAATAGTATTTCATTCATTTCATTAAAAAAAAAACAAAAGATACAATCGCAGACTTACCGGGCATGGGTGCTTCGATAAGTATCTGAATCATATCGTGGGCTGCCTGCCTTCACCCCAGTGTCGCCAGTGTGGCGCACAAGACACGGCGTTTCATACGCTAGTCGAGTGCGCAGCATGGGCACCGCAGAGGTTTGAACTCGAGACAATAGTAGGTCCGATCGATTCGCTCGGCAGTCTGGTGCAAGCCATGCTGCAGAACGATGATCATGGGTGGGTGCGTTCAATTTTTGCGAGGCTGTAATGTCTCAAAAGGAGGCCGCAGAACGAGATAGGGAGAGAGGTACAAGTGCGCACCATGCGCCTCACGGGTACCGACGTCAGTCGAGGTCCCGAAGGCGCATGACTTCCCTCTTTGAAAATTCCGCTGCAGGGGCCCTCTAGCATCTAGGGAGCAGAGGAGTCTTCACCCCTATTGACGAAGTGAGTTTGCCTCTGCCGCGGCATTCTCAAGCACTGATGCGCTAGGATCAGCATGGGCGTAACTACGTTCTAAGTCTCACGCTCTTCCTGCCATAAGCGCGGGGCACATGGGAGGAGGGTGGTTTTAGTGGAGTATTTAGTATTCGAGTCTCCACACATGCCGGTGATTGACTCTGGTGGCTATTCGTGGCTTTACCTCTCATCGCTTTGGTCCAATCCCTAGCAAACGACCCGGTAGTGTGCGAAATGTATTTCCCCCCGCCTCAAAAAATGTTAAACTTGACTTAATTTAGTAGAGCCGAGTAATATATCGATTTTTAGATAGTCTTTGTTCTGGGTGTTTATGATTGTAAACAAATTTTTACCATTGTAAATTACGAAGCATCGCCACTTCTTCTACATTCTGCAATTTGTTTCCTTAATTTCTCCTTTTCACGTTTAACTTTTAGTCTTACACACCACCTTTTAGGTACTTGTCGCTGTTGCCTGGGTGTAAAATCCCTGACTGTCTTTATTGAACTTTCTTCATTCTTGCGACGATATCTTTCTCTACTTTTTTGTAGCATTTCTTCTGTGGCAGTAAAATCTAATTTGGCTTTAGCACGTGGCGTAGTTAATTTTACTTGTTCACGGCGGTGACCTTGCTTTTTTTCTTCAATCAGTTTTTGTTCAGACCAACTTGAAATCTGTAGTAAATCTGTAACAGAATAAACTTCATGCACATAATGTGACAGAATAAACCTGTATTAGAACTTTGTTATCAAGTACTCACTATGACGAAAATATATCATAAATATTAATTATATTGATTTCTTTTAGTCTACAATAGTTAGATATAAACTCTAAATTAAAATGGCAAAAGGAAACATACTCTCACCATAGCCTGTTTTTGTGTTAGTTTTACTCAGAGACTCTTAGATATGACTTTTAGAAGGTGTCTTCTAGACGCTATTATACAATGGTGTAGAATAATTGTGGATAAATTCTAAAAAAATATTGGCGTTACTATATAAGGGATGTAAAATTTCAGTGGATATAAGCGCATGGTGTATCGTTAGACAGATGTTGAAAAATCATACGATGTTGCAAAGTAAAATTTTAAGTTAATTGTTGATGAGATACGCACTACTACAGTCATAAGTATGGTTTGAAAATAACAAACGTCCATATTAAACATATTTCCGTTTCTTTAAAATATACATAATTTTATAGAAATTAGGGCAAATCATACAAGATCATGTGTTACGTGAGATACAACTCTCTCATAATATTGGCGTCAAACCGTTAACTTTGAGCTTATCGTGTTTTGTGCGATGAGTGAGAATTCCGATGGCCTATTTCCCCCACCTATTGCATTCTCCCTTATCCTATCCCCTCTATTTAATTCCACCTGTCTAGACTCCTCTATCCCATTCCTCCGGTCCGAGCTCTGTTTCCCGCCTCTCCTATTCCATCGCCTTAAGCCCATCTCTCCTATTCCACCATAAAAGTAATGCAAACGTCTATAACAATGGAAACCATTTTCCATTCATTAGATGCCGTTCTGCCAGTTTGCAGGCTTCGCAATAAAAAAGTCATAATGTTGGTTTAATAATTTATTTCTAGAAATTTTTTGATCAAAACCTAACACAGAAACATAAATATTCAAAAATCTGCTATCATCCAATCATCAAAATTACAAATAGGTACGTACACTAAGCGCAAAACTTAAATGCGCTTTGAGTGAAATTAGTTCCGTGAGTTTGCGCAGGTCCAGTCAAATTTATTAATTACATCTTACGGTGTAGTGCGAAAGAAATGGCATGCGAGTCCGAATAGCGGCTGAGCGTGAGTGTAACACTCTCCCCCCTCTCAGCTCTCTCTGCGAATATTATAATTGTGTACTACACGATCACCCATACAAACTTCAGGGACGCATATAGTTTTGTTCGTATTATTATAGTACAGACCAGTGAAACAGTCGCTACCTCGGGGCTATAAAGTGTCTGAATATGACAGCGCTTACGTCTCTCTCTGTCATAGTTAGATGCCTAATGAAGCACCAATTCAATGTCGATATTAAAACTATTGAAAGGTATGGTTATCGATATGTGACGCAACGCACGTGTATCTCCCTAGTGCACCAATGATTTATGACACCGCGAGCAGTGAGTATTTGACTGAACTATTACTAGGATTTCTCGGACTAGATTCGGTAGAGCGCAGCGATAAGCTCGGTCATGACTCGACAAAGACCTGAGAGCTTATTCTTTAACGCCTTTTGTCAAATTTCTGGACCTGATTCGACGAAAGGCATCTGAGAATAAACACCTAAATAAAACTATATTTTAACCGTTTTAAGCGCGGTATTCCATTTGATTTTTATTCAGAATTTGCGGCCCCTTTTCAGTAACCGTGATCATGGAAGACAAAGATGTCAAGTGTCAATGAGCAATGTTAAATTTACTGTTGGGATAGACTATCGCCAACTTGTTGGTTTTAATTATTTAATTTTATTATTTGTTCATGGTTATTATTTACTCTATGGAAGCTTAATCTAATTTACCTGAAAAGTGGTCGAAAAGTCCAAATAATAATCAAATAAAATACCGCGTTTAAAACCGTTAAAACGTATTTTAATTATGTGTACTAGTACCGAAAATTTAAGAAAATACTAAGTAAAACCTAGAATACATTAGTTTGGGTACCCGGCATAGGGAGTAACGAGCACTAGTTAAAAATATCTTTTTCACATTACGGCCCCTTGATTTAGAAAGATAATATTTTTTTAGCTAAAACAAAACCACCTTCAAACTATTTCAAAAGAAAAATAATTTTTTTCCCCAAAATCTTGAAGTCGGTGCGTTTTGCTATTTTGTTGTTGGTTTTTATGTTTTACTTGGCACCAACTTCAAGATGTTGTAGAAAATATTTATTTTTTGCTTTTTATATATTATTTAGCAGGTTTCACTTTTGTTAAAAAAAATCTACGTTTCAGTTGTTGCTTGAATCGCCTTAGAAATAATATTTTAAGCGCCTGTAGAAACTGTACTACTAGCATGCGTATACAAGTATTGCTTTTTGTAGCGTGTAGGCGCTCTTTACAAAAGAGTTTCTCGATTTCCCTGAGAATCAGTCATCAGATTCTGACTTGTTGACAATGATGGTCTCTAATTGTAGTCCCTCAAGCGTCGAACAAATAAAAAATTGAAAATCGGTTCACAATTGAGTAATTTCCTAACAAACATACGAAGAAAAACTTTACATTCGAATTGCGGACCTCCTCTTTTTAGAAGTTGATTAAAAAAAATGTAGTTTAATAAAATACTAAGGTCTCTCGGCGAGAGTTCGTATAAGATTACATTCGGATATAGTACCCTTCCTTAGTAACTGTATACTTATCGCGCTTATGATTGTGGTAATCCTGTGACTTGTAGAGAACATTATAATCCTCGTCGAGATGTAGATATACATCACACTTGTGATGTTTCGAACAAACCCATCTCGTGGCCTTGCGACTGGATAGCTTCTGCCGTTTCGTATAAGTGAAACCGTTTAGCATAAGAACATGTCGACCATTATGAAGTGGTATTAGACGCCCTAAAAAATAAAAAAATATATAAAGGCAAGTTTTGTAATAATTTATCTATGAATGACATTTTATGAAAACGTTCTTTACCAAATATTAGTCCGAATAAAATTTTAGAAGTTATTTAAAATAAATACATATAAAAAATTGTATGAAAAGAAAAGTATACGCTCCATTTATAAAAATAAAAACTGAAAATCGTACTAGACATGATGTTGTGTCGAATAAGAACTAAAACAAATACCGTACTTCTTGTGTGTATTTTTGAAATTTTAGTAAAGCAATTTAAAAAAAAAACAAACGAAAATCGAAAACAAAATTATATATAATGATTATTGCAGATTTAGTGACACAATTATTAAAGTAAAAAAATATTTTATTTATAAATTCGAATCAACCAGTATTGATTTATCGATTAATTCGTTTATTCTAATTAAGGATGAGAGAATACTAGTAAGTTCCAAAGTAATTCAATATCTCTATTACCAGAGATTACATCAGTCCTATATAAACATTTATATGTTTATATATAACTATCAGTAGCCACATGGTTTTGGGAAAAAACCTTAAACTTCCCATTAGATATAAACAAAACAAGTCGTACTATCAATTAATAAACATCTGTAGCTTGATTTACAGACTAATAAAAATATGTATAAATGGATGCAGTTGTATGGAGTGGAACCAACTAACAACTTTACCAAAAAGTCAAATAGATTTACACAGTTCTATTCCGCGTGTATAAATATTTAAAAAATATATAATATATATTTTACTCTTTATCTCTATTATTTGTTAAATGTTATCGAACATATCTTTAATAAACAGGTTTTTTAGGCATTTGCCAATGATTTTTGAAACGTCTTATTAATCGAGGTACTCTGTGGTGGAGCGGGCTAAGCCTTTGCCGGTCTAGCTCACTGCAACGCAGAGGTTCCGGGTTGATTCCTGGTATGATATTTTCTACGTTATTTACTATGGTCTGGATGTTTAGGATCGGCCCTAGAGTAGTCCGTTGTATTGCCCATAACACAAGCGTTACTTGCTTAATTTGGGGATATACAATATGTGTGTTTGCTGTCGATTATTTATTTATCTATAATATGACCCCTTCATCCATTCACGACTACAATTATCTATTTTATGCTAGATCTTGGCATAAGTCCCGTCAGGTGTTCTCCAAAATTTTGAAGCTTGATGTGCGTGCTGCACGTACTCTCCGACAATTGTCATGTCATGTGTGACGCGGAGGAATGACTTGCAGGATGTTTTGCTGCAACACCAACGTTGGCAGACTGTAGTGCTATGCTTTTTATAATAAGGGTATCCCTTGTAAATCATTAGTTGCTTCCCATTTGTTAACTGGATAATTTTTGCAGAAGGATCTGGTAAGAAATACAAAACGTATAAAACTTAATTTTGTTTTTCATCTTCCATAACGTTAGGTCGTGGCAGCTCGTCTCATTCAAACGATATGAGTTTGTATATTGGCTGAACACTAGCACCGCTTGGGTCGTGTCGCCATTGGATGGACAGTGAGCAGCTAAATGTTTGCTTCCAGTTTGCCCTTTAATAATTTTTAAATGGAGTTTCCTAATCATCATGTAATGTACGCACTTTGCGGCTTTTTGCTTGCCGACTCATTCAGTGAGCGGCCGATTAGCAGCGAACGATGTGCGCGATCGGCGGCGCAGTTCGCTCACAACGCCGAAGCGCTAATACTGATATATACTAACCGTTTACCTTCCCTTCCCAGGAGTTCGCAAGCACTTCGCGGCTAATACGCTACAGTTCGCTGCTAACTCGATGTTGAGCAGCCGCTCACTATTCGTCTAATCATGTCTAATGGGTACACAGCCTTAAGTTATTCTTTTTGTCCTAATGTTCATATTGACAACCAAAGTATCGTAAGAAAACCTTTATATCAAAACTGAAATGCGCTTTCGACAATTACATACCCTTAAGAGATTGAGATTTTGAAAGATTTTTCCATAAAATTAATTAATTATGGTGCCCTGATACACTGCTGAAATATGAATCTTTGAATAAATTTATTTTTTATGTAAATCCAAACTTTGCTTTCGATTACGGTTTTCCCGCTTCGAAATCGGCCCAGTAACGTTTATGTACGTGAATACTGAACAAACAAACTGATAAAAATGTAAAAAAATGTTTTGTATTCGTAAAATAATAATTCCTTTTGAATGTGGTATGGAACTACAAAAATATCAGTATTGGTATTGTAAATTTTATTCATTAAATCTAAAAATACTAAAAATATCTTTGAATAACACATAATTGATGATTATGTTGATCGTATACAAGTTATAATAAAATTACAAAGTAAAAGAAAAAGATTCACACGATGCCAAGTGGAAAAATTAAAAAAAAAAGAGTTACATTAAGGATGCCTCCGAAATTTTTCTCCCAACGATTTTCATCCGAAGTATAAAAGGCAACGATACATTCACATTTGTATCTAATATTTTATAGACACTGTTACAAAAAAGACCGCAATCCAAACATAAATGAATAGTGGTAATTTAAAAATGAGATCCAAAAATTATATCACAATGAACATGCATGCAGTCTTATGTCTAAAAGCTACTAGGATACTATGAACTATAAATAGTCATTCAATCACAAAGAATAATACTGGATACGTTATACAATACGCAAAAGTAAAATATATCACACTGATCCGAGCTGTCCTAATACCACAGTTTAACTAGCATACAGTCAGCGAACACTTCTTAAGTAGTAGGGATGCGAACACAACATGTTACAATAAATTGTAAACATTTTACACGTGAAGCGTTACAGACGTTGAAATAACATCTTATCGATTAACTTTTAGAAATATCATGATAGATATAATTTTGACAACTTTTCAATCAATAATGAATGCGCTATTTGAGTCTTTTTACGTCTACCAACTCATGACGTCAAAGTAGCCATTCTCGTACAAAGTGTATGATACTGCGAAGCTCTGTAAATTTATAAAAAGTATGTCAGTTGATTTGACTGTCCGCTTCCTTATTGTAGAATTGTACGAAATTGTATTAGAATGTTTATAAAATATACATGGCTGACTAATGACATGCCTTTCTAATCCAAAGAGAATTCCTTTATAGCTGATAGTAGTCATTATTGCTACGATACCGTGGTCCTATCGGCTGTACCCTATATAACATGCCAAATATTTTTTTATGACCTTATGATTGATAATATACAATATTTTTATGTCGTATGAACATTTACATTAGCCGGTATGCGTCTTACGCTCATATTCCAGAACATTATATTCATACGCAAATCAACTCTAGGACGATAATTGGTGTAAATTCAAAAGAAATTTAAAATGTCCACACGGACCGCACGTTATTTCAAGTTTACGGATTACAATCTGAAGCGCTGATTTTTGGATAAATATTATTCTAAGATACGACCCTAATTATTGTTAGAAAATGTAAAATTGGGTATTCAGTTTATACTTGAAAATAAAACGATTGCATCAAGTTTTGAACTCAATACTCCATTTTTGTTTTTACGGAATGAACAATACACGTGACGGCTGCTTCCTCGCAACGGACGTATCTATGTACATTAGTTTGTTGCCTAACTGTATGATAGTAATACTATGTTATAGCAATAGTCCAAAATAAACCTTATGATGCTATTTTATTCTAAGACACGATGTTTATGAAGGCACTTTACGCTAATAAATTAACTAAACTTATAATTGATTACAGTAGTTACAATTTTATGAGAAATAAATGCAACATCGATATGTTTTTATTATTGTACACAGCATTGTTCAAGAGTGTTATAACTTGAACTTTTCCTATATTACTCGAAACAAAATGACAGTTGATGTTATTTTATTGCTTAAGAACTCCAGTTAACACATTTATGCTCTCAATCGGCTACAGACAACAAAGTCAGAACAACAACTCAAGTGCTAGAGAAGTCTAGAGTCTAGAAACTGTATTAAAATAATACATATATTATACCGACCTATTTACATATATGTCGTTGAAAGCTTGTTGGAAAGGGACGCTTATAGTGTCCTACGTTCATTATTATTTACAAGATCGTAATAATCAGATTTTAAATTAAATTATTAACATAAATTTGAATTTCGAAGCACTTCAATGTTAATTTTGTATTGTTTCATTTAGACTCATGTATACTGTATTAGATTTTCATGAAAAAAAAGCTGTTACTCTACTTTTATTTTAATACTTTTTGTGGCTTTTGTTATTGTTCTGATAGTTCGGTTCTTTCTACATTTTGATGCTAAATAACTATATTCGTTCGTTAAATTTTAAGGCTTAAATCTTATCTGTTATAAGATTTACTTAAAAATAAGATTACAAGATATGCTGCTTGCAAGATAAATTTAATTAAAGTACGTACTATAGACAAGCTTAACCTATTATTCACCAAGGAAAGCATACTATTTAATAAGACATAAAATTAAGATTAATTTTTTCGTCACGAATCGGCAGTGTAATGACCGAGTTACATTTACAATAATTAAAATTCTAAAAAAATATAGGGCGATTAAGAAGTATACAAATATTAATTTATTAAATAAGTAATGCATAAATCAAACGAGTTTAAATTAGTATTAGGAACTATACATAATGTAGTAGTACCTTATTAAGGTGAGGATACATTCGTTCGCGACTCGGACAACAGCGGATATGTGACTTTTAAATTATTATACACGAAAATATCATTTTACGTACCTAATGTACGACACAACACAACGAAACAAATAAATGTCAATGAATTTGGTTTCAATTTACTTTAAATATGTGCGACGAGAGTTACCTAACAAGGCCCACATTATTTCTAACTTGTATCCGCTTCTCACGAGATTCGTTTTTTCCACAATAAACAGACTTAACTATACATGTGGTTGTACTCATGAAGAAGAAATAAGAATCCTATGTCTACCTATGGACTTTTAATACAAAAATAATAATCGATACATATTAAAGGCCGCAAAGTAGGAGTAAGGAAATAATCTTATTTTTACATTTATATATTATTAATGACAACTGTAACGTGGATGATTTTCGGAGAAAAATTTTCAACTAATGTACACGTTATTCGACTTGTTAAGTCTGACGTTAGAACGTCAATCGCGTCGCGAATCGCGACATAATGAAGCCCCACCCTTACTTTATAATACGCAAACATTTAAAAAAAATGTATTGAATATAGGAGCTTAAATATACTAAATGCCATTGTGCGACACCATATCCATAAGAATAAAAAAAAACAATTTCGCAGACTACGACGTCACTTATCAATAATAGTATGATATTAAGGATATTCAACACGTGTTATTAAAAACATGGTGTGCCACCAAGTATCTGTGCAAAGGAGATGATGTGAAATAATTATCTGATACACTTTCAACCTTCTCCACTTTAGGGAGTTGATGACGCGGCTTATTTTGTGGTATATCAGGTTTTTTTATACTAGGTGGGTGGCTGTGGTTGATGTGCGCTTTGAGTACTTCAAGCTTATCGGTTATAATGAGGTGCGCCTTGCATTTCCACTTGGACCCGTAAGCGGTGCAGCTCCAACGGTGTGCGTTGGTCCTTGCCTTCAAATGTTTGTAGAACGTGAAGTTGTTCAGACGGAGATTGATGCGGCCGTTTGGACGAAGGTAAAACTGAGCTGTGGACCAGAAATAAAGTGTCAGTCTTCAATCAATATCATTTCAAAATAGCTTATTCCTATATTAAAATTATTAGCAGAATACATTTAGGATGCATTAAAACGTTCGATAGGAAAATAAGAACAATTTTTATATCGATTTATTTATTGCTTGATTTTTGCTATTTTAATTAAATTACAAATACAGATATTTTATGTAAAATTAATATTAATCGTATTGTCCGTTAAAATTATAAAATAAATTAGTTTACAAAAAATTAATGGCTATATTTAAAAATTAATAGCATTATTATGTGGCAATACCGACAATTTTACATGGATTAATTTTTCATGCAATTCATGTGAAATTACACATTTTTTTTAACTGCTAACTAGCCACTATAGAAGTGTTTACTTGTTAGTTAGATGATGTTAGTCATATAATTGTACCATTAATGTCTCACATTAATATTTCCAACACTTCATTAAATTTACTACCCGTGCGCAGGTTTGCCGATAGCCTCATGACGTCACGCGTCGATGGTCAGAGGGTTGACAAAAAAGATTACATAAATAGTTGTTGCAATAAATTTATTATTTTAGTAATACAATACAATAACAGTAAGTAGTCATCGGCAAACCTCCTGCGCGCGGCTTATACGCAAGTATAACAGTGGACAAATAACTCTAACAATAAGGCGTAATAAGGATAATTTCGCTGCTATTAGCGTCTGCTATACTGCCTACTTAGCAAATCATAATTACAATATCCTCGGCGGTCTTATTTCTTATGCCCCGTTGTCACCGCATATGTGTCCCGAAATCCTGCCTGAGACACTAACACGGATACATCGCAATTATTACAGTATTCTAGTTGTTTATCCACTTTTATGCCAGATATTTTCGGCCAGTGATACAAACGTATTATTATACATGATTATTACTTAATAACGATTAGTAAATTATAAAACTTTTAATATAAAAGAAACAAGGATTCGGAAAGCTCAGAGCTCTATTCCTTGATAAAATTCTACATGATAAAGGTAAATGTACAAATCATTAAAAAACCTATTATTGAAGTCGGAAATATCTATTCTCTATTTAGTGAAGTTTTCACTATATATTTAATAGAAAATATGTTAACATATCATCATGAATAAGAATATATTATAACAATTGTCCAGTAAAAATGTAGAACTAGATTTAACATTAGATCATTACTCTCGCTTTTCAGCGTTTTGTTATTTGAAACGTTTTTTATATACTCAATATTTCACTGAATTCGTCTAGAAAGTATATTTTAAATAATAAACCATTAAAAAGCTAGAGAAGAACGAATTGTGGTACCAACTAATCGTTTAGTAATTAGCAGCTTATTAGACTAATATAGTCTACTGTGCAATTGTTATTCTTAGTATTCTTCTTCCATGGTATTAATAATATAGTCAAGAAAGACTAAGAGAAGAATCGATAAAAGAATCATCAATAACATTCCCACTAAAGAACGAGAAACACCTCAAAACATATTTTTCTCTCACGATTCATGTCTACCGCCACTCTAGAAAGAAAACTTAAAAAATATCAATTTATTTATCTATAATAATATTTAACTCTAAGATATAGATTTACATTAGTTTTCAATATAAATTACAACATTATAAATAAATATAAGGCAAGTGTAACTTAGATTCCCGCCCGTCCGTGTATATTGCTAATTTTCAAAGCCAAAGGGTTTAGAGCACCTTTAGATTTTCTTTCCAAAAAGTAAGTTGAGGGTGGATGAGTGTGTTCTGTGTGTGCCCTAACTACGAGCATTTCATCAGTAACATGAAGGAAACCACGGCAAGACCTCGACCCCATCTGAGTACAGCTCCATCTGAAGCCATCTTTTAGATGCTTGTGTTGGTAGTAGGTATACCCGTTGAGCATCAAAAGATCCTTGCCATTCCTACCCTTCACCATTAAAACTGAAAGAGAAAACTTCATGAAATAAAAATTTATTTTTGCAAATCTTAAATTAATTATTATCAAGCTATGTACCTGTTCACTTAAATTAAAAGGGACCGGAATAGATTTATAAACGCCCATAAGAAAATATTAGAGGTAATTTACTCCCATCTACATTTCATTTACAAACATAAGGTAACTACATAAATAACTTGTAAAGCATAATAAATGGTTAAAAGACTATAGCTGAAATCTGCACGGACACAGACAGCATCATCACAGCTGCGACCCTTGAACTTTTAACACACTATGCAGATACGATAATATTTTATCTGCGTATAAAAATTTCATTAACTGATAGTACCACACACTACGCAGATACGATAATATACGAAATGATATGTTCCCTCGAAATTCTTCAAACTAACTAGACAGACCAGTTTGTTCGTGCGGATTGTTTATACAGAATGTTACAATGGGGTTGGCGTATATTGCTTCTGGATTTGATGGACAGCTCGACAGAAAAGGATTCTAATTTTGAATTTAATACGCGTGTTACATTAGCATTGACTAAAAGGCGACGATTTTGAATAAAGCGACATATAAAAATATGCAGAAGTTGTCTGCCGATATATTTGTATACGCAGATAATATTGTCACCATCTTACGATAACGGTCGGTGCCTACCGATACGATACTTTAAATTATCTGCGCTGTGTATGCTAGTTCATTGAATTACGTAGAGAGCAATGTTGAAAGATATGCCCTCAGATACAGAAAACTTACCATATCTGCGTAGTGTGCTATGCGCTTTACGCAGATCATCAAGATCGGTGAAACATGGGGTATCTTTAGTGGGTATCGACAGTCATCACAAGCCTCAGACTAGTTCTTTGCTTGACCCTGAACAATTGAATGTCTGTGTCCTACGAAAAGTATTTCGACATCAATGGAAAAGTTTATCCTTATTTTTCTGACTGCGTAATTTTTCGTCGTCTTGCTGTTTACGCCCAATGATCTCTGATTTTACATACCTACATTCTTGTAGAGACTCAATAGTTAACTATCACTCAACTTTCTACGGCCTAGTTATTTGCTCACTATTGTGACATGGTTTTGGTTTTTCTTTAGCACTTGGTATCACGAATAAATTCTCTATATCCTGTAGTATGTTCCGCTACTGTGTCTTACGTAACTTGAGTTGTGTGTATGAGAGTCCATTCTTTTCTTAACATATCCCAAATCGTTCAAGACCAAATGAGCACTGCATTTCTTAGACGAATGTTGTGTGCATTGCCACCTTTTTAATCCCGAGGTCAGGGTGTAATGTAGATAGTATGCGTAATTGTTCAACAAAGCAAGTATTCTGCCAGATGAATTCTTGATATATGTCACTGAAAGACAAACTCAATTGAAACCTATCACAACAGATTTTTAGGAAATTATACAAATTTAATCTTTGGCATGTTAACCAATGAAACCATAACTTACTTTTAAGAACATACCGTTACTAAATTTTACGAGAGAATTTTATCTCTTGAAGCAATAATATATCGGAATAAAACGGAGATCAAACTTTAAGATAAAAAATATATTATAATAACTAAAATTTTTGTCGCAATCAATTTAGCAATTCCGACGCACTTTGGAGACATACTGACAGATAAAAATCGAAAAATTATAGTTGTATGTTTAGGCATCCGTCTTATAATTTAGCAGTTATCGCTATAACTCTGGCATTTAGTTTACAATCACAGACATTTCAATTTTATGAATAAGTATATTATAAAATAGGTATGTATGATGTGTCGATCAATTTACTCCTTATCAGATACATACATACACATATTAAGTCGTTTTGATTATGTCGAAAAGGTTGCAGATCGATTTTTAGAGTCTTGTCATAATTTTAAACATCATTCTGGCCTCATTGGAGTGCGGTGAGGCCAGAATACTGCTAAAGATTCCTAAATTTTTAGCTCCAAATTTGTCATGTCTCTGCGGTTCCACACGCTCACATTCTGACTAAATGTGATGGGTTTTTTTTTTATTGCAGGAGATCAGCAGACAGGCAGACGGCCCACTTGATGGAAAGCGGTTGCCATCGCCTATGGACATTTGCAACACCGAAGTTGCTACAAATGCGCTGCTGCTCTCTTAAGGGAGACTGGAACCTGGTCACTAATGCCGGAACACAACTCAAGGTTGTTATGGCGACATACTTTAGACCAGGGGTGGTAGCCATCCAGTCGGGCAAATGCCCTACCACCTGGCTGTGGGTTGTTAAGTCGCCTCTTACGACAGGCCGCCCGGCCGCAGGAAATTGTATTCTTTCTCCGTTCCTGCACGGATTTATATATATCCTCTCGGATTCCGCATACAGTGCAACTAGGGGGACCAATTTTACGCAACATGTAGACAAAACAATTCAATGGGACATGACCAGATCTAAGCAAACACCATCCTACTTTTGAAAAGGTTGCAGCATCTTCTACGATACTTTGTAATAAGTTCCATCATTGGTACAACGGTACAAAGGTTTCTCGTGATTATGTTCCCCATTGTCTTTAATAATATTATCTTTTTCACCGAGGACGATACTCGCACGGCATTTCATGTCCACATGACCAACGCAATTTGTGCACCGCCACCTCATGCCAGATTTCGTCATTATATGCTTGTAATATGTAAATCCTTTATACATTTTAAGTAAGCTGCGTCTATCATTCATAATTGTTATCACTGTAATATAAGAGAAAGGTATATAATTTATTTAATATCCGTGAAACATTGTGCATCGACAGACAAAATAACTGCATACACGGATGATATTTAAGTAACTATATTTACGAAGTGTGTACAATTTTTAAATTTATTTAAATCCAAAAGTTTACACATTTCGTAAATATTGTTATAATTTCGGCCACCTGCAGACAAAGCACATTTATTACCTGCCGGCGTTTGAGCTAATAACATTGAAACTATTTATGACTGTCTTCTTTTGTTTACTTTGTGTTTAAAATTTGTAATTAGAAAAACAGTCCATTGTGTATTGTCATCTTTTATGGCAGTCATTAGACCGGTGCGTCGAACAGATTCTAAGAAATTTGACCTACGCGGGCGAGTAGCCATATTGTATTGGTGCAGTATAAAACAATGGCCCAATGAAGAGATCGGCAGTCAAAGCGACAACAGAAGCGAGGCAAGACTTGTGTACATTTAGTGACGGACTTTGCGCGTGTTATTGAATTGTGCATTACATTTGGACTTATCGCGTCCGGTTATATTTGTACCTGTGTTATACGTGTTTGTATAGTTCTAATAAATTCTATAGCAATTCTAACGGCATTTTAATTCGAGTCCTGTAACTCGTAACAATATTATTTACCTGTATGGTATTATATGCTTGAATGCAATTTCAGTCTGTCAGTCTCTTTAACCATCAAGTATTATGAAGATAATTTATTTATCCACAGGCTCACGTCGCATTGTTAAACCAGTAATCCTCCCGTCGTTAACGACTGAACGTCGCGTGATCCAAGAATTATCAAGTAGTATGTCAGCGTCTGGTACTATTTGTACACGTGAATCATTCCAAGCAGCGGGTTGTCACCAAGTAGTTCTCTTATCATCCGCCCATATATAGATTGTGAGCGAGGTGATTCGGTGCAGGTCAGGTGCAGAGTGGCTTTAATGAGCTATGAAGGCCTAAAGCAGCCGCTTTTGGTGAATCGCTTATTGAGATTCACACGTGTTTAGATATACTAGTAATTGTAAGATAAACCATAAAGTTCTACTTTATTTTGATACTTGTTATGTTCGTCATACGAATCTGCGAAAGCGGCCACTTTAGGCCCTATGATCTTTAATCGACACTTGCTTTAAATCCAAACTAGTTTGTATGTGCCTGTTTTTAAAATTCCAGTTTATTTTGAAATTTCACGTTAAATAAAAGTTTTACTATTATCCAAACATTTATTGTAATGATTCAACGTTGCAAATGAGTAATTTAGTTTGTAAGGGCAGTCGACTTTGCTTTTGTCTACGTTTTTTATCTCTCCATATTTTACGTTGTATACGTTGTTCCTCCTCTGTTAAATCACTTATATGCTTTCTTCTAGATCTTTGGTAGGCAGCACGATTCTTTTTATATATTTCATATTTTTTAGGATTACTTTTCCTTTTTTTCTCTGTATCTTTTGTTTTTCTGCTGATGTTAAAACCTTTTCCGTTTGCGTCTCTTATTATCGCTTTTATCAGTTTTGAAATTAGATTCTAATTATTAGATACATATAATTCACATACAAAAAAATCGATAATATTCTTGTAAATTATTTAACTTGACATTTTGAAATTTTAATATTGCACGCCTAATAAGGCAAAATGTATTGCTACTATAATAACATGAGACCTTATACTGTACATACATTTTTTGCAATAAATTAGTTTATTCAAAAAAATCTATTCTATTCTACAATATAGTTTCTCAATTACATATACCACGACTAGCCGTCCATATTACTTACTATAGAGATCAAACATACGCTACGGTTCCACAAGAGGCTTAGAACGACCGCGATTTTCCCCGTTCCACTTACTTGGACGTTTGAATTCGAATAATTAAATATATAGATATTATATGTCATATTATAGAAGTTATTCAGAATACATTACATACACATACCTACATACATCAACAATACATAACACAACAACAATAATAAAAAAGCGTATATTTTATTTCAATACTTTATTCCCTCTCCACCAAAATGGTGCCGAAACCAGGGACCATCGAATTTGTTCTCGACAAAAAAAGATTATAATTATTTGAGGTATATGCCTTTGAGGGTTTGATGTTAATTTAATTGTTACTTTTATCTTCTTAATAACCAGGCCTTTTTTTCACTTCTATTTTGGGGGCACTCTAATTCCCGAAAGTTGTAAGTCTATATTTTTTTTGTTCGTAGCTCCACTACAAAAAATGACACTTTATTCACCGCTTCCAAAGCCTTTTCATAGTACGTACCAGGTTCAGTTATTTTTCGTCCAAATATTTGAACCACATTTTCAATTTTCTTATTAGCACTCATTAGGCTTATATCACGATTTTACAAATCTAAACTCAGCTCACTTAGCTCTTGAAGAGCATCGCACATTTCGTACGAGGCGACGCGGTAACTGTTCGGGAAAGATAAATAATATTTTGTATTTGGATAATTTTGACCTACCTATAAAAACATCCTTTTTTTTGTTAAGGTTACCAAAATTCATTTTTTTCCAATTCTTTATTTTTTTAAAATTTATTATGGCAATTCTTCGATATTTTCGAAATTTCATTTTAAGGGCACTGCGTGCCCCCACAAGAAATCCCCTGTAACTATTTGCTTTCTTGACATATAAGTGGTGTTTTCAACTTTTGTTTAAATATTTAAATTTATTTGATTGTCATATATAAAGTCACAACTGTTGATGTTAAAACAGCTGATAGCTAGGTTCAGACTAGGGCAATATCCAAAATAGTTGTTCTACCTTAAGATGGTAATTTTTTTTATTAAAAGGTCGATTTAACTAACAAGTTACTTTTAATTATTTATTTCAATGCTTTTATTTAACAATGTTATATGGAATTGTTTTCATACAATACGAACTATTTGTTTTCAATTTGGTTCATTTTATTTCTTTTGTTATTATTCAATGCTTATATTTAAATACGTTAAATGAATTAGTTTTTATACAATACTATTAGTTTGTCAGAAGGTATTATTTTGTTTGTTTCAATTAGAAAACGTCTATAATTTAAATTTAATTTATTTAACTTAATATTTTTCAATGATATACGTGTAAAAAATTCTAGCTGGGGAATTTGTTCACGACAAAAAAGGTTTTATTTTATTGTGATTTCAATTCGAATAATTGAAACATATAGATATTATATGTCATATTATAGAAAAGTCATTCGGAACACATTAATACAAAAAAAAACGTATATTTTATTTCAATAATTTATTCCTTCACTTTCCGCCACATATCCGTAGAATAAAATTACTCCTACAAACATTCTACAGAAGAGCAGTTTAAAGATTGTTTTGCAATTAATTGTAACTTTTTTCTTTACTTTCCTACATAGCTTATTCTTTTACCAAACATGAAATTTATTTTAGACATTTATTTATATATAATAAACTAAAGCCTACATTCTGGAATTTAGGAAGCTCTGTGTAGTGATGAGTAGTACATATTTGAGCCAGTACACTTGTACTGATACGGCTCAATTTTTGAAAATGTAAGACTTAAATATGTTGTCCCGCTACTACTCACTCCTCAGAGTAAGGGGACGGACGAAACTAGGTTTATACTACACAAGTATAATAACGCCTCTAAAGATATTCACATGACAAAGAGAGACAACATGACATGCCATAAGTACGACTGCTAGTAAAATGAGGTGACCGAGGCTGATTACATCCCATTCTTAACGAACATTTCCGAACTAGAAGTTTTGAACGGGACAAATGAAGGAAGGACGCTCACCGCCTCACCGGCCTCATCGCTTCAACTGTACTGCCACGGTACAAACCGTACAAATGTCCTCGCCTCATTTGAAGTGGTACATTATACTGGTTCAGTACAAAATGTTACGTTACTCTTATAAACCCATTTTATAATCATGTCCTACCCAACACTAGTTTTATATGTAAATATATCGATTTACTACTGTACTGGAACACTTACAAGCCAATAGATGTGCGCTGTTCAATAATTGAAGTCGCAAACGATTCCCGAAACGTACAAAGAATATATATAAATTTCCAACAATAATAGATGGGCCTAGGCCTGCGAGGAACAACAATAGCCTCGCTGGAAGATCTTCCTTTCAGACGGAGGAGCATTCCATCTCACTCCTCCACCCTACACGGGTGACCCTAAATTACGTACGTATTTGTATCATATTATGGAATATATGCATATACAACCTTATTCTTGGATGAAGTTTTAGTATTTGAAGAAAAAAGTAAATTATTGTATATTTATGATACAAGTATTTAAAAATATAAATAATTGTTACTTTTCATGATAGTTTTTCACTACGTATTCTATAACCTTACCGTTGGTAGAATATTGACATTACTTGTATGGTGTTAATGATATATTTTTACCAGCAGTAAGGCAAATGAATGTACAGTAAGATATAACCAATGTAGGAATCGGCAAACTATGCTAGAACTACATTAGACACAAGTCGGTCATGTACGCCGATCTGGGCACGTCAGAGCCCATATATTTTATAGAGCGGCTAGTTGCATAGTCCTAGATTTTCGTCAGATCCTGGAGGAATATGACGACGTGTACATAGTGTATCTCTCAAACTCTATGTCTCAGAAGTCAGACGTATCATTACTCGAGCATCAACTATCAAAGGAGATGGGTACTTTTGGGCCAAAGAAACGTAATGAGGTAAAAATAAGGTCACAAATAAAATAAATTACGATTACTCTAACCGATTCATGTGAATTAAATTGAACAATTAATAATATGGAAACACTTACATCACACGAATAATTCATACAAAATAACTAAACCCTCTACAATTATAAAAAAATATAAACATAATAAAAAGAAATCTTAAAATCAATCTCATCTTTTTACAATCTAGGCCCAAGAATGTATGAAAGCGTATCCGTCTCGTTTAGTTGACGAGAAGAATTTAGTACAATCAGCGTGGAATATGCGAGACATGTTTTAGATAGGCATGGATTTCGGCCTAATGTAGTTCTAACTTTAGTCACACAAAGTTCCAATAAATATGAAATAAAAAGTACAAATATGTGTATCTATACTTACATATGTATATTACAAATTTTGCTAAGCAAAAAAACTAGTAGCTATTTAGTTATCTTATTTTAACATAAGTCCCATTTTTGTTGCGATAGTAATGAGGCCTTATATGATTGTGGTTTTCAACTGATCTGACTAGAACCTCATTGTGATCAATGATAAGATAAGCGAGGCATTTTTGGAAACTCTTGGTACATTGCCATCTTCTTCCAGACTTCAGCATGTGGTGCTTGCAATAGGTGTAACCGTTGAGCATTTTGAGAGATTTACCCTGATGCGTCATTATTGTGAGAACTGTAAGAATTAGTACGTGATGTACCCAAAGGTTGCTTATAAGGTTAATTAAAATAAAATTTCCTACAAAGGTAATTTAAAACTATCTTTAATATAATAAATTCGTTTATTTTGTAATAATATACATACGATTTATATAATAAGTACAATACAGCTGTACAATTTCGAAACCTATCAACTGCATTTTAAGAAGAACAACACAAGAAATGTTTAGAACTTCAAAGGTAATACCAATTTAAACTATTTATTAAGCTTATTGCGACCGATATAAAAAAAAATATAATGTTTTGTCAAGCATAATATATATATCAGCAAATGCCTAGTAAGACAATAAACGTACAAATATTCATTTAAATCAATGTCAGTTACTAGGTTCTTAAATAGCACAGCTGTGTTTATATAATAGTTGGAATGCATATCTATATTATATTACATAATAAAAATATTTTTAATTAATAAATCTTTGTTTTCACACTGTCCTCGTGATTTTAAATGAATATCTTCACTGCCTTAATTTTTCTTTTAAGATAGATTATAAATATCTTATTTTTTAAGTTATTACTAAAGCTTATTTGTCATGTTTTTGATTTAAAATAACCATTTAAATTTAGTTTTAGTAATTAAATTATTTTGTATACCACTATGTGGTAAAATGTACTTGTGCATACAATTGTATAACATCTGTATATACTACATTCATGCAAATAAATATATCGATCTATTGAATACCTGATACGTCACTTCAATACATACATTAATATATAATTCATTGAAGAAAATAGCCCAAATTACTGTCTTTATCGTCAATTAAAATAAGGCATTTTTTTATTGCAGGAGTTCAGCAGACAGACAGACGGCCCACTTGATTGAAAGCGGTTACCATCGCCTATGGACATTTGCAACACCAAAGGCGCTACAAATTTGCTGCTGCTCACTTAAAGGGGACTGGGACCTGGTCACTAATGCCGAAACACAACTCAAGGTTGTTATGGCGACATACTTTAGATCAGGGGTGGTAGCCATCTAGTCGGGCAAATGCCCTACCACCTGGCTGTGGGTTATTTTGTCGCCTCTTACGACAGGCCGCTCGGCCGAAGGAAATTGTATTCTTTCTCCGTTCCCGCACGGATAAAAAGGCATCAGTTGAGATTTACAATGGACACACGTACAGGGTCACAATCTTAATACAAATTGCTTGCCGATATAGCTACATTGTTCACTATTTTTAAAGATCCTTTTGTCACTGAAAACTGACTTGTACCTACATTTTTGGTAACTGACCCATTATGTCTTTTTTTTAGACGATTTCATTGTTAGTACTCTGGGTTTTTATCATTCTATATTCCAATTAACATACTGTTATTCCGACGAATAGTAATAGGTTAGGTATACAGTAATTTGCTGCATAAAAGACTTGAAAATGTTCATTTTCAAAAATATTCTATCTTTATATTGTGATTACAGCAGAACAATATTGTAAAATTAAAATTACATTACATAATACATACATACATAACTTCACGCCAGTTCCCTTGCGGGGTAGGCACGAACAACAACAACAACAACATTACATAATCATAGTATAAATTATACCCAAATAGGTTTTTTTATTAATTAATAGTTAGTTATATTATATCTGTGCAGGAACGGAGAAAGAATACAACTTCCTGCGGCCGGGTGGCCTGTCGTAAGAGGAGACAAAAAACCCCACAGCCCGGTGGTAGGGTATTTGCCCGACTGGATGGCTACCACCCCTGGTCTAGAGTATGCCGCCATAACAGCCTTGTGTAGTGTTCCGGCATTAGTGACCAGGTTCCAGTCTTCCTTAAGAGAGCAGGAGCGCATTTGTAGCACATTTGGCTTTGCAAATGTCTATAGGCGACGGTAACCGCTTTCCATCAAGTGGGCCGTCTGCATGTCTGCTGAAATCCCGCAATAAAAAATAAAAATATAAAAAAATAGTTACCCTGGAATACTAGGACTTCTATATTCTACATAATGGTAAATATACCATGCAGCCTGGCGTTCAATCGGCATAACGCTGCCGATTGGATCAAGTAGAACTGACGTGTGTGGGCGTGCATGGATTAGCATGATAGTTAAAGCTTGACATAATAATCAATTTTTTTCTGTCAAGTATAACTGTCATGCCCCGTTTGGCTTGATCGTACCGATTGCACCGTGTATGGACGTCACGGTCGTCAGTTCAGTTGAGTAAAGATTTTTTTTGTTCTTTACCACGAGTGAAATGCCCAAGACAGGTAAAACATCATCATCCGTCACCGATGACGCTATGGCTTCAACTGCCGATTGGTAATTTAAATTGATCGTGTGGGGTGGTGTCTATGAACGAACTGCAGATTGGATCAACTCTGCAGCGTCATGCCGATTAGACGATAGGCAGCATGGTGTATAAGACACCTTTAATCACAGCCCGCTTAATTAAGGCACATTTCTCTTACTTTTATATTGAAAAAAAAAAAACATTACAAATAAACACTTATGTTTTAGGCGCCCTACCCACTTTAAGTCACTAGCGGAAAAATCCCCGCGAGATCCCGGAATAAAAAGAATCACAGAATCTCTTTCAAAAAATTTGTTATCGATCATAGAAAAATTACAACGAAATCATTTTTTTTTCTATTAGCCGCTTTAAACGATTCCCCATAAAGTTCCCGAGACAACAAGTTTAAGTCCAAGAATTTGCTATCGATAAGTAAAAACTGCATCAAAATCGGTCCAGTAGTTTTTACGTGAATCCCGAATAAACAGACATACAAAAAATCTAAAAGAATTGCATCGTGTTCTTCGTCGCTCACATAGCCGAGTTCAGTTTTTTTTAATAGCTACAATGTAGACACGGCATTATTACAATTTTATAATTACATTTACAATTTTATAATTTTAGTATAAGTTCCGTCCTTCAGGAGCATATGTTTTGGTGTTGGATGATTGTGATTTTCAAATTTTTCTACAACACCGCCTTCTAACAAAAGGTGCGCCCAGCAGCCGGTGTTTTGTTCTGTGCAACGCCACCATTGCTTTATTTCGTTTTTACAAACAAAAGAATATGTATATCCATTATAAAGAAGGTGCGTTCGACCAGTATCCATTCGGATGTACTCAACTGAAAATTTAAATGCATTTCTTATTAGTGAGAAGATAAACGAGCGACCGAGCTCAATAGTAGTGGATCGATATTTAAGCTTCCAGATTTCTCAGTAGAAATTATAGGCGCTAATTTAGTTGAGAATAACTAATTTATTGTAGATTACAAACAAATAGCCGCTAGCTTGAAATCGTTGAGTAATTGATTAGGATTCCTATAAAAGTGTGTAATAGCGTTTTTACAAGACCATTTCAATTTCTGAATCGGAACTGAAAAAAATTGCATCGGTATGGAGCGACGACATCATATGACACCAGAAGAGATGATGAAAGCCGTCGGAATGTTGCAAGCTGCTTCCAGGCAACGTAGTGTGGCTGTCGCTTTCGGCACTACACAGAGCGTCATAAGCCACCTCTGGACGCTCAATCGTATCACGGGCAGCGTGGCCGAGCGAAATGGAGGACGATCTCGCATTACCACTCGCAGACAAGACCGATACATCCTAAATACTGCTCGACGGAATCGTACCATGACCGCTATGATGCAGCCAATCAGGCTTGCAGATAAGCAACCAATCCATGCGAAATCGTTTACGTGAAGTGGGTCTACGTTCCCGAAGGCCGCTGAGAGTTCCACCTATAGCATCCCGCAATTGTCGAACGTTTAAAATGTTGCCAGGAAGTTCATTAATATGGAGGGTGAACAATAATGATTTGGGCCGGTATTTGGATCGGTGGAAGAACCGATCTCATTTGGATCAGGGGCAACCTTAATGCTCAGATTTATGCGGAGAGGATTGTTTCAGACGTGATCGTCCCTTTGCGAAGCCGGTTGCGTTATTAACATTATTTTCCTTTCAATATGTGACTACCGATACACACACACCACACGACTATGTACAGTAAAAAAAATCAAACCTTAATTACATGTACGGCGGCCACCCTTAATTATATTCTTTTCACGACTTCACTACATCACTTCACAGCGCCATAAAGGCTACACATTATTATAAAATTTCATGCACGTAGGCAGTATTTACCGAAAAAAATTGACAAACACAAACGGACGTGACAACTTCATAAAGGTTCCGTTTTTGCCAAGATCGTTACAGAAACTTAAAAAGAGACAAATGAAATTTGATTTGTATTTATAAGTATTCATACTTCTATTTCTATTATAAACGTTAGATTCGTTTTAATTACCAACAAATAATCGGCAGACAAACATACACATTGTATATCCTTAAATTAAGCAAGTTATACTTGTTATGGGTAATACATCGGACTACTCTGAGGCCGATCCCAGAAATTCAGACCATAGTAAATAACGGAGAAAATTCATTCCCGAAATTTACCATACCAGGAACCGAACCCGAGCCTCTGCATTGCAGTGAGGTAAGCCGGCTACGGTTTAGCCCGCTTAGCTACAGAGGCCGTCAATAATAAATGATAAATAATACATACAATTTATTGTATACATACAAGATAATCAATGTAGTTTTATAACGTTTTATGCTGGTCTGGTAGAAAAAGATATATATGACATTATAAATAACTAGCGGGCCCGAAAGGCTTGGTCCCACTCTGAAAAATTAGAAATCTTGAACCCGGTTGCAGCACTACCTACCGGGTCCAATTGTGAATCTAATCCATCCCGGGACGCACTCAAACACAATGTCATCAAAACCGGTGAAGCCGTTTTTGAATTATAGCCACACTAACGAACAGCAATTGATTTTTATATACAAGAAGAAATCAGTCCATAAACGTCCCGTTTCTGGGCTGGAGCCTCCATTTTATAAAGGAACGGATATTATACCCGTCACGATTGATTGATTGTCTTGCGGATTGGTGGGTTTGACACATAGGTTATCACGATATGCAGATGCGTGATAATTGTAACCACTCCATACACATCCAACCCGAATCAGTGTTACTTAATCCCCACAACGATGGAACTTGATATTATTGGGTAATCTCTTGTAAGAGAAAAGTACCATTGGCGGAGCGATATTATCATAAATCTGCTGAGGCACCGCCTAATACCGTCAAGCATTCTTTCTCATCATTCGCAACACGATTGTAGACTCGTTTATGGTCCCTTTTCACCAACACTTGCTTGTCTTTTGGGCAAAGTAAAAATGCTAACTCATTGTAGTCGAATATGCGTATTGAATCTTCAAATATATGCAACAAGTTATTTTCTTCAAAATATGCGCGTACCCAATCAAACCTCGCTTGCAATGCTTCTACCGTAAGTTGGTTTCTACATGTTGTAAGATATTGTGCCACAAGTTTTGATACTGTTGGATGTCGCTGCATAAAGCCCGAGAACGATTTTGTTCGAGAAACTTTATCTTTAAAGGTATTAGGGCGATTAAGGTTTTCAACAAATTGAGACACAGTCTGTAGCAACTGACTTTTTGTCACTGAAAATCCACATTTACTAAGGTAATGTATCCAATCAATAACTTGTTTTTCTTCCTTTAGGTTAAGAACTGGTGGTTTTCCACACTTTTCATTGGCATAAATCTCATCTCGTTTACTTCGTAACGTGGTCTCTGGCACATTATATTTTTTTGGAGGCTTTATAAATGGTCATGCATTTTCGAATTGTCGAAAGCGCATCAGCCACTTGAGCATCAGTATAACACTTACGTTTCTTTCTGTTCATTAAAATTTCTGTACCCTAAAATTTTATCAGCCCGGCTACATTATCTGTCTTCCTCGCGGAGTAACGAAACTGTAGGTACGACCACATAAAAAAAACACAGCTATACTTATAGATAAACTCGTGCAAACTGAAATAATATTTAAAAAATATGTCCTTAAAAGGAGCTCAACTATTCTCGTTGAAGGTGACCACGATCTAAGCGAGGTCGGATAATGAGCACCTTACCGCCTTATGAACAAATTTCACTATGGAGTCAAGGTACAGAGGTGAAAAAATTGATAAATCACCTCCCCATACATGGGTTAGCTGACTTTCGATTTTATAAGGGAAGTTCAATTTTTTAACCCCTGACGTTGGCCCCATCATGATATTTGTTTATTTGAGCAAGCACTAGGTATATCCACTTTATTTGTCCGATATATTTATAATCTGTATTTGGACTGACTAACTACTACTATGCACCACCATTTTTTGAGTACAAATAAAAAAGCCAAACTCAAGTAGGTAAATAAAATTTTGTTTTACATTATCATAGTTATCTACGTTTTAAAGGTTTTAAGCGCTGCTTTTTATTCGATTTTTATTTTTATTCCTACATCGCGGCCACTTATCAATAGCCGTGATCACGGAAGACGAATATATTAAGTGACAATGAGGAACGTTAAAGTTATTATTTACCCCAACTTTTTAATTTTAGTTTTTTTATGGCTATATTATTTACGCTATGGGCTGATCAAATTTAATAGCACTTTACAACATTTTGTGGCTTGAAAATAAGTATCGGCGCAAGAAACTCTTCTGCAACACGCCTTTTTTATTTGGCCAGGGGAAATCCGTTTGAGGACTAAGCCGCGACAGGCACAGAAGTCTGGAGGGATGTTCGCGACCCGTGTGAGTGTGTGGGATTCGCCAGATCGGGGGTGGCACTAGCGTGCCCGGTCAGAACCGGTGCCACGCTATTGCCACGCCCCAGTTAGGGATACCCACTAAAACCCTTGGGTGTTCCGTCCTGCGCCTTATGCCAGGGCTACGTGAATGCGGGCTTCCCAACTCCGCGTGCCCTGGCAGGCGTGGGCCCCCCTCACTGGGCTTCTTCCTATGCCAGGGGACGTGTCCCCCGGCTACTACTAGGTCTGCAACATGCCTAGCTCTAATAACTTGATATAATACTAGCTAACCCGGCAAACTTCGTACCGCCTCAGGATCAATAAATAAATAAAAAATATTTCTGAACAACGGGACGAACATCAAACATTTGACAGGTAGGAATAGTTTCTAAAGGAAAGCGAAATTGTTGTTTTTACTATATTCCAAGCATTTTTTTCATATTTTCTCACCTTTTAAACCATCCCTGGACTTCCACAAATAATTCAAAACCAAAATTAGCCAAATCAGTCCAGCCGTTCTCGAGGTTTAGCGAGACTAACGAACAGCAATTGATTTTTGTAAATATATAGATTAAAAGGGATGGAAGGTAAAATAAAAGAAAAAAACATCAATCAAGTTGGGGTGTTTTCTACAATTTCCCAATCCTCATTTACAATTAACATACAAGTGTAAAATACGCGTCGTAATAAATAAACAAGTCCACGTTCCAAAGGATTTAACAATATTTATTTTGCAGTATACGATTTTTACATCATTGGTACAGGTACTCTATTTATAAAAGAATATTTACTATTTTTACATTTAAAGGCATTGTTTTGCATACAACTTGTCTAATAAGTACATACATATTGCTATATTGTTTTAAAGATTTGGCACAATTTTCATAGAACTGAAAAAGACGTGACTGGCAGTATAATATAGACATGGAATACTCAGCATGAACGAATTACGCAGTAAAATAAACTACGAAAAATCACCTAAATCAACCTAATCAGATGGTGTGACAGTTCTTTCATTTTCTGACTTTTAACTATTTAAAATATTTTTTTAGAACAAATCGACGACAAATTGACCGTTTATAAGTTAAATTAAATATCAATGTCGATTTGTTTGAAAAATATCGAGACTTTACCGCCATTTTATCGTAAGCGTCATTTGGACCTAAGTACATTTTTTGTGACAAAAGTTATTTTAAACTATTATTTTGCTTTAAAAGTTTCAGTTTTACTTAGATTAGACCTTACTGAATCAAAAACTGAAAATCGTAAACCAAAAGTTTTAAATATCTTTTACAAGAAAAAAATATTTAGGTCTAAATGTCGCTTACGACAAAATGGCGGTAAAGGCTCGATGTTTTTTGCTATACAAGGTATTTTAAACTATTATTTTGTTAAAAGACTTTCAATTTTAGTTAGATTAGACGCTACTAAATCAAACTGAAAGTTTTAGAATAAAATAATAATTTGAAATACCCTTTACAGCATAAAATGTATATTACATTCAAATGTCGCTTACGATAAAATGGCGGTAAAGGCTCGACTATCGCTTGCGTATTACTAGAATTTTGAAGATATAAATTAACGGAATTTACTTACAAGTAGTCTTTATTCTATGGGTAATAATACTCATATTGAGTTGTACGTTTCTAAGATTCTTAAAGAAACCTACAAACTTACTCATACAAGACAAGGATATCAAACATAAACAATTCACAATATAATTATTTTTTATATATAGAAATGTGGGTATATATATGACATCAAAATCAAATTCCGGTGAAACATTCGTAATTTTGTAGTCAAGATTTGTACAGTACAGTTACGTCGTAAGTAATTTGTGTAAATTTACATCTTCAAAATTATTGTGGTAAACTCCAAGCGATAGTGAACTCCGTTTAGGTAGCCTCGTAAAAAAAAGGTAAAAAACGTTAAGAATCATCGGTAACGTCATCTATTAATGTAGGATTTAGGCTATTATTTTATTTTCTTACTGGGATTATTACTCTAGTATTTTATGATATACGTAAAGTAGAGAGAAATACGTATTTCAGATTCAACTAAGTATTGAATTTTATATAAATCGCAGTAGGGTAAGTAATACATCAAAAATGTATAAAATATTAAACAAAATTGTAATATTAAGAAAGATTTTTCAAATTACATTTTCATTTGAATCGTTTACTTACGAAATACTTTATATATATAATCTATTCCGTTACTACTAACGCCATCTTTTATTAGATATGTTGAAGCAAGTTGCTTTAATATGTACAAAAACCACTTGGTGGCGCTTCATTATGTTAGCAAGGTCGGTGAAGAACACAATTTTGGAACGTATTTAAAATAATACAAATTAATATTTTAATGATTTCTGAGAACAAATAAACTAGGCAATTAAGTACATAATCGAAGTATCACATAATACGATCACAAAGATTATTTAATCACATTCAGATAGAAAAATAAAAAACTGATAAGATATCGCTCAATAAATCAAGGTTTAGCGAAAAATAGCTTGCAGGACAAGGAATCAGGATATTAGGTGAGAGTCAGGTAAGTAAATACCTAAATATTTTTTATTTCAACATTATACCATGAGAATACACGAATAAATTAATAATTAATGTTTATAACGTCGATGTTCAAAATAGTTACGCTATGAAAAACCATTGTAGTCAAGACCATAAAGTAAAAGAATAAAATTAAATAAACCTAGTATCGTCTTGATATTATTATTAATAATAAAACTAGAAATGCTGAATAAATATTAAACTAACTCGACTTTTAATTTAAGGTTTACGGAATAAATAAAATAGAATAAAAAGCTCGACGACTAAATTGAAATTAAATCGAATTTCGTCGGCAACTTTCCGAAATAAAAAAATTAAATAAATTATTTTAAACAAGATCTTTAATTAAGCTAATACACACTACCATACCATAATTCATACAGAACTACTTACTATTAAGTACCTAAACTTATTAAGAATATTCAATAAATAATAATTAAGTCTAAAACTTGACAATGTTGATTACATCACAAACTAAAAGCCCGAACCTACGTAAAAATTTTCTAATTTAATAGAGCGTTATTGACGCTGCTGCCATTGGTCGGGATAATAGATAAGCGCGCACACTTCACACGCTATTGGTAATTGTGTTCGGATTAATTCGACACTTACGAAAACACCCGAACAAACTTTTTAAACAAACTTGCGTTTTTCAGTACAGTTCCACGATTCATTTGTCTTTTAAACATCTTTCATTTCTTTCTTTCTTACCTTAAAGAGCTATCTAAATGGAATTTGCCATTTCGCTCTTGTATTACCACATTATTAAAGATATAAATTGATAGAATTTACTTACGACTTTGTATAACATATCCCAAGAACAAGGTTCGAATGTTTCACAAAAATGATTTTGATTCATACAAGGTTTCATCGTCGTTGTCGCCGTCAGCCAATCACAGTCCACTGCTGGACGTAGGCCCTCGGGTCGGCGCCACTAGATTTCATATAATAAAAAAAATCATAAGAATTGATTTTTACATACAGAAATATGCATTAATTCAAAATTAATTTTGACAAAATCTCAACTATAAAATTTCAGTTTTACTGTTGAGATAGATCTTAAAATGTGGTAATGCGCAAGCGAGATAGCGATCTTCACTAAGGTACCCTATTTATATTTATAGTGAATTCACACATCCCATCCTATTATTTACCGAGTTCTAGAATTTCAACAACAGATGGTTAACAAAACCATGCGTGTAGAACAACCATCTTCTCTTCTGATTAAACCTAAATGATATTTTTAACTTGTTTGAGCTAAAATGTTTGGTATGAGATAAAATTTTAATAATTTATTGAACATGAAAATTTTAAATAAAATTAGCGAACGGCCCAGATCTCTACCCTTTCGAATCATTCATTAAAGTTGTACTTTGTGTAGTTGTCAGCGTGATTATGAAATCCCTTGTGCTTGATGTAACGTCCCTCGACTGTGGTTTGAACGCAGCTATTGCAACCAACGCGCTTCCGATCCCTGCAAGTCCAGTTGATGGTATTCTGGTAACGATTGTTGATCCAATATTTATTATCCTTGAATATTAAGACCATACTGCCGGAGCGATGTGACGGTAGATAGTATATATCTGTGAAAAATTAAAGTTTCATTACCGGTATCATTGAAAAAATAACAACTATACAAAAATAGACTGTTAATAAATTTACGACTGTACAGCAACAAAAAACTAATACAGAAAAAATCAAATCAAAGTAGAAAATGTTACCAGAATACTGTATTCCTAAAATCGTTTCACAAAATTTAGACCGCTCATCTAACACAAATCGGACAAAATTCTACAAAAGAAACATATTTTAAAAACACGCGCTGCTTATAAATAAGTACATAATAACAATTTATACAAGAAAATAATGTCGAAAATAAAGAAATTTACAAATAAAATCATAATTCTTATTGCTAGCCTGGTAAAACGAACTATAAAAGATAACAATCTTCACTAAAACCTGTCATTTTGATTTATAACCAGGGTCCTAATTCTGCTATTGCAACAAAGTCAGAATGATCGACTACTGGTGTTATAATTGCTGTTTTTTCGTACAAAACATTATAACGCCAATGTTCGACCATTTTGGTAATATTGTAATAGCAGAATTGGCGCCCTGGCTACAGTCTAGCCGTCATCAGAAGTGGTCCACAACAAAGTGTAGCAAACAACACTATCAAAGCTAAAACACTGCTTTTAAATATTTCATATTTCAAACTGCTGTACAGAATCACTAATTTATATTATTATCACCGGGTCGAAATTTATTTTGTACTAATTTATATAAGAAAAAATAATGGCTTAAAAATACTTAACCAGGCTAAAATAAATTTATCACTATTTTACAAAGTATGTCTTATAAAGATATCTTTCTCTCTAATATACCTCCCGTCGTGACACTGCCTTAAACGCGGCGGATGGTGTATATGTTTGCCACGAAAAATGGATATATAGTCTCTGCCGTCTATGCCTTTATAGGTGATGACGTCAGCACGACACCCGTACACATCCCTTGATGAGCAGTACCATTGTTTCTTCCCATGTGCCTGGTGATTCTTCATATAGAAGGTGAATCCATTGAGTATGAGTAATCCAGCACCCGTCCTCCCGGGGATAAATTGGGCAGGGACTGTGTGGCAAAACCAAAATTGTTACCTTCATTTTGAAATTAAAGGAAAAAAAAACAACAAAGGGTACTAAATATACTTTATTTAAATTAGGAATGATTTCTTAACTGATCTTTATTTAAGTTTTTATCTTGTTAAGAAACCATTGCCAAAAAATAAAAATAAAATAATAATGTAAGGATGAAAGGATAGGGAAAAGGTAAATAAATAGACTAACCATTCCACAAGTTTTTATTTTAAATTAGTTTTGTTTTTTTTTATTTATTTTATTGAAATAATTTATTAACATCAATTAAAGGATAGTTTCCTAGTTCCTAGTCTGTAAATAACATTAAATTGAATTAGATAATTTTTCAATAATTTTCAAGTTGATTTTATAAACTTAGGAAAACCTAAGTTTTTTTTGTAATGGCACCATGGTTGTAGTATAAAATAAAGTCCTACCTAACATGAAGATTCTCCAGAACATGTTCAGATATTTACCGAGTTCAATATGAAGATATACTATGTCCTCATAACATAAAAATGTTTGTGATATTCAAATTCCAAAGAGTATGAAATGGCTCAAATAACTTTCTTGTCTATAATTTATTTTTGTTCCCCCAATTGTCAAAATGTAGTTAAAAGAAGAAACTATTGGAGTACTATTATGTAAAAAAAAACAACAAAAACTTTTAAGTTCATCTATCAAATTATCATTTAATTTTAAAAATTGGATGTAGTTTTATTCAAATCAAGTCATACCTATTTAGTATTGAATTTCCTAAAAAAAATATTATCATAATTTTAATTGCCACAACATTTAAAAAATAAACACACTCCCATTCCACTTTAATATAGTGATATGCCTGTACAAAAGGGTTCCACCACATATATATGAATTCATACAAACTAAATCAAAAAGGCTAAAAGCCAACTTGCATTTCACACAAATATTCTGCTCAGGGAATCAAACCCATTGACTGACAAATACAAAGTGACCTTTGACATAATACTGTTAAATGTTAACAGTTTGCATAAAAACAATAATTAAACTGAGTATCTAACTCAGAACAAATGAGTAATATTTGTCAAAAGGATCTCTCTCACCTGGTTGCTGAAACCACATGTTTGCAGTTACTGTCTAACAATATTAGATTATCTGGGTATCGAACCTAGAACAAATTTAAAATAATTTCTCCCAGACATTATCAGAATTCACTGCTGAATGTCGGCCTCTCCATGTTTGCACCATATATCCCAGTCCTTTGCCTTCTTTTTCTCTGTCTTTTTGACAAACACAATCATTCTTCAACTTAAATAAAAAAATATGAAATCTAATCCATAACTTCTCTAAGCAACTGTTTAGAGTTGCTGTTGTTCATAAAGATGTACATGAAACATAAGACAACTTATAGTCCAAAAGCAAATGTCAAATGCTTTCTGATTCATGCCATACTTAACAGTGTTATTAAATTCGAAATATATTTAATGTGTATCAACCTAGGAATCCAACCCAGGACATTATAATGGGATTAGTATTGTCTAAAGTATCTGAGAATCAACCCAGCTGAAACTATCAGAGATCTCATAATCTCTACAGCTTCTTTTCTTTAGTGTTTCCCTTCACAATCTACATGGTTTAGGATTAGTGTCAGCATCACTATTCTAATGAATAGCACCTATGAAAACTATACTCCTTCAATTCAAACATAGATCTGTTTCTGTAGGAACCAACTTTATTTCATGAAATCTGATTTAATCCCTTAATCCCATACTGGATTATTTTATGAGTAGGCATAACATACAGTGGAGACTGTTACAACTATCCCCTGTACAACCTAGACCAATAACTCATTAATAAAGCCAGGAATCAAACCCGGAACCTTTGTATTGTAGTGATCTAAGCAATTAAACATATACATAACTAGGTCTTGGGAACTGTCGAAAATCTCACACCAGTTGTTCTCGATAAGTGATCAGCTATTAACCTAATATACCAGTAAGTATAAACCAAATATGAAACAATCAGCTAGGATTTGAACCTGCACCATCCTTTTTAAAGGAGATCATTTTAAAATGCAGCTTTTTTGTTGTTAAAGATTGCATTATATTAACATTCCCAATATTGTAGGGTATTACAGACATACAAAAGATAAAAAAACATCCAAACAGCAAAAAACATTAGTAGCTCATGCAAATACTTTATTCTCTATGGGAATCAAACCCAGACATTTTAATGGTATACCTAGCGATTAACCAAATACTGTTTTTTTATGTTTACATTTGTTTCCTACATTGGCTGTCTTGGTGGTACAGATGTCCATTGGTAATAGTAGCCAGCAGCTGGTCTGTCTGCTAATTTGCATACAAACAAACTAAATTCTGACATAAGTCACAAACAAATTATTATACAAACTTTTGTCATGTTGGAATTGAACCAACTGTTATATTATCCTAATACCAAACTTCAGTAGTTAGTCCATGAAATTTCTTACAATGAAAGCAAATTATTCAATGTCCTGTATTTATTGCTAGTTACAGACCTTTACCACCATACCACTGAATTGGTCTCTTAAACACTAATACTAGTAATTATGTTACAAACATACTAAGTCAGGCAGTGTCCAAAACAAAGTACTTGCCGGTCATACCTTTTACTCTTAGTGGGAATTGAACCCACTATAATAAATTTTAGAACTATATTATATGTGCCCTATGAAGATATTGTGCCATCTACCCCATATCATTACATTACCTTAATGCCGATGGTCGATGTCTAGTTATATGTTCCCCATAAATAATGGAAATGTAGTTAGTACACATATAACACTCATTTACCATTCAAATATATAATATATAATATTATATATAAATATATTCAAATAAAGTCCCCAAGTCCAAAAACAAGGGTGTAATCAACTATAGAAACATTTTGCTTGTATTAAACCAAAATACACAACTTATTTAGTCCACTGTGTTTGTCTCTATTTCCCTAGTTTTACCATATTTAGTACTGAATAGCCTATTTTCACTTCCACCCTTTACGTATTTGTTATACATTTCTTTCAAATGTTACCAATATCATATCTCTTTCCCTTTTCCCATCATCATCATCATCATCATCCTTGTGATAACTGCTGGTTGTATTGGGTCATGCTCTTAAGAACCCGGGCTCCGCTTTCCTAGTTATTCATCTCTATTTTGAAAAGTGGGTAGATGCTTTGTAACGGCGTGACTATCCACATTTTTCCGACATAAATATCTAGAATCCTTTGTTTTAATTTCATAATATACTTCTATAATATAGCAATATCATAAACCTTTTAACATTTGTGGTTGTCCATTATCATCTGAGTGTTAAACCTCTGTTACACCTGGAGCAACTCCTACCGAGCCCCTGTTCCTTATAGTTTAAACAGTTATTGGAACAAGATCAACACATCCAATCAAACATTGCAAGAATGCTGAATCAAATTATCATCTTTAAACTCGGATAAGTGAACTATAGTTTAATAATTCTGTGATATAGAAACCTAACAATGTATTAAATACACATACCGAATGGGTCTGGATATAAACTAACCTTAAAAACTATTATTATTAGAAATAAATTAAAGTTTTAAACCTTCAGATACGATTTTAATAAAAAAGTATAAGCACTATACCATTAATCTGTAGCTTTCATTTAACTACCATACACATAACCTCTTTGGTAATTACAACACAAAAAAATTAAGTTTAAACCACTTATAAACAGAAATGTAACAATTAAACTTGCAGAAAACTAAAAGTTGCATAGTATATCTTCATTAAATAATGCTTTTATCGACAAATATCTACTTAAAAAACTTATTTTGCATGTCAATTAATTACCAAAACAAACAATTAAAAGTTAACTTTTGACATTGAACTTCAACTTTTATCCGTACTCCGAGTTATGGAAAACCTTCTATAGCTATCCTATTGCCTATTACTCACCGAACCGTCGACAGCATAAGGGTCTGCTGGCCCCTGTTAGCGGGAACAAAAACTAACCTCTTCACGCCACTTCACTCACAACTTTTGCTTCCTTTAACGATATCCAAAATATTCCACAAACATTTAATTGCACACTGGGTATCAGGGAATAGCGAAAATATAACAAAAAACACATATCCCAACAATAATATGTAGAAAACACTAAAAACAATTTGACATTTTGAGTCCAGACACAAAACACTGAAGATCAATCTAGAGATCTTCATGCCCGTGAATTTTATTTTTGCAGTGTAAAAACCACGATCGCGATAACCTCGATCTCGATGCTTTTTATATAAAACTAACAAAATAACAACGTAAAACAACAAGAGTTTCTTAGCATCGAGAGAGTTATTTTGACATTTACTTATGAAGAATAAAGCCTACTCTCTACTATTCCGAAAACGTCGAGATTGCACGTTTTTGTGACGCGTTTCTCTTCTCTCTTTTTAGCAGTACCATATTGATGTGTTAAGAAAAAGATGCATAGACATCGTTGAGAAGTATGATATTTAACTATTACAGAATAGACCACTTGCCAACTTTTTTGTATTTGATATCAAGCAAGAAAGTTGATTTCATACAGCCTTATTTGGTTAATTCGAAGAAGGTTCCATTTTAGAACTGTGCAATGTGTTCTAATTTTTTAAGTTCACATAGGATTTGTTAGTTTTTTTTATGTTCGAGTATAAATAACAAATATTCAACGTTTCTTGAAAATGTAATTGGGGGATATTTCTGCTTTCTGATAAATTAATGTCGAAACTCCATGCACAAACTAATTTAATATGCATTAAACTTCATTTTATCGGAGAGTATACACACTCAATTATACTCACATTCTGTTAAACTGAAGAAGAATTATTGTGTTAAAATAATTGATCCTACTAATAATGTCTATCAATCTTTATGTTGATTAAATATTTTAATAATCTTGGAAATTACTATTTATAAGTTCTATGGTTCAATAAAATATAAGGAATCTCTAAAAATAGAAACCAATAAATAGGTATTTTATATATTACTTGAAACGTATGAGAACTTACGCCACCGATATGCATCCAATACCTATTATAATGAGGTACATACATAGCAGGCAAGGCATTTTATTTTACTCTTCTAATGGCTGATCGTATCTACCGCTGAAGAAGGAAACTAATTACTATTATTTTTTCTCTGAATCTTCAAATTTTGTTGTTCTGTCAAGCGTTAACACGTATTATAGTATAAACGTGCTTCATATAACTGCATGCTCACATAATTCCGGTCACGTTCAGGTTGGTGTAAAAACCCTCAAATTCGAATCTATGAAAAAAAAATTGGCTAGCAAATAAAGTTATCTGTTTAAGAAGGCCTGAGGGACATCATAAAAATGAAATGCCATCTCTTGTAGTTATTGGAAAACTTAATATTCTAATGATGTTATATTGTTACATCTCTTTTGTAATAGATGTCGCTGTATTTCATATTGTTATTTTTCGTCAGACAATCGCACACATCGTATACAAAACCAAGCTTACCAAATTGCCCATGTATTGTAGGTAATTACGGACCACTATGGGGCCAATTATAGTCATCCAGACTGTAGTAAGTAACAGATAGCTAGTTAACGAATTTTGGCATGGTATACCAAAATTCGAGCACGGACGCTCTGCGTTGCAGTGAGGCCCCGGCCGGCAAAAGCTTAGCCCATTCGACCACAGAGGCCGTTTACATCTGTAATAGTGTTATTATAGTTGAAGTCGTTTCTTCTAATTGATGATGAACTTACATACATAATAGAATTTTAGGTTATCGGAAACAAAATGTATGTGAAATATCATATACAAATATTTTTATGTATAGCAAGGAAAGAACAATACTAAGAATCATAAATTAAAGTAGATTAATGTGTTATTTTGATTCATGGTTAGTTCCACTATGTTTGAACGATGTCATAGTACATAGGAGTACAGGTATAATTTTTTTTATTGCTCGAGTTCAGCAGACTGGCAGAGGACCCACATGATGGAAAGGGGGTTACCATCGCCTATGGACATTTGTAACACAAAAGGTGCTACAAATGCGCCATTGCTCTCTTAAGGGAAACTAGAACTTGGCGACTAATGCCGGAACGCAATTCAAGGTTGTTATGGCGGCATACGTAGTAACTATCCAGACGGGCAAATACCCTACCACCTGGCTGTAGGTTGTTTTGTTGCCTCTTACATTAGGCCGTCGGCCGCAGAAAATGGTATTTTTTCACCGTTCCTGTCCGGATTTTTTTTACCTATATGTAGATTCTGAAGCATTATGTCCTGATCATTGTTATATTTGAAGATTTCATCATGGAGCCCGCGGCCCACTTTCTTACTTTGTCTTGTTCTTTTCGCGCGGGCTGATAAGGTCAGAAGGCCTGAATTCGGCTACTAAAATTATTTTTATTTACTTATTTTGGATAACCAACAATTAGGCGCTGTCTCCACGAGCGAGAGAATCGCGGCGATATTATCGTCGTGCCACGTATTTCTATATACTCTCTATGAACGCGTCTTCACAAGCGATGTTATCGCGGCGATGCGATGAGTGGCATTGTGCGCGCGTAACGCCGTCGTATCGCCGCGGTATCGTCGCTACTAGTGGCGCGCTCGCCGCAGAACGTGGCGCTCTGGGCTCGCTGCGAGCCCAGGACACTACATCCAGAATAAAAAAAAAATATTGACTGAGACACTACTTATTTCGCTCTAGTCTGGCACGTAACCGAACTCTTTCAACAAATAAAAGCACAACGCATCGTCATGGAAATGCGGCGATTCCGTTATGAGTCGTCGCGGACACGCTGCGATTCCGTCACGAGTCGTGACGATACGCTGGCGGAATAATCGCTCGTTCGTGGTGATTACCCGACGATAGGAGCGCGGACTCGTCGCGATTCTCTCGCTCGTGGAGACAACGCCTAATAAAAAAAAAAATAGTATAATAAGTCCCTCTCTGTCTGTTTGTTAATGTACCGATTACCAAAAAAATGGCCTAACATTATAGTATCAACGTCATCCTGCGAAAGCAGAGACTGCTCTAGAATCCAATATCCGATTCAATCAAATTAAATTCACTATACCTATATTATCCAATTCCATTCAGAAATATTAACTGGAAATGGAATATCCCAAGCCAAAATTTATAATTCCACAAAGCACCTTAATTTTTGACTGCACTTTTTAAACATTTCTTTAGGTACCTTAAAAAATCTTCAAACTTACTCTAACTCAATATGAATAATGCTGAAAATAATCTCTCTAGAAACTCAGACGAAAGAATAAAAGTATAGACGGAGATTACGTGAGTAAAGGTGTCAAATTAGGTCAAATGAAATGTAGAATTTTTTTTTAATTTGTGTGCCTAAACTTATTTACTATATATACATGGCGTTTGCGATTATGTGGTTAAATAGTATCTAATGTATCTTGATTATCTAATACTAAGTTCTCATAAAGTACCTACTGCCGCCTGATCGGGTTGCTATTGCAAGATCGACTTCCGAGGTCTTACAGTGAAGCCTTTAGCCGACTTGACTTTGACACCTCGGACCCTGCAGTTCGGTCTATCTGTTTTGTTTACCGAGACTAGTGACTAAAGTAACTTATAAGAAAATTATAACATTTGAAAATGAGTTTATGTATTGGAACGTTTCAATCATATCAATGAAAAATCTTTATAGTTCACCACAAACTAAAAATTATACATTTGATTAATAAATAGTATTATACAATGGTCAGCTTTATTTATCATACCGATTTCTTCCAGGCAACCCCGAACCTCCTTCGAGACCTTGAATACGTCCAGTTACGTGAAATTTTGTACACAGATATGTTTATATAGATATGTTTATATATTTTATAATAGGTCATAATAATTTGGAAATGAAAATGTTTACATTGCGAAATTATTTTTGATCATATAAGGGGCCACCCCCAAATTACGTCACACGAATTTCATGATTTTTTGACCCCTCCCCCGTCTTTTTCATAACTGGTTACAAGACATACGTGAGACTGCTCCCTCCCTAGTGTAACATCACATATTTTGCAATTGTACATCAAGAAATTATTAAATTAAAATAGCAGTTCCGTAATTACTTTTATTTTCATTTAAATTATTTTTTTAATAATTTAAACACTAGGATCTTACAGATAGAGTTGAAAATATTTCGAAGTTTTTTGTTAATAGTTCAAATTTCGTATTTTAAACCTTAAATATATTTGATGTTGAAAACTGATTTATTTTATCCCTGCAGGAACGGAGAAAGAATACAATTTCCTGCGGCTGGGTGGTCTGTCGTAAGAGGCGACTAAACAACCCACAGCCAGGTGGTAGGGTATTTACCCGACTGGATGGCGACCACCTCTGTTCTAGAGTATGCCGCTATAACAACCTTGTGTTGTGTTCCAGCATTAGTGACCAGGTTCCAGTCTCCCTTAAGAGAGCAGCAGCGCATTTGTAGCACCTTTTGTGTTACAAATGTCTATAGACGATGGTAAACGCTTTCTATCAAGTGGGCCGTCTGCCTGTCTGCTGAGCTCCTGCAATAAAAAAATAAAAAAAGTGACGTCACGAAGTTTAGGACCCCTCCCACCCTTTGTCACACAATGTAACCCACAACTTCCCCGAAAGACACATGACTGCCCGTACTAACTTTTCATACTCAAAATCAAAAAGGAGTGGTTTGTTCGCATGTTCTTTATTATTCCATAGCACTTGTTAAACTATATTTTGCTCGTGTTTCCTATATGCCACCAACATTGAAGCAATAGTTCGCTAGATTTTTTTGTCTGTAGCTCGCTTTTCAAGCAAGTATCAGCTAACATTTTTGTGCAACGATTAGGTACTCTTGAAATGGCTAAACCTTAGTAATGCCTAAAAACATTTCGTCATGGTTTGTTTTGTGGAGGAAAAACACACTGCGCCCGGCCGCCATTTATCCAAAATGTCGGCACAGACAACGGTTTTTTTTTCAGAAACTGGGGCAAACTCAGCTAATTTTTGTATCTAGGGACATATGAGCGGATATATTATGGTTATCCCCGATATGAGGAAATAAACTAGTATTCTATAAATATTTTCGCAAATTTTCTACACGTATTAATTCTAAGTTAAATGAAATGGTACATCTAGCTTGATTTATATCCAGGTTATTTGTCCGGTCGATAAAAGCTGGACGAACCGGAATGATCGTCAGGAACTTGATGGGTAAAATTAAATTTATATCTATTGCTAGTGCGGCACTTCTGCTGACTGTATTGTGAATTTTTTTATCACAATTGTGGTACAGCGTACACATAATACATTATATATACATATTCAATTGTCATAACATATAATATAGAATGCAATTCTTGTGCATTCAGTCATTATAGATAAAAATGTCAATTTGTTGATATATTATCTTGTTTAATGCTCGCAAGGCCTGTGTCATCGGCGCCTTATTAAGTAAGTCGGTCCTGCCGTATGGTAGGTACTACGAACGTTGGTGGCTGGCTACGTCTCATCACATAATTCACTGGAATGTCAATATGATTTTAGCCAATACACCTGGGTTAAACAATTTATTAAATACGCACTAACACAGATGTCTATTTTAGAAGGCTATTTATTACATAACCACATTTCATCAGGTGGACTAACATACTGTTTATTGTTCTTTAGCAATAAAAGACACTATATAATATGTACTTTATTTGAGAGCTTAATAATGTTGATTATCACTATATTTAGGCAACTATATTGGTTTGTTATACATATTATCACATGTCAGATAATTTACTTACATTTAGTAACTGGACTGAATTTTAATTTGTAGGTTAGGCTATGGGGCTATGGACGTGGCAAACATCGAGTGATGTGGCAACTGGCACCATAGATAAAACATGGTACTTAGTAGTAGTTGTATTCGCCACAAAGGTAGGCAAAGGAATCTTTAATCCATACAGCCAATTCTGATGTTTAAGTCTTCGTAAAGTAGCGCAGTTGTATTGTAGGCTACAACGAACGCCATTCAACGGAGTTCATGTGAAAACTCGATAGGCCACATTTGACTATACAGTTTACATTTCTCACAAAAACACATAATTACTACTCAAAAACTATCAATATCCTACAACTATTGTTCATTTTAGAGCGATTTTACACATTTTTAGAAAATAAAACTGCACAGCACTAGGTCCCCTTTCAGTTCCCGCCAAAAACATATGTCTGGCATCACGTGTATTGTTTTACAGTAACGCCACAAGGACAGGAAAAGGAACAAAATCCATACAGCTTAACCACATGTTTCACATGTAACAGTGCTTTATTTAGGTGTATTTCTTTTTTAGGTACTTTACTTTTTTTTATTACGCTATCATTGTTTTTCTTTGTTAATATTCGTTTCACGTATACGTTGACTATAATTTAATTAAATTTTGCTTGTTTTCACCGTGAGTCGCATGACTTTTGTGATTAAGGAGGTGGGCACTGAAAATCAGTGTTGTGTTGGACTGTGTTTCGGCACAGCAAAATACTGAGTGCCAACCTCATTTCGCAAATTACGGCATACTTTTTCATTATTATTGTCTTTTAAGACCACGGGCCATAAAAATGGCCCGGACATTTGGAGGGCTTGCGTGGGGCCATGGGAAGGCCAACAAGTAGAGGCCCCTTGACAAATTTAATGTAAATGTGGCGTGACACTGACCGGCGATTATCCCTGTCTACACCATATAATAATGCACCCAAGTGCAACACCCGGCCAGTGTAGGACTATTGTGGGAAATGAGGACGATAAGTACCGGGCTATTGGGGTGAACTGCTAGTGGTACTAGGGGTCTGGGATTATGGGGACTATGGCGTCTGCCCGTCGCAATGTTCACGGAACATGGAAAAATGGGCAGACGGTGACTCGCCACTCCCTGCATGGGCCCCAAAAAATGCTATAAAAGACAGGGGCAACAAGAGTGTGAGTGGCTAAGGGGTGTAGAGAGGTGGGCTGCAGGTTCACCGAAGCTACTTCTGACGTGATGCCATTTATCACTTCCACCCCTGGAGCTTGAGTCTTAGCTCTAGCAATCCCCACTCCTTTCCGGCTGGCTAAGGCAAGCACGGGCCTTCAGTCAGGTACGAGGTGTCGCCACTCACCTAAGGCTTCGCCACAAAGCCCCCCTGCGGGATTATTATTATTGTTATTATTAGTAATTATTGTTAAGTGTCGCATTTTTTGAAATAAATATTTTCTTTCGTTTTTCTTTCTAGGTAATTATAGATAATTTTATAGCAATGTAATGAATTGACAGCATTATGAAGTGAAAGAATGAAATTATAAAATCATTTAATTCCACAATGCCTTGAGTTCATAGCCAGTTATAAAATTACTTTTAATAGTCTCTCTGCTGTAAAATGTACAATTCAAAGTTAAAGTATAATGTTTCTCAGGTACAGATTTTATATGATTAAAAGCGAGGACATTTATATATCATCAACGTATTATTGTTTAAAGCTTGATAATTATACGACCATGATACGCGTCCATATTTTGTGAAAATTTGGGCGTTTACTGCCTTTTTGTTACGGAGCATATTATTCTCATTTGAATCGAGAAATTTATGGGTTTACAGCTTATTATAATAATTTCATAGAATTTATTGTTTGAAAGATTTATTACGGGGCACATCTAATTATTTATAATACTTTAATTAATTACATTAAAGCTTAGAGAAATTATATTGTCGGATAAAGCCCGATTTATACTTGTATTAGTTAAGTAGTAGGTTAACTTGCGAATAAGTACTTATCATCGTTTGGAAAGGCATCTACTTAATCGACAACTTATTACTTAACTGAAAAAACTTTGTCCAAACGATGTAACTAACCACTAAACTAATGCAAATATAAATCAGGCTTTACTACCGCTGTAAAAAATGAACACTGGAAGCTTGAATGTGATTTTTTTTTATTACTGCAAATACTACAGATATATTATTTTTTTGTAATCTATACCAATAAAATTAAAATGTCTCTCTGATTTAAAAGCAAATGCCGAAATATAAGTACTGTTCTCACCTTCGGGATGGCTCAGCGAAATACCAGTTGTTTGAGTAAGTGCCGGATGGTTTAGATTTACAATTGGAACCGATAGATGGCGCTGGGATCGGGTTCTATTATCCCCCTAATCTCCTGGACCGGTTTTGATAATTTTGTTTGTTTGAGTGGGGTCCCCGGATGATTTAGATTCACAATTGGAACCAGTGGGTGGCGCTGGAGCTGGAGAAAGTCGTAGTGGCGTAATGACTGGCGTAAGTGTCCCATCTCAAAGGTCGCGGGTTTGAATCCTGGCCGGAACGCATGCACCACTTAGGCAATTTTTCTGACCTAATGTCCGTGTTACAATTAACACGTGCTAACAACGGTGAAAGAAAACATCGTGATGAAACCTGTACATCGAGTTAATCGATATGCCAAGCCGCCTTGGACAAGCATGGCGGGTATAATGTCCGTTCCCCTATAGTGGGAGGCTCGAGCCCAGCTGTGGGACGTTTATGGGCTGTTATTATAGGTGTCGCTGGAATCGGGTTCTAGGATCCTCCTTATCTCCAGGACCGATTTCGATGATTCTTTTATGCGTGGTTGAGTGGGTGGGTCTCTGGCATTAGAATCAGGTCATAGATTTTTAATTTTTCAGGCCAGGACAACTTCTGCCGGGACCGTTAGTTTGACATAAGCCCTATTGACAAGTAATGTCAAAATTCAACAAGACAAGTGAGTGCATTTTAAGATATAGGAAGCGGACGGGAACTAATGATTTAGAACTGCAGTAATTTAAAAATATACTGTGATATACAAAGAAAAACTAAACGAAGTCATACCGAAAGCGTGAGGCGTCCGTCCCATCTTTGCCAAAATGTCTACGGTCTTCTAAATAGGCGACAGAAAAATAAATCAATTTTAGTGTATATGTTCAGTAAACACGAATTTATACACCAAGTCCCGTCCGAAGGAAGTGGAGGGCTGTGCTAGTACATACATACATACATACATAACTTCACGCCAGTGCCCTTGCGGGGTAGGCACGAACAACAGAGCGCCATTTAGGCCCATTCTTACACACCTCACTTGCCACTTTGACATTCATAACTCTTGTCATGCACGCTCGTCTGTTCTTAAGGCTCCTGACATCACCCTCCGTTAGTACACGATCAATTTGATCATGGAAGGTGTGTCGTGGCCTGTGCTAGTCTTTAATATTATTTGAACACGTGTGGATTTATATTGTAATCATTGATTTTAATTTGGCACGTACTTTATAATTAATAATTTTGTATTGAAAAAGTTTTTATACGCACGTAATCAAGCATCGGTGGTTCAGTGGTAGAATGCTCGCCTGCCACGCGGGCGGCCCGGGTTCGATTCCCGGCCGATGCAAATATACTTTTTACACTTTATACAAACATAAATCATAATTAATGTATAGGAGGTTTTCTAATATTTATGTAAGAATCGTTGATTCAGTGGTAGAAATGCGGACATGCCACGTGGGCATTGCACGATCCCGGGAATCGATTCCTGGTCGATGCATTTAAATATTTTCGAAAATGTATTTAATAGCACTATTTGTTAATTTTTAACGCTTACGGTCTATCTATAAATCGTCAAAAGACAAAAGTTATAATAGTTGGTAGTTCCAGGCTAATCTCCAAGATAGATTGGTGTAATCTTCCTCAGATTGAATTTGATGGCGTGGTAGTCGATATTACTAAAACTGTAAAAAATCTTGGAATCATTCTTGACAGACAGCTGTCTTGGAGGCCTCACTTGACCAATCTCAGCCGAAGAATCTTTGCGTCGGCAGCGTCGCTTAGACGACTTAAAAATTTCCTCCCTACTGCTACTAAAGTAATGCTTGCTCAATCTCTGCTATTACCCATACTTGATTATGCTGATGCTAATTATATCGACTTAACACAAGAACAACTGAACAAGCTCGATCGACTTCAAATTGTCTGTATACGGTTTATATTTGGGTTGCGCAAATATGACCATGTTTCCGAATATCGCAAGAAGCTTAAATGGTTACCTATTCGCCTTCGCCGGAATGTTCACTTACTCTCTCTTTTGTACAATATCCTTTTTGATCCTCGTACCCCTCCGTATTTAAAGGAACGTTTTGATTTCCTACATCTTTCTCATTCCCGTTATTTGCGCTCTAGTACTAATCTCTCCTTAATGACACCTGTACACACTTCTTCCTTCGTTGATAACTATTTCACAGTACAGGCTGTCCGTCTATGGGACTCACTGTCACTCAACATCAGACAAGCTAAATCCATAATGTCTTTTAAATTGATGGTTACTAAATATCTTTGGTCCTCGCAAGTTTAAAACATGCTTCTGATTCTATATATAGTATGATATATCTTATTTTTGTATAGTATATAAAGTATATTATTATTAATTTATTTACTTTTTCCTCATTCTTGGAATGTTTCTAATTATTTATTGTCTTCACCGCCACTGTTGTCTAAATATTTTCCTTAGTTTAGGGGGTTGCCTGGAAGAGTTCGCTTTAATCGATAAGGCCGCCCTTTGTTCAACATTTACTGTACTTAGTTTTAAGAACGTAGTTTTAATTTTTGCTGAACAATAAATTGTTTTCATTCATTCATTCATTCATTTAACTGATTGTAATACATCTGTATACGATTACTATTACTACTAATATATCTGGACGCCCAGGTAGCCTCCGAGAAATCTTCAGCAACGTCAAGAAACTGGTAGACTTCCTGGACGAGCTGGGCTGGATGGAGTAAACTCTCATCCACCCTCGCACGCCAAATAGGCGCTTGTCGTCGAGTTGCGGAAACAGCCCGCTCGTAGAAGAAGAAGTCTGTATAAGATAAAACCGAAATATAATAAAAAAAATTAGCGATACGTAACAAAAAGCATGATGCAATATTGTAATTATTGAAATTTATTTCGGGGGCAATTTTATAGGAGCGTCTAAAGTTAACTCTGGTACCCGCTCTATAGAGCCAGTGTGACGGGCCGCAGTCGAGTTCGCTTCGGTTATTAATGTCTTTTTCTCATTGCGTAGTATCATTATAACTAAAAACTACTTAGAAGTGCCTAGATGGTAGATATTTTTTTTTAAGGTGATGGCTGCAATGCCATTTATGCATTGATTTTGCCAATGTCGAGTACATGGTAGATATATTATTGAAGGATCTTACTCTTGCCGAGTCCACACGTTCACTACTTGCCGGTAACTTAATACTTCTTTTATAAACGATTGGAGAAAATAAGTAAGCTAAATATAGCTGACCCATACGTTTGCGACTGCTCTGGTATATTTAAGATACGCAAGGATGACAGATGTCGAGCGACTGTTTCGGCGTGATGTCGGCAATAACGCTTGGTTTAGTTTATATGATTTATTATCCGTGCAGGAACGGAGAATAAATATAATTTTACTGCGGGAGGCCTGTGAAAGAAGCGACAAAACAACCCATAGCCAGATGATAGGGTATTTGTGCATCTGGATGGCTATCTGGTCTTGAGTATGTCGCCATAATAACCTTGTGTTTCGGCATTAGTGGCCAGATTCCAATCCGCCTTTGGAGAGCGGCAGCACATTGGTATGATATTTGGTGTTACAAATATCCATTGGCGATGGTAAATGCTTTCCATCGGGTGGGCCGTAAGCCTGTCTGCTAAACTCATCCAATAAAAAAAAAATTAGACCACTCCATGCACCAGTTACCTTTTTATTATCTGTATGTTCTTTATCCTTCGAGTCCCATATTTAGGGTCCTGCTTGGTAGCATTCGAAGAAGTGTAAAATTTCTTTCATAGACTCGACCCGATTTATTCACCACCAGTGTTCAAATGATTACACACAAACCTGATGCATCCCATCAAGAACCCTAGCGTTCTTACTGTTTTCTCTCTTCGGGGCACAAGTAGGTTTAGTGGGTAGTTCATCGACCTCTCCCTTCATTGGGAGAGGTACCGATATCATACGAGAGTCCTACACACACAGGTACAGGCTGCATTAGGCATTGCAGTTTGCCTACTCCCGTATTCATGGCCGTGCGTGTGTCGCAATAAAATAAATTCCCAGACCCAGCATTATAGTTCTGTTATCACACCGATATCAGGGTAAGAGCCGAATAAAAAGAATCGAGTTTATAGCACAATAAAAACGCCTGGGTCTACTAATGTGCGTCTACATTAGACATTTGTGTAGCCATTTAGATTTTTGCGGTTTCCTATCGGGGCAATAAATTTGTTACTCACACGGGAGCATGCATAGCTTATCGTACGGTGAATAAAGGCTTTCAAATTCAAGCTTCACTGCTTTTAAAACAATTGTAAATTAAGTGCAATGATAGTCCAATGCAAAGTATATACATCATTAATTCTTAAATGATAATTCTATCAATTTTTCCAATCTTGACACCCTGCATGGTGTTGCAAAAATTCGTAAGCGATGCCACGCTCCGGCGGTAACTACTTTCCACGAAGAGGGTTTTCTGCCTGTTTGCTGGTTTTTGGCAATAAAAAACGTCTAGGATTATTACATACACATACGATATAAATACATAGTGTTAATAATATTTGTACCAAGTATTGTTTATTGTAATATTTGCCGGTAGTTCTAATTACTAATCGGATATAAAAGCGAGCGGGTGTAGCAACGAAAGATCATACCTTCATGACTTACGCGACTGTGGTCTTCGCCCATGCCAGAGATACTAACATCTGGAAACTTCAAAAAGTTCAGAACAGATTTGTGCGCACTGTAAGTGACGCTTCGATCTGTATGCGGAACGTTAACCTGCATCACGACCTGGAGCTTCCCTCCATTAAAGACTACATCATCTCCCTCTCTCGCAATTTCTTTGACCGAGCCCCCCATCACCTGAAACCTCTGGTGGCCGAAACGGTCAATTACAGACCCACACGAGCAAACGTTGTCCTCGCAATGTCCTCATTAACGAGCCAGACAAATTCACCCAACCTTCTTCCCCGCATTTTTTCTAGCACGTTGCGAAGCGGTAGTAAAGGTAGACTAGAATCGGCACCGCCGGCGGAGTCGATAACTCGTTCGCATTGCATCACTTCAGCCTGCTCAGCCTCCGGGCTAAACGCCTCCGCTCCCACGGAATCGGGAAGCCCGCCAAGTGCGATATCGTAGAAACCGCAATATGCGGCTATTCAATTGGATCCTGCACAAAAAAAACAAAGATCATTCTCTCATCGATTTTGGTCCGTTACACATGTTATAGTAGCGCTCTAGGTTAGCTAACTGTTGTGTCAGAATTGTAACTTATAACTATTTGTAATTTAGATCGACATTCTTCGTTCTGAATTTTAATAAAACAGTTGTTAAAAGTTCGACGTGTTTCGTTATATATAATTCTCACAGTAACAATAGGCATTGATAAATAAATCAAAACAGAAAGGGAACATGTAGGTACAACAAACCATATATTTCTGTTATAAAAGCAGTATATGAAGTAAATGAAATAAAGGTTGGAAGTTACAGCAATAAACCTGTCTAGCTCAACTAATGTCTGAAACACTTAACATTAGTGTCGTAGAGAGTACACCAGGTGGCGATACTGTCATTTGTATTTTGGGTAAGCCGGTTTAGATTGTAAATTGCTTGTCTCTAGACTTTTTAATAGCTTTCTACTTTATTTGAATCTTGATAGGTGCATAGAGGCGGTTCTTAGTGTGCGCATATAGGGGAGAGAGGGCTTTTGCTTGATGTGATAAGATGGACGGGGGTCTGTTACGTATAAAAAAGGATGTTTTTATGAGAAGACTAGAAATCATTTTACCAGGTGGTAGGGCATTTGCCCGACTGGATGGCTACCACCCCTGGTCTAAAGTATGTCGCCATAACAACCTTGAGTTGTGTTCCGGCATTAGTGAACAGGTTCCAGTGTCCCTTAAGAGAGCAGCAGCGCATTTGTAGCAACTTTGGTGTTGCAAATGTCCATAGGCGATGGTAACCGCTTTCCATCAAGTGGGCCGTCTGCCTGTCTGCTGATCTCCTGCAATAAAAAAAAAATCAGATTACTCCGGTCTGGGCATATCGATTTTGATCAACTCTTCCACGTGAAGTTTATTATTGGTTCGGGAGGAAATAAAATACAGCTTAAAGGTACAGTTTAAAGAATTGCCTTCCTCGATCTTTTCCTGTATTCGTTTTATCACCTTTAACACCAAAAACAATGCGACATAATGCCAATCACCCTGCTCAGCGTTTCTGGATAAACCGACGAATGAAAGCTCACTGATTTAGCATTGGATTATTTGCATTAGTGGAGCATTGAGTTCTTTCTGTTTTATTTCCTACTTGGGTCGCGGGAAGCCAAAGCTAGTTAGGATAAAGAAGGCTGTCTTATGGTGGCTTATGGTATCCTGGGGCAGGGACTAGAGCACAGGCAGCGTCGGCGTCTCCACAAGTGGTTTACACAGTCTGGCCATAATAAGCAATCTCACTGAAATTGTGGAAAGACAACGGAGTTAAAATCTTGTGTAGTACGTATACGTGGCAGGTTTGCCAGAAAGTTGGTTCCTTACCAACTTTCTGGAAAGGTCGTTTTTGACAACCGATAGTACTTATATACCAATTATGACCTAGTAAGCGTGAAGTGAATCAATTCGTGTATGGTAAGCCACTGATACATAGAATCGGCTAGGATAGACGACAATGTTTTATTTTCCGGAACCACCTTAGCTTCACTGAGTAAGAATAACCGAATTGAAGGAGGCCATGAAAGGTTATCCCAACTTTCCACTGCTGTCTGAGATACGTGCCGGATCCCGAGGAATATACGTGTTATAATATTGGCTGGTATACGAAAATCAAATACGAAACGCAACATAAAAAAATATGATTACCTACTTAACACGCATGTTGAAAATAAATTAACTTGATGGGTAAAATTTTAATTATAAATTGCAAAGACTTTACCTACCTTACCTTCTTAAAAGAAGGGGGTTTCACACGTTTAGTCCATATAGGGTTGGACTTTTTGAATTACTAAAGGCATGTCTCATCGGCCAACGACTCTTATGTCAGTATGCTGGTAATTAACTCTTCATGGTTACTGTAAAATTGCAGGAGACGATTAAAAAAAGAATAAAGGGTTAAAACGTCTGCTTAAGAATAGTATGAATTACTTACAAAGTTTAAACGGTGCACTTTTACACTATAAAAATAAAAGACGAATAAACAGCCCTTTGTTGACCAGAGTCCGAATTCAAAATGAAGCGACGCGTGTCCTTCGATGACCGGCTCGTGCGAAAACGGGACGCAAAGAGACAGAGATGAAAGATTCTAGGATGACTAACAAAACTTAAAAACGTTCTAATAAGTTCTATCTCAAAATCCTATCTCTAAAAATCTAAGTATATGTTAGTTAGGTTATTAGTATTTTAGATAGTATAAGGTACCTATATCGTCCTCGAGGTCCTGTTCTAAATTTAAAATCTAGCAATCGCGATTTGGTTCGCTACTTACCTGGGCGATTTTTAAACACGGCAGATAGAATTCTGCTAGTAACAGAACGTAATGGCCAATAAAGATGGTTAAGTCCGTTGTGGGTGATCTCACGAATTCATATATGGCGTACAGATAAGACGACCAATTAGGTGTCGCTTTCAAGGTGAGAATTCGAAATTTGAAATGGCCGAAATGCACGACTATTTAAATTTTAACATAAGTCAAACCGCGCGAAAATTTTAAGTATCCACTAAATGCAATGAATAAATTGTTATTATGGTCTACTTAAGACCACGTCATGTTTTAAGAAACGTGACGTTCGTTGCATTTTACATGCATTTTTGCATATCCACATCTAATTTTTACTGTTTCGCAATTAGCGGCCTAATTATACAACAACACTTTCCTGTCAAACATATACATAATTTATTTTTATTTATTTGGGAAACATACAATGATTAATATTCTTAAATATAGAACATAACATTAAGGGCCGCTTGCATAACGATCGCCTTTAAATAAAATTAGTTAATCATATTAAACTGCCTAAATACGTTTTACACAAAACGTATTGATAGTTCTTTAAACATATTTAGCGACAAATTTTACGTTGTGCAAGACGCTAATTGTATTTAATGGTGTTAAATACGTTTTATGTTTCTTAAATAAATTTAAGCAACCTTATGCAAGCGGCCCTAAGTCATATATCAATCAAGTTTGCACTAAAAATAAGTTATATAATAAGCGATTTGGTTCAAACAATTTTAAGAAAAAAATACAATTATCAGAAAATTACATAAAATTTCTGTGTGAGGTCAATAGTGAAAAAAATGTCGCGAAAATAGTCATATGTCAATATATAAAAAAGTAAGCACAATAACTAATTACTAACAAAAATAGAGAAAAAAGGGAATGTGTATAACATTGTAATTCATTGCATTATGCCAAATTAATCATAATTGTCCCATAAGCTTATGAGAAAAATGACTGTCCTAAATAGAATCCTAAAAACATATTTGTTTATGTATCCTGAAATTGGGAATCCTGGTATCATATTTATAAGCCTATCTATATTGCTAGTCATAGAGCTGTAGTACTTTCTAAGTTTAATAACGAAAATATTCAGGTCATGTTTTCGGCCCAGGTCTTATTATGTTTAGGCTTTTTTTTTTACAAGGGGAAATCCATTTGCGGACCCCCCGCCGGGGAGACTTCGGCGGGCGAGTGTGGGACTCGCCAGCTAGAGAAGCCGGAATACCCACTAAAACCCCTTGGTGCCAACTGACGCCATGAGCCGGGGTCACGGGATATGCGTGAGCTTTTCTTCCGCGACCCCGGCTGGCGTGAGCCCACCCCAGCAAGGGGCGGGCCTCTTCGTGCTTTTGTTTGAGAGGGGCGCGCGCGGGCACCGACGCGCCCTCTACTCAGCGGCTTTAGATGCGGGCGACGGCCTTATAGCCTTCCCTGACCGTCACCCGCGCCGCGCGTTCATGGCGGCCGGAGGTCCGTGTTCGTCCTGCGCCGAGACCGGTTATTGCGGCGGGAGAGGAGCACGGCTGCTCGCTCTCTCTCCCGCTCCGCCGCCTCCTTTGCGGACATGACAGCCTCGCAAAACGAGGAGACGGATGTTTAGGCTTACATTTCTTTTGTATAGTCACTCTTGTCCTTTAAATAGACGGTTGTTACTGAGCTTAGCGATTGTCGATGTATGGTATATTATTAGAACTTTATAAGAAATATTTGTCACCAAAAAATATAACTTGCATCGGCCGGGAATCGAACCCGGGCCGCCCGCGTGGCAGGCGAGCATTCTACCACTGAACCACCGATGCTTAGTTTGTCTTTTTCAAATTATTTTATGGAATAAAATAAACAATTAGTACGTGCATAAAGCAAGTAATAAAAATGATATAACACAAAATCTATAATATTATAAAATTCTAAACATTCCGTGTCCGTACATTGAAACTATTTTAAAAAAACAACTGGAATACACTATATAAACGATGGAGAACACGTTGCAATTTTTTTCGATTTCTTGTCTCTTTGTCAGTTTGTCTGTTTGTTCGGGATTCAAGTACAAACTACTGGGCCGATTTCGATGTGGTTTTCGCTGATCGACAGCAAATTGTTAGATTAAACAATCTGCAGTACTTTTTATAGTGGGAATCCCGCGCGATTTTTTCCTGGGAATTATTTAAAATGGCCAGATTAAAAAAAAAACGAATTCCAATGGCCTTTTTATACTGATCGATAGCAAATTTTATGTAATAAAATGTGTGATATATTTTTTCCCGGGAACAGTTTAAAATTTTTCGGAAGCATAAAAATTAGTTTATTCCGACACAGTTTCCATTAAAACTATTGCTGTGGTACTTTGTGTCCCGGGAATCCTGGGGGAATTTTAAGTCAAGCATGGATGAAGTCGCAGGCATATCTTAGTAATAATTAAAAAACAATGTGATTACGTAAGTAAGTATGCCATTTCACGCGGATTTACATGTCATTTTGCGATGACTAAATGCTTTACGGACTCTCCACTGCCCGGAAACCAGAGGAATATGTGACTTTGACTGTTGGAATACTGTTAAAACCACCAAAGATTTTCTCAATTATCTCTGAGCCTGAGTTGCGGACCACGTCTTAGGCAACCACATGACTCTGCCAGCCATTGCTATTAGTGCTATTTTAGAGCAGACAGCTTTTTACTAGAGCATGTACAGTTAAGGTTTTTTCAAACTGGACCCAGCTGCATAACCGGAGATAGATGAGTCAGCTATTACAGATTTGTCGGGTCTCCCAACTACATGGAAGCGGACACGTTCAGCCCAGGGTCAGTGTACTCGAGAATCCACCTCCTGTGAGGATCGACCGCTGACTTGAAAATATGCACTACACTATATATATATATATATATATATATATATATATATATATATATATATATATACACACACATACATACACACACACACACATATATACACACACACACACACACACACACACACACACTTAAGCACGTACCCACGCACGAACGTATGACTAGTCCTACCACCCTCAGTTTGCACAATTTGTGCGGTGATGATGGCCGATGTGTCAGTTTCATGGCATTCATATAGGCCTTGTATCGCTCTGGAACTTATATTTTACTAAATTACATCTATAAATTAGTACAATAATGAAAACTTAATCTTAAGTAAACCTAATTTCATTGAATTTGATTGAACTGAAGGCGAGGTAGAGTAATGGCTGTCGAACGCGTCCCAAACTCAAAGGGTGCGGGTTTGATCCTGGCCGAAACGCATGCACCACTTAGGCAATTTTCTGACCTAATGTGCATATTATCACAATTACCACGTGCTAACAGCGATGAAAGAAAACATCGTGATGAAACCTGCACATCGAGATAACCGATGTGTCAAACCTGCCAAGCTGCCTTAGACAAGCGTGGCGGGTATACTGTCCGTTCCCCTACAGTGGGAGGCCCGAGCCCAGCAGTGGGACGTTTATAGGCTGTTATTATATTATTATTATTTACTGAATTTGTTAGTTAGCAATAAACACTAATATTTATGTTACACAGTGTCACCTCGTATGTAGCAAGTAATATTGAGAACACACTACCAAGTTCTGACAGCATAAGCCCGAAGGCAGTTGGCGAACTAATATTAACTATCTTGTTCGACATCAGGCAAGTAAGGACTAAGTTTCAAACATATTAATAAACATAAGTCAAAGATATTTAGAACATATTAAGATGCGTATGTAACATCGTCTGCGTAGAACCTGGTATAAACTACCTTCTGCTAAATTATTAATAACATTTCGAAAAATGATTATATTTACTGACCTAATCCTGAAGAAAATCTTTAACAATATTCATGAAAATTATTTCACATGTAAGAGAGCGAAGAAAACCACTAATAAGGTGTTTGACCTGCTAAAATAATGACGTCATAATTTTAGCAATGATGAATTTAGCGATAACCTGTGGGCCTCATAGCTCGTTTTCTCAAATTCATATAATGAACATGATAAGTATCAACATAAAGTGGACTTTATGCTATGCCATACAACTACCGGTATATCTAGACCAGAGACGTAGCTAGGGTGGGACGAGTAAGGCACTAACCTCGGACGCGGGGCGTCAATCGAAGGGGTGAGCGCAATATCGCCAGTTAATAATTTAAAAATCAAATTATACTACAACAAGCTATTTTATACTGTTATATTGGCGACCCGTGCAAGGTCACGCGCAGGGGCTGCATGAGGAAAACGGGAGATCGGGATATGTGGCGCAAACTTGGGGAGGCCTACGTCCAGCAATGGACATAGACTGACTCAAGAATATATTTACTTCTTGATTTAATATCAATCAATCACGTTCGCGATTCCTAAGTTTCGCGAATGGGGATAAGATGATAATTTACGCAACGGCGTGCGTGCGTGCCCTAGGCGCCATTTTCTATTACTACGCCCGTGATTTAGACACGTGTCAATTTAACTAAGGGATTTTCCAAAGTAGACCGCTTTAAGCCCTATTATCGTAACTTACACTCACACAAAATAATTAAGGCTTTGTGACGTTTTGTAAGACGATAAAAAGTATCTCAGTTGCTTAATCATATCGAAAGTCATCATTTTGGTCCATTTTATTTGTCATCTACACATTTTACCACAGTTATACTTATATAAGCTGCGCGCAGAAGGTTTGCAGATGACTACTTACTATGAATGTATTCTATTACTCATTATCATTGTATATACTTATGTAAAGTAAATGCAATAATAAATTAAAATAATAATTTTATTGTAACAACTATTTATGTAATCTTTTTTGTCAACCCTACTGACCATCGACGCGCGACATCATGAGGCTATCAGCAAACCTTCTGCGCACGGATAGTATATTATTATACTTTTATAAAGAGATAAAATCAGAATCACCAAAATAAGTATAAGACTGCATTGTGAATAGTATATATAGTCTTTGGCGGTATACCACGACCTACAACACAATGTTGAAATTGAAGATATTTAGAAGGAAGTTCAGGCATAAAGCATCTCAAATAAGCGTACCTATGAAGAAGAAGGCGAAGTGTTTGTCACGATCGTAGCTAGAGGAGATCCACCATCTACCTACCCCTATGGGAAACAAACGTGACAATAAGTATGTATAATTTGTGTTTATTCTAAAATTCTCTGTTCACCTTTATCTTCAAAATATATGAGCAATAATTTTATATTAGATATTCGAATAGTCTATACTAATCTATATTCATATTATAAAGAGGAAAGATTTGTATTTTTATGTTTGTAACGAATAAAGTCAAAAACGACTGAGCTGATTTCAAAAATTATTTCACAAATAGAATACTACATTATCCCAGATTAATCTAGGCTATATTTATTACTAGAAATAGGGACCTCTACTAAAACTTCAATAATATAAGCCAAGGTGTAAAAAAATGTGTTTGAGGGAGTGCCCGAATTGTTTAGATTCACAATTAGACCCAGTAGGTGGCGCTGGAATCGGGTTCTAAATTTTTTTTTTAGGGTAGGACAACGTCTGCCGAGACCGCTAGTCTTAAATAAATCAATAAATATTCGGTCAATTTCCTTAGCTAAAATAAACCTTATTAAGATTAATGGCATGCCAATAGGTATAATTCGACTTAAATGAAGATAGAATGTTTGTTCCTTAAAATATTGGGACATTCAGCACTTATTTATTATGGATCCTATAAATATGATAACATTTTTATTTATTTATTTGATACTGTTATTCAATTCTACTGAGAATATTTACGCTGACTTGGACAAAGGAACTAAGAATCCTCTTAAATATGTGAATGCGTATATAGTGTAACGTGTTTTTAAATTAATTAAAAAAAAAAATATATTGCATCGGCCGGGAATCGAACCCGGGCCGCCCGCGTGGCAGGCGAGCATTCTACCACTGAACCACCGATGCTTGTATACATAAGTATAAAAAATATTTCAATACGAAATTAATAAATTCAAGTTATTAACGTACGTGACCAAATACAAGAAGAACTTATAACTTATTTATAACATTTATCTATATAATAAAATTGAAGTGTATGTCTGTGATTACAAAATAAATGTGATGGATGTATAGACATGAAATCTTTTCCACCACGTTTGGAAATAGAAAAAACTTGTCAACACCTCATCTTGCTGTTCGCTCATACCATTTATTGTCAGCCACCCACTTACACGTGTTTCTAATATTATTGTTAAATTTCATCATAGAGTTGTAATAAAAGGTATGTAATTTGTAATAGGGATTTATTCTTACAAAATGACAAAACTTATATAAAAAATGCTATTGTTACGACGCCTAAAATTTTCGATACTCCAGGTGGTAGGGGATATGTCCGTCTCGATGGCGACCATCCCTGATCTAGAGTATACCGCCATAACAATCTTCAGTTGTGTTCCGGCATCAGTGGCTACTACCCGTGCGCCGTTTTGCCGATAGCCTCATGATGTCACGCGTCAATGGTCAGTAGGGTTGACAAAAAAGATTACATAAATAGTTGTTGCATATAATTTATTATTTTAATTTATTATTGTATGTACTTTACATAAAACTAATAAAAAATAGTCTCGGTCGAGTTTGCCCACCAGTTTCTTCTCATGGGTATCAAAAAGGCGACTAAGTTCCAGTACCGCCTCCGAGCTCGGTAGCGCATTGGTAGCACCTTTGGTGTTGCAAATGTCTATAGGCGACTGTAATTACTTACCTTCACATATATTACCAGTCTGTCTGTAGTAATTTCGCAATAAAAATAATTTGCAGAGTTCAAACTCTTCTTCTTGTAACTAACTTCTATTAATAAGAAACTATTTTAACACTGTAAAAAACAAAACTTAAATCTAAATATATATTACATATAATGTAGTGAAACAAAGTAATACCAATATAGGTCCGAATTCCTTGTTCGTTGGGAACGTTTCCCTACGCGTTGCCCTAAATTCATGTCGACCCTTTGGTCACATGAGATCTCTATCAAATGAGATAACCGGTCTCGATAAAATCGATAAATTTCGGGAACCCATAGGCCTAGAGTCTCAATACCGAACGCCAGGGTTTTGCAGGAAAGATGAGTGTGAAGTCAAATTTCCGCAAAACTAAAGTAGCGTAAAATAGTATTGATGATTGCAAACAATTGGTACGGTTTATTCAGCTGTTAAAAACATTTGTTGTATTGAAACGAAGGCCACGAATATATCATAAATTGATGTTATTCGAAATTTAAATGAAATGAAAATAAATCGGCTATGCCACGCAGTCCAAGCATAGTGTAAACTTGCATTGGTTTTTTATCAGTAGGTTAATAAAGTCTAACTTTTGATGCATTTTCTGGCAATACTATATTCTATGAAACTTCATTGAAGCGCTCGCACCACGGAATTAATCATTTGTTTTTATAGCTGGACTAAAAAGTCGTGGTAGCGTAACGGCTAGCGCACGCGTCCCAAACTCAAAGGGCGCGGGTTCTTAGTCAGTCAGTTCGAGATTTAGTCAGTTTTCTGATCGAATGTGCATATTGTTACATTTATCACGTGCTAACAACGGTGGAGGCAAACATCGTGATGCAACCTGCACATCGAAACAACCAATGTGTCAAACCTGCCAAAGTCGCCTTGGACAAGCGTGGCGGGTATATTTGTCTGTTCCCCCTATACTGGGAGGTCCGAGCCCAGCAGTGGGACATTCATGAGCTGATATTATTATAACTGGACTGCAGTATATAGGCAAATGCCCACCTGATTACAAGCAGTTACTGTCGCCTGAGGACGTTTGCAACAGCAGAGATGATATTAACGTGCTGCCGGCCTCGAAGATATTTCATGGCACCCATTTCATAAAACCGCTTATCATAGCGCTGTGGATAAACTTCAACTAGGAGCTCATTCTAAAACCCCATGGTGCGCAAGGGAAACGTTCTTGAGAAACGCTACGTTCACGAGCGATCGTCTATGAGTATGGGATCGTCGACATCGAACTTAAATAATTCAGCGGATAAACAATCAGCGCCGACAGGATACCGCGCCATGCTGCACTGAATAACATTATCTACCGTGTCCTTATCATCGCCGGAGTACAGGCTATTCTAGAACCGAATGAACTACGTCGCGACGATGCCGAGAAACCGGACGCGTTGACTTTGGTACCCTAGAAGACGGGACGACTCTTAGTGTGGGACGCGACGTGCGTTGACACTTTGGCTGCCGCACGACAGGAGGATCTAAAACGCCGCAAATATGCCTCTATTGGCAATGGATACATATTTGTGGCGTTTGGTGTCGATACCCTAGGGCCAATAAGGTCCTGAAGTCTATCAGTTTTATCGAGATTTATCATCTCGTGTGATAGAGGTCTCACGTGACCAAAAGGCTAGTCTGTACTTGGGGCAACGCATTAACGTTGCCATCCAGCGCGGAAGTGCGGCCAGCGTATTGAGCACGTTCCCAACCGGCAGCGATTTGGGACTTATGTATTATTTGTAACTAGCGGCCCCGGCAGACGTCCTGCTTTGAAAAAATAAAAATCTAGGACCCGATCCCAGCGCCACCTGCCGGTACCAATTGTGGATTTAAACCATCCGGGGACCCACTCACAAAAACAAAATCACCAAAATCGGTCCAGGTGATTAGGAGGATTCTTGAACCCGATCTCAGCGCCACCTACCAGTTCCAACGAGATAAAAAGTTTCCTATGTCCGTCCCCTGGTTCTAATCTATCTACCCACCAATTTTCAGCCAAATCGGTACAGCCGTTCTTGAGTTATAAATAGTGTAACTAACACGACTTTCTTATATATATATATATATATATATATATATATATATATATATATATATATATATATATATATATATATATATATTTAGTAGGAAATTGTACATATTATAGTTTAAGATTTATTCACAATAATTGAGTCTGGGATTTTTCCCTCAAAATCTGCTTATTCCGCACCGCATTTAAATTCTGTAGTTTGCTACTAATTTAATGCTAATGCTAATAATCGAAAATATCTAATACTTATTTAAAAGAATACTCGGCAAATCTTATTCAAACCCATTTCAATTAAATCCCTGGTTGCTATTAAGCTTCCGTTTCAGAGCCCGTTCTAGATTCCTACTTTTTGTTTTCCATTTTCAACGGAGAATACTGGATGAAGTAATAGCTGCGTGGTTACAGCACTTGCCTGTCATTTTAAAGACGTGTATTCGATTCTTAGCCGGTAAACCTGCCCTGGGTAGACAGTTTATCTACTATAATATGTATATACAATGACAACGCGCTCACGGTAAAGGAATCATCTGGAGGAAACGCGCACATCGAGATTTCAATCAGTGAAACTCGCTAATCTGTCTCGGATAAGCATGGCGGGTATTCCGTCTATTTGACTAAAAATAGACATTAGTTTACACGAAGCTAAATGACTCTTAAATAACATTCGCCTTTATATGAATTCAATGAATAGTATGGAAAATTATCACAAAAAGTTTATTGCATCGGCCGGGAATCGAACCCGGGCCGCCCGCGTGGCAGGCGAGCATTCTACCACTGAACCACCGATGCTTATATACAAGGTAGAAAAAATCCTAAACCTAGTAATGATTTATGATTGTATAAAAGTGTAAAAGAGTATATTTGCATCGGCCGGGAATCGAACCCGGGCCGCCCGCGTGGCAGGCGAGCATTCTACCACTGAACCACCGATGCTTGTGGTAATTGCAGTATAATCAACATTACAATAATTTAAATATACTACATACTGCTTCATTACAAAACGCGCCGATAATGTAGTTTTGCAAGAGTGAATGTACAATCGCTAACACCTTTCACAGACGAGCGACATTCAAACGCTAGTACAGTGATTAATGCCGCCACTCCCTAACACAGCGTTAAATTTAAGTTGAAATTTTTCTAAGACCCCGATGGGCAGCTCAGCTGTGCAATTTCACAACCTAGCAACAAACATATTTTTTTAAAATATATGTTTGTCTGATTAAGATATTCGCCAATTTATTCCACGCACCAAAAAATGTGAAACTGTAATTAAATATGGTATTGCTTCTAACAAGGTCAATAAATAGTTTTGAATTGTCATGATTTAAGTTCGTGAAGTTTTTTGTGCTGTGTTGTAAATTTTTAGTAAGCATTTTTTTTGCTGCTTAGATTTTAAAATTACACAGTTGAGCTAGCGTTGTTAAAACTAAATTTATGTCGTTATTTAAGCCTTTTACAGAGTTAGTTACATGTTGGGAAACATTCCGACAAATGTTGCTTGAGGCATCGATATAATACAAAATATTTGTAATTTCAATGTAAGTTAAACTGTCTTAATAGACATTTATATTTTTTATAGCGTATTTATATACGAAAAACGCGTTGGCAGTTGTCGTCACATCGACTAAAAACCGCTCGTCTGAAGAGCTCTTATATAATGAACTATGTCGCTTCTTTAACCACGTTTTGAGTCTTCTGCCTGTTTTAGGTGCAATTTGCCAAGCATCGGTGGTTCAGTGGTAGAATGCTCGCCTGCCACGCGGGCGGCCCGGGTTCGATTCCCGGCCGATGCAAAAGCTCTTTTTTAGAATTCGGTAGCCGTTTTGGTAAAAACGTATTCCTTATAAATTTATCACGTGTTTATCAGTTTATTTATTTCACAACTATTTCTATCAAACACTACTCTGTCTATATTCTCCCAGGTACATAGTGATCTCCAACAGTCATAACAACATTTCTGAAAAAAAGAAAACTAATAAGAGAAAATTTCACGTCTAAAGTCGTAAACAGGGTCTCGCTTTCTATATCTTAAGCTGTTAGGTGAAAATTTTTGAAAAACCGAAAAATGTTTTTAATGGAAATTAGCAGTGTCTACGACAACACACACAAAAAGTATTAAAGAAATCCCTTAATCTGCGTGGGTTGTCATATACTTGGCCAACTATTCATTACTTTATTTAATTAATTGTTTTAGGTTGGCTAGGCTTTCATACAAGTCACCACACACTTCATCGACATTGGAAAGTCGTCCACTGTATATGACGCGTGCTCCTTTATGCCATACGTGTGAAGCTTTGGATTGTACTTCCCTCCAGTGATTTTACCAGAGCCCTGATATTTGGGGATCTTTAGAAAGGGCGTAAACATTTCATAGCTTTGCCAGCTAGTGCATTTGTACACTCATAATTTCTGCTTTTTTTATTTTATTTTTTTATTGCAGGAGATCAGCAGACAGGCAGACGGCCCACTTGATGAAAAGCGGTTACCATCGCCTATGGACACTTGCAACACCAAAGTCACAAATGCGCTGCTGTTCTCTTCAGGGAGACTGGAACCTGGTGACTAATGCCGGAACACAATTCAAGTTTGTTATGGCGACATACTTTAGATCAGGGGTGGTAGCCATCCAGTCGGGCAAATGCCCTACCACCTGGCAAAATAATGGCTTAATAGATATAGCGACAACTAGACCCAGCACTTATAAACATATGATCCTTGAATGTTTGAGAAACAAATAAACCATTATACCAAGTTTTTCTGACAACTAGCGTCTCCTTTGCGGCTGGTCGAACACAGTCGGTGTTGTTTTGGCACTGGTCTTGCGTTCTAGAGAGGTTACCTTATCTTCTTCTTTTCCATTATTGTATTCCAACTCTTTTTTTCTATTTTGTTTTTACTTAACATACAGCAGCTAGTATACTTTCAGGTTATTCCATATATGGCAAATGATGTTGGTGTTGTATTTATTAAAACTACTTGTGTATAAGACTCATAATACTAAATTCCGTACAATATTGTTTTGTGTCCAAATTAATTATTAGAAACATGTATTTAAAGTCTCAACGAGGTAGGTAATGCATTGGCTCCCTTAGTATTGCAGATGTCCATGGGCAATGGTAACCACTTTTCATCCAGTGGGTCGTTTATCAGTTTGCCTACATGCAAATATGACAAAAATACTGCCATCAGTTGAGTTGTATTATATAGATACAAAGGCATTAATATTAATGCGTAATATCTTTGGGACTTGAATCTTACTTTACAGGGATCGATTACAATATTTTTTACTCTAGTAAAGAGAGTACTCTTTAGGGACGAATGCTTTTACAGTAATTTATTTTTAAATTCGCACTTTGTAGAGAAACTCGGTAATGCTTTGAGGGCCGCTTGCATAACGTTCCTTAAATTGATTTAAGAAACAAAACGCATTCAACACCATTAAATACGATTAGCGTTTTGCACAACGCAAAATTTACCGGTAAATATGTTTAAAGAACTGTCAAAGTTAATCATCCAAAAATGAGTATTTAACTCTCTTAAACGCGTTTAAGGACAAAAAAATGTTGAGTAACCTCTTTTCATAAATTAATATTTACTATTCTTTATGAAATTGTTACTTATTAAAAAGTCAATTACAGATTATCACTCGTATATTATTTGCTTTAATTATTTATCTCAATGCTAAATACTCATAAAATCGAAAATAAAACAACACAGCAAAAAATCATTCTTGAGGTTGCCGTCAAAAATTCCGAAATAAACCTGACCAAACGAACGAAACTTCGAATGTCAAGTTGACATTGGCCAACTAAAATCCCTTTTTACGCAAGAAACAACTAACATTAAGGCTAAATTTCGTGTGTTTGTCCGAAAATATGGATCGACACATCTGGCTGTTTTACCGACGGCATAAATACATTTAGCTAAATAACACGGGAGACGGCCTCATGCAAGACATCTTAAATACGTTTTGTGTAAAACGTGTTAAGGCAGTTTAATATGATTAACTAAATTTGATTTAAAGATGATCGTTGTGCAAGCGGGCTTTAATGTAAGAAAACTCTATTTACACGTAATAAACGAAGTCAATCTGCTATTAATTTAGTATAATTATAAAACAAAAAACTAATTTTGTATGTCATTAATTTACCTTTACTTTGACTTTACCTACCTCACTGCAACGCAGAGGCTTCGGGTTCGATTCCTGGGATGGTAAATTTTGGAAACGACTTCTCCGTTATTTACCATGGTCTGAGTGTCTGGAATCGGCCCCAGAGTAGTCCGTTGTATATTACCCGTAACACAAGCGTCACTTGCGTATTTTGGTATACAATATGTGCCTTTGTCTGCCGATTACTATAATTTACACGAATAAACGCGAAAGTTTATAAGAATGTACGTATGGATGTATGTTTGTTACTCTTTCACGCAAAAACTATTAAATGGATTTTGATGAAACTTTACAATAATATAGCTTACACATCAGAATAACGATCCAAAATATAACGATTTTCCATCACCACGCGGGTGAAACCGCGGGCTAGCATACATACTTTCGTACTTCGCATTTTCTTCGGGTTAAGTAGTAACAATCGATTCTCTGCATCTATTTTTATTAATCTATTATAATTTTGGAAACCGAAAATGAAAGCGCATTCACCTCACATTTACAAGAGCAACCACGAGGAAAACTAGAATTTCAAAGATGTTTTGTAAACGAACAATGATGAGTTCCGTATAGATGACAATCCTCCACTTTGATTATTATTTGACTACGGAACCATGAAAAATGATTTAAATAATTTACCTAATTATGTCAAAAACTACTCAACGGATATTCTTCAAACCAATTTAGTTTGAGAATATTTTTAAGATCTACTTCTCAAAATTTTCAGAATTTTTTAAGTCAAACTTCAAAAGTTAGAGATTGTGGGGGTAGAATTTTTACTTTGGAATGCGCTGCCTTTTAAAGTCAGAGAGGCTAGAACATTACTGACGTTTCAGAATCTACTTAGCTACCATTCCTTAAACAACTATGCTTAAATTATCTATATACTATTATTTAAGTGTTATATTATAATATTACTATTTATCAGTAAAATATATGTATCTCCTAAGTGTGTGCGTGATTAGCATTTTTTTCGAAGTTTGGATAACTTCTTGCAAGGGAAAAAATTCAACTCCAATGGGGCAGTCTAAAGCGCCTTCAAAGATTTTATTGATTCCCGTCCGAATGGTTTTTTAGTAAAGGGATCAATGAACTACCTATGAGATGGCAGAAGTGCATAGATAGCAATGGTACATACTATGATTAAATACATACATACATACATACATAACTTCACGCCAGTTCCCTTGCGGGGTAGGCACGAACAACAGAGCGCCATTTAGGCCCATTCTTACACACCTCACTTGCTTCTTTGACATTCATAACTCTTGTCATGCACACTCGTCTGTTCTTAAGGCTCCTGACATCACCCTCCGCTAGTACACGATCAATTTGATCATGGAAGGTGTGTCGTGGCCTTCCACGACTTCTGCATCCATCCACTTTTGCATGATTAAATAAATATATTATATTTAAAAAAAATCGACTTTATGTTCTTCCCTTACAAAACGCCAATTTCATATGTACCTAATATATCGTCAAGACTTTTCACAATCTGACTATGTTTAGTCCAGAACAACACTGGAAAATATTTTTGAACCCTCAGATACACCTATAGCGGTATCTCCTAATCCTTAATTTGAATATTATAGGAACTGCATACGTCTTGTCATCGCAGCGGGTAACGCACTACTGGCTAGCGCTTTTTTTTTATTGGACTTGACTTTATGTTGTTGGTCCGAAGACCTCACAACTTTACCGGGGGTTTTTGGGGCGAGTGCCTTCGTGAAGCGAAGGCGCTCGAACCCGGGAGGGCGACTTGCTCGAGGGAGCTCCCTAAGGAGTTTTACCTCGGCTGGACTGTTGCCATGAGAGGGGGATGAATTTAATGATGCCCACCATAGGGCGACACAAAGCACTAATTGAGAACGGGCAACGGGTAATATGAAGCCCGAGGGGAAGGATCCCGGCGGGCCGGGATCGGCGGTTCGCGGCGGCCTACGCTATCTTACTGCCGTTTCGCAACGTGTTATGGCTGGGAGAGTATTCCCAGCAACACGCCTAGTCTATCCTGTGGGGGGAGCTATGTCTCCTAGCGTCCCTCGCGGGGACGTGGAGAGATCTTGATTGGCGGCGTTTGAGACGCCGCCGTCTGTGTCTGTCTGTCGGTGTCTGCTGGCTAGCGCAAGGCGGAAGCGTACATATTAATAGTTGCTCTATTTGGCTCGCACATCATCCGTCCCGCTCATACATTGCGCTATATATTGTACTAGCTGTACGACTTGTAAATATTTGTACTTAGGTTACCGTTTCAAAAATAAATTAGTTCACATCAGCACTCGACAGTGAATACTACTCTCTGCCATCTGAAGTATCATTTAACCTCTACCTCTCGCTGCTACAATATCTTTCATAATCTCACTACAGTGTTAAGAAGACTATAAATACATATTCCTATTATTTCATCCATATATAGACTCTGTAGTTACCGAGAAAAATGACTGTGGTATATAAAGGCAGATATGCAGTCATAATAGTCAGGACATCATTTTTTTATAAGCATTTTATTCGTGCAAACCTGGGCACGGAACTCTAAAAAACACATTTGTTCATTCTATCCTGTTTTATAGCACGGACCTTTGTATTAACGGGGATAGAAATTATTACCTTCGCAATACAAATTGTTCCCGTGTCGGTTTTACTTCATTTACCACCGTGGTTTATTGCTACCCTTGATTTGGGGTTAGCTACCTGTGGGAACCGCACGCCTCTCGGAATTATACTTTCACAGCTTGATTCACATATTGCAGAATAAAATTACTAATTTAATATTTATAATAAGGTGGTTGACAGTGAAGTTAATAGAGATGCGAACATATGTTACAATAAATTTTAATACATTATTTTTTAAGAAATAACAGCCGTTAAAATATCATGATATAAATTATTTTAATTAAATTTCCAACAATAATAATTAACGTCTTATTTCATTCCTTTTACTCGTGACGACTTACGACGTATATAAGTAAATATGAAAGTAGAAAATCCATGAGGCTGCGACGTTCTGCGAGTTTACAAAAAGTATCTCGAGCGCGTTCGTCTTGTAGATGCTCCTTCAGCCATTCCACACTGCGACTACGATTGTTACGGTCGCCACGAAAACGTCACTAAGGACGTCATAATTTTCGACAACGCAGCGCTCACAACAACCCACGTTAAGAGGTGGGTCGAAGAATCCGTTTAACTTGAGTTTATTGAAATGCCCGCTAGCAAGTGAACGTAAAAAATCGCGATCGGGAGCGTGGTCGTTGTGAAGCTCATGCGGAACGTAGCCTCCAGTCGATTTTTCTGTCCGCTCATTGACACACTTTATCTTCTTAAAAACGCTCAATGTTCAAGATTAGCTAATTATGACGTCGTAATTTGAATGAGTAAAATTGGGTATCAATTATTGTTAATTAAATATATTTATTTATAAAAAAATTTCATTATATTTTAAAAGTTACATAGAAAATAATGTAATTATATATTTATAAATGTAAAAATATACCTATGCATATAACTTAGTGTAGCCACTACTTTATTCACGTGAGACTGGACTTTAGATTTATGTCTGATAAAAGATAAGGAAATGTAACATTTTCGGAATCTATTTGAGTGGAACACAGGCTGAAAAAAAATTTATAGCCTATAGCCTCCCTTAAGTAGTCAAGGACCTTGTTTTTCTTACATATGTGTATCTTAATATTTACTTAATTCTTAATATTATGATTAGGATTATGAATTGTATAGATATCAGTTTTTACTTTAAATTTAACACGTATTTTGAAATCACAGATATACCTACACTTCCATCTAATTAATATAGACAGATTTTATTAATTTGTTATTTTCTCATTAGTCACGTACATATTCGTAACTTGAGTATCGTAATTTTGTATGCATTATAATGTATGCAATAAATCATCAAGCATCGGTGGTTCAGTGGTAGAATGCTCGCCTGCCACGCGGGCGGCCCGGGTTCGATTCCCGGCCGATGCAATGTAACTTTTTTAGATATATATTTCTAAATATATATCAAAATTAGAGTTTACCCCGCGGCTACGCCACGGGTCAACCTCTAGTGCGTGCTTTTTTTACTTTACATTGTACTTAATTTTTATGTTAGTGATATTTGCACTCGGAAGTTTAATTTCATTTTATATCGCAAACTATCCAGTCTCCGCGCATGAAAAGTATTTAAGTCCATTTTCGGTATTAAAACTATATTTAAACAAAATTATAGTAAAATCAATCCTTTCCTAGTAGATATCCGTGAAAACTTAACGGAAAGACGTATCGAGTTATTATCGCTTTTGTTATAGACGATAGATGTTTATATCTATAAACTTGAGAAATGATTGGTCTTATCTAAAATTTCAACCTTTATTTCAAACCGTCCTAGCTATGTTTATTTCTCCGCCGTCTATGACAACTACATAAATGACAAAAAGGACAAAAAGAACAAATCGGACAAAACGGACAAATCGGACAAAATAGACAAAAACGGACAACACGCATAACTCGAACAAATCGAACAACTCGGACAACTCGGACAAATTGGACAATTCGGACATCTCGGACAAATTGGACAACTCGGACAAATTGGACAACTCGGACAATTCGGACAACTCGGACAAATCGGACAAATTGGACAACTCGGAAAACTCGGACAAATCGGACAACTAGGACATCTCGGACAAATCGAACAAATCGGACAACTCGGACAAATTGGACAACTCGAACATAACTTCACGCCAGTTCCCTTGCGGGGTAGGCACGAACAACAGAGCGCCATTTAGGCCCATTCTTACACACCTCACTTGCTTCTTTGACATTCATAACTCTTGTCATGCACACTCATCTGTTCTTAAGGCTCCTGACATCACCCTCCGCTAGTACACGATCAATTTGATCATGGAAGGTGTGTCGTGGCCTTCCACGACTTCTGCATCCATCCACTTTTGCATTGTATATCTGTTTAGTCATTCTTTCATCATGCATTCTTTCCACATGCCCGAACCACCGGAGCATTCCTTTCCTTACCTTCACCCCGACACTCTCTTTCAGACCAACTCTCTTTCTTACTTCGGTATTACGAACGCGGTCCGCGAGCGTCACTCCGCAGATTTTGCGCAGTGCTCGCATCTCAACCGCGTTTACTCTACTTTCATGCTCTCTCTTCCATACCCAACTCTCGCTTCCATACGTGAGCGTAGGTACCAGCACCGCGTTGTGTATGGCGAGCTGGGCCTTCTGGCTGAGGTTCTTAGCGCCTAGAAGTTTACCTAACGCTCCATTCAAACTATTCCCCAAATTTACTCTTCTTTCTATATCAGCGGTGTACCTTCCATCCCTGCTAAAAGCACATCCAAGATATACAAACTCATTCACTTGCTCCAGCATAACATTATCGACCATTATCCTTGCATTCGTTCTGGTTTCTTCTCTTTCAAACACCATAACCTTTGTTTTCTTCGCATTCAAATGTAAGCCTCTCGCCTGACAGTCATCTTTCATCATTGTGACTAGTGTTTGCAGTTCTGATGGCGATTCGGCTAAAAGCACGGCATCATCCGCATAAAGCAAGGTGCTTACAACTAGATCACTCATTCGCACCCCAACATCCATCAATCTTATTCTCTGGAGACAATCGTCCAGGTATAGGATGAACAGCAAAGCCGACAGCACGCAGCCCTGCCTGACGCCAATATTGACGTCAAACCAGGGCGACAGGCTGCCATCCACTCGCACGCATGCCATACAGTCCTCGTAAGTGGACTGCACAGCACGCATCAATTGGCCATTAATCCCATATCCGAGCAATATGTCCCAGAGCTCCTTCCGCACAACCCTGTCAAATGCTTTCTCTAGATCCACAAAACCGCAGAAAACCTTCCGGCCCATAGCCAGCTGCTTCTCTACGATATTGCGGAGAGAGAAAACTTGATCCATACATCCCCTTCCATTTCTGAAGCCACCTTGTGCATCCCACAGTAATCCATCGGATACCACTCTCATTCTCTTTTCAATAATCTTCGTATACACTTTAGATGCTGTGCTGATCAAACTGATGGCCCTGTAGCTGGCGCACTCCATACGTGACCCCTTGCCTTTATACAAGGGCACGATGACAGCGCGCCTCCAGTCCTTGGGAACCTTTCCCGTCCTCCAGCACAAGTTGCATAAGGACAGGAAAGCGTCCCGGACGCAGGTTCCATCATATTTGATCATCTCAGCAGACACACTATCGATTCCTCCTGCCTTTCCATTTTTCAGACTTCTTATCGACCATTCGATCTCTTCCAACGTGATCTCGGATGCTGACTCCTCGGAGTCAGTCACAGACTCAGTCGTGGTGCCAGCATCCGGGATATCATCATACATTTCTCTAAAATTTTCACTCCATCGCGCTAACACCTCTTGTGAGTTAGCAAGAACGTCCCCTGCTTTAGATTTTATTCTTTCCATTCTACTCGGACAAAACGGACAAATCGGACAAAATAGACAAAAAACGGACAACACGCATAACTCGAACAAATCGAACAACTCGGACAACTCGGACAAACTGGACAACTCGGACAATTCGGACAACTCGGACAAATCGGAGAACTCGGATATCTCGGACAAATTGGACAAATCGAACAAATCTCACAAATCGGACAAATCGAACAAATCGGACAAATTGGACAACTCGAACAACTCGGACAATTCGGACATCTCAGACAAATCGGACAACTCGGACAATTCGGACATCTCGGACAAAAAAAACAACAAACAGAAAGACAAATATATTTTTATCCCGGAAACTATCCCATTTTTCGGGATAAAAAGTATCCTATGTTCATTCTCGGCATCGAAAATATATATATAGTGAGTTTCAGCCAAATCGGTCCAGTAGTTTTTACGTTAAACGGCACAGACAGACAGACAGAGTTACTTTCGCATTTATAATATTAATAGGGATATGTAGTGTTGAACTCATCGTCATTTTTTTCTGAAAATGCTTTAACGCCTTTAATCTCGACAATATTTATAAAATTATTATATTTCTTTTTAATAAAATTACATACATACATACATTCATAGCTTCACGCCAGTTCCCTTGCGGGGTAGGCACGAACAACAGAGCGCCATTCAGGCTTGTTCTTACACACCTCACTCGCTTCTTTGACATTCATAGCTCTTGTCATGTACGCTTAACTGTTCTTAAAGCTCCTGACATCACCTTCTGCTAGTATACTAATAATAATAAAATTACAGTCTATATATATAATCGCTTGTCGTAAAAGGGGACAAAACAATCCATAGCCAGGTGGTAGGGCATTTGCCCGTCTGGATACCACCCCTGGTTTACAGCATGCCGCCATAACATCCTTGAGTTGTGTTCCGGCATTAGTGGCCAATTTCAAGTTCCAGTCATATGTACAAGTCCGGCAGCACATCGGTAAAACACAAGCGACGGTAATCATTTTCCATCACAGTTGGGCGATCAGCCTGTCTGCTGTACTGCACCAAAAAAAAAGGCTAACCGTTTTACGCCGATATTCAGTAAGAGTGTGGTATCACACCGATCGAGCCAGCCCAGTGACCTTTAATCCAGATAATGATTCCAGCATAGCTCTACCACGTCCAAAATTATGTTGTGCATAAAGTAACTAGTGTCTAATCAAAGTAGGATTATTAAGTACTGGCGGTTTCGGCAGGCGTTGTCTTGACTTTAAAAAATAAAAATATAGAACCCGATTCCAGCGCCACCTACTGGGTGTAATTGTGAATCTAATCCATCCCCGGATCTTAATATTTTTACACCTTGGGTTACATTATAGAAGTTTTAGTAGGGATCCCTAATTTTTTTCTAGTAATAAATATAGCCTATATTAATCTGGGATAATGTAGAATTTCAATGGTGAAATAATTTTTGAAATCGGTCCAGTAGTTCTTGAGTTTATTCGTTACAAATATTCAAAAATACAAATCTTTACTCTTTATAATAATTTAACCGTTAGGCAAAAGCAGAGTTGGTTGACAAAGTATTATTAAATAGATAAAAAAATTGTAAAACAATATAAATAAGCAAATATATTGTATTAATTAGAAGATTAATAGTAATATGTGTTAAAGGAAAATGTAATTAAAAAATAAAATAAGATTCCGGTACAATTACAGTCGGAGGCATATCTATAATATTATAAAATTCAAAAATACCATGTCTATACATTGAAGTTTATTAAAAATAATAATTGGAATAGACTATAACAACGATGGAGACCACGACGTCATTTCTTTTAGATTTCTTGTTATACATAAAAAAAATCAAAGTAGGTTATACTTTAATTGAACATTAGTTACTTTTCACCACTACGATATTACGGGTTGTGCAAAAAACTCCTTGCGCAAGCGCATCGTTTGATGTTCACTTTCATTTCATCGCGATATGTTTAGATGTTCGACAAATCTGTACAAGCATCGGTGGTTCAGTGGTAGAATGCTCGCCTGCCACGCGGGCGGCCCGGGTTCGATTCCCGGCCGATGCAATTAGTTGTTTTTATTTAATTTTATACCTTAAGCTTTCCATTCAATTCCGTTTGTGTAAATTTCGTTTCTATGACTAGCAGGAAAATTCTATTTTCCATACTAAAATTATAAAAGGTAAAGTTGTGACTTTGTTTGTAGGAAGTAAGTACCTAGTCTCTTGAACTACTGAACTGATTTTGAAAATTCTCTCAGGAACAATACAATACTCTTTTTTGTACACCAACATGAGAGAGATAAATACACTTAACTTAAATACTATAAGGTAGTACAATGGCCGGCCTTATTGCTTAAAGCTATCTCTTCGGGCTTTAAAAAAAATAATTAAAATCCATCCTAAGGTTGTTTGGAAGAAATTGTTTTTAGTGATAAGCCGGTCTATTGTTTTCTCTACTTAATAAAGTTTAAATACAGATTACAGTTTGATATACATACCAATGTTATGCAATAAAGTATATTCTATTCTAAGACACTATAATTCTTATATCTACACATATAGCTATATAAATATATACATACGTATAGGTACGTATATATTTATATAGCTATATGTATATGTATGTATATATTATATACATACAAAACAAATTATAAACACGTTATATAGTTAGATAGCTCTCCTTCACAAGTCTCTTAAAGGAATGGATGGATTTCGCAGATCGGACATCTACCGGCAGAGCATTCTAGAGATGCACAGTCTGAACAGAGAATAATCATGCGTAAATCTCCATATCATGTAACGATATCCGAGTCGAAACCTCTCTGATGGTCTCAAAGATCTGGAATCACTCTGAGTGACATAGGTTACATTTCTTCTTTTCTTTCAATTTCTTCCAATTATTTGGGGTTGTCACAATAAGTCTTTTCCCCTCACACTCCTGTATTCTGGCATACATCCTCTGTCACACTACAAATCATCACGTAGGCTACATTTGATTATCTTATAATAATATATAAAGCTGAAGAGTTTTATTTGTTTGAACGCGCTAATCTCAGGAACTAATGGTCGAATTTGAAAAAATCTTTCAGTGTTAGATAGCCCATTTATCTAGAAAGGCTATAGGCTATATATCATCACGCTAAGACTAATAAGAGCTGAGCAACAATGAAGAATGTTTCAAAATGGGGAGTTTTTTAACTATTTTTTTTTACTATTCCACGCGGACGAAGTCGCGGGCAGAAGCTAGTTATTAATAATATTTTTAATTGTTTAATGTGAAATATCAATTCCAATAGAAACGGGTGGATGCTTTGATCTATCGGCGTGTGCGGACTAATGAATAAATAAGCCCTAAGGTCAAACATTCTCTCTGGTGGGCTTTGAGTTGAGAAAACACTCCTTGTTTTTTCTATGGACAATAAAATGTCGGCTTATCTCGAGCAACGCCCAGCAAAGTGGACAGGGGTCAGCTAGTATGAAATAAAAACAGTTTAAGTGAACTGTGACTTTTCGAAGTGCTATTTGAACTCTGTTTTTGCCGTCACTTAGTTTGGTAGTGGCTAGATTTTACTAAGTGAATGATTAATGAATGAATCAAATCAACTTGGCTTATACCGGGCTTCTATATGTATATATATCAATAGCCCATAAACGTCCCACTGCTGGGCTCGGGCCTCCCATTTTGGGAAATGGACTGTATACCCGTCACGCTTGTCCAAAGCGGCTTGGCAGGTTTGACAGATCGCTTATCTCGATGTGCAGGTTTCATCCAGATGACGATTTCTTCACCGTTATATGCATATTAGATCAGAGAACTGCCTAAGAGGCGCAAGCGATCCGGACAGGATTCGAACGCGCGTCCTTTGAGTTTGAGACACGTGCGCTATTACGCTGCCACGACTCTTCTACATCTCCTTACCTACATCTTACTACTTCTATTTGCTCTTTTATCAGAAAATTTGATTACTTGTATGGAGTTTATATGATAATTTTAAAGAGTAGTAAGGCAAATGAATGTATGTATTTTAAAACATAGGAACCCGGCATTAAGGTTTTTGTTAGCAGTCCATCCAGCTCTAAAAACATAGGTATCGTTTATTGAATTGTACAAATAATAATTTGCCAGGTGGTAGGGCATTAGCCCGACTGGATGGCTACTACCCCTGTTCTAAAGTATGTCGCCATAACAACCTTGAGTTGTGTTCCGGAATTAGTGACCAGATTCCAGTCTCCCTTAAGAGAGCAGCAGCGCATTTGTAGCACCTTTGGTATTGCAAATGTCCATAGGCGAGGGTAACCGCTTTCCATCAAGTGGGCCTTCTGCCTGTCTGCTGAACTCCTGCAATAAAAAATAATAAAATATTTGCGACATTATATACAATCATTACATCACATCACAACATACATACATACATACATACATAACTTCACGCCAGTTCCCTTGCGGGGTAGGCACGAACAACACATCACAACGCTTTGTGTATTTAAGATGCGTGACCAACAACTGAACAAATATTGTTAAAAAGGTACAGTTATATCTTATTTTAGTTTTTAGACGGGATTGAAAAAGAAAACTTATAGTATCGATTGAATTTTTCGAAAAGTATCAAGTTCTTTACAAAAAAGAATTCTTGCATCGGCCGGGAATCGAACCCGGGCCGCCCGCGTGGCAGGCGAGCATTCTACCACTGAACCACCGATGCTTGTGGTAATACACATAAAATAGATTAAAAGTGCAAAACATCACTAAAGAGCAACTGTTTGTTCATTATGTAAGAGCTCTAACAGACGAGCGGCCTTTTTACATCTTTCTGCTGACGGTTGTAGAACCGTCATGCTGATATAAAACGGTTTATTTTTGTCTTTTGATTTGGATGAATCAACCAAAATGATCGATATAAACATAAACTTGAATTATTCCAAGACATTGAATATCGTCGTATTCTTTCAGTTCTATTCCTTTCAACCAAATCGTTGCAATTTGGTTGATCTGTCTAATATCAGCATTACTATACATAATTATATAGATGAGCGTGTTATATCTAAATCTCAGACCTAATTTTTATAAGGATTTTTTATTTTATTTCGAAAGAATATACATAAAAATAAACAAAATATGTTTGACCTGATGAATAAATATTTTGAACGTATATATTTTAATAAAAAGGTCCACCTTTCGACATAATAAAAATAACTTATATGTACCATCAATATATAGAATTATTCGAATTGCTACAATTTTATTGTAGTGGTTTATCCCGGTAAGCATTTACATAAATTTGAGCGGACATCGCCAGCTCATTACCTTATTTTTCCATTTAATCAAGAGTACCTACTACTATTAAATCTAATAATAGCCGGTTTACGCTAATGTTGTTTTTAATTTGCGACTGTTGCCTTATGACGACTTTTCAGCACGACGATTTTCAGCGTGCAACCGCCCAAAAGCAGTTTAAATGCCGCTCGTCTGCATAAAATGAATGTTGGTTGTACATACATTCACTTTTTCAAAACGATGATAGCATTTTTTTATTATTAGCTTATATTTGGCTTTAATAAATAAATGTGCTACAAGAATAAATTATTATTTAATTTTTCAGTTGATTTCTCAGAATTTCTAAGATAGAAATGTTGGTATTCGGGTTGAGACTTTTTAATAGCATGTTAAATCATTAAGTCCTATTGGCATTCGTAGCGTCTACTTCGGAACCAGATGTCCGTTTGTCTGTCATCCGCATTCCTTAACGTGTGACCGTTTACACTTACCAGGACCTAGTGGAGTCAGCGCCGTAGTGTCCGTCAAACGTGGTTGTACCATAACAGAGCTGGCCCCAGCTTTTTGCCGCAGTAGATCAATTCGAAAAATGCCGCCCCCACCGAAGCTTTAGGAAACTGAAAGAAGTCTTCTATCTAGCTTTCTTCTCCCAGAACCCGTGTTGTATGTACTTGTTGATTTCAATACTCATATATTTTCAAATATATATTTGTGTTGTGTTGGTCTTTTTTTAATAAATTTTGAATTTGGAAATTTTTAAATTTTGCCTCCGTAGGCAGTTGCCTACCGTGCCTACCCTCTCGAGCCGCCCCTGACCATCTGGCAACATTATTATATAATTAATTAATATTATTTAATTAATAATGTTGTAACTGTCATAGGAAATGGCGTTGTATCACGTACACATTACTATTAAGTTGTACTTAGTTGTGTTATAAACTATTTGTAAATGTATTTGCAAGCATCGGTGGTTCAGTGGTAGAATGCTCGCCTGCCACGCGGGCGGCCCGGGTTCGATTCCCGGCCGATGCATTAACATTTTTGGCTGTTAATTTTTGCCTCTTTTTCTAAAATAAATTTGATTACATATAACAGAATATCTTTAAAGTTAGCTGTTGGTATTGAAGACAAAGCCTAAATTGAAGTACCCATTCTGCATACAATTTGCCAGACGCTTTTACAGTTTAGTTTAGACTATATTCGAAAGCTAGCGAGAGTTGCTAGATGTTGAAAAACTATCCCGAATTAAAATTAAATTCGGTAAAAATACTATCTGTACTTGCCACTTTATCACCAGATTTGACTCCCTATCTTCTGGACTGCGGTATATCGATATAGCACACATCTTTTATCCGTGCAGCTACGGTAAAAGAATATTAATACATACTTGCTACCTGTCGTAAAAAGCGATAAAATAACCTATAGTCAGATGATAGGGCATTCGGACGACTAACACTCCTGGTGTACAGTTTTTTATTGCAGGAGTTCAGCAGACAGGCAGACGGCCCACTTGATGGAAAGCGGTTACCATCGCCTATGGACATTAGCAACACCAAACGTGCTACAAATGCGCTGCTGCTCGCTTAAAGGAGACTGGAACATGGTCACTAATGCCGGAACACAACACAAGGTTGTTATGGCGGCATACTCTAGACCAGGAGTGGTCGCCATGCAGTCCATAGCCTACCACCTAGCTGTGGGTTGTTTAGTCGCCTCTTAGGGGCCAGGCCGCCAGGCCGCAGGAAATTGTATTCTTTCTCCGTTATAGTATATCTAGTATAGTATAGTATATCGCCATAAGAACCCTAAGATGTGTTCTGAGGTTAGTGACCAAGTTTCAGTCCACCCTTCGAAGCTGACAGCACATTGGTAGCAGCACCTTTGGTGTTTCAAATGTTCATAGGCGACGGTAACCGTCATTCATCAGGTTTCGTCACGTTAAGTTTTCGTCAGCCTTTCTGCTGTACTCCATCAATAAAAAATACATAGTAGTTAGATAGATAGTTTAAGATGAAATTCCTGTATTGAATTCAAAAATATTCACTGGAATTCGTTGAATTATTTCGGCAGACAAACAAAATTCTAAAAACGGTCATACATGATTAGGTATCCTGTAAATTACAGTTTTCATTTTGCCATTTATTTTGGAATCACAGACACTTGATTGAAATCATGATAACCCCACAAATATCCAGAGCTTAGCAACACCGCTCTGCCATGAGCCCTATAATACATTTATATACGAAATGGATTCATTGAATAATGTATGCGGAGTGGACCTCAGTTTATCCTATTTATCTTCAAGTTTTATTGAATTAAATATAATCAAGTAAGTATACCATTCAAGTCGCGGTAGCGTAATGGTTAGCGCACGCGTTGTAAGCTCAAAGGACGCGGTTTTGAATCCTTTCCGGAACACATGCACCACTTTTTCTGACCTAATATGCATATTGTTACAATTACCACGTGCTAACAACGGTGAAGGAAAACATCATGATGAAACCTGTACATCAGGCACATCACATAGTTAAAATCTAGGATTCGATCCCATTGCCACCTATCAGTTCTAATTGTGAATCGAAACCATTCGGGGACCCATCCAAAACACGCAAAAAATTCATCAAAATCGGTATAGTAGCTTTCAAGTTATGAGTGTATATACATTTTTATTTATATAGATGTTATATGTTCGATGTTCTGTTTTGTAGTGGAACACTTACAAGCCAACAGATGGCTCTCTACAATAATTGAGGTCGCAAACGATTCCCGAAACATACAAAGAATATGTATAAATTTCCAATAGTAAAAGATGGGCCTAGGCCTGCGAGGAACAACAGTAGCCTCTCTGGAAGATCTTCCCTTGAGACAGAGGAGCATTCCATCTCGCTCCTCCAATCATTAGGGTCATCCTTAAAGTTTTATTGCGAAGCTGGCAGACGAGGCAGCTCTTAGAATATGGACTGAGATATGTAATGGTACACGGGGCGGGGTATAGGGATGGGATATGGGACGGGGTGTAGTGATGGGATATGGGACGGGATATGTGATAGGATATAGGATTGGAATAGGGGGATAGGCCCTCGGGGGTTGGAGAAGTGGGCCATTGGAATTCTTATTCATCGCATGAAACACGTTTACCACAATGATAACTGTTTCACACCGATATTCTATTATAGATAGGATGATACCTAACACTAAAAGTTTTAAATGTAGTTAAATAAAGTAATTCCAGTAAATTTCTAAGTAATGTTTTTGGTATATACGGTTACACGTTTTGTTAGGTTCTTTATTAGGTATGAGTACATGGCAAACACGGTAGTCCTTTCGCCATTACAAAACAAATAAACTGTGCATAATTCAACAAACACTTGTAGGATTTTACTTTTATACGTACTGTCCTATCACGAGCTATCTTCGCGAGCGGCAACGAAAAATGTTTTTATCCGAAATGTTAGCTGAAGTAATTTGTAACAGTCCCGTCCCCGCGTGTTGCTTGTAAAACGAAATAAATTGGATTCTTCACACAAAAAGGACGGAAGCTGTGTTAGTTTATAATACACTGTTGTGAAGTGTTTGAACAGAGTTCTTTATATTTATTAATTTATATTCTTTAAATGACATGTTTTAAATGAATGCTGTGCTTGACAGGAAAAACAAGTAAACATTTTTATCATCATAAAAACGTTACAGCCTTCCTATTTTGCAGGGATGTACTTTATTATAAAGTCATAACTGATTGGATGAAAATTATTGTTAAATTTATTTACGTATAAAAAAGGAAGCGATAAAATATCATACTATTAGATGATCAATAAAGTGCTTCGGTCTTAAAGAGATAGTACAATGACTTTATAAAGTAATACAATAACAGAAAACTTAATTTACTTATATTCAGGCTTTTTTGTAACTTCTTTTTTGAGGGCACGCTAATTCTCGAATGTTGTAAGTCCATAACTTTTTGTAACACCTCCCTCCCCCATTTTCAATTTTCTGATTAGCACTGATTAGGCTTATATCACGATTTTGCAAATCTAAGCTCACATAGATCTTGAAGAGCATCGCACATTTCGTATGAGGTCACCCGGGATCTGTTTTTTGTATTTGGATAATTTTGACCTATTAAAAATATCCAAATATTTTGTAAAGCTTACCGAAATTGTTTTTTTTAATTATTTCATTTTTTCAGTTTTTATGGAAATTTTTCGATATTTTCCAAAGTCCTTTAAGGGCACTGCATGCCCCCAAAAAGAAAGCCCTGCTTATATTGTTTTTCAACCATAGTCCTTCAAGACTGTAATTAAAATATTGAGCCTAGATCACCGTCTTCTATGGGTCAGGTGCCTCAGAAGGCTGGGTACGTTTCCTCGCTGGATCGCCATACTGATCCGTTTTCCGTGGTTGGCACCAGCCCTCTGATCACCTGAAGAGCCAATGAGTCGTTTTGATAAATTTTCGTGGAGTAGAGGCTCATGGCCTTAGGACCCCACGGTCCAAGCGTTTCAACAGTAAACAGCACAAATATATAGGTAGAACTCTCACTGAGAATTGCATATTTGCGGCGCCGCTTGAGTGATTGAGCTGTGTCCGCCGCCGAACTGGCTGATCTAGACATGTTTGGTAAATGGGATACGACCAACGTGACCACGTAGATCGCATCCCACACCAAAGTTTTACCACGTTGCCAAGAGGAATTAGAGTCATTCCGTCAGGACGCCATACTATTATTATAACTTTTGTAATAAAAATAATTGTAATTAACATTTTAAATAAATGAAACGTGACCCGTGATCATGTTGATGCGTTGCCCCAGGTACAGAAGAAAGCCCTTCTGCGAGCACGTTATGCTTGCGAAAGAGGAGGCGGAACAGGAGCGTGAGCGAACATCCTTGCTCCATTCCCGTCAGAGGAAGACGTGTCGGCGCCAGTTTTGACCTTCGACCGCCGTGAGCGGGCGGCGCGGGTTCCCTGGGGAAGGATTCTCCATCCGCAGATATACCGTCGAGATGGGGATGTATTCCCCGAGCGCTCACCTCTCCTCCCGTGGGGCGCGTTACAGAGCGCCCCACGCAACGAGAGCATGAAGATGCCGGGGGACAAAAGTAGTAGGCAGTGCATGAGGCCGATGGGCCACCGCCTGCCAGGGCCAGCGGAGGGGCTATACCATACACCCGTGGCCCTGGCATTAAGGACGAAGGACGGAATACCGAGGGGTTTTAGTGGGTATCCCTAATTGTGGTGTGGCAATAGCATCTTTAGTTCTGCCTAGGGGTACTAGTGTCACCCCAACCTGGCGAATCCTCACACACCGGCCACGACTTTCCCCCTACGCGCGGCTGATGGCCCTCGTTAAAAAAAAGGTACAGAAGAAATGCCATCGTTGCCATCCAATGTGTCTGTGCGGTAAATATTTTGAGAACGCTCCCCGCCGACTGTAATTTGGAGTCATTTTGTTTTACTATTAGACTTATTTTGTAACTTCAGTATTATTTAATTTATAAAAATTGTCAACACGCTATTTGACGCGTCATATACATATATGACATCATAGTTTTGTATACTTATATAAAATCTAGGAGGCTGAGACTGTGGATTAAGAAAATAATAAAGGTTTCCCCAAGGTCTAAAGAGGAATGTTACAAATTTAGATGAAACCGGAATTAAAAATTTAGATGAAACAAAAAAGTGTTGAGGTTAGAATTTAGCAATTAACACAATCATAAAATAAATGACGGTGTTAAGGAAATAAATTGCAGCTCTCGTATTTCGCACCACCTTTCAGGAGCTTATCTAGACTAATTACCTGGCTTTGCTTATGAAACGTCAGAGTTCATTATGTTTTTGCTTACTGTTCATGAACACGGAAGAGAGCGCTTTGCATAAACTAGTTGAATTATGAGACGACTTTGCAAGTAATCAGCACGTCGTGCTGGCTTTGAAGGAGAAAATTTTGCAATGTAATGTTTTGAAAATATGAACATGTTTTTTATACAGATTTGCTGTAGTGGGCAAATTTACTTAATGATTCTCTTTGACTATAATTCATTTAATAAGGCCATACAAAAATCTGGGCCAAGTAGTTGTCTTGTAGTTTATAATACTTGCTATTATTATTAACACAATACAGGTTTCTTCACGATGTTTTTTTTACCTATTTTATTATATTTTATTTCGAAGTTAGCAAAAAGGCAAACGGCTCACTTATGGCCGGTTCCTATATCTTACTGACCGTTCATTTGTCTTGCTATCGCTTAAAATTTGACATGAGCTCGATGAAGTAATGTCAAAATTCTACTGATGGTAAGGCAAGTCAATGAATAGTATGATTAAGGTTACCAACCATACTATAATATATAGGATCGTACTATATTTTAGCCAATTGTACTATATATTGTAGATTAATAATATAGTAAGAAATGTACTACATTTTCATCACTTTGTCGCGCTTTTTGTTAAGACTCTCATGATTATAAAAAAAAATAGATATTTGCTGGTCTAAGTAAAAATAGTAATAAATATACATGGAAAATTCAATAAAGTAACAAATTAAATATAAAATAATTAATTAAAAATAAACGTGTACTATTTTTTCCTCTAAATTTCCCAAAAGTACGGTTTACGGTTAAAAAAAAAATTCTTTAAGGATAAAAAATTTCTAAGTATGATATAGGAACCGGTTTTTAATGGTAACTGCTTACCGTCATGTATAGACGTTTGCAGCAGGGGTTGAGGGCTCAAACAGGAGGACTGGCATGGAGGGGAAGGGATGAATGATGAATGGAACGTTGAATGGGGCAGGAGAGGGGATTCTGGCCTTCAGATCTGTCAGGTTTGCCTTCACCGTCCACAGATGTTCAAATTCAAATTTAAAAGTTTTTATTCAAAACAGGTGATACATATAAGTAATATTTTTTACTTTCTATTCTATATACGCCGCTTAGCAGCGTGTTATTGTTGTTAAGGAGAAAAAGCGGTATGAAACTTCCCAGCAACACGTCTAGCTAAAAATTGTTTTTATTTATATTTCTTATTCGATTTATATCTCAAGCTCTTTTTTTATAAGTTTTATACAGAAGTATGAGACAGAGTTACTTTTCGAAGAATTAATGGAGTTGTAGCAAACAGTGAATACTCAGTAAGACAAAGACACAAAAGGAAAGAAGAATATAAGTGTTAGTTTTATTATAACATTAGCTCAAGAAAACCAAGTGTAGTTTACCAGCTCGGATTGGAACTCTAGTTGTTACAGAACGTGTACATGAGTTCAATACCCATTAAGCAAGCAAACATTTTATTATTTCGTACGCAGATAATAAAATTCTATTTTTAAGTATTTGATGTTGTAATTATTATTGTTTAGTAAAATTAGTTTTGTCACGTACGGCATATTTATTATTTACGATTTATTTTTTGTCATAGCTAATTTTAAAAAGTTCGTCTATAAGCATCGGTGGTTCAGTGGTAGAATGCTCGCCTGCCACGCGGGCGGCCCGGGTTCGATTCCCGGCCGATGCAATTGTGATATTTTTGCTTTTTTTTATTAACTTTTAATTGAACTTGTATGTATGTAATTTTTATAACTGTAATTACAAGCATCGGTGGTTCAGTGGTAGAATGCTCGCCTGCCACGCGGGCGGCCCGGGTTCGATTCCCGGCCGATGCAGTTCCCTCTTTTTTAATTCAAAAAAGACGTTTAAAGTGCCGCTGATTAAATGGCCAAAAATATGAACGACTTGAAAATTTGAATGACTTAGAAAATTAGGTATAAATTTATAATATTATACGTATTTTCTACATTCTTTCTGTATCTTTTAGCTTGATTATCATGTTATGATGACATTGATGGAAAACATCATGACGAAATATACACACGAAGCCTAACGATGTGTGAAACTGTTCAATCCGTGTTAGACAAACGTGACTTGTATATTTTCGATTCCCTGAAATGTTTAAGTCTCAGTCAAGCAGTGGCACTTTTATAGGACTATTATATATATAAACTCAATGCAATTAGTTTCGTATCCCTGTACCTTTAGACTCTTAAAACTAAACGTAGAATTAAGAAAGGAGCTTCTATGGGTAGGGTGTCTAGAAGAATACCAACGTTACTATTTTGTTCCAAGGTGAGCAGCAGTTCTCTGTTCACATGACGAGTCCATTAGGTCCACAAAGTTTTTTATAGGAGCTAAGCGACCTGAAGCTGATAAACTTGACTGCCCACTGATTGGGTTATTTGTTAAGAAGACCAAATCAGTGTTAGTTATTTATTACTAACATAGATATAAACTAAGAAGCAAGTGAGGTGTGTAAGAATAAGCCTAAATGGCGCTCCGTTGTTCGTGCCTACCCCGCAAGGGAACTGGCGTGAAGTTATGTATGTATGTATGTAGTTTATATCTATACATACATACATAACTTCACGCCAGTTCCCTTGCGGGGTAGGCACGAACAACAGAGCGCCATTTAGGCTTATTCTTACACACCTCATTTGTTTCTTAGTTTATATCTATGTATATATACTATAGATATAAATATCAGGATATTTTATATTTACGTTATTGTGTGTATTTTTTATTGCATTAGTTCAGCAGACAGGCAGACAGCCCACCTGATGTAAAGAGGTTACCATCGCCTATGGACATTTGTAACAACAAAGGTGCTGCTAACAATGTGCTCCTGCTCTCTAAGCGGAGACAGGTACCTTTCCACTAATACCGGAACACAACTCAAGATTGTTATGGCAGCATATTCTATATCAGGGGTGGTAGCCAACAAGACGGGCAATTACCCTATTACCGGGCTATGGGTTATATTGTCGCTTCTTACAACAGGCCGCCCGGCCACAGGAAAGTGTGTTCTTTCTGCGTTTCTGCACAGATAAGATTAAGTATATCTATTAATTAGACTGTGTTGTACTTGAAAAATTAATCAATAAGGCCTCAAAAATTCCATCACAAAACGGTATAAAAATAGCTCTCACCAAGGGAATATTGACGCTGCATGATTAACTGCCATTTTAAACAATGGACTCCATTTCATACCTATATTTGCAAATAAAATCGTCGATAAAATCTGATCGTTCCACCAAATAACTTAGGTCCTTGACACACTACCACAAACGGCATTAGGGTAACATTCACCACATGCAATAGTGCGTGTATTTACACCTTATTAAAACCAAACAAATTTTCAAAGAAATTATTTTATGGAGTTCCGCCCGTGAAAGAGTGAAGAGGAAGAATTATTGCATGAGTTCAGTAAACAGGTATACGGTCCACCTGATGGAAAGCGGTTACCATCGCCTATGGACATTTATAACACCAACGGCGTTACAAATGCGTTGCTGCTCTCTTACGGGAGACTGGACCCTGGCCATAAATGTCGGAACACAACTCAAGGTTGTTATGTCGGCATACTCTAGACCAGGGGTGGTAGTCATGCAGATAGGCAAATACCCTATGACCTGGCTGTGGGTTGTTTTGTCACCTCTTACGACAGGCCGCCCGGCCGCAGGCAATTCAATTTTTTCTCGGTTCCAGCACGGATAACGCATAGAGTTCCATATGTACTGGTCACACTATTCAAGATGGAATCCAATATTACACAGCCTGAGGACCATACCGACAGAAGATAGCTGCTGAACCTATTTGAAACCTAAACCTTGAGGAGAAGGACATAGTTAGCGCCTAACCATGGAGTATTAAATTATTATACTACACAATAATTAGTAGAGAATATTAAAAGTTAAGGATTAATAATCTCTTTATCTTGATACAATTTCTTTGTTATCTATTTACATTAGTAATATCTAAATAATATAAAAACATCTAAAAATAAAACTATTAAGTATTGTACACATATTTACAGATAAAAATGGATTCCAGGTCACAATCTGTGGGGAGCGTAGCCAAAATGATGGACGCATTTCCATGGTGTATTGCAATGCTAATGCGTTGACCAAAATACAGCCAGCTTTTTAGTCACGCGAGACTTGTTTCAATTGATGCATAACCTACATCGTCAAACTACCTAAGAACACTTTTATTTATGGACGTATGTTACAGTAGAAATTGTTAGTACCTTTTGTCTTATTATAACGATAGTAATATTTTCTTTCCTTTTATTATGTCTTTCGTCTTGATGTGTAGGCATTGTTCGCTACACCTCCATTAATTCTTCGAAAAGTCTTTGTGTAACATTCTTCACTTTTCTATAAAATTTATATAAAAAAGACCTTGAGCTAGATAAATAAAAAGAGAAACAATTGTTAGCTAGACGTGTTGCTTGGGAGTTTCTGGCCGCTTCTTCTCTTTAACAGCAATAACACGTTGGGAAGCCGTGTACATAGAATAGGAAGTACCTATATTTAAATTTTAGTTATATGTATGACTTTCAAAAAGTGTTCTACAGTGTAACTTATTTTGAATAAAATATTTTGAATTTGAATTTAAGTTCGGTAACATGGAAAAGATAATTTTTAGCAATATAGCTGTAGGTATATTGTTCTGTTTTTTATATTTTAATAAGCAATAGTGTTACCTATTATCCATCTATCAAATAATCGCCATGTAGACAAAAAGAAAATTCAATATTTTTAATAACACTTTAATACAGCTGTGTGTTGACATAATTTTATTGACGCCACATTCACAAATTAATAATAACAGTAGCATCAATATTAAAACCAGCACAGTGTATATTGTGCAATTTCCAACCGATATCATCGGTTTATTGCCGGCCTTTCATAATAATATGTAGTTGTTTCAATTATAGGGGTATTTCAACATTAGTCACGGTAGCGACTTCGTTCGCGTGGAATTTACTCGCCTATCCCACTGAAACCATTTCATGATTCAGGATAAAAGTAGCAATTTCTAGACACAATCCGAGGCGTTATATTTTTTCTTAAAATTGAAAGCAACCACTTTTCATTCCAGTGACGTCGATTCAAATTAAGAAGTATTTCTCAGTTAAGATGTATATCGATACTATATGAGGAGGATATGTTAGTAATTTGTTACTATTGCGTTAACAAGTATTCATGAACAAAATAATATCATCATCATAAAATAACTTTCTAAGAAATAGCTTCCTAGTGAATAACGGACTCAAGCCATAATCAAATTGATGCCAAAAAAACCAGAGTTTTGTGGGACCTCTAAAAGTCATACGTCATTACCTAAAAATTTATCCGTGTAGGTAAACTTATAATATTATTATTTATTATGCGAAAGTATAGCTAGACTTTAGGAGATGTTTATTTGTTGTTAGTATTTAAGTAAAATTGTTTTAAATTTGGTTTATAAGGACAATAAGAAGTTATTTATTTGGGTCACTTGTGATTTGATGGAGGCTGATACTGCAAATCAGCGCTGTGTCAGTTCTTGACACAGCATAATGCTAAGTTACCAGCCTTATTGCCAAGAGTGTTATGTACATTTCTTTCTTAAAGTTTTATAATTTATAAAACTCTAATGGCTTTATGTTTTAGGAGTACGTATATTCTGTTAATTTAGTATATTTTTTAGTTTTATGTGCATTCATTCGCGACAATAAATATTTTTTCTTTCTAAATAGTTCAGATTTTCGTCGCAAACACAATTCTAGCCTAAAAATTTTGTGGAACACTCACAAGCCAATAGATGGCGCTGTGCAGTAATTGAGGTCACAAACGATTCCCGAAACGTACAAAGAATATATTCAAATTTCCAATAATAATAAATGGGCCTAGGCCTACGGGGTACTACAATAGTCTCGCTCCAAAGATCTTCCATCTTCTTTTAAGACGGAGGAGCATTCCATCTCGCTCCTGCACCTTATACAGGTCGCCCTAAAACCATTTACTATCCTTACAGTATTATTACTTTTCCATAATATTATAAAATTGTAAAAGTTTTAAGTAGTATTCTGTTTCTTACATATATAGTACTGGTCTGTTTGTTCGGGATTCACGTAAAAACTTCTGGGCCGATTTCGATGTGGGTTTCGCTGATCGATAGTAAATACCCGGAATTAAAATCTGCGGTACTTTATATTTCGAGAATTCTATGGGAATTTTCTTGGGAGAGCTTTAAAATGGCCAGATCGAAAAAAAAAAGATTCCGATGCGAAATTTTCACTGATCGATAGAATCTTTGGTCAAATAATTGTAGTTGTATATGCCACTAGTAGCATTACTTGTCCCGAGAGTTTAGGAGACGTTCCGGATTTATGTATTCCGGGATCATACAAAAAAATCCATTGCCACACTGAAAATAACCTTTGATTTTATATTCAGCAAAGTAACTGTAATCTTTGTTACCTGTGACCGACATGGACAAAGTCGCGGGCAAATGGAACTTTTTTAAATAAAACTACACATAAATAAATCCAACTTTGAATTCTCGGCAAAAACTATATACGTCCTCATTTTAATTCTTTAACCAAGCCATAACAAATCGTCTACAATAACAAAATATTTGGAAAAAGATGTTTTATATTCGTCATGCAAACCGTTCAGAAACTTGAGATAACGTTCCAATTTGCAATGCAGGTAGACGTCGCGTCCAGAAATAAATTGGATTGAAATCTAAAATTCTATCTCCCGGAATGTCCAATTTGTGTTTGGTAATGGGGCGACTTTTCGAGCGTGGAAAGAATTTGATTTATGTTCTCTATAAGTTTGTGAAATACCTTACAGTTTATAACATTTGCTGATTTTCATATTAAATCGTCTCTTCTCACGTCTTCATTATCAGAAAAGTTGGGTCCTATTTCACCCCGAGAACCATTGAGAGCATTGCCATACAGGGCTGCAAAGCAGCCATATATTATATATATTGTTACGGGTTGCAGGAATCGAATTAAAATGCCGTTGGAATTATTATAGAGTTTATTAGAACTATACAAACACGTATATCTCAGGTACATATATAACCGAACACAACAAAGCCAAACGTAATGCAGAAGATCGTAATTCCATAAAACGCGCAAAGTCCATCACTAAATAGATTACCGAATGTAGTACACACGTCTTGCTTCGCTCGTGGTTATCGCTAGACTGCCTCGTCCCTCAATCGAGGCATGCCTTATACTGCACAGATGCAATATGTCTGCCCGGCCGCATGGACCGAATTTCCTAGAATCAGTTTGTACTTTAAATCCGATACACCTGGCTAATGACTGCCATAAAATATTACAATACACAATGGGCTATTTTATAATCACAAATTTTAAACACAAACGAAACAAAAGAAGTCCAAATGCGGAAATGTAATAAAGTGTGTTTTTATGGTATGCAGGTGTATATCCACTTTTGTCGGCGTGTAGGTCGTAACAATATTTAATTATTTATAAGTTAGCTTATTTTTGTATTTAATCGTATTTTTTTAAAAGTTAGTTTACTTTATGATACAAATAATTTTAATTACTGCTAAAACAGTAATTAGAAAAAATATTATTTATTTAGTTATGGTTAGCGTGACATTAAATAAAGAATTATTTTTATTATATAGAAAAATGTCGCAAACTTCTTAAACCTCTTATGGCCGATTCCTGTATCTTACTAACCGTTCATTTGTCATAAGAGTAGTTAAAAATTGACATTACACTCCATAGAGGAAATGTCAACGTTCTACTGATGCTAAGGAAAGTGAATCAATGGTAATATATAGGAACCGGACATTAACTAATGTATAAAATCAACCAAGTATAGGTAAATTCTTTTAATTCCTGGAGCATTTGGATTGGTCAAACAGACTGACGGTCAACCTGATGGAAAGTGGTCACGTCGCCTATAGATATTTGCAACTCTTAAGTTACTACCAATGTGCTACCAGTCTCGAAGCACGAATGCCACGCTTTATTTTTATTATGAGTATATTTATTATTACAAGACGAATCGAGCACCTCTTCTTTTTTTAAATTCGGTTAAAAATTACACTTCCTTGAAAACAAAGTTAACATATTCAGCATCGTTGTCGCTCCGTAAGTTGTTTGTCAAGCATATTTATGGACGCCATTACAGGCTATAAGTCTTTCTTATCGAACAAACACGTCTTTGAAAGGCTCGTGCCGTATTCATATATCTCTCTTTCCTATTTTTTTGTTTCCATATGTCTTTTGATGATAATAAGATACTTCTTCTCGCAATGTTTTTTCTTGGGTTATAGAAAAGTTATGCATTGTATCACACTATTAATTGTTATGTGATTTTCATACTTTTAGCGTTCGACGAATTATAACTATCATGTAAAATGGCAGCCGATGTGTGTAGGGTTGCTACATTAAAAAAAATAGTATTTTTGTTATTACGCTCTAATAATTAAATACTAATGGTCGCTCGTGGTCGCAATTTGACCATAATAATTAATGTCAGAGACTATACTTCTATAATCACAGATTTTGCCAAGGATACACTATTAATTTGACTTCAACAATAAACAAAATAGTATAAATGCGTAAGTGTGTCAAATACATGGCAGTGTGTGTAATGTTTTTTCTATTGATTTAATGTATTTGTTATGTAAAATAAATAAAAAATATTAGCATTCGTCGCTTCTTCTTAATTTAAACCACAAGTGTGCGAAATTTCACACCTCCGGCCGCGCAATTTTCGTAAAAAGGGGTACAAAGTTTTTGCTTCACGTATTCTATATATTAATTATATAGATACTATGGGGAATTTTTGTAGAATATATAGTACATATTTAGGTCTAGTTCTTTATTTTATTTATTTCATTATTGAATCTTTCACGTGTTTTATTGCTACTTTTTGCTTTGGCCTATCTATTTTTTTTCAAAATAATCATAAATTTCAGAGCAAAAAGCGTGACAATTGAATTAACGAAGAAAATGTTATATTATATAATATTTCGTACTTTATTATTTTTCTATAATATATAGAACAATTGGCTAAAATATAGTACGATACTATATATTATAGTATGGTTAGGAACCCTACAATTATGTCCCTTAAGGAATAACGGGCGATGTACCCACCACCTTATTAAAAGTTAGATTAGCATGTTTTACACATCGGTAATTTCGGTGTTATAATTTTCTCACCATCACCAACATAGTAACTGGAATAGCCTAACATTAAATTAGAAAAACTGCCTAAGCGTTTCATGCTCAGGCCAGGATTTGAACCCACATCATTTTAATAACATCAATAAATCCTCGATGCCTTAGATATACTGCCATCACGGTCTAAAAAAAATAGTTTTGAATTTCAATTACTGCAATTTATTAGTATGAAAATCAGTAGTGTAAATTTATTCTAGAAATTTACGCTACGTTCAACATAAAACTTCAAAAGACATAAAACTACAAAACATAAGACAGCTACAAGCCTGACTTTAAAAAAGTTTTATTGCATTCCGTAGTCTCGACATATCTCTCTTTTTTCGTTCACCTTCTCACAATTACTTGGGGCCGGCTTATATATATTATATTGTCTTTTCTCTTCTATACTCCTCTATTCTGATATACGTCCTCTGTCACACCACAAATCATCATATCATCCTTCACACAATGAAGTCTCGACATACCTCTAGAAAAAAAAAATCATTTTTTTACACTTGAAAAATCAAGACTCATAATATAAGCTATATTAATATTAACCACATCATTAAATTACAGCAGTTTAGTGAAAAATCCTATTAAGTAAAACATAAGCAGATAAACACTTACAGATAGATACGTATGTATAACGAAAGATCATTTTAATAATGTTTCTTTTAAGATAGAAACGACAGGACAAGCTGTCTACACAATTGGGAATAGAAGCACTTTGTTCCCCAAGGATTACTCGACAACAGCTTTGAACATTCACATGACTTTGTTCGACTTATTCGGACTTACACATAAGTTTGAGAAAAAGGTTTTTGGAGTTCTAAAGCCATTTTGGAAAGAATAGAAACTTTACAATACAGTTATGGACGTCAGTCTGTCTGTCCGTTTTATTATTTACAACAATATTTTTAAGATCAACCACTCATTTTTCTATGCTTGAAAAAAGCCGGAAGGGAATCTCTAGTTACGATAATATTTCTTTTTTGGTTGTAAATATTTTCCAAAAGCGGAGCTCTCAAATATCTAGAGTAATTTAAACCCCGTTGCCAGTTTACGAAGTAAAATTGAATTTTGTCCCAAGATCCCTCTTGAATTGTTTCTTGTTCGAATAACCCTTGCTCGCAGACCCTTACTTAATATTGATTACTTGGTTTTATTTTTAACCACCTCGAAGGTTACATTAAATAATTTTAGCATTAAAGCCTATTCATTGTTCTGAAGAGGGATTACATAAATTTATGTTAATTAATTTCTAAATCGAATGAATTGAATTTAATATCTCTTTTAGCAATTAATTAGTAGCTGAGTACTACTGATTACTCGCAATTCACTGCTGTACGTAACTTAGTCAGGAAATTCTATCTGCAATATAATGATATGTAATTTTATATAATTAGTAGATATTATATTGCATATAGTTATATGTTTATTATGTTTAAATAGTTGCATATTATCACCATATCTTGTATATGTGTATAACTTATGTGTATATACAGTATAGTTATATAATATATTTATTATTAAAATGTAAGTAATCGTACAATAATAATGTATACCACCGTCGCCACTCCTAATCAGAATATTCTTGCCACAGGTTGTCTGGAAGAGATCGCTTTTTAGCGATAAGACCGCCCTTTGTACCCAACTAGACTAATACTAGTTCGTAAGTTTTTCTGTAATGGTGTACAATAAAGTGTTATCTATCTATCTATCTACTAAAGTTTGCCAAACACATCGTAGCCCTCGGCTTTCTTCATTCGACACCTACCGGTGTCGTTTCGACGTTATTGGTACGCCGAGCCAGTTTTTATATATAGTTTTATTCTTATATATAATTTTCTATATCTTTTCGTGGTTTTTATTCTTTTATAAAAGAGCACAAGTTTCTTAATTTTTTTATAGTATAGTTATAACATCAGAACTTTGAATAGTTGGGTTCGTTTTTCATACTTTTTCTTTTACATACTTAGCCGAGTGCTGCTAGTAAAAAGCCTTTATCTTCTATTATCGATAAACTAGCTACCTACCCCATCAATGTTTATTTTCAAATCGACTTGATATCTAGTTACAAACTCCTTAAAATTACACTATCATCGATGAAGTTGTTCAAAATTGTGAAGTTGACGGTTCGAAACACGATGTCTAAGCGACTAAGACTCAATGTCTAACCTCAAAAATCAATTAAGTAATCAAATGAACACAGCTGAATTTACCTCTGTGTGGGAATTTCGAACAATGTACGATACTAAAGTCGTTAATCCGATTAGCTCGGTTCTCTTTGACAAAGTGAAGTCCTTGATCCTCGGTCCTTGTGTTGAATAGGTGACGAACAAGTATACACGACCTCTTTTAGTATGACATATAGTTTAAAACTAAGGAAGCATTTGTTATCAACTGAGTACTTTGCTAGAATTCTTGCTTATTTAAATATACTAGTGGTCGCCCGTGGTCGAAATCCGACCATAATAATTAATTTAAATTATAATTTTGAACATTATTAAGATTCTGTTGTCAAAGACTATATACTTCTACAATCACAGATTTCGCCAAGGCTACACTGTTAATTTGACTTGAACAATAAACAAAACAGTATATATGTGTGTGTGTCAAGTACATGGTAGTGTGTAATGTTTTTTTTTATTGATTTAATGTATTTTTATGCATAATTTTAAAAAAATATTAGCATTCGTCGCTTCTTCTCTATATAAACAACTAGCTGTGCCCGAGACGTCGGCCGCGTGGAATTTGTTTTCAAAACCTCCGATTTTGAAACATTCTTCATTGGTGCTCCGCTACTATTAGTGTTAGCGTGATGATATATAGCCTTCCTCGATAAATGGGCTATTTAAGACTGAAAGAATTTTTCAAATCAGACCAGTAGTTCCTGAGATTAGCGCGTTCATACAAACAAACTACTCAACTTTATATATTAGTATATGAGTATAAGATAAGTGTGTGAAATTTCATACTCCTCCGTCCGCGCATTTTTCGTAAAAAGGGGTACAAAGTTTTTGCTGTGTTTTTACTTCACGTATTATTAATATAGAAGATATCTTATTTTTCGCGCGATCTCACATTATCTATCAAAATTTTCAAGTTCTCATTTATTAAGGAAGTATAAATGTATAAAATTCTCGGAAACCGGGTAGTTATTCGTGGAAAGAGTTAATTGAATGTGGGAAATGGAGAAAAAGTAAGAAACCATACGTTGGACTCAGAAGTGGAAGTTCCTATTTTAACAGGGATTTAAAGCAAGGATGATATTTATGTATTATATAACCTTCTGCCCAAAGACCAATTTTTTTTTAATTGCAGGAGCTCAGCAGACAGACAGACGGCCCACTTGATGGAAAGCGGTTACCATCGCCTATAGACATTTGCAACACCAAAGGCGCTACAAATGCGCTGCTGCTCTCTTAAGGGAGACTGGAACCTGATCACAAATGCCGGAACATAACTCATGGTTGTTATGGCGACATACTTTAGACCAGGGGTAGTAGCCATCCAGTCGGGCAAATGCCCTACCACCTGGCTGTGGGTTGTTTTGTCGCCTCTTACGACAGGCCGCCTGGCCGCAGCAAAATTGTATTCTTTCCCGTTCCTGCACTGATAATAAGTATTGGCTTCCAAGACGAAAATTTCCTATTTTCTTGTCCAGTTATGTCTCTCACGAATACAGCTTGAAGCTACCGCAGGTCAGCCTCTAGTAGGTATTTCCAAATATCGGGGTTTGTAGAACTAGCAGGTCGGCGACCCGTTGCTCAGCCCAGATGTTTTGATGATTGATTCATTTTAACTTCGATTATTATTACGAGTACCTACAATTACCACGTGCTGACGGCAAAAAATACTTAAAAAGCTACTATCTAATACTACGATATTACTATATTATAATATAGAGAGTATCAAAATTTGAAACCTGACATCACCTAGAACCAACTTGGTGAGTTGTCTACCTTTAGTTAGAACCAAAGGAACTATTTCTCTCTTGCTGCTTTTAAATAAAAACCGTTAAAGTACTATAAATTTCGGAAGAGCATCCGAAAGCACTACTTCTCTTCATACCAATTATTCTTGTCTAAAGTGGACATGACCAACGATATGGCACGACACTGGACGGAGGATAGCTTAGTATGCACCAAAAACATTAAAAGAGATGTTGAAAGTATTAAGAAGTATCGATATCGATTTAACATGTCAATATGTTTCTAGATAAAATATATAATAGGTCCGAAACCACTGTCACATGTTGAGAACGTTTCCAAAAGACTGGCAACGTTACCGTGTTGGATAGTTTTGCTAATTCGTTGATCAATATAAAGGCTAACCTTTTGATCACGAGAGACATCTACCAGTCGTTTGATGACGTTTCGATAATATTTTAGAGCGTTGGGACCCCAGGGACCCAGGGTAAAAGCATTAATTTATCGGTAACATTACATAACAATATCGGCCTTGAATAATCTCGGAAAATTTAAATAACATTCTTCTTAAGCTGCGTTGAGGTTATTAGTTATTTACTCAATCTGAACATTTATACTGAAATAAACATAGTAAAAATCAAGTTATACATGGTGGCTATGCATTTCTTTCACCGTTTTAATAATAATTATTGGTTTAGGTGTCGTTGTCGATAAATACTTTTGGTATGTTTTAAATACTTGGTATTTCATATCCGTACATAATACAATTGTTGGTATTATGAATTTCACACCCTAGCCTGTTTTGATACATAAAGAAAACATGTATTTTCCGTGGCGCTGCGTTCGCCCCCTTTTTCCCTTCTCCGCTGTGTGTCATTGTGATAAGACGATCTGTTTATGCGAAATAAAGTATTCATAGAATTCTTGTGGTCTTACTGGTGCCTTCCCATAATACTATTCATGTACAATAACAATGCTAAAATATAAACAGATTTAAAATAGGAAAATATCGATATAGTTTGAATAAGTCAACACTAGTATGAAGATACTGCACTCAGCAAGTGTTGTATCGTTCTTGTTTACTAGCATCAGTTGGAGTTATTTTATATAGCTCTTTTAAATTTTATTTAGTTCCGCGCTTGTTAAATTACTTACCTGTTGAGTTAGGGAAAGCATTACACTAATAAATATGAAATATAAACTCAAAATGCACTTTCTAAACGAAACAATGCTACGGACGTAGATACCCATAGCACTAATATAAACCCCAGAGGTTTTCTCTGCTATGTATAAAATCAACGAGTTGTAATCATTTTGTTGTCTTGATAAATAAAAATAAAAAAAGAATGAAGAGAGTGCTATGATATTATATTTGTGATGTAAGGCTCTTGAATAAATATAACTTCACTCTTAAATTGACTTTTTATTTTCACTTTCGTAAGTATCTTTTTCTCGTACAAAATGGTCTCTCCTAACTGAATTCAAAAACCGTGTCTCTTTCTACATTTTTGAATTCCCACCAATGAGAGCGAGTTTTATACACATCTCTCATTGGTTAGTCGTATCTTTACGTCCTGGCTAACATAGGCATATAGGCATTGAATAACAATAACAAAAGTAGATCATTATGTAATTGATAAATTAAATTTAATTAAATAAATAAGAAAATTGAAATAGATATTTATATATAATTAATTTTATGATTAGAAATTATGATTTAAACATGAATGGAAAACATAGCGCAGATCAAAAGAATGTTGTTGCTATATTTTTCATAAGGTACCACTTGTCAAACGTCAAAAGTCAAATGCCAAAGATTGACCTTGAACTTGACCTACTTTTGTTTATGAATATGAATTACATTAAAATACAAGTTTTATTTATAATACGAAAGAGTCTGATAGAAATGAAAAATTAAATTCCATAAATGTATAAACAAATAATTGAGTTGGAAAACCGAGCGTGTGGTAACCAGGATCCTGGTATATTTTAAACAAATATAAAACTACAACTAAACGTGGTAAGTGCATCCACTACAAGAATGAAAAAAATATCATACACTTTTTTTGATACGAACGTTTACAAAGCTGTATGTGTTTGATTTTATAATAAGTGCATGTACATCTAGATTTGCGATATTCTCACTTAAACTACGCAATTTATTGTTACGACTTGCAGGACTCGAATTAAAATGCCGTTGGAATTACTATAGAATTTATTAGAACTATACAAACACGTATAACTCAGGTACAAATATAATAACACGCACAAAAATTTTCTAATTACAAATTTTAAACACAAAGTAAACAAAAGAAGTCCAAATGCGGAAAGGTAATAAAGTGTGCTTTTATGGTATGCAGGTGTGTATCCACTTTTGTCGGCGTGTAGGTCGTAACAATATTTAATTATTTATAAGTTAGCTTATTTTTGTATTTAATCGTATTTTTTTAAAAGTTAGTTTAGTTTATGATACAAATAATTTTAATTACTGCTAAAACAGTAATTAGAAAAAATATTATTTATTTAGTTATCGCCCGCGTGAGATTGAATTATCTTTAGACATACACACCTGGATAACTTCACGCCAGTTCCCTCGCGGGGTAGGCACGAACAACAGAGTGCCATTTAGGCTTATTCTTACACACCTCACTTGCCTCTTTGACATTCATAACTCTTGTCATGCAAGCTCGTCTGTTCTTAAGGCTCCTGAAATTTATTTTTATTACATAGAAAAATGTCGCAAACTTCTTAAACCTCTTATGGCCGATTCCTGTATCTTACTAAATGCGGAGAGGTAACTCCATAGAGGAAATGTCAACGTTCTACTGATGCTAAGGAAAGTGAATCAATGGTAATATATAGGAACCGGACATTAACTAATGTATAAAATCAACCAACGTAAACATCGTAACATTATTAAAGACTAACAATTTTTATACCTACATTTACAGAACTGTAACAGTATGATTGTAAATTAGACTAATTGATCCAGGCGTAGTGTGATTTATAGTACGCAATGAAAAAAAATCCCGGAAAAGATATCTAATTGCAAATTAGATAATATATCTATCTATACTAAATCTGTACATGGTTCGAGTTTGTACAATGCGTTTAAAAATGTGAAAAAAATCACGGGGGATAATCCAGACCAGAAAATTCCGAAAATGAAATTTTTACTGTCTGTTAAAGCATCACGTGAGAACTAATGAACGGATTTAAATAAAACTCAACACAGAGGAAGCTCATATCCCGGGGCGTAACTCAGAATACTTTTTATCCCGATAAATGACGTCATTTCCACAGGATAGACGAAAATATCGCAAAAGATGGCGCTGCGATCGCATCCTTTTTGAAAACTAGAGGACATATATAAACAAAACTCGACAGAGAGATGGTTTATATCCCGAATCAACACTTAGGATACTTTTTGTGCCGATAAATTATGTCGTTTCCATAGAATACACGGATTAGTTAAATAGATGGCGCTGCTATCAAGTTTTTACTATTCACTAACAAATACCTACGTTGTCATATAAACAACATGTGATTTATTGTATTATTTCAAATCAGGTTGGATTCGACTCGCCTTTATGTTTCGCTGGGCAGTTGTTTAGATTATCTGGACTTAGTTTCTTTGTTATATTATTATATGCAAAAAATTGAATTAAGTTATTACGTATGTAAAATAAAGCTACTGGCCAGACTTTGGCACGCGGTGTAATACATAAATAACTTCACGCCAGTTCCCTTGCGGGGTAGGCACGAACCACAGAGCGCCATTTAGGCTTATTCTTACACACCTCACTTGCTTCTTTGACATTCATAACTCTTGTCATGCACGCTCGTCTGTTCTTAAGTTACGCCTACTTATTTACCTTGATAATATTATAAATTATGCATTTTATAATTGTTTATTTGAAAATGGAAATATAATTCGGGGGTAATTCGAACCAGCAGATTTCGAAATATTTAAATTTTCTGCCTGTCTGTCTGTTACAGTATTACGTGAAAATTACTGAATAGATTCAAATAAAACTCGACAGTTGATATAGAGCTAGCTTATATCCCGGGTCGAATGTTAAATGCATTTTATGCCGGCAAATGACGTACTTTCTGTGGGATAGACGATTACAGTCAAAAAGCCCTGCTGTATAATTGTTTTCGCGCTGCCATTACAATTCACTAACAAAGACGTAGTCGTCATGGACACGCGAACGAAATTTCGCTGCTAGATTTGTTATTTCATAAATTTTATGATAAGTAATATTTACTTTTGATAATGCACTCAACGTTGGGATGTAGTCGACGCGTTGCCTCTAAAATATAACGACCTGAAAGCTTATTTAAAAATTCAGGCTATATCAGTAGGATACAATGATGCAATAAATTACGGCTTATGTAAAGGACGGTACGTGTACTAAAAGGTCTCTTTGTATATTGTTAGAATAATGGTTATGTATGCAAATTTATGTTAATTAGAACCCAAAATCGTAGTTACATTCCACTGCAAATTGCCAATAATACAATAATAACAGCCTACGAACGTCCTACTGGGCTGGCGGTTCCCATTTTCTTAGGGAGGGGAACGGACAGTATATCCACCACGATCGTCCAAAGCAGCTTAACCGATTTGACACGTCGGTTATCTGGATGTGTAGATGTCAACCAGTTCTCCTTCACCGTGGACACGTGGTATTTGTAACAATATGCACATTGTCAAAAAATTCGAACCCACGTTCTTTGAGTTTGGAACTCGAGTGCATTAACGTACCAAGACTCTAAATGTAGTACTAGTAAAATGCGTTTCTTTTGCGCACAGTGGGCATATGGAATGAGCTTCTAGCTGAGGTTTACCCACAGCGCTGCGATATACGATTTTTCATAAAAGTTGTCATAAGAGTCCTTCTAGGCTGGCAGCGCATTGGTAACATCTCTGGTGTTGCAAATGTCCATAGGCAACGGTACCTGCTTTCCGTCAGGTAAGCCGTCAGACTGTCTACCTAGCTGTACTGTATTGTGTAAATATCCATAGGCGATGGTAATCGCTTTCCATCAAGTGGGCCGTCTGCCTGTCTGCTGAACTCCTGCAATAAAAATATAAAAAAAGCTTTCGCAATAAGACTTTTTTTTTTTTGCCGTCCAGCGAGGGAATGCGACCAGCGTTTTGGGCACTTTCCCAATCAACTGCAATTTGTATTCTTATTAAAGAAAATTGTATATAATTTATTTCCGGGTCCTGAGGCCATGAGCCTCTACAAAGATATTTCAAAACTACGTATTGAATCTTCGGGAGATCTGAGGGCTGGTTCCTACCTCGGACAACGGATCAGTATGGCGATCCAGCGAGGTAAAGCAGCCAGCCTTCTAGGAACCTTACTCATTGACTTCGATGACCTAGGCTCAGTATTCTACTTACAGTATAACGTTATAATGTATTATTTATTATAAAAGAACTCATTTATTTTATATGTATCCAAAAAAGTTTGTTCAGACCGAATTTTTCGTTCAAAAAATTCAATAAATACGCTTGTTAACCATACAGTTTCTTCAATACCTTTGTAATTCAACGAAGAATAAAAAAGTAATGGTTAAAGGAACATCAAAGCCCTAAACCACAGTACAGGCCAGTTGGCGCAAATTAAATTTGGACTCCCCCGGCCTTTTGTCGGTTGGACATCAGCAATTCTTTTTTACCTATGCTTACAGATATTTATTTTCTGTTTTATAGATTCATGCATATAAACTCGTGTAGATGAAGTTTTGCATAAATTAACGACACTCTTATGCATATTGCTGCCGTCCATCTGAAAAGTAGCAGAAGCGAGGTAGAAAAGATATTTAAATATTTGGCATTTGTAAAAGATTTCTAATGTTTTAGTAATAATAATATATGTAAAATTAACATGAATAATAATTGACTTACATTTCTTTTTTTTTATTGCAGGAGATCAGCAGATAGGCAGACGGTACCATCGCCTATGGACATTTGCAACACCAAAGTTGCTACAAATGCGCTGCTGCTCTCTTAAGGGAGACTGGAACCTGGCTACTAATGCCGGAATTCAACTCGAGGTTATTATGGCGACATACTTTAGACCAGGGGTGGTAGCCATCCAGTCGGGCAAATGCCCTACCACCTGGCTGTGGGTTGTTAAGTCGCCTCGTACGACAGGCCCCCGGCCGTAGGAAATTATATACTTTTTCCGTTCCCGCACGGATAAAATTCTTTTAATTTTCTTAATAATAGTTGTAATAAATGGTGAAAGATAGAAGTGATAAAGGGCCTAACGTCGGAAGTAGTTTCGGTGAACCTGCAGCCCATCTCTTGACATCTCTCCTTAGTCACTCACACTCATGTTGCACCTTGCCAATCTTATACGGCATTTTTAGGGGCCCATGCAGTAAGTGGCGACTCACCGTCTGCCCATTTTTTCCCATGTTCCTTGAACATTGCTACGAGCAGATGTCATAGTCCCCGATCTGTAACTCCACTAGCAGGTCATCCCAATAGCCCGGTACCTTTTGTTCTTATTCCCTGCAATAGTCCTACACTTACTGGGGCTTGTCCTTAGGTGTAATTTTATATGGTGTTGAAAGGGACAATCGCCGGTCAGTGTCACGCCACATTTACATTAAAGTCAAGGGGCATCTACGTGTTGGTCTTCCCATGGCCCACGCAAGCCCACCAAAAGTCCAGGCCATTGTTATGGCCCGGACAACATGCATGTCTGCAGAAACATACATGATGTAATAAAAATGTTATTTTATAAAATAATATATTAATAACGAGCTGATGTCCGCGACTTCGTCCGCGTGGTGCGATATTTTAACTATCCCACGGGATCTCTTTAGTTTTTCGGGATCAAAAGTATCCTATATGTTGACCAGGGATATAAGCTACCATCATACAAAATTTCATTTAAATTGGTCCAGTCGTTTCGGAGATTAGCCGGTACAAACAGACAAACAGAGAAATAAAAAATTTGTAAAAAATCTAAATTAGTTCTATTTCACTTCTTACATCCTCCTGACTCGGTTTTTAGCATTGTTTTTTTCATTGTACAGAAATTTGACCTCTATAATTTTATTATATGCATAGATTATAACAAAATGAGTACGCCGATCAGGCAAAAATATGATCAATCTTTATAACAATGTCTTTATACCACCTACTCGATGCAACTATGTTTTTGTACAATAAATGATTTGATATGACCTTATGCAGAAGATCAGCTGTGCAATTTGAAAACCTGGCAAGTGCTTCTCAAGGAATGTTACAACACGAAACAAAAAAATTACAGACTTCAACAATATGCCATTTCAACATGATTTAATAAGCTTAATTGCAAGTAAGCTATCGCTTCATATTTTAATACTTTTTTCACATGTTTTGGCAAATAATGTAAATCAGCAAATACCTAGCAAGGCAATGAATGTAGAAACATTCATTTAAAAATCATTGTCAGTTGGTAGGTTTTGTAATTGCATAGCTCAACTGTTTTGAACGATTGATGAATTATTTATATCAATTTATGTTTTAGTTTAAGTAATTTGTGATCTCTTTCTCAATGAGAGTTATATGTTTCTGCCGTTTGCTGTCGAGACGCTTGGACCGTGGGTCCTGAGGCCATGAGCCTCTACCAAAATTTATCAAAACGACTCATTGAATCTTCAGGTGATTAGAAGGCTGGTGCTTACCTGGGGCAACGGATCAGTATGGCGATCCAACGAGGAAACGTAGCCAGCCTTTTGGGCACCTTACCCATAGAAGATGGTGATCTAGGCTTAGTATTAAGCGTATAGTCTTGAGAGACTACGAGTAGAATACAATAAAAGTTTTCTTTTATTGTATTCGATTATTTATAAATTTCTTCGTTGTACTAGCTTATAATTTATGTATAAAGTTTTTATTATCAGCAAACAAGGTGAAGTGTTATTGTTTTTTACAAATTCTCAAAATATGAGTGGAGACCTAATAAGTAATTTCATATAAAACATTAAATATGCGTTCAGAGTTATATTTTAATTCTTGGAAATCATGAAGTGTTATTGTTTTTTGAGTGGAGACCTAAAAGTACGGATATGGCCTGGTCACGACTTCTAACTTAGCGACGGGCGACACGACTAGAGTAGTGCTCGCGTTGCCGCTGAATGCAACGACTCATGGCGTGCTTCATAATTTTAAAACGCTTGTTTTATCGCTCGTCTCTTGCTTATTAGCAGTCGCTAATAAGGATAAAGGGCGCGATAAAGTCGTGGTCGGACTGTAACGGTCGACCTAGTTTTAATTGATTATAACTTTTGTTCTGACTCCTACGCTTTTGTGATCGACCCGCATGAAATGTTTAGTTTGGAGTTAGTCGTATCTTATCGGAGATTCAAACTTTTCTCAGTTTAAATATAGATTTTACATAAAGTTGTATCGATTACGTATTCTCTAACTTACGTATAGGCATACCAAAGTCAATTGCGCAGTCACTGAGTGACAATAATACAGATAGTTAGTTTCTCTTGTGCATCATGGGGATTTAATTTTGTAATTAAGGAGGTGGGCACTGAAAATCAGTGCTGTGTCGGACTATGTTTCGACACAGCAAAAAACTGAGTGCCAACCTCATTTCGCGAATTGCGGCACACAATTTCAATGCTATTATTATTATTATTATTATAAATCATTGTTAAAGTGTCGCATTTTTAGAAATAAATATTTTCTTTCTTACTTTCTTTCTATTTGAAATGAGCTCCCAGCTGAAGATTCCCACAGGACTACTATATGAAGTTTTAGAAAGGGTATCATATTTCAGTCATAAAAGTGACATCTCTGGTCTTGAAAGCGTCCACAGGCAATGGTATCTGCCTTCCATCAGGTAGGCCGTCTGCCTGTTTGCTGTACTTCAGATATATAAAAAAGGTGGATATCGACGTTTATTTTGAGTAAGACAAAAAATAATATATTTATTGCTATTGAACGATGTTATAGACGCAAGAATCAGTTAGACATTCGCGTTGCTCGCACTCTCGCGTGAATGTGGGGGGCGCCTATTAAACTTAAAAACTAAAACCAAAAGTTAAAATATAATAATAATCTTGCATTTAATTTGTATTTACTTGACTTTAATTATGCATTTTATTTCATGACATAAAATTATATGTTTTTATATAATATATAAGAAGATACATAATGATACTTAACAAACATAGATACATAGATACGGTGATACTAATGACCTTGTGTACCAAATATTGTCAACATACTACCTGTATCTCTGCAATTAAAGATTAATTAATTAATTCGATAAGTACTCAAAATAAAATATTTAAGTTTATTTTTTGAAGTGTACCATAAATGCAAGTGTCAACACGTGATTTCTGTAAGAAGATGGGCCAGAACAATCTATATATGTGTGTGTTTTAATGTCTCCAAACTCCTTCAAGATCAGGAAAGTGTTTCTGGCTACCCTAATAACAACACTACGAATAAATGTGCACGGCCTTTTTGAAACAAGGCGGATGCTTTATAGGATTAGGATGTTAGGCAACGTGTGACTTTTATTTATTTCTTATTCTGGCTCTAAAACTTTTATACTTCTAAGAAACACTTACTATATTACTTCGTCAATCCAATTGGCACAAAGATCCAGTCTTTTTTCGCACTTGATCAGAAATGGCGAACCTTTTTTTATTAGGAACTAGCTATGCCGGCGACTTCGTCCACGTGGATTTAATTATAACATCAGGTATCTGCCAGTGAAAGTCCTGTCAAAATCGGACCACCTGTTTCACAGATTACCCGGAACATCCAGACCGACCAAAATTTTGAATATGTTTTTGATATAAGTACCGTATACACATTAATATGCGTTTAGTATTTGGACATTACAAGCAGACACTGATATTTTTGTTATCTGTACAGGATTATATTTAGTTGATGAGTAACTAACTACGGTGCTACCAATATGATACCGACCTCGACTGGAACCTGACTACCAATCTCAGAACACAACCCTAAATCCGGGGTGGTAATCGTTCAGACGAGTAAATGCCTTACTACGTGGCTGTAGGCTGTTTTATCGCCTGTTAGGACAGACCACCCGGCCGCCGAAATTTGTATTATTTCTTCGTTCCTAAACGGATAATTGATTAAAAAAGCCCCTCAAAGTAGACTTAAATAATCCATCCAACTAAACAAATTTCCTCTATTGCCTCAGTGACTGAAAATGAGTTTTGACTTGCGAAACGAGAGCACGCCATTGTTAGTGCTACACAGTGCCTTACTAGTTGTGGGCTTTAAGTTCGGTTAATTCACCTTGAAGTCTATGATTCCGGCTATATTTAGGACGGCCAACTGGTCGCAGACCGACTGGTTGCGCCAAGTATGCTTTTTCCTCACCCCGATCCTCCTCTACCCGTTCTACGTGACCAAGCCAGCGAAGAGGGTTAGTCTTTATCTCTAATTATGTTGGGCTCGGCCAAGAGGTTTTTTACTTTGGAGTTGGTTCGGATCCTCCAGTTACCATTTATTGTTATCAGTTCTAGGCTGAAGATTTTCTTGAGACCCTCTTCTTTCTGTGCAGGAACGGAAAAAGAATACTAACTAATTCCTGCGCCCGGGAGGCCTGTCGTAAGAGGCGACAAAACAACCTACAGCCAGGTGGTAGGGCATTTGCCCGACTGGATGGCTACCACCTCTGGTGTAGAGTATGCCGCCATAACAACTTTGCGTTGTGTTCCGGCATCAGTGGCCAGGTTCCAGTTTCTCCTTCAAGGCCGGCAGCACTTGGCAACATCTCTGGTATTGCTAATGTCCATAAGCGATGGTAACCACTTTCCATCACAGCTGGGTCGTCAGCCTGTCTGCTATATGTGACTAATAATTGGTTCTCTTTTTTAAGTGTCAATGTTCAGGCTTCACAGCCGTCCATTCTCTCTCTATTTCCTAGCTCTATAAATCCATAGGTTAAAATTTTATCCAGGTGGTCATGTCAGTCGTAGGTCCATAATTAAAGGTATAAACCTTTATATAAATAGGGTTAGATCTCAAACTTTGGACCTCAACCAATTTGAATGGAAGAATATATGTAAGTTTATAGCATTTGAAATATCAGTGTCTTTAAATTCTGTTTTGTGGTATCTATCGTCTTAAGTCATGTATTTACCTTAATATTCAATAAGTCCCCGAAAATCCTTTCAATCATGTAAAAATATTTACGTAAAGCCAAGGCTTTGACGATATCTGGTGAAAATACGTGAAAAAGGCAGATAAAATACGCAAGTTTTCATTCGGATCACGCGCGGCTTATGTTTGAGGCTCATGAGGAGCATTTCGTACTTTCGTTTATACCTACTTTATTTCAATGGCATTTAGCTATAATGCCAATTGTATTATTCCTGTGTAAATATTTATCTCGAATTCTGATGGAATTGGTTTGAGCATGGAAGAAGAACACTAAATAATGACAATTGTAAAAAAAATTATGCTAATACACTTTGTTACGGACAGAATCACACCCCGATCTCTACCCCGGAACTCCAATACCCCCGCGCCCCGCTTACCGCATTATGTAGCTCGCTCGATTAGCAGCTAAACGTCTGCTTAAAAGTAGTACCTTAGCGAGTGCAGTGTAAGTCACCGATATTGTCAATACTCAATGGTCAATGGCCAGTTAGTCAAGTATACAGCTACAAAACGAGAGGAAAATTAAGACCGGAATACCAGGAAACATTCGGAAGACTCTTCAGCCATTTGGACTCATAGTGTTACTTTCCTGGATCTTGTGATTAGCAGTGTGTTCGATTAGTGCAACTAGTATTAATCGGTGAAATCAATACAATTAGTGCTATCAGTTCAGAGGAACATCCGGGTTCTAGTGCTAAATTGTGTTGATTGACTTGAACGTGCCTTTTAGTACAGTAGTGCTAATTATATCTATTGCTGTTGTAAGCACCTATAATAAATACAGTCCATATTTAAGGGCTGTTTAATTGAGTACATCACCTGCACAGTACACACTGCTATTATACTTTGCGCTATCAATGCATTCTTGTCTTTATAGAATATCTCAATTAAAACTTTCAGTGAATGTTTTATATTTAATTCATATTTTTTAAATTAAAATCAATTATAATCAGTTATTCAAAGAATGCCTGGAAGAGATTGCTTTAAGCAATAAGGCCGCCCATTGTATTACATTAAAGACAATAAAGTGTGTTACTTGTATTATGTTGGTGTAAAATAAAGAGTATTGTTGTTTTCATAAACTGGTAGTTTTATTTGATTTTTATTAGTAGCCGTGATCATCGAAGACAAAAAGACTTGACATCTTCCTCATTGACGCTTGACATCTTTATCTTCTATGATCACGGCTACTGAAAGGTGGCCAGAACGTCGGAAATAAATAAAAATAAAATGCCGCGCTTATGTGTACTGGTCGTGAAAACTTAAGAAAATACTAAATTGGAAGTCTTAATTAACTCCTTTTCATATCATGAAAAACATGAAGAATACAAAGAACGAGCACTTTACAAGACGGTTACGTTACCTTACTGGATCGCTATAATGCCAGAGGCACTTACCACATCTCTGATCCCCTCAATTGCAGATTAGATATTTCGAGTACTCTTTGTACACCTCAAGACACAACGTGGCAATTTTTAATGGTATAAAGTACAAATTAAAACAATAAAGTATCAGCCGTAGAAATATATACAATCACTAACAAACTTCTGTATTAAGAATAAAATAAATGGTCGTTGTAAAAGAAACAAAGAAAAAGAGTAATCAATGAAAGTTGTTCCTAACAAGTTTCCTATTCAATAAATCCAACCCTTCCTATCTGGAAAACACTTTTTACGTTGCATTTTACAAAAGCTTTTGACAATGGTTGGGTTTCAAAAGAGATCGTCTTAGAGCCCGTGATATGGGTTAAGTTTTTTCTTACAAATAAACATTTTACAAAGATACTGCAGTATTTCGTTTGACGTCTGAAGATTCGTTATCTGCTGTGTTTTCCTACGAATACTCACAAATTACATGGCTAAGATAATAAACTTACCCATAGAATACGGTGATCTAAGCTCAGTATTCTAATAGTCTTGAAGGACTATGGGTAGAATACAATATAAATGTTAGGTTTTCTTTTATTGTATTAGATTATTTGTTGTAAACATATGTACAAATCATTTCCAATAAAAAAATAGACAAAAAGAATGTGATTTTTTTTAAATAAACTTTTTTATTGAAAATAAATATAATAATGTAAAGTAATGTAACGCAACGTAAAATAACGTAACATAATGTAATGTAGACAATGTACTAAAAAGTAATTAGGTAGTTGTAAAAATCAATAATAAAATTGTGGAAGAAACATTTCTGTTGACTGTTTTTCCCAAAAACGAAACCCTAAAGAGCGACTCTCATTGAATAAGCATGGACATTCAAAAATTGAATAGTAATTAGTTTTATTTGCTTAAAATAACAATAATAGACGGTCTTGTATATTTTTTTGCGTTTACCATAAGATAATGGAACCGCATTGAATTTGCATACAATTCTTGCCCTGTTACCACACTGGCAGTTTATACGCAAAACTTTTTTAAATTTGAAAGTTTAATAAGATATTGCAATATGTCAATTCCAGTTGTATTAATATCGTCATATAACATGATATAAATCCCTATCAATGAGGTGGACTTCATACTACTCGATTCCCTATAGCCTACCTTTAAGAAACTAGCAACTATATTTCTACCATAAGGTCGAAAGTGCCATGCATTCAATGGCGTTTACGCGTTTTGTTTATACACATTATTACTAGTTTCTCTATAAATTAACTAGCGACCAAAAGGTCAGAAGCGCCATGTATTTATTGGCGCTTACGTTATTAATTTTTTTATTCATACATATATTATTACTATATTACTGTCTCTTACACTCGGCGACTGGCTACACGTATTGGATGAAATAGGAACTCATAACCCGATCGGGCACCGGCTTTTGTTTCAACATATGTGTGGTAAGATTGCAAAATTAAAAATACAAATTTTAATAAGAAAATACAGGGCGAGTTAGATGTTTTTTCAACAGCACTATAGTCGACCACTGATACCTATAACCTTTTTTCAATAGTTTCATTCTTTTCTATATTTAAATATATTATGTAATGTATTTAAATGAATTTTGGCAAATAACTTTGGGTTTTTCTGTTTAGTCTTATTTTCAAAAAGTGTTAAGTTGATATTAGACGGTTTATTTCTGTCTCTCAATTTGGATGAATCAAATATGAATATAAACCTGAATCATTCAATGTCATTGAATAACGTCGCGTCGTGTCCTCCTACTAAAGAAGTGGTTTTCCCAGATTTATATTATGGACATCTTTTTTATTTTTAATTTTTTTTATTGCAGGAGTTCAGCAGACAGGCAGACGGCCCAATTGATGGAAAGCGGTTACCATCGCCTATAGACATTTGCAACACCAAAGGTGCTACAAATGCGCTGCTGCTCTCTTAAGGGACAGTGGAACCTGGTCACTAATGCCAGAACACAACTCAAGGTTGTTATGGCGACATACTTAAGACCAGAGGTGGTAGCCGTCCAGTCGGGCAAATGCCCTAACACCTGGCTATGGGTTGTTCTGTCGCCTCTTACGACAGGCCGCCCGGCCGCAGGAAATTGTATTCTTTCTCCGTTCCTGCACGGATGAAAAGACATGACAAGTATCAACCAAAAATGAAACTTTAGCTATGTCTTACAACTACCAGTATATATAGATTCGTGCCAATTTCACTAAGCGATTCTCCAAAGTCAACCGCTTTAGGCTCTCAGGCCTTTCAGCCAAGTTATTAAATTTGGTTGTACCATTATTACAGTACATGAAATATGACGTGGACAATTATAATCTCAATCTTTCGACAGAGAACATTAAATAGCTTTTAAATGTAATGTACGTAAGCAGGCCAATGGGTTTTATATTTTTAATGCCCCGGTAAAAATGTAATCTCGCGAAGTTGCCCTGGGGCGCTCGTAAACCGGATTCCGTCTCACTGTTGGCGGTAATAATCCGAAATTCGAGACAGTCTCTATTCTCCAATCAGTCGTCGGGAAATCAGCACAGGACGGGGGAAATTGCGCAATTTACTCGGCGACGACGTTTGATTTTTATTAGTCAATGTTTTGTGAAATGTTACCAATATTGCGAGCTTAATGCAATTAATTAATTAGATTATTGTACTATTTTAACGAGTTTATTTACTAACATAATAACTTAGATCGTATAAATAACTCAATGCATAATAATAATAGAGGGTAGTTTGTATCGATCAGTCCACTACTACGCTCGTTCAGTTATTGCTCGAATATAAAAACGTGCGGACGGAGCATCATATCTTTGGTTCAATGTACATGCCATAGTAGCGCTATAGGGTGCTCATTTATTGTGTAAGAAGTAGGACTAAATTATATCGCCTGTTATTGGTTAAGGTAAATTCTTATTTTGTCGTAATTGTGTTTAAGATATAATAATATGGTAGTAATTTTTAGGGGCCCCTATTGATTTTGCAAAAACGAAATCCTTAACGTGAGACACCCTCATTGCACCACCAAATTGTATAGACTTGGCGCGACTGCACCGTTACCGCGCCGCCGCCGCATTTTCTTGCTGTCAAGCAGACGTCAGTGACGAGGTGGCAGCGTGTCACGGTCCGTTTTTCTATGTCACAGTTATTTTTATTGGAAACTAGTATAAGATAAGGACATATAATTGGTCACCATACATCTTGGTTTCTTCTTATATCCCGCTAATGAAGTGTATAGGGTGAAAGTGCGAAAAACTAAAAAATAAAGATGACTCTTATACATATAACTCGGGACTTAAAAATATTTTTCAGATTATATAGACGTGTGGAGGAAGGGAGGTGGTATATTGTTTGCCAGACTAAGAAACAATCATAATAATATTCTTCAGTAACTATTTTAATTAGGTCAATAAGTGGGGGGGAACTATGTATAAGTATGTTCTTAAAGTCGCACAAGGTGTGCCCTGTTTAACCTGTTTAACTTTTGAACTGCGACGGAGAAAAAAATCTAGAAAAAAATCAGTGATAGTATAAAAAAATATTTAAAAGTAAAATTAGTTTTTTGCGGTATTTTCGTTTAAATAGGCTTTTGTGGGGTTTCGTGGCCAAATAACGAAAACACGCACTTGGTCAATTCATTTGTAGAATGTAACCAATATTGCGAACCGCAAAATTAATTCTTAAAAAGGTATTAATTATATGTTAACAGCCTTAACCTCGCAAAAATACTTACAAAAAGCTAATAATATACAAATTCGTTAGGATTACATTAGCAATATGTTTTTGCTGCTCTTCGCAACCTGGCGCCCTTGTCAGCTTTTTGTCTTCCCAAGTATTACAAATGACGATGTGAGAACACTTATTACTTCTCTGACACAAGGTTTCTTTCATACATTAATATTTCTAGAAAAATTGTTACGCTTTAGATTGTTACCTCTAAGTATTTTAGTTAGATAGATAACTTTGTATTGTCTACACTACTATACAAAACGTATAGCCTGATATATAATTAAAAAGCAAGCAATAACTTTTCTACAATATCTTGAAGTCAGTGCATTTTGCAATGTTGTTATTTTTTTATATTTTGCTTAGCACTAACTAAACTTGCATATTTACTTTTTGCTTTTGAGTTGTTGCAGTCTCATTAGTGTAAAAAAAACATTTTTTTTATATATTCGCAATCTAAAATGCTCGTATTTTGTCACGAATATAGTGTAATGTTATCAATAACTTTGGTCTTTTGCCCTGTAATCATTTTGAATGTGACTTTAATTTTGTATGTAATTTTTTTGTTGTTTGTTTGTCGAATGAAAAATATTGTCAGAAATACCTAGGCTGATTGTTGAATAACACAGAAAGCAGAATACTTCTTTATCAAAACCATTGCATGTATCTATCCTTACCGACCACAAAACATTAGTATTAAGTCGGTTTTGTTTTTGTTAAAAAAATCTACTTTTTAGTTACTTGAATAGCCTTAGAAATAATATTTTGAGCGCATGTAGAAATTGTACTACTGGCACGCGTATACAAGTTTTGCTTTTCGTAGAGTGTAGGCGCTCGGTTCTCTTCAACAAGATTTGCTCTTCATTTCTCTGGAATCCACTAATCAGATCCTGACTTGGTAGCAATGGAACTATTTCAGGAGTATAGTCTTTGGAACAAAAAAAAAATACAAAAAAAATTAAAATGGATTTTAAGACTTAAATATTGAAGTAAGTAGGTAAGTAAACCAAGTAACATAAAAAAAAAATTGCATGAGTTCAGCAGACACGCATACCGCCCACCAGATCGAAAGCGGTTACCGTCGCCTATGGACATAACATCAAGAAATAGACCAACTTTACATAAGTTAAAGAGGATCGTAATTCAAGTTTATGTAAATGGTGTTTTCTTGTCGCCATAATGCTGTTTATCCCTCAAAATATACTAAAAGCCTCGTCCAAACGATTAAGTAGAAAGTTACTGATCATTATCATTTGGATAATAAGCACAAAGTAGTTTTTTGTGATCGTTTGCGTTGTAACATTGACCTACTTTAGAATAATAAATAACTTAAATAAATATTAATTTGTTTACAAAACGTTAATCACTCAGCATAATGACTCATAATTGACACATATTATAATACTAGGATATGCTCGTGACTTCGTTCACGCTTGACAAATAACGTAGATTCAAAGGGTATTTTCAGCAGGGCAACGGATATTTTAGTGTAAAAATACATGAATTCAAAATATTCCTGTGAAAACCCGGGATAAGTAAAATTACTAAAGGCGTTCATAACTACATCTGTTCTACTAAAGAAGATTAATAAATATAGAAACTGTCATATTAGATAAGTCCTAATATGACGTGGTTTCGAAGTTAGGAAGTCCCGGGAATTATAAAAAGTCCCGAAATATGTTATTTTAGTATCAATCAGATCCGAATCAGCAAATTTTTATGTATACTACCCACATTAAAACCCTCCCGGAAAAGTCCCGCGGGATTCACTTGGAAAAATGATTCAAGCTATCGTTATAGGGAAATCGTATCGAAATGTACTAATATTTATGCAATCTAACTAATTTATACCTTTCCCGGGACATAAAGTACTCTATAGTATTTAAATAAGAATGTAAGCTACCGTTTTAGTAAAAAGTGGGTGGGAATAAAGTAATATTTATGCACCCGAACAACTCCAAACCGCCCCCGGGAAAATTCCTGCGGGATTACCGGGTCAAAAAATAACACACATTTTATTATATAAAATTTGCTATCGATCCGTGAAAAAAAAAACACATTGGAATTCGTTGTTTCTTATTCTGGCCATTTTAAATCATTCCCAGAAATATTTCCACTGAATGCTCCGGATAAAGAGTAGCGCATATTTTAAGTCTTTATTAGCTGTCGATCAGCGAACACCGCAATGAAATCGGTCCAGTAGTTTTTACGTGAATCCCGGACAAACAGACAAGAAATCTAAAAAAAATTGCATCGTGTTCTCTATGGATTATATAGTCTATTTCAGTTTTTTTTTTAAATTGCTTCAATGTACAGACATGGCATGTTTAGAATTTTATAATATTTTAATAAGTGTGCGCAGAAGGTTTGCCGATGAACGCCCCTCCCGCTTCCTACGACTTGGACTGGGGCTTATCTAAATAGTACCAAGAACTAGACGACCGTGGGTCGCGGTTGTGAGAGGGCAGGAGGGGTTGGGAGGGGAAGGGCTGAAGACCGCGCGAAGTGGAGTAGAAAAAGTAGGAACGCGGTCCCTGGGCGTCGGAGTGAACGCTTTGAACGCAACCGGGATTTGGCGCTCGGATGATGATGATGATAAACAATTACGTGGCTTCACTCAAATACATTTTGGATAAGAAACTTGCTTAATTATTTCATTTTTCGATATCAAAATATGTCTACGTTATTGGCACCCAATTCTGTTATTACTATCTCGTCACAATCGCCGAACACTATCGTCTCAATCGTAGATTTGGTTTATTTCGGTATTCTGTTAATTGCAATACCATGCACGTGACAAGGCACTCTATCTTTATAAATGCATATTTATTAGCCAAAACTTGAGAAACAAATGCTTAAAATGTTAGTAGGTTTTTATATTTATTTCGGCTAACGCCATTTCTACTAGTGGTGATATCAATTTTTTTCTAATAATATTCCGCCACGACGATATCGAGAAGATATTGTAGATTTAGTAGAATACGAATTTTTGACACTATCGCGATGGAATTCTACTTTAAATATCTTCGCAACGCCTTGGCGTTCAATACCTTGGTGTTGAAATAGCAGAATTGGGCCCCAGGTGTTGAAAGTGGAGCAATGATAAGAAAAACAAATAGGGCAGTAAAACAATGATGGGATTTTTTCAACAGTGTTATTTAATATTCCATGAACCCCTGGTACCCTAAACAATTACTTATTGTTTACTGTTGTTTCTTCTGTCATTAATAGTAATTTTGTTGTTGTTTTTGTTTTAATTTTATACCGTATATCAACACTGCATTAATCAACTATTTTTTGAGTTTTACCACCACTAATATACGAATCCCATTTTTTTATTGCATGAGTTGAGCAGACAGACAGACGTCCTACCTAATGGAAAGCGGTTACCATCGCCTATGGACATTTGCAACACCAAACGTGCTACAAATGTGCTACTGCTCTCTTAGTGGAGACTGGAACCTGTCCACTAATGTCGGAACAGAAGTCAAGGTTGTTTTGGCGGCATACTCTAAACCAGGGGTGGTAGCCATCCAGGGCAAATACCCCACCACCTGGCTTTGGGTTGTTTTGTCGCCTCTTACGACAGGCCGCCTGGCCGTAGGAATTAGTATTCTTTTTGCGTTCCTGCACGGATAATTTTTTTTATATCGTTATATTTATGTAATATTATAATTATATAAGAATTATAAAAAAAAAAAAAATTATTCACATATATATTTTATTTTTAAATTTTTTTACATTTTTCTTATAAATATATACAGATATATAGAGATCGCTTTAAGCGATAAGGCCGCCCTTTGTTCAACATTTATTGTACTTAGTTTTAAGAACGTAGTTTTAATTTTTGGTGAACAATAAAGTGTTTTCATTCATTCATTCATATACATTTATTTATAATTTTTTTATAAAAAACTGATCTTCGCCGGCAGTGGGGCCTAGGGTCCAGGCTACCGGTGGTTAAGGCTCCAGACACAAGAATCTCCTCACAATGCGGGCCGTGCCCAACAGAGCTGCCTCCTGCATCCGACCCTTCAACCAGATACCAAGCGAGAGCCTTTCAAGGTGGCGGTCAAAGTAATTTTATTTATTATTAAAACGTATATGAAGTAGGTGTCCTCACTACATTGTTCGATAGTGCAAAGATTTTAATATTTTCAAGGCATATCGCCAACTTTGAGCCATCTCACGTATTTCGCGAATACATCACACATTTTCGTAAAAAGCAAATGTGTGTCATGATGCCGTAAGATTTACCGTTCTATAAAAAGGGTCCAAAGGGACTGATAGATTACTGACCCTGCCCTGTTTGCCTACTTCATATTACACTATTTGGTATTCCTATTAGCTGACATTCCGTTTTAGAGGTTCTTGTTGACTTTGCAAAATACGTTGGCGAAGGGCCAGATAAAGGAAAAACAGTGCAAAGTATTGGAGCGTATGATTAAATAATTTTGGGACATGATTAAGTGTAGGTATTTGAATACAATAGTACATTCTTTATTGCACGCAATGTTAATAACGCAGTCAAAATATATTCATACAATCGTAATGGGAGCGATTTTTTCCAGACAACTTTTGAATAGCTCGATATGGATGGGGGTAGATATGCAATAGATATAATATAGTAATAATAATGAATATTGTTTACTATATCAATAGCTAATTATTTATTAAATTAAACTATTTATTATAATACTGTAGGTACTCGGCAGACCTAGTCTTGCCCTTAAAAAATAAAAATCTAGAATCCGATTGTAGCGCCATCAATCGGGACCAATTGTTAATCTAAACCATTCTCGAATCTACTTGAAAAAACATTTTTTTTATCAAAATCGGTCCCACCAATAAAGAGGAGTTCAGCGGCGCCACCTACCAGGTCCAATCGTAAATCTATACCATCCCGGAACTCACTTGAACACATACAAAAATAATTTCACCTAAATCCTGGAACCCGATTGCAGCGTCAGCTACTTGGTTCAAATTTAAATCCAAACAAGAAGACAAATGAAAATGAGTTTAATAGACCAGGCCTTTGAAAATGGTAAAAAAAGGAAAAAAATAATAGTAGGATGAAACCCGTTGGAAAAGGAAGAGAATATAACAAAAATAAAACGAAAAATAATTTACGGGCGATCTGAGGTCGGGAAGTGGTAGGGGGTGAGTTTTTAAGGGTAAAAAGCGGTTTATCTCGATTTCCGGCAAAACTACAAGTCCTACAGAAAAAAGTTAAATTGTAGGTAATAAACAGATTTAAAACTTTTGTATTTAGACTTTTTACACATAACCTCAAAATCCAAGTTTTTGGTGTTTTATTTTTATCTTTTACAAAAAAAAATACGAAATTTGGTGAAAACTTACCTTTTTATATCCCAAACACAAGGTATTTTTTTTTATTTCAAATATTCATTTTTTCACCTTATTTTGACTTAATATCGAAAAACCACCCTAATATTCAGGTGGGCTTTTTGTTCGTTGAAATCTCTACTTTCTGATGGTTTAAAAAAAAGTACATTACTATGGTAAATGTTCTTAGAAAATGCAAACAAATAACAGGTAGTAATGACCAGACCCTCCTAGCATCTACCCAGTTCTCTATGAAATATCTTTTGATGGGCTAAAATTTATGCGTAGATAGCCTATTTATTGCTATTTTAAGATAACCTATATACCTAAGTAACCTACGGAAATTTCAAATAAAGATAATTTGTTAGATTTTGAATCAAAATCTATCTTAGTAGTCTCATTATATGTTCGTTAATGGCCGCAATTTAATTCTAAAAGTAGAAAAGGAAAAATATCCAAAATATATTCAGACCTTGAATTTATATAACGACGCTCTGTAAATCTATTTCTTTGCGAGAAAAGGCTCTTATTACCCTTATTTTCCTCTTTTAAGGGCCATATCTCACTAAGTTTTGTCATACCCAGTCGTTTCAGATACCGTAGGTACTCTGTCCGTTATGTTTGTATGAATATATCTCGTCTCCCAAGTGTTGCTGCTAATTTCAACCATAATGCAAGAGAATAAAGAACAAAATCGTTTGTGTTACAAATGATAATTTTGAAATCACCTTCAATTTGAATTACCGAATCCGCAGTTATATTATATATACATTGTGTATATATTTAATATGAAAAACGATGGTACAGTAATTTTGTGAAACAATTTTTTACGTTTTAAAGGTTTTAAGGGTGAAATTTATTTGATTTTTATCGTTCCGACGTTTCGGCCACTTTTCAGTAGCCGTGATAGATTATGTGTCTATCACGCACTAGTCGCGAAAACTTACTATGAGTTTATATAATGCTTTCAATGTAAATTGGTTTGTAAAAGATCTGAGAAGTACTACCGAGAACTATGTACTTACTTACTATGTCGGTCCAAGCGATAAGGCCGCCTATTGTTCTGCCTGAATATACTGTAATTAATGTACATACATACATATATAACTTCACGCCAGTTCCCTTGCGGGGTAGGCACGAACAACAGAGCGCCATTTAGGCCCATTCTTACACACCTCACTTGCTTCTTTGACATTCATAACTCTTGTCATGCACCCTCCGCTAGTACACGATCAATTTGATCATGGAAGGTGTGTCGTGGCCTTCCACGACTTCTGCATCCATCCACTTTTGCATTGTATATCTGATTAGTCATTATTTCATCATGCATTCTTTCCACATGCCCGAACCACCGGAGCATTCCTTTCCTTACCTTCACCCCGACACTCTCTTTCAGACCAACTCTCTTTCTTACTTCGGTATTACGAACGCGGTCCGCGAGCGTCACTCCGCAGATTGTAATTAATGTATTGTCTATTATTTTGATGAGCACTAAAGTGTTATATCTATCTATCTATCTAACTTACCTTCTTTACTTTCTTCTATTACCATTCAAATATCAAGGTTTCGAGAAATATAAAGTTATCCAATCTTGAATACTTTTTATAGTTTCGTAGCCAATTAACAAAAACAGTGGAAGTGTGGTGGATAAAATCTGCCTTTTGCCTACTGGGCCAGATTTTAAGAGATTGACAACTGTCACAAGACAGACAGAGGGATTAAGTCGCCATGAAAAACATATATTTAAGTACTTACTAACATAATAAATGTACACAAATTAATAGGAATGCTCCGGTGGTTCGGGCATGTGGAAAGAATGCATGATGAAAGAATGACTAAACAGATATACAATGCAAAAGTGGACGTATGCAGAAGTCGTGGAAGGCCACGACACACCTTCCATGATCAAATTGATCGTGTACTAGCAGAAGGTGATGTCAGGAGCCTTAAGAACAGACGAGCGTGCATGACAAGAGTTATGAATGTCAAAGAAGCAAGTGAGGTATGTAAGAATAAGCCTAAATGGCGCTCTGTTGTTCGTGCCTACCCCGCAAGGGAACTGGCGTGAAGTTATGTATGTATGTACAAATTACTAATTATTTCGGTTTGTACATATTGAAAACAAAATTATATATATATTTTATTGCATGAGTTCAGCAGATAGGCAGACGGCCCACCTGATGGAAAGCGGTTACCATCGCCTATGGACATTTGTAGCACCAAAGGTGCTATAAATACGCTGCTGGTCTTTTAGGGGAGACTGGAACCTGACCACTAATGCCGGAACACAACTCAAGGTTATCATGGCGGCATATTCTAGACCATCTAGCTGTGGGTTGTTTTTTCGACACTTACGACAGGCCGCCTAGCCGCAGGAAATTGTATTCTTAAGTAAGTTTCTTAAGTTGTAAGGGTTATTTATTTCCTTCATCAATGGCCTGTCAGACGTTTGTCATTTCACTAATTTAATAAGGATTTAGTTTTTGCCAAATTAGTTACAGAACCCTTATAACAGATAGTGCTCAAACTCAAATAACTGTTATTAACGGAGAGAAATGACACTTTAGCATTCCAGACATCGCACAGAGTAAGAGATTAACGTTTGTTAGTGTATTTCGGAGTCAGCATTAACCCCGTTCTGGGACAATTTCGTCGCTTCCAACCCGCTTATCCGTCACGTATTGTGTTGTGCGGTCGATTCTGGGCTGAGTTCAGTGCCCTGGGAAATATACTAATATCCAAAAAGCGAATGTATTTGGGTAAATTATTTTTCTCTTATGATTATTTTTTGGCGTTTCGTTTTATTTTATACTTGGTTGTTTCTGATTACAATTGAAAACCGTTCTGCTTATTATTTTTAAAGCTATGTAAAAAGTATAATTATTTAAATTTCATCTTGATTGTTTTGTTTTGAGTCGTTCTAAGATGAAAAACGACTATGAAGGTTGGTTTGTTGATCTGATTTTGATTTCATGATAAATATTGTTTTGATTTTTGTAATTAATTAAATTATCTCAAAATGAAACTTGAAATATATAATTTACTGTAATTTGAATACGTTACGGCTATAAAACTTGTATAGACAATATATCAAGGCTATATGGCACGTGTTAATACACTTAATCCGTAAGTAGTAAGATTTCTGTTATGAATTACAGATATAGCATAAAATTAAATGTCTATTTTAATTTAGTTTTTAACAAGCGATGATCACTGGAACTCACAAGGAATCGTATGAGATTAGATCCTATTAAATTATATTCTATTTCACACAATTGTAACGTTTCTAAAGTTTCGTTCAATTTGTAATAGTTTCTCTAGCTTTACAATATCCAGCTAGACTGTACCTTTAAGTACTTAAGTCCCTATACATTTCTGTTAAATTAAATCTAGTCCCAACTCGAGTTTATACAGCTTCTTAAGCACGTACACTTGATAGTTGTCTGTTATACGATTCACTATCCATTATGAAACTTTCTAAAACTCGATCCTGTTCAGCTTTAGTCTTCACTTTGAGTCCTTTACTTTATTAAATCAGGTTAGACGAAAAAGATATTGAATTTCAAATCATCAAAGACTATTCTGGCGGTTATTAAAACGTAGTTTATTGACTACACTAGACTTCGAAAAATGTGTCACCAATCCGTTGAAGAATTTTAGAACGCCCTTCTTAAACAACCCCATATCATAACACAAAGGGAAATCCTCTATGAGAAATTTCTTCGTGGTCGTTATAGAATACTGAATGAATTTTATAGAGAATAGGGGGCCTAAATCGCTTACAATTAGTGAAATTGACACGTGTGTGGATATACTGGTAGTTGTAAGATATGGCATCAAATTCCACTTTATGTACTTTTTTTTTATTTTTATTTTATTATTATATATCTCTACGGACTCGAGTTCCGTACCCTTTTTTAATACTTAATTTCTATGAAAAATTTGAGACTCCGTACACGCTTATTGTTTATTTTTGTTAGTGTATGTGACATTATATGTAGTAATTTTTCTGTTTTGGTGTACCTTAAGAATAACTTATTATATTAATTTATTCTAATTTTAATACTAAACTTATACTAATGTACTTTATGTACTTGTCAGGTTCATCATGCGAATCTGCGAAAAATACTTCTTTGGGCACTTAGATATGTAATTGAGTGTGGTAACTCAAGGAGATGAAGGTGAACATTTCACTAATGACGAACAGTGTAGTAATGATAATTTAAACGTTAATAGATAATCTTACGGAATGCTTTAATTTCATAAATTTTTCCTATCCCTCTATATTCCCACAACCATTTTACTTCCCGAAGCTTTTCTAGTACCATTATGTTCCTATTTATCAATTTTTAATCTATACTGTCAGGTACTGTTTACCTGCTACATCTACTCTAATTTGCATAATCTTCATTCATAATCCAGTCAGTCGTTGAGATTTTTGAATGCATCAGTTAGTCTCTCTTGTTGTTAATATAGAATTTAGAAAAATTGTCAAGCAAATTCAGTTTAAAAGTATTATATTTCTTACGAATTTTGAAAACTTGTACCGTTTTTAGCCGTCTCTCATAAAATGCTACCACTAAAGTCTAGGTACTTTAAAGAAGGGCAGAGTTAATACGCTATCGGTTTTAAGCAGTCAAAAATCACTTCAATATAGCCTTTGTAAATTCATTAATATTTTATTGCTCATATAAAATAAACTAACTCAGCACGGATTTAAATTACTGTAATTAGCATATATCACGAAGTTACAACGAAATTCAAACACTAACTCAATTACGTAACCACAGAATGGAGCAGTTGAAATTTCAACGTCCTGTAGTACCATAAAGTTATTTATTCATAAAATTTGGTTTGCAATGTCTGCTGTTGGATAAAAATTGAGTTTTAAAGTTATAGCGCAAAATGTATTAAGTTTGGTAGATTTATTTTCTGTTATTTATTAATATAGTCCGAGTACTGATGGCAAAGAAAAACATGGCAAAAATAAGCACTTTGGTATTATTTAAGCAAGGAGGAAGATTAAGGTGGTATGGACATCTAACTAGGAGGGATAAGAGTCACGTAACAAAAAGTATGTTAAACTAGAAGATCTAGGAATACAAATGGAAAGCTAGACTAGATAGAGATGGATAGATTGTGTGAAGTATGACAATGCCATCATGATTTGTGGTGTGACAGCGGATATATGACGAATAGACGAGTGTCGAAGAAAAAGACATTTTATGGCTGATCCCAAATACTTAATTGATATAAGGTGAAAGAAAAAGTAAAAAGGATTATTGTAGCCATGTATTATGTCAAGAGAGAGTTGGGTATGGAAGAAAGAGCATGAAAGTAGAGTAAACGCGGTCGAGATGCGAGCACTGCGCAAAATCTGCGGAGTGACGCTCGCGGACCGCGTTCGTAATACCGAGGTAAGAAAGAGAGTTGGTCTGAAAGAGAGTGTCGGGGTGAAGGTAAGGAAAGGAATGCTCCGGTGGTTCGGGCATGTGGAAAGAATGCATGATGAAAGAATGAATAAACAGATATACAATGCAAAAGTGGATGGATGCAGAGGTCGTGGAAGGCCACTACACACTTTCCATGATCAAATTGATCGTGTACTAGCAGAAGGTGATGTTAGGAGCCTTAAGAACAGACGAGCGTGCATGTCAAGAGTTATGAATGTCAAAGAAGCAAGTGAGGTGTGTAAGAATAAGCCTAAATGGCGCTCTGTTGTTCGTGCCTACCCCGCAAGGGAACTGGCGTGAAGTTATGTATGTATGTATGTATGTATGTATTATGTCAATATGTCTAAATCTGCATTAGTTGTAATTCCTATATTTCTTTTTTAATTCCTTTACATAAGTCATCCTATGGCCAAGCTAATGTGATCGTTTATGTATCTGCCTCCACTAGTTTCTTAGTTACAACAAACGTCATTCCGTTAAAGGCATGTATTTACTGGTACCGCTTTTACAATTTCTCTGCCTCAAAGCACTAAGAAATGAGGTTTTCGTTATACGGAGCGGATGAAAAATTTCTCAGCAAACAGAACCTGAATTTCAAATTCAGGTTTCTAAAGAAAAGGCGGTACCTTTTACGACGTCACGTAGACATTGATGTATAATATATTAAAATAAACAGTCATGGATACGATCAGTATTTTTCATGCTTTATAAAATACATTTTGTGTACTTTTTCTATATATCTATCAGCAAACGGTGGGTCTCGAATATTCTGATCAGCAAGCTTTATTTCTTCTTGAATACTTAAGGGCGTAGGGTAGTCAGCCTAGGAGAATAAAACCACGGTGTTTGTAAATCTCTAATATTCTTATTAAGTGACACAATACTATATTATACGTGTGTATAGCGATTTAATACATAGACATAATGCGTGAGTAAGATATGATTATAAAATATAGTTTCTCTTCTAAACAACTCTTCTCTTCATGACTATATATAATACTAACGATTATAGCCCTCGAAGTTGTGTTAAAGTGACATTGACAACTGACAGATGTATGTACATTGCCACTCTAAAAAATAATAAGTAAACCGATTATCGATTAAAATACAATTTCGTAGAATTATCATTGGAATATCTTCGTATTTCTTTGCGGTGCTATTGACTTAACATGACTTTGTGCGGTTTATGTGTTTAATAGAGATGACAAACGTTTTAATTATTTAGATTCGAAACCATAAGAAAGTTTAATCGAAATTAACTCATATCTCAAAAATACTCAGCGGATATTAGACAACACAATTTTCGTTGAAAGGTTTTTTAAGTTCTAAGTTGACTTTTTCAGTATTTTTCAGTTCATAGTTTAGAAGGCGAATCAATATTTTATTAGTGCTATTGTATCCGTATTTGCCTGATGTCTCCTGATGCCGCTGTTTACCAATTCCTCATCTCTACTCTGTCGCAAATCGTGATCGCTTCTGATGCGATACATGAGAAGCCATCACAACATATTTTCCATTACTGACATGAAACTCCACCTTACTAAATGTATGAAACTGATACCTTTCTGACATGTCACGTTACGACACGTCAGACAAATACAGTTCCCCTTGTATGCCTCTACTACACCTGGAACAATGCTGTAATATTAGTGACTGAATCACGCACATGTAGCCGAGGGTTTAATTCATTATTTGAGATGCGACATTGTTAATGAATTAAACATTGAAAGATAACTTATGTATATACCTGCACTAATATAGCTAATTAATGCGTTAGTTTTAACGCTATAAATAAATCGCATTTGGTCACAATCACTAATGCTCCTGATCCACCTGCGTTAATGTTAAAAAAATTCCCTTAATTATTAGCTACATCAGTGTGAATGAGTGCTACGATGCTAGACGTGAAGAAGGACACTTGAATAAATATAACTTTGATCTTAAAACTGGCTTTTATTTAAACTCCCTTCGCAGTATATATTAACTAGCTGCGCCCCGCGGTCTCACCCGCGTGGTGATGGAAAATCGTTATATTTTGGACAATTCAACTATATCTTATAATATTTACTTTGTATACATAATAAACGTCGGAAAAACCAAAATCAAATAAAATTACCGCGCTTAGAACCGTTAAAACGTAGTTTTATTATCAACTATATCTTTATAAATTATAGCCTGTGTTATTCTGACGCTTAAGCTATATTATTGTAAAGTTTCATCAAATTCCATTCAGTAGTTTTTGCGTGAAAGAGTAACAAACATATATCCAAACATTCTTACAAACTTTCGCGTTTATAATTTTTATAGAATTATAGAATATAGGATAGGATATAATATTTATAGGATTATAGGATAGTACAAAAGTCTCTCGTAACTGAATTCAAAACTTGTGTTCCATTTGAATTCCGGCCAATGGGGGCGAGTTTCATATCCAGCTCTCATTCATAGGTTGAATTCTTACGTCCTGGCTACCACAGCTATATAGGTATTGGTTGATAAAGATAACAAAGTAGAACTTGTTGTTAAAAGTCATGTTACAGTATTGACTTTGAATTTGCTTTGTGTTTGGTTATGAGAGAGTTACATACATAGTTGGTAAGTTTATCCAACACAATTGAATTAATAATGCCGTATCTAAAAAAAACCATATAATTCTGTCAATGACTGTGTCACGCAGATGTAGCCAGCATCTCTGTGACAGTTACTATACTTACGCTAATATTATCCCAGGTGTAGCATGGACGTAACACTAACATAAATGAACAAGGGGGATTAAAATTTACCGATGCCAGCTGTAACCTACACAAAAGTTTGCAAGAGAGAAAATAGTAGTTAAAATACAAGCGGTGCCACCTTAGCCATTTTAGCAACTCTTTGTAACCTAACAAAATAACGTAAACCAACGTACGAAGGCGCCATAATGTAGCGTCACGAGTTTCTTTGTTTCGTATATCCAGAACCCCATTTTCTTTGCAAGTTGGTTTAGAGTCTGTAATTTGTTTGAACGTGTTACAAGAAAAGTTTAAATTTTATTGTGAAGATTTTACATGCTTTCAAAACCATATATAAAGGGAAATTATGTACTTCCTTGTACAAAGCTACACGTAGATTTTGGAATATTGGTACCTTTGATTGTACTTATAGTAGAGTGGTAGCCACTAGCCCTGTTAGCTTAGTGGTTAGAATACTCGCGCCTCAAACTCAGCGGCGCGCGGTGGTGATCTTGATAAAACTTGACTTATGTGGGGCGCTGTATAGCTACGATTGGGAAGTTTTGAAGTGAAAACTTTTTAAGCTATTATGTGGGTGTTCAATGAGAGTGAACCGTCACCCGTCACACTCGGATATGTAACGCTCGTAAGGCTAAATTAGGTTCCGAAGCGATGCTCCAGGGTCAACAATCTTGGCTTGCGGTCTCCTCCTTTTGCGAATCCGTCATGTCGCAGAAGGAGGCCGCTGAAAGAGCGAGGGAGGAGGACGCGTACGCGGACCCCATCCGCAGGAGGCGGACCGGCGGTCGCAGGCGCCGCTACGCGCATCTTCTCCTCCCATAATTACCGTCACAGGGGGCCGCTGTCACGGGGGCGACAGCGGACTTCTTCCCCCCTGCTGTACGAAGTGGGTCACTCTGCTCCCCGGGGTGACCCAGTTACAGGGTGTAGGGGCGTCATGGTGCAGTTACTCCGTTACCCATATTCCACTTACGCCCCGTAAAAGCGCTGTAAGTCATGTCCTTATACATTTCTTTTGGCTTCGTTACGTCCACAAACAATTCAAATTCACTTTTCGTCTCCAGGCACTCTATGCAATTAGGCACTTCCGAGCAATCGTTTTAACCAATGAAATGTATTAGCCAAGTATTATATTCTTTTCCACTATATAAAAAAGAAGGACTTCCTATTTTCCCAAAAACATTATTACCTTCAGTCACAGACAAAAGTATCTCGTAGCCCTCAAGGGCGTGGCTCCTACAGGTTTTATGGCTCCAGACATCTACTAAGTAAAATGTTTTAGACACGTGTAAAGTCTAGTACACACATTTAATTATATTCTACTAGTTATTGACCACTAAATCCTTACCTAAAAATCAAATTGCTTTTATAAAGTAAAGGGATCTATTAATGAAAATTAAACAAATATAGAGTCATATGCGATGTCCTTAGTTAGATCTTGACGTCGTTCTTTAATAATTTTTTTAATACAAAAAATGGGAGAGAAGACATGTCAGCTTCCAAGATTGTAATAATTCTGCCTCCAGGCCTGTATCTTTTGAATAATTTTGTAAAGATTTTTTAAATGTAAAAAATTTGTTCAAAACCATTAACAAGAGTGTACAGAAACAATTTGGTATCGCAAACAACTGCTGTAGTATATATAATATTGTGTTGCAGTTCTTACCGCCCATTTCCAAACAACTCGTTTATTATACATTTTAAAAACAAAATTGTCTTGTACATTTGGAAATTACTTCGTGTAGAAATGTAGAGATTTGTGAATGTATGTGTAATATATTATATAAAAGTATCTTTAGCTAGATTATTAGGTAACAGTTTTCTTTTTTTTTATTGCAGGAGTTTAGCAGACAGGCAGATGGCCCACTTGATGGATAGCGATTACCATCGCCTATGGACATTTGCAATACCAAAGGTGCTACAAAAGCGCTGCTTTAAAGAATTTGGGAGAAACTGGAACTTGGTCACTAGATGCCGGGTACACAACACAACTGGTTGTTATATAACATACTTTGCAGTTGTTACCAGGGGTGGTAGCCAACCAGTCGGTTATACACAATATAGCCCTTCCACCTGGCTGTGGTTTGTTTTGTCGCAAAATTGTCTTACATTTGGACAATTACCGCCCGGCCGCAGGAAATTGTATTCTTTCTCCGTTCCTGCACGGATGAAAATTTCTTCTTCTTTCTGATTTCTAAGGTATAACCCGCGTAGATGGAGGAAGATAGGATGAAGATGAAGAGGAAGGTAAGAGGGAATGCTCCAAATGCTCGTTCGTCTCTGTCTAAGGGATGATCTTCCGCTGAGGCTTTATATTGTGTCTCGCAGGCCTAGGCTTCCTTACGTTTTTTTGTGCAGGATCCAGGTGAATAGGCGCAGATGGCTGTTTCAGCCATACCGGGCTTTGTGGGCATCCCGACTCCGTGGGAGCGGAGGCGTTCAGCCCGGAAGCAGCGCGCTCGACGAGACACCTCTACTACTGTTTTGTTTGTTACTCTTTACCGTCGTCTGTTTTTCCTGAAGAATACAATCTAGGTGTCTTCAAGTCTCGTGTGAACAGGTATCTTCTAGGTAAGCGTGCTCCACCTTAGACTGAATTTCCACCTGACATCAGGCGCATTGTCAGTTAAACGCGAACCGGTTTATTATAAAAAAAAGTGTGGTTACAGTAGATTGTGTATGTTATTACAATAGACCTAATTAGGAAAGGGTATGATGGGGTTAACATGACTGTAGAAGTTCTAGCCACTTTAAGAATAAAAACCTTAGCTAGACGTGTTGCTAAAGAGTTTCTGGTTGCTTTTGCTCATCAGAACAGCAATTTACATGGAATAGGAAGTGCAATTAATGATTAAGTTATATCTATGACTAATTGAAAAATTTCTCCAGTGGAACTTAATTTTAATAAACTCTTTTGAACATATATATTATCCGTGCAGGAACGGAGAAAGAATACAATTTCCTGCGGCCGGGCGGCCTGTCGTAAGAGGCGACTAAACAACCCACAGCCAGGTGGTAGGGCATCGCCCGACTGGATGGCTACCACCCCTGGTCTAGAATATGCCGCCATAACAACTTTGAGTTGTGTTCCGGCATTAGTGACCAGGTTCCAGACTCCCTTAAGAGAGCAGCAGCGCATTTGTAGCACCTTTGGTGTTGCAAATGTCCATAGGCGATGTTAACCGCTATCCATCCAGTGGGCCGTCTGCCTGTCTGCTGAACTCCTGCAATAAAAAAAAAACATGGATTTTGTGTATAAAATTGAAAATTCTATTAGGTTATAAGGTTTCAAAAACACTACAAACGGAAATTGATTTGAATGATATGCGTTGCTTTTGAGATATGTTCGACATACTTTATAATAACCAAAAAAGTATTAGCTGTCTCAATTACCCAATTTATTATTATCTATTTATTTTTTATGTGTATTCGTTGGTGTAGACAGGGTATAAAAAAGGTAGTTAATTTTTACGAATATCTGTGGAATAAAGTTATAAGGCATAGCCATTACTTACAATAATGTTTGACGCTTCTATTATTCTATTTTCTGTATATGTTTTTACTCCAGAATGTAAATCATTTTTATATTTCATGGAGTAAAGTTATATGCTTATAAATTTCTAGGCATTCTTACCACAGTTTATCACACTCGTATCCCGCGGGAAATCTTGTTTTTGGAGGCAAATACCCTCCATCTACATCATCAATGTGTTAAAATACATATATGTACTAAATTTTAAGCTTATCGGTCCATATCTAAAGTCATTAAGTGGTAACAAGCAAACTCATAGTTACTTATTAAGGGACGGATGGAAAGTTTGGTAAAGTTATAAAATTTAATTTTCTAAACATTTCCAAAACATAACATTTTAAATGTGAAATACCTATATTAACAATTTCACAAATAAAAGTCATAAAACGCATATTAATCTACCTACCTACAATCTACCTGCATTTCCTTCTTTAAATAATACTGTTACGAGTTTAGCGGGACTCGAATTAAAATGCCGTTGGAATTATTATAGAGTTTATTAGAACTATACAAACACGTATAACAGAGGTACAAATATAACCGAACACAACAAATCCAAACGTAACGCAGAAGATCGTAATTCAATAAAACGCGCAAAATCCGTCACTATTAGATTCTCGTTATGTACACACGTCTCGCCTTGATCGTAGTTATCGCTCGACTGCCCCCTCCCTCAATCAGGCCATCGTTTTATACTGCACCCGGCAACGTGGACCGAATTTCATAGAATCAGCGTAACACCTGGCTAATAATTACAGCGGAATGCGGCCATAAACAAGTACAATAAAACAATGGGCTGTTCTCTAGGAACGTATGCCGATAAGTAAACAAAAGAAGAGGATCATAAAAGAATTATAATTAGTTCAAATGCCGACAGGTAATAAAATGTGCTTCGTGGAATTTGTCTTTGTCGGGGGACTAAGTTGTAACAATACTATCAGCTGTTACATTTCTTAATTTATAAAAACATTTATGTTCTGAAATAACGGGTTGTCTGGAAGAGATCTCCTTAAGTGATAAGACCGCCCTTGTTATTTTTTTTTCTTATACAAGTTTTCCTTATCCCCGACTAAGGGCTTAGCCACAATTTGGCTATTATATAAATTAAGTGGTGTGTACAATATTTTTATAAATCTATCTGGCAGAGTCTGATAAGTATTCCTTTTAAGTTATTCTGGTTAACAGGGCTTGGGCCTCCCACTATAGGGAACGAACTTGGAGCTTGGCAGATTTGACACATCGGTTAACTCGATGTGTAGGTTGCATCACGATGTTTTCTTTCACCGTTGTTAGTATTTGATAATCTTAACAATGTGCACATTAGATCATAAAACTGCCTAAGTGGTGCATGTGTTCCAGCCAGGGTACGTACCTGCTTCTTTGAGTTTGGGACGTGTGCACTAGCCATTACGCCACCACGAATTTACATAAAATATGTAGGTACCTGTCTATCTGGAGTCCCTTAACACTACAAATAATTTACCTCAGGCACGTAAATACTTTAAAGTTTACTAAATACATTGTATGTAGTACTTACTGTACATTATATCTGAACAAGGTGTTAAAACTAAACACTGTTAAGGAAAGCCAACAATGTTGTTTATTAAGTTTATTTATGGCAAGTAATAACTAACATACATGTTTCTCAAATTTAGTTACAGTGTTAATTTATAGGTTGTTGTATTTTAAATAAAACATAACGTGAAGTATGCAACTCAGATTATAAAACAGCGAGTGTTGGCAGCATAGATAAAGTTTTACCACAAAGGATCTGTAATTATTTAGATCATTTTTTAAAAAGTATGTACATTTTGTTTCAAATAACTTAGTGTTTCTCAGATTTTATGGCCTAGTGACGAAAATACCGCCAGGCTTGCCATACATCAAACTGAGCGTCGGATTTTTTTCAGTGTACATACATACATATAACATACATATCGAATCGTGTGTAGTATCGTTAGCGTATGACCTGAGTGTCCGCTCTATCCGAGCATGCAGCGGTGTTTTTTTAATTTTTTTATTGCAGGAGTTCAGCAGACAGGCAGACGGCCCACTTGATGGAAATCGGTTACCATCGCCTATGGACATTTGCAACATCAAAAGTGCTACAAATGCGCTGCTGCTCTTCTAAGGGAGACTGGAACCTGGTCACTAATGCCGGAACACAACACAAGGTTGTTATGGTGGCATACTCTAGACCAGGGGTGGTAGCCATCCAGTCGGGCAAATGCCCTACCACCTGGCTGTGGGTTGTTTTGTCGCCTCTTACGACAGGCCGCCCGGCCGCAGGAAATTGTATTCTTTCTCCGTTCCTGCACGGATACGGGTGTGGAGCGTGCAGCGTACGTGTCAAACACATGGAAACGCTAGCGGGTGTCCCTAATAGTGGCCGATTGGCGCGGCGGCTCCAACGAGCATGTTTGCGTTGAGCGACGCGTTGTGTATATGAACGCTGCACGCTCGCCGACGAGTGTCCCTAGTGCCAGCAGATATGTGCATCGAGCGGAGCGTCGCGTACAAGTTTAAACGATGAACGCCGAGCGTGCACTCAGGCTACTCAGTTGGACGCTCTATTGCCTGTAGCCCGCCCCGCCGGTCGCCTCGCCGGACGCTTTGCCACTCAGACCGTACCTAGACTTAGTCAGATAGTAAAAAAATAATATCAAACGTTCCCTGAAAATATTGTTTTATATACATCCATAGATGGTATTCGCTTCCAGATTCACAAAAATTGTGTCCTTCCGTTGAAAAATCCTAGATAAACGATACTGTAATGTGTCAGTCAGTGGTAGAATTAAAAAAATACTTTCAGTAAACATTTTTGGGTTTTGTAGCTAACTAGTCTGCAATCAAGTTTAAATAACCTATCTTAAAAGTTGTGTTTTTTTGTTTTAGCAACTTAACAACAACAACAGGTGGATTTTACCAGTGGGCCTTCAGGGCCAAATTCTAAACTATGATGGACAGCGAAAAACACTCGAAGGAGTCTCGAGGCCAATTTTGACCAAAATTAAAATGGTATCATTAGACTTCTTGAAAAATCAATTACCCTTGTCAGCAATCGAAGCAGCTGATTTTGAAAAAATAAATACAGCCTCTATCATAATACCGAATCATAGTTTAGCTTGTATAAATCAATTTCTGTGAAGGAATGTCAAACGGCAAACCAAGTGAAAGGTTTGTTTTTGAACAAAATGTTCCCACCTCATTTTATTCAATATGAAAATGATGAAAATTGTTCTATTTTTAATAGGTATCTATAAATTAACATTCGAAACACGTTATTTTACCCCAATCCATCAAATCAGTTAATGGGTAAACATTGATTCCGTTCAAATGAGGTGCGGTCCAATGACCGGCTCAATTTGAAGCTTAATTAATCTATGGAAAATAGAACATTTTGTTCAAAAACAACCCTTACCCTTGGTTTGCCGTTTGACATTTCTTCAAAGAAATTGACCCTTACAAGCTGCACTAAGATTTGGTATGATAATACAGGCTGTATTTATTTTTTCAAAATCAGCCGATTCGATTCCTGACAAGGGTAATTGATTTTTCAAAATCTAATGATACCATTTTAGTTTTCGTCAAAATCAGCATCGAGCCTCTTTTGAGTGTTTTTCGTTATCTAACATAGTTAGTTTATGATTTGGCTCTGAAGGTTAACTTGAAAAATTCAACCTGTATATTAACTTATGTAGAGCACCTATAAATGAATTCCTTAAACCGATGTAACCCGAAGCTCATAAATAGACGACCATTTTCAATTTAATGTTCACAGACAAGCTATTAATTTTAATACTCTTTAATAATAACTGGCTGTTTTGAATCCTTAAATTTATAGTCAAAATACACTTTCTTAAGCATTAATCTTTTACAATTACAAATTTATTTATACTATAGCGAACCCAAAAGCTTTGAAAATTCACAAAGATTATTATGTAAACTAAAACAAGTAAATCTTGTCTATTTATTATTTAACAGATGGTCTATTAAGCTAATGTTTATTATGAAGATATTTTCAAACAAAATGAAAATTTTAATCTTTTGAATAAAAACATGAAATAAGACTCACTGTAAAGAAGATAACGAACTAATACTGTTTACTATTGTTTGTGAAAATAGCAAAAGACGCATTAGTGTAGTATATTTCAATAATTTTGCATTTAAAACTCTTTCATTTTTTTTAATAATAAAATTACATAAAATCGAATACAATGCAAGAAAACTTAACTTATTTGTATTGTATTCTACTCATAGTCCCTCAAGACTATAAGTAGAATACTGAGCCTAGATCACCGTGTTCTATGGGTAAGGTGCCCAGAAGGCTGGCTACGTCTCCTCGCTGGATCGCCATACTAATCCGTTGGCCGAGGTAACCACCAGCCCTCTGATCACCTGAAGAATCAATGAATCGTTTCGATACATTTTGGTAGAGTCTCATAGCCTCAGGACTCCACGGTCCAAGCGTCTCGACAGCAAACGGCACAAACATAGAACTCACACTAAGGGTTGCATATTTGCGCCGCTTGAGTGATTTAGCTGTTTCCGCCGCCGAACCGGCTGATCTAGACGTGTTTGGTAAATGGGATGCGGCCAACGTGTCTATGCAAGTCGCATCCCAGAACAAAGGCTTGCCACGATGCCAGGGAATTAGAGTCATTCCGTCGGGACGCCTACCACCGTCACGTGCAATACTGTTCGGCTCCAATAAAGCTGGCACGTTAGCGGTGGTAAGCGCCCTCCGTAAGACATCATTCAAGGCAGCGTGGCGTGACCATCTGCCGGCACTACGGCGGCAAGAAAGACCGTGGTATCCCGGGCCGATGAAACTCTTAATTGTTTTTTCTTTGTGATATTGAAAATTAATTTTACATTATTCATTTTTATTGAAGGTACATCTTGACGTCTTTAGACTCTATCCAACACTCGTAACGAGTATTGAATGAATGAAAACAATTCATTGTTTATCAAATGTTAAAACTACGTTCTTGAAACCTGGATCCCTGGTCAGTTGAGTAGTACTTAAAACATGTCTTTGACCTCATCAAGTAAAGCATTAAAATTACACTTACTTTAACGTTGACCTTATGAGTTAAAGATTTTGTTCTTAGGGGATTCGCCACTCAGTAGTGATACCACTCCGTAAATACGTATATCAAGTAATAATAATTAAATAAAAATCACATTTCCATATTTGAATAACAGCACAAATCTGTGGCTTTTTAAGATAGGAGCCAAGAAAGTATTACAGTCATCTATGAGTTAAATTTATGTTCGTTTCAAAAGAAAGGTTTAAATGCTTGTGTAATACAAATTTGCGATACACAATCCATCATTGTATTAAGTAATCATTTCAAAGACAATGCATTTGTTTATGTTTAACTAAAACTATGGTCAGTTTATTAGTTCTACAAACAACTACTATGATCATTGAGACTGACGTAGTCGAAATGTATAAAAGTGCATTATATCAATATGGATGATGTAATTTTGTTAATTTCAAGTCATATGATAGTAGTCTGTCAAGACATGTGGAATACAGTCATAATCAATATATATTTTGTGTTAATTTTGAAACGTCTGTGTCATAGTTGTGACTGTGAATGGAAAAAAATCAATGTCGTACATGATAAAGATCCATCAATAGAAAAGCGAAATTTGGATGATAACATTAGTACAACAACATCGATATTAAATATCGGATTTACCGAAGCAACAGTGATTGTCAAATCGTATCACGAAGAAACAGAAAGAAATACAGAGTCTAATAGTTTAGAATATAATGAAGAAGATCTTTACGAAACATCATGTCCATATTATAACAAAATATCAAATGCCGGCCTTGACAGAATGGCTGATGTTTGGCAAACGGCATATTATAAGACAAATGAAAAAGTGGCGTGTTTCAAGATTTATATAAGAAGAATAACACATGAAGTGAGTCTTTTCTAAATATGGTAGTCTAATAGAAATGCATACTATTTTAATTTTATTCCATTCATTGCCAATTTATTGCAGGAGCAAGAGTACACAAAACGGATGTATGGGGACTTTAATCATACAGTTGATTGGAACAATAGCGTTTTTGAAATACATTCCAATGATAAATATTTAACTATGAAACATTTCTTATTCGGAGATGGAAGTGATTTCGGCGTGCTTAACAATATAATGATAATAATTGAAGATAACGATAACGAAAGTAAGTATGAAATACATCTACTTATATCTATTTCTTGTGAGCGTACATATAACATATTGAAAATTTTGAACAAACAAATTGTAATTATGTTGCAATAGCAACATAATTACATATTAGCGAAGACCTATAATTGGCCTTTGTATTCTATAATTATTACTTATTGTGTTGATGGTTTATCATTAAATAAAGATTGTCATACACCATACTTCTACCATCATGGGACATGGAAAATTAATACAAAACATAAAAAATTTCCATGTGCAGGACATTAAAATAATAGGCGATGGCTTTACAATCAATACTCATTACGTGTATGACTGCTGTCATTATCTGTTTATTTTACATAAACATGGCCTTCGTCATCTTTATCATTAAATTGAAATTGGTTTTATACAAATTTAATTAAAAGAAAGAGGTCCAACATGCTGGAATAAACAAATAAACTATCATGAGTCAATAAGGTCAAGGAAAAGATTTCGAACAGAGAGTAGAATGAATGCTATACGAAACCATATTATTTATAAAAGTAACATATTAAGAAATATAAAACCTTAATTTATTTTAGATGACACAAGGACCTACCTCCAAGAAGAAAGCCCCGACCAATGGATGGTGGACAAAAACCTGCTGCTCATGAGAGATTGTGATACAGGCGATGTCGTTGTGTTCTCAAGAGTGCCTCACGATCCTAAGCTCGAGGATATTCACGATGCTTTCAAGGCTTTTGGGGAAGATGCCTTACACGGAACCTTTGCTTGCATTGATGAAAAGGTACACAGTTCCGAAATGGCGAGTTATATACCTGAAAAACAATACTATGTAAGAAGTATCAAAAAAGTTTTGAGGGATGTGTATAATAAGCTTGTGTCTATGACATTAGATTAAATATCTTTTTTAATCCTGTTAAATTGATTTTTTTTAAAAACTGCTACCTGTAATATCATTGCATCATAAGTGAAATCGAATATCGTAATACAAAATAATTGCATAGTTAGCTAATTTCATTTTATGGATGTGTCAGCCATACCGTCCTATTTGAAGTAGACTATAGCGAACACCATTTCACGCCCAAATTCTGTCAGAGTTTGGTATAACACAGAGCTTACCGTTCCAGTGTGCTTTTATTTTCATTTGCATTAGTTAAGTGATCAACGTTATCAAGGTTTGGACAGATATGTACTAAAATGACAACTTATTACTTAGCTTGAAAATTTCTGACCAAACGATGATAAGGACTAACTAGCCAGTGTCGTAAGTTAACTATTTAGTTAATGCAAATGTTGTCGTCAGACCACCGTTGTCTATAACTGAACGTAGGCCTTACCAAGTTTGCAGCCCCCCTGGTAATCTTGCGCAGAGCGTCGGTCCATCGATTTAGAGCGACCTACACTACGTTTGTCGAGACGCGGTCTCTCGAGGACTCGTCTGCTCTATGAGCCATCAGTCCTGCGACAAATGTGGCTACCCCACTCCCAATTCAGCTTTCTGATTTTGCGAGCTATGTCGGTAACCTTGGTAATTCAAATGTAAATCAGGCATGAGTGGTTGCACTATCTGCTGGTTGTGGTTGATTGAAATATTGTCTTGAAGTAGGGAGTCGAAGCTAGGTGGAACGGGAGCGTGAGCGTGCGAGTATGGCAGCACTAAGTTTACAACACTAGTTGCGCGTCACATTACTAACCACGAGAAAATATTATGTATCCAGTACTATACGATAATAAACCGAACAGTGTAAAACACCAATTAATCTTGGAGTTACTGATGTTTATAAAATCGGGTGCAGGGAAAAAGTATCATAGTTTACCTAAAAATTCCAGGGAAAAAGCAGTTGTGTCACTTTTCCCTAAGATACGTACATACATACATACATAACTTTACGCCAGTTCCCTTGCGGGGTAGGCACGAACAACAGAGCGCCATTTAGGCTTATTCTTACACACCTCACTTGCTTCTTTGACATTCATAACTCTTGTCATGCACGCTCGTCTGTTCTTAAGGCTCCTGACATCACCTTCTGCTAGTACACTATCAATTTGATCATGGAAGGTGTGTCGTGGCCTTCCACGACTTCTGCATCCATCCACTTTTGCATTGTATATCTGTTTAGTCATTCTTTCATCATGCATTCTTTCCACATGCCCGAACCACCGGAGCATTCCTTTCTTTACCTTCACCCGGACACTCTCTTTCAGATCAACTGTCTTTCTTACTTCGGTATTACGAACGCGGTCCGCGAGCGTTACTCCGCAGATTTTGCGCAGTGCTCGCATCTCGACCGCGTTTACTCTACTTTCATGCTCTCTCTTCAATATCCAAGATGGTTTTTAATATTTTTATGCTTGAAGCCTTTTTGATTTTTAAGTGATTCGACTTATATTTTTGAAATCAAAACGGAAACCCATAAGTTTCACAATAAGTATTGTGAAACTTATGGGTTTCCGAAGCACAAGGTTCCAAACTCAAAAATGCGATAACTCAAAATCAATGTTGCTTGACAAGTTCCGCTTATTCGCTTGGGTATTCAGTTGTTAAAATTGTCTCTTAGTGGTTTAGCAACACTCACATGATAACTATGAGTATTATATATATGAAAATGAGTTATATAGGTCACGAGGTAAACTTTGACGAATGTTGAACCGTATATTCTGCTCTATTTGCTTGTTTACTATATTTGTTCGAAGCCAGGCAATGAAGTACCCACAAAGCGTAACAGTATTAATTGGACAAAGTATAGGACCATGGGTTCGCCGTCTAAGGGTTTAATCAAGGCAAATTAGGGTCCGTACAGTGTTACTGCCCATTCGCATGATAAAATCTTAGACTCCTTATGCTGTTCAGAATAAATATATTTCTTGAAGGAACAAAATGAAGTTTCGTTAAACCATATATTTATTTCCAAGCAAACTTTGTAAATTTTCTTAAAATAAATCCCTATTAATATTATAAATGCGAAAGTAACTCTGTCTGTCTGTCTGTCTGTCTGTCTGTTCCGTTTTCACGTAAAAACTACTGGACCGATTTGGCTGAAACTCAGTATATATATATTTTCGATGCCGAGAATGAACATAGGATACTTTTTATCCCGAGAAATGGGATAGTTTCCGGGATAAAAATATATTTGTTTTTCTGTTTGTTATGCTTTTAGGGGAAAAGTACTGGACCGATTTAGTTGAAATTCGGTATACATGTAATTTTAATACCGAGGGTGGACAAGGGATATCTTTTATCCCGGATAATGGGATAGATTTTGGGATAGATTTATATAAAGGTTATCCCAAAAAGTGGGATAGGTTTTTCGTGATTTTCCATTTTCGTCATTTTGGTCATCTTTGTCCTTTTTGTCCGATATGTCCGAGTTATCCGATTTGTTTTTTTTGTCCGATTTGTCCTTTATGTTCGAGTTGTCCGGTTTGTCCGAGTTGTCCGAGTTGTCCGATTTGTCCGAGTTGTCCGAGTTGTCCGATTTGTCCAATTTGTCCGATTTGTCCGAGTTGTCCGATTTGTCCAATTTGTCCAATTTGTCCGATTTGTCCGATTTGTCCGAGTTGTCCGATTTGTCCAATTTGTCCGAGATGTCCAAATTGTCCGAGTTGTCCGATTTGTCCAATTTGTCCGAGATGTCCGAATTGTCCGAGTTGTCCAATTTGTCCGAGTTGTCCGATTTGTTTGATTTGTCCAATTTGTCCGAGATGTTCGAATTGTCTAAGTTGTCCGATTTGTCCAATTTGTCCGAGATGTCCGAATTGTCCGAGTTGTCCAATTTGTCCGAGTTGTCCGATTTGTTTGATTTGTCCGATTTGACCGAGATGTCCAAGTTGTCCGAGTTGTCTGAGTTGTCCGATTTGTCCGAGTTGTCCGAGATGTCTGAGTTGTCCGATTTGTCCGATTTGTCCAAGTTGTCCGAGATGTTCGAATTGTCGGAGTTGTCCAATTTGTCCGAGTTGTCCGATTTGTTTGATTTGTCCGATTTGACCGAGATGTCCGAGTTGTCCGATTTATCCGAGTTGTCCGACTTGTCTGAGTTGTCCGATTTGTCCGAATTGTCCGAGTTGTCCGAGCTGTCCAATTTGTCCGAGTTGTCCGATTTGTTTGATTTGTCCGATTTGACCGAGATGTCCGAGTTGTCCGATTTGTCCGAGTTGTCCGAGTTGTCCGATTTGTCCGATTTGTCCAATTTGTCCGAGATGTCCGAATTGTCCGAGTTGTCCGAGTTATCCGAGTTGTCCAATTTGTCCGAGTTGTCCGATTTGTCCGAGTTGTTCGATTTGTCCAATTTGTCCGAGATGTTCGAATTGTCCGAGTTGTCCAATTTGTCCGCTTTGTTCTTTTTTTCCTTTTTGTCATTTATGTAGTTTTCATAGACGGGGGATAAATAAATATAGCTAGGACGGTTTGAAATAAAGGTTGAAAGTTTGGATAAGACCAATCATTTCTCAAGTTTATAGATATAAACATTCATCATCTATAAAAAATGCGATAGTAACTCGATATGTCTTTCCGTTAAGTTTTCATGGAAAATACTAGGAAAGGATCGGTTTTACTGTAATTTTGTTTAAATGCAGTTTTAATACCGATAATGGACATAAATACTTTTCATGCCCGGAGACGGGATAGTTTGCGATATAAAATGAAATTCAACTTCCGAGTGCAAATATCACTAACATAAAAATTAAGTACAATGTAACCTGTATTAACAACTCCTGCTCATTAAACAAGAAGCACGCACTAGAAGTTGACCCGCGGCGTAGCCGCGGGGTAAACTCTAGTCTATAATATTATAAAAAATCTAAATATGCCGTGTCTGTACAATTAAGCTATTTAAAAAAAGAAAACTGGAATAGACTATAAAAATCTGAAGTCTGTTTGTTCGGGATTCACGTAAAAACTACTAAGCCGATTGCGATGCTGTTTTCGGTAATCGACGAGTGACATCTTATACTTAAAATCTGCGCCACTTTTTTCCTGGGGAACCCGCGGGAATTCTTATGGTAATGATTTAAAATGACCAGATTAAAATAAATCGAATTCTAATGTGATTTTTATTGATTGATATCAAATTTTATGTAATAAAAAGTATTTTTTTATGTGATAACAAATATTTTTTATTCCGGGAATCCTGCGGGAAAATTTCCGGGAGCGCTTTGTAGTTATTGGGGTGCATAAAAATTACCTTGATAAATCCATAAAATATGTACTTTATTTTGGTCAGGGCTACAAATTAAATTGAAAAATAAAATTGTCATTGCCTGTAATTTCACGTACGTAACATACGTAAAATCTTTTTACCGCTAAAAGCAAGCAGCGAAAATGTTAATAAAAGAAAAAGCTATTAGAAAAGCTTTTGTGTGGTTTACCTTTGAAAAATATTTTAGAAGCGCTTGACCAGCTAAGGAGGATGATGGCTGAGGTTTACCTTTTGAAAATGAAATTCAAAGCCTTTTTGTTCCAGGCCAATTCGAATGTTTAATAAATAGATGTTGTATAAAAATAAATATACTGACGGGCACATAAACTGCATCTAAATCAAATAATTTACTATTTAATTGTAATTTTCTTAAAATATGGTGCAAATATAAGATGACATATCTTAATATATATATATATATATATATATATATATATATATATATATATATATATATAAATTACGTGTCACGTTGTTTGTCCGCGATGGACTCCTAAACTACTTGACCGATTTTAATCAAATTTTAACACCGTGTGCAGTTTGATCCAACTTGAAAGATAGGATAGCTTACATTTGACCCGGTGGGTGGCGCTGCAATCGGGTTCCAAATTTTATTTCTTCAGGGCAGAACAACGTCTGCCGGGACAGCGAGTTATTTTATATGTTTCACATGTCCGTTAGGCGTACAAATTGTGTTTAAAAATTATTGCCGTATTGGCATGCAAACAAATAATTTTTAATATTGGTATTTATCTTGGGTTGGCCTATTTAAAAAAATATTATTCTATAGCTAAATAATACAAATAATTGACCGTAGACACTTGCAAGCAAGCACTTGCTGTATAAACTACATACATACATAACTTCACGCCAGTTCCCTTGCGGGGTAGGCACGAACAACAGAGCGCCATTTAGGCTTATTCTTACACACCTCACTTGCTTCTTTCACATTCATAACTCTTGTCATGCACGCTCGCCTGTTCTTAAGGCTCCTGATATCACCTTCTGTTAGTACACGATCAATATGATCATGGAAGGTGTGTCGTGGCCTTCCACGACTTCTACATCCATCCACTTTTGCATTGTATATCTGTTTAGTCATTCTTTCATCATGCATTCTTTCCACATGCCCGAACCACCGGAGCATTCCTGTCCTTACCTTCACCCCGACACTCTCTTTCAGACCAAGTCTCTTTCTTACTTCGGTATTACGAACGCGGTCCGCGAGCGTATAAACTACCTTCTTGCAAATAACCGTACGCAGTGTTCCGTTCGTAAGAAGCTCCTGTAGACCATTTAATTTGGATGCACGTGTTAAAAGCTTTATACTGTTCACAAAAATTCTGGCGTACCCTTGACTTTACTGTGGCCGTTGTAAACTACAGCAGATGCGACGCATGGTAACTAAATCCTCATTAAAATTGTGCTCCATGCGAGTAAATATCTTGCGTTTACATACTCGCGCTGCCCATTTTCCTGCTTGCTGCCGTGGAAATAGTTATAATGTACGGAAACGAGAGGCTAGTGTAGATAATTATTATGACATACAAAGATTTAATACGTCTGAAACACGGATTAGTGTGCTTTCAACAAATATTTTTCAAAGAATGCTTACTACTGTTCTAATAATAAAATCGGCAACCTTCCATCCGTATTGACAGTCTCATCGATAAATCATTAAAAGACTCAATGGCATGTCTTAAATATGTACTTTATAGCAACGTCCATAAAAATTCTAAAAGCAATTTTTATATCATGCTCTTAGGAATTTCTTTATGAAAGTCCCCTTTATAAAAATGTCAATCTGGCGATGAGAGCATTATCGTCTTTCCACTTGAATAGATATAACTTAAAGGCTTCTATTAATAAATTACGAAAATTGTGAACACTCCTTTTAAAGCCATAAGGTCATTAGGCACGTTTAATAAAAAAAAACACGTAAGTCAAAATTTAAGAGTTTGGAGATTTTCTAATAAAATACGTCTTTATTAGACAACTCCTACAATTCCTATTAATTGAAAAAAAAATATTAAAAAAAATAGCGTAGCGTAGGCACAGGTTCGAATCCTGGCTGGTAAGTATTCCCCACTTAGGCAGTTTTCTGACTTAAAGTGCATATAGTTACAATCACCATGTACGGTGAAGGAGAAGGTCGTGATGAAATCTACACGTTGGGATAACCAATAAGTCAAACCAGCCAATCCACCTTTGAAAAACAGAGAAACGAATGTACAATGTTCTGTCTATTTCATTGTAAAAGCGCGCCTTTCAAATCCTAGAATTTATTTTTTACAATAAACATTTGTTTTATTAGATGATCTTCAAACTCTTAAATTTTGACTTACATCTTTTTTCATTTTCATTAAACGTGCGATTAATCTTTTTTGTGCTTATAGTGGGTTTATTGTACACAAATCTCTTCGCATTTATAATTAAACTAGATGTGCCCGCGACGTCGTTCGCGTGGAATTTGTTTTCAAGACCCCCCGATTTTGAAACATTCTTTATTGGTGCTCCGCTCCTATTGGTCTTAGCGTGATGATATATAATCTATAGTCTTCCTCAATAAATAGGCTATTTAAAACTGAAAGAATTTTTCAAATCAGACCAGTAGTTCCTGAGATTAGCGCGTTCAAACAATCAAACTCTTCAGCTTTATATATTAGTATAAGATTAGGTTGCATTAACGGTGCAGACGACATGCTGCACCGCTGACGTCATACGGTAACCACGAGTACTTTACCGTCTCTGCTGTTATAGCTATATTATACTGCAACTATATTATAAATCAAATTAGCCTGGAAAATGGTTTTATTTACAGTACCAATGGGTAAATTAATGTCGGCACCTGTGTGGGTAATGGGTAGGGACTAATTTCAGAAATTGTGTATGAATATCTTTACCTATACATAAAAATTTGTTTCCATGTGTGTGTGTATAAAACAGAAAAATAGCCAATGTGTTAACTTGTATTTTTTAAGCCGCCGCCGACATGCCGCCAACATGTCGGCGGCAGCACGCGGGCGCATGTTGCCGACATGATTCTCTTCAGATAGGCCGCCGGATTGTGTCGGCAGGCTGTGTCGGCGGGTCGCGGCGGCTTTAGTGTGATTGCGCTTAACCTAACATCGCATTTTAATAAAAGATTGCTTTTACACATATAAGTATTATTGATTCCCATAGAAACTCGAACTTTTAAAACTTGACTAAATTAATCCTAAATAATAATTATGACGTACTTTAAAACAAATGAGGGAAAGCAGTAAAGTCTATAAATGCAAAGTGTTCTAATGCTGAGGCTTCATCTGCGTTAGTGTTAAAGATTTAGACTGTGGCCGAATGCGTCTTATTTAAAGCGTTAAATAATTACGCCTTAAACGAATAGCCACATTAGTGTATATACACACGTTATTTGTCAATATTTAACGTCATGTCGCATATGAAATAACGTATTAAACTTGTCACTATATATCTGCGTGAAACGTCCTATAGATAGATAGATATATTTCTTGTTAAATCGATATTCGCTGGAATACTTTTAATTACCTCCCTTCCCTAGTAATTAATATCAGGCTGAGCTACAGCGTGGCATGGGTAGAAATAGTTTTTGAGAACAATTCAAACCACAATATCATTCACATTTTACTTATCTTCTTAGACGTAGTGCCGGTCAATGTTACTAGGTATCTTCTATATATAAACTAGCTGTCCCGGCATACGTTGTCCTGCCCTGAAAAAATAAAAATCTGGGCCCCGATTCTAGTGCCTCCTACCAGTTCCAATTTTGAATCTAAAACATCCGGGGATCCACTCAAACATACCAAAAAATCATCAAAATCGGTGCAGATTAGGAAGATCCTAGAACCCGATTCCAGCGCTTCCTACCGGTTCCAGTTGTAAATCTAAACCATCCGGGGACCCATCCAAACACACACAAAAAGTTTAATCAAAATCAGTAAGGTCGTTCTCCAGTTATGTGCGATCTACGATTCTACGATTCATTTTTATATATAAATACACTCTATTTACACTTTGATCGCGTTGAAACTCATTTCTCTCCTTGATCACAAGGACTACTATAAGAATGGTAATCATACTGCAAGGTATGGTCTTTTGAACACGTAGAGAACTTTCAGATCCGAAGACAAAGTTCCGAAAAAATCAGGTACATAGTCAAATTCTCTAACGATGCCGGAACAAGTATATATTGTTATCAAATCAGTCTTTCACAAATCTTTGTGTGAAACTCGAAAGAACTTCACACCGCGCCGTTTCATGTTGCCACAATTTTGTAAGGAAAATACAAATACATAGAAGACCATCTGCAATCGCTTTGCAAATAAACAGGCAATAAAGGAGAAGTTTTCTCGTTCTATAAAGGCAACATTACCCCGAATGGATTCTACATGTTGCGGCTAAACATGTAACGATTGCAAGGAATACGAAATTGAAAGTAAATAAGGGATAAGAGTTTTATAGGCCTATCATAAAACGAAATCGGTTTTTAAGCATTTAGTTGATTCTTCTGACTTCAATTACGTTTATATGTAGCAGCGAGTGGTAGAGGTTAAATGATACTTAATTTGACAGAGAGTTGTTTTCACTGTCGAGTGCTAATATGGACTGTAGTGAACTAATTTATTTTGGGAACGATAACCTTAAGTGCAAATATTTACAAGTCGTACAGCTAGTACAATATATAGCGCAATGTGTGAGCGGGACGGATGATGTGCCAGCGAGATAGAGCAATTTTTAATATCGCACCCTTAGAATTATACAGAACTAATTAAAAATATCAAGTTTTCAATGTTATACCTTATTTTTATGTATTCGATATCAAAATCCAATTACTTAAAATTTTGATTTAGTTCTGAATAATTTTAAGGGTGCACCGACAGACAGACACAGACGGCGGCGTCCCAAACGCTGCCAATCATGACCTCTCCACGTCCCCCCGAGGGATGCTAAGAGACATAGCCCCTCCATAGGATAGACTAGGCGTGTTGCTGGGAAGTTTCTTTCGCCGTTTCTTCTCTCCCAGCTTTAACACGTTGCAAAACGGCAGTAAGATAGTGTAGGCCGGCTCGAACCCCCGATCCCGGTCCGCCGGGATCCTTCCCCTCGGGCATCATATTACCCGTCGCCCGTTTTAAATTAGTACATTGTGACGCCCTTTAGTCGGCATCGTTAGATTCATCTCCGTCTCATGGCAACAGTCCAGCCGAGGTAAAGCCCCCTAGGCGCTCGCCCTTAAAATTCCAGTAAAGTTGTGAGGTCTTCGGACCAACAACATAAAGTCAAGTCCAATAAAAAAAAGTGCTAGCCAGTAGTTCGTTGTCCACTGCGATAACTAGACGTATGCAGCTCCCATAAATTTTTGAATTGTATTTTTTTAATATTATTTTAAAGACCTTTTTTACTACCGCACTGTTCCCCATTGTCTGAGTATTCATCTTCACTTCCTTGAGACGATTGGCTCATATATGAAACGGTTCACAAGAAAGTTTATTTTGCGCACTATGAGGATTTAGAATGAGCTCCCAGCAGAAATTTTCTCACAGTATTTCGATAAAAAGTTTTTCAAAAGAGGAGAAAGAATTCCTGCGGCCGGGTGGCCTATCGTAAAAGGCCACAAACCAACACACAGCCAGGTGGTAAGGCATTTTCTCGTTTAAATGGCTACCATTGCAGTTCCATAATATGTCATTAGAACAACTTTGAGTTGCGTTCAGACATTAGTGGCCAGATATCAATCCTTCCTTCGAGACCGGCAGCGCGTTGGTAGGATCTGTAGTGTTGAAAATGTCCATAGGCGACGGTAACCACTTTCCATCAGCCTGTTTATGGTACTCAAGCAATAAAAACGGTGTCATGTAACTTCTTGAAAACATGAAATATTAAAAATCTCTATAGGGATTTTCAATATTCGTCGTTTAAAATAAACGGTTGTCATTCATATAATTTACGTTCTATGCTACTTTATAAATACGAGGAAAAGCAATCCATTACCAATAAGTAAACAAACCTGGAATAAACTTTCAACTTATCCACAGAGATTAATGAAGAGTAAATAGACAATTTGAAATTGAAACGTTGGGGTCTCCGCAAGGGTTTTCCGATGCAGCTGATATAAAATAATTTTCAATAAAATTGAAACATGAATTCTAGTTAAGTCTAGCTATATTTTTGCAAACCTTTTTCTTTATACAGCAAAAATACTGTATATGAATGAATTGAGGCTAATTTTTGGATCATTATAATTTTTTTTATTGCACGAGTTCAGCAGACAGGTAGACGGTCTAGCTGATAGAAAGCGGTTACCATCGCCTATGAACATTTGCAACACTAAAGGTGCTGCTACAAATGCGCTGCTGCTGTCTTAAGGGAGACTGGAACCTGGCCTATAATATTGGAATACAAGTCAAGGTTGTTATGGCGTCATATTCTTAACCCGGGATGGTAGCCATCCAGACTTGCAAATACCCTACCACCTGGCTGTGGGATGTTTTGCCTTTGCCGCCTCTTACGACAGGTGGCCTGGTCGCAGGAAATTGTATTCTTTCTCGGTTCCTGCACGGATATCAGTGGCCAATCCCTTCTGTAAGGCTGGAAGCATGTAGGTAGCACCTTTGGTATTGGAAATATTCATAGGTGAGGGTAACTACTTTCCATAAGGTGGGCCATCTGTGTGTCTGCTGTACTCATATAATAAGAGTAGATGAATCAAAATGAATCGAAGATACCAACAAACTCTCTACGGGTAATCCATGAAGACAGTTTAAATTCACTTTAGACTTTTCTACACTTTTAACTTAAAAACTTTCACGGAAATCAAGATAGAGTCGGCTACGTCTGGCTTTAATTAACTTTCATTGAAATTGGCTTTTCAATGTTATTTTCTTAAATACCCCTTAAAAGCTTTTGTGCTGATATTTTCTATTAATATTTTAGACAGCAAATAAAGCATGATGCGAAATAAACTATTTAATAAAATTAACATGTTGTTGTAAATATTAAAACTAAATAAAAAAAAGGAGAGCAAAATTATAGATAAAATATTGGTCCCAAACCACTGTCACTTACCGGGAACGTTCCCAAAAGGCTGGCGGCGTTACCACGCTGAATAGCAATGCTTACCCTTTAAGCAAAATAGACGCCAGCCTTTTGGTCGCGTGAGAGGTCTACTAAGCGCTCGGCAACATCTCGATAGAGTTTTAGAGCGTTAGGACCCCACGGACCCAGAGTTTCCACCCCAAACGCCGCAAATGTGTAACTATTGCCGATAGCGGCGTACTGGCGGCGCTTGAGGGCCTCCTGTTTGGCTGCAGCAGAACCGGCGGTAACGGACGTACTTGAAAGATGGGACGCCGCCAGAGTGTCAACGCAAGTGTTGTTGTTGATCCAAATGTTTTATTTAGATCTTAATACTCATAGTAGTGCCCACTTCTCCCTCTACCTATTAATCTTCCCTATCCCATGGCCCTGTTCTAATCATGTATTCCATCCTTTGTATTCCATTCCTCCTGTCTGATCCTAAGCTATTTTCTCCTCTTCTCTCCTCCTTCTTCTCCTCTTATCCTCATATCTCTCTCTAAAACCTGGTAACTCGCTGGCTTCGTCATTGATGTTACAAACGCTTATAGGCGACGGTAATCACTCCCCTTAAGCTAGGCCGTCTGTCTGTTTGCCAATTTCACAATTTAAAAAAGTGTAAAATTTAACAAAATATTTAGTACGATTTTCAAATAAAATAATACCCACTGCAGGTCTCGGACCTCCCTATATTTTTGGCAGAATAGGAAGCATACCCATCACGCTTGTCCAAGGTCAGCTTGGTGGGTTTGAAACATCGGTTATCTCTATTTACAGGTTTTATCACGTTGTATTCCTTAACTACCAGCACGTGTTACAATATAGGTATATACCTATATATATCAGTTCGGAAAACTACCCGTAGCCGATTCTTATATTTCACTTACTTTCCTTTTGCCTTACTACTAGAATTCAAAAGGTATAAGCTCCAAGCAAGTATAGTCCAATTTCTATAAATTTTAAGGCAAGTGAATGATTAATATGAAGGAAGCGGTCATAAGTGGTGCATGTTTCCCGGCCAGGATTTAAACTCACGTCTCTTTTGAGTCATAAGTTTGTGACTCGAGTGTTATCCGCTATGCTACCAAGGCTTCCAAATACAAATTCATTCTGTTGCGACTATAGGTAAGATAGAAATAAAGGAGTAACATTTTTTTTGTGCAGGATCCAGCTGAATAGCCGCAGATGGCTGTTTCAGCGATACCGGGCTTGGTGGGCTTCCCGACTCTGTGGGAGCGGAGGCAGGAGGCACCTCTTGTGAGGTTCGACCTCGGCTCGATTGCTGCGGAGGGAATGGCTCTATCGAATTAAGCCGTGAGAGGCAGAATGAGCTAAGTCAACAGGCTGAAGTGTTATATAATGGGGACTCGTTACCCACTCCGCCGGCGGAGTGTACAGAATATATCTGGCATCTGCCAGTGTTGGGACATGTCAACCCGAACGCACAAAGCAATGAAATTCTGTTTTCCCCGCTGAAAGCGCTGGGGTACTAACCAGCAGCCAATCAATCAATTTTGGCAATAGGCATATATGTATCAATTTTCAAATTTAGAGTTTGTAACAAAAAATTGAATATCATGACGCAACCAAAATCTTTCGACATCAAAAATGTTGTTTTTAATTAAATAATTGAAAATTCTAAACCGTATCAATGTTGCCAAAGCCATAACAGCTGATATTTTATTGAAATCAATTCGATTAAAAGATCGATCACTTGCGATTGATGCAATTATTTTCTTTTCAGACATTATTTCCATTTGTTACTGACAGACACAACAGAACACAAAAGTAGTTAGAAAGACCCCACCTCACCCTGAACACTAGATGCTTATCTAGCTAGACTCTTTATTCTCACCTAGCATCGAAGAAAAGGGGAGTCCATTTATTCAGCGAACTCCCTTCAAGGTGCTAGTCCGGATCTTGAACATTAAAGATGCGTCTTTCATACGCCAAATGGCATAAAAGTCATCAGGATGTGCCTCCTCCTAGTTAACTCTTTTGAGTTTTAAAGAAAATATGTGTACAAGTAATGATAAAGTAACTTAATTCAATACTCATTCTATTAGTATTTGTAAAACAAAAACGTTCAACCAAATTGTCTTTGATGAATGATGTCATAAATATCTGACTTTACTATATCGTGTACGGTTTGACGAAAAATCGACATTAGCACGCGAAGAATGTTCTTACATTGAAATAAATCGAATTCAATTAGAAATTGTCATGAACCCTTTTATTGTATGAACATTTAATTTGCTTTGTAAAAAAGAATAAGTAAAGCGAACTACTTGTAAACTGTGTATTCTTTATTCCATTTTTTTTTTTATTGCAGGAGATCAGCAGACAGGCAGACGGCCCACTTGATGGAAAGCGGTTACCATCGCCTATGGACATTTGCAACACCAAGTTGCTGCAAATGCGCTGCTGCTCTCTTAAGGCAAACTGGAACCTGGTCACTAATGCCGGAACACAACTCAAGGTTGTTATGGCGACATACTTTAGACCAGGGGTAGTAGTTATCCAGTCGGGCAAATGCCCTACCACCTGGCTGTGGGTTGTTAAGTCGCCTCTTACGACAGGCCGCCCGGCCGCAGGAAATTGTATTCTTTCTCCGTTCCTGCACGGATAAGGTTCCTCCATGTTCGAATAAAACAGTTTTTCAGGCTGGTTATATAAACCCAGCATGAACATTTAAAATATGGTACATTATTAATTCAGTTTTTCTTTATATTATATAACAGTCCATAAATGTCCCACTGCTGGGCTCGGGCCTCCCATTATAGGGGAAGGGACAGTATACCCGCCACGGTTGTCCAAGGCGGCCTGGTAGGTTTGCATATCGCTTACCTCGATGTGCAGGTTGCATCATGATGTTTTCCTTCATCGTTGTTCGCGCGTGGTAATTGTAACAATATGCACGTGTTAACCGATCAATTATCGACCGCCGAGAGTAGAAAAGTATTAATCTAATAATCATCACTAATCACTATTAAAAAATAGGGGTTGGTAAAGAGAGAAGAAGAGTGAAAATTTAGGGCTGTATGTATTTTTTAATGCTAAATCATAAAAAAATTAAAACAATTTTTTTTTTGGGGTGGACCACTCTTTTCACTTAGAGATATGAAAAATAATTTACGTCCTATTCTCAGACCTACTAAATATACACAAAATTTCATAAGAATCGGTCAAACCGTCTCGGAGGATTTTTGTTACAAACACTGTGACACGAGAATTTTATATATTAGATACCTATATTTAATGTGAAATTAAAGTAAAAAAAAATATTGCGTGTAATACATTATTATTAATAATTCATATCGATAAGAAGAAAACAAAGAAATATTTAAATTAAAGAAAAAAACATAAATAATAAACATGTCCAAATAGGTTTGGACAAAGATAATAATCCCGGCATGGCTGTAACACCCACAACGTACGTTATATATTAAGATTTTAATTGAAGAAGTAACTAAGGTATCTTATAAAACTAAACTATAAAAATTATTGAGGTCATAAGTAATTATTAGTTGATAATAATCAATTTTCTTTATTATTCTTCTGAAATATTAAATATTACGTGAAGTGCCTAACCACAGTAGAAGACAATAGCTATCCTCTCTCGACTCGTGTTAAAAGCATTTCAAGATGAGTAGTATAGTATCAATTTTCCTAAAAGGACAATTACGAAAGAGGCTTCAGTACTTTCTTTGTGTATTCTTTGTTGCTTATGAAGTAGTGATATTTTATATGAAAATTTTATCAAGTATACTTGATTCCGTTAAATGAAGGGTTGCGTAATGTTGAAGAACAATTTTTATCATTATGGTTCCTGATATCTGGAGGTTAAAAAGAAAATCTTATGAAGGTTCACCCTCTAATTTTTGATCTAGGACGTAGAAAATTCAAAAAGCCTTCAAGGTTGTAGAACTTAAAAATCTTTTAAAAAATATGAGTTTGAACAAAATAAGCTATGTATTTGTGATATAGGGTAATTGTAGATTAAATACTTTTTTATACTTTCGTAGTCAAACAGCAAGAACAGTAGACCTTCGTCTCTATAGAATTCTTCAATGTGTATGACCCGACACGCACTTGGTTGATTTTTCTAAAGTTTTGTAGTCAAAATAGAAACCAACAATATATGTTCCTCAGCTCTAAATGTATAGCCTGACACTCACTTTACCGATTTGATTTCAATACTAACATGTGTCAGAGAAGCTTCGTTCGCGTTGTTAGGGCGATGACATGTTTGTTAGTTAATTACAATTTGCATCTGCTCTCTATCTTTTGGCTATAATCGTCTATCCCACAGAAAGGTCATCAATTATCGGAATGATAAGTATTTAAACCTTGTCCCGGGATATAATGCTGATATTAGATAATCAACAAAATTGAATAATTTTGGTTGAACTCACAGAATTGAAGGAAATAACGGCATTCAATGACATTGAATGATTTATGTTTATGTTTATATGGATCACTGTGTCTACTTCATCCGAATTGAAAGACAAAAATAAACCACCTAATATCAGCTTAAGCTAGCTCAACGTCTAGTTTCATTTAAATCCGTTCAGTAGTGATGAGAAGCAGTTATATCAGTTAGAGATAAAGACAGACAGATAAACATTCTACAAGTTGCATTTTCGGAATCTGCTACTCCTAATTAGGGATCATTTATAAATTACGTCACGCGTTAAAGTCAGGGAGGTGGTTGACGAAGTGTGTGAGATTGTGTGAGAGGGGTCCTATATTTTATGACGTCACTTTTCAGAGTCTAATATATTTAAGGTTTAAAACACGAAATTTGAACTATAATATTAACAAAAAACTAATATATTCAACTCTATCTGTATGAGTACAGTGTTTAAATTATTAAAAAATAATTGAAATGAAAATAAAACTAATTACGGAACATCAATGTTTTAATTTAATAATTTCTTGATGTAAAATGCAAAATATGTGATGTCACACTGGGGTCAAAAAATTAATTTCATGTGATGTAATTTGTCGATGGCCCCTAAGCTCCTCTGATATTTTTCTCATTTTTAAATTCATTTTGCAAAGTCAACTTCTTTACATATTAATTATAATATCGATAGAAGTATTGCAAACTCTATTTCCTTTGATGGAGTTAATCAGGCGTATCGAGAGTTCTTTTTAAAAATATCCAACGTTGCAGTCGACAAAACGAAAAAGGAGGTACCTTTGAATTCTCGTACGCAAATGCATTGCAATTGGCAGACACCTAATTAGCTGGGAACTTTTAAAGTATTCAGTGGAACATTCTCTATAATGTAAAATGGCCAAAGGAAAATACTTTTTGAAATATGTTTCCTTGATACAGTGTTTATGGTTACGTCTTGAATAATAAATTCAAGAATCTGAACGTTATTTTAGAATTTAAATTTCCTCTTTTGCACGTAATCCAATACATATGTAACCTATATACCTACCTACTTAGACTTTCCTTTTTTGTTATATTTGATGTACCTACTTCTTGGGGTTCCATGTTTTTAGTGTTTTAAAAACGTAACTCTTGTATTTCCGTCATATTTTTCCGACTATTTTTATATATATTTATTTTATATTCTTTCAAATCAAATTTATTTGTTCAAAACATGGTTAAACAGTTGGAATATATGTTATAGTGTACATATGTTTTGCTCACATTGGAGCATACAGATATTTATAATAAATTTTATTAAATTATATATTGTTAAATGAATCATATAAAAAAAACTGATAAATGTCAAAAATAATAATAATAATAACAACATTCATAAATCAAGGAAGGTATTTATTTACAATTGAGGAATTCGTCCACCGAATAAAACATTCTATTTAAGAGCCATTCGTTTAATTGAAATTTAAATTTATTAATCCTAAACTCTTTTATGTGGATAAGAATTTTATTATAGATCTGAATGCACATGTTATAGCAGTTTCTGGTAAAGAGGGTTGTTTTTGGAGCCACATTTAATACTAGTCGTTCACTATTTCTAGTATTGTTTGGATAGAAGTCTCTAGCCGTCGTAAAAATCGTAAAATTGTTTTTGACAAATAAGCATATTTCATAAATATACATACATGGCAGTGGTAAAATTTGTAATCTTTAAAATGAGGCTTACAAGTATCATAAAATCGGATACCTACAATAGCTCGGATGCATTTTTTTTGAGCTAAAAATGCTCTGTTTATGCATTCTTCTGAGAATGATTTTCTTTTCAACCAATATGGATTAAATTTAGTAAGGATATGTAATCTGCATGTCGCTATGCAATGCTACAGTGAAATCGTGTAAATTAAAGATATACTATAATTATATACACATATTTAGGTATGTGAATGACGGTTGAACTATTTCTTTACAATATACGTAGTCGTATGAAGTAAACTTTAGTCAGATCTTGAAAACTGATTACGATATATTTTTTTTTTATATAAGTCAATAAGAGGAGAGACATTAGCTTTTAAAGCGCAATTAATTATTGTGGTGTATGGTTGCCGGTTTATGTAATGAAAACTACTATTTTGTAGCACATTTTATATAAAAAAGGTGTATATTATAGAACACTAACGCTGCGCGTAAAAGTTCTCAGGCATTCATAATAACCGCGGCAAAACTGCACTCACGCGCTGACCGAAGCAGACTGACTTGACAGCGTTTAGCTGTCAGAGGAAGAGGGGCGCCGCAAGCGCGACGCGGGCGGCGAATAACGTAAAGGCCGTTGGCCGCTACATTATTTTTATAGCTGGAATGCAGCACCCAGGCTGACAGTTTATTCATAAAAAGTGACTTCCGTCACCTATTGCCGTTTGCATCACAGACGTCAACAACGCGAATCCGGCCTTGAAGAAAGATTATGATACCCTTTTTGAAAAACCTCGTAACGCAAGCGCTATGGGAAAACTTTAACTGGAGCTCATTCCTAATTCCCATGATGTCCAAGAAAAACGTTGCATATGCGATGAATGCCCATGAAGATGAAGGCACCATTCTGATTAGCCCCAACAACATTCTGAATAGTTGTATCCCATACCCTCTAACTTTTGAACTATAAGATCAAAATTTAATCAGTTTACCTGATTAATATCAAAATGCAAATAATATTCCAAATCTAAACAACGCAGCTCAGCATCCTTGCTTGCCAAACAATGCAGAGAAACGAATATGTATTGTGTTCACTGCAAAGAATGAATTTTCCAATATCCATAGAACTGCGGAGATTCCAGCAACGAGATCGGATTCATGACGCAACAATAGAATATTCCTCTGCAATTTGTGTCCTATATTGAGAAATTTATTCCATGGTATGCAAGTAGGATTTGTTTGGAAATAGTTTCGGTTCTGCTCTTTATTTAAGCTATTTGTTCGGATTAGTTTGTTGAACAGAAAAGGACGAACACGGGTATAAATAGGATGTAAGTAAAAGCATATTGAAGTAATCAATTTAACAGCCATGTTTAATTTCTACCTCTCATCTTATTTACTCTTCAACTATATTTCCTAATGACATAAAAGATCTGTTATTTTGCTGGTAATCGTTGTCATCTTAGTTTTAAAATAAAATAATGTGATATGTGTTACAGTTATTTAGTACCATAGTTGTTCTTTTCATGTTTCTTTTTAAAGTTAATAATTAATTTTGTTATGTACCCTCTTATTTGTAAACGATACAAGCGGCCATTTCCTTAATTGAATAATAATGTTATATTTTTATTTATTCTGTGATTAGCGCCTCTTTTGTATAGAGTAGTTCTCCATAATTTATCTCCATTTTAGATAACAATAATATGATGTGGTAATTGTGTACAGATTATAATTCGAAATCTGTCAATTGTATATAGACGGCATTCACTACATTTTATTTTCATGTTGGCAGACGCGATAGATTTGTACTACATGTAAAACTTTAAGTTTAGTTAGTATAATAAATATGTTAAAACCGTAAAGTTTTCTGATTATACCTATGTGACCAGTTGTTGTTCTTTTATTACCATAAACCCTTCTGAGTTGTTGCAGGTATTACATGTCTTTTTGTTCCAGTAGGCTCTTTTCTAACTTACGCCCTATAACCACTAATCATTCTGTCCTCCTTCACACAATCCATTCATTTTTATTAAGTTTACTCTTACTTCTATATTCGTTAATCTTCTAGATCAAAATTCTGTATGACACATTATTTTATTCTCATCATAAGCCCCATATCATCTTATCTTTTTTCTCGGAATTTTTCAGCATCAGGAGCTACTTTTAAATACATTTAATCACAATCTTTCCTGATGACGGCTCCTGAGAAGTGGCCGAAATGTATAATGACTAATCAAATAAATGCCACGCGTACAACATTACAGCATAGTTTTAATTACGTGTACTATTCCCAAAAAACTTATGAAAATATTTTTAATTCATTTACTAAGATATTTTTTATAATAACTATAATTTATTTATTTCACAAATTAATCGTCATTGTTTAGAAACTGTAATCCTCTAGCATATAAAAATACATAATAAAACTTTGTGAAAATTTTACAGCGTACTTAGCTTAATAAACCTTGTTAAATATAATGGGCAACTTGACGTCTTTAAAGATGCGAAACTTCCCAATCGCTGCAAGTGCTTTTAGTTCACTGCAGTGCAGTGCAGTGTTCTTGCAGTTTGCTTTTGTTTATTTTCTTTAAAAGCTCTAATGAACAGTTGTATGTTAAGGAAAAATTGGCTGAAGTTGAAATTTGTTTCTAATGTTGCTATACCTAATCATCATATTATTTTTATAACAATGTACGTAACTAGTTCAAAAGTAAGCGCAAAACGCGTTCAGTTCAAATTCAAATGCTATAGACATCTTGGCCCGGGGTTTTTGATTTTATTTCAATATCTCGAAGCATTCAGGAAATTATGAACATTTCGTAGTCACATTTAATTTAAATCAAAATGGAGTGATCCGACGCTCAACAAAATTGAACCTTCTCCTTCAACCAAATTGAATCAATTTGGTCGAAACGCACAGAACTTACAGGGCACGATGATATTCAGTAATAGTAAATGATTCAAGTTTATGTTTATATGGATCGCTTTGGGTGATTCATTCATACTGAAATTACAGAAATGAATGGTCTAATATTGACTTGACTCTGTAAAACCCAGCAGAACACAGTAACAAGAGTATCAATATCAATTTATTGGCACGAAGCGGGCCATTGCTCGTTACGATCTGTTTCAATGAACCTCGTCTGTTCACAAACAGATTTTCAGCATTTCCAATAAAGAAATACTTTTTATCTTTGAAGTCTGTTTTGTCTTTGATTTAATTGATAACTGATCCTTCGTTATTACAAGAAAGATTTCTAGAGAATTTATTATATTTTAGCTGAGATTTTACTAAAGAGATTTTATTAGCGGCTAATACGGGCCGTATTAGTATAGTATAAATTATGCTAGCAAATACATATTGTTGCGGACAAAGAGCACCCGCCTGACCCACCCGCCGAAGCGCACCTACTCTCCGCGCCCCGCATACCGCTGACACCCATAGCTCGCACAATTAGCAGCTAGACGTTGGACGGTACGCAGGAGACATCACAATTCACATTGACGACTTACCACTCTCTCTCTCGACTCTCTCGCACAATTTGTAATTACGTATTCCTTTATGTATATTTCGATTCTGTTCTAATTTAATAATAATAATCATACAGTCCATTATATCGAGTTTAATTTCCAAACAAGAAGCAACTGCCACCATTACATATTATAAATGCAAATCTGAGTTTCTTTATTTGTTTTGTTTTCATTCATCATGAAATTTTACATACTATGTTATTAAATCTAGAAATACACAGACATATCTTTATACATATATAAAATTCTAATGTTAGTGTGTATGTCATTGAACTCCTAAGCCTGATCGATCTCGATAAAAAAATTCTGTGTGTTTGAGTAATACCCGGAATAGTTTAGATTGACAATTGGACCGGGTAGGTGGCGCTGCAATCCTGCAAGCGGGTTCTAGATTTTCATTGTTTCAGAGCAGGAACATATAGAACGGTTTGTTAAATAGCGACCCTTTCCCTTTGAAACCTTTGGTTTGCCGTTTGACATTTCTTTACAGAAATTGATCTTTGAAAGCTACTATCGTTAGGTATTTTTTTTAAATGTAATGATAACATTTTAGTCAAAATTGGCCTCGAAACACCTTTGTGTGTTTTTCGATATTTCATATACTTTAAGATTTGGCATTGAAGGCCCACTTAAAAAGTTCAGCCTGTATATATAAATTACTAGCTTCTACCCGCAACTTCGTCCGCGTGGAATAGTGGAAAAACCTCCCGATTTTGAAACATTCTTCATTGGTGCTCCGCTCCTATTGCTCTTAGCGTGATGATATATAGCCTATATCATCATATATAACCTTTCTCGATAAATGGGCTATCTAACGCTGAAAGAATTATTCAAATCAGACCAGTAGTTCTTGACATTAGCGCGTTCAAAAAAAAAACAAACTTTTCAGCTTTATATATTAGTATAAGATATACATACATACATCAAGGTTTCACACAATTTTTTCCAAATTCTTACTAACATTTTCTGGAATAAATATGACTCAGAACGGATTTCTTTTATACGACAAACACTAAGTAAATGGAAACCGAAAGCCACTTATATATGTAAAAGTTATTCAAACAGCGATATAAAGGAGTATCGGGACCAACTGATGTGCGAAAACCAATTTCAATGTGAACGGGACTCGTGCGACTTGAAAAGGACGGAAAGAAATGTTGCGATATGCTTGCAAGTGAATGAGGAATGATTAATGTACTTCGAATTTTTGATGGGAACTTAAGGAGTGACATGTTTCTGTGCGTTTTATTATCTAAGAAACAATAATAATCGTGCGCGTTGATTCATGATCATTGAAGGCTTCCGTAGCAAGGGTATGCAGGGCCAGTGGCTTATTTCGCTTTTAATCCCTGTATGTATTATTACTAATACAAACGCAAAAACATCTTCAAGCTGAAAGAAAGACAAAAAACTTTATTTGAAGAAATAGCGACGTAATTACATTCTTTATACATTATTATACACAGAGCATAATTTGAGATGCGCCGCATTTTCAGCAAACAAGGTTTGCACTCAGCATATTGCTTTGCCGGAATTATATCCGACACAACGCTGATTTTCAGTGCAAACATTTTGCCGTAAGATCAAAACGACCTGCTTTATAAGTATTTTGCTCTTGTCATTTTCTCACAAACCTTAAAAAAGCATTTAAAGCCTAATAAAAAGCTTTTAAAGATGTTTACCACTTTGGAAGACAATATCTTGCTACTTATTGATTAAAATTACTTTCATATCTAAATAAGAAAACCCCAAATGATTGTTTGTGGCGAGCACACCACACACACATCTTGTTTTCAATACTTTAAATAATGATAATTACATATCATTAATACGAGTTAGCGGAACTCGAATTAAAATGCTGTTAGAATTATTATAGAGTTTATTAGAATTATAGAAACACGTATAACAAAGGTACAAATATAACCGAACACAATAAATCCAAACGTAATGCAGAAGGTCGTAATTCATTAAAACGCGCAAAGTCGGTCACTATTAGACTCCCGAACGTACACACGTCACGCCCGTATCGTAGCTGTAGCTCAACTGACTGCTCTCTCCATCAGGCCGTCATTTTATACTTCACAAATGCAAATGTGCCCGCCCGACAACACCCACACAATTTCCTAATATTACCTTGTAATCGTAATCCGCAATACTTAGCTAATGATGCAAGCCTACAAGCGGCCGTAAACAAGTACAATAGAACAATCGGCTGTTCTCCACAATAACAAGAAACACATGCCAATAAATAAGTGAACAAAAGAAGACGATCATAAAAAGATTATAAATACTTCTAATGCCGACAGGTAATAAATGTGTTTTTACAGATCTGTACGTGGAATTTGTCATTGTCGGGGCCTAGGTTGTAACATTATTATTTATTATTTGAGGGTCCTGAGGCCATGAGCCTCTACAAATAGTTAACAAAACGACTCGTCAACTTTTTAGATGATCAGAGGGCTGGTGCCTACCTCGGACCACAGAAAAATATGGCAATTCAGCTTTCTAGACACCTTACCCATAGACGACGATGGGCGACTTTGACCCATAGATAACTTGGTCTCAATATAAATAAGTCAAGTTTTCTCTATTGTATTAACTTATAATGCCTTAGTTTAATCAATATTGTAATTGTTTCATAAAAAATACATATTCCTACTACATTTATACATAGATTTAGGTTCTGAGAACGATGAGAGTAGCACACAAACTACTCTCATACAAATAAATTTGTATGAGAGTAGCATACAAATTTATACGGATTCCATTTTTGGCAAAATGACAACGGGACGAATTAGAAACTTTTCCTTATCTTTTGAAAATTGTTCGCTAGACAATAAAGAAAAAAGTAAAAGCAGTAAAATACAAAAAGGAGACACCTTAATGCGGTTTGGGTGCGATTCAATATTTTCAACATTCCAGTTTTCTGCTACAGGTGTTCAGAAAGAATACTAATTCAATATTTTCAGGTATCCAAAGGATTCCAAATCATACATTCCAGGATTTTTTATGCGGAGAGTTCTCGTGAATCACGTCATACGAGAGATGTAAGGCCCGGAATAATGTGGGTTCGATGCGATCCGCGGGCCCCCGGTGTACGATATAAAAATATATTGGCTTAAGAAAGGGGTGTATAACAAAGAAACAGGTGCGGTTTATTGGAATGAAGTTCTTTATCGCACGCAACTAGGCGAAAAAATGTAAAACCGAAATGAAAAATGCTGACCGCTGTATATTATTATACAATTTAGAACTTTAGTGCAAGGCTATAAGATCTAAAATAAAAGAATATCCATTAGTGTAATATACGGTGTTTTGAAAAAAGAAGGTCTTGTAACCGCCGTTGTTATTCAAATTCAAATTCCGTCGCATTTGGGCACTGTCACCGCTCACGCGCATGTTTTTCTATTTTTTACTATTTTTAACCGACATCCAAAAGGAGTAGGTTCTCAATTGGACAGTATGTTTTTAACTTCGAGTTAATAATTTAAGTTTTTACATTATGTACTACACTTTTTGATACTTTTCGAGTGTTGTGTACAATTAAGCTAAAAAAATAAAACGATTTTAATTGTTAAAAAAGGTTTCATAAGTGTCTTTTTTAAGTGATTTTTAATTTATTTTTTTATAAAAAATTATTTGTATTGATATAAGTTATTTACACATAGTACCAATATTTTATATTTTAAACACAAAATTGCCCGTAAAAATACTCCATAATCTAAGAAATACCATTTAATAACAAATAAGCGGTTAAGCTTTTCTAAATGCAAGCGATACCGCGAGAGAGCCCTGTGATGTATAAGGATGAGAATACTTAATATATAAATACTCCTAACTTTCTCGTCTCATTCATATGCGGGTAAGGTTTGAAGACTAAAATCAGCACGACTATTTACACAGGACATTAAGCGCAAAACTGTTTGAAAGTATGTCGAAACACGAGAAACAATCTATTTGTATGTCAAATAAGGGAAATGTTGTTTTGGACGCTTTTGTTTTCCCGAATTAAATAGAGATTGGTCCGAAGAAGAAATTGGTATTACGCCTAGTGTTTTTATTATTTAAATTGGCAAGCTACTTGATAATGCATCTAGACAGATGGACAGACAGACGGATGAACAGAGAAGCAGATAGATAGACGAACGGATAAACAGGCAGAAAGATAGACTGACAGACGGATAAATAAACAACTAGATAGACAGACGGATAGGCGGACGATTGCATACACAAGAGAACGAAGGGAAGGACGGATGGATGTATGACAAATGGATGAACGGACTGTTAATAACATATGTTATAAGTAATATCACCTACTATTGTAATGATTGCGGGTAGTTGTAATTACTAATCGGATTTAAAAACGAGCGGGCGTTTTGACGAAATATCATACTCACTATGTCTTTGGCCGGATGCACATGTCATAGTAGCGCTCTAGGGTAAACTAAGCGAGAATCATAACTTATAATTAATTGCAATTAAGCTCGGTAGTCTTCGTTTTGATTTCAAATTTTTTTTTATTATTATTGCAGGAGTTCATCAGACAGGCAGACGGCCCACTTGGTGGAAAGCGGTTACCATCGCCTATAGACTTTTGCAACACCAAAGGTGCTACAAATGCGCTGCTGCTCTCTTAAAGGAGACTGGAACCTGGTCACGAATGCCGGAACACAACACAAGGTTGTTATGGCGGCATACTCTAGACCAGAGGTGGTCGCCATCCAGTCGAGCAAATACTCTACCACCTAGCTGCGGGTTGTTTAGTCGCCTCTTACGACAGGCCGCCGGGCCGCAGGAAATTGTATTCTTTCTCCGTTCCTGCACGGATAAAATAATCAAAGTTCTACGTGTTTCGTTGTATAAATAACAGGACATCATTTATGAAGATTTTGTAATACTTTCGTTTTTACCAAAAAGGCAATGGTACCCAGAAAATTGATTTTCAAATAGTCAAAAAGTAATAAAAGTGGCAATACGGTCTTAAATGTTTTGGTATCAGATTTTGTTTAAAATGAAAATTGTTTTACCCGCAGTCTTTTCAATTCCCGCACGACTATTAACAATTTAAAACCAATTTAGATCGTTTCTTTGTGTTATTCATTCTGGTCGTGATTGTTTGGTAAAGTTCGGCGATGCAATTCAGAAACATCTGTTTTTGTACTTAAAGTTAAAAGAGATATTATGGTATCACACCATTGTCTTTCTTTGTACCATAACTAATTATAACGGTTAAAGAATCATGAATATATATTAGATTATTAACACTTTATTGCTCTCCAAAATAACAGACATAAAACTGCAGTTACAATATTTTTAGCGGGTTTTTAGAGGGTGATGTCAGGACTCTTAAGAACAGACGAGCGTGCATGACAAGAGTTATGAATGTCAAAGAATCAAGTGAGGTGTGTAAGAATGGGCCTAAATGGCGGTCTGTCGTTCGTGCCTACCCCGCAAGGGAACTGGCGTGAAGTTATGTATGTATGTACAATATTTTTGAGAACAATAGGCGGCCTTATCGCTTAGAGCGAGCTCTTTCAGACAATCTTGATTTTTTTATTTTTATATTAGATGAGTTCAGCAGATTGGCAGACGGCCCACCTGGTGGAAATTAGTTATAATCGCCTATATATATGCGCTGCTGCCTCTTAAGGGAAACTACTTACTTGGTACTTGGCCACCAATGCCGGAACACAACTCAAGGTTGTTATGGCGACATACTTTAGACCAGGGCTAGTAGCCATTCAGATGCGCAAATACCCTAGCTCGGGTTGTGTTGTCGCCTCTTACGACAGGTCCCCGGCCGCAGGAAATTGTATTCTTTCTCCATTCCTGCACGGACTTAATTTATGTTTGTAACTCTCGGTAGCTATCGCATTTTATGTGAAAGAATATTATTTGCGTTTCCAGTGTCATAAGTATTCATATACCCATAGGCGGGCATTAACTCGTTAATCGTTAATTAACGAAGTTAACTTTTGGAGTAACGTTAATCCGTTTCTCCAAATGTTAACTTAAAAACATATTAACGGACTCGTTAACTTCCGTTAAATTTCCCAAAGTCCATTAATCGTTAATCCAGCAACAAATCTTTTAAGAGCAAAGGTCGAAGTTTCGTCAAAATGTGACTAAGACATAAAGTCGAAAAACTCACTAAATGATGCGGCCTTCCTCGGGGATCAAATATTCGTAAATCTGTTTATTAAAAATACTGCTATACCCTCAAGCGCTGCAGTTGAACCTCTTTTCTCCACGGGCAAGGATATATACAGCCGAAACAAACCTCGCTTTCAGACGAGAACTTCAACATATTAATGTTCATGAAGGGGAATATTCATATTATGCCAGATGACTAAATTGATAGATAAATTGGACGGGTTAGTATAATTTCGTCTAAGATGTAAGTGGTCTATGTAGCAATTCGTCTAAATAGCAGTTGGTCATTATATTACTATCAAATCGTCTTAAAATTAGTTCGTCTAATTAGTGTTTCGTCCGGAACGCAACTAGTTTATCTTAATAAAATAAATACTAAGCCTTAATCCTAATTAATGAAAAAACATTGTTTGTCAACATGCCTATATTAAACACTCTAATAATTAATTATACGTCTTTTTTTGTTTCTAACCTGTTAACTTCCAGAACTAACAGTTTTTATAAGATGCAATTTTTATCACGTGTTAACGAATTAACGATTAACGTTAACTTGCGTTAAATTTTCCGATATGTAACGCTTTAACTTTTAATGAAGTTAACTTTTTCAGTAACGGTAATCCGTTACTGAAATTAATTGCTAATGCGATTAATGAAGTTAACTATTTAATTAACGGTGCCCAGCTATGCATATACCAAATATAAAGTTAATTCGTTTTAAAATCTAAAAAAGAAATCAAACACACAAACTCCTGTCACGTTTATTTAACGATCAATACGGTTTAGGACTCATGGTATTTATAAATCTATTATATTAGTGTTGACGTTCAATGCGACCTGTCTTTTGAGGATGTTCGCAACTGAGAGTGGTCTGGCACTGGATTTTATAGATACATTTTAATTTGCACGCCAATCTGGCAATAACATGTATACCATAATTTTAACTTGTAATACCTTTTACACCTACCACGTTTAATGCAAATAAATTAATTTGAATTTGAAATTTGAATATATGGTATATTTTTAGTGTTTATATATTTGAAGTATGTTTATAGGTTATTGGAAATGTATTAACTTATAAATAACAGAAATTCATATTTTGATGTAAAATGTAGTTGTAGCCCAACAAACTTCTTAACATATCACATTTGTATATTAGTTTCCGAAAGCACGTAAAACTAATTAAAATATTGTATTCCTTATTCTATTATTAATTTTAATATCCGGCTCCAAGGACCATAATTGTACTTGTGAACTATATTTTGAGATAAATTACAAGCAAATCTATTCATAGCAAGAATTAAGATAATGTTTTTTCAACACATCTGTAGTGGAACACTTATAAGCCAATAGATGGCGCTGTGCAATAATTGAGGTCGCAAACGATTCTCGAAACGTACAAAGAATATATATAAAATTTTTGATGGACCTTGGCCTGCGAGGAACAACAATAGCCCTGCTGGAAGACCTTCCTTTGAGACGGAGGATCATTCCATCTCGCTCCTCCACGCAATACGAGTCACCACCCCTAAACATAATAAAAAAACAATTTTAAATCTATTTTTTGACCAAACCAGTAAAAAAACTAATAAAACTTCAAACATTTACTATAGAGAAAAACAGAGGGAATCCATAGAGAAACCTCGAAACATTCCGTTGTGCAAGTGCGTGGTCCCATGTCCCTTAAACTTTACGAGCAATGGTTAATAAAACCACAATTCATTTCCACAACAAACAAAAGCTGAAAAGGGCTGTGTACAACATGTTAAAATATGTGTATGCTTAATAAATATACATGATATGCGAATAAGGGCATCGATATTCATGCAAATTTTTTGTTTTGCATAATAAATTTTGCGTAAGCAGCGTAAAAAATCGTCGTATTTTTTTCCTTATATTTTTGTGTGGGGGTTGCTTTAAGTTGTGTGGTGCGTCGATGATAGTTGCCCCGTTGGACAGGGTTTATCCACCACTAGGCGAGAGAGCCTATGGCTCAATCGCCGCGGAAACTTGGCTCGACCGCTCGAGAGGCGAATACAAAATTACACGACGCGTGTTGTACCTACTCTAGATGTAATTAATAACTCGCAGGGGGGCTTTGTGGCGAAGCCTTAGGTGAGTAGCGACACCTCGTACCTGACTCCGGGAGCCAAGGCAAGGCCCCCGCCTCCGTGCTTGCCTTAGCTGGCCGGCATGGAGTGGAGATCGCGAGAGCTAAGACTCAAGCTCCAGGGGTGGAAGTGATAAATGGCATGACATCAGAAGTAGCTTCGGTGAACCTGCAGCCCACCTCTCTACACCCCTTAGCCACTCACACCCATGTTGCCCCTGTCTTTATGGCATTTTTTGGGGCTCATGCAGGGAGTGGCGAGTCACCGTCTGCCCATTTTTCCATGTTCTCCGAACATTGCGACGGGCAGACGCCATAGTCCCTATATTCCCAGACCCCTAGTACCACTAGCAGTTCACCCCAATAGCCCGGTACTTTTTGTCCTCTTTTCCTACAATAGTCCTACACTGGCCGGGGCTTGTCCTTGGGTGCATTGTTATATGGTGTAGACAGGGATAATCGCCGGTCAGTGCCACTTAACATTAGATTAAATTTGTCAAGGGGCCTCTACGTGTTGGCCTTCTCACGGCCCCACGCAAGCCTTCCATATGTCCGGGCCATTTTTATGGCCCGTGGTCTCGAAAGACATACAAATAATAATAATAATAATAATCGGCAGACAAACACACGTATTTTATATCCCCAAATTAAGCAAGTTATGCTTGTGTTATGGGTAATATACAACGGACTACTCTGGGGCCGATCCCAGACACCCAGACCATAGTAAATAACGGATAAAATACGTTTCCGAAATTTACTATACCAGGAATCGAACCCGGAGCCTCTGCGTTGCAGTGAGGTAGGCCGGCAAAGGCTTAAAACCCGCTCAACCACAGAGGCCGTCAAATATTGCTTACATTAAAATTAAGAATATACAATATACATAAATCTTAACAGCTACGTGAAAATATGTCGTCTGTTTTCTGTGTTGACAGATTTTGGCACGTGCGTGGACTACTCAGTTTTAATCTTGCTAATTATGTAGCGATAAATTATTCCAAGTACGTGACGTAATAGTTATTATAAAAAAAACCACTTATTCACAAATCTAAGAATTACATGTAATTTTATGCCCTGAGGCCATGAGCCTCTACATAGAGCTAGGAAAACTCATCGTCGACTCTTCAGATCATTAGAGGGCCTGAGCCTACTGTGGACAACGTAGCAATGTGGAGATCCAGCGAGGTAAACTAGCTAGCCTTCTGAGCACCTGAACTATAGAAGACGGTGAACTAGGCTCTGCATTCTACTTAGTAGTCTTGTGGGATTATAGGTAGAATACAATATATCACTAATATAAAAAACTAGCTCTGTATCGTGTTTCATTTAATTCCGTTCAGTAGTTTTGACTTGATTCTCTGACAGATAGACAAAAATTCTAAAAATTGCATTTTTGGAATCTGCTGGTCCGAATTAGCCTCCGTGATGTTTTTCACATTTTTAAACCCAATGTACAAACTCGATCCACTTATAGATTTATTATAGTATAGATTCTCTTTTTTATATTAAACAGTATACATATGTATATATTTTAATTTAGATGACATTTGACATCTTCGTCTCTCGTGATCAAGGCCACTGAAAAGTAGCCGAAACGTCGAAATAAATATCAAATAAAATACCGCGCTTAAAACCGATAAAACACATTTTTATGAAATTAAATGAAAATTTATTTGCATATGACGTGGTACATAAAATTTATACAGGTCTTAAATTATACATATTATATGAGTCCACATGTCATTACTAATAGAGTGTGCAACTATTACATTGTCTTATAAAAAATATAATTAAAATATTAGTTATGTTAACCACGGAAAATTCAATTGAATTTGTGTATTGTTGTATGTCAAAAGATAATAAAGTCAAATAATTAAATTCAATTAAAAAAAAAATATGTGTAACAGTACAGTTGCCTACCCCGCAAGGGAACTGGCGTGACGTTATGTATGTATGTCTGTAGTACAGTTGCGAAATTTTACTAATATACTAAGTCACACATACTTTTAAGTGAAAAATTAAGTGTACATCTTATTCTATGTACGCTGGTTGTAAATTCTTTTTTCACAGTTTCATTGCCAAACATCAAAAAAGGGTAGACCTTCGTGGCCTGTAAAGTCTTCACGCACGTGGCCCATTTACTTACGTTAATTTATTAACATTTCGTCACTTTTAATATATTCGATGTGATGTGGCAAAACTATTGCCTACATCCTAGCTTTATAACTTTATCTGTTATTGAGAACGTGAGTGGAATTTAATAATATTTTACCCTCCAGGCCTAATATTTATGTGATACTTATAAGGAATACTGATTTTTACCAGGGCCTTGAGACGTGACCTCTTTTTATGTTTTAGTCCCCTAGTAACTTTTGATATATAAGAAAGTTCTATCTAAAAAAGGACGAAAACAGTTTATCCATTTGATTTTATTTAGCAGTTGTGTCAACAAAACTTCGTTCGCGTTACCATCGCGACTTGTTTTCGGCTATATTCGTCTATCTGACGTAAACGATGTGATATATCGGGATGAAAGTATCCTATATCCTGACTCGAGATAAAAGCTAGCTATGTCGAGTTAGAGAGTTATTTAAATTTGTTCAGTAGTTTTCGCGTGATAATTTAACACGTAAAAATATTAAAGTTGGATGGATATTTTGAAAACTGCTTGTCCCAATTAGCCATCTTCGTGTTTTTCTCATTTTTGAATTCACCTTACAAACTCGACATCTCCAACATATTTCAAGATTGATTATATTATATACTTGTATATCCCCGCGACTTCGTCTTCGCCTCACTTGTCATTCCCGTGACACAAGTAGTAACACTATTTAAAAAAGAATGTAAGCAACGTGAAAAACTGTGCCAGAATAAGTAAATCTGTATGCACTCGAACTACTATAAACCAATCCCGGGAAAACGCCCGCAGGATTCCCGGGATAAAAATATCACACATTTTATTACATAAAATTTGCTGTTGATAAGCGAGAACAGCATCGAATTCGTCCCACTAGTTTTTACTTGAATCCCGAACAAAAAGACAAACAGAAAAGAATTTCTAAAAAAATTGCAGCGTTTATATAGTCTATTCCAGTTGTTTTTTTAATAACATCAATGTACAGACAAGGCATGTTTATATTATAGATCCTTATAGTAAAAAATATAGCAGTATTTATTTTGTCCTCTTTAAAGCATTTCAAACAATAACAAAGCTAGCTACTGCTACGCGACCTTTTATAAAACCTTTTTAGATAAAATTAAGTTCTTTTATAAAATAATTTCAAGAGGTTACACTTTGTTTGCGCTTGAATTAGATTGTAAGCAATTTTTCAGACTGAGTGAAGTGGTTTAATGAAGTATTGTTATTAAATTTGCTGTACGATGAAAATGGTTCTTTATTGGGGAGTTTTTCTTATTGCTAGAGTACGGCACAGGCTGACCACTCACTTGATGGAAAGTAGTTACCATCGGCCAAGGGCACTTGTAACACCAGAAGTGCTGCCAATTGGACGACGGACTCAAAGGGGGGACTGGAATCTGGCCCCTAATTCCTGAACTTAATTCAAGGTTGATATAGCATTATACTCTAGACCAGGGTGGTAGCCATCCAGACTGGCCAGCGGTGCCGGCGTCGAAGACACGGCGCTGCACATTCTGCATGAGTGTGCTGCATGGGAAGAGGAGCGCCATGTCTTCTTCTTCCCATGCAGCAGCCTCCTCTTGCCATGGTGCTGGTCATTATCGAGAGTGTAGCCTAAGTGAGAAGCCATCACCTCCTTCTGTGCGACAGTTATGTCGTCGAAGAAGGCAGCGGAGTAAGTGAGGGAGAGAACTACGCGGCTTCCCTCCTGCGCACGACGGGCATGGCGATACTGAAGAGCGTCGAACGACTTTCGGCCGCCATAGATACATGAACGCGGGTGATGATCCCTGGGGAGAAATAAGCCGTCATCTACATTCAGACCACTGAGAGGAGGGCGCGAACGTGTTCTCCGCGTACCTCTTTTAAGGCCGTGTCCCAATCAGACGAACAGTGTGCGGCTAGCTGTTTGCTTCCAGTTTGCCTCCCTATAATTTTTAAATGGAGTGTCCATACAGTAACATTTTTAATAAAAGTTGTTTTAAACTCTTCAGTGGTTTTATTTTACTTGCTTTTACAGTTAAGATATTTTATTTTAACAACCTTAGTGTTAACATTTATTCGAAAAGGCTCCATGTACGACCATAAGGATGTATTTAATATGCCACGGTTGACGGGCCTGTCAAACTCTTCTCTACTAATGACGTTGACAGGCGCGTTCCGTTTCTATTACACATACAGTGCGTAATGTATGCAGTTTGCGGCGTTTTGCTAGCCGACTCATTCAGTGAGCGGTCGATTAGCAGCGAACGATGCGCGAGGTCGGCGGCGTAGATCGCTCACTACGCCGCTGCGCGGCGTTATATGCTACCTATTTACCGTGCTTCCCAAGAGTTTGCAAGCACTTCGCGACTAATAGTAATTAATGGTTACTATTAGTAACCATTACTTACTATTAGTCGCGTAATTTACATATTTACTATTAGGCAAGTAATCTTAAAACATAAACATAAAAAACAACGAATTTGCAAAATAGTGTTACATGCCGACAAAAAGTGAATGCACATCTGCCTGCCATAAAACCTGGTTTATTACCTTTCCCGCATTTGGGCTGCTTTTGTTTACTTTGTGTTTAAAATTTTATCCGTGCAGGAACGGAGAAAGAATACAATTTCCTGCGGCCGGGCGGCCTGTCGTAAGAGGCGACAAAACAACCCACAGCTAGGTGGTAGGGCATTTGCCCGACTGGATGGCTACCACCCCTGGTCTAGAGTATGCCGCCATAACAACCTTGAGTTGTGTTCCGGCATTAGTGACCAGGTTCCAGTCTCCCTTAAGAGAGCAGCAGCGCATTTGTAGCACTTTTGGTGTTGCAAATGTCCATAGGCTATGATAACCGCTTTCCATCAAATGGGCCGTCGGCCTGTCTGCTGAACTCCTGCAATAAAAAAAAAATACGCTACAGTTCGCTGCTAACTCGACATTGAGTTAGCGACCAATACGTCGCTTAGGGTCAGCCAGCGAACAGTCAGCTGCTCACTTTGTCGAATGGGGACACTACCTAATGGGGACACAGCCTAACTCAAATCCATCTGATGTTGCCGTGAGGGACCAATCATCTCCCGGCTCAAGGAGAGACTCACCTGAAGACGGGGGTGAGCCCACGTCAGCCAGGGCTGCGGCATATTGCCGTGGTCCTGGAATATGACAACAAGACGAACACCAGAATGTTTAGTGGGTATGACAGCAAAAGCATCCGGCAAAAGTCGCGGCAAGTCCCACACTACACTGGAATGTCCCCGAGCAGTGGGGTGTCTGTCTACGAATGGATTCAGATCGAAAAAGAGTCACCCAGATGGGCAACAATACCTGAGTATATCACTGTGGGTTATTTTATCATCTTTTATATATAAGATAAGATAAGGTGGCCTATTGTATACAATAGGCTACCCGGCTGCAGGAATTAGTATTCTTTCTCCGTTCCTGTACGGAAAATTTATTATATACTCACATTTAAGTGACTAAGTCTCTAGAGTACCTCGTTTCTATTGGTATCAAAAATTAAACAATAATTCTTGAATCCGTAAGACGCTGGGGAATAAGAGCGCAGTGCCCGCACAGTTCGTAACGGAAAGTTTTGAACGTAGTTTAGGTTTTAATGTTACCAACATTGAAAATGTTAATATCGAGAACAATTTAAATGTGTCGCATTTGGAAAATAAATGTTTTATTTTTTTTCTTGGAGCTTGTCTGGAGAGAGAAGAAACAGCCGCCCATGTCCTGCTTGATGCAAAGAGATGGTCCAATACAGGTCGAAGTATCTGGACGCCCCAGGTAGCCTCCGAAAAGTCTTCAGGGACGTTAAGAAACTGGTGGATTTCCTGGAAAAGCTGGGCTGAATAGAGTAATCCTTCATCCATCCTCGCACGCAAAATAGACGCTGTGTCGTCGAGTTGCGGAAACCGCCCGCTTGCAAAAGAAGAAGAAGAAGAGAAACGTTTCCTTTCAAATAAATATGTATGTATCGTAGGTCACTTAAAATGTGTGGTTTATAATGAGTTGCTAAAATAGTTCCAAGTTTGGATCATTTTATACATCAGTAACGTTTATTTAGTTTTAGAAAGAACTAAAATACGACTGTTCTCTTAGTCCAGAATAATCTAGATTTAATAAACAATAAGGAATAAACCTCAGCATCCTTAACAGGAACACTCATTTGTTTGTTACATATTTTAATTATCTTTATAAGACGAAAAAAGCGTCCTATTCTTATGAAAAAGTTTTGAATCCTGATCTAGGAACACACTGTTCATATGAAGCAGCAATATTAATACAATTATTACGTGCTGATGGTGAAAGTTAACATCGCGAAGAAACCTATATATTGAGATTATCTATAGAAATCCAGCAACACGTCTTGGATAAGCATGGTGGGTTTACCTTTTATTCCCTTAAGAATAAGACCGCCCGAATTCAGCAATGAGAAGTTATGTGCTAATACTATTATTTTAGAGGACTAACTGAACAAATCATTCACTTTTAACAAAAAACCTGTTTAAACCCTTAAATTTGAAACTAAATTTTAGACAGATTGCCTGGCAGTAATTCTAACAATAGTAATTTAATATATACTTGTATTCACACAAATTCAAATTCGGCATTTATTTTGAATTTTAATAAAAAGAACTCTAATTTTGATGGAAAATTAATTGGTAGGTAAGTATATTGTTACGAGTCGCGAGACTCGAATTGAAATGCCGTTAGAACTACTATATAGTTTATTAGAACTATACAGACACCTATAACACAGGTGCAAATATAACCGAACACAACAAGTCTAAACATAAGGCAGAAGGACGTAATTCCAGAAAACGCGCAAAGTCCGTTACTTATTAGATTCCCGATTGTAGTACACACGTCTCGCTTCGCTTGTGGTTCTCGCTCGACTACCTGCTCCCTCAATCGGGCCATTGATTTATACTGCACGGATCCAATATGTCAGTCCGGCCACGTGGACCGAATTTCCTAGAATCAGCTTGTACTTTAAATCCATAACGCCTCGCTAATAATCACAATACAACAATAGGCCGTATGCCAATGAGTAAACAAAAGAAGACGACCATAAAAGAATTTCAATGTTATTAGTTCAAATGCCGACGTGTAATAAATGTGCTTTGTTCCAGATATGCAGGTGGATTTTGTTTTTGTCGGGACCTGAGTTTTAACAATATGTTGAAAATTCCTGGTCATCTGCCGCTTCTAATCCAACACTGGACGTCGCCTCCCCAAGTTTGTATTAAATATGTCGCTCCTCCTCTATGCTCATCCAGTTACTTATTAATTGTAAAAATGCCTACTTATCGGCAAACTTCTAATAACTGGTACCACAGCTTAGCGGTATCTAGAAATTGCATGAAACTCCGAAACTAAACTCCTCTAGAACTAAAATAAGGCCATAAATTCACTAACGACATTAGCCTGGGGCGCAACAACAAGTAACTAATAGATTAAAGACCACAGAAATTTAATTATAGTTTCTGAAGAATGTTTTAGAGAAAGAGCAATTTGTATGTGCTCGCTTTGATCAAGTGACATTTAGTAACTAAGCTTGTAGTTATATACATTCCAAGTAATGCGTTTGTTTATGCTGAGACCCTGAAAAATGGCATTTTCTGTGTTGTTTTATTTTATTGAATGGATACATTTGTTCAAACCTAGACAATGGTTGAGGACATTTATTGTTTTTACAAGATTTTATTTAACTTGCAATGGATGTATGTAAGTACGGGTGGAATCTTGCAAGTTAAATTTGACCAACTTCCCGGTTTCCGATTGAGCTGAAATTTTGCACCCATATGTATATCGTGTGACAATGCAATAATATCGTACCACGAAGCTGATCTGATGATGGAGTCGGAAGGTGGCCATAGGAACTCCTGAACTAAACAAGATAGACCCGTCGTGTTCGGGCTCGTTTTATTTGTCTTTCCTAGCACTCTGCTGTTACATGATGTCCAGGATCTCAAAAGCTTGTATTTAAAAATCTTTTTAAAAAAGCTTATTAAGAATTAATTGTGTATTTTTCTAGAAAATTTTAACTGAAATTTGACTTTCCTACTTGCCAAAAGAAATTGTTTATTTAATGTTCATTCACAGAAGCATCTCACAGACGGGGCACTACGATCGTACAAAGGTATGTTAGAAAGATAAAATAATTTTCGGAAGATTATAATTTATTAGTACTAGCAAATAGAATAATAATATACATTTACGTTAAAATACTTGAAAAATCGTCATAACAACGAGGCCTCCTTATAATTAGTTCCATTTTTTGCCGCAGCAGTTTATAAGAAGCATTCTAGGCGTTTATCGCGAACAGTCATGTATTATTGAAATATTACTAAAGCATATTTTCTACAGTATGAGGGATTTGCCTAAAATGGGATGCTTGTAATATTATAGCAGACGCAGGCTTATAGTATTTACAGTCTAGACTCGGCTTTCGACGGGTCGGGGCCTTTTAGTGTTAACCTTTAATGCTGCGATGGATTGTTATTGGATTTTGAGGGTCCTCATGAATTCTTGTAAAGGCTTTCCGCGTCTGTCTCTCTGTCTATATCCGCTAACTCATCCTAAAAACTACGCAACGGATTTTTAAGCGGTTTTGAAGGTTTATATATATATAATGAAAAATATATATCTGATATATATATATCTGATATATATATATATATATATATATATATATATATATATATATCTGAAAAATGGAAAGGCAGTAGGAATCGATAGTGTGTCTGCTGAGATGATCAAATCTGGTGGAACCTGCGTCCGGGACGCTTTCCTGTCCTTATGCAACTTGTGCTGGAGGACGGGAAAGGTTCCCAAGGACTGGAGGCGCGCTGTCATCGTGCCCTTGTATAAAGGCAAGGGGTCACGTATGGAGTGCGCCAGCTACAGGGCCATCAGTTTGATCAGCACAGCATCTAAAGTGTATGCGAAGATTATTGAAAAGAGAATGAGAGTTGTATCCGATGGATTACTGTGGGATGCACAAGGTGGTTTCAGAAATGGAAGGGGATGTATGGATCAAGTTTTCTCTCTCCGCAATATCGTAGAGAAGCAGCTGGCTATGGGCCGGAAGGTTTTCTGCGGTTTTGTGGATCTAGAGAAAGCATTTGACAGGGTTGTGCGGAAGGACCTCTGGGACATATTGCCCGGATATGGGATTAATGGCCAATTGATGCGTGCTGTGCAGTCCACTTACGAGGGCTGTATGGCATGCGTGCGGGTGGAAGGCAGCCTGTCGCCCTGGTTTGACGTCAATATTGGCGTCCGCCAGGGCTGCGTGCTGTCGGCTTTGCTGTTCATCCTATATCTGGACGATTGTCTCCAGAGAATAAGATTGATGGATGTTGGGGTGCGGATGAGTGATCTAGTTGTAAGCACCTTGCTTTATGCGGATGATGCCGTGCTTTTAGCCGAATCGCCATCAGAACTGCAAACACTAGTCACAATGATGAAAGATGACTGTCAGGCGAGAGGCTTACATTTGAATGCGAAGAAAACAAAGGTTATGGTGTTTGAAAGAGAAGAAACCAGAACGAATGCAAGAATAATAGTCGATGATGTTATGCTAGAGCAAGTGAATGAGTTTGTATATCTTGGATGTGCTTTTAGCAGGGATGGAAGGTACACCGCTGATATAGAAAGAAGAGTGAATTTGGGGAATAGTGTGAATGGAGCGTTAGGTAAACTTCTAGGCGCTAAGAACCTCAGCCAGAAGGCCCAGCTCGCCGTACACAACGCGGTGCTGGTACCTACGCTCACGTATGGATGCGAGAGTTGGGTATGGAAGAGAGAGCATGAAAGTAGAGTGAACGCGGTCGAGATGCGAGCACTGCGCAAAATCTGCGGAGTGACGCTCGCGGACCGCGTTCGTAATACCGAAGTAAGAAAGAGAGTTGGTCTGAAAGAGAGTGTCGGGGTGAAGGTAAGGACAGGAATGCTCCGGTGGTTCGGGCATGTGGAAAGAATGCATGATGAAAGAATGACTAAACAGATATACAATGCAAAAGTGGATGGATGCAGAAGTCGTGGAAGGCCACGACACACCTTCCATGATCAAATTGATCGTGTACTAGCAGAAGGTGATGTCAGGAGCCTTAAGAACAGACGAGTGTGCATGACAAGAGTTATGAATGTCAAAGAGGCAAGTGAGGTGTGTAAGAATAAGCCTAAATGGCACTCTGTTGTTCGTGCCTACCCCGCAAGGGAACTGGCGTGAAGTTATGTATGTATGTATGTATGTATATATATATATTAGCTTTTGCCCGAGGCTTTGCTTGCGGTATATAAATATCTAACCTTACCTAATAAAATTTGTGCTCACCATAGGGCGCACCCCCCTGCCTACACCCGGCAGGGGGACTAGGTCACATCACACACGTATCCCTCGGGCTGCTCCCGCCTGAGGGATGGCTACCCCTAAAGATTGGTGGGTTCAGACCCTCCGCTTGCTTGAGAGCCGCGACCCGACTCTCAAGCAATGGTACTGCCAGGAGATGAAGGAATTTCTCCCCATGATGGAGATAATCCCTCCATCTCCGACAGCCACCGCGACCCCCGCGAAAGCCGCGTCTTCCGCGCCACCCCCCAAGGCCCCTAAGGCCGGCCCACCGAAGGCTCCTAAAGCCGCTGCCCCCGTGGCCCCTAAGGCCCCCGCGACCCCAATAGCCACTCAGGCTAAAACCCCAACGGCCACTTCGGCCACCCCTACCGCGGCCGCGCCCGCACCCACCCCCGCCCCCGCCATTACTGAATCTCCCACTGTCGCTTCAGCCGCGTCTGAAAGCGACATGGAGATCGACCCCTCCACCCAAACCGGTGACGATGACGGCTTCCAAGTCGTCACGAACCGGAAGGCCAAGAAGCGACTGCTTAACAGCTCGCCTCAAGGCCACGTTGACAAGGAGCCCAAACAGGCCAAGACCAAGGCCGACAGCCAGCCCCGCCGCGAACGGCTACCGCCCCCTCTGATAATCAGAGATAAACATCTCTGGAGAGATGTACTCTCCTCTCTCCCCGCCCATAACATCGTGCTGAAAGAGGCACGTGACATCCAGCACGGCATTAAAGTCGTCCTTCAGACCCCGGCCGACCATCGCGCCCTTACCCGCATCTTAATTGACAGAAATGTCAATTACTACACTTACGCTCTCGAGGAAGAGAAGCGCCTCCGCGTTGTCGTACGCGGCCTGTCCCAGGAGCTTGAAACCTCCTACATCTTGGAGGACCTCCAAGCCCAAAACCTCCCTGTGCATGAGGTTCACCGCATGCACAAAGGTAACTCAGACCGGACACCATACAACATGGTGCTCGTTATCCTTGACCGTTCGGACCGAGGTAAGGCAATCTTCAACCTGAAGAGCGTCTGCGGTCTAACCAATCTCCGCTTCGAGCGGCCATACAATAATCAGACCCCCCGGCAATGCCACCGCTGCCAGCTATATGGCCATTCGGCAAATCACTGCCACTCCCGCCCGAGATGCGTCAAGTGCCTCGGGGATCACGGGACCAGTGACTGCGCGCGAACTCGGGACTCCCCCGACCCTCCGGCCTGCATTCTCTGCGGACAAACCGGACATCCCGCTAATTACCGCGGGTGCCCGGCCGCCCCCAAATTCAAAAAGAACGCCAAGCGTTCTCCCCCAGCCCCCAAGGCCGCCCCCAAACGTCGGGCATTCGTGCCTGCACCTCTCCCGGCGTTCAACGCTTGGACAGGTTTTCCCGCCCTGCCTACCCAGGCTAGAGCCCCGATGCCCCTCACGAGGCCCCAACCTCAACCTCAACCCGCCACACTGCCGGCTCCCACAGGTGCTCCCTCCTCCATCTCGAGGGACCTCGCCCTGGTAACACAGTTTGCCAGGTCGCTGCCCTTCAACCTGGATGAGGTAACAACCTTAGCGAGGAAACTCGAAACCGCCACTACCTTAAAGGCTCGTCTGCGGCTCTTCATGGAGCACGGAACGCTGATGAAGATCCTTTATGACGACACTCCCTAAATTAACCTCCCAATGGCTACCACAAGTAGGGAAAAACCCCGCTCATTGACTTTGGCTACATATAACGCCAACGGACTTAGAAATCAGCGCGACTTGGTTCACGACTTCCTGGTCACCGATAACATAGACATTCTCTTAGTGCAAGAGACTTTCTTAAAGCCGAGTATTAGAGATCCCCGAATCGCTAATTACAACCTGATCAGGCACGATAGGTTAACCTCCCATGGCGGAGGGACACTTATCTACTACAAGCGGTCCTTGCACTGCATCCCCATCGATACCCCCCCTCTAGAGGAACTAGAAGTCTCCGCATGCAAACTATCGATGACAGGCCATCAGCCCATCATCATAGTTTCAGCATACTTAAAATGTCAGAAGCCCATCCTGGAAGACGATCTCAACGCCCTATTTAGTCTGGGTCCCGCGGTTATAATAGCCGGGGACCTAAACTGTAAACATCCCTCTTGGAATTGTCCAATTGAAAATCCCAAAGGAAGGGAGCTTCTCCGCCTCTCGGACAGGCTCCTCTTTGGCATTTTAGCCCCCTTGACCCCCACCAGATACCCTGACAGACCGGACGTACAATACCCGAGCGTTCTCGACATAGCGCTACTGAAGGGAGTCTCCCTTCAGTTCCGCTCTATCGAAACACGGGATGACATTGATTCCGACCACTTGCCGGTCGTACTTCAGTTAGGCCCCCCGACTGACTCGACGCCACCGACGAAACCCGTCATAGATTGGGCCAAAGTCCGGGACTTGCTCGCAACGACAAGCTCCCCGGACTTGGACCGGATCCCGGACCCGATTAACTCAGCCCAGGACAACGATGTTGCCATCGAAGCCCTCACCAGCCACCTCCAGAACGTGGTACGGGAGTCCACTCGGCAGGTACCTCTCGAGGACCACCGACTGCCACTCCCGGACGACGTCAGAGATCTGATGAGGGACAAGAGGGCAGCATTCAGAGCCTACGGCAGCTTCCCCTCCCCAGATAATAAAGCCCAATACAGGGCACTCCAACGCCAGGTCAGACTCCGTGTCCAGGAGGTCAGGAACCAACGTTGGGACCGACTGCTGGAGGAGATCTCCCCAACTCACCAGGCTTACTGGCAGCTGGCGAGATCTCTGAAAGCAGAAACCCTCTCGAGCATGCCACCCCTCGAGAGACCCGATAACACCAAAGCGTTTGACGACGATGAAAAGGCCGAATGTCTCGCCGAAAGTCTCGAGCTCCAATGCTCCCCCAATATCGCCAATAACGACCCGTCTCACCTATCGGAGGTAGACGCCGAGGTCGAATATCGGTCCTCCCTCCCGGCCGAAACCACACTCGAACCGGTCACGGTTGAGGAAGTACAGGATTTCATCAAAGCCCTAAAGCCCCGCAAGGCCCCAGGCAATGATGGAATCAGCCATAAACTTTTAAAAATCCTCCCCGCCCAACTTATCTTAATTATGGTAAGCATCTTCAATGCTGCCATAAATAATTGCCAATTTCCAAAGACCTGGAAAGAAGCGGAGGTCATCGGTATCCGCAAACCAGGCAAACCGGCCTCAAAGCCCTCTAGTTACCGCCCCATCAGTCTACTCAGCTCGCTGGGTAAACTGTATGAGCGAGTCCTTCTCACAAGACTGAGAGATTTTGCCTTCAGCAATAATCTCATCCCCCCTGAGCAGTTTGGCTTTAGAGCTAGACACTCTTGTCCACAACAAGTGCTCCGCATCACGGAGCACGTCCTCTCCCACTTTCAACGCAGCGGACGAAGATTCTGGCCGACAGGCGCAGTATTCTTCGACGTCGCCAAAGCCTTCGATAAGGTCTGGCACAACGGGCTGATATACAAGCTGTATCAACTCGGTGTGCCGGACCGACTCGTGCTCATTCTACGGGACTTCCTCAAAGACCGTAGATTCAGATTCCGAGTGGAGGGCACTAGATCCTCCTCTCATTCCATCTCAGCGGGAGTCCCTCAGGGCTCCGCGCTCTCCCCCTTACTTTTCTCGCTGTACACCAGCGACATGCCACGGCACCCCCATACCGAGCTAGCCCTATATGCGGATGACACCGCCATATTCATTAGCGACCCCAGCAGATACAGAATCTGCAGTCACCTCAACGCCGCCATCAAGGAACTAGGCGACTGGTTCCGTAGATGGAGGATTGAAGTGAACCCCGAGAAGAGCGCAGCCATCATGTTCTCTCGTCGCTCTCTCTCACCCAATACTCGCCCCACCAACCAACTTATGCCCATCAAGCTATACGACGGAGTTATCCCCTGGGTTAACGAAGTCAAATATCTTGGTGTAACTCTCGATAAAGGCTTGTACTTCCACAAGCACACCAGAGCGGCCGGGAACAGAGCATACTGGATCCTAGGCCGACTCTATCCGTTGATATGCAAGAAGAGTAAGATGAGCCTTAGAAATAAGGTGACTCTATACAAAACTTGCATCCGCCCCATCATGACCTATGCGAGTGTGGTCTTCGGCCACGCCAGCGAAACAAACATCTGGAGACTGCAAAGAATCCAGAATCATTTTATGCGTGCTGCAGTCGACGCCCCGCGCTATATGCGGCTCGCCGACCTGCATCGCGATCTGGAGCTTCCCTCCATCAAAGATTATATAGTCACTCTATCGCGCAGATTCTTTGACCTCGCCCCCCATCACCCGAACCCTCTGGTGACGGAAACGGTCAACTATAAACCCACACCGAACGCTCCCATGAGAAATCGTCGCCCTCGCAATGTACTCATTGACGAGCCCGATAAAATCACCCGTCTCCTCGCGATCATGAACCCCCCGAGGCTCAGAACATCAGCCTGGCATAACAGACGCAGACAGAACAGACGCCGGAGAGCCCCCGGCTCGGATCCTCTTACACAAAGGTAAGACCCCACCAATCTCACACACTCAATACAGACACAAGTAGCCATACACGATTAGCATAGGCGTGTTGCTGGAGAGTTTCTTCCGCCGCTTCTTCTCCTCCAGCTATAACACGTTGCGAAGCGGTAGTAACGATAGACTAGGATCGGCTCCGCCGGCGGAGTCGATAATTGGTCCCCAAAAAACAATCATTTCAGCCTGTTGGCTTAGCTCTTTCAGCCTTTAACGGCTAATTCCCAATATAGAGTCAATCCCCCGCAGCGGTCGAGCCGAGGTCGAACCTCACAGGAGGTGCCTCCTCGAGCGTGCTGCTCCCGGGCCGAACGCCTCCGCTCCCACGGAGTCGTGAAGCCCCCAAAGTCATCGGTTATCTCGATGTGCAGGTTGCATCACGATGTTTTCCTTCACCGTTATTAGCACGTGGTAATTGTAACAATATGCACATTAGGTCAGAAAACTGCCTAAGCGGTGCATGCGTTCCAGCCAGGATCGAATCCGCGCCCTTCGGGTCTGGGACGCGTGCGCTAGCCATTACGCTACCACGAGTTACGCTACTACTTATACAAAATTTATGTGAAAATTTCAAGTAACCAAGTTTTTGGTTTTTTAGTTTTATCTTTTATAAAAAAAATTTTTTTATTTAAACGCGTGAATTTTCGATTGGAAATTGGGGTGGTTTTTCGATATTAAGCCAAAATAAGGTGAAAAGATTAATATTTTAAATAAAAAAAAATATTTTTATAAAAGATAAAAATAAAAAACCAAATTCTTGGTTATTTGAATTTTTCACGTCAGTTTTGAGGTTATGTGAAAAAAGTGTATATAAAAATGTAGATCTTTTTATTACCTACAATATTGCTATTTAACTTTTTTCCATGGCACTTGTAGTTTTGCCGGAACTCGAGATAAACCGTTTTTTACCTTAAAAACTCACCCCCTACCACTTCCCGATAGCCCGTAAATTATTTTTCCTTTCATTTTTGTTATATTACCTTCCTTTTCCAATGGATTTCATTCTACTATAATTTTTTTTTGGTTCAAAAATAATCTAACCTGGTCTATTACCATAGATGTCACTGAAGTATGAAAAGAAAATTCATTACTTATAGGAATGAAAAGGGTATGTTTAGAAAAATAATAACAATGTTTTTTAAACTGTTCTATTTAAATCAATAGGTGTTGAGATTTATGGTCTTCTAAAGACTTAAAAAAGGACCATATCTCTTAGAAATTGTACGAATTCCAAATATTATATTGAAATATTCTGATAAATAGCAAAATTTATTCAATGTTAAATTCAAGATATTATCTATATATTAACACGTGAAGCAAAAACACAGCAAAAACTTTGTAACCCATGTTACGAAAATTGCGCGGACGGAGGAGTATGAAAGTTCGCATACTTATAGTTTATATAGAGAAGGAGAGCAGAATGCTATTTTTTTTTAATTATGCATAAAAAATGCATTAAATAAAAAAAACATTACAAATACATGGTAGTGTCTTACCATGTATTTGACACACACACGCATATATACTTTTTTGTTTATTGTTAAAGTTAAATTAATAGCAAAGCCTTGAGAAGAAAAATGTCTTTGACAACAGGACCTTAATAATGTTCAAACTTATAATTTAAATTAATTATTGTGGTCGAATTTCGACCACGGGCGATCACTAGTAAATTTAATTACGCTAAAAATAAAACTTTAGGCTAATATAAATATATTATATTTATATACTTTTTTTATTGCAGGAGTTCAGCAGACAGGCAGAGGACCCATTAGATGGAAAGCGGTTATAATCGTGTTGGAGCACGCACGGGGAGAGACGCGCGGAGGAGGAGGGGCCGCCTCACGACCACGGCTGGACCGCAGGCGGCGGCTGCCGTGGGATCGCGGAACACTCGCCCGCACGACGGCTAGTGCGACGGACGACCATAAATTGTATATTATAACTACCAATAAACCAGCATCTATCTAGATATCTATCTTTTATACAGTCCACAATAATTAAACCACCTCATCAGTGTGTCTCCTAGACAGGCATACTCTTCTACAATCGTCTATGGACATTTGCAACACAAATGCGCTGCTGCTCTCTTAAGGATGACTGGAACCTGGTCACTAATGCCGCAAACAACAAATAAAACTAACTTTAAAATATATATGCAATAAAAAAACCTACACTAAAGCCCGTCCAGCCCCACTAGACCGCCGTTTGTGTGAGCCTTACCTCACTGGATACTGACGCTATTCTGAAAATGTTAAGGCGGTGTTTAAAATTCCCCAACCGAGTGTTCTGTGCTGTGTCTCCATCTACCTGAAAGTGTCTGGAGACATATGTGAATGTTTGCAGAGCGTTTTGGATATGTATACACTTTTATCGACACGCTGCCGTCCTTTAAGAGGGTTTGACGAAAATAGGAGTAAAATTTTAGATAACCTTTTTAAAGATTGATCACTCCTAAAATGTTTTCAAAGTAAACACATTTTTTTATAAAGGTGAATTATTTAATAACTAAATAAACAATAGAAGGAGCAAATTGCAATTGGCTCTGTAACGTTAAATAAATTCTAAATAGCTTAGCGCCTAGCACATGTGCGTTACATTTTAAAAATGTGGCTTTAAATTTTAGCTCAAAAGCATACATCTCTTAGGCAAGTTTTTTTTATCTAAAATATATATTGTTAAGGTTACCACGTCTTGAAGGTGAATAAATATACGTCGTGATAAAGACCTGTCCATTGAGATACCTGATTTGTGAAACCCTTGGACAAGCTTCGTGGATATACACTTCGTACCCCTAAAATGCGTAAGCCCGAGTTTCGGCACTGAGCAGTTTCTGAGTTAATTTATCAATTAGATTTGATCAAGAAAATAAACACAATGTATAAGTATTTATATGAGTATATGAAACAGACAATAATGAGTAATGATATATTCAGACCGATATATCATATAATATGATATTTATTTTCCTAGTATTCCGCTAAGCTAAATAAGTCGTGGCCACGTTTACCCGAGTGATGTGTAATGAATATTAATAAGAGAAGCGTTCGTGCAATTTCTTTCATCTCAGTCCCGACATTGAAGGGGATTGGAGGTAAATGTATCGTAATTATCGTCTATTCGGGAATGTTTTCAGGTTAATTTACTGCTGAAAGCAGAGTCTTTTCATATACCGTGTTATAAAATTAATTCTTGCTTATCGTTAAACTGAAGAGTTTCATCGTCATTTATAGATATTGCGTTTCTCTGCGTATTCTATCGTCTGCACAACGGGACGTGTTCCGAGGAATTGTTTGAAAGTTTGGTGTTGCGAACGTCCATAGGGGGCGGTAACCACTTCCCATCAGAACGGCCGTCTCCCTGTTTGTCTGCTCCAGACAAAGAAAATATATTTTTGAACTAATTTACTTATGTACATTTATGATATAATCATTTTTGTAAGTCATCATAAATTGAGGATTAACAGGCCTGCATCTCATTGTTGAAGGGAAAAAATGGGAAAGTAGACCCATAGCTCCGAAGCGGATGATCCGATCGCAACTGGGATTTTTAGGCAAGTATGTCGATGATAACATTTGTATCCTTTTTAATGATGTGAATTAGAGTCTTGGTCAAAAAACATGCACTGTAGTTAACCATACATCTTGTAATAATTTTAATAAAATGCGTAGCTGTGAAGAAATACATCGTGATGAAAAATGTCATAGATATATGAAACCCGCTGTAACAGATACAACGTTCAATCGTACAAAGGATAATGAAACAAGGTTCTTGAGGGTTTGAAGGTTAGCTGTTGAGTGCTTTGAGAGAATCGAATGCAGGGCACGTATAGCACGGTCGGTAGTCGCAGGCAATTGGTTCGGGCCAATCCCAAGCCATGTGCTGTAATGTATTTGTTGTATTAAAAGACACAGGTAAAAACACAACACATATTTTATATATATGTATTTATATATTTATATTATATATTAACATAATTATAGACAAGGTCTATATTATATTTGTACAGTTTGTACACTTGCTCTTGCTTGTAGTGGTGGATGCTGGCAGTAGTTGGTGGAGTGCTTATGCTATCTTATAGTACAGTGAAGAAAATACTCCTTGTTGCTTTCAGGGATTTATTCTCGTACTATTAGGTCTTGGATGCTGATCCCTGGGTTCAACTTAGTGGTAGTTGAAGTCGTATGTTACGACTAATAGCAACTCGTTAGCAACTTGATAGCAACTTAATCACAAAGTATTTGTGAGCATTTTTTATAATAATATATTAAAGAAGTTTAGTAAACCGTAGCGTCATCAAAACGCTGTACGTTGAACCGTAAAATATTAATTATATATAAGCAACACCGAGTGGGCCGTTCATCCATAGGATTCTATCACACAACCGTAAAAAAGAGAAACAAAGTATTTGGAATTATTTGTTATAACATAAAATAGATGAATACGAGCGTTATGAAAAGACATTCGGGGGTATTCGGGCGTACCTGAAAGTGCGGTGCAATAAAAGTTGACAAATGACATTTGGGTAAAGTAGGGAAAATGTAATGCCAGGCAGGGGCTGTCGCAAGATGCAGGAAATCATGAAACGAACGGTGGAACGATTAATCATGCCAGCAGGTAATGTGAAAAGAATTATTTTGAATAAATAATGTTACCTTTGCATGACAAAATATTTTATCAAAATGTATATACATTACTTACATATTGTGGCGAGCGATGCTGGAACGGTCTAGTTGGTTTAAGGTTGGTTTCTTGGTTTGTTTTTCAGAAAAATATAGAAGATTCCAGAAGAAAACGACAAGGACAGATACATTTTAGAAAGGGATAGATGATGAACAAAAGAATAACGAAATGAAGATCGAAATTCTAGAATAGAAGGTTCAGGAAGGAAATGTCTTTTCCTCACACATAGATATAGACCTTAGACATAGATATCTGTATATCTCTTTTTCCTTCTAAGCATCTGCTTACACTGACTGACAGTAAATAAAAGTAAATTCTTCTGGGTATCCCAAGTGCGTTCCCCCGCTCGCACGTAACAATATAAGTACTTAAAAACGCCCGAGATGGACTTTATTCTCTACTTCATTTTTATTAAGTAAAAGAAATTTTAGTTAGACGTGTTGTTGGGGAGTTTCTTATAGCAATAATACATATAGAATAAGAATTAGATTTAGTTTTAAACTTATATTAATGACCTTTAATAATGATCTTCATTATCACTTAGTTGTAAAAGTCATTTTCTTAAAACTTTATATTAAGAAATCGTATGTAGGGAAGATAAAGGATTCATAATTTAAAATTCAGAGAGGTGGATGCAAATTTTAAGACATTGAAAGCGAATATGACGTCATTTAACGTATATACGCATATACTCTAAATTTTGGCTCCTATATAGTCTGTTTCTCAGCTGGCTGGCAAAAAGCTAGGGGTTCTACCAAAGGTGAGGCAGTACTTCACACCACTGCAGTTGCTGAATCTTTATCAAGCACAATTGCGGTCTTGCATGGAGTACTGTTCTCATCTTTGGGATGGCTCAGCTAAATACCAGTTAGAGACACTCGAGTCAATAGAGAAAAGAGCTAGGAAACTGATAGGCAATAACCGACTATTCTACGAGAGGCTTCAGAGCCTAAGTCATCGACGTAAGGTCGCCAGTTTCTCGGTATTCTATAGGATACACTTCGGGGAGTGTGCCACGGAATTACATGAATTGGTTCCTCCCTCACCATTCTACCACCGGACAAGCAGACGTACGCACTCACGCCACCGATATATGGTGGAAATACCAACGAAGCGGACGAAACGCGATGCTTCCTCTTTCATCATACGCACCGCTGAAGAGTGGAACTCTTTACCGTCGTCTGTTTTTCTTGAAGAATACAATCTAGGTGTCTTTAAGTCTCGCGTGAACAGGTATCTTCTAGGTAAGTGTGCTCCACCTTAGACTGCCTTTCCGCCTAACGTCAGGCGCAATGTCAGTTAAACGCGAACCTATTAAATATAAAAAAAAATATATATATATATACATATATATATATATATATATATATATATATATATATACTGACTTCAATAAAAATGTCATCAAAACATCGTTATGATTGTCATTGTTTTCAATTTTTAGTATTTCACTATCATACTAGTATGGGTGTATTACCTAACACACGCATACATAATTTCATGCACAAAGTCACCCATATCATACTACTACTATATTTACAACCCCCACACTAGAGTAGGGGTCTCCCAATTTTTTGGTTACTCCAATACGTTCCAAAGGTAAAAACCATTTTTACATCAATCTCATTAGTATCTTTTACAAATTTTACTTTGTTAGTCATTAATTTTAATTATTTGTTCGGCGGGCGGGCTGTCGTAAGATATCCGCGCAGGAACGGAAAAAGAATACAATTTCCTGCGGCCGGGCGGCCTGTCGTAAGAGGCGACAAAACAACCCATAGCCAGGTGTTAGAGTATTTGCCCGACTGGATGGCTACCACCCCTGGTCTAGAGTATGCCGCCATAACAACCTTGAATTGTGTTCCGGCATTAGTAATCAGGTTCCAGTCTCCTTTAAGAGAGCAGCAGCGCATTTGTAGCCTTTGGTGTTGCAATTGTCCATAGGCGATGGTAACCGCTTTCCATCAAGTGGGCTGTCTGCCTGTTTTTTTTTTTTTTTTTTTATTGCAGGAGATCAGCAGACAGGCAGACGGCCCACTTGATGGAAAGCGGTTACCATCGCCTATAGACATTTGCAACACCAAAGTTGCTACAAATGCGCTGCTGCTCTCTTAAGAGAAACTGGAACCTGGTCACTAATGCCGGAACACAACTCAAGGTTGTTATGGCGACATACTTTAGACCAGGGGTGGTGGCCATCCAGTCGGGCAAATGCCCTACCACCTGTTTGCTGAACTAGTGCAATAAAAAAAAGATGATTATTATGCTCAAGTTTATTTTTTTTGCGTATTTACTTGTCATTAAGTTTTGTTTAAGTCGAATTACTCAATAATTTTTTATTTATTATTATTAAGATATAACTCAGAATAGGAATATACATAAAGGAATACGTAATTACAAATTATGCGAGAGAGTCGAGAGAGAGAGTGGTAAGTCGTCAATGAGAATTGTGGTCTTTTTTGCCTCCAAGGCCGGTCCTAAATCCTACGTACCGTCCGACGCCTAACTGCTAGTTGTGCGAGCTATGGGCGTCGGCGGTATGCGGGGCGAGGAGAGTAGGTGTGCTCCAGCGGGCGGGTCAGAGGGGTGTTCTCAGTGGGGAAGTTAGACAAAATGAACACAGAAATATATCGTTTGAAGTCTTTGTCACAAGAAAAGCTAAAGTTCCCACAAGGTTATAACAGCTCCATCAATTTCTTCAGACGTTTAATGAAAAAATTCTTAGAAAATTCTAGACTTTTATGAAATTTCTTTCATTAACTTTTTCTTGCAATATATATAAAACATCTTTCCAATTTTAATAAGAAAAACTAAGTTAAAATTTTTCAGATAGATAACTTCTTACGGCCTTGTTCATATTGAGTCAGAGTAAGTTTGTAAGCTTCTTTGAGAACCTTAAAAAACCTGCAAACTTGTTCTAACTCAATATGAATAAAACCGTAGTTGTTCACCAAAATAAATTACTTAACATAATTTTATTGAAGAACAAGAACAGTGGCCTTATTTCTTTTGAGCGATCTCTTCCAGAAAATTCTGGTTATAGATGTCATAAAGAGAACCACAGTGACGTGGGCAAATTAAATGAATGTAAATAATATTGTATTAGTTTGTCGTTAGACATTCCTTCTCCGAAACTGGTCCTTACAAGCTACACTATGGATTAGTCTAATAATATAGTATGGTTATTTTTTCAAAATAAGCTGATTCGATTCCTGGCTGAGGTAATTTCCAAAAGTCTAATGATGCTCCTTTAGTCTTCTTCAAAATTAGCTCACAGACTCTTTATAGTACTTTTCGCTATATAGGTGGTTTTTAAACTGGACCTTAAGGGTCAAGTCCTAAACTGTGCAAAATAGCGAATAAACACTCAAAAGAGTCTTGGTGTTAAAGAACCGGTAGGTGGCGCTGAGATCGGGTTCTAGAATCCTCCTAATCACCGGGAGCGATTTTGGTGATTTTGTTTTGTGTGTTTGAGTGGGTTCCCGGGTGGTTCAGATTCGCAATTCGAACCGGTAGGTGGCCCTGAGATCGGGTTCTAGAATCCTCCTAATCATCTGGACCGATTATGGTGATTTTGTTTTTGTGTGTTTGAGTGGGTTCCCGGATGATTTAGATTCGCAATTAGAACCGGTAGGTGGCGCTGGGATCGGGTGCTAGATTTTTATTTTTTCAGAGCAGGATAACGTCTGCCGGTGCCGCTAGTTCAAAATAAAAGTTTTAAGTATCACTTTAAATTTTTCACTACTAAAAAATATTATTAGTTTTATTTCGGTCTAAATTGGACCTATGTGTTTAATCATCGGTCTTATTGACTTTCTAATCTGTGCTGCATAATGAAAAACTCGTTTCTCATTCTTTCGCACGCTTAGTTCTATAAATTTATTTGTTTATCTCTTTTAAGTGTTGCTTTTTCGTTTCATCGAGTTTCAAATCACAACGATTCTAAAGAGGTTTCACTTCAAAACACATTCTGTACTTTTATACCAAATCATAGCGTAGCTTGTAAGAATCAATTTCTGGAACAGATATGGATATTCTTTTAAATGCTATTTTTAGCGTTCCGTTTCCAATGGCGAAATCAATGGTCGTTACTCGCCTATACGAAACTATACTATAGTTGAGCAAATTTTAATATTAAATTCCACTTTGATAGAGACCCAGTCCACCTTAGATCGTCCCAGCTTAACATTCCTTTAGTGATTGGCTTATATTTGCATACCTGTAACTTTCTCGTAAAAATTTACATAACCGCAATGATGTCATAATATGCTAGCACCGGTTTTTACGACATGAAATATCCGGGCAGAACACCTCAGGTACGGGCGACTATCGATTTACCGGGAATGGTTATGACGCCGCATCTATACTGTTACGTCATAGAAGAAGTTGGTTTTTGGAAGAAAGGGCTAAGAGGAATAACTATTTCAAGTTTCATGGAGAGAGTTTATCGCACGTTTTGAGGTGAGAAATAGTATACTATATTCGGAGGTGGTACTCTTCAGACAATAATCGCATTGATATGTTTACTTTCAATCAAAAATCAACTCACCTACGAGTATGTCATACGATAATCGTAAGGTAATTATCACCGAGAGTTTTGTTTACACTACGACACAAATCGCATTGAGATATTTGCCTACGATTTCTCAACTTGTCTAAATTAGAACTCGTACGACATTTTTTCAAGTTTGAACTGATTCGAATGCGATACTTGACTTTCGAGATCGGGGATGATCACGCTATTTTGTATTTTGTTTACACAGGGACGTGTAAATATTCAATGACTAGGTGATTATCGCCATTCCACGTATGATATCGTACGCTTAGTTTACATGATAATATTTTTTTCATACTTTCGACAATCGTATCTTAAGGCAAGAAATTCTGTCCATGTAAATGGCCATTATGTTGAAACTATATCCCAGTGGAAGTAAAAATCAATTACGGTTATGCGATTTTTGGTATGTGAAAACTCCATTCCTATCTGTTGTAGAGATCGGTCTGCGGTCTACCTATAATGTGGTTTGTGTGTTTCAGACTGCGGCAACTACCACAAGATACATGGCATAGTTTGTGCATGTTAGACATACCACGTAACACTATCGGTAGCCCAAAGCGACTGTTTTTGTAGATTTCTTAAGGGAAATTGAGCAGTGTTTACATATACTGATAGCTTCAAGATATAGTATAAAGTTACACTTTATTTTGATACCTGTCATATTCGTATTAGGAGTCATTCTTAAATTATATCACACGCTAATGGGGGGGGGGGGGGGCAGGTTATTATCGTATGACATACTCGTAGGCGAGTTTTTTTTTGGTTGAATGTCAATGCGTTTATTGTATAAAAAGTTTCTATCGCCTACGAAATAAAATGGTATGGGGGAGGGAATTGACGAAGTGTGATATGGTGTGACAAGGGTTGTGAAGGGACCTACATTTAGTGACGTCACAGTTTAAATTATATATTTAAGCTAATTACGGAATTGCTGTTTTAATTTAATCATTTCTTGGTGTAAAATTAAAAGTTTAAAGTTTAAAAAATTAAAGTGACAAGGACGGGGGAGGGTTCAAAAATCATGAAATTTGTGTGACGTAATTTGTGGACGGCCCCTTGCGAATACGCGAAAATGGCCGCTTTAGACCCGCAGCCTATCTTTGATATATTTACGATCCATTAATTTTCCTTACTGTAAAAAAAATTGGCATGCATACCCAATACCAGCAACGTAAATTTTTAGTAATGTTACAATTGTGAATACTAAAATTTAAAGTAACCCGGCTTATATTGTTAAGAGTTATCACCGTGAAATACAAAACCCAATACGAATCTCCTGTTAAGTAGTAGATCAGTAAAATTATTCCTAAACTTTGATACAGTTGATGTAATTAATTGTAAAAAAATGACATGCATACTCGTATATACTCAATACAAGCAATGTAAATTTTTAGTAATGTTAAAGACTATGAATATAAAATACAAAGAAACCCGGCTTATATTGTTAAGAGTTATTTCTGTTAAATACCAAACCCAATACTATTCTCCTATTACGGTGTAAATGAGTGAATTATTGCCATACTCTGATATAGATGATGTAGTCCATCGTAAAAAAAAAAACTTTGGAGATTATTTTACGGAAGAAATCGCCTCTTTGCTTCAATAATGTGTTATCTTGAAAATTAAAATTTTAGAAAAGAGTTTTTTAAATGTCAAAAGATGGTTGTATCAAAATTAATGAAATGGTATCTTTTAAAATACATTATAGACCGACAGAAAAAATGGTGTGTATGCAGTTCACACGCAGTAGAAGTGAAACAAAGTGTGACAAGGGGTGAGTGGAATCCTAAATTTCGTGACGTCACATTTCATATATCGTTATAATATATTTAAGCTTTAAAACACGAAATTTTAAGTATTAACGAAAAACTCCAAAACATTTCTAACTCTATCTGTATGAACATAGTGTTTAAATTATGAAATATAGTGTATTCTATGTCATTCTCTCGCAGGCTTAGTCTTATAGATTTATGTGTTGATCTCTTTTTAGTGTCGCTTTTTAGTTTCATTTAGTTTCAAGTCATAACGATTCTAAAGAAGTTTCACTTCAAAAATTAATCGTTTTGATACAAATAGTTTTGTATTTTTTTCTAAAATTTCAATTTTCAAGATAACATTATTGAAGCAGAAGTGAAATATTTTATTCCAATATTAATTTATTGGAAATAGTTAATTAATATTTTCGTTTAATAATTATTAATGAACTATAACATGTCGATGAATAAAATTCGATTGTTTACGATTTCTGAATAAATTTCAAAAATTAAATAAAAATTACGATGTCTGGATTCCAGATACAAAAATATTCATTTGTGTATCGGTCTCAGATTTTTTCAACAATAGGTCTCAAAACGGCTTAATGGATTTCAGTAAAAAAATAAGGGAATAAATGAATAAAACATGATAAAAGTAATTAAAATTCTGATGGCCTTCTATGGTTCAGCGGACTAAGCCTTTGCTAGCCTACCTCACCACAGCGAGCGAGTATTAGCATCATAAATTTCGTATTACCCATTACCCCAACGTAACTTGTTTAACTTGGGGATATGCAAAGTGTGTAAGACCAAAAAAAAGATGGGTGGATTGTATGAAGGATGAAAGGTAATGTGACAGAAGATGTATGCCAGAATAGAGGAGTGTGGAAGGAAAATACATATTGTGCCGACCCCAAATCCACGTTTGGGGTGGAGACTTTGGGCCCATGGGGGCCAAGTGCCCACAAATTATTTAAAATAATTAAAAAACGCCTAGTCGACAAATCAGGAGACCGGAAGGCTGGAGCTTACCTCGCTCAAAGGATTAGCCTTTGTATCCAGCGAGGTAATGCTGCCAGCCTACTAGGTACAATGCCCAGCGACAGTGGTCTGGTGGGGCTGGACGGGCTTTAATATAGGTTTTTATTTTAATTTTAGTTTTTTTACTATTGTATATATATTTTTAAGGTAGGTTTATTTATAGGATATTTTAGATTTTTAATTAATATTAATATGTATAAATAAATTTGAACCCAAATAATTGGGATATGGTGAAAGAAAAGAGAGGGGCAAAGTGTGTATAATTGCTGATAAAAAAAACTAAATTGTATTAGGATTCAATAAAACACGAGTTCATTTATTTACATACATTTAATATTTCGTCTATCATATCTATATAGTTTAGCGTCTTAACAAGATGAAACGTCATAAAATTTTCTTCAGCACAAAACCTTGGACATACATAAAATACACATACATAATCTTTGAAACCGACATATAACAACACAACGAATTGGTAATTAGCAAGACTAAAATAGACCAGATGGAACAATATACATTATAATTTTAATATATCATATTAAAAACTTTGGGCAGAACAATAAAGTTCTCGTAATTCCATGTATCTTTTAACTTATTTCATTAACTATTTAAATATATATAATTTATAAATTATAAGATAAGAAAAAACATTATTTTTCTTATTTGCGATTTTTTTTTCATATAGGTAATTTAATTGGGCTCCACATTCTCGTCAAATCTACACGAGATTTGTCAAATACGAGAGTTTGGTGTGATTGGCCTCTACATCTCCCGTCTTGGAAAATGTTCTTGCGCAAAAATTGATTTTATTTATTACGCAACCAAATATTAATAAAACTGGCGTAAATCTTGTTATGCGAACAATAGAATCGAAAAAGCCTTTATACAAAATGATTAATTCCTTTGTTTACGTAAAATGTTTTGCCCAAAGTTTTAATAAGACTTGAAAAGTTGTTACACACAAAACGGTTTAACCGCAGCGTTTCATTATTAATAGCTCAATTGCTAATCCCGTACTTTAAACACGCTTATAATCCCCGAAGTAAACATTAACAGGGTAATTCAATTGTAAACAGCTTTGCTAACGTGTAAACCATTTTTGTGTATCAATGTTTTGAATACATATTTAGGTTATATCCTGAAACAAGATACTGTAAAGTGTAAAATGAAGGCAATAATATACATATAGTTTTAGTTCGGCCTTTACTGCAGAGTTTTATCTATAAGATATGACACTAGATATGCTATTATTATAATGAAGTGAATAGTTTCGTTGTCATAAGAATATAATCTAGACTTGAGGATATACTAGTATTAAATGTACTGAGCCTTATTATTTAAAAGTGAGATTTCAAATATTGTATTATCCGCTATTAAGAGAGAAATTTGAAGAATCTATTATGAACATACACACATGTAAAAGATTTTTGAGATATTAAGATGTAAGGTTTATTTAATTGTCATGAACGTTTTCCTCGCAGCGGTTGAATCGCTGCGTTTAAAAAAACGTTTATAGTCGTCTCAATTGAAATGTGTATAACATCTATATTTTAGAAACTGGAATCTTTTTACGGAGTGCTTTCCATGTCTCCGTTTTTCTCGACTTTAGCGGAATTCAAAATGTTTCAACGTCAATTCAATTTAGAAGCTTGTTCTGCCAAATATGAAGTTGCCGGGAGCGTTGGGATCCTCGGTGGAGAAGTACTCTTTCCATAGCTCCTGAAACTCTTCCCAAGAGACACTGCTTTTACCCTGGTAGAAGAAATTCACGTTATAGATGTATATTATTGGTTTTTAGTATTGAATACATTTATCAACTACTTATGTCCTAGAAATAGGCTCGGAATGTGCTGAATAGAGGAGTGAAAAAGTTGCAATAATAATGAAACAAACATAAACGCCTTTAACAAAGTGAATTTGAATGTCTACATCATTGAAAGGCCGGGCAACAATTAGACAAATTTCACAATAAATTCTGTTTTTTTTTAATAAAAGAGCGTTAATAACGTTAAATATCGACAGACGAGACGTATGTATGTACACTAATATGGCTATAAGATAAGGGCGTTATTTTTGACGCTTTCAATAAGACGTATTCGTCTACAGTCAATATTATCGCAGGTGTTGCCCCACCATTAGAACTAACCACTCACAACTCACTACACTTATAAAACATCAAGAAGCGTGTGAAATATTGTAAGATAGTAGTGTTTAAATTGATTCAAGTCTCAACTACCTTTTGAGATAATTTTACAAAATGTAGAGATAGACAGACAAAGATAGAGATTCAATTTTATATCCATTTCATGGGTGCGGTATATATATAAGAAGACACTTTTATTCATTACTAGCTGCCCCGGCAAACTTGGTACCGCCTCAGAATCAATAAATAAAAAAACTGAATGACAATTGCAGAATGTTTCAACTTTAGTAAAAAATGTGGTCAAAACTTTTAAATTTTGATTTCTAAACGACGAGACGAAAATCAAATGTTTGACCGGTAGGAGTAGTTTCCTAGGGAAATTGTTGTTTTTACTATTCCAAGCATTTTTTTTTCATATTTACTCACAAATAATTCAAAAACAAAATTAGCCAAATCAGTCCAGCCGTTCTCGAGTTTTAGCGAGAGTAACGACCAGCGATTTTTATATATAAGAAGATTTGAGACAAAGTGAATTTTGGGTGGTTATAAAAAATAATTCCGATTCGCTTCGCTCCCGCCTTTGCCTTCTAACCTATATTAAAAAGTTCGGATCTTGTCATAATACTTCATGATAAATAAAAGTGTATATTTTTATTAAAAAGGATTTCTAATAAAGACAATAAAAAACTCACTTTAGACATCTTGGCGAAAGCGATCTTGCACTCCTGAGGATTGATGCCGTAAGAGGAGCAGACAGTGGTGAACTCGTCGCAGTCGATGGAGCCGTCAGCACTGGCGTCCTCGAGTTGGAACATGAACTGGCTGTACAGCTGCTGCCACTTCAGAGCAGCTGATGGATTGTGAGCATAGTCATTCCACATAGACACCCATTCTTCAACCGATACCTGATGGTCGAAGAAATATTATACGAACATTAGTGGTTTTGTAATAAAACTACGTTTTAACGGTTTTAAGCGCGGTAATTTATTTGATTTTCATTAATCCGACGTTTCGACCACTTTTCAGTAGTAGTGATCACGGAAGACAAATATGGCAAGAGTCAATGAGTATTGTTAAAGTTTTATTTATTTAAATAATATTTTTTTAATGTATACTAGTCGCTTAAGAAAATATTAGTGGTTATTGTTAAAATAGAAATTAATTTTTACAATTAGACGATACTGATCTTGTTTAAAAATATAAATACGTGGGGTTGCCGTCATTCGTGTAATTAAGGGTTTATTTAAAATAAAATAAAAATTATGGTACATAGTCGCGTGAATTATTATACACCCTGATATTTTATGGCAGATCTTTAAAAAATTTGATGTTCCTAGGTGATTTTTTGAATAAAACTATTAAATGGTGCGATATATTAGCTCCCAAAGTTGTGAAAATCGTATCCCCTACTCCAACTTGTAGTGGAAATTAAAAAAAAAAATCAAGCAGTAGATTTGCAAAAAACATATTTTGAACAATATCTGTTGGAATCTCCAACAAAAAGTATTTATTACTTTAGTGTGGCATAGTACTGGCCACCAATACTAAATATTTGAATTTAGAACGAAGTTTTTCTTTCTTTTATCTGTATATTTTTTCCCTTCATTGATATTAAAATCGTCATTGTATTACGCACGTGTAGTTTTCATTTATAATTAAAATATTTACAGTCCACAACAAATTCATATTTAAAGAAGTGTTTAACAATATCAGTTTAGTAGTTTTTGAGATATGGGTGGGATATTTTCGAATTAAAAGCTTATTTATGGTTTTATAGCTAAATAGTGAAAGCAGGTTTATTATCTCTACCGAATGTAGAAATTGTGTTTTTTTTATTGCATGACTGCAGTAGACAGGCAGGCGGCCCACCTAATGGAAAGCGGATATCAACGCCTATGGAAATTTGTAATACCAAACAAAAACATACTTCCAATGTGCTGCCGCTCTTTAAAGGGGGACTGGAATCGGGCCACTAATGTCGGAACACAACTCAAGGTTGTTATGGCAGCATAATATCACGGTATAATCTATACCGTAATGAAAAAAAAAGTGTTTTTAAGGTTAATCTGCCTTTTTCTAACAATTAAGCGCGGCAGATAACCGTAAAAATGACCGTTAGTATATCTAACAAAATATTTAGTCTAGACCAAACTAAGTAACGAAGATATGGTAGTCCTAATGTCAACAAGTTACACTCACTTAATGTATATAAAGTACTAACAGCTTAATTAAGATGGTCAATTTATTATATCAATATATTTGGCTGGTTTTGCTGCTTTTTATTAAGATCTCGCTAATTAAATTAATATAGATGTAAACATCTATATAGCACGATAACGTAATCTGTATTTGTATATTTAATTACGATTTACGGACATTTTTTTAATATTATAAACTGTTTTATATTTTGTTGAGTTCGTGATAATTTTATTTGATGATGTATTGAAAAAAATTATTACACTAAATCTCAGTTTAAGCTGATTTATTATTATATTATAATGTATGTCTTGGAAGACCACGGGCCATAAAAATGGCCCGGACATTTGGAGGGCTTGCGTGGGGCCATGGAAAGGCCAACACGTAGAGGCCCTTTGACAAATTTAATGTAAATGTGGCGTGACACTGACCGGCGATTATCCCTGTCTACACCATATAGTAATGCACCCAAGGATAAGCCCCGACCAGTGTAGAACTATTGTGGGAAATGAGGACAAAATGTACCGGGCTATTGTGGTGAACTACTAATGGTACTAGGAGTCTGGGAATATGGGGGCTATGGCGTCTGCCCGTCGCAATGTTCAGGGAACATGGAAAAATGGGCAGACGGTGACTCGCCACTCCCTGCATGGGCCCCAAAAATGCTATAAAGACAGGGGCAACATGGGTGTGAGTGACTAAGGGGTGTCGAGAGGTGGGCTGCAGGTTCACCGAAGCTACTTCCGACTTTAGGCCATTTATCACTTCCACCCCTGGAGCTTGAGTCTTAGCTCTAGCGATCTCCACTCCGTGCCGGCTGGTTAAGGCAAGCGCGGAGGTGGGGGCCTTGCCTTGGCTCCCGGAGTCAGGTACGAGGTGTCGCTACTCACCTAAGGCTTCGCCACAAAGCCCCCCTGCGGGTTATTATATTAATTATTACATTTACTGAAAGATTGTCAAATAGAACCGAAAAAGCATTGAGAAAATATTAAAATTATACAACAAAAGTGGATGAAACAATGAAAATGAATGTATTTATTTCAAAATGGAATCTTACAGATTACTAATTATTGAAACTCTACTACCGTTTCTAAAAAAATTTAGTTACTGTTAAAGAAGAAGAACTGGCGCAACAAACTCCCCAGCAACATATCTTTACTTCATAATGTATACTTAACAATGTATGTCTTTGAAGACCACGGGCCATAAAAATGGCCCGGATTTTGAAGGGTTTGCGTCGCGCCATGGGAAGACCAACACGTAGAGGCCCCTTAACTCTAAATGTGGCGTGACACTAACCGGCGATAATCCTTGTCTACACCATATAAAAAATCACCCAAGGACAAGCCCCGGCCAGTGTAGGACTATTGTGGGAAATGAGAACAAAAAGTACCGGGCTATTGGGGAGAACAACTAGTAGGACTAGGGGTCTGGGAATATGGCGTCTACCCGTCGCAATGTTCGGGGAACATGGAAAAATGGGCAGGTGGTGGACTCGCTACTCCCTGCATGGACCCCAAAAAATGCCATAGAAGACAGAGGCAACATGGGTGTGAGTGGCTAAGGAGTGTAGAGAGGTGGGCTGCTAGTTCACCGTAGCTATTTTCGTCGTTATGCCATTTATCACTGCCACCCTTGGAGCTTGAGTCTTAGCTCTAGCGATCTCCACTCCGTGCCGACTGGCTAAGGCAAGCACGGAGGCGAGGGCCTTGCTTTGGCCCCCGGAGTCAGGTCCGAGGTGTCGCTACTCACCTAAGGCTTCGCCACAAAGCCGTCCTGCGGGTGACTATAAATTAATAGCCTTTATCAAAGTTTGACTTAGTTAAATGTACGAACGAAAATAAAATTACTCAGCTAAAATTATTATAACACAGAGCGGTCGCCATTGGCAATTTGTTGTAACAAGGTACGAAAAAAGGCGTACACGTAATTAAGCCCGGGAAGGATGTATTCCATTTAAAGGCATTCACAATTTTTTATGTTCTTTTATTGTTGTGTGCTTTTATGAATTATATTAACTTAAAAACTTTTTAGATTAAAGAGAAAAATATTATAATGAAACTTAATTTACTCGATTATTCACAGCAAAAGTATTTAAGAGACGGGGGAGTTTTGGGACAAGGATAATGAGTTGAGTTATGGCTTAAAAAAAGCGTTATATTGTTTTTATTACAAAACGGAAAACATTAGCCCTAAATCCTATCTGGAAGTAGAGAAATCATAAAAATAAGGTTACGAATAAAATAAGTAATCGATTACCATAATCGATCTATCACATAAATTTCATCAATTAAGAATATGAAAACACATCACACGACTAATTCATTCAAACTAAACCCACTACATACACATACTGTACGGTTCAACGTATAGCGTTTGGATGACGATGCGGCCTACTTTAGGCTACTTTAATATAATAACGTCACTATAAATAACGCTCACAAATATATTGTGATCGAGTCGCTATTGAGTTGCAACCAGGGATCAGCATCCAAGCCAAACTATAACAGGAATAAATCCCTGAAAGCAACAAGCTGTATTTACTTCACCCTACTACAAGAAAGTACCAGTAAACCAGCAAGAGCAAATGTACAAACTGTACATATACCTACGTACATATTATCACGCTTGTTTCCCATAGGGGTAGATCTCCACATGCGACGATCCTGACAAACAATTTTCTCTTCGTCTACTTTCATTAACCTCTTCATATATGCACGTACAACAATTATAAAAACCCACTACAATTATAATAAATATCAATATTACAAAAAGAAGTTTTAAAATCACTCTCGACTTTTTACAAACTAGATCCAAGAATGTATCAAAGCGTAACCGTTTCCTTTAAAGAACCTCTAATTAACTGGGATTGATAAAAATTGTATTATCCTGATAATAACACAATGACTCAACTATCATTTATAATGGGGGTTCAAAAAGCTGCTGTTGATTACTGGGTAACAACGAACGGCAGCTTTTTTTCCTCTAACACTGTGTTGCGGATAGAGAGCAAACCCGTGACCCACCCGCCGGAACACGCCTTCCCTCCACGCCCCGCATACCGCCGATGCCCATAGCTCGCACAATTAGCAGCTAGGCGTCGTACGGAACGTGGGATATAGCAGCAGCCTTGGAGGCCGGAATCTCACTTGCGACTTACTACTTTCATACCATTCTCACTAGACTCTCTCGCGTACTTACTTATTCCTAATAGCACCAATACGTGCTTCTTCTGCGTATAATTTAATTGTAAATAACGTTAATAATAATCATACAGTCCAGTCTATATCGAGTTTCTATTTAAAAGAAGCAACTGCCACCAATACACAGTTTAACTCTCTTAGGGTAGTCAAAATATCACTTACCTGGCCGTCCTTATTAGAGTCGGCCCTCTTCCGTAGTCCATCCCAAATTTTGATCATGATCTCGTGTGTTTCAGTGTTTTTTGGGTCTCCAGGTTTCCAGCCACGGAGGTGGCAGATTTTCTGCAGAATTAACAATACATTTAAACTGTTTAAAATATCGACAACTCTGTATCTACATATATTCGTGAATAAGAAAAAGATTCGTGCATTTTTGGATTCAATAAATATTTTTGGTTTTTTTAAGTGTAAGAAACAACAGAATGTTATACCCGAAGTGAACTTGCTTACACATTTGTAGAATTTTCAACGTGTTTGCCAACTTATGAATGAGAGATAAAGTTCAGGTTAGTTTAAAAAAAAAAACTATTTACAATACTAAGAAAAATCAAAATTCAACGTGGCCCATAATTAATTAAAAAATAATATAACTGCTTAGAAACTGACCTCTATAGCAAGCTCGAAATCTTTCCTCTCTATCGTTCCGCTCTGATTCACATCTGTAAAAGAGGTACTAATTGGGTATCTAACACATCATAGAATAAATTCTAAAACAATACGAGTATATATAAAAAAGTAAGTCCATTTAACATTTAAATACCTTACCTACCTATCATCTCAGCTGTACCACTTCAAAACCTAGCAAGTGCAGTTCATGAAATTTAACAACTCAGCACAAAAACTTTAAAAATTAAGGCTTATTGGGAACGATATAATTTTGATGCAGTCTTTACATGTTTTGGAAAGCACAATACATCAACAAACGCTTAAAATAATTATAACAGCCTATAAATGTTCCACTGCTGGGCTCGGGCCTCCCACTGCACGAATTGGACAGTACACCCGCCATGCTTCTCTAAGACGAGTTGGCGGATCCTTGGCAGGTTTGACACATCGATCATTTCGATGTGCAGTTTTCATCACGATGTTTTCCTTCATCGTTGTTAGTATGTGATAATTGTAACCATATCCACATTAGGTCGAAAAACTACCTAAGAGGTGCATGCGTTCCGGCTATGATACACAACAAACGCTCAGCAAGACGATAAAAGGAGAAACAGTGTCAGTTGCTAAGCTTTGAAATTGCACAGCTTACATACTTTCAAAATTTCATCATAGAAATAATTTTATTTATTGTTTGAACAGTAATCAAAAGTTATTTTACTCGTTAAAATGATAAAGTACCGCACAAAATCAAAGACATTCTCGTTTCGATTTGAGAAACTTATTTGATAAAAAAAATCGCATTAAATCATAAAATAAAAGATGTTTTTATGACTTACCAAAGAAAACGTTGAAGACATAAAGAAGTTTCTTCCTTCTGAACTCGGATATGGACATTTTTTAATCTGAAAGAAAATTATTATATTATTAAAATGGCCATCGTATTACGCCGAGGCAACTCCCCCGAAATAAGGCTGGCACTTAACTTTGATTCGTTTTCTTTTAGTGCCTCGAGATACTTTAATTTTATGCTTTCTTGAAAGGCATATAAAGTAAACGTTTCCCCGAGGTGTTGCTATCGTAAATTAAGTTCTTGCGTAAATTGCAGCAAATTTCCATCATAAAGTGTCTCACAAGCATTCATTTATCGAAAGTACATATGATATGATAATCAATTATTTCGTAAGCTCGGAGAAAAGGAACAAACAAGCATCCAAACAAATTCCATTACTCCATTGAAAAGTTACATTTAGGGTTGTGTTTTTCCGAATTATATAATAGAAAACTGAGCCTAATGGTTCTTTTTCATCGCATTCTTACGAGTATTCAAGAACCGGTTAACTTCGGAGCGCTGTAAAACCCAGATAAATTAATGAAATTAAATAAATTTGTAGTGGAAATTATAAAAAACCCTCTATAAGATTGCTCTGATGTCATTTAATTGTAAAATGACCAGAAAAGAAGTTATAACGCCCAAAAGAAAGTTTGTTCAAAAATTTTGTTTATAACTTTTTTACTTTCCATTTTAAGATAAAAAATAATAAGAATAAAGTTGTAGACAAATTAATTTGCTACAAATAATGTCATAAATTTTTCTATAGGGTTGCTTGTTTACGAGATAAAGAAAGACAAAGAAAACATTGTGATTAAACCTACATATCGAGATAACCGATGTGTCAAAGTTGCTAAGCCACCTTAGACAAGCATGGCGGATATACTATCCGCTCCTCTACAGCGTAAGGCCCGAGCCCAGCAGAGGGACGTTCATGAGCTGTTATTATTATTATTATAATCTTAAACATCAATGATTGCTTGAATATCTGTTTAATTTTAGCTCAATTAAATGCTAAAAATAGACTAAGATACAAAAGTGATGAAAAAAAATTAACAGTCCATAAATACCGCGCTGCTGAGCACAGGCCTCTCGTTCATAGAGGAACGGGCAGTATACCCTCTATCGGTTTCATATCACGGTTCCGTCACAGGTGGTAATTGTAATAAAATTATAGGGGCCCAATATTGATAATATGAGTGACCTAACTATACATACCGACTTCCTTATTCTTATAACACCATACTGATTCAGATAAATTGTCCCAAAATCAGTGTAATATAATAAGTGTGTGAATGTGGTCATCTATTAATGTTACCAGAATTCAAAATATTTTTGTACCCTACAAAAATATTGTTAGCAGTTGCAGGACTCGAAATAAAAATCCCTTTAGAATTACTATAGAATTTATTCGAACTATACAAACACGTATAACACAGGTACAAATATAACTGAACACAATCAGTTCAAACGTAATGCGCGATTCAATAACACGCGCAAAGTCTGTCACTAAAGAGATCACCGAATGTACACAAGTCTTGCCTTGATCGTGGTTCTCGCTCGACTGATCATCTCTCCATCGGGCTATTGCTTCCTAATACACCGATGCAATATGTCTACCTGACAAGCGTCGACGCAATTTCACAGAAAACGTAATCCGCACACCTGCGTAATTATGCCTGCGAACGGCCATAAACGAGTACAATACACAATGGACTGATTTTCTAATTACAAATTTTAAACACAAAGTAAACAAAAGAAGACAGTCATAAATAGTTTCCATGTTATTAGCTCAAACGCCGCGGCAGGTAATAAATGTGCTTTGTCTACAGGTATGCAGGTGGCCCAAATTGTAACAATATGTTTTATTTTTCATACAAAAGATGAGTCTTCTAAAACTTTACTGAAATTTTTATGTTAATCCTTTAGAGATAAGGTTCAGTTTTATATGAAAACAGGTTTTAGTCTATGAATGAAATACAAATTACGTTGTCGGAATTCAATTGCTTGAAATAATGGTTGCTTTGGTCAATTGAAAGCATTGAATTTGTTCGAATGAGATTGGTTATATAAATATTATCCAGTAGAATTGTTTTTTCAGTATTTATTAAGATTACGTGGGTTTGCTCCGAGTAAGCATAAAACTGAATGTTTGGCGAAAACTTGATAAGGGATATTTGGTTTAAACAACCTATATATTTTGGCCAATATTATTATTTATTTTTTATTGCATGAGTTCAGCAGACAGGCAGACGGCCCACTTGATGGAAAGCGGTTACCATCGCCTATGGGCATTTGCAACACCAAAGGTGTAACAAATGCGCTGCTGCTCTCTTAAGGGAGACTGGAACCTGGTCACTTAAGCCGGAACACAACTCAAGGTTGTTATGGCGACATGCTTTAGACCAGGGGTGGTAGCCATCCAGTCGGGCAAATGTTCTACCACCTGGCTGTGGGTTGTTTTGTCGCCTCTTACGATAGCCCGCCCGGTCGCAGGAAATTGTATTCTTTCTCCGTTCCTGCACGGATTATAAAAGGAATTATAATTTTTTATTTATTTTCCAATATGCTTATATAAATAACATATTTTTAACTGTGGCACAGAAACCCCATGGGCTTATTAGGGAGCCATGTAATAATAAATAATTAAATGACATAGTGACATTTTAAAATGATTATTATTTTTATATTAAAACTAGGAACAAAAGCAAGCCGAAAATGGCGAAACATAACTCAAAAGTTGTTATGGCGGCGTACTCAAACAGGGGGTGGTAACTATCCAGACAAGCTGATCCCTACCACCTGACTATGGATCGATTTGTCACTTATTATATGCTAGAGTTTACTCTGCGGCTGCACCGCGGGTCAAACTCTAGTGCGTACCTCTTCTTTAAAGAGCAGGCGTTAATACAAGTTACATTATATAATATAAGATTTTTTTTTATTGACACCAAAATTAAATTTACATGTTGTCTTAAAATTAAGACTGTTTGGGTACTAACACCTAAACTAGGCCAAGCCTGTATCTTAGGTGTTAGTCCCTTCCAGCGACTTAACAACTACGACGTGAGTGTGTAACAATTTTAGTAAGTAAGTTAAGTATTTGAAAACAAAGAGTTACAAGATAATAATTTAAAAGGTAGATTGAAATTGTTTTAAAGCGAGTGAGAAGTACGTATGTACATATGTCTATAATTGTCAATAGAACGAAAACACTGCATACTTGGGACTTAGGAACATTTAGGATTTTAATGACTTAATTTGTAGCAAAAATAGTAGTTTTAGTTTAGTTTTAGGCTTTATTTTGTATAATGTTGTCAGCATTATATATCATATTAAAATTCTATTAATTTGCATTTATTTTGTACATTGTATTTGTAATACACTTTATGTATCTGCCCCCGGAAGATTCACTTCATTTTATATCGCAAACTATCCCACATCCCGGGATGACAAGTTACAGCAAAACCGATCCGGTACGCCTAGTAGTTTTTTCGTGAAAGCTTAACAGACAGTTACTATTACATTTTTTTTATAGCTGATGACTTTTTATATGTATAAACTTGAGAAATGATTGGTCTCCCATACAAACTTTCATCCCATATTTCAACCCGTTCTAGTTTTATTTATCTATCTGCAAACTACATAATCTACGCAAATGACAAAAATTACAGAAATAACAAAAATGTCCAAAATGACCAAAATGTCCAAAATGACCAAAATGTCCAAATTGACCAAAATGTCCAAAACGACAAAAATGTCCAAAATCCAAAATGACCAAAATGTCCGAACTGTCCAAAATGTTTCAAAATAACAAAAAATCACAAAAAACCAAAATCTATCCCATTATCTGGTATGAAAAGTATCCCTTGTCCACACTCGGTATTAAAATTACATAGTATATACGGACCGAATTTCAGCCCAATAAAGAAAAGAAAAAAAAAAGCAAATCAGTCGAATAGTTTTTCCATAAAAGCATAACAAACAGAGAGACAACTATATTTTTATCCTGGTAACGATTCCATTTTTCGAGATAAAAAGTATTATATGTTAATCCTCGGCATCGGAAATATGCATATACTGAGTTTCAGCCAAATCGGTCCCGTAATTTTCCGTAAAAACGGAACAGACAAACAGACAGAGTTACTTTTGCATTTATAATATAATAGGGATAGGGATTATAGATTGAAAGTAAAAAAATGTATTTGTTTCAAACATAATAATTTTTTGCAGGTAAATACTCTCTCATTCTGAAATTCCTATTTTCAAGATAACACGTTATTGAAGCAAATAGTCGATTTTTCTCTACGTAACTAGCTATAAAATATCTTAAAATGTTTAGGTAAAATAGGTACAGGACGGTAGGGTTGATCCCTGATTACAGACACCTGGGACCGCCGAGGGTCTTCACACCCCCAATTAAACCGAGGACGACTTATCAAAGTGGACTTTGACAAAGTTAAGTCGACATCTACTTGATGGTAAGCTTTTGTTATTTATTAGACATTGTTAAATTGTTTATACTTGGAAAAAAAGAATGAAAGAGTAAATACCAGCTTAATAATAAACAACTGCAAAACTAAAAGAAATATAAATTTTTACTCTTTTTAATTATTTTTCATTATCTTGTAATGTCATTAAGACTGAACAAGCATGCAAAATTTCAATCTCAAGTGTAAAAGAAACTGCTTCTACTTCAGCTTGCAACTGTGAAACTACAACCACAATATACATACATACATACATAACTTCACGCCAGTTCCCTTGCGGGGTAGGCACGAGCAACAGAGCGCTATTTAGGCCCATTCTTACACACTCACTTGCTTCTTTGACATTCATAACTCTTGTCATGCACGCTCGTCTGTTCTTAAGGCTCCTGACATCACCCTCCGCTAGTACACGATCAATTTGATCATGGAAGGTGTGTCGTGGCCTTCCACGACTTCTGCATCCATCCACTTTTGCATTCCACAATATATATATATATATATATATATATATATATATATATATATATATATATATATATATATATATATATATATATATATATATATATATATATATATATATATATATATAGGTATATATACCTTTTCAAAATAATTTCCACTTTCGTGCCTTATCATCAGCACAAGCTAAACAGGCACGAACAATTACCAAGTTGTAAGTCTAGAGGCTCTAATGCAGCTTGCAAGATGTGATTTAAAGAAAGTAACTAACTAACAAACAAAAGCTTGTAAAATATATTTTTTCTATGATATGCGACTTTGTCCACGCTTGATTTGAAATTTCCGCGGAATTCCCGGGATACAAAGTATCATTTTAAAAGAATGTAAGCTATCGTTTTAGTGAAAACTTTATCGGAAAAATCCAATTTTCATGCACCCGAACAATTTCAACCCCGCCCAGGAAAATTCTAACGGGATTACCGAAATAAAAACTATCACACATTTTATTACATAAAATTTACTATCGATCGGTGAAAAAATCGCATTGGAATTGTATTTTTTTTCAATCTGGTCATTTGAAATTAATTCCCAGAAAAATTCCCGCGAGATTCCTAGGATAAAAAGGAGCGTAGATTTTAAGTCTAAGCATTTGTTGTCGATCAGTGAAAACCGCATCGAAATCGGCCCATTAATTTTTACGCGAATCCTGAACAAACAGATAAACAGACAAGAATACTAAAAAAATTGCATTATTTTCTCTATCATTTATATAGTGTATCCAGTTGTTGTTTTTTAAAGCTTCAATGTACAGACACGGCATGTTTAGAAATTTATAATATAGCACATTTGCAATTAAATATTAAAATAGAAAACGGTTTAACCATCTAAACACACAATATAACAAAAAATTTAATCAAAAAATTATGTCATAAGGTAAAACAGGTTATAGGCGAAAATATCAGAACACTTGATTTAAAGCGTCACTCCGGTCTGCGGAGTGACGCTCGCGGACCGCGTTCGTAATACCGAAGTAAGAAAGAGAGTTGGTCTGAAAGAGAGTGTCGGGGTGAAGGTAAGGAAAGGAATGCTCCGGTGGTTCGGGCATGTGGAAAGAATGCATGATAAAAGAATGACTAAACAGATATACAATGCAAAAGTGGATGGATGCAGAAGTCGTGGAAGGCCACGACACACCTTCCATGATCAAATTGATCGTGTACTAGCGGAGGGTGATGTCAGGAGCCTTAAGAACAGACGAGCGTGCATGACAAGAGTTATGAATGTCAAAGAAGCAAATGAGGTGTGTAAGAATGGACCTAAATGGCGCTCTGTTGTTCGTGCCTACCCCGCAAGGGAACTGGCGTGAAGTTATGTATGTATGTATGTATGTACTTGATATAAAATTGCAGTATGAAAAGATGCGACACAAAAGTTAGAAAATAATAATAGTTTTTATGCGTTAATTATTAATACTATGCTTGGTATCTTTTTTAAGTTCAATAACCATTTTAGCACATACGGAACTAAAAATATTCATCAAACATAATCATTATACCTACACACATTTTCTCTTAAAAGCGTGCTTCTAACACATACATAAAAACACGTATTAAACGACTTACGACTGATAATCAGCTTTTATCTTTATATGTATGAATAATTCACAGTATCAAAGCCACCAAACGACCGTGCAGAGCAGAAATTTCTAACATTGGATAGTAACATACAGGCAGAAGAATATTAGTAAAAATATAACGTTCATAAATTTATTATTCAGTAATTATCTACACCGATTTACAGATATAATTAAATACTATAAATAAACTAAGTCTAACTAACATCTATTAAAAAATAAATATATAACTGAAAATCTTCTAAATCTCACATGCTCACAGGCTAGATTGCGCTATATGTCATAAATCTTCAGGCTTTTTAAAGTTTGAAATGTAATATAGCCATGCTGGAATTATTATCTTGATTACAGATCTTAGGGCCGGCTTGGTGGGTAGATACTACGCTCTCATAGAAAATATATATCGGCGTGAAATGGATAGTCTTTAACTAATCCTGTTTCGTGCAATGAATGAGAGTTCTGATAGCTCACTCCCCCTGGGCTCGGGCTTTATAGGGGAACGAATAGTATACCCCCGCCACGCTTGTCGCAGGTTTGACACATAGGTTATCTCGATGTGCAGGTTGTTAGTACGTATGCACATTAGGTCAGAAAACTGCCTAAGTGATGCATGTGTTCCGGCTAGGATTCGAACCTACGCCATATGAGTTTGGGACACGTACGCTATCCTTTACGCTACCACGACTTTTCCCTTTTTTTTGATGACGAAGGGGGAATGTCATTTCTTGGGACACCATCCTCTGGCTTGGCGGGGAGGTGGAGGTGAAGGAGGTGTCACAGGAAGTAGATCACAGGTACTACATCTGTGACACCCCGATGCCTGACTCTCTCACTTAGGGCACTCCCGGGGAGGGTACCCCATAGATAAAACTTATCTGTTCACCAACAGGGGGGGAAAGTCCGCGGGAACCCCCGTGATGGATTAAGGGAGGAGTTGCGTGTAACGGCGACGTTACCAATTTCCTTTTTTTTGTTGAAGTAGGGGGAATACGTTTCGTACACTACTGGGTTCTTTGTGGGAGTTAAACCTTAGCGGCGAGATTAAGCGTCACCGACATGTAAGAAGACTCAGTTGGTAAAGTCGTTCCCAATAATACTCCACTGAATCCGAACCTGCCTGAACCTAGTTACACGTATGCTCATCCGCGCATTACGCATCACGCAAGGCCTAAGACTGCTCCGGGAAGCAGGGCAAACTCACTTCGTCAAAAGAGGTTTAATTCCACCGCATGCCCAGATGCAGGTGGACCCCTGACCTGACAATTTCCTTGTCCCAACCTCTATTCCAATCCCATATCCCATCGCCTCTATCCCATTCCTCCTCTATCTGATCTCTCTATCTCATCCCGCTATCCTATTCACTTTTCTCAACCTCAGGGCTGGCAACACGTTAGCTTCGCCCCTGGTGTTGCAAACTTTTGCTGCCTGATTCCCAGCTTCGCAATTAAAAAAGTTTTTTATAGATAAATATTGACTAATTTGATCTAAGAATTGTCAGAAAAATATTTTTTTGTTATTGTTATGACTAAAAACATTTTAATTAATTATAAAACTTCCATAACAATTATGTCTGTGGCGAATTGTACTCTTATCTATATAATTTAGAAACTTCTTAGGCTTCGTTCCAGAAGGGATTCACAACGACCACGTTCACGACCGCGATTTTCCCGTTCCACTTGCTTGCGGACGTTACAATCATAAACTGTAGTGGAACGGATTATGGGGCGTTGGTGTCATTGACGACGAAATACACAAATATCCTTGGTTTATTTGAAAATCGCGCCATTTTCAATGTCAAGATTAAGAGATAGAGAGACTTAATGCACTGTGGTTAACGCCCACTTCGACCCCCCTCTTGATTTGGGTCGCTGTGTGACCGAAAATGATGACGTTATTAGTGACGTTTTCGCCACGAACATAACGACCGCGGTCGCCTTGTGGAACGGCAGTAGGAGCATTTTGGGAGTTGTGAGATACTAAAGGATCCTTGGAGTTACGCTGTTTACCAGGTAATTGTCATTAATAATACTCTTCTGCCATGATGAAGATTAAAAGTATTAATTGCTCCTAAAACCGACATTTGTTCATTATTTTGAATAACAGTTTAATTTACTTGAATAATAACACAACGAGTCCATATTTGCCCTTTTCACAAAACAAAATATACGCGCCTGAGCAATTCACAATTAAATTATTTCATTTCACCAGTCCCACCAAACGAACTGATAAATTGCACGCTGGCATGATAAAATACGTAAATCAAGTCTGTTTGTATAAAAATGAACATTATTTACCTTTGCCCTTGCGGAGGATTATCGAATTGAACTTTGCCAAAAGCCAAAAATATGAATATTATATTCAAGTGGTATTTGTAAACTAGGTATATTTTTTTAGAGTCCCGTAGCCGTGTTTGGCAAAAATGGAAACATGAAATCATCATTTTTGTCTCTATTTTGTTGTATTGTGAAGCTTGCAAATAAGCAGACGGCCCAAGCAATGGAAAGTTGTTACCGTTTGTGGTATTCTGTTTAATCTGTGAAATAACAAATGTCATTGTCATTAATGTCAAACTACTGCCCCTTTCTAATGATGGAACTCAAGACGTCCATAAACATTTATATCTGTTTAAAATAAGATTACTAGCAAATGTTAAAATACAGTAAAATAAATAATAAGAAGATTATTATTCGGTGTTTTAATAACAAGAAACGAAACAAGACTCCGTTGACTACAGACGGTTGCAATACCAGTGGTGAAGCCATCTCATCCCCAGCTTATAGGATGGAATAAAGAGGATCTGATAGACATACAGAGAGGGATTTGGGGACACCCCACCGTCAGGACGTAACAGTGGGGTAGAGAGGGGTTCATTGGCTAGTTGCCTAAATACCTACTAAAATACCTCTGTGTTCTCTGTCTTACCAGAAGTCAGGGCCACGGGAACGAGGCAGTGTCGACGCCGTGATCCTGGCTGGCGTGAGCTCACCCTTGTTTGTAGGCGGGCCTCTTCTTGGGCTGGGGATAAAAAGTCTTCCCCGACAACTGCACGATAACAGGGGCGCGCGCGGAACATCTGCGCGTTCCTCTGTCAGTGGCATGGGTGTGGGCAGTTCCTTGAGCGACGTCACCCGCGGCCGTGTGTCTATGGCTTCCTTCTCTCCGGCGACGCCTTATCCGTCGCGCGGGAGCCGAGCCAAGTAGTCCTTTCCTACTCCCGCTCCACCGCCTCCTTCGCCGACATGACTGTCTCATAGAAGGAGGCGACGGCGTCCCATCCGGTAGTGCTCCCGACCATGGCCAGAAGCACAGCCGGGAGCGAAAGGTCTAATCTAATAGATGCGCCGAGAACACGGCGCTCCTCATCCCATGCAGAATGTGTAGCGCCGTGTTCTCTATCTCATCCCTCTATCCTAAGATGGAAGAGAAGGGATATGGAACCGGAATGGCGGATAGGATAGGGAAGGTAGAGAAGCGGGTCATCAAAACTCTCATTTACCATACAAAACATTATTACGTCAAGGCTAACCACTTCACGCCGATCGCGATTTTGTGTGAGAGCATGGTATTACACCATCGAGTTGGCCCTAAGAACGGTAATGAAGATGGCTTGTGGGGGTTGAAATATGTGTGGTGCTTCTATGGTGGATGACCCCTGATGTATGTTGGTGAAGCATCACTGGCGAGAGCCCATGGCTCAATCGCCCGAGAGGGGAGTACAAAATAATACGATGAGATTTGGTACTCTCTATGTAATTATTGCTTACTCGTAACTAATTTAATATTATACTTAAGACTATATATACAGAAATATTAACTGCTACGTGAAACTATGTAAAACCTAAACATATTCGTAGATGCATCTCCAAAGATTTTTTGTATTCTGTATTGACAGATTTTGGCACGTACAATGGACTACTCGTAGCAATAAATTATTCCATGTACGTGACGTAACATAGCTCTACCACGTACAAGAATTCAGCGAGAATTACTGTCACTGTATAAGAGCTGTTTCTAATATATGATCAATATGTATTTGTACGAGTGAGAACTTAGTAATCCACATGGCTGGGATTTGACGGTATGCGACAAAAACCGTTCGAAACAGGTTTATTCGACACAACCTGTTCAACGAACGTTTGTTGCCAAAACCGCTTAATTGAGGTTAAAGTTAGAACAAAAACGCAAAGAAAAGCTTCCTATATAATTAGGTTCTAACAGGCCGCATATGGAGTACTGCTCACACCTTTGGACTGGAGTACCTGCCTATCAACTTAATCCCTTGGACTGTATTTAACGTCGAGTCGTTCGCGTTGTTGATGATTCCATACTCATAGACGGTGTAGATACGCTTGGCCTTAGGAGAGACTCCATATTCTACCGACTGTATAACGGGGAGTGTTCCGAAGAACTGTTTAGAATGGTGCCTTCGTCCTCTTTCTACCATCGCACCGCTCGCCATTGGTTGGGACTTCATCCCCTCTTCCTTGAACTGCTTCGTTCATGCACGCAACGGTTCTATAGAACGTTTCTCTTGTGCACCGTAGGGATTTGGAATGAACTCCCAGTCGTGGTTTTCCCACAGCGCTACAATATGGGGTTCTTTAAAAAGGGTGTCGTAAAATTTCTTCGAGGCCGGCAGCGCGTTGGTAACCTCTAGTGTTGCAAACGTCCATAGGCGATGGTAAGCGCTTTCTATTAGGTGGGTTGTCAGCCTGTTGCTGTACTCCAGCTATAATAAAAAAGGTACGATTTTCTTTTCTGGTTTCCAAGTCCCAAAGATTGTTTTTTTTTATGATAAATATGTTCGCTTTTGACCACAATCGCACCTAATGTCAGACGATGATGCGGTCGAAGATGGAGCACGCTTACCTAGATAGTACCTATTTACAGGAGACTTGAAGATACCCGGATTATATTTTTCGAGCACGGGAAATGGCCCGGAATCAAATATTTACATGAAATATTAAGGCATTGTTCGATATATGAGCGCGATGCGTATATCCGTGTAGCTTAGTATTGTTTGCCAATACATTATACAGGATTACAGCCTGTAGTCCTATGTAATTTTGGTTACAATATATTACGGCAGAGATTTCATATATTTACACGTGAAAGCTTTGGATTAGAGAGGGTAATGTACAAACCGACGTATACTGTGTTTGTTATGTTTAATATCGGCTAAGTGCGTTTTGGAGTATGCACTTAAAGGATTCTGGAGCAACGAGGATCACCCACCTTTGTCATTTGGCTACCAAACCTTGAATATTAGTTAGAACATGAATATTTAAAGATCTGTGACTTTAATTAGTTGTAGGGCAATAAACTGTGCCATTATTGGCACTAATTGATCGTGTACTAGCAGAAGGTGATGTTAGGAGCCTTAAGAACAGACGAGCGTGCATGACAAGAGTTATGAATGTCAAAGAAGCAAGTGAGGTGTGTAAGAATAAGCCTAAATGGCGCTCTGTTGTTGGTGCCTACCCCGCAAGGGAACTGGCGTGAAGTTATGTATGTATGTATTATTGGCACCCCACCCAATAATTGAAATCCGGTCAATTTATTCAATATATTAAAATTCTTTATGGTTTTCATTTTATAGCCATAAAATATTATTTTTATATTACTGAAGACCAAGGGCCATAAAGATGGCTCGGACTTTTGGAGGGCTTGCGTGGGGCCAAGAGCGCCAACATAGAGGCCTCTTCGACAATTTTAATGTAAAAGTAGCGTGATACTGACCAGCGATTATCCCCGTCTACACCACATAAAATGTAAGCAGTGGACAAAGGTTGGCTGACGACGACACCATATAAAAATGCATCCAAGAACGAGCCCTGGTCAGTGTATTGTAGAAATAAGAACAAAAGGTACTGGGCTATTGGGATGAACTGCTAATAGAGCTAGGGATCTGTCTAAGCAGCCTGTAGAGGTATGTATGTACTATACTAATATATAATGTATGTGCGAGAGAACGATGTTATTGATATAATGGATATTCTATGTTCTACGTGTATCAAAGTGAATATTTCAAGTACGCAATCAGCTTTGAAGTCGTATTGAATACACGAGTATGTGAAGTACTATACGCTCCCGCATTGGAAAACCGCTTTTCCAACTTAAAATTGTGTGTATGTATGAACTGGTTTCGCAGATTACTTTTACGTTCCCCGATATTGGTATCTATTTATTAAACTATTTCTTGCAATCTTACTTTTTTTGTAATGTTTCTTGCGAAAAATATTATTTTGCGTTATACGAATTTCCTATATTTGTATTGCTATTATAATACATATAAATCACGTGACTTGGATCAGTACAGTATTCATTTTTGCCAAATTTTACCTGCAAAATTAACAGTTTTGATATAATTAAGATAGATTAATGAGTTCTAAACGTTAAAGATACGCCTGGCTGTTATGAAGGTGTATTAGTACCAAAACGAATGTATGGCAGTTATAGTTGGGTATGGCAAAAGAAATATGAATGTAATGTATACATATAATAAAATTGTAGAAGTCAAATTTCTGTACAATGAAAAAAATGCTAAAAACCGAGTCAGGTGGATGTAAGAAGTGAAATAGAACTAATTTAGATTTTTTCAAAATATTTTGTTTCCCTGTTTGTTTGTCTGTCTGTTTGTACCAGCTAATCTCTGAAACTACTGGACCGATTTAAATGAAATTTTGTATGGTGGTAGCTTATATCCCTGGTCAACATATAGGATACTTTTGATCCCGAAAAATTAAAGAGTTCCCGTGGGATAGTTAAAAAAACTTTAATTACTTAAACAGCTTATTATACAACTTATGCACCTAATTAAGTATTGATATTGCCGGTATCATCATACAATAAAACGTTAAAAAACAATTAGGCTATTTATATCATCATGCTGAGACCAATAGGAGCGGAGGTTTATTAATTTACTTTTTTTTAACTATTCCACGCGGACGAAGTCGCGGGCAGAAGCTAGTGTAAAATAAAATCATTTGAAATGAGAGCTATGAGACGTATATGTAACAGTGTCATAAGAGAACGTTGTGGATAAAAAAAAAGAAAGAACCCGACGAATTGAGAACCTCCTCCTTTTTTTAAAGTCGGTTAAAAAGAGGTAGTGACAAGAGTTGAAAACGGAATGTTAATGTGCTTTGGGCATATTTTTTATTTATTTTTTATTGCAGGAGTTCAGCAGACAGGCAGACGGCCCACTTGATGGAAAGCGGTTACCATCGCCTATAGACATTTGCAACACCACAGGTGCTCTCTTAAGGGAGACTGGAACCTGGTCACTAATGACGGAACACAACTCAAGGTTGTTATGGCGACATAATTTAGACCAGGGGTGGTAGCCATCCAGTCGGGCAAATGCCCTACCACCTGGCTGTGGGTTGTTAAGTCGCCTCTTACGACAGGCCGCCCGGCCGCAGGAAATTGTATTCTTTCTCCGTTCCTGCACGGATAACTTTCTCCGTTCCTGGACGGATAGATATAGAGACAATGAATGAAAACAGAATCACAAAAAGGTATATGACAGCAATGTGACTGATAGAGTCGGTGCCGGTAGAACACGGCGTACTTACTTTACACGATATCTGAAAAAGCTAAGGTAAAAGTCACTTTAAGTAATCGTATAAAGATAATAAAAGTCGATGAAACAAGAAGTGTTTGTCAGGATCGTAGCAGGTGAGATCCATTATCTCTGCATATCCAAAGAAAACTAGACATGACGATATGTAGTAGATATGTGTGTAATAAGTTTCCCTTTATTTAAAATGTTTGGATGATAGATGTTCAATTTTGCAAAAGCTTTCCGTTAACTACAGTTTGCATAACACTGTCTAATTAAGGCAACTTCAATAACACCCATTCATAAAATTTGCTGAGAAACATAAATCTTCAAACTTCTGCTCATCATCAAACAAACCTTCTGACAAATACATCTCATAACTAAAACATTGAAGAAAAACGATCTGTGTCAGGTTATCAGCACGTCGACAAATTGGAACAAAAAGTCTGAAATGAAATATTGTCTCAATTTGATAAATTCTTACGCCTAACCTCTACAGTGGAGAAAAAATGAAGTTAACCCCTGGAGGGTGCCCGAGGAGAACATTTGTCAAAGTCTTACAACGAGTAAATTATTGCCTATCAAAGTTTATGCGGGAGTTTGCGAGATTAAGCTATAGTATTAGGAGGAATATTGTGCCCCTTGGAAGACCCCATTGATACGCTTTGTGTACTATCAAGATAGGTTTCTATAGTTTAATCTACGACAGAAGTATCTAATCGTTGTTAAAACTAATACTTTATAAAATTGTATTAAAATCTAACATGAAACATATAATAAGGACAGACAGAATCTGTAAAACATAGGGGTTGTTTAAAAGCGATCGCTCTTGAGCGTAAAGACGACGATATGTACATAATTAGAATAGTGCTTACTAGTTTGTAAGTTTTCTGTAATGGTGTACAATAGGTACACGTATAAATTGTAGATCATCAACTTGAAATACTGGCAGAAGTGTAATTAAAAAAACTCCTGTAAACATATTTATAGATAAGAAATATAATCCAGATCTTTGAAGTGGGAATGGGAGCGTTCCTAAAACGCTGATAGCATTTCCTCGTTGTTTAGCATCGCTGATCATCGTACGCAGAATTAGGTGAATAAGAAATCTTATATCTTATACTAATATATAAAGCTGAAGAGTTTGTTTGTTTGAACGCGCTAATCTCAGTAACTACTGATCTGATTTGAAAAATTATTTTAGTGTTAGATAGCCCATTTATTAAGGAAGGCTATAGGCTATATAGGATCACGCTAAGATTAATAGAAGCGGAGCACCAATGGACTGTTTCAAAATCGGGGGGTTTTGAAAACAAATTTCACGTGGACGACGTCACGGGCACAGCTAGTTAAATTATATATAGAGCTGCTTTACCCCTTTCTCTTCAAATTTTATAAGAAAGTTACTATATATAGCTAGAAGAGTATATTCATAATTTTGTGGGCCGGCCACATTTGTCACAGGACCAATGACCGATGAAGCAGACGAGTCTTGGAGTGGAGACTGCGTCTCCGCAAACATAGTGTAGGACACCCTCCAGCCCGATGGACCAACAATCTGCGCAAGGTCCCCGGGAACTGGATGAGAACAGCGGAGGATTTGGATAGGTGGCGTAAACTTGGGGAGGCCTACGTCCTACAGTGGAAAACGATTGGCTGATGATGATAATTTTGACATTACCACTTATATGGATCTTTGTAAATTGTTTTAACAAAAAGAGAAAAGCCTACATTTTATCGCTTACAATATCTTCCATAACAGGCTCGATATTATACAGAAATTGTTGAGTCAAAACAAAGAAAACGTCTGTTTAATAAAATATTTTTTTGTAAGCTCTAAAATATTGTTACCTAACCCACGCAAAGCTTTAAGGCCGTTGTTTTTAATTGAAGGGTTTAATAAATTCTTGTACTAGAGCGCTGTTGGCGTTATTTGTGGTTATTGTAGCTTGTAGAGTATCAGTCCTTTGGGAGAGTGGTGTCTGTGGCCCTCCCACTGGCCTTCAGACAAGGGACTCATTTGAAATGTTAATCAAGTGGCTTACAGTTATTGCGGTAGTCGCCCTTTGCTCTATCGTGGACTCGGGTTTGAGATCTCTAAAATCGCGGTAGTGATTATTATTAACTAGGTAAAACCGGCTACGTTTCGATGTAGTTCGGTCTGATATGAATGATTAAGAAAGTCCATACACTAACTACTTTTCGGATTGTGCGGACACAAAAAGAGTTTTATTTTTTGGAAATTCATATTATACTAGAGGATCCCATCTAAGATGGACTTTCATTGATCTGCCTACCGGATAAAAATTATATTTTATTAAATAAAATATGTTTCTGAACATACACCGAGAGGGTTGCCGTAAAAACTAAATTACAAACTTCATATAATTAATTAAAATTATAAAAAAATATTCATTTTTTAAAAATTCACTGATGTATTTGCCAAACGAACTAAACTCTAAAGGAAAGCATATACTCGTAATATAGTACATAAATATACAACAGTTAGGTTGCCTACCTTATCTTGGTCCCTATTACCTTGTTGCCATGTATAAACAGGTAAATTGATATTAGCAGTTGCGATCATTTGCTAACCACTTGAAGTATATATTAAAATTAAGACAATTTTATTGCAAGTAATGACGTATAGGGTTGCTTGCAAAAAAAAACGGTTGCCAGGATTTTAAATTAAAATATTGAAGCGAGCAAACATGTATGACGGAGAGGCGTTGCGCGTATTATTTGATGCGATAGAGGAGGTGCGATGTTCGCTACGAAGCCGATATTATTTCTATGCCAAAAAATAATACTAGGATTCAATAAGCATGATACTTCAAAAATCTTTCAGACTGTCGTCGAGATGTGGGGTAGTTTCGATTCATTTTTTTAACGATTTCAGAGCTAAATAATAAAAATGGGAGACATTTGTCATTTCTATGGAACCCTTTGTTGTTTGTGCACTGCCAATCAATTACCCAATTTGTTTTAGGTCCCAAACAAAATAATGGAAAATAAACTTGTTCAATACTTAAGACTTTCTTTTTTTTATTTGATATTATAATAAAACACATTTAAAACTTAAAATAATAAAACATCAGAAAACTAAAGAATATTATTTAATATTAAGATATCCCCGCCAATTCGTCGACGCTTAATTTGAAATTCCCATGGGATTAACGAGACACAAAATACCGCAGCTATCGTTTTAGTGAAAACTGTGTCGGAATAAGCTAATTTTTATGCACCCGAATAATTACAAACCACTCCTGGGAAAATTCCCGCGAGATTCCCAAGATAAAAAATAACATGGATTTTAAGTGTAAGAATTTGGTGTCGATCAGCGAAAACCACATTAAAATTGCCTAGTACTTTTCACGTAAATCCCGAACAAACAGACGAGAAATCTAAAAAAATTGCATCGTGTGCTGCGTCGTATATGTAATCTATTCCAGGTTTTTTTTAATAACTTCAATGAACAGAAATGGCATGTTTAGAATAATAATAATAATAATAATAATCGGCAGACAAACACACACATTGTATATCCCCAAATTAAGCAAGTTACGCTTGTGTTATGAATAATATACAACGGACTACTCTGGGGCCGATCCCAGACACCCAGACCATAGTAAATAACGGAGAAAATACGTTTCCGAAATTTACTATACCAGGAATCGAACCCGGAACCTCTGCGTTGCAGTGAGGTACGCTGGCAAAGCCTTAGCCCGCTCAACCACAGAGGCCGTCGTCGAATTTTATAGAGATTGAAAGACTCTATAGTCTTTTTGATTCTTTTTACTACACATTATAAATGTATATCAAAAATTCTACCAATAAATATTGTGTGCTTTTTATGCTGACCGTACACCACAATATCTCCGCATTTCACAACAAGTTCTCTAATCACAAAAGTTAAACAAATATTTGTATTACTGTATAAAGCCTTACTTTACTATCTAAAGTAAAAAAGACACTATCAATCCTTGTATACACACAAATCCCCTATTTCTTTTGTCTTCGGATCGTTAATGCGGCGATAAGGTGCTTGTGAATGGGCACAAACACGTATTCCGAGGGAATCGATTCGTTAGCTCAATAGAGGGGGGATTTCACTAAATTGAACATGCTCAAAGCGAATAGAATTGGATTTAACTAAATGTACTGCGTTACATGTAACATATTTGTACTTTTGGCTGTTTTTTTTTCTTTTGAAACTACAAAAATTACACCGGGCTGAGTTGTACTTTTGATTAGTTTAATGGAATAGTGTTATTATATTTTAAAGCTACAAAACATTACTGAGGTCTGAGTCCTGCAGAAATTGGTCCCAGAATTATTGATTGTATGTTGCCCTCAACATAAATATTACTAGCTCAGCTGAATACTGAATATAATGTCAACCCATAAACATCCCAAAGATGGTATGGTCGTCATACACAAGCATGGCAGATAATGTAAAATTATACAATTCCTTAATTGCTGAATGATTAATAAATTAAAAATACGAGTATTTATAAATACGAAACAGTAAGATAACAAAATATGATAAACGCGATGGACTGAAAATTTGTTAACAATGTCTTCCGTTACAGATTTTATGGTGGATCTTAAACTGGTTGCTAGAAACAAAGGAAAAAAAGAAGAACACTCATGTGTTTTGGTAACAACACAATGCAAGACGAATTAGAAGAAAAAAATATAATAATAATGTTACGAGTGCGAGACTCGAATTAAAAATGTCGTTGGAATTATTATAGAGTTTATTAGAACTATACAAACACGTATAACACAGGTACAAATATAACTGAACACAACAAATCCAAAGGTAACGCAGAAGGTCGTAATTCAATAAAACGCGCAAAGTCCGTTACTAATAGACTACCGATTGTAGTACACACGTCTCGCTCGATCGTGGTTATCGCTCAACTGCCTCTCTCTCCCTCAGGCCGTCGATTTATACTGCACATATGCAATATGCCCGCACGGCAACGTGGACCGAATTTCCTAGAATCAGCTTGTACTTTAAAATACGTAACACCTGGCTAATGATTACAGCCGCAGGTAAACGATTACAATACAACAATAGGCCGTATGCTAATAAATAAGTAAACAAAAGCAGACGATCATAAAAGAATTACAATAGTTTCAATGTTATTAGTTATTAGTTCAAATGCCGACGGGTAATAAATGTGCTTTTACAGATATGCAGGTGTGAATCTGTTTTTGTCGGCGCCTAGGTTGTAACAATAATAACAGCCCAAAAATGTCCCGCTGTTAGGCACGGCCCTCCTACTATAGGGGAACGGACATTATACCCACCACGCTTGTCCAATGCGGCTTGGCAGGTTCCCTCACGATGTTATCCTTCACTGTTGTTACCACTTGGTATTTATTTATTTTTCATTGCAGGAGTTCAGCAGACAGGCAGACGGCCCACTTGATGGAAAGCGGTTATCATCGCCTATGGATATTTGCAACACCGAAAGTGCTATAAAGGTGCTGCTGCTCTCTTAAGGGAGACTGGAACCTGGTCACTAATGCCGGAACACAACTAACAACAATTGTAACAATATGCATATTAGGTCAGAAAATCTGCATAATGGTGCATGCATTGCTGCCAGGATTCGAACCCGCGCCCTTTGAGTTTGGAACGCGTGCGGTAGCTATTGAGCTACCAGAACTTAGAAAAAAAGGAATAGGTACATTAAATACGTAAGAATACAATATGTCTCGCGATGCTATTATATGAGTGCAGTTATTAATATATTTTGTAATTGCCAATTAAATTATCGTCGTTAAATCAATAATTGCTTTGTCCCTTTAGCGTTTTTTGTCAAAATGTGCACCAAAATGTCACAATTTATTGCTTTGTTGTAGCATCGTTTAGACCATTATTTCTTAAAGGTTTTTATGTCGCGATCCATGCATAGACTAAAAAGTTAAGTAAAAAGTCTTGCAGGTGTCACTGCGAAATTATAATAATATTTTAATTAATAGTTTATCTATACGTTTAATTGAATTGAATCTTTTGTATTTATAATTGTATATAGATCGAATTTTTTTAAGAGACTGCGACCCTCTTTAATAGGAACCGGGACCCTAAGTCGAAAAACGATTGCTTAGTGTACGGCCTGAGTGGTAAAGTGATCGACGGTCCGACCGGCGCGACGAGTTGCGGGCAATACGTCATCCAGCTGAGTGGCCTGAGCGCACGCTCGGCGTTCATCGTTTAAACCTGTACGCAACGCCCCGCTCGACGTACATCTCGGCTGGCACTAGGGACACTGGTTAGCGTTTAGATATATTTAAATTAGTTTATCTACTGTCAGTGCACGTCCGAATCGAGCGAGTGGCGGAGCGGGGCTTACAGCGTTCCTAGACACGACGGGTCGCTCAAAGCAAACATGCCCGCTGGAACCGCCACGCCAGCCGGCCGTCACTAGGGATACCCGCTAGCGTTTCCATGTGTTTGACACGAACGTTGCACGCTCCGCCCCGCTGCACTCTAGAATAGAGCGGGCACTCAGGCTATATGCTTAGGTCAAACGGACATTTGCAAAGAAATTTTAATGTAAATCTACTATATACCGAATATATAGAAGGTTTATGAGAGTTAGGATCTTTCTTCGCATTTTCTATCTATCCTTAAAAAACACATTTCTCCCTATCTTTCTCAATATCCGCTTTTTACAAACATTCATTAATTAACACGGTGTCTTAAATAAGGAACTTTGATTGATGAAAACAATTAATATTCTTTGATATCAAAGTTACGAACAATTAAACATTTAATTACGAAGATAGAAAATTAACGTTTGATACAGGAGTATTACCTACTTCAATTATAATTGTAGAAATCATTGTTAATTTAAATTATATAATTCCAAGAACCTTACCCTCTGAAGGTAATAAAGATCTAAAGGCATGCTCGTTTTTCTTCACTAATAGGCATATTTAAATATACATATTATATGTAAATTTGGTAGAATTTTTGCTGTTCTTACTTTACTGTTTTAAGAAAGAAACGATTTGTATGAAGTTGAGGATAAGAGGATAAGTTGAGGATCTTCCTTTTTTTTTTGGCCAGGGGAAATCCGTTTGAGGACTAAGCCGCGACAGGCACAGAAGCCTGGGGGGATGTTCGCGACCTGTGTGAGTGTGTGGGATTCGCCAGATCGGGGGTGGCACTAACGTGCCCGGTCAGAACCGATGCCACGCTATTGCCACTCCCCAGTTAGGGATACCCATTAAAACCCCCGGGTGTTCCGTCCTGCGCCTTATGCCAGGGCTACGGGAAATGGGCTACCCGACTCCGCAGTGCCCTGGCAGGCGTGGGCTCCCCTCACTGGGCCTCTTCCTATGCCAGGGGACGTGTACTTCTTGGTCTAATCCGTGCGTGGGGCGGTCTGTAACGCGCCTCACGGGAAGAGAGATGAGCGCGCGTGGAACACTCGCGCTCTTATCTCGAAGTTGAGGATCCTACATTAACTAAATGATGTTACAGATCACATTAATAATGAAACATAAAAATTACAATCCCTACTTATTTTATTGCATCTAGTGTTTTGTGAATCAAGTTTGATTTTGTGTAAAATTTATCGTGAATCTATTGTGTATTTTTTTCTATTTATGTAATGCGTCGTTTTTAAGTCAATAAATCTTTTCTTTCTTTTGTTATTTCAATTATTTTTATAATTGTATTAAAGTAATATAATAATATGATATTCGCACTGTCACATCTTCCAGTAACTGAAGCAGGGGCACCGCAGCTTCAACAGCTAAAACTCAAAAAGCGCCTATTTATAATATTATGTTGCCTTAGGAAGGGGTTTTTGTAAAAGTTTGTAAGATACTCTTTGATGCCACTCGTGATATGGCTGGTTCGTATTTCGTCCAGCGTATCAGCATTACCATACAGCGTGGTAATGCAGCCAGCCTCCTTCCTATGCACGCTTCCCTCTAACAGCGATTTGTTAGTACATATACATACAGGTACTTTTTTTTTTATTGCAGGAGTTCAGCAGACAAGCAGACGGCCCACTTAATGGAAAGCGGTTACCATCGCCTATGAACATTTGCAACACCAAAGGTGCTACAAATGCGCTGCTGCTCTCTTAAAGGAGACTGGAACCTGGTCACTAATGCCGGAACACAACACAAGGTTGTTATGGCGACATACTCTAGACCAGGGGTGGTCGCCATCCAGTCGAGCAAATACTCTACCACCTGGCTGTGGGTTGTTTAGTCGCCTCTTACGACAGGCCGCCGGGCCGCAGGAAATTGTATTCTTTCTCCGTTCCTGCACGGATAAAACTTAGCTTATATTAATTAATTTACCACGCCATGCTGCACTAAATGACATTATCCGCCGGGCTCTTGTCACCACCGGGACCCCAGCCATTTTAGAGCCAAATGGACTGTGTCGCGACGATGGCAAGAGACCGGACGGGATGTCTTTGGTGCCATGGAAGATGGGACGACCATTAGTTTGGGACGCAACGTGCGTTGACACTTTGGCAGCGTCCCATCTTCCGGATACGGCTGTGGTAGCTGGTGCAGCTGCCGCCCGACAAGAGGACCTAAAACGCCGCAAATATGCATCCGTTGGTAGTGGATATATATTTGCGGCTTTTGGTGTCGAAACTCTCGGGCCATGGGGTCCAGAAGCCCATCGCCTTTATCGAGACCTATCAAAACGGTTGATAGATGTCTCACGAAACCAAAACGCTGGCCTGTATTTTGGGCAACGCATGCCATACAACGTGGCAATGCAGCCAGCGTTTTGGGAACGTTCCCAACTGACGGTGATTTGGGACCTATTTACTATTTGTAGTTTTTATCTTTAATAAATTAAGTTATATTTAATTATATTTGAATTATAATTTCTAGATGAATAAATGTATATATGATTGTAAAAAAAAAAAATAATAATAAAAATATTAATTTATAACTTATACTATATCCAACGGTTTAATTTACTTTTGACAGATCAATCATTGGTTAATTAATAACGCCCTAAAGAGTTTCCGATTCCATTTTATATAAAAATTACGAATTACTTTGTGAATAAATTTTAATCAATTTAGTTTAGTTTATATGATTTTCTAAAATTAGGGAAGTGCGTAATAAATAAATCATAAAACCAGCATGTTTATGTTTTAAAAGGGGAAATAAAAACGAAATTACACCTTTGTAATATCTAAATAATTCATTTCAAAATGTTTAAATTTAGATAATATGATGATAATAGTTTATAGTCTGCATTAGATAACTCACAGACGGCACTATTACGACGCCTGGAACAATGAAGTATGACAATTGTGACACGTGAAATTTACTGTCAAAAATGCACAACTAACAGCGCGTTCCATTAGGAGCTCACAACGCCCAAAATGTTCCGTTAGCCGTTCACAAGGCGACTGCAGTCGTTGTAGTCGTGGCGAAAATATCACAAATAACGTCATCATTTTTGATCACAACGACCTATGTCAAAAAGTCAGTCGAATAACTGTTACACTTGGGTTTACGATTGTAACGCCGGCAAGCAAGTGAAACGGGAAAAATTGCGGTCGTGAGCGTGATCGTTGTGAGTCTCTAATGAAACGGTGCTATGATGGGAGTGCAAACGTCAAATTTATTATTTTATGTTTAAGGCTTGGCAACTAGGCCTTTAAGCCAGGCGCAGTTGTATTGTAGGCTACAATCAACGTCATTCAACGGAGTTCTTGTGAAAACTCGAAAGGCCACATTTGGCTATATAGTTCACGTTTCTCGCAAAAACACATAATTACTACTCAAAAACTATCAATATTTTTTTTTATTTTTTTTTATTGCAGGAGTTCAGCAGACAGGCAGACGGCGCATTTAGTGGAAAGCGGTTACCATCGCCTATGGACATTTGCAACACCAAAGGTGCTACAAATGCGCTGCTGCTCTCTTAAAGGAGACTGGAACCTGGTCACTAATGCCGGAACACAACACAAGGTTGTTATGGCGGCATACTCTAGACCAGGGGTGGTCGCCATCCAGTCGAGCAAATACCCTACCACTTGGCAAAATCCTACAACTATTGTTCATTTTAGAGTAATTTTACACATTTTTAGAAAATAAAACTGCACAACACAACGTCTCCTTTCAGTTCCCGCCAAAAACTCCAAAACGTCAAATTTAAAAATTTCAAATAAATCATTGGACAGAGTATATATAGTTTAATTTTAAATATTAACTTTTAAAACCTATTTTAAAAATTGTTTTTATACCTATGTAAACAATGTTACTATTTATTGTGATATGTCCCATTTAACCAATTATTAATATCGATTACATCCGAGAAATACACCTGTTAAGTTCGCGTGATGGCTTAATTAATATATTCATTGGTAGCGCGCCAATCAGGCCATAATAGTTGCGTATTTGAAAAAATCAACCACGAAAACTTGACATATTATTTTAATTTCGGTCTCTCATACACTATAATTAGTTTTAATATTAGATAAGAATCTTAATAAAGTATTAATTAAAGCTTTTAATGGGTTTTAGTAGTTAGTATTAGGTCAGGCGATTGATATTTACGACTAGTAATATTGTGAATTATATTTTAAGATTACACAAAAGTTATAGTACAAAATGTGTCACAAATGACCGTTCACCGGCCTTTTAAATTTAACATTAAGCGTTTTGGGAACGTTTCCCAACTGACGATGATTAGAGACCTATTTCTTATTTGTATTTTTTTTCTAATTAACTTGTAGGTTGTATATTATATTTGTATGTTTTAATTTATTATAATGAATACAACTAAAAACTAAAAATAAATTAAGATATAAATAATACAAGCTATTATAGACTGTGTAACAAATCGTTTCCAAATGGGAGTGTGCCCAGAGGGCTGGCTGCATTGCCACGCTGTATGGCGATGCTTTTAATTTTAAATTTGTGTGTTTAATGTTGATTGATTAAATGATTGCCCATTTTTAATTGTAAATAACCAATAGAAAAATTGGACCTACTTATGCGAAACAGAACCAATCCACAAACATGCCAAAATTGGGTTAAGGATGCAGAAGACATCCAAAATGCACCTTCTATCGACTCAATAAAAATCATAACGAAAAAATGTAATAAACAATATTCTAAATGTTTTTTCCAAAATATAGACATATTTTTTTGTACCCAAAATTTTAATAAAAACGGCTTTTTCTCAAAACCGTCAGTAAGTAAGTGGGTTGGTTCCATTTTGCATAAGTAGGTCCAATTATAAATATGCTAAGCTAATTATGTTGTGAAGTTTGATATTAATAAAAAGATTAAATACATATTTTAATCGAAGTGTCAGATGTGGTGTTGAAATAACTAGAGCTGTTTCAAATTCAAACAAAACTTTATAATTCTTAAAACATCTTACAACATCTTCGATTAAAACATTTTTACTATTTATATTCTGATAACTATTGTATAGGCCTGAGCATGTTGAGATTTCAGTTGTGCTTTGGTGGACCGTATATTGATGCTTGAAGACGAATGACGAACGGTTTATGTAGATATCTAATATATAAAATTCTCGTGTCACAGTGTTAGTTACCGTACTCCTCCGAAACGGCTTGACCGATTCTCATGAAATTTTGTGTGCATATTGGGTAGGTCTGAGAATCGGACAACATCTATTTTTCATCCCCCTAAATGTTAAGGGTAGTCCAACCCTAATTTTTTTTTTTTTAATTTTTAGATATTTTTTTTTAGGATACAGCATTAAAAAATACATACAACCCTAAATTTTCACCCCTCTACGATCAACCCCTATTTTTTATTTGTTAATTATATTTTTTTTAATTTTTTGGCAAGATATTTTTAAATCTTATTTTGTCATGGCTTAGAATAAAAAAAAAATTACTCTTTTAGATTCACAATTAGAACCGGTAGGTGGCGCTGAGATCGGGTTCTGGGATCCTCCTAATCACCTGGAGCGATTTTGGTGATTTTGTTTTTTGTGTGTTTGAGTGGGTGTGGGATGGTTTAGATTTGCAATTAGAACCGGTACGTGGCTCTGGGATCGGGTTCTAGAATTTTATTTTTTAAAGGCAGGACAACGTCTGCCGGGGCCGCTAGTAAGTATATATGTTTAATACACGATTGGTATTTACAGATTGATATATTAATATAGTGTAGTTATGTAGTAAGTTAGTTATGATTGTGAGATAAAAGGGTGCGCATCTTGCACAATTTGCAGTGTGTCTTTCGATAGCTTATGAATGAATGAATCTTTATTTGCATAGATACGGGTAGTGGTATGTGGACAATAGTTAGTAAAACAGTGTTACTAGTATCACCGTATCTGACCTATAGTCGTACAGATATTTAAATATATGTGTTTTAGAACTTTTACATTCCAAATTATATGAGCGAGGCACCAGTGTCACACTTTCAAATCTTCCAATTTAATTATTATAAAGTTTTACCCACTTCGCGACACAGTAGATTAATTTAGAGGTCTTATTTAAAGTTTTTGAGTAGCACTTTTAAAGTTCGTATGCGTGCGGAGCGGGCGAGATTTGCAACGGCTCTTTTTGGAACAAAAGGGGGTAGGAGGGGAGATTTAAAGTACGGAACAGGAAAGAGCGAACGAATGAAATGAATGGCGCGTACAATAATACTAGTGCGTTAAGTCGGTTTTTACAAACGAATAGACAAATATAATGTAAAAATCAATAAGCGCACGTTAGACATACAACGTTTTTAAATACATTTGTGGGAAAACAGTACAATACGTGTAATGAAACAAACATAAATATTAGTCGGAAAGGCGCAACAATCATTGACGTTTCTTATACGAAAATGGCGCGCATTTGCAAATGGCGCCACTTGCAAGTGGTGAAAATTAGAACTACATCTTTGGTTCACATAATATTTTCTTAAGTTTTCGCGACTTGTATACATAATAAAACTACGTTTTAACGGTTTTAAGCGCGGTAATTTTATTTGATTTTGATTTTTCCGACGTTTCGGCCACTTTTCAGTGGCCGTGATCACGGAAGACAAAGATGTCAAGTGTCAACGAGTATTGTTAAAGTTTTATTTAGCCTACCGCCAACTTATTAATTTTAATTATTTAATTTTTAATTTTGTTTATGGTTATTATTTAATCTATGGGAGCCTAATCTAATTTACTACCGCTTCGCAACATGTTATGGCTTCCTTCCACCCATTTTAATATTATATAAAATTATTAGAGCTAGGCATGTTTGCTGAAGAGTTTCTTGCGCCGCTTCTTCTCTTCAAGCCATAACATGTTGCGAAGCGGTAGTAAATTAGATTAGGCTCCCATAGATTAAATAATAACCATAAACAAAATTAAAAATTAAATAATTAAAATTAATAAGTTGGCGGTAGGCTAAATAAAACTTTATCAATACTCGTTGACACTTGACATCTTTGTCTTCCGTGATCACGGCCACTGAAAAGTGGCCGAAACGTCGGAAAAACCAAAATCAAATAAAATTACCGCGCTTAAAACCGTTAAAACGTAGTTTTATTACATCTTTGGTCTTGTTTTTTCTAGTGTTAAAGGCAAATGTATTGATCAAAAGCGCTTCCAAAGAGGTTCGATTGTTCAATTTAGTTATTTTGTAATATGAAACTCCTTGGTGGAATTCTTATTTTTTTAAACTTTCGAACAATGAATATAGGCTTCGTAAGGGTTTTTTTTATTAGCAAATGTGTTGAAACATATAAAATTAAGCGAAAAAATATCTATTTCTCTATTAATGCCACATAATATCTCTTGCTACTATCTTGCTACTAAAGTCACAACAGTACCGAGAAAATTTAATTAAAGGGAGTCCGTCGTTTGACACGAGATTAAAAGATATAAACCCTTAAGACGTCATAATCATTAAGAAAACATATATAGCAGCAACAGCGGGCGAAGGCGACATTTTATGAGAAAAATATGTTTTCATCTTCTACGTATAAGAATACAAAGAAAATGTTTGTTATTAAAATATGATTTACATGAATGGCTTTCATTTTGACGAGGTTTCCAGATTTACGTATTGATAATCTTTTTTTAGATTTCTGTAACAATTTTGACAATTTGGTATTTCACAATGAAACTGTTATTCACAGAGTATATTAATATAACAGCCGATGTTAATATTATATCCTCGTTATGTATTTCTCGATTTTAACGTCTTGTTTTGATTAATTATTTATTTTATGTTTTGTAGGAAATAAATAAATTAATAAAAATGATGAATTCATCTTAGCTGTCCATCGATTTTTTTATATAATTCCTCATGCAAAAAACAAAAACAATGGACTACTTCTGATTAAATTTTCAAAATTTTCAGCCGGTAAACTATGGAGATCAGGGTAGGAGTTTTGATTTATTTAAAATTTTCTTTAGGGTCCCTCCTTTCAGTATTGTCCCAGCCTTCACTAAAACCGCAAGGATATGCGCGCATTGCGAAATATCAGTACTGGACTGAGCTGTGTAAGGGTGATTTCGGTATTGACAAACGTAGTGCGTTAAAGATTACAGGCTCAGGTTAAAAATATATTTTACCAAGTCATACTTCAATTTCATAGAAACACTAAACTTACATGTGTGCCAAATTTTACATCTCTAGCAATAGTAGTTACTGAGACAATCAACTATCACACACACAGACAGATATCGAAGCTAGACCACAAGGGATCCTTTTATATATATTGACGCAAGTATTGGAACCCTAAAAACAATATTTTTTATTAATTACATTACTCCAAAAACAATATTATTTTGATTTCATTAAAAACATCCCGAAGTGCATCCACAGTAAGCACATAGCTTCTAGACAAGTAATAACTCAGGAAACTTTGCACTCAACTCTTATAAATATAAAAAAACGAGGTTATTAATTAAATTATATTGCACAAGCAGATGGCCAAACAGGCAGACATAAGCCTTAAAGATATATACATACGAGAAGAAATTGTAATTTTAATTAAAAAGATTCCAGTGTTCCATCCCCCACTCCCTCAGCTCTGTACTCAGAGCAGACATAACTCAAGTAGATTTCGAAGTCAGTTCTCATAAATATAAGATTACGAGATTATTCATTGAATTATATCCCACAAATAGGTAGGCAAACAGACGGAAATAAGCCTAAAAGAATATATATACATATACGCGAATTAATTATACTTTTCATTAAAGAGATTTCAATGTGCCCATTCTGTATGTACTTTCTACAGCAAAAATAATTTAAAAGATATCGAAGCCAGCTCTCATAATGAATATAAACAAACGAAGGTTTTATTTGAATTTACACAAAGAGATGGGTAAACAGACAGAGAATAAGTCTAAAAGAATATGTACATACTAGTATAAGTTATACTTTTGATTAAAGAGATTCCGAAATGCCACAGTACATACCGTCCAGAGTAAAATAACTCAAGCAGATTTCGAAGTCAGCTCTCATAATAAATGTAAATGAACGAGGCATTAATTGAGTTATATTACTAGTATTTAAGTTCTGAACAATGTAGTCTTCATTGAAAGGAAACCGCGAACAGAGTTCGGTTAGTCTAATTTATATTCAAATTAGTTTGATTACGGATAAGAATTCATGGAATTTGTTTAGGGTTAACTAACCCACTAAATTGTATCGAACATTTGGTTGGACAATTATTGGTTTATTATTTAGACTTTTTTTATTGCAAGAGTTCAGCAGACAGGTAGACGGCCCACTTGATGGAAAGCGGCTACCATCGCCTATGGACTGTTGGAACACCAAAGGTGCTACAAGTGCTGCTCTCTTGTTAAGGGAGACTGGAACCTGGTCACTAATGCCGGAACACAACTCAAGGTTGTTATGGCGGCATAATCTAGACCAGGGGTGATAGCCATCCAGTTGGGCAAATATCACCTGGCTGTGGGTTCTTTTGTGACCACTTACGACAGGCCGCCCGGCCGCAGGAAATTGTATTCTTTCTCCATTCCTACACGGATAAAAAGTCTGCAAATACTAATAAATTTATCATTATAATACTTCATTATATTGTATATTATTGTTGTACGGTTCAACGTACAGCGTTTTGCTGACGCTGCGGCCTATTTTAGGCTATTTTATTATTACTATAAATAATGCTCATAAACATATTGCGATCGAGTTGCTATTACATCTTTACAAGTTGCTACAAACAGCCACGAGTTGTTATCAACTAAGTTGAATCCAAGGATCAGTATCCAAGCTCAACTTCTACGAGAATAAATCCTTATAAGCAACCAACACTACAAGCAAGTGCAAGTGTACAAAATGTACAATTGTTATATGTGTTATATAGACCATCGTGACTTCACTTTCTGGTCCCATGCGGAAAAACAGCCCTGATCTTTATTGGCTAGCATTATGTTGGGACTGGGTCCAATTAAGTCGTACTTTGTTTCTATTTTATTATTTATTTATGTAGTATTTCCCCTTAATGTAGTTGTCCTGAATAAAATATTTTTCTTTCTTTCTTTTTAATCTTGTGTATTAAGAACTTAGGGAAATGAAACAAGAAGGTTTCGTGTAGTCTGTTCTGTGACCGTGCTGTAACAGTTCTGTTGGTTGTTTCCACAGCAACAGTTGAGACGCGACATCTTCTAAATGTTCATCGATCGACTGTCATGCTATGGTAGTGTTTTTTATTGCTTGTGGCAGGCAAGCAGGCAGGCAAATCACTTGATGGAAGATGGTTACCGTCGCTCATAGAGGTTTGCAACACCAGTGGTGTAGCTCTAAGAAATTTTATAACGCTCTTCTTAAACAACCCTATGTTGTAGCGGGGAGGGAAAACTTATACGGGAAGTTCACTGTAGATCATTGTCGTTCTACGGAACAAATGTTCTAGAGAATCGTTGCGTAGTTAAGGGTGGGAGCTCGAGGAAATGGGGTGAATATCCCGTCGATTGCGGGTGGTGCGGTTGTGAAAATTCTACACTCCCCGTTGTACAGACCGTAGAATTCGCAGCAAGACGCAGTCTCTCCGAATTTTGTCCTCGGTTATGTTTCGCGTGAAATATTTTTTTTTGAAGTGAATTAGATTTTTAGTTCTTTTCAATGTCTTTAAAATAGGTAGTTATTTTTTCAAAAATAATCTGACCCTCCAGAGGTTAATATATTGTAAAAACTATTAAACTTACTTATTACAGGAACTCCTGCTCAGAAATATCTGAAACAAACATAACATGGTTATTCATTTATACAGACAGCCCAATAATTAAATTAATTGTCTTAATTGGGGCGCCACGTTTCGCTTGGATATTTTAAGGAAAAGATAATTCAACAGGATTGTTGGAAAACTACTGTACTTATTTTTTTCGTAGAATTATTTGCATTGGCAAGAAAATGAAAGTGGTTCAAAAATGAATGGATTACTCATCAAATGTTTAATTACTCTACGCCGATGATCAGGTTATAGTTGCATCATAGGAAAAGAGTTACAGGAGATGGTAACAATTATGGACGAATCTTTTAAGAAAAAGGGTATAAAATTAATGTGAATAGGACAAAAGTTATGGCGTTAGAAAGAGATGACAATGTGTAACATACAAATAGGAAATGAAAAACTAGAACACATTAAAGAGTTTGTATACCTAAGGTGCATGTTTACAAAAAATAGAAAGCATGAGAGGGATATTGAAAGTAGATAAAAAGCAGGTAATAAAGTGAATGAAGTGCTAAACTCTTTTGTGAACAACCGGTAGATATCTGTAACGGCCCACATGGCTATCCATCAAGGAGTGTTAAGACCAATACTAATAATATATGACAGTGAAAGTTGGATATGGCAGAAGAAGTATGAAAGTAGGATAAACGTAGTTGAAATAAGAGCTTTGAGAAGTATATGTAAGATTAATGTAAGTAATATGATAAGAAACAGTGTAATAAGGAAATGTTGTGTATTGAAAGAGGATGTAGCGACACAAGTTGAAACAGGAATGTTACGGTGGTTTGAACATGTAGAGAGAATGAATGAAAGCAGAATCACAAAATAAGTACCTATATGACAGCAATGTTAGTGGTAGAGTCGCTGCCAGCCGACCGCGACGTACTCACCATAATCAACTTGAAGATACTTTGAAGAATGGTCATATAAAAAGCACTTTAAATAAGCATGTACAAGGAGATTAATGAAAGTTTATGAAGTGAAAAGTGTTTGTCTGGATCATAGCAGGTACCGATCCATCGTCTCCGCCTACCCCTATCCCAATGGGAAACTGGCGTAATAATATGTATGTGTATGTATTTGAATTTACAGGTCATGTAGTAAAAGCAACACTGTCCAAAAGACAAGAGAAATAGAGGGAGATCAATGATACGATGGGATAAAGATAACAATAACAACCGGCCCTAATTGGCGTCAAATAGCTCAAGATACAGACAAATGGGCATCTTTAGAGAAGGCCTATTTAAAATAATATACTAAGAAATAATAAAAGATTTTTATCCGTGCAGGAACGAAGACAGAATACAAACTCGTGCGGCCAGGCGGCCTGTCGTAACAGGCGACAAGACCACCGACAGCCAGGTAGTAGAACATTTGCTCGTCTGGATGGATATTGCCTCTGGTCTAGAGCATGAATAGAACAACCTTGAGTTATTTTCCGGCATTAGTGGCCAGGTTCCAGCCCCATCTACGAGTCCGACAGATCATTGGTAGCACCTTTAGTGTTGCAAATGTTTGTATATGAAGGTAACCACTTTTCATCAAAGTTAAGCCTTCAGCCTGTCTGCTGTACTCCAGTCCAAAACAAATTATTGTAATATGGTGTGTTAATGTCAGAAATAAAAGTTTACGTCTGTCCGTAGTACTAATCCGCCTTAGACAAACGCGGTAGGTATACTGTTCGGTCCTCATAAAAAATGGGGAGGTTCCTGCCCAGAAGCAAAACCTTATAGGCTTTTGTTATTTACAAAGATACCAGTGAAACTTTACAAATACAATTTATGCGACCTATATTAAGTTTGAATATTATGCAAAATATCACCCGAATGTAACACACAATAATGTGACATGTGAGCGACAACGCTTGTTTAATTATGTAAATACATTTAAAGACAATCGTTTTATTTATCACTAGAATTTGGCCCGCGGCTGCGCTTTATTTTACTTACACAAAAACTTTATTCGGTTTTTTACATATAATAATAGTCTGTCCAGCAAAATATAGAAGCTAGTTCATGAGACCGAAGGCATTTGTTACTGAATTCAAAAAAACGCTAGTGCAGCGCCACCTATATAGCTAATTTGTCTATTTTATGGAAACGACATCATTTATCGGGATAAAATGTAACCTAAGTTTTAACTCGGGTTATAAGCCAACACTATGTCGAGTTTCATTCATATACTGTCAGTAGTTTCCAAAAAAAGATGCGACTGCAGCGCAATATTTTTCTCTATTTTCGTCTATCCCACGGAAACCACGTCATTTATCGGGACAAAAAGTATCGTAAGTTACGCCCCGGGATATATGCTAGCTCTATATCGAGATTCATTGAAATCCGTTCAGTAGTATTCACGTGATGCTCGAACAGACAGAAAGAAGAAAAGAAAATCTAAAAAATGTGTTTTCAAAATTTCCTGGTCCGAATTATCCCCCTGATTTTTTTCACATTTTTAAACGCATTATACAAAATCGAATTATTTATAGATTTATTATAGTAGTATAGATTAGATGTGATCACCACATCGTTCATACTTTTTATATTAATATATTCTGAACCCTTAAAGATATCGTTTCTTTGTTAAATTAGATGATAAACACACACACACCTTGTACAAACTTATAAGCTACGATCTGTATATAAGTCGTGGGCTTCAGATGCAGCTGAGAGGAGTGGCTTAAAAGCTATCTGGATAAGGAATGTACATTAGTGTGCAAAGTATAAAAACGGAGAAAGAATACAATTTCCTGCGGCCGGGCGGCCTGTCGTAAGAGGCGACAAAACAACCCACAGCCAAGTGGTAGGGCATTTGCCCGACTGGATGGCTACCACCCCTGGTCTAGAGTATGCCGCCATAACAACTTTGAGTTGTGTTTCGGCATTAGAGGCCAGTCTCCCTTAAGAGAGCAGCAGCGCACTTGTAGCACCTTTGGTGTTGTAAATGTCCATAGGCGATGGTCACGGCTTTCTATCAAGTGGGCCGTCTGCCTGTCTGCTGAACTTGTGCAATAAAAAATATATAAAAAATTATAAGAAAACAATAAGTTTTTGCTTTTATAATAATAATAATAAAATAAACATTTATTATAAATGATTATTAAGTCGCGGACATGACTTTGAGCGTTCGGACGTTTCATAGCAATCTGGAGACTGTTTTACGGTTCTGCCGTGGACACTAATCAGTCGTTTCTAGTATTTGTCTGTTCGCGGACGCATCCGATAAACTGTTTGAAGCTTCACGCTTGTGTTATGGATAATATATGACTGACAACCTAGATCAAATATAAAGAAATAAATAACAGAAAGATCAATTACAATTTTCAATGTTGTCCTAATTAGAGATATTGATTCTTATAAATATCTCAATGATATAATAGTCTAATGTTTTTGGTTGTAAATATAAATATTGTATACAATATTTATATTGTATACAAGAGTTGGGTATGGAAGAGAAAGCATGAAAGTAGAGTAAACGCGGTCGAGATGCGAGCACTGCGCAAAATCTGCGGAGTGACGCTCGCGGACCGCGTTCGTAATACCGAAGTAAGAAAGAGAGTTGGTCTGAAAGAGAGTGTCGGGATGAAGGTAAGGAAAGGAATGCTCCGGTGGTTCGGGCATGTGGAAAGAATGCATGATGAAAGAATGCCTAAACAGATATACAATGCAAAAGTGGATGGATGCAGAAGTCGTGGAAGGCCACGACACACCTTCCATGATCAAATTGATCGTGTACTAGCAGAAGGTGATGTCAGGAGCCTTAAGAACAGACGAGCTTGCATGACAAGAGTTATGAATGTCAAAGAGGCAAGTGAGGTGTGTAAGAATAAGCCTAAATGGCACTCTGCTGTTCGTGCCTACCCCGCAAGGGAACTGGCGTGAAGTTATGGATGTATGTATGTATGTATACAATATATAAATATTGATATACATAATATAGTTAATTTAATTTAATTAATTACGCCTAACATCACTTTTTAAAATTTTCTCTTAACTAAGGAATAAAAGTTAAAGCATAAAAATCATAAAATACTTGAAGTACCTTCGTTATCCGAAAGAATTATGAAGTGCTTACTTTCCGAAATGAAATTGCCAACTTCTATCACAACTGACAAATTAAGAAGCTGCGGTACTAAATAAGTTTTAATTTTTCTTTGGGGCGATTTTTCGATCTCCAGATAAAGGTGAGCCGTAAAATAATATATAATATAGGAAAATGAAAAATGACATCTGGCATGAATAAAATACTTGAATAGTTAAATTTTTTAATTGAGTCCGGTTATAATTTATTCGACTGATAACTTTTATCTGATGATTGAAAAATCAGACCTAAAAGTATAAAAATTCTACGTTGCCCGTTATTAGGGAACTTTAACTATAGAATAAAGTAACTTCAGATTAGTATTTTTAGTATAGTCTATAGAAAAAACCTTTGGTAAACTTTTTGTATATGTCTTTTATACTTTACAGGTATAACTTTCAGCATATCTATACACGTATCTATTTCTCTTGTGTTGAGGATACTAAAATATAACAGCAGTGCAGTGCAAGACAATATATTTTGCTATTTACTTTGTAGTGTATAAAAAACTTACGTCTGTTGTATGTCAAACAGTAGAACAAATGTATTTGAATTTATTAATATTGTTGCAAGCCGATACTAATCCTTTGCAGGTGTCTTATTACCCCTTTGAATTTGAGAGATCTATTATTCGCGTTAATCCCTTGTTCACGCCGACGTAAGACGTCATAAAACATTTCCTCTGTTGGTATTTCATGCGAATTCTTGGAAGCCGTTAAGCTAACCATTTAACGATTTCAACAACCAGTGGGCGACATGTTTAGTCGGCAAATGCGCCAGTTGTGTTTTGACTGCAAACGAGGCGTTACCTAGTGCACTTTCAGAGCGAGTATCTTATAACGACCAACTTTGCGCAATTTATGTGATTACGATTTTCTGCCCTACGATTTGGATTTGTTGTATTCGGCTATACTTATAAGAACTGTGAATTACGTATGTGTACTTCTAATAAACTTTGTGAGCATTTTAACGGCATTTTCGAATTTACATCCTACAAATCCCCTACAAATTCGTAACAATATAACATTCTAAAGGAGCGACGTATTCTCGATACACTACAGCATGTAGGTCGATCAATCTCTTGTCTTTCCTAATTCTAATTCGATGTTAAAGAAAGAAAACGTCTATTTCTAGTTTAGCTAAAAAGCGATAATTAATTTTTACTTGTAGTCAGACTGACGAGCGTTTTTATTGTATACCAATAACAAAGCCATGTTTAATTATGGTTCAGTCTGTTACGTTTCCTCGTATCTTAGTTACCATCGGCATTTTTATTGTAGAGAAAAAGTTTTAATGAATAAGGTAGGAAATGGACAATTAATTTTCTGTGAAGAAACTCAGAAAGGTCTATTCATTACTTGGCTTACACTTCTTTTATGTGGTATTTATGTGATTTTTGTATGACTTGAATGCATCGTCCTTTCTAAAGCTGAATGCCGTTTCCCTGCGTCTTTATGTTACATTTACGAAGTGGCAAAACATTTTTGAACACGCAACACTAAATAATTTGTCGTTTTGGACTGGTGAGACTCGAAGTGTTGCTTTAAGGATTACCATGCTTTATGCTTGTATTGTTTTATATATAAAAATATAATACTATTACTAAATTACTACTATTACTAAAAAGTAATGCTGATATTAGACGGATCAACCAAAATGAATCAATTTGATTGAAAGGCAACTGAAACTACACGATGGTATTCAATGATTGAATTAAACATTGAATGATTCCAGTTCATCGACATTGGATGAAATTTTACTTTCAATCAATTGATATACATACATACATACATAACTTCACGCCAATTCCCTTGCGGGGTAGGCACAAGCAACAGAGCGCCATTTAGGCTTATTCTTACACACCTCACTTGCTTCTTTGACATTCATAACTCTTGCCATGCACGCTCGTCTGTTCTTAAGGCTCCTGACATCACCTTCTGCTAGTACACGATCAATTTGATCATGGAAGGTGTGTCGTGGCCTTCCACGACTTCTGCATCCATCCACTTTTGCATTGTATATCTGTTTAGTCTTCTTAGTATTCTTTCATCATGCATTCTTTCCACATGCACGAACCACCGGAGCATTCCTTTCCTTACCTTCACCCCGACACTCTCTTTCAGACCAACTCTCTTTCTTACTTTGGTATTCAATCGATATACTTATAAAATATGTAGGTCTAATACGGAAAGTAACGTGATTTGATTAAAGTAATTTTATAAATTTATTTTATATTCTTTTATTATTCTAGCAAATTATAACGTCTTAATTATCTTCAATGAGTCGAATAGCACATTAACTTATTATTTTAAGCATCTCACATAAAATTTAGGAGGCTGCATGATAAAAAGTGTTTCAGTTGTTTTGAGTTCAAACTACGTTTTAGATATTTGTCTCCCGTAAACACGGCTACTGAAAAGTGGCCGAAACGTCGAAATAAAAACAAAAATTAATAAATGCCACGCATGAAACCGTTAAAACGTAGTTTTAATTAATTAAATACCTTATTGTTTGGAAACTAAACTAATTAAAATTTTCAACATCGTAGACGCAACGCAAAATAAACCTTTGTGTCATCGAATAAATCTGTGAGTGAAGATTTCCATTTTAGGTCCACCTTCTATACAAAATGTTAAAGAAAAAGTTTCACTCTTGTAAAGAATACTGATTTGGGCACAAGTACTTTCAAACTTGGTCAAGTTATATTATCCTAAGGGACACCGATACAAGGGCTTTTCATAAAATATTGTTATTCATTCTTTAATCGTTAATACTTTGTTTTAAAGGAAATTTTAATTAAATTTTAACTACAGTAAAGGATTCCCAGAGGTCACCACCGTTGTTCGGTTTTTGTCACTGAGTCACGACAATCTAGAAACCAACTAAGCTTGATTCACATTATGATGCCGTTTACGGTTCAATCTCGATCCGGTCAAGGTCCGGTCAAATCTCGCTGTGTCCACACTACTAGTTTGGAGTTGAAAGAAGACGTATTCCTACACTATCGATACAAGTCTTGACAGGTACGATCTCGCTTCAGTCAAATATTCTCTTTAACGAACCGGTACCGGCGCGATATCGGATCGGAACTAGAGCTAAATAATATATAAAATGTACCGAGCTATACACTATATATACTATATAACTAGAGCTATATAGTGTATATAGTATAGCTATATAGTAAACTAGAGAATTCTATGATTCTTTCTTGTTTTAGAATATTTCACCGGACTGGCAACGGACCGAGACCGGATCGAGATTGAACCGTGAATGGCATCCCAGTATGAATAAAGTGAATCGAGTTTTAATTGGACGGTCTCTGTGGTTTAGAGGATCAGGACTTTACCGGTCTACATCACTGCAGCGTAAAGGTTCCGAATCAATTGATAGTATAGTAAATTTGGTAATCGAACTTACGTTATTTATTTTAGTTCGGGTGTTTCGAATCGGTCCCAGAGTGATTCATTGTATATTACCCATATCACAGCCATAACATGCTTAGCGCAAAGCGCTCATGATCAAAAAGTTTCTGTCGCGGAGGGACGCCGGGGTTTGCTAGGCCTCTTAGGACTGATTTTTCAATCACCAGATGAAAGTTACTTCTGAGATAAAATACAACATGCACAATTTAAAAGTTACGCTACCGTTAATAAGACAGTAGAATTGTTTTGCTTTTACAACTAGTTAAGTTATAGTTCATTCGATGATTCTTTTTCAACTTTTGTCTGGTGGATGGAAAATCGGCCCTTATTTAAAAAAGTATATAATGTACGTAATTTTTAAAAACATATTTTATTGGAGCGGAAGAAAACTCTAACGGTGATAAGTGGTTTCACTCACTACAAAGATGTCACGACTAATCTATACTAATATTATAAAGAGGAAAGATTTGTATTTTTGTATGTTTGTAAAGAATAAACTCAAAAACTAATTTACCGATACCAAAAATTCTTTCACCATTAGAATGCTACATTATCTCTGATTAATATAGGGTATATAAAAATTATGATCCCTAATAAAACTTCAATAATGTAAATACTTGGCGCTGGAATCGGGTTCTACGATTTTGATAAAATTTTGTGTCTTTGAGTGGGTTTCGGGGTGGTTTATATTCACAATTAGATCCGGTAGGTGGCGCTGGAATCAGATTCTAGATTTTTTTTTTCAACGCATTACAACGTCTGCCGAGACCACTAGTACTATATAAACCCGACTGTATCTAAAAGACAAAAGGCCTATTATATTAATGTCCAATAATAAACTGTTCAACGTAGCCCCATTCACAGTTTTAATTCTAAAACTTAACAATTTATAGCTTCGCTATAATACTAGGGTAAAGGCAATGCTGTCCTGTTATTATAATTATAGTAATATAAAACTGCTTGAACTGAAGCATATTTTTGCAATCCTTTGTGTAAGTAGTATACAATTATAGATTCTCAGAAAATATTTGAATTAAATTTATATAATATTTTCTTAAGTTTTCCAACTTGTATACATAATTAAACTAGGTTTTAACGGTTTTAAGCGCGGTAATTTATTTGATTCTTTTATTATTCTGACGTTTCGGCAACTTTTCAGTGACCGCGATCACGGAACACACAGATGTCAAGTGTACCGCTAACTTGTTCAATTTAATTATTTAGTTTTAATTTTGTTTATGGTTATTATTTACTCTATGGGAGCTTAATCTAATGTACCACCGCTTCGCAACATGTTATGGCTTGAAGAGAAGAAGCGGCGCATGAAACTCTTCAGCAAACATGCCTAGCTCTAATTTTTATTTATATAATATTAAAATGGGTGGGAGGAAAAAAAACAAATAAATTATCGCACTTAAAGCCGTTAAATCGTAGATATATATTTTATATAGGTACCAGTTTATTTCAATTTAATCTAAATCAAAACTGATTAAACTCTAAGACAGTATAACTGTTCATACATATTCTTTTCTGCGAACCTTTGTTACATGGCCACTGGCAAAAATAATATACTAGTTACTAGCCAAATTAATATAATTAAATCCGGATTCAAATCTTATATTATACATAAATACATAACTTCACGCCAGTTCCCTTGCGGGGTAGGCACGGACAACAGAACGCTATTCAGGCTTATTCTTAATTAATTAACTTCTAATCTTATATTATACCTAAACATTATACATTCATTTCCTTTCTAGTTACTGGTTAGTATTTAGCATAGACTCCATATAAATAATCTTAATTTTCTACTAATGATCCGGAAAAGAATCGATAGTAAAACACTAAATTAGAATATGTTAATCATGTTACAAAAGTCATCTCAGTCTCTTTAATTTTGTATAAGTAAGTGTATTGACTCAAATAACTTATAATTTTTTATTTAAACAGCAGAAGTCGTGGAAGGCCACGACACACCTTCCATGATCAAATTGATCGTGTACTAGCGGAGGGTGATGTCAGGAGCCTTAAGAACAGACGAGTGTGCATGACAAGAGTTATGAATGTCAAAGAAGCAAGTGAGGTGTGTAAGAATGTGCCTAAATGGCGCACTGTTGTTCGTGCCTACCCCGCAAGGGAACTGGCGTGAAGTTATGTATGTATGTATTAAACTAGATTTATTCTTGATTTAAAATAAGAGTCCTGAGCCCAGCAGTGGGACATATACGGGCTGTTATTATTATTAAACTTAGTTTTACAATTTTATTTTAGTAGTAAGATGTTAAGAACGTATTTTTACGTCGCATTATAGAATGTTACTTGATTTACAGTTTATTACAGTGTTTGAAAATTCATTGTCTTGTATCAAAATTCAGTCGGTAGAAACTATTATTATAACTGTATGAGGGATTAATATTGTAATATAGTTATTTATATTTTAAAGTTTCTTGAATATGTTTTTAAATCTAGTTAACACTCGTAGAATATTAATAAACAAATTCTGAAACCGAGATCAATATTGAGTGAAAACTTAAAGCATACCGTCGGTAAAAAATGATTTGTGGATTCAAATTATGTCAAGCATACAATAAGTTTTATATTAGCCAGGCTTGTATTGTTTCAATTTGGGATGAATATTATTCTTAATCAAGCTGTGTTCTATATTTTCTAAACCATGCGAGATATCAAAATTAAATGTACAAGATTACTTAAGATAATATTACTGATTTCATTTCTAACATTTTTTAATAACCGCTGAGCCGTTTCGCAGCTTATTCGAGGCAAATTTTCAAATTTTCTATTTTGGTATTGATATCTATCAACTAGGAAGACACCCTAAATATTAATAATCGGCAGACAAATACATTGTATATCCTCAAAGCAAGAAAGTTATAGGTAATATACAACCGACAATCATGTGAAGGAGACACCTAGACTACATCAAACTGAAAGTTCCTTTACAAAAACTATGCCAGAAATCGAAGTCAGGACCTCTGCATTTCAATGAGCTAGGTGGCCAAAGGCTTACACCACTGAACCATAAAGGCTCTTATTTAATTGTATTTATTGGAAATACGACCCTAAGTGGATATAACAAAGACTATAAGTAAATACCTGTTAGGCGGGCTGCGGCGGCAGTGGCGGGTAGATGAATGCCGTACGTCGGCTGGTGTAGAACCTCGCAGTTTTGCCGTACGGCCAAATCCTGGTCTACAGAGGGTCCACTTCAAATAAAACAATTGCAAATGATCACCGAATGTAATATGAGATATTTAGTTTTGTAACAGTTTGCTTATAACAGTTTTTTTGATGTGATAAGATAATTAATTGGTGCATTTTTATCATAAATATTTTTATGCGTGCAGGAACGGAGAAAGAATACAATTTCCTGCGGCCTGGCGTCCTGGTAGGGTATTTGCCCATCTGGATGGCTTCCAACCTTGGTCTAGAGGATGCCGCCATAATAACTTTGTATTCCGGCGGCATTAGTGGCCAGTTTCCAGTATACCTTTAGAGAGCGGCAGCAAATTGGTAGCACCTATGGTGTTACAAATATCTATAGGCGATGGTGACCGTTTTCCATCAGGTCAGTTGTCTGCCTGTCTGCTGAACGCATTCAGTAAAAAAAAAAATAGAAATACTTTTGAAGGATAATTTTATCCCAAAATAACCATAAATCGATCAAATATAATCTGAAAAGGTTCTATATTGATTCCCAAAGCGAACCATCAGGCTCCCATGTGCAGACCTGGAACTAAAAGAGAACCTTATACTAGAATGATGATAACCCCGCTTTTATTATCAAATCAGAACTAAACACTAGAATGATGATAGCAATTACTCGCCTCTGCTCCTATTTTTGATAAAACAATATTGTGGACACGACTCCCTGCGGCACGAATAAACCCACGAGGTTTCTGTGCCACAGTCAAATATGTTTCTAATGTATATGAATGTAAGCATAGTGGACAATATTTTTTGTACAAAATCTGTTGCTTTCTCTATCGGTCTGTTTTTGCAAGCTATACAAATAATTTTTGAAAGCTACTAGATTGAATTTTATTAGGAGGTGTTTTATACGTCGCTGTGCAATACTATAGACATACCAGGAAAAAAGTAAAGAATATATATAGATGGTCACCACACACGTAATTGAGGGTTTAAAAAAGTCGTCTGAAGTATAGTAATTGATGTTAAAAAATCATAACTATAATCTTTTATGACTTTTATATTCAAGTCAGTAGATGTCGCGATATTCGCTTCCAGTCGTAAAATTGTGTCCTCCTTCAAACTTTTGAACTATAAAGTAGAAATTTTATAAAAGAAAAAAGTTAGTTTACGACATAATTTCAACAACAATTGATTTGTTTCAGATCAATTGGAGTAGTTTTTAAATGTACTTTCTTTTAAATTCAACACATTTTTAGGGCTAAAAAGCCAACTGACAAACCGGTAGAAGGTAATTACTTCTATTTGTCCATTAATATATGCACATCGACATACACTGTTGGTTTTATCCTACTATTTAACTTCTACAATAAACTGGCGCTGTAGAACGAAGATTGATCGCCCAAATTTGCTCTCGTTAATCTCCTACAATCGATTGACTTCAACTTTGTACCAACTTTTCACTCAATCCAACAAACCGACAATTCAGTTATCGAGGTTTAGTCAAAAGTGTATATATATATATAGTATACTAGCTGTCCCGGCAGACGTTGTTCAGCCCTGAAGAAATAAAATTGCTATATACCAGCACTAGCATTGTCGAAATTAATACTACTTTTGTACTTGTCATCTCCGAAACAGCTTATTGCATGACATCATTTATTGTGGCTACCTAAATTACCACAGCTTGGTGGAAATTACAAACACTAGATTACTAGGTCAGTTTTCTTAATTAACATAGTTATACCAACATGTCTCTGGAGAACACGGGCCTTAAGTGGCCCGGAATTTTAGAGGGCTTGCGTGGGGCCATGGGAAGGTCAAAACGTAGAGGTCCCTTAACAAAAATGCAAATGTGGCTCGACGCTGACCGATGATTATCCCAGTCTACACCATATAAAAATGTATCCAAGCCCGGTTAATGTAGGATTATTGTAGAAAATAAGAACAAAAGGTACCGGGCTATTAAGATGAAGTGCTGGTGGAATTAGGGGTCTGGGCCTATGGGAGCTATGGCGTCTGCCCGTCGCAATGATCTCGCCAATCCCTGCATGGGCCCCAAAAACCAATATACCATAATACAAATATTTGGATCTTTTAGAGTTGAGATACTAGGTCCGTGGCGACAATTCGCAAAGAATTTCTAAAAAGAAATCATATTGCCATGCGGCGTGGCAATGTAGCTAGCCTTTTGGGCACGATTCCTTCTGGCAGCACTCTGATGCATAGGGCCTTACTTATAATCGGTTCTTAAATTTAAAGAAACTGCTCAGCAACTGATTATTGAAAATCTTACCCATAAACTCCTCTTTAGTCGAATATTTTGGGTACAATATACGTTAATCATTCAAATTTCGTTTATCTGTGCTCCTCTTAGGCAAACAACAGGTAATACACGTTTATAAGTGAAAAAAAAAGATATTTACTGATTAGGGTATATCCGAGCTAATACAATTTATTTCTACTTGTTTTAATATTCTACAAAAAAACTTACATTTCTCTATTTATACATATTTTTCTTGCTTACTTACTTTATTTACTTAACTACGTGCAAACCTCTTTATTAACTTATTCTTTCAATCTTAACCTATGTAACATATTTTTATTGTTTATTTATTTATGCCTAATCGTTTCTTAACGAGATTATTATAAGTAAAGCCGATAGTCTTTAATTAGCTTATAGTTTTATTTTATATTTGTGTTAAGTTAATAGTCGTTGTACAAATACCTACAACAAATATTTCAGTGACAGACATTTTTAATTATTCTAAACAAATATTAAGTCATCAGTTGTTAGTAAAGTTATTAATAAGCTTCAAAAAGAATGTATTGTTTATATTCAGATTCAATCATTAATGACCCGTCCCTATATCTTACTATTCATTCACTTGCCCTACTGTCGGTTGAATTTTGACATCACTCGTATGGAGCTTATGTCAAATTTTATCCGATAGTAAGCTAAATGAACGGTCGGTTAGATATAGGAACCGGCTATTAGTTGTGTTTAGTTTCACCGTTAGAAGTGATATTAGATGGATTGAATAATTACTTTTGGCATAGTGTAACTTGTTATTTATATTTCTGTTCTTTATCTACATCATAAGTATCTATTTTTGCTTTTGAATTTATCATAATGTATTGTTAGGCCTTAAATTTATGAAAATACTGTAGGATACTTTTCAATAATAAATAAATTTACTTTAAAATAATTATATTAATATATAGGCGAGAGTGTCAATTATTGTCAGGTAGACCATTGTACCGATTGGTGCGGTACAATCATATACAAATTGAGTACCAATATTCTCGATTAATGCGAACTGTCCTTCGTTGTTTTTATACGGCATTTTACAGGGTTATGTAGGAAGTAGCTAACCACCGCCTACCCATTTTATTCATTTTCTTCGAGCATTACGACGAGCGGGCATCACGGTATACGCCTTTATGACCTTGGTTATAAACCGATTATTATGCATTTTTTTTCCAAACAAGGCATTTGTGGCAATATTTATACAAAAGTAATTAAGATTTTCTGCAAGATACGGGTAACTGCCTAATTTATTCGTGTAAACTAGGAACAAAGCTTTACTGTTTTCAGTAAAACATATATATATTTTTTTAATGTATGTCTTGGAAGACCACGGGCCATATAAATGGCCCGAACATTTGGAGGGCTTGCGTGGATGGAAAGGCCAACACGTAGAGGCCCTTTGACAAATTTAATCTAAATGTGGCGTGACACTGACCGGCGATTATCCCTGTCTACGCCATATAACAATGCACCCAAGGACAAGCCCCGGTCAGTGTAGGACTGTTGTGGGAAATGAGGACAAAAAGTACCGGACTATTGGGGTGAACTGCTAATGGTACTAGGGGTCTGGGAATATGGGGACTATGGCGTCTGCCCGTCGCAATGTTCAGGGAACATGGAAAAATGGGCAGACGGTGACTCGCCACTCCCTGCATGGGCCCCAAAAAATGCCATAAAGACAGGGGCAACATGGGTGTGAGTGGCTAAGGGGTGTCGAGAGGTGGGCTGCAGGTTCACCGAAGCTACTTCCGACGTTAGGCCATTTATCACTTCCACCCCTGGAGCTTGAGTCTTAGCTCTAGCGATCTCCACTCCGTGCCGGCTGGTTAAGGCAAGCACGGAGGCGGGGGCCTTGCCTTGGCCCCCGGAGTCAGGTACGAGGTGTCGTAATATTTTTTTTATTATTAATATCTCTACGGACTCGAGTTCCGTACCCTTTTTTACTACTTGATTTCTATGAAAAATTGGAGACTCCATACACGCTTATTGTTTATTTTTGTTAGTGTATGTAACATTATATGTAGTAATTTTTCTGTTTTGGTGTACCTTAAGAATAACTTATTATATTAATTTATTCTAATTTTAATACTAAACTTATACTAATGTAGAGTGTATCTGTTACATGCTGGTGTTGTGAGGAAGTGCATGTGCAGTGTTGGCCTTATATCTTTACTTATATATAGTCGTATCTAGTGCCATGTGTGTTAAAACATATTAATGAGAGTCTCCAATCTAGTTTTTTTTTACAGGTAGATATCATAATCTTATTAAATATTTTCATATTAACACTTCTATTTACTTAATACAAGAGGATCTTGCCTGTCAAAACTTTAATCTATGGATGCTAACGCCTCTTTCACATCTATGTAAACATCGACAGGAACGTTAATATTAGATGAATCAATCAAATTGAATCAATTTAGTTGAAAAGCACAGACTAGGGGAGCAGACTGTCAAATCAATTGAAATCTATACTAATATTATAAAGAAGTAGAGTTTGTATGTTCGGGGTTATCTCCGGTACTACTCAGCCGATTTTAGAAATTCTGTCACCAGTGGAAAGCTATTCTCGAGTGACATGTGCTATATTTCATTGTAATTAATAATATTTTTTAATTTTTTAATGACCCCCGGTGATGTGGGTCTGAGAACGCCTGTCAAATATGTAACAGCAATAACGTTGCACGCAAAAATTGCGCACATCATCGTACGAGGCACTGCGAGTACTTTCCGCGTTTGTGAATTAATTACAGGTTACAAAATTTAATTAAACCTTGATTTGCGTGCGTGCGGGCGAGTGTGCATGCGTGCGTGCTTTTGTATTGTTTAATGACGCCCCGCGAAGTGGGCACGAGTCAGCTAATACTTTTCGTAACATAACATAACGTCGCAGCGTCATAAGCCATAGATTTGGTATTAGCATACGAACTTATGACGTCATAAGTAGGTATGAGACAAAAGGAGTCAAAGGGCGCATTAATTATTGTTTGAAAAGTAATTAAAATGATTTCTATCATGATATTTTAAAAGTTAGATGATAATATTTTATTTGAATGCCTGTTCTTTTATGTGTAAAAATATTGGAATTGATTGTAATATCTGTCCGCTGCCCTATTGGATGGACACCTATTGACATTAAATTATTCAAGTTCGTGTTTATATCACTTTGATTGATTCAAATAAATTGAAAGACAGAAATGATCCATCTAAAAATCAGCATAATAGATACCCGCAGTCCATTTTTATCAAAAAATAGATAGATAACATTTTATTGTTCACCAAAACAAAAATTACAAAAATGCACAACAGGACAATAGTAACATACTTGGTCACATCAAAGGCATCCTTATCGCTAAAAGCAATCTCTTCCAGACAACCTGACGCACTCATAGGAAATCTTAATTAATCCAATTACATATTAATGAAGATAGAAAAAAATTGAAATAATGACATACACGGATTACAATCTAAGTTACAGTAAACTAACACATATTGTTGCGTAATGTTAACATAATGTTTTTTGAGTGAATTTTTAAATATGGCCAGGGATTTAGCTTTTCCTACGTCTATGGGCAAAGAGTTCCAAAGAAAAAGAGTAGCTATTTTGCTTTAAGTTCATTATATTAAAATAATTAGAACATAGTTTACCCATGGTAACCAGTGCTTAAAATCCCTTTCGAAGATTTACATTTCGCCATTATCCTAACGAGCTTTATTAATGAATATTAAACCCGTGCCTATTGTTAATACCTGATTTAATTATTACGTTAATGGCATTATAATCCCTAGTAATTTGCGAGGGTATGCTCCAATAGACCGGTCTTACGGGAGAGGTAATTGGGTCGTTAAGTACGTACTTTTATGCTTCACTCTTAACTGGTTATTAGCTGATCAGGGATGGCTAAATATTTTATCGACAATTTTAAGAATACCTTATCGATAAATGTAGTTTACCACGAAACAAAACAGGATTGATTTAGGCGCATTATTTTGGTTTAATATAAGATACTGTATGGCCGACGAGCACATATATTCATGCATATTGTCACGCCTGTTTTCCATTGGAGTACATAGAGACGGTGGATTTCCACTTACTACTGTACTGACTAACACTTTTCGCTTCCTGTACTTTAAATATTATCTCATACAAACAGGTTTATTTATTATGCTTTGTATCTGACCTTTCTTCAAAATATCTTTGATTTTTTCATGATGAGGACATTGCGATCTAGCAGCACCGACTCTACCAGGCACATTGCTGTTATATACTTGTTTTGTAATGCTGCTTTTATTAAATCTTTCCACATGCCCAAACCACCTTAATATGCCTTTTTCATCTCTTGGCACTACATCCTCTGTCAATTCATAACGTTCCTTTATCACACTGTTTCTTATCATATATTCATATCACTTACATTAACCTTACATATACATTTCAGTTAGTTATTAGTATATTGTATAAACCCAAACTACCCAAGTTACGCTTGTGTTATGGGTAATATACAAATATACAAACGCTGGGGCCGATCCCAAAACCAACTAAAACAATTATGCCATTTTAATTCTGAATTACATTTTTTTATTTAATTAGTAGTTAATGTTTTAATGTCAGTGACAATTGAACTGTGAAAGAGTAAGGTGTGGTAATAATTGTAATAATTTCAATTAATAGTTTTAAGTAATAATAAATTTTAAGTCAGATACGGAAAACCCATATACAATTTTATTGTAATAATACTTAATTACTGTGACTTGCATGACAAGACCTACCTAGAAAGTTACATAACAAAAAGAATGTTAAACTGGAAGATTGACGGTACAAATGTAAATGTAGCCCAAAAAAGAGATGGCTGGATTGTGTGAAGGATGACATTATGATTTGTGGCGTAAAAGAGGACAGAGGACGCGTGTCAGAATAGAGAACTATGGAAGAAAAAGACATATTGTGCTGACCTCAAGTAATTGGGAGAAGGTGAAAGAAAAGCTACTATGTACCATAATATTTTCTTAAGTTTTCGCGACTTATATACATAATAACCTGTTTGGGATCCAATTATCAAAACTATTAAGACCCAAACCCAGCAAAAACCAGCTGCCAGTCCTCAAGACACTGTGAGCTCTTTCTGCGTACAACGGAACACAAACCAACTTGACTGATAATTATTTTTATTTTTCCTTCCACCCATTTTAATATTATATAAAATTATTAGAGCTAGGCATGTTTGCTGAAGAGTTTCTTGCGCCGCTTCTTCTCTTCAAGCCATAACATGTTGCGAAGCGGTAGTAAATTAGATTAGGCTCCCATAGAGTAAATAATAACCATAAACAATTATTTAATTTAAATAATTAAAATTAACAAGTTGGCGGTAGGCTAAATAAAACTTAACAATACTCGTTGACACTTGACATCTTTGTCTTCCGTGATCACTTTTCAGTGGCCGAAACGTCGGAAAAACTAAAATCAAATAAAATTACCGCGCTCAAAACCGTTAAAACGTAGTTTTATTATACTATGTACCATGTTTTTAAGCAACTAAATTTATTAACTGATATAGGAACGCAGCAATTTTTGTAATATTAGACTTGAGCAGACATTTACATTTTTGGACTTATAGAGCATCAAAATGTTACCCTTTTAAAGTATGAACTGTATTCTTGCCATACTTGTCCAAGAGGGATTGGCGGGCGGAATGGCGGGTTTCATACACTAGTTAAATTGATATGGACGATGATTTTCTTTGTCATTAAATATGTAAATTATGTCAAAAAAATGCACCTCGGTAACTAATTGAATCCAAGGATATTGGAGTGACGCACGGGAATGAATGTGTTTTCTTGCGATACAAACACATGGGTCTGGATACCTATTTAGTGTGTGTGTGGGACTGTTGAACCAAACGGCAACCGATATTCCTCCGGTGAAAGAAGATGTTGACAAACCACCCACTAAACCTACCGGCGTCCCGGTGAGAGATTGCACTTAATCAAAACGACAGAGTATATGCCTATTGGCAGTTCACCGTCTCATTCTGGTGTTCCAAAATGGCACCAAGCCCAGGGAAGCAGAGTCGTACCACTTCGTACAGTAGAAGTCATTCCACCGATATTCCCATAAACAGTGGCCCTCTACCACGAGGTTATGGATGGAATAAAATCTGTGCGTAGCGATTCCTCCGAGTTCCCGTCTGTCGACGACGGTCGAATGCTGCCCGCACAGTCCTCTCCCTTTTCGCTCTCGGCGGCCTCCTTTATATTAACCTACGATTTCAGAATCGTCTTTTATTTAATTCGTACTATCCAATACTTTTTTATTTTTGTATATAAATATGTATAAATTAGTGAAGTCATTTTTTTCCTCAAATTCTCTGTAAAATCTTTTGTTTCGATGTTATATTTTTAACGTCGTGTTTGATCCTTGGACCTGTCTTTTCTTAAAGATACAAGAAAGAAAAGGAAAAGAACCTATTAAGAAATTGCGACGTACATTATGTCCAGTGCCTCCACAGTAATTCAAGATTTATAAGCTCGTCACAGTAATTGCAAAAAACCGCACTGAAATATACCACAGACTTTTACCTATTAAAACAATTTACTTCTCTAACATATTTTCAAAGAAAATCCAACTATATTAAGATTGTATAAATTACAAAAAAAATCCATATTTACAATACTTTCTAGGCGTTAATAGGCGACCTTGTCGCTCTATATATCTATATAATTATAAATTTGTTATAAGCAAGGTCTTATCCATCCAAATATTTCCCGCAAGAGATTATTTTAAAGGAATCAAGTTACCCTTTGTATTGTGTTTAATATTTTATAAATTGTCTGTTATCTTGTACTATAAAGAGCGTATTACTTTGCACACAACATAAAATCCCGAAGCTCTAGTACGAGAAGTACAACAATATGCAACCTTGAAGAACTAATAACACCCATGAAGCAGAACACCGATTACACCTAAACTTGCGTCTATTACTTTAATAAGAAACAGTGAGTCGGCGTAACGCTTTGGGAAACGTAACACATGTTGATATTGATTGTTCTTATGTACTTACGCATAACGTAATTGGGTTTCGTGGTGCCTTGATTTACACGCAAGTACTTTTTATATAAGAGTAAATATTGTCACGAAGATTGCGTGTTTATAGTCGAACATACCTAAATAAACAGAAGTGCCTACTTGGAAAAAAATGGTCGTAAATCGTTCACAAGTTGTGCAATGGATTCCCTGAGGGTTAATTACGCTGGTCCCAAATTTGGGGATGGATGCTAAAGATAACTTAGTTATCATAACTTTAAGGAAGTATGATGCCCAGAACAGTACTCTTTATGCCTTTTATGCCACGTCGGCCTTCGGAAAGGCAGGATTTTTGTTTTTATTTTAAATACGGCTCGTCTGGCCAGCGACGAGCGCGGGAAGCGGTCGATGGAAGTGGGAGGGGTAGTCATCGGCAAACCTTCTGCGCGCGGCTTGTAATGTAGCTAGATTATCAATCGTGCAGAGCCGTATTTAAAAAGAAAAACAAAAATCCTGCCATTCCGAAGGCCGACGTGGCCTAAAAGGCAAAAATAGTACTTATAGGTACTGACCAGACGATCAGACCAGGGTAGTCATGGGCAAACCTTCTGCGCGCGGCTTATAGTGTCAAATATCCATGAAGAATTAAGTGTCAAAATACATACAGGTATAATAGTAATGGACTTGGGCCTTGATATTTTTTTGGAAAATGTACAATATCTTGTCGTAGGGGGATTGGTGGGTTTGATACATCAGTTATCTCGATGTGCAAGATTCTACATAATGTTTTCTTTCACCGTCAGGACATGGTAATTGTAACAATATGCATATTAAAGATGCAATCCAAATCTGAATAAGACCTAAGAGGTAGGTATTTCATTCCCAGTCAGGATTTGTGCGCACGTATCTTTTTAAACGCGATTTTGTGACTCGAGAGCTTTATCAGCTAAACTACCACTTCTTCAAGCAAAAAGCTTCAGCCAAATTGAAGTCTTTGACTGACGCCAATCAAAGAAGTTCTCGTGGTAGCTCGAAAAAGCACATTTCACCAAACTAAGGTCGTGAAAAGCAATCAACATCCTACAACTGTTGTTTGTTTCTATACAATTTTTCAAAATAAAACATCATGACAATTCAAAATGATTTTTTTTGTCGATATTAATAACATCTCTAATAATAAAGTTTAAGCACACTTTGTCAATAAAGAGCCAATTAGTGGTGCGAACTGTTCTCAGTTCACGATGCTTTTATAACCAGGGATGAGAAGATATTATTGTTTGCGTCATGCAATAAATACGGCGAAGGGTCTTGACTTCATGAAGATGACATTTCTTCTGAAGATAGGGCAATCGGTAATATAGAAGCAGGCAGTCAAATCAACTCATCATAACTTTTATTAACTTACAAAACGTCGCGGCTTTATAGACTATTTATTTTTACTTTTTTATTTATTTAAATATAAATATAAAAACAGAAATACCTACATTAAAATTATATATAAAAACGCTATGCCGTTTTTATATGTATAATATATAGCAAAGAAATTAGTGCACATTCAACTTCATTATCTATCTTTACTAATATTATAAAGAGGTAAAGTTTGTGACGTTGTAGGAATCTACTAAATCGATTTTAAAAATTATTTTACTGTTCGAAAGCTATGTTAATAGGGAGTGTCATAGGCTATATAACATTATAACATGATGCTATATACCACGGGAACGGGACAGAACACGGGTGAAACGGCGCCGGGCCGCTAGTTCACAATATAAAAGAAGGTACAATACATTAAAGCTAATATAGGACACATACCAAAAACACACACACACACACACACGCATACATGTATGAGTAAAATACAGAAAAACAATAGTTTATGTACAACTTTATAACGTCATAAGTTTGCACAAGTAAGAGCAGTCAAATTATGCAATCATTATTGTTTAAACAGCAATTAAAATTATTTCTAACGTGACATTTTAAAAGTAAACGATAAGGTGTTAATTAAACGCGTGTTCATTTTTATGTAAAAAATATAAAATTTAGATGTGTCCGCATCCCTATTGAAATTGTGCCTTTGTGCAAGACATGACATCTCGAATATTCCGTGTCAAGGCTCCTCCCTGGTTGATATGGGGGTCTTTAAGTTATTAATGTACTGTTATAATATGATGAGCTTTATTTCGACCACACTACAGGCATTACACGCGACAAAGGTAAAAGATATATGATTTGATGTATTCGTAAGCGTCGCCGGACGGTACAAGGCGGTTTGATGTGTGGTTGCTCTATGATCATGACATTGGTGATTCCCCTCCTACCAGAACAGAACGGGTTAGGCTCCAACATGCCGCAATTACATTAAATATTTTTTGAAAACGTTACTTACATTTTTTATACTTACATATGTATGTATGTTTCATTTCTGATGCATACTATTCAAATTATCTGTATTCAGGAGATTTTTAGTTATCGACTGTTTAGTCAAACGTGCCTTTTGAATAATTTCATGTCAATCAAAAATCCACAATTCAATTACAAGTGTCCATTTTTCGCTTGATGCATATTTGTTTGAAAATTATTATTAAACTTGAATATACCTGAATACATAAGTAATACAAAGCTATATTTAAGAAAGAAAAGGAATATTTATTGACCCATTTATACGGGTCTGAATAACGATCACCACTCTGCTAAACCAACTACTAAAATTCATCACAAAGGAACGCTATAAAAAAAGAAATTGCAGAAAAATGTTCTCCATTTTCGTGAGAATTGTTTAATAAACTATCGGTTGCCGTTAAAAAAACACCAAATAGCTACGCTTATTGAATAACTACGGAAAAGGCCGCTAGACATGCCTGTCACGTACTAGTAATATTTATTTCACGATTGTAGGGCTAAAGTTTTTACTGGATGTGGCTCTAATAGCAATAATGTTAAAACTAGCAATATGAGTATCGGCCCATAATACATTTCATACTAGTTACAAAATAAAAATTTGGACTGTTTTTTAATTGTCTATGAAATCTTAACAATGACAATTTCTAAATTAGATGTAATACCCTACACTCAAACTATACTTGGTATGAATGGCATTGTATTTGTATTCTATAGAGCCCCTCAGGCACCAGTCTTCCACCGACAGCTACACGCTAGTAGACAGTCTGCCTCAGTCAGCACAACAGTATTATATATTATTAAAGTCTTATTCATAGAGAGTTAGAATAAGTTGGAACGCTTGTTTAAAAACCACAAAGAAGCGATCAAATTTACTCTATGAATAAGACCGTTATTGTCTATGCCCCAGTGTAGTCCATTACATGAGTTATGTTTGAAGCTTGAATATAATATTTTCCACAGTAATATAGTATATAGTGGACATTTTCAATGTAAAATGTACACTAACACGAGCCGATGATCATACATCATAATTCTTATTTATCTATAGTTTCCCTTGAAGAATATTCTACTCTGAGTTTATGGAAGACTAACATATGCCTTGGACACTTCTTTCGCATTGCCATGATGAGGACGTATTCGTTAGTGAATTGCGAAGGTGCATCTCCATCCAAAAAACTGCATCGCCATCTTTTTTACTATATTCGTCCATCCCATGGAAATTACATTATTCATCTAGATACCATTTATTCTAAGTTAAGCTGGGATAAAAGTTCTGTGTCAAGACTCATTTAAATCCGTTAGTTTTTACTGGTTGTTTTAACGTGATGCTCTAAATTCTAAAACATTAATAACAGACGAATTCAGAAAGTTGAATTTTCGAATTATTCAATTTCACTTCATTGCACAAACTCTCGACACTTCTATAGATTTACATTATTATAGATTATATAGGTAGATTTAAAGCCCAATAGATAAATCAATCTTTTTGAGTTCATTGGTATACGAAAACGTACATGAGATTTCTGTTGTTGGAAATGAAACGATACAAAATAATATATCATTTGTACGGTCTATTAGCTCTAGATCCATGTACACTGTATAGTCGATCGATGTCAACATGAATAGCAGTTTTGCAGACCGTACGTGCCTCTCCATGCCAGGCCGTTGACAATTACACGACCCTCCATTTATTTTATGGTGCGTAACGCTGGCGACAACTATTTTTCTTCAGAATATACAAAATTAATGACACTATTTTAAAGCTCTGGAGAGTTCATCCTCTCCATTTTCTCTCCCTCTCTCTCCTGCTCCTTTTTGATCTATGCTAGAACGGAGAAAGAATACAATTTCTTGCGGCCGGGCGGCCTGTCGTAAGAGGCCAGATGGCCACCACCCCTGGTGTAGAGTATGTCGCCATAACAATCCTGAGTTGTGTTCCGGCATTAGTGGCCAGGTTCCGGCTTCCGTTAAGAGAGCAGCAGCGCATTTGTAGCACTTTTGGTGTTGCTAATGTCCATAGGCGACGGTAATCGCTTTCTATCAGCAGACAGGCCTTCTGCTCGTCTCTGTACTTATGAAATAAAAAAAGAATGTAAAAATTGAACTTTTATAATTAGTACCGAACTCCAATATGTTTGAACTCGTTTGGCAAGGTAGAGAAACCTTATGAAATGTTTGTTTGTCTCTCAGACTTTTTTATATTATTGCTTGAATCAGTCAAACAGGCAGACGGCTCATGGCTCCTATCTGATGGAAAGTGGTTACCGTCGCCCATGGACGTTTGTAACACCAGAGGCGCTGTGTCTTTATGAAATAAAGATTACTAGTAGTTGCAATACATGTAATTGAGTTTGCCAAGTTTATGTTATTCTGATATTGCTAGCCATAAAGTACATATTTATGTTCGTGGATAATATAATATTCTTCTGTTCTAATCGATCTGTGTATTTTTTGGTTGAAAAAGTATCTTATGTCCATTCTTGGCATTGAAACTACATAAATACATATCAAATGTCAGCAAAATCGGTCTACTACTTTTTCCATAAAAATGTAACAGACAGAGTAACCTATCATATATATATATATATATGAAAAAAATGCTTGGAATATAGCAAAAACAACAATTTCGCTTTCCCTTAGAAACTATTCCTACCTGTCAAACATTTGATGTCCCTCCCGTCGTTTAGAAATCAATTAAATTTAAAAATCGTTCAGTAATCAAATTAAACTTAAAAGATTTTTTTTATTTTTTTTGGTTTTGAATGTCAAACGTTTGATGTTCGTCCCTTCGTTCAGAAATCAACGTTTTTTATTTATTTATTCTGAGGCAGTACGAAGTTTGCCGGGTCAGCTAGTTTATAATATTAAAGTGGCATATGAAAATGGATTACTTACCGTAATGTACATAGTATGCCTGGTGCGGGATGTATAAAGTGAAACATATAGAACTTGAAGAACTGTTTAGTTCTATTTCCAAACACAGAATGCCCATCTAAAGTAGGTATAATTAATAATAGGTTATGATTCTCGCAAAATAATTAGCCATCTGAGCTACTATGACGTGTATCCGAGCAAAGTCGAAGTGAGAGTGATCTGTCGTTGCTACGCCAGCTCGCATTTATTGGCAGGTGGTAGGGTATTTGTCCGACTGGCTGGCTTGGTAGCCATCCAGTCGGGAAAATACCCGGGGTGGTCCCCTGGTCTAGAGTATGCCCCCATAACAAACTTGAGTTGTGTTCCGGCATTAGTGGCCAGGTTCCAGACTCCCTCAAGAGAGAGGCAGCGCAATTGTAACACCTTTGGTGTTGCAAATGTCCATAGGCGATGGTAACCGCTTACCATTAGGTGGGCCGTCTGCCGGTATACTGAACTCATGCATTTTTTTTTTAATATCCGATTAGTAATCACCACTACCCGCAAATGTTACAATATTACAAGTGGTACTACTTGCAAAAACTGTTATTAACAGTATGTTAATCGATAATATAGTATTATTTGGCTCAAGTCGATCTTTCATCTTTTTTTGTTCCAGACGCAATATATTCAAAGGGAAAGTTGGCGAATAAAAAAAGGAAACGATCATAAAGGATTCAATTTATGGTAATGACTGGGGGCCGACGAAGGAGACGCGTGGAAGTTAATCTTAAGGGAATTCCCTTTCTGCTGTATTTTATCAAGTTGTGGCTTTAGGTGTTGGGAAAATGTAGGTCAGGTATATATAGTCTATGGTTATTGGAGACTACTTACTTGCTGAAGTTACCATTAGTAATAATAATAACAAATCCAACATTCTGGGCAAAGTAGATAGATAAATAACACTTTATTGTTCAACAAAATAAACAATTAAAAAGTGTATAATTATAATATTTTTACGGTGAAACAAAAAGCGGCTTCGAGGCAACTTTAGAGGATACATTTAACAACTCATGTCTACATATATTTAAAATGAAAAATAAATAAAAGTAATGTAAGAACAGCACAATATGGACAGTAAAAAAGAAAGTTAAGAAAAATGGAACAATATGTTATACATTTAATTATAAATTAAGGTAATGGTTTTTGTCTGCTTTTTTCATAATTATGACAAATGATTTAGCTTTTCTGATATCTACGGGCAAAAAGTTCCAAAAGTCATTTGCCATTTGGATGGCTACCGCCCCTGTCTAGAGTTTCCCGCCATAAAAACCTTAAGTTGTGTCCCGGCATTTCCAGTCACCCCTTGAAGCCGGGGGCACATTCACAGCAGTTTTAGTGTTGTGAATGTCCATTGGCGATGGTAACCACTATCCATCATGTGATTCGTCGGCTTGTCTGCAGTTCTCCAGCAATAAAAAAATATCTGGAGTTCACAAAACATCGTGTATTCCTGACTCTCAAACATCATTCATTCATTCAGGAATTCAGGTTTATTTATAAGATTTTATTTAATTATTCCAATACAAAGATTTAAAAATAATCGCCTGGCAGCTTAACCGTGCGCAATGTTTCTATTCCATCTGAAAATATGAATATTCATTGAAAATTATGATGTAAAGATAACGTTAATTGTTTCCAAAAATGACGCAGTCATTAGAAATTTTAATACAGACTTTGGGAGAGGGAACGGCAATTTTTTAATTAATTTCTTGAGATGATAACGTATTAGGGAAGATGCAGATTTATCCATTTACAGAATTATTGTCTCATTAAATTAATAATTGTAATTTTGACATCCGAATTTGATGGTTTTCTAACCAGAAACTTATTATAATAATATAAAAATGTCTTTATTTGATATCTGGACATCGATAAACTGAATACTATATAACAAATAATAATATATAACAATACAATTTACGCAGTCAATGCAATGAGATTTAAGAAATAGAATTATGTTATGCGTAAGCGTTTTGCTAAACTTATCGATTCGCCAAGAACCAGTGTTAGAAGCTTATTCTTCTAACATTGCCAATCATCATAGCTACTCTAACACCAACGTCAGGTAAAAATAACTCCAAGTACTAAATAGATAGATAATGATTTTTTTTTTAAATTTAAATTGTCCACTTTTACATTAAATAGAAGCTGGACTATGCGTATTCATTTTTTTCTCGTCCAAATATTAGCAAAACTGCCTCCTTCTTGACTTCTTCATCGCCTCTGAAAATTTGTATATTGTAAACAAAAACAAAAATTAAGTAATTTATTAATTAAGTAATTTCGAAACGACTCATTGACTCTTCGGGTGATCAGAGGGCTGGTGCTTACCTCGGCCAACGGATCAGTATGGCGATTCAGCGAGGAAACGTAGCCAGCCTTCTGGGCACCTTACCCATAGAAGACGGTGATCTGGGCTCAGTATTCTACTTACAGTTTTGAGGGACTTTGAGTAGAATACAATACAAATAAGTTAAGTTTTCTTGCATTGTATTCGATTATATGTTATAATATATTATAGTAATTTATTCGTTGTGCAAGCGTGTTGTCTTAAAACTATGACACAACTTTGGTCTTCAACAAAGTAAACAATTAGGTATATGCATACATAAATATAATAATAATATATATCATGTAATAATATATGATGCATAAATGTACATACAGTACCTTCTTGGTAAAATAATAAGTAACCTTATCGATTAAAATAACCTTTTTTAGTCAACCAATCATAAAAAAACTCTCAAGTCATCTGGCGATATAACTAATTAGTAAATAAAAAAAATATTTTTATAACAAATTACTTGTTTAGGATTTATAAATCCTGAATACGAGTGAAACGAGATGCATTAAGGATTTTATGCGGATAATTGTATACAGTCTTTAACGTACCTCGTTGCGTCACAAGACGGTAGAATTACCTACAGTTTCTTTTTCGGCTATGATCACCATCTTTACGTTGAAGAAAGGAAATGAGAGCTTCTTTTTTGTTGAAAAAAATGTGCGATAAGTTACAATTCAATACGAGTGGCAAAAAATATACCTCAAGTGAAATGAATATAAGGTAAAATAAGATATGAAAATGTTTCGACCTTTTTGAAGTTAAACTTCTTTAGAAACGTGTGATTTGAAATTCGGTGAAACGGAAATGCGACACTAAAAAGAGATAAACACACAAATCTACAGAACTAAGTTGCAAGAGAATAAGATAGAATACATTATATTTCATAATTTGAACAGTATACAGATAGAGTTGGAAATGTTTTGAATTTTTTTGTTAATACTAAAAATTACGTGTTTTAAAGCTGAAATATACTATAACGATATAATATATGAAATGTGACGTTACAAAATTAAGAATCCCTTCCATTCCTTGTCACGATTATTTCACTTCTACTGCGTGTGAACTGCGCACACAGACACAATTTTTTCGTTAATACTTCAAATTTTATCCGTGCAGAAACGGAGAAAGAATACAATTTCCTGCAGCCAGGCGGCCTGTCGTAAGAGGCGACAAAACAACCCACAGCCAGTACTTGCTCGACTGGATGGCGACCACCCCTGGTCTAGAGTATGCCGCCATAACAACCTTGTATTGTGTTCCGGCATTAGTGACCAGGTTCCAGTCTCCCTGAAGAGAGTAGCAGCGCATTTGTAGCACCTTTGGTGTTACAAATGTCCATAGGCGATGGTAACCGCTTTCCATCAAGTGGGCCATCTCCCTGTCTGTTGAACTCCTGCAATAAAAAAAATATTTAAAAAAAATCGTGTTTTAAAGCTGAAATATATTATAACAACTACCTGACCCGACAAACTTCGTACCGCCTCAGAATCAATAAATAAAAAATCTGATGCAGAATGTTTCAACTTAAGTAAAAAATGTGGTCAAAACTTAAACGAACATCAAACGTTTGACATTCAAAACCAAAAAAAAACAAAAAAGTAAACTTCACTTTTAAATTTAATTAATTTCTAAACGACGGGACGAACATTAAATGTATGACAGGTAGGAATAGTTTCTAAGGGAAAGCGAAATTGTTGTTTTTACTATATTCCAAGCATTTTTTTCATATTTACTCACCTTTAAACCTTCCCAGGACTTCCACAAATAATTCAAAACCAAAATTAGCCAAATCAGTCTAGCCGTTCTCGAGTTTTAGCGAGACTAACGAACAGCAATTGGCATACTGTACAGTTATGTATGTTTTTATCCGTGCAGGAACGGAGAAAGAATACAATTTCCTGCGGCCGGGCGGCCTGTCGTAAGAAGCGACTTAACAACCCACAGCCAGGTGGTAGGGTATTTGCCCGACTGAATGGCTACCACCCCTGGTCTAAAGTATGTCGCCATAACAACTTTGAGTTGTGTTCCGGCATTAGTGACCAGGTTCCAGTCTCCCTTAAAAGAGCAGCAGCGCATTTGTAGCAACTTTGGTGTTGCAAATGTCCATAGGCGATGGTAACCGCTTTCCATCAAGTGGGCTGTATGCCTGTCTGCTGATCTCCTGCAATAAAAAATAAAATAAAAAATGTAACGGATGTACACCTATGGTATTGCGAATGTCCATAGACAATGGTAACCACTTACCATCAGGTGGGTCCTAAAACTTTATGCTTTTCTTAAGCAATAAAGAAAGACCTAAATACATTAATATTATGACCCGCAGCACCTTCTATACATATATATGGCCAGTATAAAAAAGGTTGAGTATAACTGCTCTAGATCCTTATCTGTTCATTATTTTCGCTACAATACAAACGTTTTGTAAATTAAGACTAAAAAATAAACTGAATAAAATGATTGTAGCTATACTAATATTAGATAGATCAACCAAATTGATTCAATTTGGTTGATCGATCTAAAGGTAGATCTCGAACGACACGAGAATATTTAATCACATTGAATGATTAAAACTTTACCTTTCGATGGATCGCTTTGGTCGATTCGTCTAAATTAAAATCCAAAATGAACCGTCTAATATCGGTTTGAAACAAAACAAAAGATTATAACCTGTTTTTTTTTACTTCATGAAAATAGCACGGATGCATTGAATTAATCATATCCTGATACGATATGATTAATGTGTAAAATGTATCATAGCTACATAAACAAACAGTAAAGATGATAACAATATTTAAATGACATATATCATATTATGAACTAGCTGTGCCTGCGACTTCATTCGCGTGGATTTTTTTTTCATGGAACCCTAAATCTGCCAGTGAAAGTCCCGTCAAAATCGGTCTAGCCGTTTCAGAGATTAGCTGGAACATCCAGACAGACAGACAGACAAAATTCTAAAAATTGCATTTTCGTAATCTCCTGGTCCGAATTATCTCCTCTGATTATTTTCACTTTTTTATTTTGTCATTAGAAACAGACACTACAATTTTATTTACCTGTATAGATTGACATTTTTATTGATTTTACGCGCTAGAAAGCTTCTCTTTATGGAGTCCCTTTTAACCGACTTCAAAAAAAGGAGAAGGTTATCAATTCGTCGGGATCTTTTTGTTTTTTTTTTATGTATGATCACCGATTACGCTGAGATTTATGATCCGATTTACGTGATTCTTGTTTAGTTTGATGCGGAATAGTTGCCATATAGTCCCCTAAAAATTTTACATAGTTTGGCCCAGTAGTTTTCATTTTACGAACATTTTTTGTTCCCGTTTCTTGGGACCTATATTTTTTAAGGAGCGCGGCACCTTTCGTAGGTTTACCCATACATAGCTAGCTAGACACTAAAAAGTAACAAATAAAATAAAAAAACTTCGTTTAAAAAAAACCGACTTCAAAAACTAAAAAGTATAAAATAACTTATTTCTAAAGCTATTATTATTAATATATATTATCTAAAACATCTTGAAGTCGGTGCAAAGTAAAACATAAAAATTACTATATTTTTTTGAAGATTACTAAGCACCGATTTTAAGATGTTTTAGATAATATATATTAATAATAATAGCTCTAGAAATAAGTTATTTTATACTTTTTAGTTTTTTAATTTTTGAAGTCTTCTTTTTTACTATAAATAGACATTTTGTAAATCATAAGTTTTATGACGGCTATCAGTGGTGCGACGGTTTAGAGTGAAACTTATTTAATTGAAACTCTTAATTGATTTTTATGCCTTGCTTTATATTCTTCGTCGAATTTAAGGTATTACAAATTCGGCTTGGTTTATGCGAAATAAATCAAGGAAAAAAGACTGTTACAAATATATACAACTAAATTCATCATCTTTATTATATTGTAGGTATTGAAAGTTATACTGAAATATTAGAAGCAAAAGGTTTCAGGTTCAACTATGCGTATTCTACCGTCTGTGCAATAGGGAACGTTATAACCATAAATAATGCACTATATATTGTTACGATCGAATGCCGACAAAAGACAAAATCACACCCGCGTTTGTAGAAACACATTTTGTTACCTTTTTCGGCATTTGGACTTCTTTTGTTTGCTTTGTGTTTAAAATTTGTAATTAGAAAAACAGGTCATTGTGTATTGTAATGTTTGTGATAGTCATTAGCCAGGTGTGATTCTTAGAAATTATTGTTATGCGGTCGAGTATTGTGTTTCACATATTGAATAGTTTAGTATAAAGCAATGCCCGAACAGAGGGGTGAGGCAGTCAAAGCGACAACACAAGCGAGGCAAGACGTGTGTACATTTAGTGACGGACTTTGCGCGTGTTATAGAATCGTGCATTACGTTTGTACCTGTGTTATACATGTTTGTATAGTTCTAATAAATTCTATAGTAATTCCAACGGTTTTTTTTTAATTCCAGTCCTACAAATCGTAACAATGTAAAATAGATGAGTCTCTCTGGAATAAAATATCTAAATATCATTTACCCTGTCCGATAGATGACACTACAATAGGTATTATATTCCTATATATACCACTAGATGGCGCTACAATCGATAATTATATAATTTCTACTAGATGGTACTATTGTACTAATAAGTTAAAACTTGTACTAAATTGGAATAAAGGGAAAGATAGAATAAATTTAGCTTAAAAAATTTACATATAACACTATACTTTATGCCAAATTGGTTCACATAAAACTTCATGTAAAATTGTGCGAGATTTACCAAATATGACCATAACTTGTGGTTTCATTTATGCTCTTAAGATCTCGTTAGCGCGAGTATTTATTCAACGATATTGCACAGCGCCATCTTAAATAAAGTTGACTAAATGGAAATTATTTATAATTTTTGATGTTCCTGGTGGTGCTAGTTTTCGTACATTTTTTTATCATTCGATTATGTAGCGGAGATCTACTGGGATGGTTACGAGTAACTATTTGATCTGATGCCAACGACATATTGTCACCACCGCACCGCTCGCTTGAGCTACCAAACGGCTTTCTAAAACGTTTATGCCTTGTACAATAACAAATTATAGGGAACTTCAAGGGCGTCATAAAAGTTCTCCGAGGCCGGTGATGTCCCTGAGGCCTTCTTTTCAAACGTATTTCGTCTTTTATTTTCGTCCGATCAGCCCCAAAGAGTCAATGAAATTTTAGATAGACTTTAGAACTACAATAATATAATCTATATGACACAAAAATGGAACATACAATGGAAAATTGATTTAAATATAAAAAATCTAGCAAAAAAAACCAACCACGAAAGCCTTTTTTATCAATAATCGGCCAGTACGTGTGTATCTATGTGTGTGAGTTTTGAGTAATGTACGAGTTTAAGTAATCGACAGATTATATGTATATTCTCCAATTAAGCAAGTTACACTTGTATTATGAGTAATATACAACGGACTACAATAAATAAACAATAACGGAGAAAATTCGTTTCCGATATTTACCATACCAAGAGTTGAACTCGGAGCCTCTGTGTTGCAGTGACGTAAACCGGCAAAGGCTCAACCACAGGGGCCATATTGCGGCAGTGATAACATTTAGCAATAAAACAAAATAATAAACCGCTTTAGAGCATATCTACTTCCAGTAATATGCCTATGTGCTTAAACTCACTATCGCGTAGTGTATTCGATCAAGTATAGATACTATTGCGAGCACAAACTACTATCTCAAAGGAGTTCCAGAACTACATATGTAATGAACTTGTATACTGTATAATACAACACAAAGCATTCGACAATAACTCATGTCACAAACAACGCTAATTGTTTTCAACCAACAACGTAACAAATATTAATATTTCCCAAACATAAATTGCATTCGTAATCAGTATTACTCCAAACTTTGAACTGTAGGACTGGATTGAAGATTATATATAACACCAGCTGTGCCGGCAACTTCGTTCGTGTGGATTTTTTTTTCACGGAACCCTAAAAAGTAGTCTCAGTTACTCCTTATAGCATCAGCGTCTGCCAATGAAAGCCCCGTCAAAATCGGTCCAACCGTTTCAGAAATTAGCTGGCACATTCAGACAGGCAGACAGAGAAAAAATCTAAAACCGCATTTTCGGAATCACCTGGTCCGAATTATCCACTCTGACTTTTATTATTTATTTTGACATTACAAACTGACACTTCAACTTTAATTATCTCTATAGATAACACTGAGTAAATTAATAATTCATTTTATACTAATATATAAAGCTGAAGAGTTTATTTGTTTGTTTGATTGAACTCGCTAATCTGAGGAACTACTGGTCTGATTTCAGTGTTAGATAGCCCATTTATCGAGGAAGGCTATAGGGTATATATCGTCAAGCTAAGACCAATAGGAGCGGAGCAGCAATGAAGAATGTTTCAAAATCGGGGGCTTTTAAAAACAAATTCCACGCAGACGACGTTGCGGGCACAGCTAGTCATTCATAAATATGAATGATGAATTATTATTTTACTTATCTTTAAATAAAAACAACTGTACATTTGTACTAATATAAGATAAACTATAGGTACCATTGTTGGCACCCCTCTCAATGATTGGTACCCTATTAAACTATACCAAACGTATTTTTTTTTGTTGCACTTCAATTATAATAATGTTACCGCAGTATCTACAAAATAGAAAATATTAAGGTTTCTTATAATCTTCAATAAATTAACACGGTGCCAATGTGTTTGGTGGTGCCAAGAATGGTATAGTTCCACATACAGTGCGGCAATGTTAGTTCGCTTTTCTTAGTCTTCAGTATGAGTCAATTAATTTTGAATTTATATACCTACTTGAAATATATAATTACACAGAAGAAAAGTACGAAAAACAAATATATAAACTTCCAAACTTAAACAATATCACTTTCACTTATATATTACAGGCAATACACAAACCATACTACAATAGAAGGACCAGCTATGGAGTAGATGAGTTAAGAGAAATTAAGAAAAATATGTATGTGTACCAAATGGATAAATTTATTTACAACATTATCCATAAACTATTGGAATGTATAAAACTCAACTTTGACTAAACCTAAAACAATCATATTGTATTGTTGTAATCTACTTATACTATTTTAAGACTATAAGCAGAATACCGAGTCTAGGTCACCATTTGTATGGATAAAGTGTCCAGAAGGCTGGCTACATTCCCTCGCTGGAACATTACTGATATGTAATTCAGGTAGGCACCTGGGGTCAAATCTGCTATTATTATCTCGTTAAAATCGCCGGATACTACCGTCTCAATTATAGGTTTGCCTGATTTCAGTATTCCGTCAATCCCAATAGCGTGCCCGTGGTACATCACTCTATAGATATTTATAAACGATAACCAAAAATAAATAAATGTTTATAATGTTGGTAGCTTTTCAATATTCATTTCGGCTACCACAATTTCTGCTAATGATTATACCGACTTTTTTCTACCATTATTCCTCTGCAACGATATCGAGAAGATAATGTGTATTTAGTGGAATACGGATTTTTGACACGATGACAATTTATTTATTTCACAATAATGGAATCTTACTTTGATTATCTGCGCAACGTCAAGATATTGAATAGCAGAATTAGGCTCCTGGACTAATCAGTCTCTTAAATTAACTATGTCGTCTAACTATACTTAGGGAAAAGACGCCACAACTGTGAAAGTCATTAGAGCTCCTTTATTTTTACTTTCATAAAGTTTACTACTTCGTTTTACGACTGGTGCTATAACGGTAGGTACCTGTTCTAGCAATCATTTTAAATATTATGCTGGAGAGCTCTGAAACCACTGAACTTTACTTTACTTCTAATTTAGTTTCCTAGAGATTTTAATTGCCCTATAAAGTGACGCGGGTAAAAGCTTTTTATATTGCCTTTATTATAGAAATCTATTGGGTTGGCAAATGTGGATTTCAAATAAGAATAAACTTTCAAAATTTTTGCTTAATAATATAACTTTTTTCAATGCAATGTCACATGTTCTGCTATGACCATCTGAATCGGTAACGAGCTTGATATAGGTCTCATTGATTTATAAGACAATAAGAAAAATATAAGTTTGGTTCTTTGCGGCCTTAGATGGCCCTAGTGGAAGATCAGCGCTGGTTCACAACTAGCAATTTGCTGAGATAGACCGAATTAGGAACTTCATCATCAGGTTTTTATTATTGTTATTTAGTATTCCTGTATTGTATATAGTTATAAATAAATACATTTTTTTATTACTTTCTTTACTTCTTTCTTCTAACACGTTAACAAAACAAAAGAAAGTAAAATCCAGCTGTTGACAAAATCCGCAATTACTTACTCACACAATTACTCTAACTCAATATGAATAAGATCTTTAGTTGCCAACCCAATAGATGATAATCGGTATATTTGTTAAAAATGGAATCTTACAGATTACTTACAGCAAGTAATGAGTCTACCACCGTATCTAAAACAATTTTAGTTACTGTTAAAAGGGAAGAATCGGCGCAAGAAAATCTCTCTTGGAGTTTCGCTCTCTCTGTCTTAATCTTTGAACTAGAGTTTTATTCTTTTGTTTTTCAACTTCTGCTACCTATCCCACTAGCAATATTGAATCTATATCTCTAGGAAACATACGTTTCTCAGGATTAAAATATCATATTCCAATTGAAAAATTTTTATTCAAAAAAGTCAACGGGAGAACATATATTGAAGGTCCATACATTTACATTGAAAATTAAATTTACTTCCCAGTGTATGTGCATACCAACACCGCATAGCAACATGTTATTGCTGTTAAAGAAGAGACGACAAGAAACGCCCCAGCAACTCGTATAACAAAAACTCTTTTATTTCTTTTTTGTGTGTCTCACTTAATATAAAACTAATTTATACGATTATTGTGTTTAGATTTTAGTAATAATAATTAAATAATTTCTGTTATAAATCAAATAGCTGCATTATCTCATTGTAATATAAAATCGACAATACTAAAACGCTGAACTGTTTCACAAAAATATTGTAACAAATTTTGACATTAATTTTGAGTTGAAAATCTTAAATGTTTCTCGCCAATAGCATGAACATCCTTCAACTGCAGTGCGGTCATGTCATCAGTGAACATAAATCGAGTATTTGACCTGCAGAAAATCGTTACCACGTTCGCACGCCTTCATCGAAATATTTTACAACTCTCTATATTTTTTTCATATTACTGTGTTTATTGCAGAATTGTATGCGGCTGTAGTTTTAACGATACATACATACTTACTTTCTGTCTATTTGAAAGAAAAATTGTGCAATCAGCAGAATCAGTACTGTGGTCAGTACTAATTCTGCTGAAATTACGCAGTATTTGTAATTTGGGTACGAAATTCGGAAAAAATATTGGATCGAAACTAGTCCTAAAAAAAATAGACGGAACTTTATAAACGAATTTTTGCCTAAATTGAAAGTAATTTCTATGAGGGTCATTTTTTACGGATATCTAAGCTAATATTTCCTACTGGCTACCTATTGACTTCAAGAAAATATTATTAAAAAACATCGGTAAAAAAAATTCAATAATATCTGTATTGCACTCCTAGTTTACTTGCGGCCGGACGGCCTGTTATAAGAAACGACAAAACTACCTCACAGCCAGGAGGTAGGATATTTGCCCTCCTGGATGGCTACCACACCTAGTTTAGAGTATGCCGCCATAACAACCTTGAGTTGCTTTCCGGCGTTAGTGGCCAGGTTTCAATCTCCCTTAGAGAACAGCAGCACATTGGTGGCATCTTTGGTGTTGCAAATGTCCGTAGGCAATGGTAACCGCTTTCCATCAGGTAGCCTGTCAGTTGAACTCATGAAAAAAAATGTGTGTAGTAGTGATGTGACAGGTAGTAGAAGTGAAATTTCAGAGAATATACAAGCGAACGTAATTATATCTACAACGCTTAATAGATAAGTGTGAACTGCACACACACCTGTTTTTGGATTTCTATTCTATTATAGACGTCTTTATTCTTAGGTATTTTGATCCACATTCGAAATGATTCAATCTAAATTACACTTTCAATCACTAGCATAAAGTTCAAAATCCAATGCCCTGTTACGCAGAATTTCCTTTGATTTACGTATAAAAGAATATCTGATGATGAAATTCATTTGAAATCTTGTAAGTTTTATTTAAAGTGAAAATTAATACTAACTTGTTGAAGTCTTGGTTGAATTTTATGTGTTTATCTCTTTTTAGTGTCGCTTTCTTCGTTTCATCGAGTTTCAAATCACAACGATTCTAAAGAAGTTTCACTTCAAAAATATAAATTACATATTGCTATTAAATTTCATTCCATACAAACCCACTAACTTCTAAGAAAAGTGTCTAACATACAAAGTCAAAGACAAACTAAAATGACCAATTCATAATGATTTTTACAAAGTGGCTACGGAACCTTAAAAACTGGTTTTCTGTGAAATACGAGCCCTAAATTTACACAAGCGAAACCACTTCAATGAATAAACAGTTTAATCCACTATAGTCGTTACATCTGACTATTTATGTTTAATTAGCCTCGAGAGCGTCTAAAATACCGTTAAACTTGACGTCATAACGTTCATTAAGAGTAAACGAAGTCCCATTATATTCTCCTCCAGTTTACGCATAACCCCTTTATGATTAAAGTCTGTATATCAGCAAATTTACTGCGCCATACGACCGTTTCCCAATTAAGTCGTAAACTTGGCTTATAATAGCATTGGAAAATCGTTTGAAGTGAGGATATATCTAAAATTACATATATGAATTTAATCAGTTTGATGTCGTTACGCATTTGGGTAGGCATTAAGTAAGGTACGTGGCAATAGTCAATAGTCGGTAATCATTATTATCCGTGCAGGAAGGGAGAAAGAATACAATGTCCTGCTGCCGGGCAGCCTGTCGCAAGAGGCGACCAAACAACAGCCAGGTTAGGTAGGGTATTTGCCAGTCTGGAGTATGCCGCCATAACAACCTTGAGTTGTGTTCCGGCATTAGTGACCAGGTTCCAGTCTCCCTTAAGAGAGCAGCAGCCCGTTTGTAGAACCTTTAATGTTGCGTTGTCTATAAGCTATGGTAACCGCTTCCCATCAAGTGGGCCGTCTGCCTGTCTGTTGAACTCAAACAATAAAAAATCATAATTCTGATTATTGCAAAGCTGGCAAAGGGAGAGACTGTACAGTTTGTACACTTGTTCGTGCTTGTAGTGGTGGATGCTGGCAATAGTTGGTGGAGTGCTGGATGCTGATCCCTGTGTTCAACTTAATTGATAGTAACTCGTAGCGATGTAATAGCAACTTGATAGTAACTGAATCACAAAGTATTTGTGAGCGTTATTAATAGTAGTATCAAAATGTTAAAGTAGGCCGCAGCGCCAGCAAAACGCTATACGTTGAATCGTGCAGAGACAGTGCATCTAATGGAAAGTGGCTTCTGTCGCATGTAGTCGTTTTCAATACCAGGAGCGTTGTCAACGCGTTAATAGCCTTTAGGATAGGTTAGAGGGGACAGGATAGGAAGGATGGAATAAAGATGGTCTAGAAGGATCAGACAGGAGGTATGGGATAGAAGAGATGAGATAGCATAGGAAGGATGTAATAGGATCGGAGGGATAGATTAGGGGGAAGTGGGCCATCGGATCTCTCACTCATTGCACGAAACATATTTAACTCAAGGCTAATCGTTTCACGCTGATATCCTGTAAAACTGTGATTCCATAATTCACTACACGTCGTTACGTTTAATACACATACAAGCGTAGGACATTCTAGACAAATTCTATTTATAGTCAAAGCGGCGAAGACCACAGTGGAAGAACTCCATATATCTCTAATTATTTCCATGTTGGATAGTTACGACGACAACAAATCAGTCAGTGAAGCTAAGACACTATTGAATTCGGTCTTCCAATTGTAGTTGACGATAATTTCCGTTTAAAAAAGTTAAAAAACGAGCGATGTATGAACTTATCCCATCGACGGACTGCTACTTATTTTAATCTTAGGATTATCAAAATATTTTATTACTTAAGAATATATTATACTACCATTTACTAATGTAATCGTTATAAATTTAGTTTAACATTAAAAACATTTTTGGGTGGTTTTAATATTACGTCAAAATGAGGGTTTGCATTGAAAATCAGCGTTGAGTGGGATATAATTCCGGCACAGCAATAAGCTGAATGCAAACCTTTCTTACAAGCTGTACATTAGTCAATATGTACTAATTATTGTCAATATATATTAATTATATGTTAATATTTAACGTCGTCAACAATGTCATATATTAAATAACACATTAAACATTTAGCTACATCTGCGTGACATAGTCATTAACATTAATAATATCCCACGTAGCAGTGGCATAAGCACGATGTAGTCAACTATGGCTCGTCGAACAGATTTCAAAGTTTGTTGATCAAAAGTTCAAATTAAAAATTCCAATTGAAATTTTAATGAAACTCCAAACATGTAAAACATCACGACGCCGGTTTGTAGGTGAAATGCAACGAATATTCCGAAAGCCGGAGCGCGTTCCGAACCATTAATCAGGCCTGTGCCTAATCTCGTTAACACCATGTTACAGGGAAATACGTTCTGAAAGTGGATTTCGAAACACCTAACAAATGTACTGACCCGATAAGGTCAAGCGAAAATGAATACTTTAACCGAAGTTTCCTCAATACGGTTTTGTTGAACATTTTTCTGGTATAAATAGAAACTAGGCTTTTTGAAAGGCTCGACATTAGATTCGACGTGTTAGAGCCATGCTGGAATCATTATCTTGACTACAATTATTAGGGCTGGCTCGGTCAGTAAGATACCACACTCTTATAGAACATCGGCATGAAACGGTGAGTCTTGAGCTAATCCTATTTCGTACGATAAATGAGTGTTACAGACAGAATCACCCCGCTGACCTCTCCCTCGGAACTCCGATACCCCCACGCCCCACTTACCGCAAATATGTAGCTCGCGCGATTAGCAGCTAAGCGTCTGCTTAGAAGTAGTACCTTAACGAGAGCGGTGTGAGCCACTGGCGTTGTTAGTTGGTCAAGTATACAACCAGTTTCGGAATCAAGTTATATACACAAAAGAAGAAAAAGAAGACCACGAATACCACAAAGCATTCAAAAGAGAGAGAGAGAAGATCTTGTGAATACCAGTGTGTCTGGTTAGTGCAACTAGTATTGATCCGTGTAATCGATACAATTAGTGCTATCAGAGTTCAGAGAAACATCCGGGTTTTAGTGCTAACTTGTGTTGATTGACTTGAACGTGCCGTTTAGTAGTGCAAATCATACCTATTGCCGTTATAGATGCCTAGAATAAATACAGACCATATTTAAGGTGTTCCATTGAGTACACTACTTTCACCGTACATGTCCCAATGGTCCAGTTCCCTCACCTCTTATCCCATCTTACCAATTATATCCCCCGTTTCATTCCCTTATACTGACCCCTTTGTTCCATTCCTTCTGTCTGATATCTCTATACTATCCTCTTTATCACATTTCTCCTATCTCATCCATCCTAAAGGCAAGCAATGTGTTGGCTTCGTCTCTGGTGTTGCAAACGTCTATAGGCGACAGTACCTAACCACTTTCCATTAGGTGGGTTTTCTGTCAGTTTACCAGCTCCGCAATAAAGGAATACAAAAATCTTAGGCTAAACCTAAACCAACTTAGGCTCAGGTTATGGACGTTTACAAGACGTTTTATGGAAATAAATCGATAACGCAAAAGGAAAAAACTGAGTTGGAAGTTCTCTCCAAGCCCGATAACATATACAAAAAATGTTCAACAAAAATGTACTGAGAAACTTTTCTGGGCAGAGACGGAGAAAGAATATAATTTCCTGCAACCGAGCGGTCAGGCGACTAAACAAGCTACAGCAAACTGGTAGGGTTTTTGCCCGTTTGGATGGCTACCACCCCTGGTCTAGAGTATGCCGCCTTAACAACCTTGAGTTGTGATATGGCATTGCATTAGTGGCCAGATTCCAGTCTCGCTTTAGAGGACGGCAGCAGATTGGTAGCACCTTTGGTGTTTCAAATGTCCGTAGGCGATGCTTACCGCTTTCCAACAGGTAGGTCGTCTGCTTTTCTGATAAACTCCTGCCATAAAAATAAAAAAAATACAAAAAAGTTTGATAACATACATCGAAAGAGGTCAATATAGGCATTTTTTTTAAAGGTCAGATCGATAATCGCAAAAATATTAATATCTAATTTATACTAATACAAAATGTTTACTGCAACGAATATACATTCTGTTCTTAAACATAAATGTTTTTCATTCAACGCACGCATATTCACGTAATCACGTATTTGTATAAAAATATTAATTGAAATTAAAGCTTATTTATCATTGTACGATGATTTAATTAAAACCACCCTACGCAGCAGAACATAAACAAAACCCATAATTAGCAACGTTAACGACGCCATATTCGTACCATAAAACAAAAGTCTTACTAATCAAATTAAATTCGCAAAATTTCCATGTAACGTCTCTACAGAATTAAGCCTTGCACAATAAGAGCTCGCTTCGTCGTTGCTAATTAAGGAAGTAACAAAGAGTTTTAATATAAGATAGTACCTTGACAAGTAGCTGGGAAATAATTTTGATCTCATTTTTTTTTGTTATAAAATAGGACGCATAGAGAAAGTAAGTTGGAAAGAAATGAAGACCAATGAAGAAGTACAGGATATGGTTAAAGAGAAACGCATAATTTTAAAACTCTGGAGGAAAAAAGAGAAAGATACTTGGCCATTTGCTTACGACACAACACTTTCTTATGCATGTTAATTGAAGGCAAAATAAAAACAAGGAGAGGAAAGGGAAGAGTAAAACGAGCAATCATGGATCAAATAAAAGAAAAGGTGGGTGTCGTTTCGTACATAGAAGTAAAGCAACTGGCCCATAATAGAGAAGTTCCACTGACAAGAGCGTAGATAATGGATAGATTTTTTTATTACAAAGTCGTGGTAGAATAATAGCTAAATACCGTGCCTTACTCCAATGTGTTAAAAAACTGCTCAAGGGTACAGTACGCACAAAATTATGCTCTGGGTGTTTGGGATTGGCCTCAGCGCTGTCCGTCTTACCTTTCATGTAGGGCTTACAAGCTTTTTAGAGTTTCAATTTTAAACGGATGTTTGTCACACCTAGGAACTTTCTTCTAGTGTCTAAATAAATTCTATTGAGATGCTTGAACCGTGGACGAGGTCCTGAGACCATGAGAAAAAATTAAAACAACTTATTGATTGTTAGGGTGATCAGAGGGTTGGTGCCTACCTCAACAACGCATGAGAATGGCAATCCAGCGAGGTAACTCAGCCAGCCTTCTGAGCATCATACTCATTATAGCCTTAAGTGATTATTAGTAGAATAAGATATAACTAAGTTAATGTTTTTTATTGTATCAGTTCATAATATTTTACTTTAAGAAATTTGAAATAAATCTCATGATTTTTTCAAATAGAATCTAAGCTTTAGTGATGAGTGAACCTCTAGTGCTAAAACGACGCAGTGAGTTCAACTACCGCCACTAGCTGAGTAATTGTGCGGTTTGGAGAGCTAAGCTAACTGTAGTGCTGCGACGTGACTATACGTGGATTACTCGTGACATTGTCTCAAAGACCTGATTACTTGTTGGACAGGTACATATTAAACTCCAATGTATTATCTGTTTAGGCACGTTATAACAGATGTTGTTGGTACATATTCACTCGAATATATTATCTGTTTAGACACATTATAACACATGTTGTTGATACTCAAATCGATTTAAATGCTATTTATTATGTTACAAAACGTTGTAGCCTCCTGAATCTTGTACGAGCACAGTGACTTATCATGTTATAATTCTAATATTTCACCTGCGATCATGTTATGATTATTGATATTGGCCAGCTGCGTCCTATTTATAGGACTGAAAATAACGCCGTTAAAGAAATAGCAACCTTAATGTACTTATATATAAATACGTCACCTGTCAATATTTACCGTTATTAACAATAACAACAACATCGCATCACAAATAACGAATTAAACCCATCGCTACATCTGCGTGTAACGGTCTATAAATTCAAATTCAAAAGTAATTTTTTTTATTCAAAATAAGTTCCACTGGAGAACACTTTTTGAAGGTCATAAATGTAAGTCAAAATTTAAATCTATTTCCTATTATGTCTACACCGCTTTGCAATGTGTTATCGCTGTTCAAAGGAGTAGAAACGCCAAGAAACTCCTCAGCAACACGTCTAGCTAAATAAGATTTTTGTCATCATAATTATTCATGTATACATGAATAATTATGATGATATTATATTAAATATTATTAATATATATTATATATCTCATTATATATCGTATGGATGCGAGAGTTGGGTATGGAAGAGAGAGCATGAAAGTAGAGTAAACGCGGTCGAGATGCGAGCACTGCGCAAAATCTGCGGAGTGACGCTCGCGGACCGCGTACGTAATACCGAAGTAAGAAAGAGAGTTGGTCTGAAAGAGAGTGTCGGGGTGAAGGTAAGGAAAGGAATGCTCCGGTGGTTCGGGCATGTGGAAAGAATGCATGAATGAAAGAATACTAAGAAGACTAAACAGATATACAATGCAAAAGTGGATGGATGCAGAAGTCGTGGAAGGCCACAACACACCTTCCATGATCAATTTGATCGTGTACTAGCAGAAGGTGATGTCAGGAGCCTTAAGAACAGACGAGCTTGCATGACAAGAGTTATGAATGTCAAAGAGGCAAGTGAGGTGTGTAAGAATAAGCCTAAATGGCACTCTGTTATTCGTGCCTACCCCACAAGGGAACTGGCGTGAAGTTATGTATGTATGTATGTATTATATATCTCAGGATCTTTTTTTTACTTATATATTTTCACAGGCTCTTTTTTTATAACTATAGCATCATCCTAAATAAAGTAATAAAGCAACCAGTCAAATAACATATTAATAATTGCTATATACGTTAATTCCACGAAAACGACGTCATTAATAGGAATTAAAAAATCTAAGTGTTGGTCCGAGATATAAGCTAACTCTATGTTGAGTTTCATTTAAATCCGTTCAATACTTTTCACGTGATACTCCAGCAGGCAGATAGACAAAAGTTCTAAAAATTGTATCTTCGGAATCTGCTGGTCCAAATTAGGCTTCTGATTTTTTCTTTGTTTTAAATTCATTATACAAAATCTAGTCTGCTACAGATTTATATTATAGAAATACAGTCTTATTCATGAATGAATGAAAACTCTTTATTGTTCACCATAACTTAAACTTAGACATTTAATATAAATACATTTCCATTAGAACAATGGGCGGCCTTATCGCTTATAGCGATCTCTTCCAGGCAACCCGGTGTCCAAGGAGAAATTAAAAGAAAAATTAAATAATATCTGGTGGTTGAACTCAATTCAAACTAAATCTATCGTAATTAAAGAAAAAAAAAACAAAATAATAACAATAATAAACTAAAATAGATATACATAATTAAATAGATTGTAATAATATAAATTACATATACTTACATGCGAACAATAATACAATTCCATTTACTGCAACAAATTTTATTTCATGGACAAATAATAGTCGGCCTTATTCATATTGAGTTAGAGTAAGTTTGAAGGCTTGCTTAAGGTTTTTAAAGAAGCTTACAAACTTACTCTAACTCAATATGTGTTAAACTGTTATAGATTAATGTGACGTAGATTGCTGCTTACAGCACTAAGATCTTACTTTACTATTGTTGAGCGCAGGGTCCACTTTAGGTACTTGAGATTTGTTACGCGACCGGTGACGCCGAATGCGAAGTCAAGGCACGTAGGTATCTCAGTGGCTTTTTTTGTTACCTCAGGGGGAATGTCTTTTCTTGTAAGACCCACATGGGATTGGATACAGGGGAAGACCAATTACCATCCATTAAAGGATGAGGCCGAACCAATTACCCACTAAACTTACCTGAGTCCCTACGAGAGCATATCTCTAGAATGTCAGGGATGTCTAACGTAGTTAAGCTCGCCTGTCATCCTAGTGCTCCGATTTGGTACTAAACTCCGGGAAGCATGGCTAAGTGGTGCGTGGTGACTGCTGTTATTATGGACCCAAAATAGCTGTTGAACTAAAAGTACAGATAATTTATTGTAGAAAAAGTAGAAAAATAGGACTACTGAATTTCTTGTAACTTGTATGATATTTTACCGTAAGGAACTTAAATCTTACATTTCGGTTAATAAGGATAAAACTAGGTATTTCGTAAATTGCCTATACCAAGAATAAAGTTGCATAAATATATAAATAGTTAAAAGTTTATTTCGAAAGTATAAAAAATATTATATCAAGGAGCAGTAATGGCTTTTCTTTTTCTTGTATAACAAGAAAGAAATAGCCCTTAAAACTTCTGAACATTGTAACTAGCACGCTATACAACAATTTGTTAGCCGCTACACGGCAAAATTAACAAACTTTCCAATACAGATTGGAATTTTCTCTCCTATTTTCCGATCTACCTGTTTTTTGTAATCAAAAATATATTTTGAGTTACGAAAATTATATATGTATATAGATTAAGATATTGTTTAGTGATTTTTATAAAAAAAAATATTTTATTTGAAAGATAAATTTTACGTAACTAACATTTCTATTGGCATGATCACAACATTTGTCTTTGGCAGGAATTGGACAACAAATGGGGTATACCTGGCAGATAGCCAGTCCACGATGCACTGCGACTGCCAGTAATTGTTGGCATTGCGTTCTATTTATGCCATTCGTGATGTTTTAGAGCCGTTCTAGTAAGCTGTGGTGTCATGAAATGATTCAATATTTTTCAACACATTTGCTCAACAAATGCATTTTTTTTATTTCAGGAGTTTAGTAGACAGGCAGGCGGCCCACTTGATGGAAAGCTGTTACCATCGCCTATGGACATATGCAACACCAAAGGTGCTACAAATGCGCTCTCTTAAAGGAGACTGGAACCTGGTCACTAATGCCGGAACACAACTTAAGGTTATTATGGCGGCATACTCTAGTCCAGGAGTGGTAGCCATCCAGTCGGGCAAATGCCCTACCACCTGGCTGTAGGTTGTTTTGTCACCTCTTACGACAGGCCACCCCAACGCAGGAAATTGTATTCTTTAAATATGTGTTTTGCTCTAGAAATGACCTACGAACACTACGTTTAACTAATTCATGTCAAGCGCTTTAAAAATACAAGTGGAGCACTTGCGTTGGTAAATTAAATGATAAAACAATTGCTTTTTGTTTTTTAAACAAATGGAGGACAAAAACGCTCGGAACTAACTAGCGTTGAAATGTTACTCGCACCGTTGCACCCGTTGTCACAGTTGGACTCAACGACAGGCTGCCAACGGTAACTGCGGAAAATTGTTTGCGAAATATTTTTTATTTTATACACAAAGAAACAATTTGTCTACTTTATTTTTATGACTGCTTTTCCTAATTGCTATTTTTTATCTATACAGTTAAATAAAACTGCGGTGTCAGTTTGTAATATCAGCTTTTTACTAAATGCATATGAAAGTATATATGATACGGATACAAAAAAAACAGTTTTTAATATTCTTTTCTGTATGTCTGCATGTTCCGACTAATCTCTGAAACAGCTGGACCAATTTTGATACGACTTTCACTGGAGATATCTGATGCTATCTGTTGTATAAGGAGTTACATTAGGCTAATATTTTTTAGGGTTCCGCAAAAAAAATTCTACACCGACGAAGCCGCGGGCACAGCTAGTTTGTGATAAAACTGTGCCGGTTATTTGACCGCACTCCTACAGGTAAACTATGAAAGCATTCTATTATATAGACTGAATGAATGAACTCTCTTTATTGTTGACCATAACTTAAACCTAAACATTTAATATAAATACATTTCCATTAGAACAATGGGCGGCCTTATTGCTTATAGCGATCTCTTCCAGGCAACCCGGTGTCCAAGGAGAAATTAAAAGAAAAATTTAATAATATTTGGTGGTTGAACTCAATTCAAACTAAATCTATCGTAATTAAAGAAAAAAATAACAATAATAAACTAATACAGATAGATAATAATTGCAGTCAGTGAAAAAGTCAAAGACCTGGGTATACTCATTGATAGCACATTATCTTGGGGTCCTCAGTTACAAGAAATTAGTAGAAAAGTGTTTGCGTCTGCAGCATCTTTGAGGAGATTGCGTAATTTTCTACGACATGTCACTAAAATTGCGCTTGCACAATCCCTCCTTTTGCCGATCCTTGATTATGCAGATGTCAGCTATCTAGATCTTAATGAAAATCAGCTAAATAAACTTGAGCGATTGCAGAATTTCTGTATCCGCTTCATCTACGGCTTACGTAAATTTGATCATATCTCTGAATTTCGCGATAAGCTCAAGTGGCTTCCAATACGTCTTCGCTGGAATGCTCACATCCTATCCGTTCTCTACAATATATTGTTCAATCCTAAAACGCCCCTGTATCTTAAAAGCCGTTTTCACTTTCTTCAAGACGGTTATCCGAGGATTCTGAGACCATCTTTGAATTACCGACTAAGAATGCCTACACATATTACACAGTTTTGTGACAAATCTTTTACTGTTCAAGCTGTAAGGCTTTGGAACTCACTACCTCAAAACATAAAACAAGCCAAGTCTGTGCATTCGTCTAATGACCTCGTCAAACACTATCTCAAATTTGTATCTGAACAATAGTGTTATCTATATGTATGCTAGGAATGGTGTATTTTGAGGATATACAACTTGTATATTTAGATAAATATGCATGTTTACAATATAATTTAATAACATTTTCATTTATATTTACATATATATTAGTATATTATATCTATTGCATACCTACCCCCTTCCATACCGAGTTTCTATCCATCCAAAGGTTGTCTGGAAGAAATCGCTCCCAGCGATAAGACCGCCCATTGTACTTATCATTACGATTGTGTGTACGAATTTATTTTATAACATTGTGTGCAATAAAGTATATTTTATTCTATTCTATAATATAGACATCTATAAATTAAGATTTATTCCAATCTATACTAATATTATAGAGGTAAAGTTTGTGACGTTGTAGGGGGTAATCTCTGGATCTACTAAACCGATTTTAAAAATTGTTTTGCTGTTGGAAAGCTACGTTAACAGGGAGTGTCATAGGCTATATAACATGACGCTATATACCACGGGAGCGGGACAGAGCGCGGGTCAAACCGCGCCGGGCCGCTAGTAATAAATAAAACAAAATTTCACGCTTTGCTTGTGTAAAGATTTATTTCTCTCCTCGATTACTGTACGAGTGGAATCCTAATGGCACATGCAAAGGTTACCAAATTATTTATTAATAGCTGTAATACAATCAATCTTACAGCCTATGATTTTTAAGATAACCGTCTTGTAAAACGTAATTGGTTGATAAATAAAATGTGTGTGAATTAATTATGATAAATATTAGGCGATTGGTTCGCATGGATTTATACGTCTTGCGTTTATATTTCGTTTATCAGGGGTCTCCAAATAACGGCCCGCGGGTCAAATCCAGCCTGTCAGTGACATTAATCCGGCCCCCGACAGATAGGAGCTTATTGTTGTTATTATTGCTGTGATAAGTTGAATAAAGAAACAGAGAATAATAATAACTAGGTTTCATTTCCTTGCTAAGTAAAGCTTGATGACAACTGTAATATGTAGAAATTTTAACTTAATTACATAATAACTAATAAATTATTTAAATCAATCCCATTGTGATGGACCCGAATGAGGCAAAATTATATGTATTTTAATTAAAATGGGACTAAATAAAATGAAACACCATTTTTTTCCTCACGTTCGAATCATATTCAGCTCGATTTTCTTATGATTATAATGACGTAAAAACCAAGCTGCCAATATTATAATATTTAAAAAATAATTATTTATTCCACAACACCCACAGTTATAAAATATTTAAAAAAAAAATGTATAATTGTAATTTTCCACTGACACTACCAGAGTTAGTGTTTACGTGTGTCTTCAAGGCTCGTGTGATTAGGTATTTGCTAGATAAGTATGCTCCATCTTCAACCGCATCGTTGTCTGACATTAGCCGTGATTGTGGTGAAACGAAAACCTATTTATCACAAAAAGCACTAGTTTTTAGTAGATAATGAAAGGAGGAATTAACCGGTTTTGGACCTTGAAATTCACTGGAGTAACGAATATGGCTGTAAGGCCGGAAAGTTTGGAGTCCCCTGATCTATACAAATGCGAAAGTAATTTGTGACCTGTTAAAACTAAGCAGCTGAATGGATATTAATAAAATTTGACAAGGAGATAGATCATTCTGTGGAATAGTGGACGTTTATTCATTTAATTGACGAAATAGAGAAAACAGCTGGCCAAAATTGGATGAACAGGACAAGACTAGAGTGGGAAAATTTGGAGGAGGCCTATACCCAAAGTGGGGCTTTAAAGGATGAAGAAGAATAAATATTTTATTGGTTTAGAATTTATTTGTATAATATGTTATCTTTTAATGAAATAAAGGGCTTTATTATTATAATCTATGTCTTTGTAGACCACGGGCCATAAAAATGGCCCGGACTTTTGGAGGGCTTGCGTGGGGCCATGGGAAGACCAAAGCGTAGAGGCCCTTTGACAAATTTAATGTAAATGTGGCGTGACACTGACCGGCGATTATCCCTGTCTACACCATATAGTAGTGCACCCAAGGACAAGCCCCGGCCAGTGTAGGACTATTGTGGGAAATGAAGACAAAAAGTACCGGGCTATTGGGGTGAACTGCTAATGGTACTAGAGGTCTGGGAATATAGGGACTATGGCGTCTGCCCGTCGCAATGTTCAGGAAACATGGAAAAATGGGCAGACGGTGACCCGCCACTCCCCGCATGGGCCCCAAAAATGCCATAAAGACAGGGGGATTATTATTATTATTATTATTCATTTAAAATCTGGGACGCACTTTTTATGTTTCGAATAGGTTCAAGTTTGCACGCTGTCTCACCTGATATAAAGTGATGACGCGGTCTAGGATGGAGCACGCATACCTAGAAGATACTTATTCACTCGTAACTTGAAGACTCCTAGATAGTATTTGTCAGGAAAAACAGACTCCGGCAAACATTTTTCGGAAGTGCGCACCAGAAAAGATGAAGCGAAGCGCTTGGTCGTAACTGGCAGTAATTACAGCATGTAATGGTGGCATAAACCGCAATGGTTTGGTTGGCCGATGGTAAAACGGTGATGGAAGTTACTCGTGCAAGTACTTCATAGAGTCATGAGGAACACTCCCCGGTAATTCTCAATTAGCCTATTTATTTAAAAATAAAACTGCACACCAAAATAATTCCATTTCCTGTTAATTAATTTACAATAATCATCATCATCATCCGAGCGTTAATTCCCGGTTGCGTTCGGAGCGTTCACTCCGACGCCCAGGGTCCGCTTTCCTACTTTTTCTACTCCACTTCGCGCGGTCTTCAGCGTCCCCCGTTTTGAGACCATTGGTACGCATGTCATCCTTCACAACGTCAAGCCAACATTTCTTGGGCCTTCCCCTTCGACCGGGACCTGGCGGAGGCGGCATGGCTAGACATTTGCTTGCTTTGCCCACATAATTAGCCGGTCTCCGTAAAACGTGGCCGTACCAACGTAAGCGACACTCTTGCAATTTGTCTGCTATGTCACGGACATGAAGACTGCCGCGGGTGCGGGAGTTCCTGACCCGGTCTTTCCGCGTCACTCCACACATCCATCGCAGCATATTCATCTCCGTGACACGCAGTTCTTGCTTGTGTCGCTCAAGTACAGGCCACGCTTCACTGCCACTCAATTAATTTACAATAATATCTGACATTAATTATACATACATACATACATAACTTCACGCCAGTTCCCTTGCGGGGTAGGCACGAGCAACAGAGCGCCATTCAGGCTTATTCTTACACACCTCACTTGCTTCTTTGACATTCATAACTCTTGTCATGCACGCTCGTCAGTTCATAAGGCTCCTGACATCACCTTCAGCTAGTACACGATCAATTTGATCATGGAAGGTGTGTCGTGGCCTTCCACGACTTCTGAATTTATTTTAATTTACTCTGTACAGTAATGACATCTGCACAAACGATAACTGTTTGATGTGAAACTTCTTTAGAATTGTTGTAATTTGAAAATCGATGAAACAAAAAAGTGACCCTAAAAAGAGATAAACACATAAAATTCAACATTATTTAATTCAAACAAAACATATTTCTCTTTACCCGCTAGTATTAATTTTCAATTTAAATTAAACTTAAAAGATTTCAAATGAATTTTAGTTCTATCTGTATATGCTTAAGGCAGATATTCTTTAATATGCAAATCAAAGGAAATTGTGCGTAACAGTGCATTGCATTTTGAACTTCATTTTATTGATTTAACGTGTAGTTTAGATTGAATTTGTTGATTTATAATATGTTGACGGATGTAGGCTTTTTTTATTTTTTTATTGCAGGAGCTCAGCAGACAGACAGACGGCCCACTTGGTGGAAAGCGGCTAAAGGAATTATATTTATAGTAGCTTCTGCCCGCGACTTCGCCTGCGTGGAATAGTAAAAAAAACCCCGATTTTGAAACATTCGTCATTGGTGCTCCGCTCCTATTGATCTTAGCGTAATGATATATAGCCTATATGTAGCCTTCCTCGATAAACGGGCTATCCAACACGGAAAGAAATTTTCAAATCAGACCAGCAGTTCCTGAGTTTAGCGTGTTCAATCAAACAATATTAGTATATTTGGCTACAACACTAATACTTACATTTCAAATATCGCGATATCTTTTGAATGAAACGTCGGAATTTAATAATTCAAAAAGTTCTAGAAAGGTATTGAACTCGTCTTGAATATGGAATAATTTATTTTGATAAGGAGTAATACCAAGGTACAAAATAAAGAGTTTTTGAAGCGAGGGCATTTTAATTATTTAAAAAATAAAAGAAAACACTTATTGTGAGATAACTACAATAGTTAGACATGTGGTTACGCAATATTTTTTGTAGACATTTATATGTTCCGCAAAGTGGTAGTACATTGTTTTGTTCTATAATCAATAGTTTTCGCAGCGCACGCCGTGTAAGGATATTTTCGGGTCATTTTCTTACACCTTCGGTTACATTATTGGACTTTTAGTATAGATCTCTAATTTTTTTGAAAATATAATATAGCCTGTAGTCTTCCTCGATAAATGTACTATTCAACACTGAAATAATTTTTCAAATCGGACCAGCGGTTCCTGAGATTAGCACGTTTAAACAAACAAACAGACAAACAAACTCTTCAGTTTTATAATATTAGTACAGATAATTAAAAGTTAAAGAATTATCTGTGAGTATATTCTCTGAAGTTTCACTTCTACTGCGTGTGAACTGCACTCACACAAACACACACACATTTTTTTTGCTCAAAAAGATATATTTCATTTTAAAGAATTAAAGAATTTATTCGAAACCATTAACATACTCTACAGAAACAATATGGTATTGCAAACAACTGCTGTAGTATATATACTGTATTGCAGTTATTAGTGCCCACTTCCAGACAACTCGATTGTTATACAATTAAAAAAAAAGAAAATTATTTTAAAGTTTATACAATGTATGTGGAAATGTATATATGTGTGAATGGGTGTATATGTGTGTCTTTAGAGAAGAGCGTTATGCTCTCGTAAAATCTAAAAGCTGGCAGCAACTCTAACGGCCTCTATAATTGAATGGTGTAATCTTCTGCCAACCAAACTAGCTTCCATTTTTGACACAGTCAATTTCGTAAAGGTACCTACTTTCTGTTCTTTAATATAGTATAGTTTGGGATTGGTACCAGAGTTAGCTTAGTTTGGAGGTAGAATTAATGTGTGTGTATGTCTGCGTAACCATTATTTAAAAAGAACTATGACTTTTAAAATTTCCATCATGACACGCATAGCTGGTTGAATTTTTCTGAAACTTCTATTATGTTTTTACACACCATCTACATGAAAACCAGAAACTAATGCCAAACATTTAGCTTCCCTAAGTTGAAACCATTTCATGTCAAACATTTTCATGCGTTTCCCGTAGATGGAGCTAGTAATATACTTTATAATGTGGAAAATTCTTCCATGCTTTATATTTTATTCTTTAAATAGAAATAATGAGGGATATTCAAGATAATGAAAGAAGAAAACAGGGAATGATAATAGCTCATTAAAAATGTAACCCTGAAAGGCGTTTAAATCAAACATGCTTAGATGACGGCACAGCTTTCCACACTTTTTGATCCTTTATTATTTAAAATACCTTTTTTTTGCATGAGTTCAGTCAGTTATCATCGCCTATGGACATTTGCAACACCAAAGGCGTAACAAATGCGCTCCTGCTCTCTTAAGGGAGACTGGAACCAGGCCACTGACGCCGGAACACAACTCAAGGTTGTTATGGCAGCATACTCTAGACCAGGGGTGGTAACTATCCAGATGGGCCTTAACCACCTGGCTATGGGTTGTTTTGTCGCCTCTAACGACATACCAACCGGCCACAGGAAATTGTATTCTTTCTCCGTTCCTGCACTGATAAAAAGTTTTAACATTTACAAGCATTTCAGGATAAAATTATTCGCTGGACGGTTTTCCTAGTATTATTCTTCTATTATTAGTATTCAATATTTGAAATATGATTTCATTATCTTATGTTATACTTATATTTTTAATTATTAAATTAATTAATTGTTAATTTAATTAATGAATTATTAATTTAATGAATTATTAATTTAATTTATTAATTATTAATTTAATTTATTAATTATTAAATCAATCAATTGTTAATTTAATTAATTAATTGTTAATTTAATTAATTAATTGTTAATTAAATTAATTAATTGTTAATTAAATTAATTAATTGTTAATTAAATTAATTAATTGTTAATTTAATTAATCAATTGTTAATTTAATTAATTAATTGTCAATTTAATTAATTAATTGTCAATTTAATTAATTGATTGTTAATTTAATTAATTGATTGTTAATTTAATTAATTAATTGTTAATTAAAATTAAATTAAATTATTTATGATCGCCGCTATCAAAATTGCGTAAATGCTAATTAATTACAGCTTTGCCTTTTTTTCTTATCGAATACACTTCAGAAAGACTTGATAAGGTAGTTCACGTTCTTGATCGACGTCAGTACTAATTGATAGATGATACTTCGACTATATGTAGCTGTCCTCTGAACTATACCTAACCAAAAAAAAGAATATTAAACAGTGGAATAGTTGGAGTAGGAAAGCAAAGTTCGACGATAGACGCGCTGGGTAATCATAGAGAAATAATGCATCTCTAATAGGGGAGAGTGAAGAAACAGTCACTTTTTGAAAATTATTAATTGTAGATTGAAAAATGCAAAAGTTAAAAAAATGTTTCCATAATGAACGACCAGCTCTTTCATTTCACTCCTCACTTCATGATATTGCATATTATTTTTAAATTTGACATTTAATTTACTTCGGGCCCAAGTAACGTTATAAATAAAATGTGTGTGTAGTGCAGTTCACACGCAGTAGAAGTGAAACTTCAGAGAATAAGAATTTTCGCATTTCAATTCTATTATAGACGTATTTATTATTAGGTATTTTGATCCTTATTCGTAAAAATTAAATCTAAATTACACTTTAAAGCATTAGCATAAAGTTCAAAATTCAATGCACTGTTACGCATAATTTCCTTTGATCTACGTATAAAAGAATATCTGCCATAAATATATACAGATAGAGCTAAAATTCATTTGAATTTTAAGTTTTATTTAAATTGAAAATTAACACTAACGGCTAAAGGGAAATGTGTTTTATTTCGAATTAAATAAGGTTAAATTTTATGTGTTTGTCTCTAATTAGTGTCGCTTTTTCGTTTCATCAAGTTTTAAATCACAATGATTCTAAAGAAGTTTCATCAAAATCAAAAATCATTTTTCTCACACCCTACACCTTTATACATATAACGATATTTGTGCTAAGTATCGTATTTATAAGTAATATTTCCGGTGATAATAACAGATACATATCAGAGAGATTTCACTAAGGTTCCTTTTGCCTGTAGGTATAAGAAACCTAAAAATTAAGTCGGCTGTGTATAATTATAACTATATTCAATTTAAGTCTATAACTTAAAAAAAATACAACCTCCTTTAAGTATAAAACAAATAATAATTTCATACTTAGAGAATTTATGACTTATTTAATATGAAATCTAGATCATCTAGATCAGATTAATAAAGCCATTTAAGTATTACCTTTACGTCAGATTGCGGCAAATATTTTCTTAACGCAGAGTTTGTGTGGGCTTTTTCAAATAGTCGTAAATTAACAACTAGTTAGGTGTTGCCATGAATCAGAAAAATACCAAACATTCTTATTTATTCATTATTAAAAATATTTCCAAGAATGGAATTTTAAGGCTTTCGCGAAGAGAGCATTAGTCAGTACTTTTATAGAAATGCAAAAGTGAGTTTGTTTATTCCTTGCTAATGGGAAAATTTTCATGTAAATTTACATAGCTAGAAAATATAAAGTTCTCCTGAGATATCCATTGCCGTGCAGAGACGGCGAAATAATACAATTTCCTGCGGTCGAGCGGCCTGTCACATAAGGCGACAAAAAAACCCACAGCCAGATGGTAGGATATTTGCCCATCTGGATGGCTACCACGCCTAGTCTAAAATATGCCACCATAACAATCATTATGTGTTCCGCCATTAGTGGCCAGGTTCCAGTTTCGCTTTCGAGAGCGGCAGCACATTGGTAGTACTTTGAGGTTACAAATGACTATAGACGATGGTAACCTCTTTTCATCAGATGGGTCGTCTGCCTGTCTACTGAACTTATGCACTAACAAAAAGATACGAAAGTGAAATGAGAATGAGAAAAAAGCCGCCCGGGCCTTGCATTTGGATAAATGTTCAATTGCTTATTTGTTCTCCCTTTCTAGTCTTGCATATACTCCTTAAGTGTCAATATTTAAACGTATTAGAATACCAAAAAAAATGTTTATTTAAAGAAATATTTATATCATGTTCTGAAGCAAACATAGTAAAAAGTTTTGTTTAGTATTTACATGATAAACCTTAGTTTGGAATAATATTTCCTGGTTGTTTTGCTTCTTATTATTTTGGGCTGTGACTGTATATTCATACCTAATAAACCCTCTAAGATATCAAAACGAAACATACAAAGCCGAAGTTTTAGCATAATTACTGTTTTACTCCTTAAAGTTTTCATTGAATTCTGTTAAGCCCTTTGTTGGATTATTTAGTTTGTATTGTAATTTTGTGTCTCAACTATTCACGTTTATTTCAAATGGCAAGAATTTGTGTAATAATAAAGAAATGGATGTCTTTTCGAGACAAACAGTCAAACCGACACACCTGCATTACATAACTAACAGTTTTCACTTAAATTATGGCATTTATTTTGAGGTCACTTTAATATTGTATTTATAAAAATAAGTTATTTTTAATTTGATTGAGGCAACCCAAAGTTTGCCGGACGTTTGTCGTAAAGTGACGATGTTTGCCAATAAGCCACTCTATCATTAAACTTCATGTTGAGGGTTTAATCTGTCTTTTTTATTACAGCACACAGCGTTAAGGGTTACTCAGATGAATGTTGAGCCTATATTAGACGGTATATTTCTCTCTTTCAATTTGGATGAATCAACCAAAGCGATCCATATAAAATTGATTTATTCAATGTCATTAAATATCGTGGTGTTCTTTCAGTTCTGTGCCTTTCATCCATGTAACATCAGCGTTACAGAGTATCTTGGTTCAATATAAATCTATGTATATAATTTATATAACAAAAATTTACTATTGATGAGCTCAATCTTACTAGTCTTTTTTTAAATTTTTTATTGCAGGAGATCAGCAGACAGGCAGACGGCCCACTTGATGGAAAGCGGTTACCATCGCCTATGGACATTTGCAACACCAAAGTTGCTACAAATGCGCTGCTGCTCTCTTAAGGGAGACTGAAACCTGGTCACTAATGCCGGAACACAACTCAAGGTTGTTATGGCGACATACTTTAGACCAGGGGTGGTAGCCATCCAGTCGGGCAAATACCCTCTTACCTGGCTGTGGGTCGCCTCTTACGATAGGCCGCCAGGCCGCAGGAAATTGTATTATTTCTCCGTTCCTGCACGGATAAAAGTCTACGGCTACACCGAACAAGCGACAAACTGATTTTCGGACAATGAGGTTTAATGTACTACGTGCTAGATAAGGCGTCCGTAGCTAGCTAATTTGAATATTCGTTATGGTCAACAAGCTCCACGGGAGAAGAGGTGAGCGCGCGCGGAATACGTCGCGCCCCCTTCTCGACGGCATAGCTGCGAGTGGAGAACCTGTTCAACCGGGAGCCAATCACGCCACCCGCTCATGGCGGCCGAAGGCCCAGACTGGCACTCCGGCGCCGACGCGTCTTCCTTTGACGGGAGCGTATCAAGGATGTTTGTTCACTCTCCCGTTCTGCCTCCTCATTCGCAAGCATAAAACGCTCGCAGAAGAAGGAGACATTATGTGCCTATCCCAAGTAATTGAGAGTAGGTGAAAGAAAAGAGATACGACGGAAAGAATTTCACAGTATTTTCTTAAATTTAATGCGCCTGCCAGACACAAAACTTCTTTTTAATACTTACTGAGGTGTGTTTATTTGATTTTATTTTAAAATGCTACTTATATCTTCTAACAATAATAAATATTAACCAGTGATTTTGTAGCCTAAAATGAATGATGATATAGCACGAGTTTTACAAAAACATGTTTACGGACAATGATGTGCTCAGGAGAGTTACCCGCCTGCAGGAAAGAGATCAAAAGAGACTGAAAAGTTACATTAAAATGAAAAAATCAAATAAAATTTATTCTCGACAAACGTTTTCATTTAGATGTCATGAATGACACTAATTAACATGGAAAACGATTTTATGCATTTCGTTGATTTGCGGCCATTGTTAATTTATTTCTCGCGTACACTCAATTCGGTACATTAACAAGTAAACGCTGGTGAATATGCATACAAATGGTTTTAATGATAAATCATTGTGAAATATTCTGCATATAAATAAACAACGTATACTCGTAAATTCGATCTTAATTACATCCATAATAGGAGAACCTTTATTATTTATGCTGCTTAAACGTAGTTAACAGCTAGACCAGCTTTATCCGTGCAGGAACGGAGAAAGAATACAATTTCCTGCGGCCAGGCGGCCTGTCGTAAGAGGCGACAAAACAACCCACAGCCAGGTGGTAGGGCATTTGCCCGACTGGATGGCTACCACCCCTGGTCTAAAGTATGTCGCCATAACAACCTTGAGTTGTGTTCCGGCATTAGTGACCAGGTTCCAGTCTCCCTTAAGAGAGCAGCAGCGCATTTGTAGCAACTTTTATGTCGCAAATGTCCATAGGCGATGGTAACCGCTTTCCATCAAGTGGGCCGTCTGCCTGTCTGCTGATCTCCTGCAATAAAAAAAATAAAAAAAAGACCATCTGAGGGAAAGTGATGACCATCGCCTATGGACGTTGGAAACATACATACATACATACATAACTTCACGCCAGTTCCCTTGCGGGGTAGGCACGAACAACAGAGCGCCATTTAGGCCCATTCTTACACACCTCACTTGCTTCTTTGATATTCATAACTCTTGTCATGCACACTCGTCTGTTCTTAAGGCTCCTGACATCACCCTCCGCTAGTACACGATCAATTTGATCATGGAAGGTGTGTCGTGGCCTTCCACGACTTCTGCATCCATCCACTTTTGCATTGTATATCTGTTTAGTCATTCTTTCATCATGCATTCTTTCCACACGCCCGAACCACCGGAGCATTCCTTTCCTTACCTTCACCCCGACACTCTCTTTCAGACCAACTCTCTTTCTTACTTCGGTATTACGAACGCGGTCCGCGAGCGTCACTCCGCAGATTTTGCGCAGTGCTCGCAACTCAACCGCGTTTACTCTACTTTCATGCTCTCTCTTCCATACCCAACTCTCGCTTCCATACGTGAGCGTAGGTACCAGCACCGCGTTGTGTATGGCGAGCTGGGCCTTCTGGCTGAGGTTCTTAGCGCCTAGAAGTTTACCTAACGCTCCATTCAAACTATTCCCCAAATTTACTCTTCTTTCTATATCAGCGGTGTACCTTCCATCACTTAGGGCGAATCCAACGCGTTGCTAGTCTTTAGGGTGAGATAAAGGATGGAATAGAGGGATCAGACAGAAGGAATGGATAGAATAGAATACTATATTTTTAACTGTGTACTACATAAAGGCGGTATAATCAGAATGAAGAAGCAACAGTTGGCTCAATGAGAGCGTACAATAACATTTGTTACCTACATAATTACAATTTATAATTATGTCATAGGTTAATTAATCACTGTAACTTTCATTAATTTTATACAAACACATTATTTTTACAGTTATTATAGAATATCAATAATATGTAAATAATAAAACTACGTTTTAACGGTTTTAACCGTGGTAATTTATTTTACTGATATAGAAAGAAGAGTGAATTTGGGGAATAGTTTGAATGGAGCGTTAGGTAAACTTCTAGGCGCTAAGAACCTCAGCCAGAAGGCCCAGCTCGCCATACACAACGCGGTGCTGGTACCTACGCTCACGTATGGAAGCGAGAGTTGGGTATGGAAGAGAGAGCATGAAAGTAGAGTAAACGCGGTTGAGATGCGAGCACTGCGCAAAATCTGCGGAGTGACGCTCGCGGACCGCGTTCGTAATACCGAAGTAAGAAAGAGAGTTGGTCTGAAAGAGAGTGTCGGGGTGAAGGTAAGGAAAGGAATGCTCCGGTGGTTCGGGCATGCGGAAAGAATGCATGATGAAAGAATGACTAAACAGATATACAATGCAAAAGAGGATGGATGCAGAAGTCGTGGAAGGCCACGACACACCTTCCATGATCAAATTGATCGTGTACTAGCGGAGGGTGATTTCAGGAGCCTTAAGAACAGACGAGTGTGCATGATAAGAGTTATGAATGTCAAAGAAGCAAGTGAGGTGTGTAAGAACGGGCCTAAATGGCGCTCTGTTGTTCGTGCCTACCCCGCAAGGGAACTGGCGTGAAGTTATGTATGTATGTATGTATGTAATTTATTTAATTTTTATTATTTCGACGTTTCGGCCACTTTTCAGGAGCCGTGATCACGGAAGGCAAAGATGTCAAGTGTCAATGAGTATTGTTAAAGTTTTATTTAGCCTACCGCCAACTTGTTCGATTTAATTATTTAGTTTTAATTTTTTATGGTTATTATTAACTCTATGGGAGCCTAATCGAATTTACCACCGCTTCGTTACATGTTGTGGCTTGAAGAGAAGAAGTGGCGCAAAAACTCTTCAACAACAGCTCTAATAATTTTATATAATACTAGCTGATGCCCGCGACTTCGTCCGCGTGGTGCGGTTTTTTAATTATCCCACGGCAACTCTTTAATTTTTCGGGATCAAAAGTATCCTATATGTTGACCAGGGATATAAGCTACCACCATACAAAATTTCATTGAAATCGGTCCAGTCGCCATCCAGTCGGAGATTAGCCGGTACATCGATAATAATTTAAAGAAAGTTTTTTTTATTAATTAGATAAATAATTAATGACAACTAATGGTCGCCCGTCGTGGAAATTCGACCGTAACAATTTGTTGTCAAAGACTATATATACTTCTATAGTCACAGATTTTGCCAAAGCTACACTGTTAATTTGACTTGAGCAATAAACAAAAATGTATATATGCGTGGTGTGTTTAATAACTGGTAGTGTGTGTAATGTTTTTTTTTTATTGATCTAATGTGATTTTTATGCATATTTTTTTTAAAATATTAGCATTCGTCGCTTCTTCTCTATATATAAACTATAAGTGTGCGAACTTTCATACACCTCCGTCCGCGCCATTTTCGTAAAAAGGGGTACAAAGTTTTTGCTTCACGTATTAATATAATGAATGATACCATTAACAAAATTTGGAACTTTTACAATAAAAAATAAAACTTTTTTTTAAAATTATGATCTTTTTTTATTGTCTCATAGAAATGTGAAAGAAAGAACCTATTTCGGCTTAATTAAGAATGTAACCCGTTCACTGAGACGAGATAAAAAGAGAGGAGAGAGTTAAAGCTTTACGAGTTATACCATGATTACGCCCATTCGGTTTCTCGTTTATAATAAAGTTATTTGCATATAAAACGCTAACGGCCTTGGTTTAGTGCATCATTAAGCGTGTTACTCGTATACGGTACTAACAGAAGTGCATTAATTATGTGTGAAACCCATTGTCCGTTTTATTTCCAAGTTTTATAAGGAAATTATCTCTATAGTTTAAGAAAGAAAGAAAGAAAATATTTATTTCTAAAAATGCGACACTTAACAATAATTAATAATAATAACAACAAGGCCCCCACCTCCATGCTTGCCTTAGCCAGCCGGCACTAATTGGAGATCGCTAGAGCTCATCAATGGAGATCGCTAGAGCTCATCAATGGAGATCGCTAAGACTCAAGCTCCAAGGGTGGAAATGATAAATGGCATCACGTCAGAAATAGCTTCGGTGAACCTGCAGCTCGCCTCTCTACACCCCTTAGCCACTCACACCCTTGTTGCTCCTGTGTTCTATGGCATTTTTTGGGGCCCATGCAGGGAGTGGCGAGTTACCTCTACGTGTTGGCCTCCCCATGCCCCTCCCCCCCAGACAAGCCCTCCAAAAGTCCGGGGCATTTTTATGGCCCGTAAGTCTTTAATGATGATGTGCGCCGCAATTTGTGAAATCAGGTTGGCACTCAGTATTTTGCTGTGCCGAAACATAGTCCGACATAACACTGATTTTCAGTGTCCTACTTCCTTAATCACAAAAGTCATGCGACCCACAGTAAAAAGAAGCAAAATTAAATTAAATTATAGTCAACATAGTTATACGTGAAAGGAATAAAACAGAAAACAATGATAGCATAATTTAAAAAAATATATAAGTACCTTAAAAATAAATATTGGAATTAAAAAAATAATAATTTTATGACCATTATTATAATTACCAGAAATGTCTCGTAATTTTAATGGAAACGCAAATTTTTAAAAAATCACAGTAGTGCCCGAGTGTTCACGAAAGAAAACGTTTATTTTCTAAATGCGACACAGACAATATATAAAATAAAATAAAATTATAAACTAAACTATCTTATTATTTAATATACAGTACAAGCGATTATAGACTGTGTAACAAATCGCTGCCAGATGGGAGCGTGCCCAGAAGGCTGGCTGGATTGCCGCGCTGTATGGCGATGCTTATTTGTTGGGCGAAATATGAGCCAGCCTTCTGATCACGGGTGGCAACAAAGAGTTTCTTGCAAATCTCTTTGAAGAAACTCTTTGCCGACGGACCCCACTGACCTAATGTTTCAACTCCAAACGGCACAAATATGTAACCCCTTCCTAAGGTTCCATATTTGCGCCGTTTGAGAGCTTCAGCTTTTGAAGCAGCGTTGCCAGCCTCAGTCATTGGAAGATGCGACGGGGCCAGAGTGTCTACACATGTCGCGTCCCAAACACGCGGCCGTCCCATCTTCCATATATAAAATAGACAAGAAACTCGTCGATCTTTACAACAATGTCTTTATACCATCTACTTCGTGCGACATGCACCATGTTTTAGTACAATAAATGGTTGGATTGATTGATTGACAAACCAGTTTTTAGAGTTGTATGCCGTAAACAAATGAAGTTGACACTCGTTGTATTGCGTTCATTATTTGTACAGGTGAGGATTATCTATTGTTTTCGTTATTTGGCCACGAAACTATTAAAAGCATTCAATAGAAAATACATTGTATCTTAAAAGCACTTCACAGGTACCGATTGTTTGAATTAATTTTCGTTGAAATTATTTTCATAAGGTCAACAACTTCAATTTTTACAGAATTTTCCACGGCCTATTCGGTTTTGAAAGCTAATATATCACCTATTATATAAATAATAACATAAAACAAAGTCTAAAAATTAAAAAAAATCAGCACCCAGTTTTTCTCAATTTAGACGTTCTATTAAATTACATACATATAGCCCCAATTGTTTACTTAAAATGAATAAAAATGAGGGCAGAGAGACAACCGATATTATAACAGTTCTTTTTTAAAATAAATGGCTACGGAACGCTAAAGTCAAATAAAAATCGCACTTAATAAACATTAAAATGTAGGTAGATTTATTTACGTCATTTATTTAAATAATTTCAAGATTATTTAACAATAATCGCCAGGTGGTAGGGCATTTGCCCGACTGGATGGCTACCACCCCTGGTCTAAAGTATGTCGCCATAACAACCTTGAGTTGAGTTCCGGCATTAGTGACCAGGTTCCAGTCTCCCTTAAGAGAGCAGCAGCACATTTGTAGCACCTTTGATGTTGCAAATGTTCATAGGCGATGGTAACCGCTTTCCATCAAGTGGGCAGTCTGCCTGTCTACTGAAGTCCTGCAATAAAAAAAACAACAAAACAAATGTTGTAAAATAGTCTTCATTTTGTGAACCTACTTCTAATATACTGCAATTCACATCTCAAGTAAGCAAACTGAAGAAACCTACGCGTATTCCAACAAACAGGAACTCAATCCATTACTAAATTACGGTTCAAATCAAACAATAAACACATCAAGTTTCCAAGGTAAGTAAATAGACTCAGCTCAAAACCAATATTTTAAACTTGTATTTACTAATTAAGGGAAGATGCTTACTCATCTTTACAACTTGTTGTTGTTTGCGAAAATAATTATTAAAAGTCAAATTATAAGACGAGTAGTCCCATCCAAACTTCGTTCGCGTTGCCATGACATCGTGCTTTTTAGTGAATGAAATTGGCGGCACTAAAAAGAAAACGCGACCACAGTGGCTATATTTTACTCTCCCATATAAACGACGTCAAAGTCTATGTAGACTTTTGTTTTTTTTTTCTGTTTGTGCGGGATTCACGTAAAAAGTAGGGAGCCGATTTTGATGCGGTTTTAATTGATCGATAGCAAATTTTCTGTCATAAAACTTATGATAATTTATATCCCGGAAATCCCACTGGCTTTTGCCCGGGAGTGGTTTCAAGTGCTTAGGACACGTATAAATTACCTTATCCCGTCTAAAGTGGACGAAGTCACGGGTCAATCCTAGTATATGTATGTATCGGATATCGGAATTTAAGCTATATGAACATGAGTAAAATCATGGGCTAATTCGGACCATGATTCTAAAGCCAAAGTCAAAGCCAAAGCCAAAGTTTATTTATTTCTTGAACATTTTTTTTTTTATATATTGCAGGAGTTCAGCAGACAGGCAGACGGCCCACTTGATGGAAAGCGGTTACCATCGCCTATGGATATAACATGAGTATCCATCAAAGATATCAGAGTATGCATGATGGTATAAAAGTAAATGTGCATAATGTTTGGCCAGTTAGGCATAGAAAAATTACAATAATAAATATAATTAAATATCCTATAAACAACGTCATAATAATAACTCAAAAAGAGTAATAAAAAATCTAGAATTCAATTTTTAAGGCCGCTTGCATAAGGTTGCTTAAATTTATTTAAGAAACACAAAAACATATTTAACACCCTTAAATACAATTAGCGTCTTGCACAACGCAAAATTTGCCGCTAAATGTGTTTAAAGAACTGTCAATTCGTATTGTGTAAAACGTATTTAGGCAGTTTAATATGATTAACTAATTTTATTTCAAGGCGATCGTTATGCAAGCGGCCCTTAGAAGTATTCACGTGATCTTTGTTTTAAACGTCAAAACTACTGAAAAGTTTTAAAGAAACTACACAGAGTTAACACTTAAGACACTTTTTATCCCGATAAATGTCGTCAATTGTGAGAAATAGATGAATGTACCGAAAAAGAAAGTTTTTTTTTGTGTTTAGTTTGTTTATTTATTACCAAATCCGTCGTCATCATTGTAATACGAACGAAGTTTCGCTGACATATCCCAGTATAATTAATGAAAATGCTTAAAGAAATGTTTATGATTATAATGATTTCAATAATTGTTTATTTTTCCTTATAGATTTATTTCTTGAACGCTCATTTGGCTAAGTACTATCAGTAAGTAATGTCAAAATTTAGCTTATGGTCACGCAAGCGAATGAATAAATGATTTGCATATGTGCATTTCGCAATTAGTGCAATGAGTATGTCAGGTTTCGTATAACCTGCCTTTAATACAACAAAGGCTTCATAACTAACATGTGTATCACGTATTTGCATTGGAGCTGTTGTTTCATACAAGTTGTGTACCAGTGTGAGAAATTAGTCCCATTCTGTACTGGGTCTGAGAGACTTAGATGATTAATTCTGTCCGGTGTACGGGTAATTAAATTTATTGCAATACTTGTTATTGCTTGCCTGCTGCAGGCAAATATGCTGTTAGCCCAATGAAGAGTGCTTACCATTGCGTACGGACTTTGGCGTTGACTACTTATTGCTGGGCTCGAAGAAATTATAATACGCGGTATCCTCGGCGGGAATTTCTCTCTAGATCATTGTTGCTCGTGAACTATATATCCTATTGCATAGTTAAAGGTAGTGACTCGAGGAAACAGACTGTAATAATATTCTTCCAACAGCGATTAATGCCGTTATGAAAATACGGCGTTGGCACCAAATGAAACAGTTACTCAGAATACTGCTAGTTGTACAGACGCTAGACTATGTAATGACTCAAAGTTCCGCCAAAGGTTAAGTTATTACAAACTCACTGTTATTATAGGATCGTCAACGATATAAACTGGCGAGGTTGGATGAAATCGAAGACGCTAGGCTGGCAAGCAAGTGCCCTGGCTGACAGATGAGATCAGTACTCCATGTATGGTCTATCTTTTTCGAAGTAAATGAAAATTATTGTGCTAAAATCAAAATTTACCTCTATTTAAACCAAATTAAAAAGTAATGGTTAACTGTCGATATGGGCCATGTCTTTAATATATTACAAACATATTTTTGATAATCTAACTGTCTAACACCACGTGTAATTAAACAACATTACATGAGTTTCAAAAATAAAGCTTAATACTTCCTGAGATAGTAGGCTGTGATATACAGACAGATAAGAACCAGATTGATCCTTTAGAAATCGTATCCCTAAAAGTTTATGAATATCGCCGCGTTCACGGAGGAATCTCAATAATGTAGGTATATACTATCAGCCTATAAACGGCCCATTGTGAGGCTCGAAACTCCCGTTTTAAAGGAACGCACGGCATACCCGCCACGCTTGTCCAAAGCAGATTGGCAGTGAAAGTGTGTGAAACATGTGGTGAAGGTGCACATCTAATATAGTGCTAATGCATATGGCCATTGGGCATTGTAGCAATATGCACATCAGAAAAACTGTCTAAGCAGTGCATGCTTCCCGGTCAAGATTTGTACTCACGTTATTAGAGTAAAACGCGACTGTGTTTACCACTAAGCTACCGCAATTTTTGTAAAGTAGGTATCAAACACAAAACAACAATATCATGTTTCTAATATCTAGGATGTCGGGGTGAAGGTAAGGAAAGGGATGCTCCGGTGGTTCGGGCATGTGGAAAGAATGCACGATGAAAGAATGACTAAACAGATATACAATGCAAAAGTGGATGGATGCAGAAGTCGTGGAAGGCCACGACACACCTTCCATGATCAAATTGATCGTGTACTAGCAAAAGGTGATGTCAGGAGCCTTAAGAACAGACGAGCGTGCATGACAAGAGTTATGAATATCAAAGAAGCAAGTGAGGTGTGTAAGAATGGGCCTAAATGGCGCTCTGTTGTTCGTGCCTACCCCGCAAGGGAACTGGCGTGAAGTTATGTATGTATGTATGTAATATCTAGGATTTCATAATTTTTATATAATTTTACAATAATTAATATTACCATTTTCTCCATATCAAACAGATATATACCTATATATAAAACACCAATATTCTTTAAATTAGATAATTTAATTCATAATTATGTAGTTTATAATTAACTTGTTGCTATGGCAATAATGACTGACATTGATTTGTTGAACACAATGCGTAACACAAAACGCCATTATTCCTTGTACAGAATTAAATATGAATACGTAGGCGTACCCTTCATAACTATTTAATTTTAAAACAAACGGCTGATATTTATTGTTGTTAGATACGAAGATAAAATTAGCCAAGTGCGTGTCGAACCACCCACATTGAAGATAGCCAAATAATCAACAAACATTATCTTTTTTATTATATAATGTAATTTAATTACATTAGCATGTTATTCATCAAGAATTTAAACTAATTTTCGTTGACAGTATTTTTGAAACATTTTTATATTTTTTTTATTGGCAGACAGACTGACCCACCTGATGGAGAGTGTGTATACATACCACAGGTTTCACCAATGCGCTGCGTTTTTTGTAAAACCCCAAACTATTTACTACTTAAAGCCACTTTTTTTTTATTGCAGGAGATCAGCAGACAGGCAGATGGCCCACTTGATGGAAAGCGGTTACCATTGCCTATGGATATTTGCACCACCAAAGTTGCTACAAATGCGCTGCTGCTCTCTTAAGGTACACTGGAACCTGGTCACTAATGCCGGAACACAACTCAAGGTTGTTGTGGCGACATACTTTAAACCAGGGGTGGTAGCCATCCAGTCGGGCAAATGCCCTATCACCTTGCTGTGGGTTGTTAAGTCGCCTCTTACAGGCCACCCGGCCGCAGGAAATTGTATTCTTTCTCCGTTCCTGCACGGATCCTCCACTTCAGCTAACTATGAAATTTGTGGGCAAATTTAAGACGTGCAACACATGTTGATGGAATGTACTCGAAAACCCACATGTTACATACATTTTTCTAATCAATCATAGGGTTGTCCAAACGAAATTGCTTTTAGTGATAAGACCGCCTATTTTTTTCTGTACTTAAACTTCTTGAACTGCATCATAATGTTATGCAATAATAGTACATTATGGTACTAGTGTGTAACATTGGTGATTACCGCCGAGGCGCCATTGAGACTCGAGCCGTAGGCGAGGGTCTTAAGAGAGCCGAGGACGGTAATCATCAATACACACGTGTATCATACGACGTTTTTCAACACACTTGTGAATAAATAACAACAAAAACTCATTTTATTTAGTAGATAAAAGAAGTTATATATGAGTGAAAGTTTTATTTATTAAACACGTACGAGTTAAAATTTATCTATTTAAATAAGAAGTTGCATGAAATGAGCAAGCAATAGGAACATTAATTTATTTGTGCTATAGAACACGATCTTTTTTTTTAATAAAAACTTTTTTAAGAACAAAGCAACTCAACCAATAAAATTAAAAAAGAATCTATAACTCACTAGTGAGTTATAATGTTTTTTAGTCACAGTTTGATTATGGGTGTCATTCTGTGCCTAATTGCGGTGACCATAGAGCCACTTTATGAGCAAGTGTGTTGAAAAGTATATTCTATCCTATGTTGTCGGAGTCTACTTCGACAAAAAAAAGGAAAATAATCTAATTCATGATGTTCTTTAAGTTGTCGAGAAATTTATAAATTATATATGTCCTGTACCAAAATGATCTTCTAAGGAAAAACAATGTATAGTTTAAAATAATTGCCCAACATCTGAAAAGTGTTTTTCAAACAGTGAAATACCCTTGACCATTCGTAAACTCTTTGTTGAAAAAACATTGTACTCTCAGCATATTTGTTTACGAGCCCTTTAGTTTAGTGGTCGGATTTGGAGTTCAACCCTCTTGAATTTTGACAGTTCAATAACTGTGACCCCTTACCTAGACACCAATATACATTAAAACCTCCTTGTTCGTAATAGTTTTGTAATGTAGAAAGAATTGATCAGAGGAGAGAAAATCATTACTATGAAATTAATGTATAAAAATATATAAAGATACATATAATTAATGTATAGAGGAAATTAAACCAATGCCCCTTTGAGCCGTTCATTTAGAAAAAAACAACTATAATGACGTATCTTTTGAGAGGCTTTATGTCGCAGTCTAACAGGACGGAACTAATCAGCCCATGTGGGATGTCGAAAATTGAATATGACTTATTGGACAATATACTTCGTACTTTTCAAATGTATTCGAGCGAAATTTCTTGGAATTGATTATTAAATACAGAGTGAACGAGTGGTAGCACTTTATTATTCAACATAAAACTTGAAACTAAATTATTCTAAATAGGTTTTGGACGATGTAGAACCGTGCTCGAATTATTACCTTTGTAGTGGAACACTTACGAGGCAATAGATGGCGCTGTGCAACAATTGAGGTCGCAAACGATTCCCGACACGTACAAAGAATATATCAAATTTCCAACAATAATAGACTGCCCTCAGCCAGCGACGAATAAAAATGCCAATCATTAGGGTCATCCCTAAACCTTGTTTATAGTTCTTAGAGCCGGCTTGATCGGTGTTATACCCTGCTCTCACAGATTATCGGCGTAAAACGGTTAGCCTTGAGCTAATATTGTTTCGTATGGTGATGGAGAGTAGAGACTTTGAGGGCTATTGGCTTTTGAAAATGGAATTGACACATGTCTACATAATATAGTAGTTCAAGACATATATCAAGTTCCATTTCATTTTAATACTTATTATGGTTGTGTTACGAATCTGCGAAAGCGGCTGTGTTCGGTTCCTTTATGACCCACTTTCCCTATCCTACCTTCCCTATCCCATCTTCCCTATCCCATCTTCTCTATCCCACCTTCCCTATCCCATCTTCCTTGTGTTCCTTTCCTATCACATATTTCATATCGGGCGGCCTCTGTGGTTGAGCGGGATAAGCCTTTGTCGGCGTACCTCACTGCAACGCAGAGGTTCCGGGTTCGATTCCTGGTATAGTAAATTTCGGAAACGTATTTTCTCCGTTATTTACTATGGTCTGGGTGTCTGGGATCGGCCCCAGAGTAATCCGTTGTATATTACACATAACACAAGCGTAACTTGCTTAATTTGGGGATATACAATGTGTGTGTTTGTCTGCCGATTATTATTATTATTATATTCCCTATCCCGTCTTCCCTATTCCATCTTTCCTATCCCATCTTCCTTATCCCATCTTCATCTTCTAAAGAGGTCTCTATCGGGCAATTTTATTCTAAACATTTTCATGCTACCGTTGTTCCATTCTCAACGTCCACTTCGGAGCCCAGAGTCCGCTTTCCTATTTTCTTTCCGCTCGCATGATTTTCGGTATCTCTTATTATATTCTATAACGCACATCCTATTATATTATATACCACTATTAAACACGCATATCAAATCTTACGATATCCAGCCAATATTTTTTAAAGATGTATGTGATGAATTTTAAAACCTATAAATACTAAAGCATTTAATTTCCCGAAGATCTTGCTTAGTACAGTTGGATCCCTTGTTTTTCAATTTTATAAAGAAGTAAATATTAGATCATACTTTATTATATAATATTATAAAGCTGAAGAGTTTGTTTGTTTGTTTAAACGCGCTAATCTCAAAAACTAATGGTCTGATTTGAAAAATTCTTTCAGTGTTGGATAGCCCATTTATCGATGAAGGCTATAGGCTATATATCATCACGCTAAGACCAATAGGAGCGGAGCACCAATGAAGAATGTTTCAAAATCGGAGGGTTTTGAAAGCAAATTCCACGCGGACGACGTCGCGGGCACAGCTAGTACTTAATAATTAAGTTAATCTCACTCTAAAGAAATTATATTTATCTTAAAATTAACGTATGTACAAGAAAATATCCTATTATACCTACATATTTTTTAAAATGCATGAGTTTGGCAGATAGGCATTACAAGCGTTTACCGTCGCCTATGGGCATTTGTAAGACCAAAGTTGCTAGCATGTGCCACCACTCTCTAAAGGGAGACTGGAACCTGACCACTAATTCCGGACCACAACACAAGGTTGTTATAGCGGCATGTATAAAGATATGTATCATTAAAGAAAAACATAGGCAATGTCGCACCACATTATTAGAAACTATAAAACAAATTCGATTCAACTGAATTGGCCATTTGAAAAAAAATAATTGAATAAACAACTGTCAAATTGTTAATATGACAGTTAAAGTTAGCGCTACGCGTGTAGACTACAAACGCTACGCCTTCGAGTTAGAAAGGCGTAGGTGCTACGACCAGAGAGCCTGTTTTTGGTAGCCGCCTAGTAAAACTAGTTTGAATGTGTGACTTTTATTGAGGTAATTTTATGTAGGTAATTGATTATTGTAGTTCCAATATTCTTTAAATCGATAATTGGTTATGGCGGATAAAAATAAAGAATGTGGGCAATTTATTTGCGTAAACATGAAAGGTCATCTTAAAGAAAGATCAGGTAAAAATCACCCCAAATAAACATGTATGTAAGTAATGAAAATAGATGAAACGATTTTTTTTTTGTCAGGATCATCATCTCTTCCTGCTCCCATGGTAAACAGGCGTCATAATATATATGGATGTATATATGCGAGTTTCTTTCTGTTTATCCTTCTCCGTCCACGTAGTTAGACTATAGAACGCCCTGCCACATACGATCCGAAACAGTTCATCGGAGAGCAGCTTAAAAAAAGTCATATATCTGTCTTAAATTATCCTTATATGTTTATATTTCACATTATATATGTATATATATCTTAACATATATAAATTACGTGTCACGTTGTTGGTCCGCGATGGACTCCTAAACTACTTGACCGATTTTAATCAAATTTGCACACCGTGTGCAGTTTGATCCGACTTGAAATATAGGATAGCTTACATTTGGACCCGCTAGGTGGCGCTGGAATCGGGTTCTAAATTTTATTTCTTCATGGCAGAACAACGTCTGCCGGGACAGCTAGTATATATATATATATATATATATATATATATATATATATATATATGTATATATATATATATATATATATATATATATATATATATATATATATATATATATATTGTACATTACCACTATTCTATATTTTTTTGTGTAAAATAAAGAATAAAAAGAGAATATATTATTCCGCGTAAAATGTCGACTTGAAGGGAACTTCCCGCCATGGTTTTCCTTCTGCGCTACGTCATGGGGTCATTTAAGTAAGGCGTTATAAAACTTCTTCGACGCCTTCAACGCATTGTCAACGCTCCTGGTGTTGCATAGGCGGCGGTGACCACTTTCCATCAGATAGCCGTCTACTTGTTTGCCAGCTTTTGGCAATAAAAATAAAAGAACCACGAAATAAGGTTCCGTATCGCGAAGGGTTTACCGTATTTCCCCGGTTTTAAATTATCCTATGTTCAAAATTGCTAAAAATACTATAAAACCCACATCATGTCAAAATTCAAATATTCATATATATAGATGGATTTTGGCTCATGTATCCCTTTTCGAGACATAAAATATGAACGAAGGCTTTACTTAAGCCAAAAATCCAATAGTTACCGCGTGATCCAGAAACGAGAATAACCTTGTAAAAGTTTTTTATTAGGTAACTATTACCTTTATGTGTAAATATTGCAAAAATATTTTAACCTGAAGACGAAAAAACACACCAATTTATATTAATATGTTAGTAATATGAATATTAATCTTAACAAGATTAGTTTAGATGATAACTAGAAAGAAGAAGAAAGAAAGAAATGTTTTATTTAGGACAAGTAACATAAAGAACAATAACACAAAGGAAATATAATTTGTCATATATCACACACACACACACACATAGCTTCACGCCAGTTCCCTTGCGGGGTAGGCACGAACAACAGAGCGCCATTCAGGCTTGTTCTTACACACCTCACTCGCTTCTTTGACATTCATAGCTCTTGTCATGCACTCTCGTCTGTTCTTAAGGCTCCTGACATCACCTGTCATATATCGTCGTAGATTTTTTGGTGAAATTATTATTATATACTAGCTGACCCGGCAAACTTCGTACCGCCTCAGAATTAATAAATAGAAAAGCTGATTGATAATTACAGAATGTTTCAACTTTAGTAAAAATGTGGTCAAAACTTCACCGGAATGAACATCAAACGTTTGACAATCAAAACCAAAAAAACAAGAAAAAAAAAACACTTAAATTTAATTTGATTTCTGAACGACTTTTAAATTTAATTGATTTCTAAACGACAGGACGAACATCAAATGTTTGACAGGTAGGAATAGTTTCTAAGGGAAAGCGAAATTGTTGTTTTTACTATATTCCAAGCATTTTTTCATATTTACTCACCTTTTAAACCTTCCCTGGACTTCCACAAATAATCCAAAACCAAAATTAGCCAAATCAGTCCAGCCGTTCTCGAGTTTTAGCGAGACTAACGAATAGTATTGATTTATTGTCATAATTGTTATATATTATTCCTATTATGTAACAATGTTTATGATACAAACGATCCTGCACTGATGTCAGTGAATTTTATCCATAATATTAAAAATACTAAACATGCCGTGCTATAAAAAAAACAACAACTGGAATAGACTCTGTAAACGACGGAGAACACGTTCCATTTTTTTTAGATTTTTTCTCTATTGTCTGAAAAATGCAACATAAAATCAAGAACATTAATATACAAGTACAATCGGCGGTCTTATCGCCCATGGCGATTTCTTCCAGACAACCTTTGGATGGAGTATAGAAGGACAACAAAAGTCGGTAGTTGCTAAACCAGCACTTGTACAATAATTTAGTTTATTCATAATAATATATATTCATAATTCAATAATAAAATATGATAATATATATATCAGATATATCAGATCATATTTACGTAGCCCAAATATGAAACGAAGGCAAAGGTTTTGAAGCCGCTCAAGTTTATCAAGTTGATATTCTGCGAGGTCAAGATAGCTGACATCAGCGTAATCGAGGATGGGAAGGAGAAAAGACTGAGCAAGAGATTATGGGTGGCATCAAAGATTTTCCTACATTTTTTTTAATACTTATTAATTACTTCTATTATCCACTACTTCATATTCATTTGAATATAAAAATCATATACATAAAACGGCTAGTAAACTTCTTACGTGACCAAAAAGCTGGCCTTTATTTCGGCCAAATAATTAGCGTAACCATTCAACGCGGCAACGCTGCCAGTCTTTTGGGAACGTTCCCAATAAGTCACAGTGGTTTAAGACTAACTTTTTATCTATATAACTATATATTTTTTATAGTTAGAATTATTTATATTTTAAGATATTAGTATTATTTGTATACATAGTTTGTCTTTACAGCTCGTTATCAAATTATTTGAATATGCACATATTCACATATTTAGTAATTCGAAACATACCTGTAATTATTGAGAACTACAGTGTAGCCTAAATTACCAGATATTTCTTTAATATCAGTTCTAAAAGTTGTCATCGTATTTTATGATAAATACCGCTAGCATATACAATCACATCAATATTTTTGATTAGAAGTAATATTTAACTACAAGTCTATAAAGTAATGATCTAACCAGCAATGTGTGCATTCATAGGAATCATAACAACCCGCCGACGTAAGCTCCGGATATATAAGCGAGGACTTTTGTACGGCGTTATGTAGAAACCCGTGTGCTTCTGACAGTGGTGGACGCAGACAGCTGATACTCCTGTAATAAATATGTGAGTATTTTCTTGTATTATTTTATGAAGTTTAAATATTTATAATGTAATCGTTGTTTGTATGTTGAATTTAAAATTTAATTAAATATCTAGTTTAAAAAAGTATTACACAATTATTAAAATAATTGAGATAATATTTTTCATTAATTTAAATAATTATATTGTGATCTTTGTTTATACGTTTTAAAAAAAATTAATTAAATGTGCAAAAATTCAAAAATAAAATACATAAATATTGATATTATCGAGACCATAAAAAGTGTTAAATACTTATTATCACATATCTTTTGTGAATTTAAAATAAAATTTAATTAAATAACTAAAGATAAAATAATATTAAACAGTATAGTTTAGTTTATTTCTTTTTAAAATAATTTATCAAATTTTTTAAATTGTCTAAGGATTTTCCTTTGAGGCGACATTTCAATACAAATAGGATAACAGTAAATGTAATATAATATTACACAGTTATTGTAATTATGGAGAACATAAAAAAATAAAAACTCATCACTTATTATTTCCTTTGGAAAGATTTTATTTTGGCTCAAAAAATAGAATTCAATTTAAATAATTTATTGTAGAATAAAGATAATTGTAAATTACATTATAACAGTCCATATTTTTTAAATTACATTGTTATATAAAATTTTCAAATTACTTAAAAAACTAAATATGACTCAATGAGATCTTTTCCCTAAAATATTCAAAGCTAGTTAATCCCGAAAAAATATACTAACATAACTAAAATTCAAATAGATCAAACAAACACACATTGCAAAATATCCAAACTAAGCAAATATTATGGATAATAAAACAATTTAAGAATAGTTTCTAGTGACACCAAAACCAGAGTAGAAAATCGTTTAAGAAAATAACCCTACTGGGGATCGTATATCGGAACAATGTTTTTTAATAAACTAGTCCATAGAAAGCTCGAGATCCAAATTACGAACTTTATAATAATATTTATAGCTGATTAAAACTCAAAATTACACTTTGTGCATTATATATATATAACACTTTATTTCTTACCAAAATACACAATTACAAATAATGCATAATTACAAAATACGTCTTGGCAAAACAACAGGCGGCTTTACCGCTAAAAGCTATCGCTTCACGGCAATCTAGCTTAAAGAAGTTCTTGACTAATGTGGCGATGTAGATGGAGTAGAAAATAAAATAGGAGTGTACAAATGAAATACACATATTTACACTAATTTGTAAATTCAATACATACATAAATCTAAATACATTTATAGTATACCTATAATCTAAATAAATAAATATATTAACATTATATATAACAAGCATATTATATTTACAATAGAAGTTTTTAGAAATACTTTAATCCGTGCAGGAACGGAGAAAGAAATCAATTTCCTGCGTTAGGGCGGCCTGTCGTAGAGGTGACTAAACAACCCACCGCCAGAGGTGGTAGGGTATTTGTCCGCCTGGATGGCTACCACCCCTGGTCTAGATGCTGCCATAACAACCTTGAGTTGTGTTCCGGCATTAGTGGCCAGGTTCCAGTCTTCAACGCCTTTGGTGTTGTAAACGTCCATAGGCGTTGGTAACCGCTTATTATCAGTAAAGCCGTCAGCCTGTCTGCATAACTCGTGCAATACAAAGAAATTAAAAATATAAGTAAACACTTATATATTTGACATATTTATTTATCGTTCATTATCATTATAAGCGTTTTTAAAATATATTTTTGTTTCATAGAATATATAAAAAAGCTATAAATTCAAACGCTCCATATATTAACATACATATATACCATCCAATTGCTTTTTCTAGTAAGTAATTACTTGATTGGAACAATCATTTCTTATGAAACTGGAATTTATTTATATTTACATTAAAATTTGTTAACTCATATTTGGTTTTATATCATTTATTATTGTTTTATTTCATAATTTACATTTTAACGCGTAATCAAGCTAATAAACATGTCAAAACCACATAACATGTGGGTTCCCCGGGCAGATGTTACAGACCTGTTCTAATTTAATCATCTTTTGATCATTTGCCAGACCCATAGCCCATTTTATTAAATTAATAATAATTTGCACTAGTTAAGAAACGAAATAAGTTGCGAAAATGGCTATTTAAACTGATTTGATATACATGGACTTATTCTACAACTTATTACTTAACTGGTAAATTATTGTCCAAAACGGTGATATTTTAACTCATCATTATCGCAAGTTAACTCGCTACTTAACTAATTCAAATGTAAACCAGTCTACTTTAATCGAAATTAGTTAAGTTTAATGATTAAAAATGCAAAATAATTTTAATAATATATATTATTGTACTTTAATTTCTGAGATTTCGTTTTTAAATAATTAAACAAAATACAATTAAAATCTAAAAATAAACTAAGTTATAAATAGTACAAGCGATTATAGACTGTAAAAACTCGCTGCCAGATGGGAGCGTGCCCAGAAGTCTGGCTGCATTGCCACGCGATGCTTAATTGTTGGGCGAAATATGAGCCAGTCTTCTGATCACGAGTGGCATCGAAGAGTTTCTTGCAAATTTCTTTGAAGAAACTTTTTGACGATGGACCCCACGGACCTAGTGTTTCAACTCCAAAGCGCACAAATATGTATTTTATATATATATTTTTAATTCTGTACAAGTAGATATATAGCTAACACATTATTGAATACCAAAATAGACAATTTAAAAAAGTCCATATTTAGAATACTCTCTAGGCGATACAATATGCGTCTTATCGCTTATAGCGATCTCTTCCAAGCAACCTAAATTAAAGGAAATTCTTAGCTAATCTTGCATCTATATATGTAGGTGGTGCGGAAAAAGAGGCAATAGATATACATACTTAAGCTAGTTTAAGAATAATATTTCTTTATTTTTTTAATTTAAAGTCGTAGCATAGGTTGCATAGTCGGTTAAACATTTGCGTTTCATTCAAATAACGTGGGTTGAAATTGGAATAAAAATTGGTACAAATATTATTGTGCTTGAATTTAGTTTATGTTTGGTCTGGATGTTTTTGGTGACTGTCACTTTGAATGGTTTATAATACATTAATAACCCTAAAACAGGACTATTAGCTTAATCTCCAAAGCTATTTTTATACTACATTATCTGCAGTGTTAGAGGCGGCATACTCTGGTCTAGAGTATGCCGCTATAACAACTCTGAGTTGGGTTTCGGCATTAGTGACTAGATTCCAATCTCTCCCTTAAGAGAGCAGCAACGCATTTGGTATTGCAATTGTTTATAGGCGATGGTAACCGCTTTCCATCAAGTGGGCCGTCTGCCGGTCTGCTGAACTCCTGCAATAAAAAATTTAAAAAAGCAATCTATACACATTCAAATACTGGGTTCTTAACTCTCAAATTTTAGAGGAATAGACGTTGTACCCGCCGTGCTTGTCCAAGGCAGATTGGTGGTTCTCACACATTGTTGATCTCGGTATCCCTACTATACTTCACTTTCTATCACATGTCATACTATGTATGTTAAATGTAATAACAAACATACTATACATACTTGGAATATTGTCTACCATTCAAATGTTGTATTATAATATTTTCAAAACTATAAATATTTCTTTAGTTCTTAAAAGGAAATCTAGAAAAATTGTAAAAAATGTTCTTCAACTCTAATCGCTACATTAGGAATACTCTTTTCCATCATTTTCGTATCATTTAAGAGTATTATATCGTTTCTTGAATTATCGAATGACTAGATCATCTTATCATTGAGATTACTGGATCTTTAGAGACGAAGCAATCAAACCACGTAACCTTTCTTTTACTTTAAAAGAGATATGCAAATGAGCGAGTAATCCTCCTAAAAGTGGATTTCTCTTAGGCCAACCGCACATTGAAACCACACGCCACATGCACGCAACATGTATAAATACTGTAAGCCTCTATGTATTTGACAGATAAATAAAAGATGGATAAAATTTGAAGAACGATGTAGGTACTATTTTTTATCCATGCAGGACCAGTAAGAGACGACAAAAAGACCTCACAGTTAGGTGGTAGAGTATTTACCAGCCTGGACGGCTACCACCCCTGGTCTAGAGTAAGCCACTATAACAACCTTGCGGTGTGTTCCGGCATTAATGGCATCCAGTATCCCTTTAGAGAGCGGCAGCACATTGCTAGCACCTTTGGTATTACAAATGTCCATAGGCGATGGTAACCGCTTTCCATCTGAGGGCCGTCCGCCTGTTTGCTGAACTCGCACAATAAAAAAAACTATAGTCTCTAAATGCTTCATAAATAAATTCATAAAAAACAAAACCTACTATAAAAGTAAATAAAAATCAAAATTAATATTTTCTACAACATCTTGAAGTCTGCGGAGTGACGCTCGCGGACCGCGTTCATAATACCGAAGTAAGAAAGAGAATTGGTCTGAAAGAGAGTGTCGGGATGAAGGTAAGGAAAGGAATGCTCCGGTGGTTCGGGAATGTGGATAGAATGCACGATGAAAGAATGACTAAACAGATATACAATGCAAATATGGATGGATGCAGAAGTCGTGGAAGGCCACGACACACCTTCCATAATCAAATTGATCGTGTACTACCAGAAGGTGATGTCAGGAGCCTTAAGAACAGACGAGCGTGCATGACAAGAGTTATGAATGTCAAAGAAGCAAGTGAGGTGTGTAAGAATAAGCCTGAATGGCACTCTGTTGTCCGTGCCTACCCCGCAAGGGAACTGGCGTGAAGTTATGTATGTATGTATCTTGAAGTCGATGCGAGGTTTGCGAGTTGAAGGTCGCCCAGCGGGCTATGGAGCGAGCTTCGTTTGGAGTATCTCTTATGGATAAAATCAGAAATGAGGATATCCGTAAGAGAACCAAGGTTACCGACATAGCTCGCAGAATTAGCAAGCTGAAGTGGCAGTGGGCCGGCCACGTTTGTCGCAGGACGGTTGGCCGACAGAGCAGACGAGTCCTAGAGTGGTGTTTGCGTCTCGGCAAACGTAGTATAGGACGCCCTCCAGCTCCATGGACTGACGATTTGCGCAAGGTTGCCGGTGGGGCTGGATAAGAACAGCGGAGTACCGGGATAGTTAGCGCAAACTTGGGGGGCCTACGTCCAGCAGTGGACAACGGTTGGCTGACGACGAATGACGTAAACCATGAAATTTCATCATGCCTACGGAACCTCTATACGTGGTATTACAGGTATTACATATTTAATCGGTTTTTAAAATTGGTACTGATAGAAAGTGTTTTATGATTACATTACAGATTATTCGACAAGTTTATGAAATAAAATTACGCAACTTAATGTTTTGTAATAAAAGTGTCAATTATCCTCTATCGGGTAAAACTTGTAAAATGAAGTGGGATTTACCTCAGTACATAACGTATTTCCCTGATTGCAATTTCAATTTGCATTCATGCAATTCCATTATTTATTACAATGGACACTGATAAAGATATAATACATAATATATAGGACTATATAATATTGTTACGTGCGAGCGGAGGTATGCACTTGGATTGGAAGGAAACACCAGTTCTTTTACCTAAACACTTTTATTGACTTACACAGATGTACATAATTCTTCTCCGAAGGGTTGCCCCTACACGCACTATCCCAACGATAAGATGACTCACTCACAATACCGTCGCAGATATTGCGTAGACCACCTCCTGCTGCTGCGGTGTTCACCTCCGAAGTTACCGCGCGTAGCTCGCTTCTGGACCTCCTTTTAAACTTTGCTAAACTCCTCCTTCACTCAACTGCCTACTAAACTTTTACTAAATTCACCACTAAACTCGTCACTGTCTTCTTATTAAACTTCTCTTCCATCTCTTTCGTATCGCGTATTGAACTGAACTAAACTGTCCGCTAGGCGCGCCTTCGCTGCTTATACACCTACCTGAACGAATTTTCTGAAACCCATAATTTCGATCTTCTTTTCGCTATTATTTTATTTACTATCTATCCCTTTCTAAGTATCTATCTATCTCTGTCTTTTCCTTCGCAAACTTTCTATTCCAGAACTTTAGTTCATCATCTACTCCTTTCTAAAATGTATCTGTCCTTGTCTTTTCCTTTCAGAATTTTCTACCCTTTTCTAAGTCTTGAGACCGGCTTACGCTGCCAGAAAGTTCTACCTTCGGTCGCCACAATATATTACTGTTAAATACATACATACATACATAACTTCACGCCAGTTCCCTTGCGGGGTAGGCACGAACAACAGAGCGCCATTTGGGCTTATTCTTACACACCTCACTTGCTTCTTTGACATTCATAACACTTGTCATGCACGCTCGTCTGTTCTTAAGGCTCCTGACATCACCTTCTGCTAGTACACGATCAATTTGATCATGGAAGGTGTGTCGTGGCCTTCCACGACTTCTGCATCCATCCACTTTTGCATTGTATATCTGTTTAGTCATTCTTTCATAATGCATTCTTTCCACATGCCCGAACCACCAGAGCATTCCTTTCCTTACCTTCACCCCGACACTCTCTTTCAGACCAACTCTTTCTTACTTCGGTATTACGAACGCGGTCCGCGAGCGTCACTCCGCAGATTTTGCGCAATGCTCGCATCTCGACCGCGTTTACTCTACTTTCATGCTCTCTCTTCCATACCGAACTCTCGCTTCCATACGTGAGCGTAGGTACCAGCACCGCGTTGTGTATGGCAAGCTGGGCCTTCTGGCTGAGGTTCTTAGCGCCTAGAAGTTTACCTAACGCTCCATTCACACTATTCCCCAAATTCACTCTTCTTTCTATATCAGCGGTGTACCTTCCATCCCTGCTAAAAGCACATCCAAGATATACAAACTCATTCACTTGCTCTAGCATAACATCATCGACCATTATCCTTGCATTCGTTCTGGTTTCTTCTCTTTCAAACACCATAACCTTTGTTTTCTTCGCATTCAAATGTAAGCCTACTCTTAAATAGGTAATTAGAATTACACATTGTAATTGTAGTAGAATATTTATAGGCTGTAAGGTTTCTGTAAATTTTTTTAAATAAAAGTCATCTATTACATATAAATAGTAACTACTAAACAAATTAGAAGTTGTATAATTAGATAATAAACTGTAAATTATTAATAACTAGCGGCCCCGGCAGACGTTGTTCTGCTCTGAAAAAATAAAAATCTAGGACGCGATCCCAGCGCCACCTACCGGTTCCAATTGTGGAAACTAAACCATCCGGGGACCCACTCAAACACACAAAAACAAAATCACTCCAGGAGATTGGGAGGATTCTAGAACCCGATCTCAGCGCCACCCACCGGTTCTAATTGTGAATCTAAACCATCCGGGAACCCACTCATACACAAAAACAAAATCACCATATTCGGTCCAGGTGATTAGGACGATTCTAGAACCCGATCTCAGCGCCACACTACCGGTTCCAACGGGATAAAAAGTATCCTATGTTCCTCTCCTGGTTCTAAGCTACCTCCCCACCAATTTTCAGCCAAATCAGTACAGCCGCTCTTGAGTTATAAATAGTATAACTAACACGACTTTCTTTTATATATAGATGTAGAAATCCCATCTACTTCCAAATCCCCCGCCGCCACTGATATAGATAGCAGAAAAAATAGTGAATAAAGAGAAAAAAAGTTCTACCTTATGTGAGAGGAGCCGGCAAAAAAATGTGAAAAGCCCAAAGGGCTACAATATGAGCGTATTCAATAAGGGCGTACTAATATTTAAAGTCTTGACAAGATAACTAATATATCAGGTTCCTACAAGTTGTATTTGTCAATGGACGACTGTAGCCTCTTAATAACATCAGCCTAAAGCGTCCGCCTTAGGAAAATTGCTTAGTGAAATTGATACGTGTCTAGATATAATGGTAGGTAAGACATAGCATAAAATTCCAGTTTATTTTGATACTTGTCATGTTCGTCACATGAATCTGCGAAAACGGTTACTTTAGGCTCTGTGGTCGATCATCTGTTTCAGGGCCGTCTTAACTGTATTCGGTGCCGAAAATCCCACTACGCCGCCCCCTGCTGACATTAAAAAAACATTTTATTTTTGTGTTTCTTTTTTTATTGCATGAGTACAGCAAACAGGCAGACAGCCCATCTGGTGGAAAGCGGTAACCATAGCCTATGGACATTTGTAACACCAAAGGCGTCACAAATGCGCTGCTGCTTTCTTAAGGGAGACTGGAACATGGCCAGTAATACCGAAACATAACTCAAGATTGTTATGACGGCATACCCCTGACCGGGGGTGGTAGCCATCCAGACGGGCAAATAAATACCCTACCACCTGACTGTGTAAAAGTAAAATAGAAGCTTTATACTTTGAACCTAACTCTCCATCCATCTTTGTATGTCACAGATATTTTTACAAGAAAATATTTAAAAAAAACTTATCTTGTAAAGTTATCTATGGCCGGCAGTTTGTTCGCGGATGATTTGGACGTATCCGCACGTTTTTGGTAAAAATGAAATTTCAATGTTTTATAAACGCGTAGGGCTAACTAATCAAATTACCCGACGAATAGCGGTACTTTGATTATTAGAACGTGACTTTAAATATTTTAATTAAATCTTGTACAAACGCAAGATATTTTTTTTTCAAATATAAAGTACCTTGAAAAAGTTCTTATTATTGATTAGCCATTGTCAAGATTCTTTTTTTTACATTCTCCCAATTATTTGCAGTTGACAGAATATGTCTTTTCCTTCTATATTCCTTTATTCTGTCATACGTACTCTATCACACAACAAATCATCACGTCATACTTCATACAGTCCATCCCTATCTTTTTTGTCTACCTTTGCACTTGTATCCATCCATCAATCATTCAGTTTAACCTTCCTTTTGTCACTTGACTATCATCCTCATTACATGCCCATATTACCTTAGTCTTCGTTCTCTCAATTTTTCAGTCACAATTGCAAATTTCAAACATTCCCTCATGTACTTACTTTTTTCTCACTTTATTCATTCTTGTAAAACCACACAACCAGCTCAACATTCTCGTCTGAGCTAAGTGGAGATTTTTCTGGTCTAGTCTACTTTAGTGGACCAATTTTCGAACCCGTACAATACAACACCGGACGTATTACAGTTTTCTATATCTGACCCATTAGTTTGTCACATTTTACACCAGTTACCTATCTCCACTTTACCCATGCAACGTTTATTCTTCTCCTTGCATCCTTCTCATATCTGCTGAATTTTGCATGATATCAAAATGAAATACATGTACATTTATTTGTACAACAATGAGTTACCCTTAACGCTTATAGCGATCTCTTTCACAATACTGTGTTTTGTAATGAGTTCCTCACTATGCCTAACCAACTCGCACATGACGACTTGTTTACGATATTTTCCTTCACCAGCAGGTGACAATTGTAGTGCTATTATTAAGTACTTTTATTTCGTGCAAGTTCGGGCCAAACTTTATGGCCACTCTTAATTAGCACCAGATGGCTGCACAATGGGCCCTAATCTTGAGAGGCTATTAACTTTAACACGAACTATAATAAAATAAAAATTGCGCAAACTTACATACAAAATATAGTTTGGGTTTATCTATTAGATACCTAGCCCTAAAAAGGTCGCTTTCGCAGATTCGTATTATGAATATGACAAGTATCAAAATAACATGGAACATTATGCCATATCTTACAACAACCAGTATATTTAAGCACGTATTAATTTCACTAAAGGATTCTCTAAAATCGGCTGTTTTAGTCCCGCTACTACCATTTTGACCGACTAAAGCTGCTCTTGTTAAATTACAACAATCTACACTGTTCGCCGGAAAGTACTTGTGTATTATCTCACAAGGGTGTAAAAAAACTTAAAACACGATAAATTATAATAATAAATATAGAATTTATAATAAGTACAATATTACGTAAGAAGACCTCCAAGATCCCTCAACGCTCACTTTCAAACACACTCTATAAAAATTAGCATATCGAAACAAACATAGATATTGATACGCAGGTGTGGTTGAACAATTTATTGTTGCCGTAATAAAATAAATTAAGTTTTCAATCTTAATTTAAATCAATTGAGGTCTTGTAATCCTCACCATTACACACAATCCAGCACTTGGAAAATCCCTTTTTAAGAGACGACTACAACACTACTTGAACCAAGTCTTGTCCATCCAAAGGTTGCCTAGAAGAGATTACTTTAAGCAATAAGGCCGCTCACTACCTTATGGTATTTAAGTTTATTGTGTATTTTTTCTCTGTCATGTTGGTGAACAATAATAAGTATTGGTCCAGTAATTTGTATAAGGTATTTCTTCTTACCTGGATAAGATCGCTTGTTATACAATCATACATACGTACATATTATCACGCTCGTTTCCCGTGGGGGTAGGCAGAGACTATAGATCTCCACTTGTAACGATCCTGACAAACAAACTCTTATTGTATTGCCAAGAAAATATTATTAATATACATTTTTATAGTCGTTCATTTTGAGTTATAAAGTGTCATCTATTATGTTATCAAACCTTCTTACCCATTATTGATAATACTAATTAGGGCTTTCGGATAAGTACCCTTAAATACTATGCCGTCGTCCGGGATAAAAGTATCCTATTCCTCTCTGAGGAACTGTAGTAGGTCACAACCACGCCTATATGCGAGCGAAAGTACGGCGACGACACGGTGGCGGTGTGATGGCGGCGTGGTGGCGCTACACTCGCACCTATTCGACACAGTTTGGCGGAACGGTGGGCATTAAACTGAGACCATTGTCATGCATGTCACCCCTTACGACATCAAATCATAATTTCTTTAGCCTACTCCTTGTACCGAACTGGCGGAGACGGTATGGCTATAGATTTGTGACCCACAAAACTAGCCGGGTACTATAAAACATAAGCGGCTCTCTTGCAAATATGAAATCTGCAGCGAATTTGGGAGTATATATGGAGGTGAAATTAGTAAAACTATTTCAATTTTTTGAAAAAATCTTTAATCCTCTTTTAACATCTTATAGACGTCTTCAAATAACACATCTTACTTATTAATCGTCCTTCGTCCAGCCCAGCTCTCAAACCACGCTCCCGATTGATCGTCTCTTACCTCATCATTCCATTATCGTCTATTCTTTATCTTTTCTTTCATTCATCATCTATTTTTCCCACTCACACATCGTACACGTCGTTCGGAAACACTTAACTACTCTATGTAAAATAACCACTTACTTATACGTTCCTGAATATTTTCAATACCACATGTATTTAAAAACTATCTTGCACTAGAGAAGGTAGCACCTATCTTGAAACTCGTCTTCTGTTCAATCCAACATATTATCTTGCATTGGAACAATCTACAGTTTCGGTCCCATGGCTCAGCTATCACGGAATAAATGTCTACAGCTTTAAATTGAACATAGCCCATTAATTGAATTCAGATAATTTACTGAAAAGAGCGGATGTGTGCTGAGCGCAATATAACGGTGATTGGAGAGGATGTAGGTTCATGGCTACTGTAGGGGTCAATATGAGTGGTGCGTCTATGTTGGTTACTCTGATAGATGCGGAGACGCACTACTGGCTAAAGCCCACGGCTCTATCGCCATGCAGGAGCTAGGATGAACCGCTTGAGACAGGAGGGAGTACGAAATAATACGACGAGTATCGAGTAGTTGTACTCTCTTTGTTATTGTTGCTAACATATAATCGAATACAATGCAAAAAAACTTAACTTATTTGTATTGTATTCTACTTATAGTCCCTCAAGACTATAAGTAGAATACTGAGTCCAGATCACCGTCTTCTATGGGTAAGGTGCCCAGAAGGCTGGCTACGTTTCCTCGCTGGATCGCCATACTGATCCGTTGGCCGAGGTAAGCACCAGCCCTCTGATCACCCGAAGAGACAATGAGTCATGTTGTTGTTGCTTAATTAATTTAACATTAAACTTAACTCTATATATACAGAAACCTTAACTACTTCGTGAAAATATGTAAAACCTAAACATGTACGTAGATGCATCTACGATGGTTTTGTCTGTTTTCTCTATTGACAGATTTTGGCACGTACGTGGACTACTTAGTTTTAACCTTGCTAATTATGTAGCAATCCGTGCCGTTCGTTTATTTCCAATTTTTTACCCTGAGGCTGGAGACTTGTAACTCAGTATATTGTATTTGTCATGTTCTATACTATACAAGTCGTGTCATTTAAACTCATGTAGTTGTAGTTCATGTAGTGTCGATGTATGCCTTGAGGTTAATACAATATGTGCAATACAAATACAACATTTAATATAATTAATTTTGAAAATGATGCTTAAAGTCGTCTTTTTCCAATTTATTATTTAACGACCTCGAAAATTATTAATTTTAAAACATGTAATTTCATTTCTTTTACTTCTCCCAATTATTTCGGGTCTACGTTATAATTAAAAAACAGACAAGTGCGTGGCACTCCACGCATAATGAAGGGCTTCATGCAAATTGTGTTAATTGGTTACAAAATCATAAAAATCGTTTATGAAAAAATATCCCATATCGCAAAAACTACTGAATGGAAGCTCTATATTCTCAAAGTTTTAACCATACTTTAAAATTTGCGCACATTTTTTACGAATTAAGAAATGAATAACTCGCTACCTCGCTAATAGAAATTTCATAAAGTAGTTACTTTTGTAGTTTAAATTAGTTTACAATTTAATTGAAACGTGCAATATGAATTCTATGGTATACATACTAGCTGTCTCGGCAGAAGTTATCCTGTCTTGAAAAAAATTAAGAAACCCATTGCAGTGCCACCTATAGGGTCCAATTTTGAATCTAAACCATCCGGAGTCTTAACCAATCAACCAACCAACTCGAACACATACAAAGAAATTCATCAAGATCGGTCCAAGGGTTTAGGAGGAGTTTACACGCTAACATTAGAATTTTATAATTGAGGTCAATAACTCAGATAAAATCTACCCTATCTTTTAAGTTTGACCCAATTATCCATATTTACAAAATATCATCAAGATCGGTTCAGTAGTTTCGGAGTTTATGCCGGACATATTTCGTAACATGAGATTTTTATATATATAAGACTATAATAAAAAGTCATTACAGAAGATCATTATTATTTGTGACGAAATACGTGACTTTGTATACTGAATTTTTTGGAATAAAGTTCCTTATCGCACGTTACTCGGCTAGACGAAAAAAGTGTAACCAAAACAAAAAATGCTGACTGCTATATACTATTATACAATTTTGAACTTTAATGCAATGAAATAAGATCTAAAGTAAAATAGTATCCATCAGAGTTAATGTACGGTGTTCTGAAATTAGGTCTTGTAATTAATCTTATTATCTACTATACAACTTCTCCGATGGTTCTCGGAACTTCGTTCTAATCAAGTGTCCTAGAGCCACATTAGTTTTTTTAAACCTTAATTACATAATATGCAAGCGATTCCTAATATGTAGTCTTATCATGGTTTAACTACAGAATCATATAGCGTAAAATTACTGTGATACACAAAAAAATTACAAAACGATTCCATAAGGGTTTTGGTTTTACCCAAATATCCATAGATCAAAAATTCAAAGTAAGTAACATTTGTAGGGAATGTATAACCCAAGTTGTTATTCGCAGAGAAACTAACTATGAAGGCCGACATTAACATTTTTTTATTGCATGAGTTCAGCAGACCGGCAGACGGCCCACCTGGTAGAAAGCGGTTACGAGGCCGAGGCCATCTGCCCGTCTGCTAAACTCATACAATAGAAAAAGAGAGACTGGAATCCAGCTACTAATGTCGGAAAAACAATTCAAGGTTGTTATAGCGGCATACTCTAGACCAGGGGTGGTAGCCATCCAGACGGGCAAATACCCTACCAACTGGCTGTGAGTTGTTTTGTCGCTTATTACCGCCCGGCCACAAGAAATTGTATTCTTTCTCTGTTCCTGCACGGATAAACAACTATTATTTCTTTGATAACCTATTTCAGGAAAAGGAACTTAAACGTTTATTAATTTTCCAGCTTCTAGTAAAGCCAGATCGGGACGCTACTTATAGTGTAATAGAATTTTTGATGTCGGCCAGCACAATATTATTTATTATACGATATTAATGTTAATCGTTTTTATAAAAGTTTAAAAGCATCTTGTATTGTTTTCTTCTTAAGTTTTATTCGTATCAACCATAATGTCAGTTTTTTAACCAACTACAAAAAGTGGCCATGCCTATTTTGTTCTGTGATTTTCTTGAACCCGTTGCAACAACGAACTTAGAATAAATTTTCTTAACAATTTTTATCCATATTGAACCCTTCTTTTGGGAGATGGACTATGATGTCTATAACCACACGGACATCAATATAATCATCAAAAAATCATCATGCAAGGCCGTAACATACAAACATTCAAATCATTTTCACATTAGCAAATATGCAACCCTCAGTGAGAGTTATAAAATATGTTTCTGTCATTTGCTGTTTCATGATCACTTTTCAAGTGACGAGAGGGCTAGTTCCTACCTCGGACAACGGATCAATATGGCGAATTTTTTTATTTTTTTTATTGCGGGAGTTCAGCAGACAGGCAGACGGCCCACTTGATGGAAAGCGGTTACCATCGCATATGGACATTTGCAACACCAAAGGTGCTACAAATGCGCTGCTGCTCTCTTAAAGGAGACTGGAACCTGGTCACTAATGCCGGAACACAACACAAGATTGTTATGGCGGCATATTCTAGACCAGGGGTGGTCGCCATCCAGTCGAGCCAAAATACCCTACCACCTGGCTGCGGGTTGTTTAGTCGCCTCTTACGACAGGCCGCCAGGCCGCAGGAAATTGTATTCTTTCTCCGTTCCTGCACGGATAAAAACGGCGATCCAGCGAGGTGACATAGCCGGCCTTCTGGGAACCTTACCCATTGACTACAATGACCTAAGCTTAACTGGAGGAGTAAGATCTAAATTTTATGTGGGCAACATATATTTTGCAACAGCCGCTAGCAACGCAAAAAGATCGATTTGAAAAATAATTGAAACTGACAAATGGCTTTGACCGGTGGTGGTTCCCTGTAATAGTTACTGCGAATGTCGCTAGCCGAAATAAAACAGAATAAGCTGTGAGTAAAGATTATTGTTTTACGATTAATGAAATTTACTCGTCCTGTCTTCGAGGTGCGAGGCCGTAAGCGATGGCCCACGTCGCCCACGATTTTCGCCACCTCTGCTAGGCTCAGTATTCTACTTATAGTCTTAAGATTATAGATAAAATAAAATGCAAGTTAAGTTTTCTTCGTTGTTTTGGAAAATATGCAATAACTTTTGCATATTTTCTGTCTGAGCCCATTTCAGAAATATGTTAACGGCTGGGTGGTTTAATTGGAGTCCTTCATCAGTGACTGCCTTTGTTTTTATAATATACTATAATATATGTAGAGTAAGTTAGATTAGGGTACGATGGGGTTGACGTATCCGTGTGGATAACCCCCCAAAAAAAAACAGAATAAATTTTTTTGCATATTTTTCAAATTTACGTTATGTATATACGATATAACGCTTTTGATTTAAAACACTATTTAACACTCTCAAGGGAATTTGAAAACTTTGCAGCTCTTAACGCCTGTGCCACCATACAATAGCTATTTTTTATTATAATATATAACACACCTGAATACCCATAAATATCTCTTACACTTTGTATGGAATTCATGTCATGAAACCGTACTGAAAGATGAAAATGTCGGCATTTTCAAAAATGGCTTGTGTTAAGAAAATTTGATGAAATTATACGGGTTCTCTATGAAAACAGTAGGCTTCTATTTGACAATATCATAATGTATCAAAAGGGCACCGTAAAAGGTTAAGAGCACTATGGATATCTACTTTTTATATCATAGTTATTCTCAGCTTCTTCATATTCTCAGTTATTATTCTTCATATTCTCAGTTATTATTCCCTTGCGTGCCTACCCCGCAAGGGAACTGGCGTGAAGTTATGTATGTATGTATGTATGTTATTCTCAGTTGAATGTTAAAAAATATCTATATATTAACTAGCTGACCCGGCAAACTTCGTACCGCATCAGAATCAATAAATAAAAAAGCTGAATGATAATTGCAGAATGTTTCAACTTTAGTAAAAGATGTGGTCAAAACTTAACCGGAATGAACGTTAAACATTTGGCATTCAAATACAAAAAAAAAGAAAAAAACTTCACTTTTAAATTTAATTTGATTTCTGAACGACTTTTAAATTTAATTGATTTCTAAACGACGGGAAGAACATCAAATGTTTGACAGGTGGAAATAGTTTTTAAGGGAAATCGAAATTATTGTTTTTACTATATTCCAAGCATTTTTTCATATTTACTCATTTTTTTAAACCTTCCTTGGACTTCCACAAATAATTCAAAACCAAAATTAGCCAAATCAGTCCCGCCGTACTCGAGTTTTAGCGAGACTAACGAACAGCAATTGATTTTTATATACATAGATAGAAGATAAATTAAACATATAATTTTATGCATTTTATTCTGACATTCATTTGAATAAGTAGAGCAGCCTGGTCAATCTATCTATTTGAAGATCTGCCACAAGGTCTCTTGCCTTGAACTTTCCCAGTGACCACAAGCTTCAAGATCCAAGCAGTACTTCACTCCGCAGTTACGTCTTGAGATTTATAAAGCCCAAGTGAGGCCCGCATATGGAGTACTGCTTACACCTGTGGGCTGGAGGACCTGCCTACCACTCCTGGACGGTATTCAACGTAAAGCCGTTTGTGTTTTCAGTCATCACATACTCACAGACGATCTATAAACGCTTGACCTTCAGAGACGCTTCGTCTCTCTCAGCGTATTCTACCGACTATATAATGGGGAGTGTTCCGAGGAACTGTTCAGTATGGAGCCTACGTCTTCTTTCTACTACCTCACTGCCCGCCGTTGGATGAGCGTTCTTTCCCACTTCCTTTAGCCGCTTCGCTCATGTACGCAACGGTTCTCCAGAACGTTTCTCTTACACACCGTAGGCATTTGCAATGAGCTGACAGTTGAGATTTTCTCATATATATCTCTGGTGTTGCAAACGCCTATAGGCAACGGTAACCGCCAGTAAAAAATAGGGTTCCGTTTTTACCGCAGACAAAGCAATCCCAAAAAGATACAAAAAAATATTACGCCATTAGTTACAAATAATAGAATAAGAAAACCGATTCACGCATGTCGTCAACAAACTTTGAAATGAGAAAAACAAGTTTTCTTGTAAAGAAAAATGATATCTCCATTCATATTCAAGAGATATAATACTTGTCTAACTGGTGGGAGGCATGCAAATGTATTGTTAAGATAAACGCTACTACACCGTTGCACTGAGAAGTTAAGTCACAAGAGGCTACGTTTAAATGATATAAATGTTTAGTTTATCTATACCGTACTGATAAATGAAATTGAAGTGTCTGTTTGTAATGTTAAAATAACAGCTTTTTACTAAATGCATATGAAAGTATTTATATCGAAAAGTCAATTTTTTAAATTTTTATCTGTCTGTCTGTCTGGATGTTCCGGCTAATGTCTGAAATGGCTTCACCGATTTTGACAGGACTTTTACTAACAGATAGCTCATCAGCTATCTGCTAACATCTTATAAGAAGTAACTTTTTTTACTTTCTTTTTATTTTACTTTTAGGGTTCTGTGAAAAAAATTTCCACACGGACGAAGTCGCGGGTACAGCTAGTTATGTTTAAATAAAAAATAATTAATAAATCTTTAGTTTTTATTAGTTTATTAGTTCTTTAGGTGAGAGAAAATCACTTTCCACCAGATGGGCCGTGAGCCTGTATTCGAATAATAATAATAAAATATTCGGTCTATATGGCGTTATCGATTAGCTACATCACCCGAATTATCGGTTAAGAATTAAAGTCATTAAACATTAACAACAACAATGTCGTTAACATTAAACAATGTCACATATCAAATAACCCATTAAAACCTTGGCTACATCTGCGTAAGTCCTTATTAGTGCGTTAGTTAAAGAATTACAGTTCAGGTGTAGCAGAGACAAAACTAAAAATAAAATGTGGCCCTGATACATACATCTGACTTATATAATGTTATTCTTTAATTACTTTTTATTTCAATCAATATGTAAAAATAAAATAAAAAATCAAACTAGATAAATAGAGTTCAAAAAATACAAAAGTTGCTGGAAATCTTTCTGTTTCATAAAATATGTATAAGGTTTGAATGAATAAAAAATATACCTACTATCACAAACGAGTCGCTAAATTCTATGCCTTGTGATATTTTTCTAGGGTTATTGTCTTTTATTCCTTTTACTAAGATATATCCATAATACAAAAAAAAAACGTGTGCGTCTCGATACGCCCGACAGAAGAGATAACTTAAATTAATCTAAGTTGATCTATTTAATATTGAAATAGTTTAACTCGTGAAAAGCTTAGGTTATTACTTAAATTGTATGTATATTAATATGATAATCTAAGAAAAGGTTATTTATTAATAAAATATTTTATGATTATAAAATATATTTTTCAACACACTTGCTCATAAAGTGGCTCTATGGTCACCGCAATTAGGCACAGAATGACACCCATTATCAAACTGTGAGTAAAAAACATTATAACTCACTACTGAGTTATAGATATTTTTTTTAATTTTATTGGTCGAGTTGCTTTGTTCTTAAAAAAGTTTTTATTAAAAAAAAAGATCGTGTTCTATAGAACAAATAAATTAATGTTCCTATTGCTTGCTTATTTCATGCAACTTCTTATGTAAATAGATAATTTTAACTCATACATGTTTAATAAATAAAACTTTCACTCATATATAACTTTTTTTATCTACTAAATAAAATGAGTTTTTGTTGTTATTTTATTCACAAGTGTGTTGAAAAACGTCGTATGATACACGTGTGTATTGATGATTACCGTCCTCGGCTCTCTTAAGACCCTCGCCTCCGGCTCGAGTCTCAATGGCGCCTCGGCGGTAATCACCAATGTTACACACTAGTACCATAATGTACTATTATTCTTAGTTACAATTCTTAGATATGTACATAAGAATTTTGTACATACACATTAGGATCATTATTTAATCTAATTACCGAAATATTGCTAGCGCTGTGGGTTACAGTGAGAGAGGAGGAGTCTGCCTATCGCTGCCGTATGCGTGAGAGAAAGAGAAGCCAGACAGACTGGCACCGTAACGCGTTACATAACGAAGCGGTTTAGCCTCCCATAAGTAGTTACCACTTCAAAAATGGAACTTGTTCAAATTTATTGTTTGAGAAAACTACTCATGACTGAAAACTTGCGTAATTTAAAAGCAAATATAAGTCATCTCTTGTAAAACTTAATGTTTCGATTTCTTACTTTCTTTAAGTAGACAAAAGATGAGTTTAGATCTGTAATTAACATGTCAAGGTAAAAGTAATAAGCTGATGATTATATATAATAACCGGTAATTGTGCATAATAACCATTAATGCCTGTAAATATGATAAATAAATAAAAAGTAAGAAGAAAAAGCTTACATTACTTAAATAATATTTTTGTTACAACTCAGGTCCCGACAAAAACAAAATCCACCTGCATATCTGAAACAAAGCACATTTTACTACTTGGCATTTGAACTAATTGTAATTCTTTTATGATCGTCTTCTTGTGTTTACGTATTTATTAGCATACGTTTCTAGAGAACAGCACATTGTTTTATTGTACTCATTTATGGCCGCTTGCAGCCGACTCATTAGTTAGGTGTTTCGGATTATGTCGACTACGATACGAGCACATTGCATTTGTGCAGTATAAAACGATGGCCTGATTGAGGGAGGGGGCAGTCAAGCGACGATTACAATACGGTCGTGACATGTGTACTTCGGGAAACTATTAGTGACGGTCTTTGCGCGTTTTATTGAATTGCTACCTTCTGCATTACGTTTAGACTTGTTGTGTTCGACTATATTTGTACCTGTGTTATACGTGTTTGTATAGTTCTAATAAAGTCTATAGTAATTCTAACGCCATTTTAATTCGAGTCTCGCAACTCTATAGCATATTTAAAGAATTTGTTGGCCGCAATTTCAGCAAACTAGGTTTGCACTTAGCATTTTTTTTATTGCTGGAATACTGCAGACAGGCTGACAGGCCAACTATGATGAAAAGTGATTACCATCGCCTATGAACATTAGCAACACTAAAGATGATACCAATGTGCTGCCGCTCTCTAAAGGAAGGCTGGAACCCATCCACTAATACCGGAATACAACTCACGGTTGTTATGGCAGCATACTCTAAACCAGGGGTGGTATTCATCCAGACGGACCAGTAATCTACCACTTGGCTGTAGTTTGTTTTGTCGCCTCTTACGACAGGCAGCCCGGCCGCTTGAATTACTATTCTTTCTTCGTTCCTGCACGGATAATATTGGTGTTTCGAAATTTTATCCGAAACAAGGCTGATTTTCAGTGCAAAGGTTCTTTTTGGCGTAAGACTAAAACGAACCAATTTTGTTAAACTAACTTTACTAATGAAATATTTAGTTAATAAACATTAAAAATAAAACCGGACAATAAAATACTTTGTTACTTTATAATTAAAACAAATAAATCGTCATTACCACAACAACTACGTCACTGTCCTTTTTCTATATAGCTCAATTTATTTGTTAACAACTTTTCAAACAGTAACCCTATCTTCATAATTTAATTATATAATTAATAAATTTAATAAAGCAATACTAACTTGTATAATTATTTATTAACATTCAAAACTGTAAGATTTTCCCAGTTGACAGTTGAGTTGTTAACTACCTATCAAGAGACGTCATTTTTTTTTTTGGCCAGGGGAAATCCGTTTGAGGACTAAGCCGCGACAGGCACAGAAGCTTGGGGGGATGTTCGCGACCGGTGTGAGTGTGTGGGATTCGCCAGATCGGGGGTGGCACTAGCGTGCCCGGTCAGAACCGGTGCCACGCTATTGCCACGCCCCAGTTAGGGATACCCACTAAAACCTCTGGGTGTTCCGTCCTGCGCCTTATGCCAGGGCTACGTGTATACGGGCTTCCCAACTCCGCGTGCCCTGGCAGGCGTGGGCCCCCCTCACTGGGCCTCTTCCTATGCCAGGGGACGTATCCCCCGGCTACAACTAGGTCTATTCCGTGCGTGGGGCGGTCTGTAACGCGCCCCACGGGAAGAGAGATGAACGCGCGCGGAACACTCGCGCTCTCATCTCGACGGCATGTGCGGGTGAGTGAGAACCCCTATACCCCTAGGGGCCCCATCCGCGCCGCCCGCTTATGGCGGCCGAAGGTCACTATCCGACCTCCGGCGTCGGCGCGTCCTCCTTTGGCGGGAGCGGAGCAGGGAATTACGCTCACGCTCCCGTTCCGCCTCCTCCTTCGCAAACATGACTTGCTCGCAGAAGGAGGAGACGGCGTCCCATCCGGTGGAGCTCCCGACCATGGTGCGTACCACAGCCGGGAGCGAGGTGTCAAATCCGGTATGGGCGACGAGCTCCCGGCGCTGCTCCGTCCAGGCTGGACATTCCTGGAGAGTGTGCAGCGCCGTGTCCTCGTCGCCCGTGTCACAATGATGGCACCCTGACGTGGCCTCGCGGCCGAGGCGACACAGGTACCTTCCGAAGCAACCATGCCCCGTCAGGACCTGCGTCAGCCTGAACGTCAAGGTGCCGTGACTTCGTCCAATCCATTCGTGCAGGACGGGCCTCACCGCCTCAATGGTGGCGGGGCCCGCGCTGGGGCGTCGTAGGCGATCTTCCGAGACCCTCACGGCTACCTGGCGGAGCTCCGACCGGCACGCCTCGATCTCGCGAGGCGCGGGTCTGGTGCCCCTGGCCAGGGCCTCTTTACGCCACACATACAGTGATGCCAGGACCCTGGCTTCCAGGTCCCATGGGAGGGATCCGGCCAGTATCAAGAGACGTCATGACTCAAGTGCCTTTATGCGTTAAATGTCATTTGCCCAAAATGGCACACTTGTGTAAAATTTACACTTAAGGATTCCACTTTTTCATTTCATAAAATTGAAATAAACCTAATGACTTATTAATATCATAAGATCAGTTAAGCTCACTTTTAAAACACGTGTTATACATATTATTTCAAATTATGCACTCCATAAAAACTGATCACACTGTTTTTTTGGACGTTTTCTCCAAAGCAAGATGGTATAGTAATAAAAAGAGAGTTGGATTTTCCAGTTAGATTACGCCCACTCTCTGTATCCGGTCCTTTAAATCTGAATAGTGTTAAGTGATATTTTTCTTTTTTTTTATTGCAGGAGATCAGCAGACAGCCCACTCGATGGAAAGCGGTTACCGTCGCCTATGGACATTTGCAACACCAAAGTTGCTACAAATGCGCTGCTGCTCTCTTAAGGAAAACTGGAACCTGGTCACTAATGCCGGAACACAACTCAAGGTTGTTATGGCGACATACTTCAGACCAGGGGTGGTAGCCATCCAGTTGGGCAAATGCCCTACCACCTGGCCAACCCGAATTCAATCATATAAGTGAATAAAACCCAAATACAATAGCCAGTTATTTAACTAATATTTAAAAAAAACATACCACTGTTCTTCTAAAATAAATTAAAGTACCTTTTTAGACAAAATTATGAATTTAAGCTTCAACGCACGTATACCCTTTAAGGTAAAAGCCTTAAGAAATTCAATGCAAATTTTGAGTTTGTACAGATAACAATATTTATTGTGTTCGGCCATTGTAACTAATTTGCAAGATTTACTTCTTAATAATTCAACATTCACTCATTTTGTCTTGGTGTTTTCTATGTAAATAACCTCGTCGCACAGTGGATGGGATCTGTTTATATTGTGGACGGAATACGGAAAGCTTTTTGTTGTTATTACCCGATTAATATTTATTAATATTTTATAATATAAATGTTGATCGTTGTGTTCCCAGTGGGTTTGATTTAAACCAAAGCGATTAACCGTGCCGTGACAGTGACCGGCGAGTGCCAGAATCGAACCATTGAATTAATGAACATATTCTATAATTACATGTAGTATATATTGCGCTTTGGGATAAACAAAACTCCCCCTCTTCTGTCAAAACGGAAATACATTTGGTATTTTGTTGTTTCCTCATATTTTTGGGTTCTTTAGAATGCCTAGGAAATGTGTAAAATAGGAATCGTTTCATACATTACCGGATAGTTCTAAGTTCAAAATTAGGATATTTCACCTAAAAATATAGCCTACAGTAAGACTTGCAATAAGTCTACTAAAAATGGTCACATACGTTTAATTTTATAGCAAAATAGTAAGTTTATAAAATACATAGATAAGCTAAAAGAAACAGCAAAATATCGATTTAAAAACTACATATTTTTCCGATGAAAAATTTGCTTTTTTTGACATAATATCCCATTTATACCAACTATATATATAAGTAGATACATACCTTATATGATTATTTCTAATATACCTAACTATAGTATATAATATGATAATCGGTTTTCAATATTTAGATTAATAATCAGGCTTGAGTAATAAGATAATCCAATTCACTCTGTGTGCTATATTAACTAGTTAGTAACCCAATTTTGCCCATTAGTGACTCCAGTCTTTGTATCAGACTGATTTATACAATCACCTATGTGTTAAATTCTGTGATTTTACTAAAACAGTATATTTCGGATCTGAAATTCTTTTCGAAGTCACTTGGTGCTGACTAAGTTTGTTTGTCACAATAGTTACTATGTTCAACAAAAGGAACACGTGGAGGCTTATCAATTTAGCCTCGCTTATCCTTCTAAAGGAGATATTAAGATTATAGGCTTATCTTCCAAATAAAACGGAGAAAGACTTCCGAATTCGACTTGAAACGCCTACTACCTAATCTGTCTGTAGTAACGTAAAATATTCCTCAAAAATTGCTAGTCTATCTTGTTGAACCCAGCTTTCTGTGAGGGTTTCCAATAAAGTCTCTGTAGAAATGTTCACTTTTATCGTTGACAAGTTAGAGACTTAGAGGGGCGCGTTTGTTATGCCTTTAGCAGCTCAACTTTCATTATCAACTATTTATTGACTTAAATGAATTCTCAGTTTGTCACGTTGTTAATATTCTGGACCCATCAAATGGAATGCTTTTCTCCCATAGCCCAAAAGAACCCAGACAATATGAAGAGACCTGTGGTACCTCGTAAATTTGAAGGCAAGAGACCTCGTGGTAAATTTTAGACCAACTGAAAATGTCTATAAGGCGTGTTCGAAACTCTTCTTAGCGTAAGAGAGCATTTATACACTTCACCAAAGTCACGATCCGCAGCAGTGAGGTACCGACTTAGAAGAGATCAAACTATACTCCAAACTAGTTTTTATTCTTTGAGTAAAATAGTTGCGATATACTAACAGACAGAGGAGCGGATAAACAAACATACAAGCATGACTAAGAATTCCACTTTTGATATTTTGTTACGAAAAATTTAAAATAAAATTAACTCCCCCACCACTTTCCAACCGTTCTACATTCTCTTCCTTTGGTTAAATAAGTTAACCAAAGTTCGAAGTGCCGTATACGAAAATTGGAAAAAACATTTTTTTGTTTCAGTTTAAACAAAAATCGTCAACTATGGACAAATCCAAAGTCATCCGGTCGAGCGCAACTTCGACAGCAACCAAAATCTTTACGCTGCTGCTTATCGTATGCCTCGTCGAATGTGTAACAGGTAAGAGATGTCTGACAAAATATAGTTCTCTTAGTGCTTTATGATATTGATGATTTATTATACGTTGCATTTACAAAAAGAATACGTATTATGTCTGTATTAACGGATATAATAGTAAAGTTAGTAAAAAAGATCAATGTAGCCAAAGTTTTAAATGTATGAGTACATAGAGAAAACTCACACGTAAATGCCGATAGAAACGAAGTAATTATAGTGATTTTATAGTTGTTAAATTATTATCATCGTCTTAGGGTTAAATCCCTGTAATGTTCAGAGCGCCCAGTGCGGAGCACAGAGTCCGTTTCCTCGCTTTTCCATCTCCATTTTATGCAGTCTTCTGCATACTTTACTCTTCGATCATTAGCACGCATATCATCTTTCATATCGTCAACTCAGCCTTTGTTGGGCAGACTCCTTCTACCGGGATCTGTTTCTGTAAGACGTGTGTGTAGCAGCAGTACAAGCAACTTTTAAAGATTGGCTGCTTGCTACATATGTAACGGAAATGAATGTTGCCGCGGATGTATCAGTTTCTGACGGCGTCTTTTCCTATAACTCTAAACATTCACCACAGCATGTTCATCTCCATGACACGTATTTCCTGTTCTATCGCTCAAGAACAAGTCAACTCCTGAGAAAAGAACCTTCTTCAAAATAACTACACCAAATAAAGTGCCAGCTTAAAACAGTAAGTTTTCTTATCACTTCTCCAAACATGTTGACAAAATCTTTTCCCTTTATTTTGGAGCCCACGGGATATCTTTTTTCATTAAATATAATATTGGTATACGTTCTCTGTCATAGAACAAATCTTCACATAATCTTTCACAGAATCCACCAAATATGTCTTTTGACCTGTCCGTGTTTTAATTTAATTAATTTAACAGTCATTTGGTTAAATGATTTTCATTCGTCTTCATTACACTCTTCTACCCCTTTAATCATCTCCTGCTTCTCAATTTCTCATCTAGGCTTCCTAGCAGATAAATCTACTACGTAATAAATAAAGTAATCTGTACACAGAGCCAGTCGTTCCACTAAATTACGTATGTATTCTCATGTAGGTCGTAAAGGTGACAGATTATATCAGTAATGTCGTGTTTTCTTTAATTTTACTCCCGGAGCAAACTAAGGTTAATTCGTATTTATTGCAAGACATCAAAAGTATTTTTATGAACGTATGAACTGCTTTTGCCTTTTAAGAATTGAACGCGACGATAAAGCAGACGATTAAGTTGTACTTTACGAGGATATTAGTGATTTGGAATGTGATTTTGAGTCAGGATTACGTTGGTTTTTTCATGTGATTGTGAATTGAAACATAATTGTCAAGTTAAATATTGTTATCTGCTTAATATAGGTTTAATAGTAATAATACCCCAATTACAGACCCCGTTTCTAATACAGCTCAAGAGTTTATATTATTTTTAATAAATATTATATTTTAGAATAGATTTCTTTTTTATTAAAAAAATATTTATATAATCCTCTTTAAAGAATACTACTTAAATTAGACCTCTTTGTCCACATGGAATGGAATAATTTGCCAGAGTCTATTTTTCCTGATAAATACAATCTAGAAGTCTTCAAGTCACGAGTGAAAAGGTAAGCGTGCTCCTTCCTAGACCACGCCATTTTTTTTCTTTTTTGGCCAGGGGAAATCCGTTTGAGGACTAAGCCGCGATAGGCACAGAAGCGTAGGGGGATGTTCGCGACCCGTGTGAATATGGGATTTGCCAAATCGGGGGTGGCACTAGCGTGCCCAGTCAAAACTGGTGCCACGCTATTGCCACTCCCCAGTTAGGAATACCCATTAAATCTCCTGGGTGGTCCGTCCTGCGCCTTATGCCAGGGCTACGGGAAATGGACTGCCCGACTCCGCCGTGCCCTGGCAGAGACCACGCCATCACTCAACATCACGTGAAACAGCTGTCAAATGGGAGTCTATACGAACATAAGTTACTATCGCATTTATAATACAAATATATATAGTTTAGAATACGGGCATCAGTTTTTAGACACGTTATCTTTATATCGTCATGTAGTCATTAATGAGGTCTTTATCAGCTGTATTAGGTGTTTTATCAATATGTCAGATGACATTATGCATAATCTGCTCTTAACATTAAGTGTTATAGGATTATCAAGTTGTAATACCAGTTCAATTTTTACCCGGTAGTGAAACTATCTATAAGTAGGTGCTAATATTGACATTATACTATTGACATTTTTGGTTGGTTTGAAAGAGAGTGTCAGGGTGAAGGTAAGGAAAGGAATGCTCCGATGGTTCGGGCATGTGGAAAGAATGCATGATGAAAGAATGACTAAACAGATATACAATGCAAAAGTGGATGGATGCAGAAGTCGTGGAAGGCCACGACACACCTTCCATGATCAAATTGATCGTGTACTAGCAGAAGGTGATGTCAGGAGCCTTAAGAACAGACGAGCGTGCATGACATGAAACGTGGTTTTAAAAAACTCACTATGTGCATGTCAGATGACTTACAACGAAGAATTACTACTATTGTAGAAATGTAGCAGATACGCTGACGGCCCACCTAGTGGAAATCGGTTAACGCCGCCTATGGACATTTGCAACACCAGAGGTAATTGCTACCAATGCGTGCTCAGCGATGAAATATAATATTCCATAAAGATAAATATCAATTTATTACTCACGAAGTTGTTCATACTCAGCAAATATACAATTTCAAAAAGGCACAATTACAATATTGTCATGGTAGAAACAATAGGCGGCATTATAGCTTAAAGCAATCTCTTCAAGGCAACCTGACTTAAGGAATAATTTAACCTAATCTGGCGATGTAAGTGATGCAGATTATTAGGTAGATCTTCAACAAACATACTTAAACTACAAATTTTATAAATTAAATACATACATAACTTCACGCCAGTTCCCTTGCGGGGTAGGCACGAACAACAGAGCGCCATTTAGGCTCATTCTTACACACCTCACTTGCTTCTTTGACATTCATAACTCTTGTCATGCACACTCGTCTGTTCTTAAGGCTCCTGACATCATCCTCCGCTAGTACACGATCAATCTGATCATGGAAGGTGTGTCGTGGCCTTCCACGACTTCTGCATCCATCCACTTTTGCATTGTATATCTGTTTAGACATTCTTTCATCATGCATAAATAAATACACATAAATATAAATTAAATACACATACTTAAACTACTTAATGAATTAAATACATACATATTCCATAATATTCCATGTACAGATTTATTATATCCTATAAATATCGCACGACACACTTTCCATGATCAAATTGATCGTACTAGCAGAAGGTGATGTCAGGAGCCTTAAGAACAGACGAGCTTGCATGACAAGAGTTATGAATGTCAAAGAGGCAAGTGAGGTGTGTAAGAATTAGCCTAAATGGCACTCTGTTGTTCGTGCCTACCCCGCAAGGGAATTGGCGTGAAATTATGTATGTATGTATAAATATCGCAATTTCACTACACCGTTGCATACTATCAGCCATATAAAACGACCAAATTTTATTGATGTACCACTTGGCTACGGGACCCTAACTCTTAAATAAAACCATCCATTTCATAAATTATGCGAAACACGTACAAAACATCCTGTTTTTCCTTAATATTCTGTTTGTTACTTTATTATGTTATATGACAAAGTTCCACAAGATGTGATTAAGTCCACTTGTCATTCAGTTATTAAATTTGAGTCTCCTTCGGGATATTAGGATGTTTGGGTCCGTTTATTCTATTATTATCTATGTTGACAATACTTATATATACACTCACGTGACTGGGTGCAGATAGTTAAAATAGAATAGAATAGACTTTATTGTACAATAACATTTATTAAACAATACACAAAAACAGCTAAGAATTAAGTACAAATGGCGGCCTTATCGCTGGCAGCGATCTCTTCCAGACAACCTTGGGATGGAAAGAGAAAATGGCACAAAAGCTAGGACAAGGTTTTTTTTATAAAGAAGAAAATATAAGAAGGTTGCACAATATTCTAAAATAATATTTAAAAATACATATTAATATTGTTATATACATTGTTCGCATGTATAATGCACAATATTATTTGTTTACATTTTAATTATTTTTTAAGTCCTTAATTTAATTTTATTTGATTTGTTAAATCTTTTTTTAACGTAAAAATCTTCTTGATCTAATAAAAGTTATGAATATTGTAATCTGACCAACAACCAAGAAGAGCAGAGCACGTGCCTCGAGCGGGGTCGAGCCGCCATCTGTACTTAAGGTAGACGGGCGAGTTTATGCGACACTTTTGAGCGATAGCAACGGATCGAATTGGATCGTTGAGAATTTAAAAGGAAAGATTAAAGTAAGATCGGTGCCCTGAATCCGCTGCTTGGTCTTTAACATAATATTGTTTAAATCTAAATTAAAAGTGTATAAACCGTGACTATTGTGTTTTGTGCTCGCATTTTACCTGATAATGCCCACTAAACTCGCAACCATTAAAGACGATGTCACCGAGAACAATGCTTCGCCGACATATATATAGGTATACACCTATTAAAAACATAAACATACATACATACTTTACACACATTATACTTTATGATAGTAATCCTTAACAAGTATATTGAAGGAGGATACTGATTGGGCTTGTCTTACTTCTAGTGGAAGCATGTTCCATAATTGAACAGCTTGAATACTAAATGATCCATTGTAAAACTAGTACATAGTTTCGCAAGTGAAGCTTGCCTATTAAAACTGATGCGGGCAGACCCATGTCCACTAAGGTCGCAGCATTGACTCATATACTGTTTCACGATCCTGGGTAAGATGATTGAAGGAACATCAAATAGATATATTTTAGTAGCTTTCGACACACCACAATACGCCATTTTGGATTCGTACTATACCTCGAAAGCCATCCCATTTTGTGACATAAAAAGTATACTATATTTAATTGAATGAAATAATATACTACCTAAACCAAATTTTATGAGAATTGGTTAATTTCGTATAATGGAATTCGGAACCTAACTCCATGAAAAATATCCAATTTTTTGGGATAAACAATTGCCTGAGTTTATTCCTGCTGTCAGTACTACCAAATTACATGACAATCGGTTCAATTCCAATGCTGTTACAAAAGCACAAAAACATATTTAAACATCCTCACTTTCGTATTCACATATAATGTAGGCAAGCGCGCCCGAATTACTTTTGTCGCCGTGACTGTTTCATCACTTTTTATCAAGTCTGTCGGCGCATGTTACAATGTGCGACAACTGAGCGTCATTTTTGTACGCTGGTCAGCAAACAAGCCTGTGACGAAACTGTCACCACCGTTAGGTTTTCACAGCAACGCGCGCACTGGTGACAAAATTGTCGCTCTCTGCTTCGTTCGTCCGCCATTTGCATTTAGGACTATCGCCTTTGGCATACGCAATGTTTGAACTTTTGTATGTTAATTAATCAAAACTTTTCGTTTTTTCCCCTGAGTCTGATGAGTTCACAGATAACAAGCGTCCAATCGAAATCCATATCGATAAATGATGTTTTCAAAAAAGATGTGTCTCTGTCAACCTTCGTGAGCGCACTCCACTTTAGAGTCGTGACGTGACAATGACATCGTCACTGACTTGACATTGTCACATTGACTGTGACAATTATGTCACCCTGACGCAAATAACCCGCGCGCGCTAGCCCTAACGCTGATAGACCTGTTCCTTAACTTCTTTCCAAAAGCATAAATATGAACTTTCATACGCTAACTTGAGTAATTATGGGTTGCTCATATAAAATTTCGAGTGCTATTTCATTTCGATTGAAATTGTTTTTTGAGGCCAAAGGTAGCCTCTGACGTTCTCCAGGATACATAAAATCTATCTCCGTATCAATTTCACAATTACATATTTGTATGGGTCGATAGACCTTCAAGAAATAATTTAGTGAAAATAATTATTACAGATATAATATACAAATTCAAAAATAAACAAGTCTATTTGTAGTAATAAACAATTGAAGAAATAATAACCAGATTGTGGATTATTTGTTTTCGGAATCTACTTCAATTAAAATTAATTGCTTACAAATTATTATTTAAAACAATACACGCTTCAGCTGAAGAATAGCCTGAAAGGAATTTCTATTTAATACGGGCATCTATACAATATCAATGAAGCTCTTCAAATTAAGCTTTTTACAGACGGCATGTCATTGGTAACACCTCTAATATACCCCCAAACTAACAATTTGTTACGTTACTTTACGATCTTATATTTGTGTTATATAAAGTGGACAACTCTGGGCCTGATCCCAGGAACAAAATCAAAGTAAATAATAGAAATTTCTTTTACGATTTTTTTACTAACGGGACTAGAACCCTTGCGTTACAGTGAACTAGACGGGGCAAGACTTAGATTGCTACACCATAGAGACGGATAATATTATTATAGCAGTCATATAATTGCATCAAATAAAATCGATTTAATCACGTATGAACCAATAAATATTTTAGGGCCGTAAATTGGGTAAATGTTTGTCAACCGTATTAAATGTCACTTTTAATGGTTGTCGTAAACATAGAAATCTAGATCTTCTTCCTTGTGTATTAGAAACATTGACTATAATAATAAATTCCTTGCCCACAATTGCTGCCTTGAAATCAGAAAATCAAGATATTATTTTTGATGTATTTCAAGACCACGGGCCATAAAAATGGACCGGACATTTTGAAAGGCCAACACGTAGAGGCCCTTTGACAAATTTAATGTAAATGCGGCGTGACACTGACCGGCGATTATCCCTGTCTACACCATATAACAATGCACCCAAGGATAAGCCCCGGCCAGTGTAGAACTATTGTGGGAAATGAGGACAAAAAGTGCCGGGCTATTGGGGTGAACTGCTAGTGGTACTAGGGGTCTGGGAATATGGGGACTATGGCGTCTGCCCGTCGCAACGTTCAGGGAACATGGAAAAATAGGCAGACGATGACAGAAGACAGGGGTGTAGAGAGGTGGGCTGCAGGTTCGCCGTAGCTACTTCTGACGTGATGCCTGCCATTTATCACTTTCACCTCTGGAGCTTGAGTCTTAGCTCTAGCGATCTCTACTCCGTGCCGGCCAGCTAAGGCAAGCACGGAGGTGGGGGCCTTGTCTTGGCCCTCGGAGTCAGGTACGAGGAGTCGCTACTCACCTAAGGCTTCGCCGCAAAGCCCCCCTGCGGGTTTGTGGTTTAGTTTTGGTTATTATTATGACATTCTTTTTAGAACATTTAGTTCTACATATTTTTGTAATAGTTCTATACCTTTACTTTTTTACCGTCATGCATTCTCTAATATGTAAGAAGAAGAAATAAATAAATAGAAACTAGTAAAACTTATGTCAATAGGAAGTTTTAAATTGCGTTATTAAATTCATTAATAAAACATGGAACGGTGAATAATCACAAATGTAGCGGTTACAGTTAACTCGTTAAATAAAGGTCATGAACCGTTTACAGGTAATGTCACAGTTAAGTCAAACTAGTAGGCGGAAGGGACTACCCGTTGTGTGTATGAAAGGATGAATCACCTAATTGCACATACATAAATACTAAGCCACCAGTCGTGGTAGCGTAATGGCTAGCGCACGCGTCCCAGACTCAAAGGGCGCGGGTGCGATCCTGGTCGGAACGCATGCACCACGTAGTCAGTTTTCTGATCTAATGTGCATATTGTTACAATTACCACGTGCTAACAACGGCGAAGGAAAACATCGTGATGCAACCTGCTCATCGAGATAATCGACGGGTCAAACCTGCCAAGCCGCCTTGGACAAGCGTGACGGATATATTGTCCGTTCCCCCTATAATGGGAGGCCCGAACCCAGCAGTAGGACATTTATGGGCTGATATCATTATTATTGATTATAAATACTAATCCTATGGCTATGTAGTTTGTTTTCTTTAAATTTAACGTAAGTAGATTACAGTTTAGCCAAGCTGGCTGGTGGAAAGACAGTCCTCGGCCTTATTTTTAACAAAGTTCCAGCTAGGACCATGTATAACTAATGCGGTATCATCAGCATAAGTAAAGACTACCACATTAGGAATATTAATTTTACAGAGATCGTTAATGTAGGTTTTAATTAGCGTAGGACCCAGTAAACTCCCTTGTGGAACCCCCAGAAGTAGTGGTAAACCTCTAATACCTGCGTTTTCTAATTTATTTAACAAAATGGGCACAGAGAAAGTGTCAAACGCTTTGTTGTCTTTCTTGTACTAAAACTATGTTTTGAAACTAACATCCTTTTTTGGCTTGTATATATAATCGTTTATGGAATTTTGATTTGTGTTGTGCGGTACTAGATCATGGTAATCCCGTATATAGGTAGGATTGCCACGGAATTCTGGCTTAATAGCAAACCCCCGTTTCGCAGTAAACATGTTAAAGAACATAGATTCACATATACCACATAAGAGCTACATGTAGAAAATAAAAATCAAAAATGAAAATGAATGTATTTATTTCAAAATGGAATTTTACACATACTGAACTACATTATTGAAAGTCTACCACCGCTTTCAAAGCAATTTTAGTTACTGTTAAAGGAGAAAAAGCGACACAACAAACTCCCCAGCAAGATACCTTTACTTCATAATTATTCTTCTTCTTTTTTTAAATTTATTTTATACTAATACAAGGTTTAACATAGTAATGTACATGAATGATTACTGAAAGAGCTTGGTGGCGATTGCATTATACCTATCCGGTGTGGTCGACAAAAAACATATTTCATCTTATACAATTGCTAATATATAAAGCTGAAGAGTTTTTTTGTTTGTTTGCTTGAACGCGCTAATCTCAGGAACTACTAGTCTGATTTGAAAAATTCTTTCAGTTTTAGATAGCCCATTTATTGAGGAAGGCTATAGGCTATATATTATCACGCTAAGACCAATAGGAGCACCAATGAAGAATGTTTCAAAATCGGGGTTTTAACTTACTTTTTTTTAACTATTCCACGCGGACGAAGTTCCGGGTAAAAGTTAGTTATATAAAAAGCTTTCTCGCACAAAAATTGCTTTATTGAAAGTTCTTGTGATCATGGAAATAGCATTTCATACTAATGTCATTATACTGTAACCGCAAGTTAGGTGTAATTATCGCAATACTGCGTGACAAGTATAGTTTGTTGCGGTAGGTCCAAACACGACATGACGGAGCTATTTGTTTAAATTTATTTTATTAATTCAATTGTACTTTAGTTGTTCTATTTATATCACTATTACGAGGTTCCACGTAGCTTCAATGGTGTCTAGATCTGTACTTCAGCGGTGTTGCCTTCGGAGTCTCCTCTTGTGTAATACTCCCTTAATTTGGATTTTTGGTTTTATTTGAAATTAAGAAAATGAGAATCTTTAACTGCGTTTATTGCGTTCTTCACAAAGTACATATTAGAAGAAAAAAAAAGTTGCCGAGACAATAATAAAACATTTTTGTTAATGTTATGTTTATTCATTCATGGATTCGTGGCGGGAATTCAAAACGTAGACAGCGGAGTTAAAATTTTCCGAAAATTATAGTATTTTAGATTTTATCCGTGCAGGAACGGAGAAAGAATACAATTTCCTGTGGCCGGGCCGCCTGTCGTAAGAGGCGACTTAACAACCCACAGCCAGGTGGTAGGGCATTTGCCCGACTGGATGGCTACCACCCCTGGTCTAAAGTATGTCGCCATAACAATCTTGAGTTGTGTTCCGGCATTAGTGACCAGATTCCAGTTTCCCTTAAGAGAGCAGCAGCGCATTTGTACCAACTTTGCTGTTGCAAATGTCCATAGGCGATGGTAACCGCTTTTCATCAAGTGGGTCATCTGCCTGTCTGCTGAACTCCTGCAATAAAATAAATATCGTTTATCAAAATTATTATTAACTCAGAATTTTATAAAAAAAAAGTGTAATAAGAAAAGGATAACCACAAAAAATCAAGTTGAGCAGCGTCAAGTTTCATTTCAATCCGTTCAGTATTTTTCACGTGATACTCAAACAGA